>OZ020615.1:32101677-33546810 GCA_963971575.1 Liopterus haemorrhoidalis
ATTCCAATTATTTCGGCACTTGGAATTTTCCACCACCGATTCTATGTCAGAAAGGACGTGCGGTATAACCAGTATTTGGTCAGTACCATAGGCATGTCTAAGATGGTAGTAGTGCACGCAGAGAGCTGCATTATGTCGAGACACGTAGTTCGACGCTGCAAGAGATGAGCAATCAAACAAAATATGCATAATCGTTTCAGGAGGTGATGGCACAACCTACAGAGTGTGGACTCCGCCATTTGGACTATCCGGGCCCTTTACGCCAAAGTATTTATAATACCATCCTGAAACGCAAACACAAAACCTTTTGTTTCCGATCTCAAACCTAAGAAAAGAGAACATTTTGTTTCTGATATGATGCAAATTTAAGAAAAGAGAACGTGGGTTTGGTGGACAACTCTAGACTTTTAATATGTTTGAAGAACAAAGAGTGCATACTTTTACTCATGTGTTATTTTGTCAACCTGTCTATCTCCCCTCGTTTCACCGACCTGGTAACGGTCGTACTCCTCCCGAGGGGGTTGTACTTCAGCTTTTCCTATGACGGCACTCAAGTCTGTCAGGTTAAATCTCGTTGCTGCTCTTCGCGCTGTCTGGTGAAGAAACGCCCCTTTGCCACTAAATTCGTGCTCCTTAATGAATTTTAATAGTGGGTCCGACCCCCGTTTTGACGAGGGAGGTAAATGCGCTGCACAGAAGATTTCGGTTGAAGACTTCGGTTGATATTCATGATTTTTCTGGTTTTTCTGTCGAGATCCTTAAGATCATCAACCAAAAGTGTATGAAATTAATGAAATAAAATCTTGTTCTTGCCAGACAGATAAAATCTCCATATCGGTCTAAGTCGTGCCATATACTTGCTGCGAAGTGCCTGCTTAATAAGAGTGACATCTTGGACACTCCTCTCACCGGTGCCTAAAAATGTGTAAGACCCTTCGGCATTAAGATGTTTTATAATGCTCCCATCAACCAATTGAACGTCTTCACCGTTGTCTAAACCTTTTCCTCTGTAGATATGAAAAATAGCAAATTTTCCTACCCGAATTCCAAATCTATCGCGGCAGTATCGGAGATTCAAATCATCCATGTAAAAAAGATGGGTAATTTTGTGCTTGCGCTTCGACGGAGAACCCGCCATGTAACCACTGCCGCGTCTGAGCTCGATGGATAGAGGAAGAAGTGAGATACAAAATAGAAGCGGGCTAAGGGAATCTCCCTGGAATATTCTACACTTGACATATATCCACCTTGTTGACACTGTGGTTGATCCATTTGAAACAACGAATTGTGTCTTCCAGAGGGACATACATAAGTTGCCCAATGCATCTCTTTATCTCCGGGTGGACTCGTAACATGCGCAGTAATATTAGAATGAGAGCATGTGACGTAGTGTCATATGCTTTTGCGTAGTCCACCCAAGCCATTGACAGGTAATCGCAAGATTCAGATGAGATTGCTAGAGGAGGGCACACAGTTATTGGATGGAAGAAACGGAAAAAATATGTAGAATATGTAGGGAAGAGCTAGAAATAGTAGATCACCTTAGAAACTGTGAAGGAATGCAGCCAAAAACACGAAAAACAGAAGACCTACTGACGATTCGGGGAGAGGCCTAGCCTGGATGAAAGCAGTTTGGGAAAGAAGAATAAAATAAATTATTATAATTATGTATCATAGAATACTATATTATATAATTATTATAGAATTTAAACCAACTCTTTCAAAGCCGAAAGGCACGAAATAAATTTATTATTATTATTATTATTATTATGTTGAATCCCTATGATCGACGGATCCCTTCATCAACCTGTATTTCAAGCAAGTATTTCTTTTATCAGATTGTATATTACTTATGAGTTTTGTCTCTGCAGGTCTTAGAAGTTCTGTAAGGATTTCATCGTCCCTTGGAGACTTAATGATTTTTAGTTCTTAAGTACTTTAGACAACCTCTTCATAAGTGGGTTCTTATGTGGAATTAACTCGAGTATTTCTCCCATCTCTGCCCTGCTTGTTCAGAAGTTCTAAAATTTTTCTTTAAACTATTAGAAAAACGTTGGTGGAATCGTAAACATTTGAACTATGCAAACTTCATCAGTGACGTCATATGCCAACACTTGTCAATAGTGTGAACATTGTGATGATTGACTAAATATTGTACTACGGTGATGAGAGATATGTAAATATTGATACATTATTAAGCAAGCCAATTTAGAAGAATTATCGACCGATTTAAGCGAAATCATTATTGCTTAAATTGGTGGTCCCAAACGCATGGGTCGCAAAAGAATTTTGGTGGGTCGCAGACTCACTTTTCAGATTTCTCGAAATACTTTTTTTCTTGGACCACTATAGACTATCTCAGAAAGAGCGATAGTAATAAAATTTATTATTTGTAAAAAGTTATTGTTTTTTTCACACAGGAGCGGCACACAAAATATGAATAGTTCGAAACGAAATATTGTTAAGAAACAACCGAGTGTGCCGCACATCTTATATGGGAATAGGAACTAGGGTTAAACACAATAGATCATAAAAAAATACCCTAATATTTTGAAGAAAAATATGGTTACAGGCATGCGTTTAATGATATGGTAAATATGGTCACAGGCGTTCGTTTAATAAAATGATAAATAGTAATATAGAAATTGTTACGGCCTATTTTAGCTGACACCACCGTTTACAAAACTACCTTAACGTAACCTACCTTAACGTACAAAAACTTATGCTATTCTCATTAAAGGATACAGTATTGTGTATTTTTGCGAAACAACTGACTAGCGTCCTGACAATCTACTTAAAAGTAGCCGTTCTTGCTACAGAAATATAAATTAACATCTGAATTCTCGTATTCTGTCAAAAACTTTTAGGTTATGTCATTTTGACACATGGGAATAATCACATTCTTTTGCATTTTGGAGTATGAATACTTCATTAGAACCTGGAAATTACAGACTATTAGCGTGTATTACGTATATAAGGAACATACTTACAACTTGTAATAAAATACAATGTTGACATTCGTGATTTTTAACGCCGATAAAACAGAATGTTGTCATTTTTGATAACAGTCTGAGTCACGTGGTTTTGCCCACGTGAGTCTAGTGTCTATTAGACAGTTATAGTGGTGAAGGGGGGGGCATATATAATGGAATGTTAAATGCCATTTTGTCTCTTCAATGTCGTAATTCAAGAAGTATAGAGGTTCCCTAAGGGGTGGAGACTCAGTAACACGTGCCAAATTTTATTCCACAAGTTTTTGTGAAAATTATTTGAGAAGATAATGCTGGTTCACCTGTGGATTCGCTAAGCGGAAAAGGCACGTGATACATCATGTTTTGGGAATGCAAAACGCGACTTACGTCGGAATTAGGAGTTTTCTACCCCTAGATGGCAATTGAGTTACGACGTTTCGCCACTAAAACACCGAGGTATGTTTCTTTTATACAGTATTACCCGCTAATCAGTTTTGAATAATTCAGTGTTCTAATGTAAAGTATTTCTCTGTATTTTGTAAATTTAGTGGCAACATGGACGGGCCTAAATTGAGTATTCTTTCTCGAGCGAGGATCCTGCTTTCGAGATTTATTGTCCCCCACATGTAAGGGTTGAAGAGCCGATTTTGGAGCGATCCGTGGAAGATGTAGCGTGAAAATTATTGTATCAATTGAGACCTGTTGCTACAGGGTGTTGCGAGAATTCCTGTGTTTCAGCTGAGTATATTTTGGAAATGTTTGAAATTTTGTAACAGAAGCGACTCTGCCCTATTAACGTATTGGAATTCCCGTTTGGGGATGTTTTTTTGTGATTTCTTAACGTTAATAGTGTAGAGCTGCGTCTGGTACACCCTTATGAGTTATGGCCATGATTATTAAGTGTGTGTTATTTTTTGTACTGTATTATTAGCTGAAATGCATTGAGGTTTCTCAAGTTTTGTTGTATCTTGAGATATTTTTGAGTTATTGAGATAGTTTTGGATTTATTGAGTACGCTGTTGCGTGTACGGTTGGGCGTGTCGCCACCGTATTTATTTTTGGAGGTACAATAATTTTTGGTTCACGAATCGCTCATTTTAAATTGTTGCCGCGTAATGTAAATTCAGTCTGTCCGTAAAGTATTTTTCCTTGATAACTGGAGGTTGTGAATTAGCTTTCAAACACGCAGGTTACTCCTATCTTTGAATACTTACTGGTCGAGTATTCGTGTTACTTGCTGTTCACGTTATCGAGGATCGGGTTTGTATTATTTTGGGAGGAATTAACGTTAACTTCAATCGGGCAGAACCTCAGCCACAAGCATCGTTTTTTTTTATTTATTTTTTTTTGACCAGTCTTCCTTAATTTTTTTTTGTCTCGATAATTTTTTTAAATTTTGATCATTTCCGTCGAGTCAGTGGGTAGGGTGGTCGTCAATTTTTTTGGGCATCTCGCGGAGATTTTTTTGTTGACGTATCACGGGTTTTTAAGAGTAAAAGGGGATATGTGGAGTCAGTCTCTTGACAACGATGGATTCTTGAATCAACGCGACTTCGTTGCCAACAGACTGTTTGGGATTTCAATAGTATTAAGGCGAGAGAATTGTAGTAAAAATTTAAATCGGGTTTTGAACAAGCGCTGGCTTTCCGATTCTAAAACTCTTCCGGCTTTTTCCTAACGGTATTGCCAACCGGAATACCGTTACCATTTTTCAACGTAATTAATCACTGTTATATAATTCCTGTGCAAAAGTTCACGTAGCCCTAGGGCAGTTGTAGCATAAGTAATCCAATCACATGTTACTGGGTAGTTATACCGTATTACAAGTAATTCAGTTTGTCAGTTTAAATTGTAATTAATTACCGGTTAAAGATTCAGTTGTTTCTATTCCTTTGGCCGTTCGCGAGTACTTAGTTTCTAAAATTTTGGATTTAACTTAGATATTTTGCTCGTAGATTAAATGATTTTTTTTGTATTAACTTTGTCGTACTCCGAACTAAAAAGGGAATATTTAACTAGTCATTGATCTTGTAATTATTAATATCTTGGTTATAAATTTTGCGTATTGAGTATTCATTTAGTGAATAATTTATTTTGTTTATAGATTTTGCGTATTGAGTATTCATTTAGTGAATAATTTATTTTGTTTAAAGATTTTGCGTATTGAATATTCGTTTAGCGGATATTATTTATTTTGTTATTGCTATTTGTTAGTTACTGATTTTTTTGTTAATAAATTTAGTTATTGAAAATTTTGGTGTTTCTATCACGAGAACTCTATTCCTTCCCCTGGGGTTTTATTTTTCTTCCAGAATTTAGGGCAATAGAAGCGAAGTGACTGGCGCCGTATAAATTTTAGGCCGCACATAGACATTGATAATTACAGGACCACCCTGCATAGTCACATTTACCTCTAGACTGGGCTGGCGGCCTTCTACCTTGCCCTGGACAGCTGATAGCCGCTGGAGTCACTTCACAGTGGTTACGGAATTCATATTTTTCCCCATTTAGGTTTTTAGCGACCGATCAGAGAGCTGAGCGGACGCTGGCGTATGCCAACTATATAACGCTGGAGTCTGGCCGTAATATACGTTATAAAATACACAAAACCAATTTAAACGTGTTTAAAATGTGCACGCCACTGGTAACTGCCTGACAAAAAGATTTATTACTATCGCTCTTTCTGAGATAGACTATAGTTTAAATTGACAACATAAATTGTATTTAGGTTTGTTGCAAAGACATGTTCATTTTTATTGTCATCAACCTATGTGCGAGCTTGTAAAACAGTTTATAATAGCGGTACGCAATATTTTTTGAGACAAGTTCATTATAGAATCATCCTGTGTTGGAAATGCAGGGTGACGAAAAAAATTTGTTATTTCAAATTATTCGTCTAATAAATACAAAACAACTAATATTTTTATATAATAGATAAATGCTATATTTTAAATTTGTAATTATTATATTACATTGAATAGTCGATCGTATAACTCAATGATACAATAACTCAATGAAACTCACTTAAAGATAAGAGGTTATTAAATAAAAACATTGCGTTTTGTTTCACAGAATATTTTATTGGTGTACTGACTGCTGCAGTTCGACTCTTGCCATTGTTAAAATTGGTATCATTATCACCAACAAAATATTCTGTGAAACACAACACAATGTTTTTATTTAACAATCTCTTATCTACTTGTAATTATGTCTCAAACATAATGTCATCCAAAAATGCCCCTCTTACTGCCACACAAATGCGAGCTCCTTCAAATGCATCTCTCATAATATTTACACAAATTTCAGGCGATATTTCAACTATTGCTTCTTTAATATTGTTTTTAGTTGTTCAATCGTTACAACAAATCTGTAACGATTAAATCTGGAGATATTGGCGGCCAGTTTATGTCACAGCATGGAGACTAATCAGTCTGGAAATAATTTCTTCAAAATTTCAATTGTTTCGTGCTGTGTGACATCTTGCGCCATACTGCTAAACCCACATGTTTGACAATTCAATTGACGTGTTATATTAATCTAATTAATACTACAAAAAGTTTACGATCACTACACGGTAGCAGCAGTCATTCACAGTTACAGCGCTAACCGTAGCGTCTTAGAAGAAATAAGTTCCACTTATATCTCTAGACCAAATATCTCTACACCACACCACACTTTTACTCTGCAAGGGTGTAATGGTCACTGATGTTTCACGTGTGGACTTTCAGGTCCCCGATAGCTATTTACTTTGTTAACAACCGCTGAGGTCAAAATGGACTTCGTTGCTAGTCACCGTAATTAAAGATGGTCCATAACAAATTTTCCATATCTACGCTTCTCGAATACCATATATGAAATGTCAAAATTGAACCAAGCCAAAAAGCCGACGAAAGTTGTAAAGCTAATATTTGGACACCCAGTATAAAATGAATCACTCTATAAATGAACTGAATTTAACACAATTACTTGTCTAACTCAACTTTGAAGCCGATTGTGTCCCTGTCCACGTCTAACGATTGTTTATATATCTGTACGTACAGATTTCAGAATTATCTCGATGTTTTCTATTTCACAGTGATCAACTCTGTTAGTGCCAGGGCGGTATTCGTAAAAATATTCTCGAAATAATAACGCATTGTTGAACGCTGTTGCACTACATTGTACATAAGCAACGTGTGCCCGACTCAATTCTATGTAAAATTCAGATTGATAGAAACACGCCAAATCACAATCTCATCTGAACTATGTCGTTCACTCACCCTGAATTGGCAAATTATTGATCTATAATAATTTAAGTTTTTAATCTGTGTTAATACCAAAGATTATGTTATACTGTTATATCTCGGTTAATGAATGAACCTCCTGACGAATAATCCGGCTAACGATTTTTTTTTTTTTTTTGCAACGTTTTGCCTCGGCTAACGAATTGGGATTTCGCTAACAATTCACCTGTCGACGCGCAGACGTTTGCATTCCAAAATTGATAATATGAAGTATGAAATTGTAAATATATCTAAAAATACTTTATCACACTAAACACTTGTAAGGACCTACTATTTCAAAGGAATCTAAAGGAAGAGGAAAATCCAGCTAGCTTTAGAGAAATTCTTCACATCACCTCCAGCTAAAAATCTAAGAACTGAGAGAGAAAAAACTCCTGAGAAAATTAATGAAGCACCACAAGAACAGTTGAACCTTTTAGGAAGACAGCCTTAAGGTTATTCTCCCATGAACTGAAAACTCTAGACTGCGTTTTAATGTTCTTTATTTTTATTAACAGTTTTTCCTAGGATATGTTATTACGGTAGTATTCTTATGCAACAGACTGCAAACTGTATAAAATGTAAATAGTGTAAATGGTGAATCTTCAATACTTAAGTTTTCCTTTTCGGAACGTTGTGGGAATGGGTTAAAAGATTTTTGAGTTGAAATTTATGGAAAATCGTGATACGGCTAACGAATAATTCGTACTACGAACCACTTTGTGGAACGAATTAAATTGGTTAGCCAAGGTATTACTGTACGTAGTTTTATGTGTGTAACATTATCCTAAAAATAACAGCTGTCAAATGACTTTTCGTCATCGTCAATAGCTCAACGGAAGTCTGGGGCTGCCATCTTTAGATTTCATCGCCAGATTTTCAATATGTATATATTCAGAAAGGCACCTATAGTTTATAGCCGGCTGCGAATGTCTGTGCAGAACCTATAATTTGTAAATAAATAAATAATAGGTTCACAACACCTAGATAGGCGTATTAGGGGCAGAGAAGGTAAATTCTCCGTTTCTAGACCGCCGGTCATAGATATGAAAACCACGTAGTTAATGTGATGTTTAGACTGGTCCTCTTATCCCTGTATGAACAGGTACTCATTTATAAGTATTAAATACTTGAGGCTGAGTTGACCCCAGAACTGTCTGCACAATATCGGAAGATAAAAATCCGAAAGAGGTGGGAGGTATCGAACCAGCGTTCCTGTGCTCCGTAGGCAACCGTCTTACCACGGAGCCACGGTAACTGGTCACCTATAATTTGTATATTTTTTTTTTACCTAAATTATTTGATATAAGCAGCAGTTTAACAGGTCATAACGTTAGTGGTCTAACGGCTTAACAAACGATTCAGTGCTTGCGGTCAGAGGCTTGCACTATGACTTTTCTTATTAATTCAGAATTTTAGTTAGCTTTAATCGAAGGTCGGTATTTTAAAATTTGTAGTAAATTGAATAATTCCGAAATTTATTAATCGATTTTTGTTTTTACTGATTCTTAAGGACAGAGCTGAAAATCTGACATTATATTTTTTTTGCAGAATTACAGTTCTATGCTGAAAGGAGTGGGCATTTGCATCTGCAATTTGGCAGATGATATGAAGGAGTACATGCGAGGTCTCTTCCTTATCATGTAAGTATTTTCATATTTATAATATCCACCAATGTAATCTGTCTGTGTCACCTGGATGTCAACGAATGATTTGTTATCTTACTTAAGGCAGATTTAAAGTGTCATTTTTGATTAACGGTACTCTAGAAAGGGTTTTGAAATTGCATATTGATTTGTATAGTACAGTATTTTTCTTTTTTGCCTTCTTGGTTCTTTTTGGGTTGGTTTGTTCAAAGGATATCAATAAATCATGTTTTGAAGTACTTTATTTCTATACGAGGACACTATAGAGTTGCAATTTTTGACGTTTTTGTTTATTATACTTTAAATAAACGATCTCTTTAAAGAGTGAGGTCTGAATTATGGCTTCTCAAGAAAGGAAAGTTGGGCGTTGAACTTCTCAAGTTTATAACTAATTTAAATAATGGGGAGGGTACTAATTGCTATTTATCTTTGTTGACACCGTTAATAGTTAGTTTCAGTTACTTGGACATGAAATATTGAGTCATAATTCTCTAGTTTTAGTGTTTATTGTCATTTTTAAGGTTTCGTAAGTATAACCAAGAAACAATTCAACCGTGATTTGTGTTTCCGTCTGTTTATTGGTTCGATATATTATTATTTTTATTATTATATCAATTGTGACGAAACCATTGCTGTGGCAGTAAAATAATCTCACAATATAATATTGATTTTTGACACGAGATAGAAAAAATCCTGACATATATTGATTATGAAAGTGATCTATAAGTCATTTTTAGATCATTCGATATTTAAGCTTGTGTTATGGTGTGTTTTAATAAATATTTTTATATTATGTAACAAAATATTTTTCCAAATATACTTGACTCTCGAACAACGCAAGATGTAGAGGAGTCTAGTTAACCCCCCCCCCCCCGTAGTCGTAGTCATCAGCGTATATGTTTTGAGTACTCAAAAAGAATACTAATAGTTTACTGTTGACCTTACCAATAATATAAACAGTCGATTAAGACAGTCGATATTTGTTATACACTATATTCTTACGATGAAGTAAGCTAGAGAAAAGAAAATGGTATTAAGAAAACACAAGGGAGAGAAAATATATGTACAGTACTGTAGATGCAGTACAATACATCTTTCGATATCGTACGTTTTCTTTGTTTGTTTACAAGATGAATCTGTAACTACATGAATGTTATCTTACGTAGTCAGTCACGGTCTAGCTTTTTGGGGGCCCAGGGCTTAAAAATACCAAGGAGCCCTACACATGTTTCAATCAATAAATTTAAAAACTAAAAGACAGTATTAAAGGTTAATTATTATTTATTACATTTTTATTAAATATATGTATTAAGAAGCACAAACAAGAATATTAAAGTACAATCACAATTATTTATTGCATTTTCATTAAACATATCTTAAGTACAATCACAATGAGATTAAATGTAATAGTAACTAAAATGTAACTAATGTTTTAGTTATTGATCGTTCCTTGAGGTGATAAGGGATAAAAATTAATCACGTTTTAATGTTGGATATTACTTTTTTATTAGCTGGCGCTTCACTAACGTTGATTTTTAATAAATATTAGTAAATTTGTTTTTAATTTTTTTGTGTTGTTTTTTAAAGTAATATTTTTGTTTTGTACTTTTTGGTATAGAATATAATAGGTACATATATGTCCGAGAGGTTGGGGGCCCCTTGCGGATCTGGGGCCCAAGGCTTAAACCCTATTAGCCCGTATTAGTACCGTTCAACCGGTACGGAAATATTTCAATATTTCGGAATATCGCCGTGCATACCGTATTCACGGATACATCCGACGGCGAACGTCAACGTGCAACAAGATGTGTATTCCATGTAAAATGCACCAAAAATTGTAGGCTGGATGCGAAAGTATACAATTTCACTAAAATGGGGATAATTTTACGTGTCTTTAACAAAAGGTATGGAAAACTTTGAAAATTATAACAACGGGTATGGCCGTACTTGTGCGTGGTAAACATCCCCTCATTTTCCGTTAAACAAAACACACTAGGTGCTACACGTAACGTAAGATTATCACTTGGCATAAGAAATTCATGTGAAGTGTGAATTTTCACATATTTCAGGACGTTGTAGGTATTTAATAAGTGATAACAAACTGTGGATACATATTACAAATCATAAATTTCTATAAATTTTGAAAGAATAATCCATGTGCTTCTAGCTTAGAGACTTACAAGCGTACTTGAGATGTGCTCGCACCAAGAACCAGCTACAGCTACCCAGTTTTCCTATCAGTCAGATACGTATTGTAAGTAGGGTGTTGCAAGAAAATCAATAACTTTCAAAGTAATTATCAGATCAAAAATTCCTGTTGTACTTTTCCAGCTATATTAATGTGTATTGCTCAGAATTTTTTTAGATTTTTAGGTTAACCCCTCTCCCCCTGCACTCTGGGTTATAGGATGTGGCACAAAAGTATTTTTAGCCCATTTCTGGCCCAAATAGTGTTAAAATAAACAAATTTTAAAAATACCAGTTTTCTTTCCTTAGTCTGTGGCTTAAGAGTTTCCTATTGATACCACACAATAAATTTAAAAAACAAAAATATTGTTTTTTTCAAAGACACAATTAGTGTTTCTGACCTCAAGGAGTTGTGTTTGTTTTGTTCGAAGCTGAATGTTCAGGGACCTCAAGGAGTTCAGTGAAACTCTGGATGGTCAGGAACCTCAAAGAGACGGGCAAAACTAACATTATGTTTTCGTTTCCTCTGTTTTATTTTGCAGTTATTTAATTCTGAAGATACCGCGAGGATGTGGCAGGAGCAGGACGGCCGTGTTAGAATAGCAAGTTGTTTTATTTTTCAGTTAAATTTAGATGATGCAGTGAGGACGCGGCAAGTTCAGGACGGCCGTGTTAAGATCAAAACTAGTTCTTGGACCTCCTTTGTAGTATGTTACGTTAGCAACCATAACATAATGACATATGCGTGACAGATTGTAAATAGACATAATAATAAATGCTTATTTGTGCTTGGATTTGTGTTTTAATTGATATTATTACAAACGCTATAAAGCGTTTTAGAAACGAGAATTATTTATTTGCATTTCTCGAGAATTCTCGAGTTTATGTTGTTTATGTTTGTTTATTCACAAAATAATTGTACATATACATACAGTGACAAAAATATATAATGCCACGATATGCACATTAAAAAATTAATTAAAAAAAAATACAATAATAATACAAAACAAACAGTCGCGAGGAATCACAAAAAGCTAAAACAGACAATCTTGTTGCTTCTTGTGAAACCTTGAGAAAAAAATAAAATAATAATATAGACCAAACA
The DNA here is from genome assembly GCA_963971575.1 of Liopterus haemorrhoidalis. NCBI lineage: Eukaryota > Metazoa > Arthropoda > Insecta > Coleoptera > Dytiscidae > Liopterus > Liopterus haemorrhoidalis. The sequence continues at coordinate 32,113,850 of OZ020615.1, forward strand.
AAAAAAAGTATTAATAAATATAGGAACATAAATATTTGTTTTCATTTAAATTACAAAACTATTAGGTAAAAAGACATTATTACGTTTACTATTTATTGCTCAGAATATTCATCTCTCAGCACTTTTTTCCAGAGCTTACATACTCGTATTAGGATATTTCACATGTAATAACCGTTTCCGTGTAGGATTTCTTTGAGGCAGTCTTCCGAAACACCGTGCAAAAATTTCTTGACTTTAACAATATATTGATTATGATTACGAGAAAGCATATTCATAAAATTATCGACCGACTCCTTATTAACAAAGAAATTAAACAAAACAGGAATGAAGTAACGAAAATTAGATTGACCAACTTTCTTTTTAATACCAGCGGAATAAGATAACTGCGATTTTTTTAATCTAGTTGAATATGCGTGAAGAGGCATAGATAGTAAATCAGAAAGTAATTCGAGAAATTTCAGAAATATTCAGCAAATATAGCAATATATTCAAATCATAAGTCTATAATTTCGTTTAATATTTCATTATCTGTAAGTTATTATCTTACAAAGAATATTAAATAAATATCGATATGTCTCCACTTGGGGTACATTATTTGTTATTTACCTATATACTACATCAATATACTTTTATAATTAACAACATAGGAATAGTGGCATAGCTATATGTTATATTGAAAGTATTAAATTACGGAAAACTAGCATATGGAACATAAGTCTTATTCAGTCAAGTATTTATACATGAAATTGTACATAATATATAATACAATACTTAGGTACGTATTTTTAACGTATGTAAATATTTAAAGTTCGTCTTACGATATAATAGGGTTAATTTATAGGATCTTATTTTTAAAACGCAAAACACGCCGATTTTTCCGATAATCTTGTTCTTAATTTTGAAATAAAACCGCCAGATGTTGAAAAATTTCGCTCATTTTGTGTGGACGTTTGTCTTACTGTCAATAGTACGTCTAGTGGTAATTGTAAATTAGTAATAATATTACCTCTGGATTCGTATATGTTAAATTATTTACGTACTGATGAAAATGTGTCATTGGTCTGCTCCTTACTCTGCTGTGATTTAGCCAGATATGTTGCAGATTTGGGTTTGTCTTGTAAGCATCTCAAACACAAATAAATAAATAAATAAACAAATAAATAAATAAATAAATAGATGTAAAGATATTGAAATTTTTTACTGATCGTCAATGTGGTTTCAGAAGAGTTAAATATATTTTCTTCGCACACTTTTGTAAGCGGAATGTCGAATGTCTGCCGAAAAGTCTTCTCATGACAGATTTTCCTAATTTAATCATTTCAGTTTTTGTTGAAATTTTAAGAAAAGTATCTGACTCCTTAAAATTTGATTTATATAAATACTTTATTAGTGATAAAGTTGGGTTTCGACGTTTTGAAATTTGTCTTAATCTCGGCTAGCAATTCCTGGGCAAGTATTTTAATTATTTAAATTGTTAAACATGAAAAGAAGAACTCCTTCGCATATGGACCGACAAAATATGAATACAAACTGCAGTAAACAAAAATGAAATATTTCTAGAATTGCTCGAGATATTTTACTAAATTTCTCGAGAATTTCTTTTCAAGAGAAACCCTAGACACAATTTATTCGATATTTTTCGAAAAACTGTTGAACTATTTCGGTTCCCATCAATGTACATTGTTCGTATTTTTTTCAGACTTTATAGTAACCCTTATGGGAAATAGGGTTGGGGACAAAAGTTAGGGCGTAACTTATAAACGTAAACGTAAAACGTAAAAGTTAGGGCATAAAAAACGGAAAGAATGGATCACAAACGGATTAGTCAAATCTATTAGAATTATGGCTGGTTGCTAAAGTAAGAATTATCTCAAGTTAAAATTATTTGTTTTTGTATACTACAACAGTGTTTCTCAACCTTTTCTGGCAAGAGACCCCCCAAATTACGTAAATATTATCTGCGGTCCCCTATATATATATACACACACACATCGCCTTTTCGAAAAAAATCGCATTCCCTATGTCCTAAGACAGTGTTTCTAAACCGGAAGGTCGCGAAATCATATAAGATCGAATCATGAAATTATAATAGAAAAATCAGCTGTGGCCACCACAGGACCGACCGCCATCACAAAGTACTTGTATAAAATACATTCTAGCAGCAGAGTAGAAATAACTTGGCCTAATATTTTCTAACAGAGATATTATTTATCATGACCATGGAAAGGGTACATATAAGTATGAAAAAGTAGAGAGAAATTTCGAAAAAAAATTCGTTTTATCAAAAAATTTCTCAAATAAAAGTTATTATTAATTGTATTTATAGCAACTTTTGTTTATTAAATTATTTCTAAATATTTTTCTGTTGCTAAATATTCACAAAAATCTTAAAATCGACACGAGTAAACTCCCATTTCCAGTCAACCGATTATTACCAAAAGTTGATCAACTTGTGCCATTGATATCAAAAGCTTAAATATGCAGTTTCATAAAAATTCTTTTAGCCGAATTTGCTCTGCACGTGTACACAGACAGACTGACGGACGGACGGACAGACGGACAGACAGACAGACGGACAGACAGACCGACAGACATCATGCTAAAAATAGTCAAAACCTCAATTCGTGGAGATCCATCGAAATTTCGAAATGTCAGAATCGGTATGATCAGAATACCCCCTTATATATGTTGGCGGTCGGTAAAAACGCACAATTTTGCAAGATATATTCATAAATATATGACATTTATTTTATATAAATTCATTAAAATATACCGTTTAAACATAAATAAAATAAATTATACTAATTTAAACTAATTAAAATGGTTCGCGTTGGAGATACTTTCAAGTAGGTACGACTTGAACGTGCAATATTTTTTTTTTATGCTCCGAGCTAAGGAATAAGGTTGCGAAAGTGTTCAAAATGGAAAGCAACTTTGAACACTTGTAAATAAAAATACTTGCAAGACATTATAGGTAACCGTAACAGATACTAAAAACATGTTTATGTAAAAGTTGTTTCATTTCAATAGCTTTATCCAAATATATACCAAATATAAATATATAAATACATATATATAGGGGGCCCCCCTATATGCGGCCCGCAGACCATATTTACGTTATTTTGGGGGGCCCCATGCCAGAAAAGGTTGAGAAACACTGTCCTAAGACATCCTTTGGTGCCCCCCTCTCCTATCTCTCTCTCTCTCTCTCTATATATATATATATATATATATATATATATATAGGGAATGCGATTTTTTTCGAAAAGGCGATGTGTAATTAAGTTGTGAAAAAATGAATGACTGAAGTTTACTCAAAAAATTGAATGGTAGTATTCAAATTTATCAGAAAAATTTTCCCTTAATTTTTTGAATAGGAAAGTTGGGCATCTTTGGATAGAGCTTTTAAAAAGAAACAACTTTTACTTAAACATTATTTAAATATCTTTTACGATTGACTAAAAATTGTATTACCTACAATGGCTTGAAAGTTAAGTATTTTAATTTAAAAGTTTTCAGAGTTGTTTTCCAATTTGATTTAGACACTTTCGCACCCTTACTCTTGAGTTATCAGTAGCTCGGAGCATAATAAAAATTAATAATAAAAAATATTGCACTTTTAAGTCGTACTTGAAAGTACTTGAAGAACCTCTAACAAGAATCGTTTTCATAGATATGCATCAATCGATACAACACTTGATATAGTTTACTTAGTCTAAATTAGTAGTCAAAATAAAAATAATTTATATTACTTATGTTATTAAAGGTATATTTTAATAAATAAAAATGTCATATATTTATGAATATGGATATAAATTATATCTTGCAAAATTGAGCTCATTTCTATTATATTTTCATGCTTCGATCTTATATGACTTCGCGCCCCCCCGACGAAGCTTTCACGCCCCTTCGGTTGACAAACGCTGTGCTACAACATACAAAAACAAATGATTTTAACTTGAGTTAGAGAAAACTCTTATGTTAGCAACCCGTCATTAGAGATTCATTATTCAAGCAATCAATTTTACAGCCATGTAACACAAAATTAAAAGAAAAATATTTGCAGTATAAAAAACAAATTCCGATATTGATATAAAAGATAAGTTACAATATTATAAAAATAAATTTTCAAATATACAACCAACATCTCAAAATTTATGGAAAATTGCTAAAGAAGCAACGAATAACTCTCAAAATTTACACATAAATAGTAGTATCTCGCAGAATGATTTTAATAGTTTTTTCACCTCAGTTGAACCTAAACTAGCTTCTGAAATAAAAAAACGTGTGAATCATGAACCAAATATTTTGAAAAATGTTCGCAAAAATCCAAATTCTTGTTTTCTATATCCCATCACGCCTGAGGAAGTATTAACAGCCATTAACTCGTTGAAAAATAAAAAATCATGTGGATTAGATAATATCGAAACAACTGTTTTATAGGAAATTAAACATTCTCTAACCATTTCTTTATGCGACATTTTCAACCAGTGTATTACTCAAAAATATTTTCCTAGTAATTTTAAGGTATCGAAAGTTATACTCGTCTTTAAATCTGGTTCTCTTAATGATCCACAAAACTATAGACCAATATCATTAATCTCTAATATTGCTAAAATACTTGAAATTATTTTAAACCAAAGAGTTGTATCATTTGCGGACCGAAACAAATTACTTAACGACTTTCAGTTTGGATTTCGTAAAGGAAAAAGTACAACTGACGCAATCGCTTTCATTGTAGATAATATATACGAATTGCTAGATAAATCTCGCGCTTGTTTGTCCATTTTCTTAGACTTACAAAAAGCTTTTGACACTGTAAACCACCATATATTGCTAAAAAAATTAGAATACATACATAGGTTACAGAGGTGTAACTCTCGAACTATTCAAAAGTTATCTGTTAAACAGAGAAAAAATAGTTGTAATAAATGGCATCAGTAGTGAGGAAAAATCACTTAGTTGCGGTGTTCCTCAAGGTACAGTGTTAGGTCCAACCTTGTTTTTATTATATATCAATGATATACTGAATTTAAATCTGCATGGCAAAATAACTTCATACGCAGACGATACGGTATTGTTAATTGAGACCCAAAACTGGAGTGAAACAAAGAGAATGGCCGAACAAGATATGGCAAAAATAAAACAATGGCTTGATACAAATCTTCCTACATTGAATATACAAAGAAAACAAAGTTCATCCCAAATTATATTACAAAGAAAAAAAAAGTCCTCTCTAAAATTAATTAAAATTCATAACTCTGACTCTTGTAATCCAAATTGTAAATGTGAAAGTATCCAAGTCACTGAAAATATAAAATATTTGGGGATTATTATTGATAATTACCTAAAATGGGATACCCATATTTCATATATAGCCTCCAAGCTAAGTAAGATGATATATGTCATAAAAAAAATAAAATTCATTTTTTCACCTATGTTTTTATACTACTTTTACTATGGTTTAGTGGAATCAATACTTAATTATGGAATAATAGAGTGGGGAGGTACATATTATTGCCATTTAAAACGCATTTACACTATCAGAAAATTATAATTCGTGTCATGTTTAACCTGCCATTCCAATGCCCAACAAAAAGTATTTTTAAAAATACTGATTTATTGTCAGTGCAGACGCTGTACATCTTAAGTATATTGCATTATACACACAAACATTCGAGTGACTTAAACTATATAAATCATGTTTATAATACTAGAGCCAGAATCCAATCAAAAATTAATATTCTGAAAAGCAATAAACAAATGGGTTGTCTTTTATATTTACACTATTTGCCTAATATGTACAATAGTTTTTGAAACTTTAATGAAAAAATTAGATCTGTTAGTTCCACAAACATCAAATCAAAATTCAAATCATTTGTTAAGTCTTTAACTCTCTCTGAAGTTAATTCTTTATTAAAGTAAAATCGAAAATAACTTAAAAAGTGGTCATGTAAAATTATACCACAGTCATATTTTATATCACAATTATTATATTATATTATTTATTTTTTCAATCGCCGCATACAGCTGTCCTCGACTACTAAGCGGTTGTTTCAAATATATATTATGTTTATGTTTAAATATGTTTATAAATGATAAGATTTTTTGTTATTTACAAAACTGTGTTCTTTTATTTACTGTTCTCTGTATTATATTGTTTTCAACATATTGTCAATACTATGTATATGTATAAGGAAGCAAAATATATATTATTATTATTTTGGGGTTTGTCAGGTCTTGACAAGCGTCCACTAATCTCAAACTATTTTTATTATTATTATTATTATTATTACTTAAGTACGCTTGTAAGTCTTTAGATCCTAGATTATTCTTTCAAAAGATATGGAAATTTATGATTTTTAATACGTACCCACAATTTCTTATCACTTGACTTATACTTACTAATATACTTACTAAATTCTGAAATGTGTGAAAATTTATACTTCACATCAGTTTTTTATTGATCTTTTGTATTTTTCATTTTCTTATGAATGTTGTATCATTCCCTGTAGTTAATTACGGTCTACACTTTGCTATGTACCTTAATATATGTATGTTTTCCTTACAGGTTTTGCACGTGTTTCTCTAGTACTTAAAAAAAAAATGAGAAAATTAAAAATCTTTTAGCGTAAAACAGCGACCTCAACAAAATTTTCAATATCTGAAACTAATGAAATGTTAACGATCACTTTTTCCCATTTCAATAAAAGCGTATACTAAAATACTCTTTGATATGATATTTAACGACTTTTTTCATATTGAAAATAAAAGTGATAAATGAAAAAACTTTATGATATAAATTTTAATGCTACTTCTGAACATTAATAATCATTTTGTTCGACTGTAAGTTATATAACCGGCTTATAACGTACATAAAATCTAATGACTTACAGCGCCTTTTAGTCAAATTGACAATTATTCAAAAAGCTGTTTAACATTATTTTACAGTGTTCATATTTCAGATTTGTAATTTATCTATAATAGCACTGTAATGATACACCTTTATTGCCGATGGCTATATTTTATATGATATATCATTATGTTTATAATGACATGTTGTAGACCTATTTAATATTAAATTTTAATAGGTGCCAGTGTAAGTCGTATGTCACGAAGAATCTAATGGTGCTATTTCAAACACAACTTATTAAATATAAAGTTGCGTTCGCAGCTCTAAAATTAATAGGCTATACGCTATGAGTTGTTCACTGTTGATTGTCACTACAAGTTTGTTATATGGTAACGCAAACGACCTTTCACAGCTCTAAATTTAATAGACTATGTGTTGTCCACTGTCGACTGTTTTAATGAGATAGATATATAAACACACATTAGCTATCTCACTTCACATAACCTAAAAAATACTGTCGCGCAAATTTCAACAAATTTCAGAAAACGTGCAAAGAAAAAAAAAATACTGTAGTTGCGGTTATAATTTTGTTATTAAATTTTAGTAAAAAATCACGATCTCGCTGATGGCAGATTCGTAAAAAGTCACATAAATGCGTTTATTCTATCGTAGTTTGAAAAAACATAGATGTCAACATTCGTTAGGCATTGATTTTCATACTTGTGAAATGTTGTCATTAAACGTAAACTGACTATTAAATTTATCGACAATGGACAGTGTATAGTCAATTAATTTTAGAGCTGTGAACGCATCTTTACATTGCTGTAAGCTTCCAACGTCAAACGATATTAAATAATTTATGTATTCTATAGTCTATCGTTTTCTAAATAATACTCTAAAATAGAATTTTGCTATTTATATTTAATTTATTATAGCAGAACGGTCGTGGCTCAGTTAGTTAGTGTGTGGACTACTGAGCGGCGGGCCAGGGTTAATTCCCCGGTACCGGAAAAGCACCTTACTTTTTTCCGACCGTTTCTCCCTCGGAAGGCATCGGGCAACCACCGACGTAAAAACCCTAGTAAAATTTCTCCTAAATAATTAGTGGTTCGGATTCCACGATAGTAAATTGTAGGTCCCATACGATTGTTTTATATACAGGCAACACACAGAACACAACTGTATGCGGGGAAATAGCCTACGCTCGGATATATTCAGTACGAACTTGTCAGTTCAGAGCATCGAGCATGGCACTCTAAGAAGAAGAAGAATATTTAATTTGCTAAGTCGTATATCAATTTCGCATATTTAGAATAGTGTATCTCGAAAATAACACTTCTTTGTATCAAATTTTCATTGAAAAATCATTTCAAAGTTTCTATGAATACGAGCATCAGTCTATAAAAATTTGCTCCATTTCAAATTGAATTAAGACAGATTTTTTTACATGAATTCAGAACAGCGAGATTCATCACACGAGAGTGAATTGTCTTTTCATTTACAAGAATAACATGTAACAATTCTAATATCCAGTACCTAGTAGTGTCCATATTATAATATATTACTAGGTACTAGATACAATTTTAATAATGGCCGAAAAATATTCTCTCGAAACTGGTTAATATATTTTCTGATATTTTACTAGTTAACAGGTTAGCTTCATAATGTATTCATAGTCCCTCTATATCCTAGAGACCCGAGCCTACATGTCCGAATTTTCTGAACATAAAATATGGTTCTTCTGCATTAAATAAACTTTTGACAATTTTCTCATATTTTTTATTGTATGCCGAAGTACAAAAAAATTATCCCCATTCTGATGGACAGTAAAACTTGAAATATCTAACAAATATAATCTAACTAATTTCAACAGTAGACGCTGAAAATATCTAACAAATATAATCTAACAGATGCTTTGAAAGTAACGGTCATCAAAGAATATTATTACTCATTTCTTTCTAAACTTGTAGCAGGTATGTCCTCATCTACGAAACAGCTAAGTGAAAGTCCTTCTGATTTCTTCCATGATTTCCGGTGAACAGAAGCTGTACACTGCCTTGTTCAAATCTGGTTTCTAATATTTATGAACGGTTCGTCACCAGAATCAATGAAATCTGAATCAGAAGGTTCTTGTATTTGAAACTTCAGTTTCTGATTCCTGCACATCGTTGTCGTTTCACAAACAGTCTATCTCATAATTTTCGACCCCCAAACACTATAGTATTACCCCCAAACACTATAGTGTCACCGTTTCCTCAAAACCATAAAAATTGCTTGGATCTGAAAATAAGTTAAAATATTTCAAACGCATAACGTCCAAACGTCCATCAAAATAGTCGCATTCATTTCATGGCACTGGATCACAAAAAAAAAATGCAGCATTAACCAACAAAATTATGATTATAGGTTACTCAACTCCATATTTAATACAACTTAAGCATTGAGCGTTAAAACAAAATTCGAGAAATCTACATACAGATCGATTATCTAAAGAACTCCAGTCAAGGTCATATTCGAATGTTCCGAACTAAAATTTTAGCCATGCCTATCAAAATCGGGTCATTGGCGTAGCATAAATTTTTATCTTGAAGCTTTTAATTCAGATTCATTTAACATTTTTTATTTTTATTATTGGTTTTTATGATGTGATCAATTCTTTGTTGCCGATTTAGTTCGTTAAATAATTTTAATTGCAGAAAATATGTAATAACTATACAAAATATTTACATTTAGAAAGTTATTTACAAGCGTATGATAAGATTGAAACTCTAGCAGGTACTGTAAATATAAGAAAGTAATCAGGAATTTGGTTGTGATTAATAATGATTTTTGTTGGTAGTTGATTATTTAAGAAACATAACCTCTATATTATGCGGTGTTCTACATATTCCATATTTATTAAACGATATACTTTTAACTGATTCATCGTCGGTTTTATTTAAAAAGAAATAAATGCTACGGAACATATTAAAATACGTATTACATTTATTTCATTATACAATCGCTGATAAAAAATATATTGAACTACAGATATGTGTATATTAATTACGATCAGATTAATCCGTAAAAATGGGTTAGACGAAGGGTGTCAAAGGCATTTCAGGTCCGGACCATTTTTCTAACAAGTAAAATTCACGCGGGTCGCAAGATATGTATTTATATTACTACTCATTATGTTTTTCATTTTCCACCATTTTTCTGAATATTTATTTGAAGGAAGTAAAGAAATTAAACAATAACAATTAAATTTTGCCAAAATATTTTGTTTATCGAACACCAAAACAAAAACGGGTCGAAATCAGATTATTAGTAATGTACACAGCAGTTGCATCCATAGAATAGTGCTATTTGAAAGCTCTGCTTATGAGTATATTATTTGGAATCACCGATCTACCGACTATGGCACGGCCTTGGTTAACTGCAACAGTTATTGACTGACTATTGGTTTTTCGCCCAGAGTCTTGACTCTGCGGCTTGAACAGATTCTGTCAAGAGGTGTTTTCTTTAAAATAATTTTTTTATACTATAAAATTGATGTGAAGTGTGAATTTTCACACATTTCAGGGTTTTGTAAGTATTTAACAAGTGTAAGAGGTCAACATAATATTGGATATTCAGGAATATTTGTTCTGTAATCACATTAAAATTAACAGTTTTTTGATATTCACTTTTCTTCGTCATTTGACAAAAATCCAAGGGTTTTTTTCTGCATTTGCTTCGTATTCAAGTCTTCATTACATTAATAAGAAATATATTGATAAATGGCTTAATTTTTTTTCAATTTCAGAAACGTATTCCGTACTATTAACAATGTGTTATTTGTTTTATAAGTGTTTGATCACTACAAATGATTTATTCCTTTGATAGATACTTTAAAAACAAATAACTAATGTAATTAAAAAAATCGGTTAATACACAGCATATAATAGTATAATAAAATAACTTGAACATTCTTAAACTCCTAACTGAACTGCTCCACTAAAGTGTTGAGTATAGTGTGGTGTGGTGCGTCACTCGGTTCGCAACTATTTAAAAAAATATATTTTTTTTTCATATTTTCAACTTAAAAAAAATACACGCACTATCTTAGATATAAATACAAAAAATCCATAACATAATTAGTCATAATTAAGCTATGAATTAAAAAAAATAATAATTTTTGTCAAAAACATAAAAACTGCCATATTTTTCAAAAACACAATCTGATCAAAAATTCCTCTCCTACGTTTCCGGCTCAGATCCATGTACATTACCTAAATTTTTTTCAGATTTTTAGTTTAAACCTTTTTGGTTAAAATCGTGTTAAAAGAAACGAATTTCAAAAAACGATCTATCGTTTCTTAATCTTCATTTTAAGTGCTATCTTTTAATACCACACAATATATTTTAAAAATATATATCTTTTTTATCAACGACACAAAAAATCGACATTTTTCTAAAAATGTATCCGATCAGTAATTCTTATTGAACTATTCCGGTTCCTATTAATGTTCATTACGGCGATTTTTTTCAGATTTTTAGATCAACTCCTCTGGGAGATAGGGTGGGGGGCAAAGATTTTTTCAAACATTTTTGCTACGCATTAGAGGTTTAATTTGGTATGCCACTGAATATTAAAAAAATATATTTATTTATTTTTTTATATGTGAGTCATTTGGCTACAATCTCTACCGTACAGAGAGACAGACAGACAGACAGTCAAATGAGTGATGTTATAAGGGCTTTTTGGTGGTCATACCTACAAAATCCTAATAAGATATATAAGAATTCGTTCCGGAGGGCAAAAATGGAAGATAGGCCGCATGCGGCTCCCGGGCCGCCAGTTTGACACCCCCTGGGTTAGGTGATTACACCTTAGCTCGTCCTCACTTCTATTATTATTCATAACTTTGAAAGACCCCATACCACTTCTCCATGGGCCTACTACATCCTTGCATCAATACCCTCCGCTATTTTAACACCGAAAAAAATAATCGGTATCCCGGTATTAGAGATACCGTCATTCTGGTATTGTAATCCCCAAATAAGCTTTATTAGTGCTTTTCACATAACAGTTCCTTTATACGAGGTCCTTTGTACTCCAGACAAACCGCATAAAAACGTATCATAGCAAAATATTTAATATATTTTTACAACTTCCATGTGGTCTTTATTAGCAACTTTTTGCTTAACCCAAATAATTGAGAGTTGCAAGATATTTGTTTTTTTTTCAGACGTTTTTCCACGTAATATTGAAACAAGTGTTTAACTATTGGATTTTTTTATACGTTAGATAAAGTTTGGAACTTAGTTGAAGTCGAACAGTAGAAAGTTCTACTTGTAACAAAAGTTTGGTATGTTCGTGTTTTGCATTTCAAGAGAATGTTACTGAAAGTAAACCATAATTATAATTACAGATCGATGTATAGAATTAATATTTTATGCTGTACAAGGTGATGTATTCGTACGTTTTTTCTTACAAACATTTTTGTTATAACGTAAATAATAAGTGGGATATTTCAATAAATATTTTAGTATTTAATACTTAAATCAGTAACTGTTTATACGGGATAAGAGAACCGGTCACGATGTCATACTGACCACGTTGCTTTTATATATATGATCTAGACCAGGCATGTGTTTCGTAAGTGCGAATCCGTTATTCGCGTCCTTTTTTAGGGTGTTGTAGGTATGACCAAAAAACCCTTATACCGTCATTTTGTCGTCTGTCTGTCTGTTCGGTAAAAATTGTAGCCAAACGGCTAAACCTAAAGAATTGAAATTTGGCATGCTTATACAACTCTGACTCGCACATAGGAAAAATACTAAAACATCTAAAAAACATATCCCCCTAAAAATATAAACAAATATATGTATATTCGAAAAAATTTTTTTTTTTATTACAGTTCTGGGTAGGGCATCAAATGAAAGCCCTTGGTACGTGGATTAACGATCAAAATATTATTTTTGCAAACAAATTATTTTGACGCGATTTTTGCTAAAATTGTGCAAAACAAATTTTGCCTCACACCCTGTAGCCCAGATGGTTTAAACCAAAACACTGAAAAAAATCGAAGTAACGTACATTGTTGTGAACCGGAATAGTACAACAGGAATTTTTGATCAGATTTTGTTTTTGGAAAACAAAGCATTTTTTGTGTTTTTAACTAAAATATGTAAAAGATTTAATTCGCTATTTAACACAGTAAACGAGTGAACGAACGTCCGTAGTCCAGTGGTAACGTTCCCGCTTCATAAGTTACAAATCACTGTTCGATTCCCGTCAATTTTTATTTTTCCTACTTTTTTTTGCATTTTTATTTTGTTTAAATTATTTTGTCGAAATTTTAGTTATATTTTCGCAAATGTTGCATTTAATTTTTAAAAGCGTAAATTTAATAACCAGTGGGAAGTGTTGAGATTATAAATTAATTCTATGTTTGAATGTATACGAAATTAGAGGGGCGGAGTTTATGACTTAAACAACCAATGGAAGCCGTAGGCGCAATTTTCAAAATATTAATGAACCTTGCTGTATAAAAAAAAAAATACTGAAAATATTAAGAAACCCAAATAATGGTATTAGGCATTCGTATTAAAATTAGTAAAAAAATATTATAACATAAAATTTGTTTTGGCATCCCAAATAATCATCATTCACTTATTAAATACCTGCGAAACCCTGAAATGTGTGAAAATTCACACTTCACATAATTTTTTTTTTTTTTGTTATTTAACGAACTTCAACCGAGAAAATAACTACTCACATTTGTAAGTGCTTCCAAAGAGAGTAATTCTCGTAAAAAAAACTTACACAAAAGTGTAAGTTTCGGAAATTTGTAAACTAGAAAATATTTCTTATAAAATGCAATTAGTGCAATGTTCTTCATTTTTTACTTCAAAACTGAGTTCTCCTGTTGCTCAAGTAGTTCTATTTGCAGAGCAAGTGACGCTTGTTCCACATCAACATCAACCGTTTAACCGCATTTGATCTCTGAAAACAGAAGATATACTAGCGGGCCAGATTCAATGGGATTTTGGATAGTTATCGCGGGCCTAACAAAATGAGGGACCTGGCCGGATCCGGCCCGTGGCCGTAAGTTGCACATGCCTGGTCTAGACTATGGTAGAAATTACTTTTTCTGCTCTTATACATTATCTAGGCTAGAGTCCATTTACCATAACAATGAGATGACGTCACAGTTACAAAACTTTCCATGTTGCCACTGGGATCTCTCGGTATCCCGCTGGTACAGTCCACCTCTGGCCTTGAAATAAAAGCGCCACTGGGTAGGCAGAAATACAGCGTTCAAGCAATAACGAACGATTATAAACGACTAAAAAAACTGAGCAGAACATCTAGGTATAAACCAGCTGGATAGAACACGCTATCTATAGGAACATAATTTAAAATAAATCTTAAATTTACGAAATAAGTGGCTCGAACATTCATAGATATTCATATTTTAATAAATCAATAATTAATATTCCTTTCCGCTTTATGAAAGGTTGGTACATATTTGTATTAGAATTTGATATGTTTAATTTATCCCATTTTGAGGGGGAACTATATTTGCGTAAAAAGCAGTAATTTCCAATTTATAATCGATTGTTTTCATTTGCAAGAGATGGTAATGCTACATCTTTTGATTATTTGGACAAATGATTTCATATGTCACGTTCAGGCGTACATGTGTAATGAATAGAATTGTTTGATTTAGTCTGCGTGTCAACTGTCACATAGTTTATAATAGAGATGAGAAACAGTGGCTCTCAAACTATAACCCTATGCCTACTGTAGATCAGTGTACCTTAACCGCCGGTTCGTTAATACATTTAAACAGTCCACAAAAATACTTTAATTAAAAAGTTTTATTGTCTACTAAATATATGGTTTTAATACAGAATTTATTAAAAATATCTCCAGCTATATATGTGATCAATTAACATATATTTTAACTTATGCTTAAGTGCGGGTGTTTTTCCTCGCACTTTTAAAGTTTCTAGTGTAATACCGATACGCAAGAAACGAAACTCCGATAGCCTGCCTTAATGATCTTCCAGCAAATATAGATGCTTCGGAAATTATTTTATTTGCCGATGACAGTGGCACAGCCAAAGGGGGGGAGGCGACGGGCCTGGGCCCCTCTCAGGACCAACAGATTACTCGGCGTTCTCCGGATAGTTGAAGATAGAATTTGTTAACCACAACCAGTGGCGCAATAAAGGGGGGGGGGCTGGGCCCCTCCCAGGACCAGCAGATTACTCGGCGCTCTCCGGATAGTTGAAGATAGAATTTTTTAAACACAACCAATGGCACAGCCAAGGGGGGGGCTGACGGGCCTGGGCCCCTCCCAGGACCAGCAGATTACACGGTGCTGCCCGGGGAGTTGAAGATAAAATTTAACCACAACAGTAGTTAATTTTTCAATTACTTCACTGTAAACAATATTGGCTTTTTTTTTTTTTCGTATAAATAAACATTTTTTAAGATTGCCTACTCTTGATAAAGTAACATAATTATTGTTCAAGTGAAAATATATCACTTTCCAAATATGCTCCGAATGCAACGAATTATATGAAGGGGAGCGTTGATCCTTTTTCCCCCTGACACATCGACTAAAATATTCGCCCAGTCAAATGATGAAACAATTTTTTAAACAACTAATTACTCGATTCAGATAAGATAAAGTGGAAATCTGACTTCGGTATAACCTTCAGAATGTAATTTTAAAATGACACCTCAAACGTAAAATAGAGTAAAAATAGTAGAAATATAATAAAGAGAGCAATTTTGGAGACAATAGCGCTCTTAAAATCAGTATTTGGCTTTATTTTGTAGATAAATGTGAATATCAATATCTTAGGTATTTTTGAAATTATAATGTTTTACACACAAAAAGGACTGATATAAGTTGTACTGAACAACAGTAGCGTATTCAGATGGAGGGGGGGGGGGGCGACACAAGACCCCTCTGAAGGTCCAATGAAATGAAAATTTAACAATTTTATCATAATCGTACAGCAAAATTACTTATGTATTTTACAATAATAATAAGCTATATTTTATAATGATTAGTGTTGAAATTAACAGAAAATGTACATTTACATGTTATTTTTAGGTTTTCGTAGGCATAATCAAGAAATCCTTATTCCGTCACATGAGTCTGGTCGTTCTGTACAAATTGTGGCCAAGCGACTGATTTAGAGAACTGAACATAAGTAAGAGAAATATTGAGACTTCAAAAATATATCCCGCGAAAAATATAAATATGTATTTATCGAAGTAAAAATCAATTGAAAGTTTTTGATACAGGGATTAACAATTACATTTTTTTATCAACAAATAATGGAATTATAATTTGATATAAACATCAATATCCAACAGCAGGGGTGTCGAACTGATTTTGGTCGCAGTCTATTTTACATACAAAATGATAAGCAGTGACGGAACTCTAAATATCCTGAAGGGATTCTTGACATTTTTTTATAAACAGAAAAGGGGAAAAGAGTATATTTTATATTTTTAAATATAATTTTCCACTAAATAAGCTCAAGTGATTTTGATTACCGCTTCAGGGGCCATAAAAAATAAGGTTCAGGGCCGTATGCGGCCCGCGTGCCCTATAAATTTGATTCGGCCCTCCCCAAGACAAAATCCTGGCTGCGCCACTGGCCGATGATACCACTTTTTTAAATACATCCAGCTCAGTTAATGATGCTTTAAAATTAGCGAATGACACAGTTGTTCGTGCCGAAATATGGTTTACAAGTAATATGCTTAAACTGAACCGCGACAAAACACAACAAGGTCCGAATAGGTCTAATACTTACTTTTTAAGATAATATAGACTTTACGAGTTCCGACTCATGTTTGTAATATTAAGGACTAATAAATATGTTTTCACTTAAGTGTCTCTTTCTAAGAAATATTTTTTTTTATCTTTTAGTATTTTAACAGGATTGAATTTAATTATGAAATTTTATTTCTGAAACAATACTAAAATTACCTCCCTTACTGACATTATTTTACACTCTTTGAAATGGTTAGGTATACATTAGAATAAGGTTAATGTTAATTTTTAAGTGAATAAGTTGTCTTGTTTGTCCAATAAAAGTTTTCAAATAGGCAGTAAAATAATTTTATGGTTGGGAAAGGTGGGGGGACATGGTTATTTAAAGGAAAGAACGTCTGGTTTTATTACTTTCAACTTAAGTAAATAAATTTTGTATATTCTTATTTTACAGCTTTTAAGGAATTATAATTTTTATTTGAAAAATTAAGTAAAATCACCTATTTGTAAATAGATGTTTCTAGAATTAGATGGTCACGTCCGTAAAATATAATTTGATTAGGAAGTAATGGGATTCGGACTGGTCAGAAATTAAAATTAAAACAATATTTTAACTTCGGTAACGTTTCGATATAATATGAAATCTTCATCAGAGCTAAAATTGAAATGTAGCTATAATTTATGATACAGTTTGTTTTACAATATAAAGTTAATGAAATTAATTTTACAAAATTTGATCAATATTAAACTACAACTAAATGTGAAATATATCGTAATATAAAAAATGAAAATAAATAAATAAATAAATAAAATAATAATACAATAAACCACAAATTAAAATAATTAATAACAACATAAATTTAATTTTGAAGAAACTAGAATTTTAGAGACAGTCAATAATTTGAGTAAGAGGCTTATTAGCGAAAGTATTAATATACAAAGGAATAATAAAGTGGTTAATTTTAAAACTGATTGCGACAACATGAACGCTATCTATTGCAATATTTTTCAACAATTCTAACCAATTTTTTCTTTTATTCTAATTGATTGCACTAATTGTTTGATTTTATCGTATCATTTTTCCTATTGAAACTTGATTAGTTCACGGATTATTTTTTATCTTCAATGACCTCTCACATTATGTGGACGTTAAATTTTATTTATCTGACTAATTTATTTTAAATTGTGAGTTTTAACCTATGTATGTAATTATTTTAATTTGTGGTTTATTGTATTATTATTTTATTTATTTATTTATTTATTTATTTTCATTTTTTATATTACCATATATTTCACATTTACCATAGTTTTAGTTTGATATTGATCAAATTTTGTAAAATTAATTTCATTAACTTTATATTGTAAAACAAACTGTATAATAAATTATAGCTACATTTCTATTTTAGCTCTGATGAAGATTTCATATTAAATCGAAACGTTAGCGAAGTTGAAATATTGTTTTAATTTCTGACCAGTCCGACTCCCATTACTTCCTCATCAAATAGATGTTTCTACTTAGTAGAACGTTGTATTATTTGACTAACCAAACAACGTGTATTCAGAAACATTTAACCTAAAGAACTGGTGGCAAGACGGAGAAACTATGTTCGCTGCACAGAAAGAAAACTCGGCATTGCTTGTATTTATCAGGCCGAGCTATTCCTAACTTCTACAATATACGTTGCTACCCTTCCCTTCACCCCAAAATTATGGTGATGGGAGGCCAGGGTATTAAATTCCTAAGAAAGTGGGGAAACAAATACAACTTAGAGTTGGCCGGACTACTGTCAGTAGAGGCGGGCGGGGTTTATGATTATAATAATCAAGGGGTAGAGCTGGTTCCAAACAAGTTCCCGTAAAATTATACTAACGGTATTACTTAATAGGGCGCGAGTTAGTCGAACTGTCATTTGTTTAAGCGATCAGCGCAGACTAACATACGCTGAACTGACCTACCTTGAATTTCGGTCACTCCTACCCTGTAATATAAAACTAGGAGAAACAGGGGCTATTAAAGTATCCAAAAATCTAATAAAAAGCAAGCACTGAAAAGACACCCCACATCTGGGCTATTCTGGTCTTCATCTCGGATGACTCGGTTGCCTCGGACGACGTCTCGCAATCACAAGAAACATATTCATCTTCCTTCACTTCCTTGCCGTATTTGTATCTTCAGCCCTCTTCTTAGGTAGAAGCAGTTTGATGAAATTTGACGTTCTTACATCTACCACGTTGAGAAATATTCTTAAAGCGTAAGCTTGCTTCAAGCTTATGCTTTAATTTTCGTTCGTCACTATTCACGGTGCTCAGAATTTGTTCTATATCGTTGACCTCTTCTTCGCCTTCCCTAATAAGGTATTGCGAGTCTTCCCATTCCAGTCTTCTTATCTGCTACTATGCAATTTACGAGTATAATCCTTTTGCCTATTTTTTCTTTATACATTGACATCCAAAAAACTTTCGTAATTAATTCTTTTACAACAAAATTTTCATGGTCTATCTTTATAATATCATCTTTTCTTCTCTTCTTGGAGTCTTTTCTTCTCGGAACATTTGTACTTCTTTCAATCGAACTTTCATATGTACTTCTTTCGTCTTTAGATCTTTTGTTTTCTTGACGTATTTTCTGTTCTTCACGTTTCTTCTCTTCTTCGCATCCAAACTTTTCTGCACATCTCTTCTCTCATTCATTTTTTTCTCTCTCTTCTTCTTCTTGTATTTTCTCTTTTTCACGTAAAAGTTGCACACACAACTGCAGACACAGTTCAGTATTACTGTCAGAATGTATTGACATTGATTGTATTAGTGAACGTAGTTAGATTTATAGCATCTTGCAACTGTCAGATTTTCTATTTCTCTGCATATCTAAGGCGTTAGATATGAATTATATTTTGTATTGATATCTCATTTATTCTTTAGAAATACTTACTAATAATAACATTGAACATAATAAAAAAATGTGAATAAATGTGAATATTACACAAAAGACAAAAATTCATAAGTATTCAAAGTTTCAAGGCAACTATCGATAGAAGTGAACTCGGAAACACGATACAGCGTAATGCTATTAAAACAGAGTACGCCAAAGTAAACTTGGAGTATACTGGCCGATATTTTAACAAAGAGAGTCAGACACATTTCCACGTGTAATTGTTATGCAAAGTGATTGTTCACAACAGGTATTAAATACATTGTAAGATGATGATATTATTTTAGGCGTTAAAAGTCGCAAACTTTGTAAAGATTTTATCACCTCGTAAAATTTTGCGAAGTAATGACAAGATAAACTATAAGATGTACTTGTATGCTTTTTAAGTATCATAAAAAACAGTGATGAATATTACGTACTCATTCCGAATACGTAGGTATGTTCATGAAACCCTAGTACCTACCGTCAGTCAACTCTTTATATGACTTTCCTTTTTGTGCGCTGGATAGAGATTTAAACTAAACAGTAAAAAATATTAACGATCTAATTTGAATTTGGCATATATAACGTTTTTTGACACGCATATAGAAAAAATTTCGAGATTTCAAAAAACACTATATAAGTAAATATATAAGTATTTTATACAGTTAGTGTGTGCATGAGGTCATTTTTATCGGGTGCGAATTTTTGCACAAGGATCAGTCGACTGCCGAATATCATAAAAAAAATAGTCCTTTACACAACTTTGCATAAATTTTTTTCAATGAATTCGTAAAATGCCTTTAAAAAATAAATATTTTTGGATGTGTCAGAAGTTCAGAAGTCGAGTTTTGATATTTCACATAGTAGTTGTATACATATTTTTTTCTAAGACCACAATTATGTAACAGTTCAGTTACATAAATCATGATGATTATTCTATTTTCATGTGCCTCAACATGTAGGCAACAGCAATGAGGAATCGATAGAATATCTACAAGCAGCCGTCACCCAAATATATAACTGGACAAAAAGATGGAGAATGAAGCTAAATGAATTTAAATCGATTCATATTAACTTACAGACGTTTTGAACATATCCCGGTAAATATTAACAATTAAATAATGCCACACGCAAATAAAGCCAAATATATAGGCAAAACTTTAGACGCTAATCTTCGATGGAAAGCTCATGTTGAAAAAAAGAGAGAAACTGTGTCTAAAATATAGAAAAATTTATTTGCTGATTTTCGAGCAAATATTGAATCCTGTACAGGCGTATGGTGTTCAACTCTGGGGTTGTACAAAATATAGTAATATGCATATCACACAACGATTCCAGAAGCAGGTGCTAGCGTACACTGTCGATGTGCCATAGCATGAGGGTTGCTTGATAAGTCAGTAACTTTGATAACAGATGACACTCAGATCGCAAGTTTATTAAGAAATTATTTATTACATTTGCCATTCTTTGTAGACATTCATAACTAAGTTTCAAGTTGATCTATGAAATAGTATATTTTTAAGAGCGCACGGAAGTGGATACATTTATGTTAATTTTCCACAATGGAAAAAAGTGAGTTTTGCGTGTTGATAAAACACTAATTTTTGCGTGGATAAACCACTAAGCAAACTGAAGCAAAGCTAAAAAAGTTTTATGGGAACTCTGCTTCGTCGCAAAGGATGGTGGAATTTCGTTGTAATCGTACGAGAACAAAAGATGCTACGCCTTGAGACGACCGAATGATGTCACAACTGAAGAGATGGTAGGTAAAATTCATGATATCGTATTGAACGACCACCGAGTAAAGATAAGCACATAGCCGAGATGGTAAACATCTCGTACGAACTTGTATTTCATGTCCTGCAGGAACATTTGGCGATGAAAAATCTATCGGAAAAATGAGTGCTCACAGTGAATGAAAAACGGAATCATAATTTCAAACCCCACAGGGTGGGATATCCTGAGGGTTGCAAAGAAAAATATTTTTATGCTTTTATTTTTTGGGATTGCGCCGAAAATTTAGGCTACCCCGCATTACATTTAATGAACAAGGTCTTCTAGTAACTTCTTTTACTACTTCTGCAGCAATGGCCATGAGAGAATTTTCAATGTGAAGTGAGACCCCCTCAAGTGTGGTCACATCGGATAAATGCAGTCATCGACTGTCACAGAACATGCCCAAGTTAACTACTGGTGATCATTTCAAAGCTTTTGGACATGTCAAAGAGCATTCCAATTTAGTTTTTGCGACGCTTCATAATCGTAGATGAAACATGGATCTATCGCTACACACTAGAAATGAAAGAACATTCAAAATAATGTTTTTTTTTTTTGTGAACGTGTTCAGAAGAAGGCAAAAGGTGTTTTCTCGGCCTAAAAGGTGATGACCACGATTTTCTGGGATTCGCAAGACATAATCTTCATCGACTATGTAGAAAAGGAAAATCGATCAGAGGACAATATTATTCTGTTTTATTTTATCGATTACATGCTGAATTGATAAAAAAAAGGCCTCATTTGGCGATGAAAAAACTTACTTTCAACTATGACGATGCATCGGTTCACTCGTCCACAATCACAACGGCCAAATTTGTCGAATATAATAAGAATTTCTCTTTCATCCACCCTATTCTTCAGATTTGCCCCTGTGCGACTTCTTTCTTTTTCCAAACATGAAGAAATGGCTCATTGGAAAAACATTCGCATCGAACGACGAGATCATCGCTGAAATACGAGCCTATTTTGCAGTTCGATAAACCGTACTTTTGGAAGGCTTAAAGAAGTTGTAATATCGTTGGGCAAAATGTATCGAGTTAAAAGGAGACTATGTTGAAGTTGCATTTTGTTAAAAAAAAATCTTTTATTTCAAAGTATCTGAGTTATCAAACATCCCTCGTACGTTAGAACTAATGATCTTCATGGTGACCTGGATGTAGGATCTATAACTATCGTAATTCAGAGAATTGCACGAAGTCTCGAAAAAATGCTCCACAACCACAAAAATATAAAGGCCATCCAGTTTCTGTCAACACGAGCGTAGTGCGCAGTCTAATGAGAAAAAGAGCCTTTCAAGCTAGTTTAAATGACAGTGTCAAAAGCAGAGACATTGCTAGTGTAGAAGAAAACTAGAAGATAGAGTGTCCGCTCGCAAATAGCTGAGCTAACTAGGACATGTAGTGTCCATTCACAGATGACTGAGATAATTAGAAGATGGAACGTCCACTCGCAGATGAGTGAGTTAATTAGAAAATGGAGCGTCCGCTCGCAGATGACTGAGGTATCTTAAATATGGAGTGTCTGCTATGTACGAGAGAGTTGAGCTAACTAGGAGGTGGAGTGTCCGTTGAAATGGGACAATTCCATAATAGTACTAGAAAAAATATGTATCGATACATTTTCTGTTATGTTTTTGATATTTGGAAATTTTGATATTTATTGGATATTTAAATAAATAATACACAATTACAATTTTGATCTTGATCATTAGAAAAAATTAAATATAAGTAGATATTCAGCAAATCAACATGAATAATGTAGTCACAAAAGATACTATGTATTTTGTGGTGAAAAAAAAATTTGAAACTGACATAGTCCAGTGCATAAGGATGATCATCCATTAAAAAGCAGACTGTATAATAATAAGAGAACGACATGAAACTTGATTTCACTGATGTTGGGTAATCTGTTTTTCTGGCACATGAAAGGAACAATATAGGTTTTAGTGAGGTTTCGGGACAGAAGGTTTGTATCGAGCCATAATTTAATATTGTGTAGGCTGATAGAGATGTTATCAAAAATTTTATCCCAACTATCACAAATAGTATACAGTAACATCTGCATAAGACAATATCATTCCGTTCAAACTGAGAGAGAGAGTAAATCGTTGATATAAATTAGAAAAAGTAACGGACCTAATACCGTTCCTTGTGGGAGCCCTGTATTAACTAGACCCGGTTTCCTGAGGACATTATTGATCGATATATACTGTACTCTGTCATATAAATAACTTTTTAAAAGTTCTAAAGTAGTACCACGAAATCCGTGAGTTTCAAGTTTTACAATTAAACGTGCATGACAGACCGCATCGAAGGCTTAAGCAAGGTCTAAAAATACAGCCGCAGAGAATTTATTACTATCCAAGTTATTGTATATTTCAGACACCAAAGTGATTATTGCATTATTTGTAGATTTATTCCGGCGAAAGTCAAATTGATTATTCGATAAAATAAAAGAACTATCTAAGTATTCTTCCATTTTATATTTTATAATTTTTTCGAAAACCTTGGAAAATACCGAGACTAAAGATATTGGCTGATAGTTACCAAGGATATTTCTAGGGCCTGATTTGTGTACTACTTTAACTACTGCCATTTTTAGTTTTTTAGGATAGTGACCGACTTGTACTCATTTGTCAAAGATATTAGACAGCGGTATCGTAATCGCGTGTTTAATGTTTTAAATTGTTTTAGCAGAAAATCCATCGCACCCCGACGAATTGCTGGTGTTTAGAGAATCTATTGCATTTACTATATCGATAACTGAAATTGGAAAATTAAAATTATGTGTTATTTTATGTTGATTATAGTTATTCATTTTGATCCTATCGGCCATTTTCTTGGCAATGTTCAAAAAATATTCATTAAAAGTGTCCACCATTACTTTATTATCAGTAATAGTTAAATTATCTGATGTAGTAGTAACCTGTTTAATGATCTTGACCGTAGATGATGTATTAACTGCTTCCCGAGATAAATTCCATATTTTTCTAGTATCCATACCGGCTTCTACAATTTTATTTTTGTAAAACAGAGATTTACTTTTCTTAATAATACCAATTAGCTTGTTCCTATAACTATTGAAAGCTTTTCTCTTAACAACATTAGATGGATCAGATTTAAGATTTTTGTACATTTCATCTCTATATCTAATCGAGTTGATAATGCCCTGAGTAATCCAGCTTTTCCTTTTTTTACAATCATATTTTTATCAAAGTTTATCAAAAAAATATCGAAAATTACATCAAGATTTGAAATTATAAAGATTTGAAAGTTTTTTGTTTTGATTTTGTTTTATCGCCTTTTCTACTCTTCTGCAATAAGCCAGAACAATTATAATTTTTGAAAATTCCATGCCTGAATGGGGCTGGAACTCAAGACCCTAGCAACACACAGCACTTGTGTTACCACTAAACAAGGCAGAGACGCGCCTGCAATTAAAAAAATAAAAATTAGAAAACTGACAGCTGGGATACTTTTTTAAGTACGCTAAAGCTGTTCTAAGAGCCATTTCCAAAAGTTCATTCAAGAAGTGCTTCCGGAAATGAAAAGGCATTGACAGAGCTATTGCTGCAGGGGATTTTTTAAGAGACCATTTTAACTTATATATATATTTTTTAGTTCTATAACGCTAGTCCGGATATGGCCTGATCAAATTGTGTATTATATAAATAAATTTGATTGTGTTTTATCTTTCATTTTGTTTTATGTGAAAGAAATATATGTCTTGGATCGTAACTGTATTTGAGAAGTTAGGTTCAGTATAAAATAACATAAGATAGCTTTAATATTTAATGTTATTACACATTGGTTGATAGGTTTTTTATGTTCTATTTATCGTAAATTCCAATGATGGGCATTTACGTAATTTTATTATATCAGTTTATATTTTTTCTAACAACATTTGTTGATTTTCTTTTGCACCAAATTCTGTATCTAAACTAAACTAAGAAAATCCATTATACATTTTCTTCGTTGAAAAACATTGTTTTTTTGTGGATGTTTCATTTTTGTAGATATCTTTTTTGGTTTCATGATAAAAAAATTAACCTTCTATCATTACATAAAACAATTGGACTCATCTCTAAATGAAACATTTCCTCATTTTTTGAAGAGTATAGTTGAATCGTTTATTTCGGTAGTCATCTATCTCCAGTTAAGCTAATCTCCAAAAAAGCTATTCCACTTTGCTAAAAACTTTATTAGATGTTAAAAATAAATATTTAATTTAAAAAATCAATAAACATTAAAACCAGTATTTTAAAACACAAGTTTCATGAGACATGATTTTGCCGCACGCGTTTCAAACGAGTCGCGAAGCAACAATATTCCTAATCGACAAGTGCGGCAAAAAGTCATGTAACGAGTTTTTTTTTAGTATGTTTTCTATTTTGCTTTTTAAAGCCCTTTAAAATAATAAATTTGCATTATATAATACAGTAACATCCACGATTAAGAAGTTTGGAATGATATTGAAGCGGTTGGCCGGACTAATTTGACAGTTTTTTATTTTTACTTATCTTGAAAAATATTATTTATTACCATTCTAACCAATAGTAAATGGAAAATCTCCAAAAACAAAGATATTCAAGGACACACAACGACAGAGAGGTAAACAATTATTATAGGTTGATAGGTAATGGGATTCGGACCAGTCAGAAAATAAAACAAAATTTATTAACTTCGCTAACGTATCGATTTTAAACGATGCGTATACAAATAATATGAATCTAATGTTAGAAACCGAATTATTATTGTTTAAGAAGTATTGGTAGAAATATGAATTATTGTCAACAAGTAAAATTATTATGATTGACTATCGTTACGCAAGGTGACAATGTGTGACGCCTACTAATTGGTTTTCACAAATTAGCTGATAAGATAATGAGCAATGGCCGCTGGCTATCGTACGAGAAGATTCATTAATATCTTGACCGTACTCCTGTGAACATAAATTGCTAGTATTTGTGCTGTAAATGAATAAATAAAGTGATTATTATTGAACATTGTTTTTGTGTTTAATTGTTTAATTGTTTATCTCTGTTTACCTCCAGTTTTTTTCTTCTAAAGTACTTGTCCGCTCTGGCTATCATCCTCTTTAGTCCCTGCTCATTCTCTGCCATCAGAGTCATATCATCTGCGTACCCCAATGTCCAATACTTCTTCCTTCCCACCACCACTCCTCCGTCTTGATCCTTCCTCATTGTTTCTTCCAGGTCAGCTACGTATACATTAAATAATGTTGGGCTCAACGGACAGCCCTGCCTCACCCTCTTATTTACCCAAAAGCTTTCGGACTCTTCTTCTCCCACCTTCACCTTGCACCTCGTCTCCTCGTATATTTTTTTAATCCTTTTTATCATTTATTCTCTTACACATCTTCTTTCCAATACTTCCCACAATTCTTGCCTGTCCAATTTGTCAAAGGCGGCCTTAAGGTCGATAAATACCATATTCACCTTCCCTCTTTTCCTCTTTATTCTCTAGCCACTATGTGGTTTATCGTGTATATGTTATCTATCGCCCCCCTTCCCTTCCTAAAACCTGACTGCGTCTCCTCTAATATTTCTTTATCCTCTATTTCCTCCACTAGCCTCTAATTGAGCACTGTCGCATACACTTTGTATGCCGTGCTCATCAGGGTTACTCTTCTGTAATTACTCTTCTTACGCCTAATCTTCCACACGCCTCGGATTACTTCTGCCATCTTTTCCGCCACTTTCTCTCCTCCATATATCCATGCTTCTTTCTTTATTTTATCAGGTCCTGCCGCTTTTCCCTTCTTCAGGCTCTTAATAACGCTCCACACTTCCTCCTCTGCTGGTTCTTCTTCCGTCTCCTCCTCTCTTCTTCCTTTCTCTGCAGCTTTATCTTCCTCCCTTGCTTCCCATACCCTTTGTTCCTCCTCGGATTCTTCCCTTCTGCCTTCACTTCCCTCTAATAATTCCATAAAGTGTTTCCTCCAGCTCCCCTTAGTTATCTTTTTGCTAATTCCTACCTGTTTCTCTCTGGCCGTATTTATATATTCCCACGCTTGTTTTTCATTATTTATCTTTTCAACCTCATCCTGTTGCCTCTTCATGTGCTTTTCCTTTTCCTCCTCGCAAGTTTTTTTATATTGTTTCATTTTTCCCTTGTATTCCTCTTCCGTCCCCCCTCCTTTTATTTTTTTCCTCCAGGCATTTTGCGCTTCCTTTTTCGCCTTTCTACAATTCATTCCCCACTATGGCTTCTTCCCCATCTTTGGACTCCTCCATTTTCTATTTTCCACCGCTCTCTCTATTCCCTCTCTCAGCTCTCTGTTTATTATTAATAGTTAATATTTATTATAAATAGTTAAAATGAGTATTTGTTTGTACAGAGATAATATAATCAGTGGAAAGGTTAGGCAAACCGCGTAGTTTAGTTTAGTACCGAAGACAACAAATTTTCTACCATACGACGGAACATAAGCACTACCTAAATAATGGGAATCTATGATATTATATGTTTTATAATAAACCTATAAAATAAATTTTTGTTACATGTTTCTCCAGTATTTCCCACATGTCACCTTATCATCACATTTCACGTGTCACCCTGATAGGGAATTTCCTTATTTCGGAGAATTTTTGATGTTTAGAGGGAATAGAGAAAATTCTACAAAAAAAGTATAATATATTTTCTTGGGGCCCCTTCTATATTCGTTAATAAGTGTACTCTGCTACTCAAATATATATATACATTTTTAATATCTCTATAAATATATCTCACTGTTTCACGGCCACGGATAAAAATGAGACAAATATCAGACACATATTCAACAAATAATACTCTTAAAAGCAATAATAATAGTAAACCGCTTACTGGCGCGCACCTAGTGATTTTTCTTGGGGGGGGGGTGCTTAGAAGACAAATTTATTTTGCTGACCAATGGCACTTTTTTTCCAAAATTCAAGTGTTGACCAAGTCTTGTTTGTAAAATACAAGTAACCACTCGTATTTTGACAAAAACCACAGTTTTTTAGCGAGGGGAGTCAAGCCCATTGAGCCCTCCCCCTAGGTACACATCTAACTGCTAATAACATTGGTTAGCTAGATGTGTAGTAACATATAGCAACTAAAATATAAGTTTCTTTGGAATCAACCTAGAATTATCAAAAAGAAAAAAGTTTTCAGTGTTACACATGTTCCAATAATTCTGAATAGACAGATCAATTCTGTAAAAAGTTACTGTGTAAGAACGTTACTACAACATAAAATATTATAAAAAATACAATGACTTTCATTCATGGTAGTAACTGACCTTGTTCATAGTGACGAATTTAGTAACTATTATCATAGTAACAGAGTTACAGAATTGGTCTGAGTATGTAACAAAAATATATATTTAGCAATATAACTTTTACAAATTGAAAAACTTGTGAATAAAACTTTTAAGACTGCAAAAAACTTCTTCTTCTTCTTCTTTTCTTTGGGAACTATCAGTCAGATCTTGATCTGTTCATTGTCAGGTCTTGCCCTGTATACCAATACTTTCTAGACCTTTCGTTAGCTGATTTCTCCATCTCTTACGAGGTCTTCCCAATGGTCGACGGGTATTCAATCTTCCTTCCCATATTTTCCTAACCATTCTGTCACTGTATTCGTCTGCCTCTCAGTTCTTGTGTGATACTCGGCCTTGAGTACAGTTCTCGGATATCTTTGTTCTTACGGATTCGCCATTCACCATTAATTTGAATGGGACCAAAGATTCTGCGTAATATTTTATTTTTGATAACTATGAGGGTGTTGTCGATCTCGCTTTATAAATGTCCATGTTTTGGAGCCATACATAAGTAAGGGACGTACTATAACTTGATATACCTGATCTTGGTGTTTCTAGGCAGAGTTTCCGTTTTGAAGAGAGGACCAAGTGCGAAATACGATGCATTAGCAGCTTTAATTCTGTTCAAAAAACTACTCTTGTTAATATTATTATTATTAAAATTAAACGTGTCTTTATCTTTCTTTCGGAGGCTGAATCAAAAATTTAACTTTCAGCTTCTATGCTAGCTGCTTATTCTGCTTTTATATCTAGTTATGTTAATGAATTTAAGGCGGCGCACAACCCTATAGTTCTCAATAGTTTCTTATACGAAACTTATAATCAGAAATAAAATTAATAACAATCTATATATCAAAATTTGCAGCGTATTTTATCTATCTAATAGGATATTTTTAATTGTAGAAAAAACTGTTATGTAATTGTAAATAAGCAAATTACATTATTGACGCCATCTAGTAAACCAATCGACGCATATTTGCTTACGATGCGGCAAATTGTAGCTAAAGCTTCCTTCTACAAATATGTTAGTAGCTATTTTGCTCTATCGTGAAAACTACTTATAGTTATTGTACTTGGTAGTCTATTTTTGCCGCCATCTTGAATCTGCCGCGGTTCTCAAAATAGGTGTTACGGGTAAAAATGATTTAATTTTTATGAAGAATACGTGTACCAAGTGGCATTTCATTATTATCAAGTATAATATTTTTCGACGAAGGTTCTAAACCATGAGTAATGAAGTCGAAAAAAATGTTGACGTATTATTTGAGCATTTCTACACAAAATTATATAAATATAAAAGTTATTCGAAACCCACAAATAGATCGGAAATTTGCAGAACAATATCGCTGATGTCTATTTTTAAGTTATTGAGCGATAATATTGCCACGAGCTGAATTCAAGAACGGAATATTTTCTGAAATTTTTTTTATATAATAATAATTTTACATCAGAATACAATTAACTGTCAGAATGGCTGCTGGTGTTGTCCGTTAGAAGCTGATAAGTCCCGTTCTTGCCCCGGCTTCTCCAGGATCGGTCGAACCACCCCAGGTATCCGCACGAGGCGAACACGTGGAGAAGCCCTGTAGACGGCACTCACATCTCGGGTTGTGGCGACTTAAACAGCTGGGCTGGTCCTTGGGCAACGTGCTCACAAAAATGACTATTGGCTACCAAGAAAGACTAACTTGAATCACTAACGAACGACTCTATTCCCTAAGACTATTTTATAACTGTTAACCAGGACACTATGACGTCAGGTCCTACCTCAATTGTTTTGGAAACATTATTCATTTGTGTAATTCTTGGCAGCAATTAAAGACCACAGTCGGCACAATTGAATAATGTTTATCAACACATTAGAAAGTAGTTCAAAACTTATGTTGACAAACACGCAACACTCTGCACATTCTTTAATTTCCAAAACCGTAAGTCAGCAACCGCGAAGTACACCGCCTAAAGGCCGTTCAAGCAATTGGGACATTAGAATACAATTATATCATAATTGTGACAATATTTTTACAATAAATGTTTTTACAATTAAAAATATCTTATTATATAGATAAAAATTCGGTGCAAAATTTGATGTATAGATTGATACTAATTTTATTTCAGATTGTTAGTTTTGTATAAGAACCTGATAACCTCTGGGGGTTATACGTAGCCTTAAGCATTGTGTCATTACTCTCAGACGAACCTACAATATTCTTTACCTATAAAATGTAATTTTATTTATTAAATATCAAATTAAAATAAAAACACAAGCAAACATAAATGTTTACTGTATTTATTTAATTATTAACGTATTTGCTTACTGGAGAGAATTCTAAACAAAGAACAAAGTATAAAATTAAAAATAAAAGTCACAATAACAAGGAAATATGAAAAATAAAATAAATTAATTAAAATTGATATACATAACTCATATCTTTGTATAGAAAACAAAAATCAGCACACACTAATTGTCATGAAATTTCGTTAAGCGACATAAACGAATAGCATTTTTTGGTACAATAACTTCACTTTTCACTATAATATCTTATAGTTTTGTACTACGTAGTGGTCAATATTGATTGCTTTGGCCGCTACATTTCACTATTTTTTGTCTTACTAACTATAGAACACTGGATTAAAACCATAGAATAGTGATACATACTGTGACGAAAATGTTTCAATTTCCGTCATGGGACGCTGGAATGTGGTGGAATTTCTTGGGAATATCCATGGAAACCATGGAATACTCTAAAAGTCTTAAGAAAAACATGGAACATTGTAACAATTGAACCGAGTTTACTTGCTAACGAGATTTTTTTTATGTAGTCAGTCGGTTATCGTATCTTGTTCAGGCAAGATCCTGGCAGTGTGTGCCTCCGAGCGAAAAGCATTGTTAGTATTCCGTATACCTGTGTAATGTATTAAGTGTAAATAAATTTTACCTTCTACAAAATTCTGCGTTTTTGTTTGAAGAACCCGAACACGTTACTGATATTTTTTTTAAATACAGAAGCACAAAATTTAGTACTGATATTAAATTAAATAGATATTACAGATTAGGTAACTGCAGAGAAAAGAAAGTAATTTGCAGTACGTCACCCATGTATAACTCTATAAACAGATGATTCTTGAGCATGCGCCGAACTGACATTTTGCACAAAAATCTTTTCTTGGAATAAAATTTTGATCACCTGGTATAATAACTATAATAAAAACTTTTAATAACTTTATAACTATTATTTGAGATTAGTACACACAGTCAAGTAACGTCAGTTAACCTTCAGTTATGGCGGAGTAATGTTCTTATTTTTGGGTTGTGTAAAACGCTCCTCGTAGTTTTAAAATAGACTATATTTACATTTTTACCAGAGTTTTTCTCAACTCTCATTGTAGATCAGGTGTGGGCAATGTATTTCTGCATAGGGCCAGATATAGATTTGTGGTAATGTAACGAATCGGTTAGAAATCTGGAATAATAGACCGAACTTTCACAAATCACACATCGCAAGAATTTCTCTGAAAGGCATTTAGGGTACATATTTTTAAGAAGTCAAATAATAGAAAATTTGAAATTTTACGTTTACAATATGTAACTTTCAAATATTTTTTTAACGTTTCTTGTTCAAGGAGACTTTTGTTTGAAGTTATTATTTAATAACTTTGACAATTCCTTGAACAACTTTTTAACCCTTCTTCGTAAAAATGCCCAGAAACGCCTAATAAAAAAACACGTCTCTCTGAAGACGAGGTCAGCAAGCATACGGTCCGGTTAGCGTAAAGATCTAATTTGTTAAATTCTTAGAGGCACTGTTTTGGCATTCTGGTGGTCTATCCGATTCGTTTTGTTTTAAACTTTTAATTATTTTAATACCTATATTTCAAACTAATTCTTGGAATTAATATATTACTTTTATTAAATCAAATTCGTTAATTTTAAACCGTCTTACTTAACGTGTGTAAACCTTCACCTTTAAGAACTTAAGTGAATAGCTAAGTCCACACTAATTCCAAGATGCCTGATCAGTCGGTTGGTAAGTACACTAATACATAACATTTAATGCACGTATCGTAATGATGAACCCTGGATAGCACTCACGCCTAGTACCCGAACTCCTTTAGTCAGGAATCTCATTTTAGTTTGAGATCAGGCTTTATATGTATGTATATCACAGGCTCGCTACGTATCGGGCTCGCTAAAGTAATAAATGCGTGCAAGCGTACATGTCAACGTCTATGAGGGGGACGGGGACAACAAACAGCAACCAACGACTTCATAACAAGTTCAAATTTAAATATCCTGTTTCATAAATTTGGTGCTTCATATTATGAATCCAGAATTACGTAAGAAAGAACACGGTAGAGTTTGTCTAACATTTATCTGATATCGTGCAGCGCAGGCTTCATGCAAAACTTTTCAACACTTTAGTAATTTTTATTTAAAACCAAATTTTAAAATATCAGAATGTTAGAAAATATTCTACTTAAAAATTGCTGATCCAAAGATTTCTGTAATTAAAGAGTTGGGACTTTTCATTGAGTGTTTAGATTAGGGATGAAAAAAAACATCGATGTATCGAAAACATCGATGTTTGTTTTAAATACATCGATGTTTTTACCATCGATGGTCAGCTGGCGATAGTATCGATAAAACATCGATGTCTACTACCGATGTCGATGTTTAAACTTTGAAATTCAGAAACTACCGCTAGAGGCGCTGGAATCTTAAAAATTTAATTTTTATTAAAATTCGTACACAAAATATAAGCACCATCTATTGTGATATAATAATACTAATAGTGATAGTTCTTATTCTTCTTAGCAGTTAGCAGAATACGAAAAAATAAGAAGTAACTTCTAATTTTTGCAAACAATACGAACGACCAAAGACGCCAACACACTTTTTCTTTTTGAGTCTTGTTGAAACTTTCCCAGTTGTTATTCCTCCAATCCCTGGATTTTTTTAAGTTGTCATAAGCTATTTTTTTATAAATTGAAGTTGGCTTTTCCTGAACAAAATGATCAAAAGCTTCAATTAATCGGTAGAAGTAATTAGAATTAAAAATCTAGTTCCGCCTAAACCAAAGGAACAGACTTTATTTCAACTTAAAAAAGTATAAAAATAATTGTGTATGACAGTGTTATTTTTATGTTAAATAATATAAAATTAACATTAAGATTACTATATTAGTATTGGAATAAAATCCAATATTTCATTTTAGAAATGTAAAAATAGTAAGGTCTGTTCCTTTGGTTTAGGCGGAACTAGATTTTCAATTCTAGTTACTTTTACCGATTGATTGGAGCTTTTGATCTTTTTGTTCAGGAAAAGTCAACTTCAATATATAAAAAAATAACTAATGACAAATTGCAAAAATGAAAATTGCGATTAGTTCCGCCTAATCGTTTGGAATAGACTGTAGGTACAAATTAGGATTATTATATTGGATATAATAATAATAATGTTAAATTAAGTACTATTAAAAAGGAATATTTCTATTTCAAAATCTAATAAATGCTTTTTGTGTATGAGCTGTTTACTTTTGTAAGAACACACTAGATCTGGTTATTTTGGTTACTTTTATGGTGTGTTACTGACTTTAAATGTCAATTAAAAATATTCATTACGCTGTAAAACCGACTTTAGGTTGATAAGTTTATGGTCATTATAATTAAGATCATTTTTCATTATGACATATATCAAATGGATCGACATTTTAAAATAAAAGTGACATTTTTTAATACCAACATGACATACAGCTTCAAAGGTGCAAACTATTGAAAGCAAAATTCCCTCTTAGTTTGTTCTTACAAAAGTGAACAGCTAATATTATGTGTTACTTTTTTCGTATTTTATCTTTACATTATTAAATAAAACCTATATAATATAAATAAATAGCTTTTTTTAATATTAATAAAACATCGATGTTTCCGATACATCGATGTTTTTCCTTCGATGTTTTTTCAACATCGATAGTAAGTGCCGATGTTAACATCGATGTTAAACATCGATGTTTTACCTTCGACATAATTGGACAAATTATATTCTGAATATAGACTTGACAGTTTCATAGTCGAAAATACAGCTTCGGTCGTTGAGTTTGTACACTCGACCTACAATTTTTTTAGAACTTACAACATACCTACCTACTCGTAATTAGATGACAGGACAAAAAACAATACTATAAACATGAGAAAGGCCAGGATTAAACTGAACAGGATTACTTATCTGACAGCATCTTTATAAACAATGTTTTTAATTTTATTATTAGGCGATAGTAGGTAAAAGTTGTTGCTAGAAGTGACACGAGAACACACTACATAGAATTGCTCACGCGAGAAGCATGGACTCCATAAAACAACTCTAGCTAACTGTTTAGTTGTTGAATCGTGTATCTACTTTGACGCTGACGAAAACTACGTCACTGATAATTTCAGGAAAATGCATGTAATATGAACGGAAGTCATGAATTTCGTTTAAACCGCGCGCACAAATTTCATTATAACTTTACAACTACTGAACCGATTTTAATAAAGCACAGCTGAAAACTTGAACAGATGATGTAGCTACACATAAAAAGAAATGGCATAAAAATCTCATGTGAAATTATTAAAATAATATTTCAATATTTCTGTTTACATTGCTGTCCTTGAACAAATTGAGCGGTGCACGTGACTTCAATCCTTTTCTTCGGTACGCCACTGCACATTTTAATAAAAGGGCGCAGTTTGACTGGTTTTACCCCGGGCGCCAAAGAACCTAGCGCCTCTGCTTGTAATCTTATAAAGCATATTCATCTCGTGCCAGTAGAATGTAAAATATATCTTAGTTATATGTTAATTTAATTAGACATTTTATTGAAAAACACCCTCACATATTCAATTAGCTTACGTTAAAAATTAAAAGTCTCAGGTATGGGCGCCCACAGTTTTTTTGAAGGGAGGGCAAAATATGAAGGCGTATTTTTGAAACTACTTTAGTAATTTATTAAATAAACTTTCATACATACAGACACTATTTTAATAGAAATTGAAGGAATCATTGGCAAATTGATTAATAACTTTTTCAATAAAATCTACTCTATTATTAGTAATTTTTTGCTCTGTCTACACTTAACGTACTCAAACAGGATAAACGATCATCCGTCATAAATAACGTAATAATAATTGGAATAATAGTGACTTTAAGTTCTGTTCAGATCCCACTTATAGTGCACACTTTGTTTATGTAGTTAGTTATCATCAGTTTTCAGTATTTGGGTCTCTTTGTGGCGTTATTATCGGTAGATGTCGCGTGAAAAATGAGCATGTCACGCAAACATATCTTATATATACTAATATATAAATTAGTTCGTTTGTGTGTATATATGTGCGCATGTATACCCTAATATCCCATATATGTGCCATAAAAACTTATGAACGCCTGCACTGATTAAAAGAAAAAAAAAAAAAACACCAGCGTGTACATAGCATCGTTTATGGTAAGTAGGCCTCTTTTTGGGATTCTCAAAGTCCCTGATTTTTTTAAAATAATTTAAATCAAGCAAACATTTTTAAAACCATATGGTAAAACTACCTTTAAAAAAAAAATGCTTAAAACTCTGTAACGAAAGTCTGGGTTGCCTTAAGTCTTTGTTTTACGCCTTAAAACTTCATGATTCTTATACATAAACTAAAAACACTGAAGTGTTCAATGGAATGTAGGTTTTCTGCTCTGCGATAGTGCGTTGATTGGCAGGAAGCGACGGAAGGCATAGAGCAGGGCTGTATTGGAGGGTTTACGGCGTATACCCTGTGGTTTGATATTAACGAATAGCGTATACCGTGTGCTTATTGAAAAATTAAAACATGCGAAGATATAAAATTTTCAAATACTTAAATATTTTAATGCGGACACCATTATTTTAGACGTTTGCCATTGCTGATAGTACTAGGCTAAAATAGTACAGTATAATGAGTATTAGTATCAAAAAGATATAATACTTCAGGAGTATATAAAATATATTCGGATGTTTCGTAAACTGCTCAAGAATCTGTTTCCGTCTTCAGCGATCACGAGATGTAATCGCTATTAATAAAAAACAGTTTATTCAAAGCATGGTTGATAGGATGAAATCAAGACTTTGTTCCCATTCAAATACTGAAAATGTACAATTTCTAAAGGATATTTCTGCTTTAAATCCAATTAATATAAACATTGATAATATACGTTATGGAGAATCAGAAGTAACGAGAATTTGTAGACGATTTAATATCGATGAACTAGAAGCCCTTATAGGATTAAGATACTTTATAGAAAATACAGAATTTGTGCCGGAGAAACTAAAACCTCTTTTAACAGCAGTATCAACTTTACCTTGTTCGACAGCCGAGTGTGAACGCGGTTTCAGCTTAATGAATAATATCATAACTGACTTGCGAGCGTCTCTGCTTATTTCAAATATGTCGAATCTAATCTTCAATAATGCTAAAGGACCTCCAGTTGAAAAGTTTCAACCAAAAAAATATGTACGATCTTGGTTAGTAAACCACCGCTCAGCAACGGAGACGCAGTCGAAAGTGTGTTCGAGTGAGACTAGTGCTGATTCATCTCGCCAAGCCCTTTGGGATATATTTCAAGAAATATAACAGTAAGTTATAACACTGTTCTATGTTTTAATTCAAATTATATTTTGGCCATTTTTTAACCACCCTCCCCCCGATTAATTATTTATTTATTGAAATAAAGGACACTCCAGACCAAAGGTCCCAACTGTGCCCATAGTCCCATACAAGTTTTACTACATTAAGTTATATCTTATACTATAATATAATAAAATAACGTTATGTTCAGCTCATTTGGTTTTTGAATACATATATAAATCAAATATACAATTACATTACATATACAGTACAGTAGTATGATGCTTTATGAAAAGGTTTCACATAGTATATAGTCTTTTTGAACAATGCGAAATTCAGATAAAATAAGTCTAATTCTCCAATTACTTCCAGACTTTCATTATAAAGGGTTGCCATTCGATTAAGTGGACTCATTTTGTGCTGTTCGGTTCTGGCTTGCTCAATTTGGAATAAAGTATTTCTTTTTCGTACTCCAACACGCGGTACTTTAAAACAAATTTGGGAGAGGATATCTGGACATGACAGGTCGCCATTCCATATTTTGTGTAGTATAAGTAAACTAGTAATATCGCGTCTGGTACTAAGTGACACTACAGAATATTGTATTAGCAACAAAGTATGTGAAACATACTTAGGGTAAATACCTGTCATTCTGAAGTCCACGCATCGTATAAATATTGTCTGCACCGACTCAATAAACTTTATATATTTAAAGTGGAATGGCGACCAAACCACAGATGTATATTCCAACTTGCTTCTTATGAGAGTATTAAATAGTGTAATATATGTCTGTGGTTTTCGGAAATCCTTCCCCATTCTTAGCACCAGCCCAACCATTTTGAAGCTGTCGTTGACCAGTTTTGTTATATATGCATTAAAATTCAGAGACTCATCAAAAGTAATACCTAGATCCTGCATAAACCTTGTCCTTTCGATGTTGATACTATTCATTTCATAATTATATATAAAAGGATTGCGGTTTCTGTTAAAGGATATCATTTTACATTTTGCTGGATTAAAATGCAGGCCAGTAGCTGAGCTCCAATCTGACAACATATTAAGATCATGTTCTAAATCATAGCAATCTGAGAGACTATTAATTTGCTTGTATATCTTTATGTCATCCGCATATAGTAGGCATTGGCTTTTTGTGAAATGTTTTGGAATATCATTCACCGCCAACAAGAACATCAAGGGGCCAAGGTTCGAACTTTGCGGGACCCCGGACGGTGTCGAGAAGGGTCGTGATCGAAAACCTTCGTATTCCACATATTGGTGTCTTCGACTTAGATATGAGAAAAACCATCTAATAGTATCATCAGAAGCGTCAAATGAACTTAAACATCTTAACAAAAGTGTATGTGGTACCTTATCAAATGCCTTACTCATATCTAAGTAAATGACATCCGTTTGCCAGCCTAGATTCAAGTTAGTTGAAATAACTTGAGTGATAGTAAGAAGATTCGTGGTGGTTGACTTTTTGGGCAAAAAGCCGTGCTGATATTGTGTGATATGCGGTGATACATATTGGTAAAGACGTCTGTACACAATTTATTCAAATATCTTAGCGGAAGAGGACAAGATGGATACTGGACGGTAATTACTAAAAAGTTTCTTGTCACCTGACTTATGAATCGGGCAAACTCTCGAGATCTTCCATCTATCGGGAAAAACGTTTGTTGAGACCGACAAGTTAAACAATATCTGCAGTGGTTCTGAAATAATGTCCATACAACCCTTCAGGATGTAGGGTGGAATTAGGTCGGGCCCACAAGAGCGTTTAGGTTTTAATTTACGAATGGACCATTTGACATCATCAATACTAACGCTTGATGTTATAAAAATGTTTTCGTTGGGTGCATTTATGAAATTTTCGTTCTTAATTTTTCCAGAAACCTGGTTTATGTTATTTAGAGGTGGGACTTCATTATAAACTGAAGCAAAGTAGTCGGAAAATGCATTAGATATATCTAAATTATTAAATAAGAAGTTACTTTTGCTATCTATAAAATATTTACTTGCAGCTGGTTTCCGCGTTTTTTTTTTTATAAATTTCCAAAAAATATTAGGATCACTGCAAATATTATCCTCCATGTCTGCCATATACTCTATATTTTTAATCCGGATTAGTTTATTTAGTTCTTTACGTGCTTCCCTGTACATAGTGAGATGATAGACACTGTCGCCAGAGCCCGATTTGAATTTTTTTTAAGTGATATAGCTTTTTTATACGTACGCTTTTCATATAAGGTGTAAAAAATGCATCATTATTATTTTTCGTTGGAGATATTTTAGGAACATGAAGGTCTAGAATATTGTATAAACGTATATAAAATTCATCAACAGCATCATTTACACAGCTATAATTTTTTAAAAATGACCAATTTCTGACGCTTATATCTCTATAAATTAAAACAAAATTAGCTTTTTTATAATTATATGTTTTCGTATTGTCAATTGGTTGTTTATATGTGAAAACTTTCCAATCAGCGCAATAAACAGTGCAGGGTGATAACAATCTTCCTTAATCAGTGGATCAGTTTCTCTATAGACTGTAATTTCACCGAAATTAGCTAGCACAAGATCAAGAGTTTTCGATTTATTATTTAAAATATTGTTGAGACAAGAGAGATTATTGACACTCATGAAATTGCATAATTCTAACAATCTGCTATCGTTAGAATTGAGGTTCGACATAGAATCTGCTCCACAGATTATTGGTATGTTAAAGTCACCCAGTAAAACAATTTTATTATTACATAAGTCACAACACATTTCTAGTGAATCAAAAAAGGATTTATAATATTCAGCGGATGAGTTAGGGGGAATATAAACACAGCAAACAAGAAATGAATGTTGGTTGTTAAATATTTTTAAAAGTAGATACTCATGAGAGGAATTATAGTTCGTTAGATCAACGGATGACCATCTATTATGGACCGCTAACAAAACCCCCCACCCCCTTCTGCCATCGCGCCTGTCACTGCGATAACAAGCGAAATTATTATTAAACAATTCAGCGGTATGAATGTCATTTTTTAGCCAAGTTTAAGTTAATGCAATTATATCGCTATCGCAGGACAGCATGTTGGTGTAGAAGGTGCGAGTCTTTGTACGCAATCCACGCCCAATCTGGTAATAGAAGTTAACATTGTTACTCATTTCGATTTGAGTTTTCAAGCACGCGCTGAGCAAACTCTTTACAATTCCTCTCAATGAAATCTAAATCCTTTTCTGATTTTATAATAATTATTTGCGATTTTTCGCGTTCGCGTACATAAATATTCCCGTTCCGTGACCATACGTAAGCAAGGTCGTACATTCGTTTCATTTTTCTAGCTCGTGACATTAGTGTGCGTCGGTGTTGTGTCAAATTTTCATGCACATACACAATATTATTTACATTAAAACCAAGCTCAGATGTGTTTAAATTAGACTTTTCGGCAGTGTAAAAATGCTTGTTTGTCATGATTGCGAACGAATTTGACAATTATACCTACTTATTAATTAATGGAGACTCTCCAGCTTTTGGTTGGCGCCCCAGACGATGACAATTGTCAATAGATTCCGGTCTCAGATCAATGACAATGACGCGACCCGTTTTCACCACTTCACTTGAAACATTCTTACCTTTCACCTCAGGAATGCCATGGATTTCGATGCAGTTCCTGCGGGAGTATTGTTCCTGATTATCCGGGGATAACCTTAGCTCTCCATTTTTTTACTTGAGTTTCGAATTCTCGGTCTCCAACTCCTTAGTCCGGGCCAGTAATTCATGCAGCTTAAGTGTCTGTGCGTCGAGTTTATTATGCGTTTCTGCCACTGACTTTTGTAAATTTTTGTTTTCTGTTAACAGATTATTTAATATAGCTATTACCTCTGTCAGTGACGGGTTGTCGAGTTTATCTGGAAAACGTTCTTTTTCGGTCACATGTGTATCAGATTGTTTTTCACAGTTTGGGCATATCCATTTTACAAACGCATCCTTCGTTTTCATGTCCGTTAAACTCTCTAATGATATATTCAGGCACCTAGGGTGGAATACATTCATACAGGAGCCCGTACAGGATAAGTACAGCCATAATTTTATATAAGAATTTGAATTATGATGCACTGGGAAATCAATTATATTTTTAATTTTATTTTTGTAAAACAATATTATAAAATTGTTATTTATAAAAACACAGCTCGTAAATGTTCTCAGTAGCTCGGTAAACACTAGCCGATATTACACGAAGCTAGTCGAAGCGGTGTATTCGTTGCCTGTACTCACAGAGATAATGCGAAACGGGTATATTCCCGATTTTACACTTGTTTTATAATTTTAACAGCTGATTTATAAGGTTTTATTTAATTATACGAAAGTGCAAACTTAAATTTAAACACATTCAGTATAGTCACAATAACAAAATCAAACTGCACATATTTATATAAATTTCAAAATATTTTTTGAAACTTCAAAATTATCGTTATTATTCAGGAGCAGAACTGTACGTGTATATCAGATCAATCAATATCACATAAATTATAGCGTATACCTGCTGATTTTTACGATGAATGGACCGTATACTTTCTGCTGATTTTACCAATACAGTACTGGCAGAGAGTTATGGTTAATTTGTAGTGAGAATAACATGCGCCATTGATTTATCATTTTATTGTAAAATAAGTCTGTTTTAACTCTCATGGTTCCTGATTTTTTTTTTTTTTAATAACTAAGTACCTCCCTTTGGTATTATTTCACAAATAAAATTTCATAAATAAATTCATTATAATCATTCAATTAGAGTAAAATATTTAAAATGTTAAATGATAAAAAATAATCCATTTTCTAGAAAGGGTATTCAAAATAAGGGTAGATATATTTATTATTGTGACTTGACACTTTTGTAAATGTAACATAAAAGTGAATCATAAGTTATGTGTCAAAAATATATGTCGACCATAAGCACATAAATTATAATTTATCTTTGTCTCAAATATAAATATTGGATTATCTTTTTAATGGCATACTTATCTGAGTTATCACCAATAAACTGTGAATTTTAAAATAGTACAAGATGGACAGTTCAAGAGGGTGTGAGATGATATTTAACAGTTGGACAATGGAAGCCGCTTAGAGTGGTTCTCTTTTTAAGAAAAGTGGAGCTTAAACCGTCGTAAGGTTAAGTCATATTTTGGAGTTGGTTTTTAAGAATCATGGGTTAGAGTCAAAGTGTGTTCGGTCGGTCAAGTAAAAATGTAACCAAGTAATTCCGTATTTGCGATAATGTAGTGTTCGTTAGCTAGTGTAGTGCCCAGCTAAAGACATGTGAGAGACAAATGGGTTTAGAGGATGTCGGTCAGAACTGTGGTATCCAGTGGATGAATTAGTGTCTGGTGAAAATAGTCTCACGTGTGTTAGTCTTGTGAATGTGTCTCATTCGGGTTTAGCTGTCGTCGTTCATTTGTAAGTGTATGTAAATAATGTAAATATTATACCGTATTATAATTAATGTAGGTTAGTAAAACGTTGATTTTAATTGAACAACTCTTAACTCCTTTCAAGAATCATAGCAACCAGTCAGCGGACCACTAGAGGGGGGTTCAGACTTGATCCGCTCGCAAGTCTGGATACTCATAATGTGAGGGAGACCTAGTGTTTGAGGGATGAGAGTAAGTACAAATGAAAATACTTAAATTTAAACAGTCAACCTTGACATTTTTCATTATATATATCGTAGGCTCCCCACATAACTAAAATCAAGCAAAATGTTGTAATAATTGTAATAATAAATTTGTTAATAATATGGTAATAATTCCCTGAGAAACATAAATGCTTAGAACTCCATAACTATTTATTTTACGAAATTCTGATTTGCACACAGGAGTCCAGAAAAACTTTCCGCAAGCTGAATCGTTTTTATGCCTTAAATGGCCATAATTTTTATGAACAAACTAAAAAACATTTAGGCGCTCTGCCTGAGATTCGTATGTTCATTGCTCACGAAGTATTTTACCCTTTTCACACTAGAACTTTAAGACGAGTGAACTTAAAGTTTACCGATGTTACCATCGGTATGCTTTCACACTTGATGTTTAAATCTCCGGTGCTGTCATCAGCTACAGTAATTTTGTCCTTAAGTTACCGTCATGAAATTACCAGTTTTGAACTGTCTGCGCAGACGCACATTTTGAATTATTATAAACAAATATGGATATTTCATTTCATTCTACAATAAAGACACTACAATAAAGAATATATTACACCTGTATTAACATGTAAGTCGATACATTTATCTCAATTATTGTAGCTCTGTATTTTATTAAACACATTATTAAAATAAATAATTTTATTATAACAATAAGTATAAACTTCTTATATCGTCGACATAATTACAGTATTCTTGTTTATGATAATATAAAATGTAGACAGCACAAATTCAAAGAGTATTTTTTTATAATAAAAATTATATTGGCAATGCGGACGATGTTTAAGACGCAGATCTCTGTCTAGTCTAGTGTGAAATGGGTATTGCTCACGAAGCGCAGCAAAGGGAGAGATGAAGCTTGGGTCAGACAACGGATATTTCAGTAATTATCGTTTTCTGGAGAGTGGAGTGAAATTCTTGTCTTCCCGAGCCCGGGGTTATTGTTTTACCGGGGCCCAGGCTCCCAATCGGCGCCCCTGCTCATCCTTTCCTAGGCCCGAGGTAATCCATTATTGCGAGGCCCCTTAATGCAGACTCTAGGTGGGCAAGTGCCCATTTGCTTCTTACTACGAGCACCCATGGTCTCAGGAGATATATACATATGTACTTCTTAACAGGTTTTTACTTGTATCAAAAATTCTTGTTTTTTCCTAATCTATATTTTCCACCCTTATATCATATTTCAATATGTTTCTTAATGAGGACATTCACTTTATGTTATCAATTACTTCAAGTTCGTTGACTTGAAAATTTTTCATACAAAAACACTTGTTTACTAGAATAATCTCCTTGAGATGCTAGTTGAGTTGGAATTATCTACAGTTCCGGGATCATGCCAACCTAATGTTGAGAAAAGTTCTTTAGATAATTTCACATCAAGAGATCTTCCTTAGGAGATTTCAAGCACATTAACTTAAATTAAGGATTTGTAATCTTGACTAACAGTATTTACAAGGCAAACATATTTGTATAAAGTATTTTACGTACGTGGAAGAAAAGGAAACAGGTCTTTTCCTCTGAACTGTGAATATTATGTGCGATGTGCACAGAAATATATGAGAAATATTAGAATCTTTATGAGATATTTAAGGTTCTCGTAGGTATAACCAAGTAAGACTTATGCTTTTTTTCTTTAAATAATCTTTATTAACAACAGTTACAACTAGTTAACAATTGCGTGTTTAATTATCGAAAACCATTATTTGTATG
Organism: Liopterus haemorrhoidalis; assembly: GCA_963971575.1. Lineage (NCBI taxonomy): Eukaryota > Metazoa > Arthropoda > Insecta > Coleoptera > Dytiscidae > Liopterus > Liopterus haemorrhoidalis. Next base: position 32,158,481 of record OZ020615.1, read on the forward strand.
TAATACCAATGGTAGTTGGTTATACTTAAGTTTCGTCACCTGTAACGATGTTGTTTATGGATTTTGCAGTGCCTAGGTTGAATTTTTTTAGCATTCCCTTACACCAATCAATACGAGTCTTTTTTTGAGCTTCGGTCAAATTGTGTGGATTCATCGGGAACAGATCTTTTTCACAGCTAAATGTTTATGCAAAATCGAATGGATTGCAGCCTGCTATATGCCAAAGGATTCCTCTATCTCACGGTAAGTCACATGCTGATCTTCTTCAATCATTTTGCGCACAGCATCGATGTTTTTTTGAATCCCAACCGATTTTGGTCGACCTTCATGAGATTCATCACTGACGGGCGCACGACCACGACGAAATTCTGCAAACCAATTGTAAACAGTCTTTTCTGATGGTGCTTCAACATCAAAAGTTGAATGAAGCGAATCTATGCATTGTTGTTGAGTTAGGCCTTTACTAAAATCGTAAAATATCATCCAACGAAAACCTTCACGAGTAATATTAATTTTTTCACAAACTTGTTATTTTCAACTATTCGGTCAATTATTTATAAGCTGCCACTTACTTCACAATAACAAATGTTAAATTTTACGAATATAGTAATGACACATTTCAATATTGCCATCTAGTGGTCGTTTGTAAAAACATAAAAGGTAAGCTTCGTACTTTCAATTCAAAGTGAAAGGTTTGTTCTGAAAAAAATCAATACTACTATTTGATTCCCTGGGTAAATTTTGGTCATGATTTTTTTTCCCAGCTTGCTTACACCTTGCGTTTTTGAGAAATATCGTGAGCGTATCTGGATATGTATATTCTTAGCGAACCCTTTACGTAACTGACAATTTCGTTATTCAAATAAAATTCCTGTACGAGAATGAACTTTAATGTATTTTACATGATGAATATACAATAGTTCCACAGTGTCAATATCCTTTAACATATTGGAAGTTAAACGCCTAAAAACAAATACTGATTGTAACGGGTGTTTTTTTTAGAGGTATAGAACTTTAAATTGCAATAAAACAACGATGGATTATTCGATTGACATGAATTTTTTTTATTCGAAAGATAATCTTGTGGCATTACATTAAATCATACCAACAAGACGGCGCAACATGTCACACAGCTCGTGCCACAATCGATTTATTGAAAGACACGTTTGGTGACCGCCTAATTTCACGTTTTGGACCTGTGAATTGGCCTCCAAGATCTTGTGATTTAACACCGCTGGACTACTTTCTGTGGGGCTATGTAAAGTCATTGGTCTATGTGGATAAGCCACAAACGCTTGACCATTTGGAAGACAACATTCGCCGTGTTATTGCCGATATACGGCCACAAATGTTGGAAAAAGACCCATTACTTTAAACTGGGAATATTTGATTTGTGTTTTTTTGCGTGAAGTGCACTTTATTATACAGTCACTCATATACTTTCAAATATTTAATGCATTATATTAATAAATATTTCGGCTTTGTGTTACAGTGTCTTTGAATTTGATATTATTTCTTCACGGAACATATTTATGAATTGATTTTCCATCGCTTCACTTGAAGCATTGCCCTGCCATTAATAGTTTCTCTGATTTATTAATCATGGGATTCTTTTGACGAATGGGAAGTTGACGAATGGGCACGAGCCGTAGACGAGTGCGGCAATCCCATGAGTGGTAAAAAGACGCTTTATGCATGTGTTTTATACAATATTTTTTCTACGCCTGTTTCTAATTGAAAAAATTAAATGTAACCTATACATTTTATTTTGTAACAATTTTAAAAAATAACAAATTATGAACTTTCTTTCATAATAGTATTAATATTAAAAGTACAGTTGGAATTATTTATAATAAATTTAGATTCAAACAATTTATTTTATTTCTTCTCTAGAAAATATTTGTGAATTTTTTGCTTTATATCCAACTGACTGTCGTTTAAGATAAGCTATAAGCTTGGAATAGTTACTAATATCTATATTAAAATTATCAATTAATTTGGCTTTCAATTTCGAGTACGTGGAACATAAGCTATAAGCTTGGAATAGTTACTAATATCTACATTAATATTAATAATTAATAGGGCTTTCAATTTCGAGTATGTGGACTACGTGGCTGATTTAAAATTTCGTGATTTTTTCTCGAAACAAGCTAATGTTACTCGTTCGGCAAAGGAATTTATTTTCTTTTGATTACTCCGTTCCATGAACAAGTTATATGTTTTTAAATAAACATTTGAAATTAAATAAACAGATTTTTGAGGCAATAAGTTTTGCTCTGCCTCATTTTCCATTGCGATTATATCTTCTGAATTACATATTTCAATATCTGAATCTTTTTGTATTTCCATATCTATATATTTCACAATATTTAATATCACAAATTGCAGATTGATTTAAATTGTTTTCAAAGCAATGTCTCATTCTTCTTCGGACTGTACCGATAAGCATCCGTGGAAGTTGCTTGTGTAACCCCCAATTATTTTGTATTAGCCTTACGACGGGAGTGAAAAAACGAAACGCTATTGAGAAATGACATTACCGATGGCGGCGCTGTGCTCCAAGGCAACATGGCTGTCTAGTACTCAGCTGTCAATATGCTAATAGCGAAAAGGTTAATTTAAGCACAGTACATTTTTATTTTATGAAATAGCGAGTAAATATGTACGGAATTTTTTCATTTTTAAGCGCTACACATTTATCGAGGTGTATAACAGAAGGTGGACATCAAATTACAGTATTTAAAGTTTCATTTCAGTAGATTTATTGAAGTGTAATTTGTAGTTGAGCAGGTGTTAAATGCCGGGCACGTAATTTTATGCGGTACATCTGAGGGTCGGTCATCTGAATTTACAATATATGGATTATGTTTGCAAACAAGTGCATTGTGTTCATTGCCTCATGAAATAAAATAAGTTTTAGTCGAACAGGAGCAGCTAAAAGTTAAAAATGAAACTTGCAGGTGCAGGCATATTAGTGCAGTTTGGTTTTTCTGCGACAAATGTAATGAACAAACTCGCATAGTATCGGTTACTTTTTAACTCAAAATAGGTATATTTCCATGCCTTCCTCCTGTCCATAACCAAATCTTTTCCCAATCTGGACTTAATATCAACTTTCCCTCCATTTTTCTTTAGAAAAGAAAAAAATAAAGATGCCTATCTTTGTCCTGTTTTGAATGACAGCCAAACACTACAATTTGTTCTACTTTTATAGTTTTTCACAACTTCTATCGACATTCTAACAAAAATTCAACACTAAAACATATGTAATAAATTCAAACAGTACTAGAGTGCCTAGTACAATATTTGACCACCAGACCGCGCATTTAAGCGTGTCAGTTCTCAATGGCACTTTTTTTCACGCTTTTTTATTTATTTTTTTAACTCCCACCATACACAGGCATTTTATGCACTAAAACAAGTGAAATATAGTACAGTTTTTTTTTTTTTTTTTTAACAGAATTATAAAATATATAACACATGCAAATTCATGTATTAATGCAATGAAAATGTTTAATGTTTAGAAATATTCAATTTGTAAGGTGTTTCACCAAATGTTGATGTGATTCAACATCAACATAGTAAATGAAAAAAAAAAATGTCATTTATAATTTGTATGCGATTTAATTTATTTAATTTAGTTTTGTGTCAGATTTAATTTATTTTATTATATTTTTGTAGTTACATAAATATTAAATTAACCGAAAGGTTTAAAAATAGGCATACCTATTTTTTATTGATTTAATTATACATAATTAGCTTTATTGTATTATTATTATTATTTTTTTTTTTTTTTTGTAAAAATACGTAAACGGTTATAAACTGTAGTTCGGAAACCGGCCTTTCAAAAAGTCGGTTTTTATATAAACCCTAGTATTTAGTAGTAAGTGGAACAAGCAGGATCTACATGAGAGGAAAAATCTAATCGATTAAAAAGGTGTTGGAAGCGGGAAACTAATTAACTCGAGTTGTTCATTCATTAAATGTTTCTTTTTAGAAATAGCCTTTTTATTCTTTAACGCTTCTAATATATCTAGCTTTAATCCCTTAGGTAGTACTTGTAACATATTTACAATGTAACGCGTAATATAAAAATGTTTTTATTTTCATATGGTATAAATTAGTGCTGTTAGAAATCGATCTTGACGGAACCGGAACCGGTTCCAAAAAAAAAACCGGGTCCGGGTTTACCCGGTTACCCGGTTTGGAACCGGGTATACGGAACCGGGTATCCGAAACCGGGTATCCGGAACCGGGTATCCGGAACCGGGTATCCGAAACCGGGTACTTGGAACCGGGTATCCGGAACCGGGTAATCGGAACCGAGTATCCGAAAACGGGTACCCGGAACCGGGTAATAGGAACCGGGTATCCGAAACCGGGTATCCGAAACCGGGTATCCGGAACCGTGTAATCGGAACCGGGTATTCGGGATGAGGTATCCGGAACCGGGTTACTTCAAAATTACGTACCCGTTTTGCCCGAAATCCAGAACCGGATACCCGTTAAAGGGTATCCGTTTCGGTTTCCAGCATCATAACAGTTATGGTTATTGTGATTGAGATACGTTAAGTAATACTTGCTGACGTGCATCTACTACGTACGTTTTTTGTTATATACATTTTCAATTTTGAATAGAAAAAAAAAAATGTAATCGTTACTTTATTTTAATTCTAAACAACTTCTTTATAATATATATTTTTGATATATTATAACTATATCAATTATAATATATGTTGCGCCGAGTTTAATTTTCTCACACTAAAGGATCGTCGCACTTTGACTGATATGAAAATTTTGCATAAAATTTTTAATAATCTATTATCTTGTGTTGAACTACAAAATTTAATCACTATTAATGTTCCAGTGTACAATACGCGATCTTCTTCGCTTCTTTGTATATATACCTTTTGCGAACACGAATTCTAACAAAAATTCTCCAATAGTCAGACTCTGTAGTACTTACAATAATAATTTCTCAGATGTTAACCCTTTACCGCATAGTGTGCCATATATGGCACATTCCGATTTTTATTTTTTATTTTACTTTTAAAACTGAATCAGAACGTTACTTTATGAATGTTCATATATGCCACATACACAGCAATGGATCCTGCAGTATCTCAAGTAATGGGCTGCAATAGATTTGAGGATATCAAGTGGAATTTTCACTTCAACGATAACTCTGAATTTATTGAGAAAAGACAACTAGAAGATACGACCTTTTCTTTCAAAAATTCGAGGGCGAGTGCTCTTAATCCCTCATGAAGAACACCTAGCAATTGACGAGCAAATAATACGGAATCATTTTCTTTTGTAACATAATGTAGAATCATAATGTTCCATGTATTGCACATACCCTAAATTGTTATTTTAATTATTATTTTTTCATAAAAATAATAATTAATATTTTAAATATAATTTTTTAATTAATTTCCTATCAATAAGAACCAATTCCTAATGCTCATGAATTATTTCAGCCAAAAATAAAAATTCATGCAGTAAAGGGTTAACATTATCAATGTGTCGGTTAAAATGTTCAATAAATATTGTAAAGACAAAATTTGTCATCAATATTAATAATATGTATTGTAACAGTTTATTATATTTAACTATTTTTATATTCAACTAATTATTGTTTCAAGTACAAGTTTGTTTAATTACGTATTAACATAGTATTTATGTAGTAGTGAACACTTCGCTGGGCCTGTCCTGTTTGTGTTCCGAACAAAATAAAATAATATTAAGTAAATAATAAATAACAGTGCGGGGAACCGAAACCGGTTTAACAGATATCCGGTCAAGTAAAACCGTGCACATAATTTTCGAGTAACCCAATTTCGAATACCTAGTTTCAAATATTTTTTTGCTCATTACTTTGATTCGACTTCCTTTTTTTTGCGCACTACTTCGATCCTTCTTCTTTTTTGTTGCTATCACGTCGTTTATCTAACGAAACCGGGTATCTGGAATCGGGTATCCGAAACCGGGTATCCGAAAGCGGGTATCCGAAACCGGGTATCCGAAACCGGGTATCCGAAACCGGGTATCCGAAACCGGGTATCCAAAACTGGGTATCCGGAACCGGGTAACCGAAACCGGGTATCCGGAACCGGGTAATCGGAACCGGGTATCCGGAACCGGGTATCCGGGTAATCGGAACCGGGTATCCGGAACCGGGTATCCGGGTAACACGAAAATTACAAACCCGGTTTTACCCGATAACCGGAACCGGGTACCCGGAAAACCGGTTTCGGTTCCCAGCACTAGTATAAATCATAGTATCTATAGTATAAATCACCGACATTTTTTAAATTATTATATCATAAATAATTCTGTACATTCGTATATAAAAATATAAATTATTACAAAAAAAAAAAAAACAAAAAGTATATAGTTAAAGTCTTATTTGGAACATTATAATTATAATATTAATAGATTAATATAATAATACATAAAAACATATTTCAAGTTGTATTCAGAAATTTATTCTATTGATTTTTTTTTCCTATTTTGAATAACCTATGTCTTCAGCAATTTTTGGTAGTAATTAATCGTTTTTGATAAAATTATAGGAGTAGAACTATACACAATTATAATTCATGTTGTACTTACACAAAATAATTGCTTGAGTTCTTTCCAAGTCGGGACGATTATGGTTATTTGTTAATTAAACGTTAATTTGAGACAAAATTCTACAAACATTAAACAGCAACGCAAATGAATAATTCGAAAAGATTCCTATTTCATAAATTTGTTCCCGAAACTCATATGAGGAAAAAAAAAAAGTGTCCAGCGTTTACAACATATTTTGTCAATCCAAGCAATTTGATTACAATCAACCTGCTATTTCATACATTTAGTCAAACTTGAAAATTGGTTAGTAAGTATGCCATCGTTGACACAAATATTATTTCGTTGAAATGTGACAAATTTGCCTGTCCATCTACCCATCTAGGTGAAGTACTTGTTTTAACACAACTGTAATAGGTGCAAATAACCATCGTTGCCAACTTTACACAGCTGTAAAAACCGGGACAAATATCCACGCCGACAGCAATCTTGGTGACACAAAGACATTAGTTTAAAAAAGGGGAACAGATCCCGACAAACCGAGAATCACTCTACTCATGTGTCTGTCTGTACGATAGAAATTGTGATAAAAATTGGCTCCGTGAAGTTAGCAGTCCACTGAAAGCACTAACGAAAATTCGTCGGCCATCCGTTAGTGCTTCGTTAGTGCCTGTTAGTGCTTCATAAAAAATCGTAGCCACCCTAACCGTTTTCGAAAAAAAAGCAATTCAAAATGGACTGCTAACTTCACGCTTCGTTGGAAGCACTAACGAAAATTCGTCGGCCATCCGTTAGTGCCTCGTTAGTGCCTGTTAGTGCTTCATTAAAATTTGTAGCCACCCTAACCGTTTTTGAGATATTGAGCATTCAAAAAAATAAGCGTGAAGTTAGCAGTCCACTGAAAGCACTAACGAAAATTCGTCGGCCATCCGTTAGTGCCTCGTTAGTGCCTGTTAGTGCTTCATTAAAATTTGTAGCCACCCTAAGCGTTTTTGAGAAATTGAGCTTTCAAAAAATCGACCGTGAAGTTAGCAGTCCACTGAAAGCACTAACGAAAATTCGTCGGCCATCCGTTAGTGCCTCGTTAGTGCCTGTTAGTGCTTCATTAAAATTTGTAGCCACCCTAACCGTTTTTGAGATATTGAGCATTCAAAAAAATAAGCGTGAAGTTAGCAGTCCACTGAAAGCACTAACGAAAATTCGTCGGCCATCCGCTAGTGCCTCGTTAGTGCCTGTTAGTGCTTCATTAAAATTTGTAGCCACCCTAAGCGTTTTTGAGAAATTGAGCTTTCAAAAAATCGACCGTGAAGTTAGCAGTCCACTGAAAGCACTAACGAAAATTCGTCGGCCATCCGTTAGTGCCTCGTTAGTGCCTGTTAGTGCTTCATTAAAATTTGTAGCCACCCTAACCGTTTTTGAGATATTGAGAATTCAAAAAAATAAGCGTGAAGTTAGCAGTCCACTGAAAGCACTAACGAAAATTCGTCGGCCATCCGTTAGTGCCTCGTTAGTGCCTGTTAGTGCTTCATTAAAATTTGAAGCCACCCTAACCGTTTTTGAGATATTGAGCATTCAAAAAATTAAGCGTGAAGTTAGCAGTCCACTGAAAGCACTAACGAAAATTCGTCGGCCATCCGTTAGTGCCTCGTTAGTGCCTGTTAGTGCTTCATTAAAATTTGTAGCCACCCTAACCGTTTTTGAGATATTGAGCATTCAAAAAAATAAGCGTGAAGTTAGCAGTCCACTGAAAGCACTAACGAAAATTCGGCAGCCATCCGTTAGTGCCTCGTTAGTGCCTGTTAGTGCTTCATTAAAATTTGTAGCCACCCTAACCGTTTTTGAGATATTGAGCATTAAAAAAAATAAGCGTGAAGTTAGCAGTCCACTGAAAGCACTAACGAAAATTCGTCGGCCATCCGTTAGTGCCTCGTTAGTGCCTGTTAGTGCTTCATTAAAATTTGTAGCCACCCTAACCGTTTTTGAGATATTGAGCATTCAAAAAAATAAGCGTGAAGTTAGCAGTCCACTGAAAGCACTAACGAAAATTCGTCAGCCATCCATTAGTGCCTGTTAGTGCTTCATTAAAATTTGAAGCCATCCCTAATCGTTTTTGAGAAATTGAGCATTAAAAAAAATAAGCGTGAAGTTAGCAGTCCACTGAAAGCACTAATGAAAATTTATCGGCCAACTGTTAGTGCATCGGTAGTGCCTGTTTGTGCTTCATTAAAATCGGAATCCACCCTAAGTGTTTTTGAGAAATTGAGCATTCAAAAAAATAAGCATAATGTTAGCAAGACATAGAAAGGACCAACGAAAATTCGTCGACCATCCGTTAGTGCCTCGTTAGCACCTGTTAGTGCTTCATTAAAATTGGAATCCACCAAACCCGTTTCTTAGAAATTGAGCTTTCAAAAAAATAAGCGTGAAGTTAAATTGTGATTGAGATACTATATTTTTCTTTTAGATGGAGGTAGATTTATCTAAGATATATTTATTTATTTATTTATTTATGTATTTAATTATTTATTTATTTATTTATTTATTTATTTATTTATTTTACATCGGCCTATTTCTGCAACAAGGCTAATCGCCGATGCCAGGGGGCGAACTCCTACACCTGGATAAGGGGTGAATGAGAGTAATGTATACATATTATTCTGGCCCGAATAATATCACCAACGGGGAATCAAACTACCGACCGCACAATCCAGACTGTTTTCACCAGTCCAAACTGCACGACTTAATGCGCTCGACCACTCCGTTGGCATCTAAGATATGTTAAATCCCAAGATATTTGAGAAGATATAGTCGAAAATCAATTCGTCGAAAATCAATTCATCGAAAATCAATTCATCGAGAGATCAATTCATCGAATCGTCAATTCATCGAAAAAAAATATTTTGTCAATATTTGAGAGGAATGCCGAGGGGATCGGAAAGTCAAAAAAACTGTGGTCAATAAAAGTAGACAAACTAAGAAATAAATGCATAAATTTTTTTATATGATTTAAAAAAAGGTAAATAAAGTGACATAGTGATTGAATATAAATAAAGAAATATAATAAGAAAACTTATATTATAAAACAAACAAATTTTTTATTTTTAAGATTTAATAAGACAGGTTATGGGCAATTGCACGCAAATAACTTTTATAAATTCATACACAATGATACGCATTTTAATTGGGCTAATATGGGGGAAAATAAAGTACTATGCATCTAAAAACAAGGTAATTAGGTTAGGTTAGGTTAGTAAGGGTTTGGTTAGAAGAAGCCGAGCGAAGCGAGCTACCCATCTTTTAGTTTAATGACAAAACACTATCTTAGGTTAGGTTAGGTTAGTAAGGGTTTGGTTAGAAGAAGCCGAGCGAAGCGAGTTACCCATCTTCTAGTTTAATGACAAAACACTATCTTAGGTTAGGTTAGGTTAGTAAGGGTTTATTAGAAGAAGCCGAGCGAAGCGAGCTACCCATCATCTAGTTTAATGAAATTTAAAAATTATTAATAGACTAAGTATGATAGTTATTTAATAAGTGTAGTCTGTCTACTTTTATTGACCACTGCTTTTTTGGCTTTCCGATCCCCTTGGAATTCCTCTCAGATATTTACAAAATATTTTTTTTCGATGAATTGACGATTCGATGAATTGACGATTCGATGAATTGATCATTCGATGAATTTATTTTCGATGAATTGATTTTCGGTGAATTGATTTTCGATGAATTGATTTTCGATGAATTGATTTTCGATGAATTGATTTTCGATGAATTGATTTTCGATGAACTTACCGTGAATCCATCAAAACACAATTTAAAATTTACTTCAACTAAGCAGAACTTTTGAACCAGCAGTATTGTTAATCCGGCACCCCGCTCTACCTTCTAACGATCAAACTGACTCATCAGATTAATTTATTTACTATGATCTTCTTTCTGTGATTACTTCTGACCTATAAAGGATAGGTACATGGGTCAAAGGGCTTTTTATTCGTTAATAAATACTCTTGCCATAAAAGTAATTTTTCTTTGTAAATCTTTAAAGGTAACGATGATATTCCACAGCAAACAGCGTTATAATTTTCGCCGAAAATGAAAATTATAAATCATAATTGTGAGTTATTTATTGACCTGGAATATATGCTCTCCCGGACATTTTTGTAGTAATATTAAACCTGAAAAGTCCGTCATATATATTTTCGATATATCTCTTACAGTTTAGTCGTCGTAACGATTTTAATGTTCCGCACGCAAGATTTTTTCCGACTTTTTTCCGTCCGTAGGCCCTAAAAACATGTACATCATTTAAAAGCCGATTAATTTTTGCACCATTAGTTCCACGGGAGCCGGCGAGTTTAACGAAAATCAATTTATCGAAAGCAAATTTATCGAAAATCAATTTATCGAAAGCAAATTTATCGAAAATCAATTTATTGAAAATCAATTTATCGAAAGCTAGTTTATCGAATGCTCAATTTATCGAATCGAAAATTGATTGTTGAATTATTTCGGTAGGAATTAATAATGAAAGAAATTTTAGTTTACATTGTAATTTATTATTGTGACGGTAAATAAAGTGACATAGTGTTTGAATATAAAAACACTATCTTAAGTTAGGTTAGGTTAGTAATGGTTTGGTTAGAAGAAGCCGAGCAAAGAGAGATACCCATCTTCTAGTTTAATGACAAAGCACTATCTTAGGTTAGGTTATGTTAGGTTAGTAAGGGTTTGGTTAGAAGAAACCGAGCGAAGCGAGTTACCCATCTTCTAGTTTAATGATAAAACACTATCTTAGGTTAGGTTAGGTTAGTAAGGGTTTGGTTAGAAGAAGTCGAGTGAAGCGAGCTACCCATCTTCTAGTTTAATGACAAAACAAACTCACACTAACATAATAATTCCACCTGTTTAGAATCACCGTAAATTGAACAAATCATGTGTGGTATGACGCTAGTGGTATGACCTATTCCCTAGTTATACCGAAAATTTATATTAATAAGAAAATTTGTTTTTATGAAATAACATAATATTACGAAGCATTTTCGATAAACATTTTCGAAAGCCATTCGATAAATTGAGCATTCGATAAATTGATTTTCGATAAATTTGCTTTCGATAAACTTGCTTTCGATAAATTTGCTTTCGATAAATAGATTTTCGATAAATTAATTTTCGATAAATTTGTATTCGATAAATTGATTTTCGATAAATTGACCTAGAATCAATTCCGCAGGGTTCTAAATAGTAACTGTGCAAAATTTGGATTAAATCGGTTACACGGTCTAGGAATGTATAGCGAACAAACAAACAAACAAACAGACAATTTTTCTCTTTTATATATATAGAGAAGAAGAAGATGTCCAATTATTTTTACTATGTATTTTCTTTCTCGCGTTCAAGACGCGACACAAACCTAAAGGTCGAAAGAGAAAAGTGCAGGTAACCCATCGAATTGAAAAATAGAGTGGTTTTTGCTGTCAATGAAAGTAAGTATGGCCAAAGATTTAATAGGTAAATATAAAGTGTTGCAGTTTATTTATATTTTCTTATATTTTATAGTTTTAATAAATTTAAAGCAAGCCGCACACAATTGAGATAGATAAGGTATTATACTCCGCGTCTTTGGTGCTATATATTTTAGTTTGCAATGCAGTTGATGATAGTCGATGGTAATATTCGTTTAGTTTGTTCGTCACAAATATATTTAAAAATTATTATACCCAAAATTATAGTGTTCGTATTCTGTAGCATATAAGTGTAACCGAGATAGATATACATTGATATTCATGACCCCCCCCCCCTTGACCCTCCCTTTGACCCATGTACCTATCGTTTATAGGTCAGAAGTAATCACAGAAAGAAGATCACAGTAAATAAATTAATCTGATGAGTCAGTTTGATCGTTAGATGGTAGAGCGGGCTGCCGGTGGATTAACAATACTGCTGGTTCAAAAGTTCTGCTTAGTTGAAGTAAATTTTAAATTGTGTTTTGATGATTTGTTATTTGTATATTATTATATTAATTATATTAAATACTAACATCGAAACTTTCCTTCAATATTGTGTTTTATTACACTAGATCTTTTGCTTATCATTTCTCATACCTAAATCGTCAGTCATATTTAGTCCAACACTTCTTAAAAATTGCTTATTTACATTAGACGATATAGACGATTTTTTTACACAGATTACATATTTATTGACTTCTTCTAATTTTACTTGTGATATAATTAATTAGTTGTTTTCATACCTTTTTCAACTTATCAGATAATTCTGGGTGCTTATTCTGTCATCGAAGTTAATTTGCAATTTCGCCCTACATTAATTAGATAGGGTTGAAAATACAATGATATGTGTGAAGGCGTAAAATTGTAGTAAAAATTATTCTCAAATATCTTGGGATTTAACATATCTTAGATGCCAACGGAGTGGTCGAGCGAATTAAGTCGTGCAGTTTGGACTGGTGAAAACAGTCTGGATTGTGCGGTCGGTAGTTTGATTCCCCGTTGGTGATATTATTCGGGCCAGAATAATATGTATACATTACTCTCATTTTACATCATTCACCCCTTATCCAGGTGTAGGAGTTCGCCCCCTGGCATCGGCGATTAGCCTTGTTGCAGAAATAGGCCGATGTAAAATAAATAAATAAATAAATAAATAAATAAATAAATAAATAAATAAATAAATAAATAAATAAATAAACAAACAAACAAACAAACAAACAAACAAACAAATAAACAAATAAATAAATAAATAAATAAATAAATAAATAAATAAATAAATAAATAAATAAATAAATAAATAAATAAATAATTAAATAAATAAATAAATTAATATATCTTAGATAAATCTACCTCCATCTAAAAGAAAAATATAGTATTTCAATCACAATTTAACTTCACGCTTATTTTTTTGAAAGCTCAATTTTTAAAAAACGGGTTTGGTGGATTCCAATTTTAATGAAGCACTAAAAGGTACTAACGAGGCACTAACGGATGGTCGACGAATTTTCGTTAGACCTTTTTATGTCTTGCTAACATTATGCTTATTTTTTTGAATGCTCAATTTCTCAAAAACACTTAGGGTGGATTCCGATTTTAATGAAGCACAAACAGGCACTACCGATGCACTAACAGTTGGCTGATGAATTTTCATTAGTGCTTTCAGTGGACTGCTAACTTCACGCTTATTTTTTTGAAAGCTCAATTTCTCAAAAACGATTAGGGATGGCTTCAAATTTTAATGAAGCACCAACAGGCACTAACGAGGCACTAACGGATGGCCGACGAATTTTCGTTAGTGCTTTCAGTGGACTGCTAACTTCACGGTCGATTTTTTGAAAGCTCAATTTCTCAAAAACGGTTAGGGTGGCTACAAATTTTAATGAAGCACTAACAGGCACTAACGAGGCACTAACGGATGGCCGACGAATTTTCGTTAGTGCTTTCAGTGGACTGCTAACTTCACGGTCGATTTTTTGAAAGTTCAATTTCTCAAAAACGGTTAGGGTGGCTACAAATTTTAATGAAGCACTAACAGGCACTAACGAGGCACTAACGGATGGCCGACGAATTTTCGTTAGTGCTTTCAGTGGACTGCTAACTTCACGGTCGATTTTTTGAAAGCTCAATTTCTCAAAAACGCTTAGGGTGGCTACAAATTTTAATGAAGCACTAACAGGCACTAACGAGGCACTAACGGATGGCCGACGAATTTTCGTTAGTGCTTTCAGTGGACTGCTAACTTCACGCTTATTTTTTTGAATGCTCAATATCTCAAAAACGGTTAGGGTGGCTACAAATTTTAATGAAGCACTAACAGGCACTAACGAGGCACTAACGGATGGCCGACGAATTTTCGTTAGTGCTTTCAGTGGACTGCTAACTTCACGGTCGATTTTATGAAAGTTCAATTTCTCAAAAACGGTTAGGGTGGCTACAAATTTTAATGAAGCACTAACAGGCACTAACGAGGCACTAACGGATGGCCGACGAATTTTCGTTAGTGCTTTCAGTGGACTGCTAACTTCACGCTTATTTTTTTGAATGCTCAATATCTCAAAAACGGTTAGGGTGGCTACAAATTTTAATGAAGCACTAACAGGCACTAACGAGGCACTAACGGATGGCCGACGAATTTTCGTTAGTGCTTTCAGTGGACTGCTAACTTCACGGTCGATTTTTTGAAAGCTCAATTTCTCAAAAACGCTTAGGGTGGCTACAAATTTTAATGAAGCACTAACAGGCACTAACGAGGCACTAACGGATGGCCGACGAATTTTCGTTAGTGCTTTCAGTGGACTGCTAACTTCACGCTTATTTTTTTGAATGCTCAATATCTCAAAAACGGTTAGGGTGGCTACAAATTTTAATGAAGCACTAACAGGCACTAACGAGGCACTAACGGATGGCCGACGAATTTTCGTTAGTGCTTCCAACGAAGCGTGAAGTTAGCAGTCCATTTTGAATTGCTTTTTTTTCGAAAACGGTTAGGGTGGCTACGATTTTTTATGAAGCACTAACAGGCACTAACGAAGCACTAACGGATGGCCGACGAATTTTCGTTAGTGCTTTCAGTGGACTGCTAACTTCACGGAGCCATAAAAATTCTGGACCTAAGAGTTGCAATTTAGCATGCATTTATACTTTTGTTGTTTGTTTATCGAAATAGATTCTGATGAAGACGTGGTCGATCCGTGACAAGTCAAACGTGTCTGGAGATTAGATGAAATACTTCTAGTTAATCGAATGCACATTGTAGTTCCATTGAACTTATTGGTTTAACCAAGCTTATTTCCCATGATTTGTGTCGCCTTTCGCAAGATTTTTGCAACTTCTTTATTAAGAGACGACTTGATCTTTGGTTTTGAACCTTGATCAAAGATTCTAAATATTAAACATGTACATTAAAATACACAAAAAAAAAGAAGAATACCGACCGAGTTGTTAATGAAGTCAGTTTTTATAGTGTCTTAAATACAGTGGGAAAATCGGGTGTAAACCGTCCAAAAATTCCTACAACTGTAAGTACCCAATACTATTAAATATTTACTCACCAATCATTCAAATAAATCCATAATTCACATCATATTTCACATTATATATCACTTCACCACAATCACGCTCTGTTAGCAACTAGGCGACATAGTTCTTGCGCACCGGCCGGTTTGGGCCAGCCGTGCCCGTAAGACCTGTCGCTAGTCGACAGATTAAAATGATAACATTTTACAAACGTGCCAAATCTATTTAACAAAAATCAAAACAAATACGGAATATATCTGACTACAGTGTATTCTTATAAATTTAACAAAATGACCGACAATATTTCTCAAACAGCCAGTTATTCTCAGACAACAATACAGAATCAAAACCACAATATGTCATATGCAAACGTAATCAAGTCTGATACCAAAAAATATCCCAAAAAGGAACAAGCCATAGTGCTAAATGCAGTAAACGGTATTAAAATAAGAGAATATGTTATTGGAATCGGAACATTAGTTGGACCAAAAAACATCACTTTTGCATCTCGCATACCAAATGACCGTATTTGCATATATCTAGAAAACAAACAAATGGTTGAAGATCTCACTCAGAAATATAAATCAATTCCAATACAGAACAATATTATCGAAATTAGAAGATTAATTACACCGACCCAAAAACTCGTCCTATCAAATGTCCACCCTTCTGTTCACGACGAAGAAATTCAGAAAGCATTGCAAATATCTGGTATTAAAACAGCATCCCGTATCAGTGCTATTAGAGCTGGTATGTTAGAAGCTGAATACAGTCACATCATGAGTTTCCGGAGACAAGTATATATTTTAAAAGATGAAAAGCAACTTATACCCAGTAGTTTACTCGTAGAATCAGAAGGTACATACAATCGCATATATATATCAGTAGATACATGCTTTATATGTCGCACTGAAGGCCATACAGCAGCTCACTGTCCCCAGAAAAATGATAACATTGAAAGTAATCGACAGAGACAAGAAATGCCTGAAAACAATACCCAACAAACGACACATCCAGCCGACACTCACGGTAAGCAACAGAGACAAGAAATGCCTGAAAACTGTACCCAGCAAACAATACCTCTGTCCGACAACCACGAACACCAAACACAAGACTTAACAGTACCTGATAGAAATAAAGAACAAATAAAATGTGCAAATGACATAGAAAACGCTATGCAAAAGGCACATGAAAATATAGACACCTCAACATTAGAAATTATCAGCTCACAAAATCTAGAGCAAGTAAATGTAAACCAGACTGAAAAGAAGAGGCGAGCATCATCGTCCACAATAGACTCCAATGACAACAGGGATAGCACAATTCAAGGAGAGAACACAAGTACACAGATAGAAAAACGGAGAAAAGACAAACCAAAAACAAAAAAGCCAAGAGGAGAGAGTCTCCAGGGACCTCTTCCACTAGAGGAATTACTAGAACCTTGTAAAACGAAAATAGGGGAAAAACAGAATAGTTACATATTATCATATGAACAACTAAAGGACTTTCTCGAAAACGCTCATGGGCAACAGGAAGTGTTATCAATATCAAAGGACTATACGTCCGATACACAGAAACTGTTGAATATGTTGTATGACATATATCCGTGCTTCGAACATCGCGTTATGAAGGGCAGAATTACAAGACTAACAGCAAAACTAAAACAACAACTGACATATGAAATAGAAGACTCTAGACAGTCAAATTAAAAAAAAAAAAAAAAAAACACACATAAATTACGGCCTAAAAATGGTAGCGACAATATTGTAATGGAACATTAATGGATACTACACGAGATTATCAGAAATTCAACAACTTGTATGTGAAATGCAACCTAATTTACTCTGTCTACAGGAAACTCACTTTAAATCCAAAGATAATGGAAATTTGACAGGATATAATACTTATAGAAGAGACAGAGGAAATGAGCTACATGCTAGTGGAGGGGTAGCAATATTCATAAAAGACTCAATGTACTGCGAACCACTAATACTTAACAGCAACTTGGAAGTCATCGCAATAAAAACCTACATAGAAGGGCAAATAACCATATGCAATATGTATCTCCCTCCTGACCAACCAGTAACAGTGGTAGAAATCGAGAACGTTATACAGCAACTACCTAAGCCGTATATAATTACTGGAGATTTTAATGGGCACAACCCACTTTGGGGATCAATATGCCTCGATGGTCGAGGCAAAATCCTAGAAAAGGCCTTTGAAGAAACCTGCTTGCTAAACGATGGATCACCAACACATTTCTGTGCCAGAACAGGAAATTTCTCGTCAATTGACCTGACTCTGTCTGACGAAAAAACCATCGAAAACGTCCTATGGAAAGCCTTACCAGACTTAAACGGAAGTGACCATTTCCCCATTAAAATTGAACTACTATGCAGAACTCAACCATTTAACCATACTAATATGCACAACACAAGAAAATGGAAAATTGAATCAGCGAACTGGAATCAATATACTGAAACCCTTGAAGAAATGATTCTAAACTTTGACGAATTAGACAACATAGATCATATACTGGATACTTTTACTCAAAATATAATACATGCTGCAGAAGTCAGTATAGGATATAAAAGCATACAAAAGAGAAAAGTTGTCCCTTGGTGGAACGAGGAATGCTGGAGAGCTAGAAAAGAACACAGAAAAGCTCTAAATCATTACAAAAGAAATAGAAATGATGAAAACTTAGAAAGCTTAAAAAAGACACGCTCCGCTTACCATAATATAATGCTGAAAAGTAAACAAAAATCATGGACAGAATTTGTATCCACAATGACCAAAGACACCAACGCAACGGAAATCTGGACAAAAATACGGAAAATAAATGGAAAATATACAAATACAACTACTGATGTGTTAATTGAGAACAACACCATCATTGACACTCCTCAAGAAATAACAAACTGTATCGCTCAACACTTTCAACGTAACTCCAGTAATCAGAACTATAGCGAAGAGTTCAGAACGAGAAAGTCTGTCAAAGAAAGAGAAGAAATAATAATCCCTCCAGATATTAATAACCCACTAAATAATCCATTTACAGAGGAAGAATTGGAATTTGCGCTAAATACTTGCAAGAACAAAAGCAGTCCAGGAGCTGATAACGTTACGTATGAGATGCTTAAACACCTTTCAAAATCTTACAAAGCATACATGTTGAAAATGTTCAACAAAATATGGGAACGTAATCAATTTCCAAACAAATGGAAAGAGGTCACAGTCATACCTCTTTTAAAGCCCAACAAGGATAAAAAACACCCAACCAACTATCGACCAATTGCCCTTTCCAGCACCATATGTAAAACAATAGAAAAAATTATTAATAACCGACTAACGTGGTACCTTGAATCGTCTAACCTACTTAGCAATGCCCAATGCGGGTTTAGGATAGGAAGATCGACAAATGACCAATTAATTATCTTAGAATCCGAAATACAGTCCGCCTTTCACAACAAACAACATATGTTAGCAGTTTTCTGCGATATCACTAAAGCCTACGATATGACTTGGCGCCATCATATTATTAGTTCGTTGACAAAAATGGGCATCCGTGGAAATATCCTGCGCTTCATAAGAAACTTCCTATCGGACAGAAAATTCAGAGTTCATATGAAAGGCCATGTATCCGATGTATACGAACAAGAAAATGGAGTTCCACAAGGCTCCGTCCTAGCAGTCACCCTCTTCTTAATAGCTATAAATTCTGTAGCAGAACAGATAACACTACCAGTTAAAATTCTTTTATTTGCAGATGATATTGTCATTCTGTGCAAAAACAAAAACATTAAGACGCTACAAGAAACACTACAAAGAGCCCTCAATAGTATAAAGAAGTGGTCTTGTGAAACCGGTTTTGAATTTTCACCTTCTAAGACGCAAGCAATGCATTTCTGCAGATTGTACAAATCACGTGGTGATCCAACATTAAAGCTAGGTGATCATATAATATCGTTTGTGCAAACAAAAAAGTTTCTGGGGATGACCTTTGACTACAAAGGTACGTTGAAGCAACACCTACAAAACATAAAAGTAGAATGCTACAGAAAACTTAATGTACTTAAGATGCTGGGACATTCCAAATGGGGAGCAGATAGAAATACGCTAACCACCTTGTATAAATCTCTAATCAGATTAAAAATAGACTATGGCAGTGTAATATATCAGTCAGCGAAAGTTTCTAACCTTAAAATCATCGATACTATTCATAATACGGCACTTAGGATAATAACAGGAGCATACAGAACTAGCCCAGTTAAAAGTCTACTGGCAGAAACTGGTGAACCATCTCTTCAAAGACGCAGGATGCAGCTTACCGTGAGTTATGTCGCCAAACTTGCTAGCAAGCCATATCACCCTACATATCCATACCTATTCAAACCGGGACCCCATACAGAGCTCCGCAATCAGTACCCACTTCAAACCAAAATTGTTCACACCCTCAGCGAAATAGACTCTAATATTCCACAAATACTACCTAAGTATACCATCCGATACCCTCCTTGGACAATTACACGCCCGACTTTTAACACTGAGCTTGTAAAGTACCCAAAAAATAGTACCTTACCACTACAATTACAACAGTTATTTGCGGAAATATGTGAAAAAGTTGGTGATGGTCAAAAAATATACACAGATGGATCCAGAGTGGACAATAAAACAGGGGCAGGTATAGTACTCCCACAATCCAGTATGTCATATAGACTACCGGATGAAAGCAGTACATACACCGCAGAGGTATTCGCTATCCTAAAAGCACTCGAGCAAATTAAAGAAAAAAATGAAGAACACCAAAGATATTTAATAATTACAGACTCACTCAGTGCTTTACAGGACATATGCCATCCATACACACAACACCCCTTCACAGGACGAATCCAAGAGCTCATCCACCAACTCCAGCTAGAGCAAAACACCGTACACTTCATCTGGGTACCGTCACATGTCGGGATAAATGGAAATGAAGCGGCGGACCAAAAAGCAAGAGAGGGCACGAATTTAATCCACCCCGAAGAACACCTTAAAAGCTTAGACTATGACTGGAAGAATTATGCAAAAAAGCAAATAATGGAACAGTGGGAAATAGAGTGGCAGCGTACATCAGAAAACAAATTAAGAGAGATCAAGAACACTATTAAACCGTGGAAAATACCCGGCTCTAGAAGAGAACAAATACTTATAACCAGGCTAAGAATAGGGCACTGCCAACTAACACACAAATTCTTGTTTGACAGCACAACAACCGATAGATGCCCTACCTGCCACACAAAAACCTCAGTAAAACATGTCCTCACCGAGTGTCCCCAATATGACGAAGAAAGAAGAAAGCATGCGATGCCCAACAATTTGTGCGAAGCCCTATGCAACGACCCAGTGCAACTACAGAAGACCCTTAATTTTCTGATAGCCACAAAATTAGACAAATATATTTAACTATTAAATAAATCTACTCATTATAAAATGTAATTAATGTAAAACCAAAAATTGTAAACCAATGTAACTGTTATAAAGACGCTAATAGCAGCACGCTGATGCGTCTCTAATTATAAATAAATAAAATAAAACATTAAAATACTAGATACGGTGGTTTTCCCTGTCGATACCTTGCCAGAAATTGCATCCATGAACGAACGTAATAAGACAACAAACATGCATTTTTACACATAATTATTTATTTGGATTGCAGTCAATTGGGTTTTTACTTTATACCCGTATTCTCGTACATGGTTAGGAATAGCTTCATCAAATTTGCTTCGGCATTGTGCAACTCCAATGCTCCCAATGTGCTAAGATGCGATTAGCACGAATAGCCACCGTTGCAGTAACAATACCCCTACGTTGCTATACTCGCGTGATTTCTACTACGCTTGGCTACAGGTATTGGTATAGAATGGTATATTTCTAGTATTATAACTATGTACATCTTTGAAATTTTTTAAAACATTATTGAAATATTTTGGTACTAATCCAAGTTTGATCTTATGAATAAAAATTAATGAACTAATTTCTAATAGATTTTCAACTTCTAACCACCCTAATTAACTTAACATTGTTTTTATATGCGTGTATTTATTACATTTTAATATGGTTCGAATGCCTCTATTTTGTAAGATTTGCAATCTTTTTAATTGCCCTGAATTTGCCAAATATAGTATAGTTCCTGCAAAATTAAAAAGCGGTGCAAAAAAATGATTGTGTTTTATACAGTTTTGATAGCCCAGTAAAATAAATGCTTAACACAACTGTTTAAAAAACCTATCTGTTTAGAATTTGTTTTTCAAATAAATCTACGTGTTCACTAAATTTTAATTTGTTATCTATTATAATGTCCAAATATTTAAAAGTTTTTACTATCTCTATTTTAGACTTTTCTACATAAATTTTAATATCTTCTATTTTCTCTCTTATGTGCACATTACCAAATATTATTTGTTTTTGTTTAGTTTGTATTCAATTTCAATTTATTGTAATTTAACCATTTTTATACTCTTTGTCTTCATTTTATTTTAATTAAATTTCTTCTTTGTTAGTACCTTCAATATAAATCAGCGTATCATCTGCAAAAAGATGGAATTCGCAGTGAATTAAATCATTTATATATAAAATAAACAGTAATGGCCCAAGAAACTATCTTGCGGTACACCATACTCTATCAACTTTTCTTTTGAACTTATTTTGTCACATACTACAATTTGTTTTCTATTTTCTAATTAGTTTCTAAACCATTTAAGTGCATTTCAGAAAGTGCAATCAGAAAAAAATAATATTTCCAAAGCCATTAACTTGGAAACCTATTTCAGAAGTTACCACTGGGTAACGTCACCTTTTATTTTTATAACGGCATTAATTCTTCTAAGCATAGTATCTACAAGGTCTTGGCATTCTCAAGGAGTAAAATTATCCTATATTTCTTGAAGCTTTAGTCTTAATTCTGGAATTGTTCTAGCCGGTGTTATACGCAATCGTTTTTTCATTTCGTGCCAAAGTGTCTCGATGGGGGATAAGTCTGGGCTACTTGAAACCCACTCTAAAAGTGGAATAGAATGAGCACGGAACCATTTCAAAGATTTTTTTGACGTATGGCAAGCGGCTCCATCTTGTTGAAAAATAAAATCCTCCCCAGAGATTAATGCTTGTTCCATAGTTGGCAACAGAGACTCCTCTAAAATACTTAAATATTTGGCTGTGTTAACAATGCCATCTATAAAGTGAAGTTTTCCTACACCTCTTGCAGACATTGAACCCCACACCATGACAGATGCTGGAAATTTCACCTTCCTTTTCAAGCAATCGGGATGATATGCTTCATGTTTCTGACGAACAACTCTGCTCCGGTTGTCCCCTACAAAGACTTCAACCTAGACTCATCGCTCCATTGCACGCTGTTCCACTTTTCACAATTCCATATTTTATGTTCTTTTGCCCATTTCAACCTGTTTTTCTTTTGCTTAGACTTCAACAATGGTTTTTCCTTGGCCTAAGAAAGTTTTATAAATTTCTGTAAATATACATTTAAGAGTCCGATTAAAAAAATATTACCTTATAGGTTCCAAATCCTAATTTTTTAGCTTCCTTATGACATGTAGACCTTGAAACACGTCTTCCAACAACATCGCTCCACAGTACAATGAATTGACTTTAGTTAGCACGTCTATTATCCTTAATAATTCTTTTCAATGCACGTTTGTCATTGTCCGTCAGTGTAGTTTTCTTCACGTACTGGGGCTTTAGAGCAACTGAACCACTTGTTTTGTACAATTTTACAATATTTATAATACTGTATCTTGCCAAACCTAATAATTTTCCGATTTCGGAATTGGTTTTTCCTGTTTTTGTTAAGTTCACAATGATTAACCGAATTTTTCATCAATAGCATTGCCTCTGTCCATGTTTTAAAATTATTTAGACTTAACACTTTTAATACATCACAGTCAATAAACAAACTTTGTTTTCCAACGCCTACTACGCATAGCTACTGCAAAAACTCAGTTATTTTGTGTACAGTACAAGAATACATGAACTCAAAAAATACGTTTGTTTTACGAATATTATTTTTATAATCACAAATTAAATATTACGGAATAAATTTTGACCACTTTGCTTCTAATATGATTATATTGTCAAAAAATGTACAAAACAGCATTTACTTTTACTTATTATTTAATAATTTCTAAAGAAACTGAAAATTTCATAGCTGGGCCAACTGAAAGTGGACAGGGCTCGTATTGTTTGGGATGCCCTTTTTAAGTCTAAAAATACTACTGTTGTACATAAGCTTTTATCTTAATTTTCTTTCCACTCGTTCAAGAGGAATTGAAAAGCCGTTTCACAATTATGATTTTTTCTAAATCCAGACTGAAATGTAGTTAATATGTCATTTTCCTCAATATAGTCTAATAATTGCCTATGTACCATTACTTCTAAAATTTTGACATTAGTTGGAATTTCTTTGTTCCAGCTAATTTTCTTATCGGTACAATTGTTGTTATTTTAAATTTATCAGGTACTACTCCTACCTCTAACGAAATGTTTATAATATTTATTATTAAATATTTTAACTCCTCTAATGATCTAACAAGTATGGTCTACGGGTTACATGAAAAGCCATGACACTTAATTGATCAAGTTGTAGGAATTACGAAAGGGAGGACAAAAGTCAACTCGACTGATAGTGCCCAAAGAAGAAAGGATTGTTAAAAAATTACATACAACTTACTTGTAAGTGATCTAGTTAGTTTAATAAAATTACAGACAGACTAACCTGTATCTAAACTTCTTTTAATTTAACTTTTTTTGTTATTTCACATATTCCTTTGGCATTTAATTTGTCCTAAATAGAAATAATACTGTTGTAAATAAAATTACGTTATTATTATTTTTTTTCCATTCCAGGACACGTCATACAGAACACTGAAAATCTCACTTATTTTTGCATGGCAGTTAAAAGCTGCAGTTTTAAACACAATTATGTGACATTTTGAAATATTACTGTTTGTGGACATCGGAATTAAAGTTGGCTTAACTCCAAGTCCGCATGAAAATCATGACACCAAATGTGCTGGATAAATTATCAATATATGATTAGTTTTTTAAACCAATTTTTCATTGATCTAGAAACTTTTGAAATTGTTTTTGTTTATTCTTAGAGCTATATTGTAATAAAAGGATAATTGCCGAAGTATAAAAATAGTAGAAAATAAAACTGATAATAACTACAGTTGTTTGTTGGTTTAGTAAAATTACGCCGCTTCCTTTTGAATTGATATTCTCCAAGTTGTTCTTGGAAGTCTTCGGCATCGATTACCCTAGAGGTTCTAGTAAGGTGTCATCTTTACAGTGTTGCTATCTGGTACCTATTTTTTATTATTATTTTTTTAAATTTTATTTATTTTTTATTATTGGACACCACATACACCAATGGTCCCTTATTGTGCCCATACGCTCATACAATACATATATACAACATTTACATTCAAACATATATAAAAGAACAGTACATATAGTGATATTTTCGGTACCTACAGTAACTCTGTTTTACATACAAATACATTTACATGTTCTAACTTACAATATCTTTTCCATTATACAAGCACAATCAAAACATTTCATATATTCACAGAAACGCTGAAGGTTATTTGTACTACACATATTTATATTGGAGGTAGGAACTTGCACTTTGTTTTTACTTGGATTATTACTACAATGTGATTCATTACATCAATTTTAAGACAATACTACGAAATCATTTATAACTTATATTAAATATATCAATAGATCTGTCTGCAGACAAAAGTTGATTGTAAAGAGCCGCCATTTTATGCAGTTGGCTCATTTCATAGTGCTCCGCGTTGGACCTTTTACAGATTAATAATATGTCTCTGATTCTAAAGTCCCGAGAAGGCACTCTGACGAATATTCTAGACAAGATATTAATGTCATCGATTGCATTATTAAATGTCTTATACAGAAACATGAGCGACATTACATTTCTCCTCGTCGCCAAAGTCCTGACTTCAAATGCTTTCAGCACGTCTTGGGATGGTTTGTATCTTGGAAAAACCCCTGTCATGCGCAATTCTACAACGCGCTAATACCGTGATTGAACATTTTCAATACATTTTTTAGTATTTTACTTGATAGGGTGGACAATGCAATGTACGTCTGACTCTGACGAAAATCCCTGGTCAAACGGGTAACATAACCCATCTTCCTTTAAGGTACTGTTCACTTTGTGGTCAATATGGTGTTGAAATTTCAGTTCGTGGTATAATGCAGCCTCTCATTGCATAATCGTAGATTATAACATCTCTCTTACGGGAGTAAAAGAACATGGAACATGGAACTCAATTAGCGAATTCTTATCTTAGAATTCTAAAATTTACGCTGATGACGTTTTATGTTGTTACAAAAGCAAAAATAGAATGCTAAAGAAGAGGAACTGGGCTTTAGATACAAACAATTAAACCAGAGGTATCAATTTCAAAATTTATCATGGCTACATAAGACTTTTGCAAATACGAGGGTTGCCTCTTATATTTCGGGATTGCGCTAAACTAGTAATGCCATCCGGCAACTAACGCTTATATCGTAAAGTTTGACATTTCTGACGGTATACGTACTCAGAAAGTTTTGACGTACGAGCACTATTTGTGAAGCACCATCAATGACTACTGTTTATCCATGGTTTGCCGACTTCAATCGTGGTCGTAGTTCGCTTAAGGACGTATTTCGTGAAGGTCGTCCAAAATCGGTTGTGTTCCGGAAAACATTGATGCTGTGCGTGAACTGATACTGCAAGATCGTCATGTGACTTATCGTGAGATTGAGGTACCCTTGGGCATTAGTGGGACCAGCATACATTCACTATTGCATGAACATTTGGTCATCAAAAAGATTGGTTCACGTTGGATACCACATAATTTGACAATCGGAGTGGAAAAAGTGCTTCGAAAATTGGTTCAGCACTTAAAGCCACTTTTGTTGATAATTAATTGTTTTTGATCTCAAATTCCGAAATATAAAAGGCAACCCTCGAAACAAACAGGTCACTTTCACACTTTCGATTTCGTCAAATTTGGAAGAGGAAAAATAGAAATAGAAATTAAAAATGGCTTTTGTAGAACTTACTGACTTTTTTTATTACTGTAGTAAAATTATATACGAAGTTATCAGACTAGATTTTTGATATCCCACGGGTTACAATTAGTGCTGTCAAAAATCAACCATGCCAAAACCGGATCCTCTTCTAAAGGAGAATCGGTTCCGAGTTTATTCTAATTCGAATACCTGACACTAAAACTAGGTATTCGATATCGGATATCCGCAACCGGGTATTTGGAACAGGGTATCTAAAATCGTGTATCCTGAACAGAAAATACGAATCTGGTTAGTCGGAATCGGGTAGTCGGAATCGGGTAACCAGAACCGGGTATCCAAAACCAGGTATCCGAAATCGGGTATCCGAAACCGGGTATCTTACTAGGTTACTCGAAAATGACGAATCCTGTTTACCCGAAAATCGGAACCGGGTACCCGGAATTCTAGTTTCGGATCGCAGCACTAGTTATAATAGTTCAATACGGATTGGTGTGAAACAAGCCTTTCTCCAGTACAAATCAGAGCTAAATATGAATTCAATTTGTACATAATATTATTTAGCTCGTGGTTCAAATGCCATTAATTTACTTGACATATGATACCGCAGACTCTTTTATTAATTTTCAATTCAAGTGGGTCACATTTCACTTTTTACTGTAGTAACTTATGTAGAGGGCCTCACAAAATATATAGAGAGACCGCAAGAGGCCCGCGAGTCACATGTTAGAGAATTAAATTGGATTTAGCAAACCATCAAAGTTGTATTTTGTATGCTTAATTGACACAACGACGCAATTACGAGAGTGATTCAAATATAAACGGTAATTTTTTTTATACATTCATTTATTTATAAAATACACAAGTGAAACCTTCAGTATATCTCTACATAGCCTCCTTCTCGATCTACACACTTTTGCTAACGTTTTGGAAGCTTGAATATTCCTTGTTCCAAAAAAAGTTTGAGGGCGCGTCGTCAACCAATTGCGCACACACTGCTCGATTGTTTTCGAATTGTTCCTATCCAAGTGAATCTTTCATGGGCGCAAACAAAAAATAGTCACAGGGGGACAAATCTGGACTGTAGGGAGGGTGGTCGAAGGTTCCTTAGTGCATTTTTTCCAATTTGTCCCTTGTCAAAATCGCGGTGTGAGGTCTAGCATTGTCATGGAGAAGGATGACATCTCTGATGGTCTTACCTCGTCTGTTGTTTCGGTAGGCGGCTTTTGCTGACTCTAACAATTGGCAATAATAATCCACATTCACCGTTAACCGGCGATTACCTTCAACAAGCTCTCGAACGGCACGGATGTTATCTGTGCGACTTGACTTTGGGCGTCGATCATAACTTTCGTTTTCTACACTTCCTCAGCTGCTCTTAAATTGTCTGGCCCAAGTAAACGCTCAATTCTGGTACAGTGTAGCGTCCTCAAACTGTGACTTTAAACGAATTAAAATCTCCGAGGGTGTAACCCCTTCATAGGTTAAAAACTTTATAATAATACGTTGTGCAACAGACGAAGGAACCTCCAGTTCACTCATGGCTGTACTGAGGACAGTACAGAGCGGAGCAGCTAACCAGGCTGGTTCCCCCTCCCTAACACACCGACCATCAACCCCTCACTCCACCATCCAGCTCGGAACTGCTTGCTGAGTGCACTAGCAAAATTACTGTTTATATTTGAATCACCCTCGTACAATTACTCATCTTTCTTTGGAAAGAGTGTATATTAATAAATGCTTTAAACCATTCGCTTGAAATGAATTTAAAATGCAGCTAACATTTACCAGATATTTTATGATTATATATATATATTTTGCCTTTACTTTAAAGACAGCGATAAATTTCGTTGACGCGCATTTTAAATAGTTGAAAATTACTTTTATGCAATCTTCTTCGTGCACACAATTTATTTTACTATAAACTAAATAAACTAAAAATGATACATGCCACGTACACACATTTTATTTCAAGGTATAACCGAATATATTATCTCGAGTTTTCAACTTGTTTTACATGCAGCGCACCATATCTTGTTTTAAAGAATCCCTGGTTTTCCACGTCATCTATGTAACTGCAGTTTGTAAAGAAAGATAAATTTAGCAAACATCCGAGAAATACTTGGAGATAAATTAACTGAATTAAATAAATAAATCTTGTCATTTTACTTTTAATTAAAGTTGTAAAATTTTTAAAAGCAGTGTATTTTATAAGTTACGTAATATATATAGTAATAAAACATATATATTGTTCTATTTTATGCAGGGTGTAAATAATTACAGCGACAAACTTCTAGGACTTAATAACTTAAACTTGATAGATTGCATGTTATAGGTGAAAGTTTTGAATACTCCTCATTTCGAGGAAATTCAAACGATTATTGAAAATCTTTTGCATAACATTTATTACTAATCTTACAATAAATTTGATTTTCAATTTTTTATTTTCTAAATAACTGCCAAAATTACTCTATGACATACGTATTGCACGTCTTTTTCATATACCTACGGCACCATTCATTGGGTATAAGCAGTGATGGCATCCTAAATTTTCAGGAAGCGGTTCTATAAAGTCATGTGATATCTAGGAACCTATTCTGTATTTTTAAGAGTGAAAACAAATCACTTACTTCCATTTATTAAATATAAGGAAAAAAATTTAAGAGCGTATTATTAATAACCTATAAAATAAATATTACATTTGCAACACTGCAGGGCGCGGCGCACGATTCAAAACTGAAGTCAGAGTAATTCATTTATTTTTAATAATTCTAACAACCGGTTCCCTAAGTTTTCAATAATTTTAAGAAACGGTTCGCGCCACCGGTCAAAACCGGCAGGATGCCATTACTGGGTATAAGTTCGTCAGTCAGCAGAAAAGTGCTGTAAGAAATTTAAACATCGTTTTTTCATTGTTGAATTTTAAGAAGTCCATTTCCGAGAGCCCTTTAGGAATTATAACATTATGAAAACTATAGTTTTTTCAGATATATGTGTCTGGTATAAGTTGAATGTAAGTAAATTCTGACAAATATGTGACTGTATCCTCGAGGCATGATTACAATGTTTGCTCTGGTGGCAATGTCAGACTGCCTAGATCAGGGGTCGGCAACCCGCGGCTCCTGAGCCGCATGCGGATCTTTGCTGAAAAAAGTGCGGCTCTTAAATTTTCAATAAAAATATGACTGAGACAGTACCTACAGTTACCAAAAAAAAAAAATGTCGTGTGTTAAAAGTAAATTTAAAAAATTGTAGATCTGTATAAAAAATGCCGCTAACAGTGTTCGCTACACTAGTACTAGAAAAAAAAAAATAGATAAGTATGGAAAAAACACCACAGGACATTATATTTAATGCTGGAACTCCTTTCCAGCTAACTATTCTAATGCCAGAAGATGATTTTGGGATTTAGCCTTATTTGGGTCCACATACAATTGCGAACAATTTTTCTTTACGATGAACTACACAAAAAACAAACAAAGAGCAGACTGCAACATAGAACGGATGCAAGTCAAAAAGCGGAACTGCTTCTGAAATGCACGAATTACACTCCAAATTTGACAAAATTAGCAGAAAAATTGTCCAAAAAGTCCAAAAATCGCATTAAATATTAAAATTAATAATGGTTATACTATTTTTGTAATCCTTTGTTGTATTTTCTTTTACATAAATAAAATAAATATTTATAAAAAATATCGTTTTATTTAGGGGAAATATTAAAAGCACATTAAGATAGATACTCCGCACGGTAAAATAGGTCTTTCGAACGGTATGTCAATCATAGTGAAAAAAGGTTTTTGCACGATAAAATTGGTCTATGAACGGCAAGTTACTCAAGATGCAAAAAGGTTTATGCACGGTAAAATTGGGTCTTTCGAACAGTAAGCTATGCAGGGTTGAAAAGATCTATCAAACTACAATATAAGTACGGTAAAAATGTTCTTTCTCGGTTAAAAAGTTCTTTCGAATAATAAGTTACGCATGGAGAAAAATGGTGCAAATTTTTTTAATGGGCTCTTCATTATGTTTCGTTAAGAGGAACTCTTTTAACGTTACGAGAATCTTGTTAAAGGAGCTGAAAATGTATACCCTTTTATTTATTGTACTTAGAGAAAACAATAACTATTTTTTTTAAGTACCATTTGTATATGTGTATCAGTTGTAAATACTAAAATAATGAATAAATAAATCGGCAATGGCCCCTAGCGCACTAAGAAAATGGGTGCTGACGGGCTTGCTAAGGGGCGCCATTGCGAAGATGAGAGGACCGAGGATTTTGGGAGAGGTGGACTTTTTTTTTGCTCATCACTTAGATTTTGAGAGGTAAGAACCTTGTTTTAATTTACCAAAGGCGCCAAAACACGACTCTGCCCTAGCGCAAGTTTTCCTTACTGCGACTCTGGACAAATGTAAACGTCGTAAGATGTCAAGCATGAAATAGATATTATTATTATTATGCTTAAAATCGTTATATTTTAGGCTTTCGTAGGTAAAACCAAGAACTGTCATACCTGAAGATTTGTAGAAATATAGTAGGATGCAAGAACCGTAGAACGTACAATTTTAATGTGGATAAACACTCGGATATATTTCCAAATGTAGATCAACATGAATTTATTGATGTATTGAACGGTCAGTTATTAATATATATATACATTTTGAATGAATACATAACAGGGTTGGAATGGGAATTAAAAACGGCCCGGGAAATTGTTAGGAAAGCGGCCCATCTACATATGTTACACTACATACATATACTGCGCGACCTTAAAAAGAGAACACCCAGTAATAATAACTTAATTCAATAATTTTTTGTATACATGTTTGTTAGGGTAAGTTAAGTAAACAATCAAAATTTGAAGAGAATCGGACAGTTAGAACCCAAAAAAATTAATAATAGGTTGAGCCTCATACTTGTCTTGGCATACTCCTAATTAGGTGATCGATTTCCTCCTGAGGTATCTCATCCAAGGCTACCTGTACCTTATGACAAAGTGCCGCTTGAGTCTGTGGTGGATGGAGTAAATTTAGAAATCTTCTACCCATAATGTCCCAGACGTGTTCAATGGGTGAAAGATTGGGAGATCTTGGTGGTCAAGGCAACAAATTGGTTTGATTATGTTCGAAATAGTCCAACGCAACTCTGGCTACATGTGGCCGCGAATTGTCTTGTTGAAATAGTGGTAACGGAGGGTCCTGAGGTAGGGTAGAACATGTGTTTCCACTACTTCCTGAATGTAATGCTGCGTCGTCAAGTTGCCTCTGATGAAAACCAAAGGTGAACTACTGATAAGCAATAGCTCCCTACACCATAACTACAACGGTGCGGTGCACTGGTCTTTCCGCATAAAATTGAGGATATCGTCTTTCACCACGTCACTTTCTCACCCTTGCCCGGTCATCATGCATACCCGAACAGTATCTGGATTCGTCGCTAAAGACTACCGTATTCCATTCCTGGTTCCATTATAGTCTTTTTCTGCACCACTCCATTCGATTACGTCAATGCTCAGGAGTCCTCACTCCTGAGCATACAAGTAACACAAGATGTAGGACGGTATGGAAACAATCAAAAATTTCTTATGAGGCAATAAAGGGATCGCATTCCATGAGGCCTTCCATATGCTGTAAACCATTGGTCCGCTATCACCCTTGTGGAAGTGAAGCGGTGCCTTAGAGCCAAAAGTCTAAGGTGACGATCATCTCGTTCTGTGTTTTTTCGGTGACGTCCTGTACCTTCTGCTCTTCGTGTTCGGCTTTGAACCATGCCCTACAACAACCCACCACAGTATTGAGACTCCTATTCGTCCTAGTGGCAATTTCTCTAAAAGATAAACCGACCTCTCGCAGACCCACTATTCGCCCCCTATCATACTCACTAAGTTGATGAAAATTTGCATGTCTTCTCGCTCTAGGTATAATATACAGATCAAAGAAAGTCTTAGCATTGTACTGTTCGAAAATCAAAAGCTCACTGTAGCTACAAAATTCCATTGTGGCCTATTATGTTTTAAAAACAAAAATGTGTTAAGACAAAAACCAGTATATCGATATGGTTACTGATCGTTTCTTGTCTTAACCTAAACAAACATGTATTCAGAAAATTCCTGCGATATATTCATATATACTGTGTGTTTTTTTAATGTTGCGCAGTACATGTAGTTATATAAAATAAATTGTTCAATCGCTCAATGTATAAATACATTTATATTTATTTTTAATGTATTGAAAAGTAGAAAAACTTCTCTCACATGCTAGTTGACTAATTAATGAAGGCAGCTCTCGCTGCGTTTTAAAATTCATAATAAATATATACACACACAAGAAACTTTAGGCAACGTTTCAAATTGACTGATTAACTTTATTAATGTCATAACAATTTTCGTCATGTTCATTGTTTCTTTAGCTTGCAGTTTATTCTTCCGGTGATGAAATTTTCAACCTATCCTAATTAATGTCCAAACTTATTAATTATTTCACAAGCCAACATTAATTTCCAATTCTTTCAGAGCATTAAGAATTGGTCGTCCGTTTCTTTTTCTGCAGGTAGAGTTTTTCGTATTTGAATTCTTCTCTCCTGAAAGGCTAAACGTATAAATTCATTTACTCTAAATTTAATTTGTTCAGTGCCTCATTGTAAGTTCAATAAATAAGAATTGTAGAAAGATGTTTCCTAAGCACGATAATTTTAAAAAATCGTTTAATGAAATGAAAGCACACATTTATTTCTGCGAAATCTATCATATCGGCCTCATACTACACAAGCTAACGTCCCAACGTCCAGATTTCCCAATCCGCTCCTGTCTACTTCATTAAAAGTTGCATTTGTTGTGGGACCATTACCCTCAACGTATTTGTGTGAAGCAGAATTTGATCTCTAAAAACAAAATATATAAACTGTTTGCGACCACAACATTAAACTTTTAAACATTTAAAACATTTAAATTTTAACTGATAATAACCAAATTTTTGACATGTTTGATGACAGGGATTGACTCCGGCATATAAATAATGTTTGTTGTGTATTATAAATCATTTTTATTGGCAGTAAAGGTAAACTATAACAGTATACATAATAATTTATTGCATTAAATGCAAAAATATTTAAAAAAATTAACCATTATAGATAAAAATATAAACCTATGCAATTAATTTTTTTATAAAAAATATTCAAAACATATTATAAAATTTGTATTAAACATTAATATAAATATTTAAAAATAAGTATGAATTTAAGTTAAAGTTTAAAAATTAAAAAAACACTAAAATATTAAAAAAAAAAACAAAAAAACTATAGGTAAATAAGAAAAAGGAAATTATAGATAGTATATTAGGTCCTCAAGGATGAAATATGATGAAAAAAGGCAAAGTTGGTTGGTAACTTACAAATATAAGGAATTATTTTATTCATCAAAGTATGCACCCATATTATCTATACACTTTTGCCATTTAAGCGGCAGGTTGTTCAGGCCGGTAGTACAAAACCATGTCAAAGGTCAGTTTTACATAGGGTGACCAGATTTCAGTGAAGGAAAACCGGGACACAGGAAAAAAAAAGAAGGTCTTTGTTTCCTCCCAGATCCAAGTGAAGAGCAAAAAAAAAGGTCCTCACCAGAGTTAAAAGATTCAAAAACCGGGACAATCCGGCGTCCCGCGAACTGTTTTCGGGACACCGCGACAATTGACCGAAAACCGGGACGGATGGTCACCCTAGTTTTACAGCATGTTCGAAATTAAACTGTTTTCCTATTAAAAAGTTGTCCAAATTGCAGAAGAAGTGGTAGTCAATGGGGGCTAGGTCTGGTGAGTATGGAAGATGATGAAGAAGTTCCAACTCCAATTCCTGTAGTTTGGCTACAGTCATTTGTGCAGTATGTGGTCAAGCGTTATCATGCAATAAGATAGGAGTCGATCTAGGAGACCAATCTAGGCTGTTTTTCTTTAAGTTTTTGCATAATTTCGTCCAGTTGGTTGCAATATATTTCTGCTGTGATCGATGAGTTTTTTTTTTTTTTTTGTTTGTTTTTTGTTTTGTTTTTAAGTTACCTGTACGAAATTTAGCGAACCAATTTGATATTGTCTGCTGCGTAGTAACACTAGAGCCAAATTCACTATTAATGTTTTGCGCGATCTGCGATGCCGTAATTCCACGTAAGAACTCATACTTCAAAATAGTGCGAATTTCCGACCGTTTCATTTTCAACAAAATTAATATTTTAAAAAAGTTTTTGATATATTTTAGAGCATACAATGATTTTATTAATGTTAAATAATAAGCTGTTAAAGTTGGCTACGTTATTAACTATAAATTTCATCCTTGACGACCTTATATGATATGCAGATGTAATATTTTATGCGAAATGTTCTTTTGCACAGGAAACTACACAATACTGTAGCAAACATTGTAATGAATTCTGCATATTGGCTTTTTGCAGTGCATACATATTATTATTGTCTTCTTTTTGTTTCTTGCTGGACAAATACAGCAATATTTTTTTATTTCTTATTTTTCTTCATCTTTTTCCAATACGGTTTCCTCGATGCTCAAAATTCGACAAATAATTGATTTTGTATCTCTAGAAAGTTTGGGATCTGCAATCTTTCACGAAGATCTCCTGCAGTTAATTGACTGCCTAGTCTTTTAATAAAACTAGTGAGTCAATTTTATCCAACCCGTAATGCGTAAGCAATCTATAGGTGTTACGTGTACCTATTTGCAATTAGGTGATACTGCGCGCATCAGTAACGATACATGTAAATATTGCGGTTGTGCGCAGAATCGACCCATTGCTTGTATCTAAAGGCCCGTAACACTATTTATTTAACTAAATATTGTTTACGGAACGCGTTACAGTTGCACAAAATTGACTCACATATATCAGCAAGTTTTTATGAAAGGTTAAATATTAAATAAATGAATTGACACTGCAAAAAATGTCAATAACCTTAGTGTTAGATTTTTAACAATTAAACACAAAAACAATGTTCCACAAACATAACTTTATTCATTTATTTATTTATTTTTTTTAAAATATTTTTGGACTTAGCTACTATGGCCATTTATCCAGTAGAATCATTTTTATTTGTAAATTTTGCAGAATATTACTATGAACATTTTTTGGACAACACAAGATATCCATGCCATAACCGGGATTCGAACCCGAGCCCCCATGGCCCAGAAGTTAGTGCACTGCTACGCTAATCACTGCGCCACGGTGACTGGCTTCTCCTACGTTATCCAGCGGCCATTGCTCATTATCTTATCAGCTAATTAGTGGAAAACCAATTAGTAGGCATAACATAATCACCCTACGTGATGATATTCAATCATAATAATTCTACGTATGAGGTTGGTAGTTCAACTCCTCGTTGGTGATATTATTCGGGCGAGAATAATATGTTAACATTAGTCTCATTTTCACAATCATTCACCCCTCATCCAGGTGTAAGAGCTCGCCCCCTGGCATCCGCGATTAGCCTTGTCGTAGAAACAGACCGATGTAAAATTAATAATTTATAAAAAAAATTTATTTATTGACAATAATTAATATTTCTACCAATACTTCTTAAACAATAATAAGCCGGTTTCTAATACTAAAGAATATTGCATGTAAATCCCATAGAATCAACCCCTTTTATGGTTTCTGTATCATCGGTTTTTCCTCTGTAGGTTCTATCTCGTTTTCTATATTGTGATATTTATCCTCATATATATTTTCATCAACATTATCTTTACTTATATCGCTTCCGACTTTATCATACAGTCGCAAACATGTTTCTTCAAAATTAACAGTTCGCTGGGAGGAAGCCATACTGCAATTATAATTTTATCACGCTTACAGTGACATGGAGTTACTTTTTAATTATATGACTCCTTTCCTCGAATAATTAAAAAAACTACAAATTGCACAGAACAGCTTCTTCCACATATGGAAGAAGACTAAGAACTATGAAGGATTTGGAAGAGTAGGTACTGTCTTGTAAAACTAGTGGGAGTTACGAGCTATTTACATTTCGTAGAGATTCTTAGAATAAATGCAACCAGTTAATGGATAGAATGTTATTTTCTTTTATTTATTTATTTTTTTTTTTAATTTTAATATAATGGTGGAATGTTATTTGACATCAAAAGCACCACAGTTCGACAAATTAACGAAGATAATCCAACCAAAGGAAAGCTTACCATTATTTTATCTTATGCTAGCTTAAAATAATTATTGTGTACCATGCCCAAAAAGTAGGTATTTTTTTGGCCGCATTTGAATTTGAAAACAGATGAAGACGACATAGATCTTATTGGCAAAGGTGCACATTATATTTTATAATGCGACCATAAGTAATTTTTATTAGAAATATTAAATTTATTCATTTACATTGGATAATTATGGTTATTGAACAATTATTACAATTATAAATGTTTGTAGCTCCATTATTCCTCTGTATATTTTCTTAATTTTCACAGTTTGAAACAAACTGTGCATTGGTAAATCTGGTGCTAGTAGTAGTACTTGTACCAACTCCGGTATTGTCTGACAAGTTGCTGTTATATTTTAGAACCTTATTAGCAATTGCTATTTTGCTTGAAATGGAGTCTTCAACATAACTTTCCGCCCCAGTTGGAGATTTCCACCCTCCGTGACGTTTTAATGTTAATACTTGAGTTAACTTTTATGTTTTTACAAACGACCACTAGATGGCAATATTGAAATGAGTCATTACTATATTAGTAAAATTTGACATTTGTTATTGTGAATCAGTGGCAGATTATAAATTGACTGAGTAGTTTGTTGACAGTGAGCGTTAAAAAAAAGTTGAAGTGAAAAAATGGATATTACTCGTGAAGGTTTTTTTTTCGTTGGATGATTTTTTACGATTTTAGTAAAGGCCTAACTCAACAACAATGCGTAGATTCGCTTCGTTCACTTTTGGTAATGAAGCACCATCAGAAAAAACTGTTTACAATTGGTTTGCAGAATTTTGTCGTGGTCTTGCATCCGTCAGTGATGAATCTCGTGAAGGTCGACCAAAATTGGTTGTGATTCAAAAAACATCGATGCTGTGCGCAAAATGATTGAAGAAGATCGCCATGTGACTTCTAGCTGTGAAAAAGATCTGCTCCCGATAGATTCCGCATAATTTGACTCAGGCTAAAAAAAAAGGCTCGTGTTGATTGGTGTAAGGGAATGCTAAAAACATTCAACCTAGGCACTGCAAAATCCGCATACAACATTATTACAAGTGACGAAACTTGGATTTATTCATATGAACCGAAAACTAAGCAACATTCCACTGTTTGGGTTTTCCAAGATGAACCGAAACCTACAAAAATTGTTTGTTCACGAAGCACTTCCAAGAAAATGATCGCTTGATTCTTCGGTTACTGGACATGTCGCAACCATTCCTTTAGAAGATCGGAGAACAGTTAATGCTGATTGGTATACAACAATTTGTTTGCCAGAAGTAATCGAAAAATCAGGAAAAACAACCAAAAACGTCGCATTATTCTTCATCATGACAATACAATTGATTATTATTTGAAGGAGAAAAACATCATAAAAAATTAATGTCTCATTGCCCGTATTCTCCTGATTTATCCCCTAACGACTTTATTTTCTTCCCCAATGTCAAACAAAAAATGCGTGGACAGCGGTTTTCATCACCTCAAGAACTGTTGAAGCCTTCGAAAACCATGTTTTTGATATACCAACTACAGAGCTGAAAAATATTTCGAGAATTAGTTTGACCGCATACAAAAGTGTATAAATCTTAAAGGCGAATATTTTGAAAAGTAATAAAAGAGTTTGTTCAAAAAAAATCTTTCTTAATTTTTGTAAAAACTTAAAAGGTGGCTCTCGTATGTCTGCTCTGGCATCAGCTAATAATGATACTGATGTTCTTTGGTTGTCAGTTCTTTTCGTGTAACCATGAAGATCTTGTAAGTTAAGAATTGACACATGGATGGCGCTAGTATCCAGCGGCCAAAAAAATAATCAAATCGGCCTAGACCGAAATGGATTTAGTTTTTGGCTAGTACTAGATGATAAAAAAAAACTGTTTTTGATATGGTCGTCCAAAAATGATTTTTGCTTTCACAATATTTTTTTACTACTGTATCGTCACAAATCCTCTGTAACCGACTTCGTACAAACATTTTTTTCTTCCGGAAACTGCGAGAGATATTTAGTATAAAATCGCTTCATACATTTTATTACGGTTTTGTACAGTCTGTAGTGTCATATAATATCATAGGATGGGGAAGCGCATCTGTTGTATACATAAATAAACTAGAAGTCATATTAAAAAGAATAATTAAGATTATTTTAGGAAAACCAATTTTATACTCCACTTCAAAATTGTATGAAGAGGCGACGGTACTCAATTTATTCCAGTTATACAAATACTCAATTCTTCAATACATTAATAAAAATTCAAATAATTTAATAATGTTCACGCATGAAT
This sequence comes from Liopterus haemorrhoidalis, assembly GCA_963971575.1. NCBI lineage: Eukaryota > Metazoa > Arthropoda > Insecta > Coleoptera > Dytiscidae > Liopterus > Liopterus haemorrhoidalis. The sequence continues at coordinate 32,197,636 of OZ020615.1, forward strand.
ATAATACAAGAAATAAATCCAATGCAGTAGTAACCAAAAGTAATAAGTCAATAGGTCAAAGATGCTTCACTTATCATGTACCTTTTATTTATAACGCCTTTATGAAATATACACAAAAATATAATAAAATAATTAATAAATACAATTATAAATCACATGCAAATTTTTATGCAACATTAAAATAGAGAACAAAAATTAGGGAAACTACTTTAAATTATAATCAGTTTAAATCTTAGCAATATAAACTTTTTATAATAGTACTGTCGACTTACCAAATATTTGTAATATTTTTTATGTAGCCACATACAGACAGTTCACTGTCTAAGTGGTGTTCTTTATATTTATATTATAATATTAATTTTGTAAAATTTATAAGTCTAATTTGTACTAAAAATCAAATAAATAAATATATCTTCACTAAAAAAAAAAAAACGGGATCTTGAAGCAATGCAAGTACAGTGTACAGTATACTCTCGATAAACCGACACTTATGGGAATGAATTCTGTCGGATTACCGAGTAAGCCGTATTGCTGGACGGATAATGGAAATTTAATAAATATTCCAATTTTGTAACAAAAAATAATTCTTTATTAAAACATTCTTATAAAACCTCTATCTGGTAAGAAACAGAGAGAGCCCATGTTAGGTGAACCTGAATAAGTGACATAAAGGCGACAAATTATATTTGGTATTTTTTTATGATTTGCCGCCTTTATTGCAGCTATTCCGGCTCACCTAATAATGACCACTGTCTGCTAATAAATAATAAAATTCAAGAATAAAATACAATAAAACAAGTTTTTCTATACTAACAAGTGCCGCATGTGTATGGCGGCGGTATCTGTTTTTATTATTTCACGTTTAGATCATTGACATGCGTAATAATTTACAAATGTGCATTTCTATGCGATTTGCTATATAATTTTTTCGTCGTTGACGGCCGGATTTACCGGAATAGCGAAGAACTGGATTTTTAAGGGTATACTGTAGTAGAGTGATTTTTTCAGGAGTTGAAGCCAGAGGCGTTGTCGTATATGCGCCAAACAATGTAAAACCAATTGCAATGCAGTTTGCAGCCAGTTCTATGTCCGTTGCTTAGCAACTAAGTGACTACGAATTCTGGTTTTTGCCCAGGTGACGTACTCATCTCGTGGGCAAAGCATTCTATCATTATTAAATTTTCTTATGTGTTCATTTAAAATTATCTAGTGGGTCGCTAGGTACTGTCAGTGGCGTAGCGTGGTATTACTGTGCCCGGAGACAACCAGCAGGGCCGGAGCGAGGGTCTTTGGCGCCCTTATGCAAGATTTAATGAAGCGCCCCAGAGAAAATTTAAAGTGAAGACTTAAAAAAAAGGTTTTCACTTCTAAATTTCAAGTGAAGACCTAAAAAAAAGTCTTCATTTCTAAATTCCAAATGTTATCGTTCTTAATTTCGGCGCCCAGGTAATTTGTACCCCCCTGCCCCCCAATCGTTACGCCACTGGGTACTGTCCACTGCGCAGTTTGGGTCTCGCTTTGAAGCTTGAGGAACACTGTTATACGGAAATGTATTGGAAATTTTAAAATATATCGAATCATAGTTTTGGAAAAAAATATTTATTAAATCCAATGTAGGATTATGAGCCCTTAATGGACGACAAATGGTGTTGTTCCAGATATCAAGTAATCGAACTCTCTGTTGGCTCCTTTCACTTACTGATCCTAACCTGATTCTAACCTACTAAATCCTGAAATTTGTGACAATTTAATCATATCAATTTTTATTATTATAAGTAATCAAAATGAATTGGTTATTGAAGATACTATTACTAATGGAAAAATAAATTTGATATCCAAATAACTATTCAAATATTTTAATAAGTGATATCAAATTACGAAGCAATATACTTTACTCAAAGTGGCACTATCCTCTGAATAATGTATATAAGTTTACGAACGTGGTAGAGAACCCTGTCAAGAAACTTAGATGGCAAGTTCAGTAATTCATTCTTATCAAGAAAACGCACTCAAAGAGAAAAAATTCAAGAAAACTTTCTTTACAATCATATTAAGAGCATCAAAACATTTTAACATTTCTAAGAAAATATCCAATGTTTATTTAAAATATGTTAAAATCATATTTCTTAAGATAGTTACATGCTTTTCGATATCAAAGAAAGAAAATTCAAATATAACATGCCTGAATTATGTAAAAGAATTTTATTTAAGTACTAGTCATGTTTCTATTATACTATAATAATAAATATAGGTCTTCCACGATATGAGAGGATTTACCTATTCAATAAAAGTTACTTAAACAGTGAAGTCACTCTTAAGAACGATTATAAAGTTTACTTTTTGTAATACGGCACAGTGTTAAAGTTTCACATTCTGTGTTATAGTTTGGTTATAAACACAACATCTAAAGCTTTAAGAATAAAGAATATTACAAGTCAATTTGACACATATAATCAAATATGGCTGAATGCTGCACCATAAACAATACAAATAGCAATAATACCAACAGAAGCAAAAAAAATCTGAATTTTTACTTTATAATAGTTAAAATTAGTCAAAAATCTTGATAAATTAAATTATAATTGTTGGATCAAAATGGAGTTAATTTAAAGATTTGCTACATATAAGATTGTATTTTGCCCGAAACAAATAATTACAGTCTGTTCCAAACGGTTAGGCGGAACTAGATTTTGCAATCTAGTTACTTTCATCGTTTAAATCGTGCTTTTCGACCGTGTTGTTTAAGCTTTGTAAATCATACTTACAATAAAAATTTTTTGGTTAAGGTTAATATCATTTTAAAATGTCATTTTCTTTATATTTTGATTTTTTGTGTCATTCTTAATACAAATTTCCCATTTTTTTATTTTTTTGTCATTAAAATATCTAAAAAAAAAAATTAATTTTGACATATGTCATTCGTTTCCGTGGTTTCATTGTTGGAATTTTAAATTTTGACATTCCAACGTGAAAAATGAAATAACCCAAGCAAGATCCCTTCTCGTGACAACCTAAAAGAACGAAAGTCCCATTTAGTTCCGCCTAACCGTTTGAAACAGACTGTACATGTATTCTTTACATAACAGTGAGATTCATTACATGACAGTTAAGTGCCTCCCCATCCAAAAGAGTAGTATATAGCAGTTCTGACAAAATAATATAGATTACTACACACTTTATACGATTCTAATGGTGGCCGAAAACTATTCTTTCGAAAATGGTTATAATATTCTCTGATATTTTTAATAGTTTTAACATTGTAATGTGTTGATAAATCCTATATATGTGCCAATAATACTGACTTCCTCTACTACCTAATTGTAAACAAAATGAAGAGATTCGATGAATTTTTATTCAACACTAGTCTGAATCGATGTCGAAACCAGGTGTGAAACATTATTTTACATTAATTGAAGAAAATTTTTATATAATGTAAAGATAAAATTCTAGTGAGATAGAGTATTTTCATTCATGCCATCAATTGTACTGATTATTACCGTTATTAATTTTAAAGGTTTATTTTAAATTTTTAAAAGGGTAAAATATCTCAAAATTATATTTTTAAATACTACGCCCATGAAAACGTATTATGTCAAGTTCAGGGGCTAATTACGTCCATTTCCTGATAATTATTAATTACTTATTATTTTTTAAATTAAAATTTATTTAAAACGTTTCTTCAATTAATTATGCAAAATAATGTTTCACACCTGGCATCAACTTCGATTCAGACTAGTGTTGAATAAAAATTCATCGAATCTCTTAATTTTGTATACAATTAGGTAGTAGAAAAAGTCAGTATTATTGGCACATATAGAGGACTTATCAACACATTACAATGTTCTCCTGATAACTAGTAAAAATATCAGAGAATAATTATAACCATTTTCGAAAGAATAGTTTTCGGCAACCCTTAGAATCGTATTAAGTGTGTAGTAATCTATATTATTTTGTCATAACTGCTTTATACTACTTAACTGTCATGTACTGAATCTCACTGTTTTGTAAGGAATACATCTATTATCTTATATGTAGCAAATCTTTAAATCAACTCCATTTTCAAAATCTACGACTTCAGTATACCCAAAATTTATATACAACTCAACAAATTTGATTTAAATAGCAAAATTCGATTTTCGAGCGTTATTTCGAAAGCGGCTTCATTTGAGACCAGGTGCTGCGACAAACCTAAGCAAATTGATGCATTCCGTATATGCATGGAGTATCTTACTTACAGGACGGATTTGGTCGAGAACGATATAAAAAGTGTGAAAATAATGCGAAGTTGAGACTTTACATATTTCGGCTGCTATCTTAATTCCGGCGCCACTGAGAAAAAATTTCGCACATACTCTTGTAGCCAAGGATATGCCCTACAGACTTAGGTAGAATTGAAACAAAATGTTTATATACGCAGATTTGCAGTGATAGAGTATATCATCATGTCTCAAATTTGGAAAAAAAATCTATCAAAAATTAAAATTTTCGCCATTTTGATAACAGATTCGTAATCTACGACATTAAATTAATAGAAAACGCGTACTATGCGGCAAATTGTATCTAAAGATCCATTGTACAAATATATATTTAGCTATTTTGCTCTATTATAAAAATTAGTTATCGTTATCGTAATTGGCGCGCTAGTTTCACCGCCATCTTGAATCTGCCTTGATTCACAAATAGGTGCTGTGGATCAAAATGATTTAATTTTTATAAGGAATACGTGTGCCTAATGACATTCCATTATCATACAGTGCAGTATCAACGTAAAATATCGTGCGTAGGCACTAGACTATATATAAATATGAAATATTTAAAAATTAGATTACATTAAAAAAATATATATAAGTATTATTTTTTACAAGTAATAAAAAGGAAAATAAGTACGAGTTAGTTAATTCTCGCGGAATCTATTTTTGGGCTTGGGCCGTCCCGATTGTTTCCAAAGCTTTCTTCGCGAGAATTATCTGCTTGTCCCTAACGACTTTTTCCTGTTTCGAAACATGAAGAAGTAGCTCGTTGGAAAAGGATTCACGTCGAACGAGGTGCCTATTTTGAGGGCCTTCCGAAATCTTACTTTTCGGATGGCTTGAAAAAGTTGGAGAAACGCTTAGCGAAGTGTATCAAGCTGTTACGGGGAGTGCCCTCGAAGGAGGTCTTCTGGTCACTACCACAGTGCGACACAGGAGAGAGTAGTGCAGTTCTTCCCTGTATCCACTCGTAACGAATATGCCCACTGTCAGCTCAGCCGGTGTGGGTGTTCATATGCCGATTTGGTTTGAAGAACCTTCGTTCCCGCTAAGCGCTCTGAAAAATAATTGGTGACGGAAGATGTTATTGTTTTATAATTGAAAGATAAAAATATGATTTTATGTATTTCATTTCAACAAAAGATAAATTGATGTTTTATAAATAATGAATAATATGAACAAAGACTTGAAAATAGATACAAAACTTAACAACATAATAACAATAGTATGAAGTTAGAATTCGCGATGCTTTCTCGTGAGGCGAGAAGGCATCGGAATTAAAGAATTTGAGAAAGGATGGAGAATGGTGTAATGGTGAGGATTGTGTACAGCGTCCACATGGCGGTGGGCGTTGAGGCAATAATGATGATGGCAATGGTAGTGGATACGCCTGCTCTACAGCGAGCATTGGATGGTTGCGGAACGTCTGCCGGGCAGCGAGCCTTGGTGGTGGTAGATGGCCCGCCGAGCAGCGAGCGTGAATTCTTAGTTCTGACGGGTAGCGAAACTAAGTTTGCGTTCGAAATGCTTTCAAGCCGAGAAGCGAGATAGCGTTTGACCGGAAAGCCGAGAAGCGATCGGATCGAAGAGCGATTGGATCGAAGAGCGATCAGTCCGCCGAGGGTCGAGAGACTGATAGCGTGACCAGTTCGCCGAGAAGCGATCTGATGAAGATTCTAAAGATTCTCCTATATTTAGTAGAAGTTCAGTGGAATGAAATGGTTTATGGTCCAAAGGAATAGTTTGGTTCAATGGGGATTTAGGCTCCGCCTATTGTAGCGGTATCTTGCGAAAACCGCTATAATATCGCGGATTAAATTGATTCGCGGTTCTCAATGGATGGCTTGCAGATTCTAACGGTATATAATAGTGACAGGTGTGATGCACTTGTCACGTGTTATTGCCTGCAACAAAGAGGAGACTATGTGGAGAAATAAAAATGAATCAAACCAAAATAATGTGTTTTTCTATTGTTTCATAAGCACTTATTGACCTACCCTCGTATAATTATAATGTACAAATAATATCTCATACTGACGGAACAATACCATGCTATTTATTAAGCTTTGCTACATGCATTACCAGTTATAAATCTCTTTATCAAATAAACAAGTTGCTAATTACATTCGAACCTTGAAACATTAAACCACAATTTAGTTTAAACATAATAACTTTTTACCACTCGACTACGGTAGCATATAGCCCGAAGAATGAATTTGATTTCACAGTCAACCTAACTCAATCTTAACTGAAGTTTAACTTAATATCAGTTTAATATTATGTAAAGTATGTTTTAACACGGAATAGGGTACAGTAATGGAAAATAAATTAGATCATTTGAAAGATGTTCTGAAAGGTGAGAGGTAAAGAAGTGACTAGGAAATGTTATCTAAACGTAGACAAGATCAAAGGAAAACAGATGATTACAGTTTTACATGGTAGCAGGGAAATTAGCTTAATAGTTTTCTACCAAATGCACTACTCCGAAATTTCAATCTAAAAAAGTAATCTCGTGTTTTTTGTTATTATTTATTCATTTGTGTAAGGTAAAACGTAAGCATATAATGCATATACTATACTAGTGTATTTACATAAAGCCAAAAAAGTCTTAAACTTTTGAAATGTTTTCGTAAATAATCATTAATTAAGAAAATCGATCGGGCTTTCGTATTTTTAAGATCAAATGATTTAACAAAGGATACGCCCAATAAGAAGTAAATAAAAATGACACTGTTCTCTAAAGATAAAAAATTGATGTGAAGTGTGAATTTTCACACATTTCAGGATTTCGCAGGTATTTAGTAAGTGAATAATGATTATTTGGGATGCCAAAACAAATTTTATGTTAAAATATTTTTTTTGTTAATTTTAATTCGAATGCCTAATACCATTATTTAGGTTTCTAAATATGTGCAGTACTTTTTTTTTATATATATAGCAAGGTTCATTAAGATTTTGGAAATTGCGCCTATGGCTTCCATTGGTTGTTTTAAGTCATAACCCCGCCCCTCTGATTTCGTATATTCAATTTCAACAATTTCCACTGGTTATTAAATTTATTCTTTTAAAAATTAAATTCAGCATTTGCCCAAATATAACTAGAATTTTGAAAAAATAATTTAAACAAAATAAAAATGCAAGGAAAAAACAAAAAATAAAATTGCCTGGAGAGCGGATCAAACTTTAGCTTGCAAATTAGAACGCAAGCATGCTAGCCATTACACTATCAAAGCATACTGGTTCAGTGTGTTGGATACATATTTTACATGGTCAAGCAAAAAAACACAAAAAATGCGTTATTTTCCGAAAACAATCTGATCAAAAATTCCTGTTGTACTATTCCGCTTCACACAAATGTACATTACTTTGTTTGTTTATATTTTGCGGGTCAAAGAGTTGTATAAGCATACCAAATTTCAACTCTCTAGGTTTAGCCGTTTGGCTACAATTTTTACCGAATAGACAGACAGACAGACAGACAAATAGACAGACAGACAAATAGACAGACAGACAAATAGACAGACAGACAAATAGACAGACAGATAGACCGACGACAAAATGACGGTATAAGGGTTTTTTGGTCATACCTGCAAAACCCTAAAAATATATTTTTTGCATTATTTACCCATATTTTTTCTCTTTTGGTCTTCAATTTACATTGCTTTCAAAACAAAACACTATTAAATACACTAGTGCTAATGACCATTGCAGTCGAAGCACTAATATCAAAAAAGAAACAAAAACACGTATTTACTCAACACTCCACTAATCAGCAGAATTAAAATACATTATTAATAGCATATGCATAGTATTACTAGAGACTGACAAATCTAGGAGTTAATATGTTGCAATTCTATTAATTTAGAAACAACATTTTTTTTTATTAATTAGGATTAAAACGTATCAAGACCTAACTTGGCCGCACTAAAAATTAATTAAAAGCAGAAATTTATTCTAATGTATTTAATTAAATATTATGTGTATATCTTTAAAATTGTGAATATGATTGTGGTACAATTGTACAAATAAGTAACCGTATTGAAATGTGTCTATAAATCAAAGTTTAAAGTTATTATAATTGGGTGAATCTATGTCGAGATAAATTGTTAATGAGATAGAATAATTAATTTCGTATAATTATTTTAACCATTATCGTTGAAGATTGAATGATTTTAATATTCCCATATACATAAGAGGCAACGTCTCTGTATGTCTGCCTGTACGTATGTGCGCTTTTCACTCGAGAACTGCTGATCCAATAACCCTACATTTCTTTTTTAACTCTAGCTACATAAGTAGGTCAGGTTCTTGGTTGTTTTTTATTCAATTTCATCAGAAGTTCCAAAAAAAAAAAAATATTTGCGCACAGATAAAACGAAATTCACATTTCTCATTCATATTTAACATATTTTCTTGAAATTATTAGCGATAATATAGTTTTCGTCAGTGAAAAAGTTGGTGCATGACTTATACACTAATCACAATTGTTCAAAATTTTTTAAGAATGTTCATTTGTTTCTCTACAAATTCTCCAGATGCATGAAAACTGGGCCGCCGTATCTGCATAAACCGCTGTGTGCAAATATTTACAAGACCTTCCCCCCACTTTTTAGTTAACTTTCAAACCCAAATCGCGTGTGCAAACTTTCATCAACATCTGTGGCACTTGGGCTCGACTCTAGCAACGGGCGATTCCCACACACGGTCGGCCGACAAACATGCGGTATCCCTGCCAATATAGCATTAATAAAATCTTCATAAAACAACAAAGAAACATTCCTTTCCAACCTCATCAAATACTTTATCCAATATTCCTGGACTATTTTGATGAGTGTATTTTGAATTAGGAAAAATCCAATTCAAAAACCTAGTAGAATATTTGATATAAAATTTTCTATGCTTTTACATTTAGTTCCTAGCGTCCTTAAAATATCCCTGTTGAGTGTATACGTTTTATTATTGCTTTTCCCCCAAACCCATTGAACCCGACGGTTGTAATCCCTTACACACTTTTGTCCGTTTTAAATTGAAGCCAACTTTGTAATATCAAATTTTCTGTTGGAAAATAAAAGATTTTTACTAGAAAGGAAGAAAATGAGAAAATGTAATTAAATAATACATTAATATCCCTTTACAGTTGTTATTGGCAGAACAAAAGACACCTGAGCTAATAAATAATTTACAATAAATCCGTGTGTAAATCTGTCCTACATAATTTAGGTCCCGAAGGTTAATTATCTTTAATTCGGAATTCCTTTTTAACTCCAGTTTCATATTTATACGGATGTTAAGTAATAAAATCTTCTGAAATTGGTAATTTATATAGACTTATATTTGATTTGTTGTCGTAATTAATAATTAGAAAGTGGTGTATATAAGCCCTAATCGTTTTAATCCTATTAAATTATGTATTTTTTATTTATTTATTTATTTTACATCGGCCTATTTATGCGACGAAGCTAATCGCCGATGCCCGGGGGCGAGCTAGTACACCTGGATGAGGGGTGAATGATTGTAAAATGAGAGTAATGTAAACATATTATTCTCGCCCGAATAATATCACCAACGCTGAATCGAACCACCAACCTCACAATCCAGACTGTTTTCACCAGTCCAAACTACACGATTTAACGCGTTCGGCCACTCCGTTGGCCTATTAAATTAGAAAGGCCAATGGGCTTTTTTTCAATTAGATAGGATTAAAACGAATAAAGATCTACATAGATTGGCCGAACTATATTAATAATTACTCGAATGCGGTTAAGTTAGGTAATAATTAGAGCCCGGACAAAGAGTTTTTAATTGTCTATGAGTTCTTAATTAGATTTGCCGTTGGTGTGTCAATTTATTCGTTAAACTCATATATTTTAAATTTATATTAATACTAAATAACTAAAAAACTAATAATTAATTAAAATATATAAAATTTAGAATGGCAAAATACTGGCAATCGACTACACAAAACCAACTCAGATTGATAAAAGAAGATACAAAACAATGGAAAAGCCAAAAAGATCGTAAAGACCAAATAGTTTTAATCAGGATGCGTATTGGACACATGTTATACACGCACAAACACATCTTTGAACATCAATCCGTATATACCGATTTTAAAGTCCGTATATACCGATTTTAGTAAAGCGTTTTATACCATAGATCACAATATATTAATACATAAATTAGAAAAAATTGGCATTCATGGCAACTTGTTAGCCTGGTTTCTAAGTTATCTTACAAATAGGACACAAAGCGTTTTTGTAAATGGTTATCAATCTGATGTAAAAATAATCACTTCCGGTGTGCCACAGGGAAGCCACCTTGGCCGTCTTCTATTTATCAATTTTATTAATGACATCTTATCTTGTTTTCATTACTGTAATTTCCTTCTGTTTGCTGATGATCGAAAAATCTTTCTACAAATTTTATCTCTTCAACATTGTTTTCAAGTTCAATCTGATTTATATAGACTATCTATGTTTCTAAATATCAATAAATGAAATGTAAATATTTCTAAATGTTCTAAAATATCCTTTACAAGAAACAGAAGTATAATTGATTTCAACTATAATTTAAATGGTGTTATTATCCCGCAAGTTTCAATTGTTAAAGATCTAGGTGTAAATTTTGATACTAAATTGATATTTGACATACATATCGACTATATTATCAAGAAATCATATAAAATGCTTGGATTTATATCTAGAATCGGAAAGGAATTTAAATCCTAAAAAACACTCCTATCTCTTTATTTTTCTTTAGTAAGAAGTCAGTTGGAATTTTGTACCGTATGTTGGTCTCCTCAACATCTTGTTTATATTAAACGAATTGAGACTATTCAAAAAAGATTTTTAAAAATATTAAATTTTAGATTTCAAAATGTGAAACTCAATCTGTTATCTTTAGAAAACAGAAGAATTCTGCATGATTTATGTTTTTGTTTTAAAATTTTCAACAGTATTATTGATTGTCCAGATCTTCTAACTAAATTTAACTTCAAAATCCCAATTTACAATACTAGAATTAGTGAACATTTATCTTTGCCTTTTAGTAAAACTAATTCTGCCTATAATTCACCTATTAATCGTATTTCTTTACATTTAAATAGTTTAACTGAATATGATAACTTTCTTGATATTTTTTCCACCAGTTTTATTACCTTTAAGAAAAATATCATTAGTATACTACAAAATTTTAACTAAAACTTAAATAATGTTCTGTATTATTTATGTTAAAATTAATGATAATTTAATTTTCTTTTTTTTTTCTTTTGATACTGTGTAAATAACTTTGTATGTAAATTACTTTAGTGCCACACTTTTATTGGGCTTGTGCCTGTTGTGTGGCCAAAATTAAATAAATAAATAAATAAATAAATAAATATATCAAGAATCACCAGAATGCAACATCTGTGATAAAAAAATTAATGTTAAACATATACTGATAGAATGCGAAAAGTATCACATAGGAAGGATGAAACATAACATACCAACAACGGTACAGGAAGCTCTGTAGAGTTGAAGTAAACGTTTAAGTTGAAGAAAGACCTGGGGCATTCAGGGGGCGCCAAGTTTAAAGTGAGGACCTTTTTTTTAGATCTTCTCTTGAAATTTTGCCCTAGCTGTATAAGAGCGCCAAACAAAGACCCTCGCCCCAGTCCTGGTGATTTTCAATTAGGGGCGCTGATTTACCTGGTTGTCCCCGGGCGCAGGAATACCACGCTAAGAATCCGTCTATAGGTCTATTTGTGAACGAATAAAATAAGTATTTTTAAGAAATATGTTAAAAACATTCAAATCAAGCGGCGAAGATATTCTAATATGTTTAATTAAATATTATGTTGACTGTTACTGTGACTACCCGACTGTGATAATACAAATAAATATGAAACTGACAATAATTTGAATAATACAAACATATTAAATTGAGTAAGTAAGATTATTTCATTTAAATAAAATTATTAAATAATGTGATATTGGAATATATTGTAAATTTTTTTGTTTCCCTTTTTTGTAAGCTTAGGGTTTTTTTTTCAATCATTTGATCTTTCATTTCAACAAGACCTAATTCCTGAAAAAGAATTTCCAAAATTAATATTCTCAAGGTAGAAAACGAAGAAAATATAAATATTATGTGTATATCGCTTCCATAAAATTGTGAATATGAGGGTGTTACAATTGTCCCAATAAGTAACTGTCTTGAAATGTGTCTACAAATCGAAGTAAAAAGCTTTACTAATTGGGTGAACCTATGTAGAGAAACATTTTTAAAAATTAATTAATTTCGTATTATTATTTGAACCATTATCGTTGATGATTGAATGTATTTTATTTATTTATTTTTTTTATCAATGATAAAAATGAATTTAAAAGATGCCAAATTTTGCATTTAAAAACTACGTCCATGAAGACATATTAAATTTAGTTGAAAACCTAAGTACGTCCTAATACTATATAATAAATAGCAAAATCTGGGTTTTTTATCATATAAAATATTGATAAATTAAAGAAATTAAGATTCTATTTAAGAACCAATTATCTTAAAACGTTTTTTTCTGTTAATTAAAAATTCTTTGATAAACTTGAAAAACTGTTGAATTTATTTTTAAAAATCGGTTTACTATTAGCATAAACATTATTAATTAGAGTATTGAAAAGTTCTTTGCCTGTAATAGAAATAAATAAAGAAAATTTATTTCAAAAACGGGTTTATCAAGAGCAAGACCTGTGTTTTGTCTGAGCAGAGGCGGACGCAGAACTTAAGATTATAAAGTCTTCGAGGCTGTAGGTTGGAAAAGACGTTGAAAGCGATGTGTAGCCGCAGAAGGGCAATAGTTCGAAGGTGATAATTTAAATGTAAATAATTTCTTGTTAAATGTTTTATGAGGCTAGTCTCAGTAACTTTTCATCAAACCTCGTATCACGGGTGTGATTTTGCCACATTGCAAGATTATGCAAAGCTTATGGGCAGTGCCATAACAAGCTTTTTTCGGGCCCTGAGCAAGCTTTTGTATTTGGGCACCCTTAACACATTTGGGCCCTCATGCGCATTTTTAGGCTAGAGCAACTCTCAATAACAGTTCAACCCTAACTGGTAACATCGCAACGTTAAGCTGGGTCGAGATAAGCGAACCGGTTCTGTAATATATCGCGTAAGGATAACACGCCGTGTAATATTTTTTTCTAGTTTCCACGGGATCACGCGCACAAGCCGAGCGGTTTGCAGAGCGCTCGACCTGATCCGCTCTGTATCGGTTTTCGTTGCATACATATCCAGGGTTTCGTCGAATTTGTCTGGACGCGTTCGACGCAGTTTTCACGCTCGCAAACATTGACACAAAAAGAATTCTTCAATATTCTGTGTGTGTTATATATATCAGTGGTGCTCATAAGGTCGATCGCCAGCAATAAAGTAAAATGAAAGATTTAATTTTATTTGTTAGTTTCCCATTTTCTGCAATCACAAAGATAGAAAAATGTGTAGAAAAACTTGCATTGCTATTTATAAAGGATATTGAAACACTGGAAACAGAAATAATTAAATTACAAAACGTTTTAATAAAATCAAGAACTTTCGAGGAAAATTGTTGGCAATCTGTATAACCAGAAAAGTATTCTAGTTTGCAAAAATTTGCATCAAATTTACACTCATGTTTTGGATCAACTTAATTATCAGAATTTTCGCAATTGAATATAGTCAAATCAAAATATCGCAACACATTAACTGAGGAACAGTAAGATTCATGTTGAAGAAACTGCCTAAGTACGTATACCCCAAACTAGAAAAAAATTGTAAATGGAATATAATGCAGAACATCAAATGCTGCAAAAGATTCAAAATAAGTTTTTGTATGTTTTAAATTAAAGTACAAATAATTATTCATTATGTGCCACTGTTTCTTTTTTTCTTAATTAAAATATTGATAAATGTTTTTTTTTCTGGGCTCAAATTCTCCTTCCTTTAGGAATTAGGTTAGATTACTTTTCAAACCCAAAAATTAGGGTTAGGGTTAGGGTAGATCGCGGTTAACTTTGTATTTTAAAAGTAGAACGTTTGGAAAAATTAGTGAGCACCACTGGTATATTATACATAAAGTGACCACACGTCCCGATTTTGGCGGGATAGTCCCGCTTTATGAAGGACTGTCCCGCGTCCCGCGGAGTTATAAAAAAGTCCCTCTTTTGAGAAAATATCTTCGTTTCTCAGTTTAAATGTACTATAAAAAATATATAATCCAAATTGAGCGTAAAGTATAATTTAACAAATTCATGTGAGAAATTTCACGATATCTTTTGATAAATGATCCTAACCGAGTGATTCCCAAACTTTTCGGCTCACGGCGCCCATAATGTTTCCGAATTTTTGGTCTAACTAACGCAAATGGAGGAATATTGGAATATTTCCGCGGCGCACAGTTTGGGAATTGCTGATATAGATAAGAAGTAAGTATTAGTTTATAAAGATAGTTAAAAAAAGGTGGCAGGCTAACATTTCATTGGTTGTGAACTTTATTGTGGACTGTTTTTTTTTTTTTTAATTTTTTTGCTGCAAATGTCTAAATTTTAGACCTCAACTCAAAAGTGACCATATATGTATTTGTGATCTAAGGCAAATAATATGTAAGTATATCAATTTAGTAACAACATTTTTAAAAAAATTTCTACTAAAATTTTGAAATTTTGATGAAAATTTTTTTGACTCTTTTTTATTTAATTTTTGCCAAAATATTGTTTTAAGCTAATTTTGGGGTGAGGATTATGAAAACAATACTAAAAAAATGCATGCCATGTTTTTGAGTTAGAGCCGATTTGGGTCAGATTTTCGTCAATAATTCCAAAATTTTTGCTCAAACTTCAAAATGGACCAAATTTTGTTGATCTATGACCAAAAATACATTTTTATACCAATTTTCAATTAAACCGGAGATTAAAATTCACGATTTTTTAAGGTCTACCCCTTACGATTTTTGGCCATTTTCAAGGGTTTCGGATTACTGCCCATACAAAACTTAATAATCGGTTTATTAAAGCCCTTCTTAGACTAAACAATCTAGGTGGATTTTAAAAATACAAACCGCAGATTTCTATCCCTAACCAATTTATAGTTAAGATATATAAAAATGTTCAAAGATATTCATAAATATTGTTAAAAATCACATAGGACCTCAAGATTTTAAAAAATTCAACCGAGGGCTTTATCGCATATCGTTTTTCAGATACGTCCATGAGAAGATGAAAATTTCTATAAATCACGCCATATTAAAATTTGTGATAATTTTAAAATACGCTGAACAAATCATTATCAAACTTCTTCGGTTCCCGGCGCCCTTAATGTATCAGAATTTTTCCGCGATGCCCCAAGTAAAAACTGGTCTAACTAACGCAGGTGGAGAAATATTGTAATATTTTCGCGGCGCCCCTGTAACCCATCTGCAGCGCCTCAGAGCGTCGCGGTGCACAGTTTGGGAATCGCTGTCCTAACCTACTAAAAAGTATTCACTCGGATCAAAAATATGACCGAGAAATAAAATCATAATTTTGTTTAATGTATTAATTTTTGTTTATTGTTAAGATAATGGTTTTTCAAATATATTTTTGTAGTTACTTTAAAATAAATAATAATAATACTAATAATAATAAATACATTTTTATTTATATATAGACGCGTTTATACAATAAAATATTTTTTTTTGGTCAGCTTTAATTTTACTTATACAAAAAATATAATATATACATTTCATTACTAATTCTCATTTCATCCCACTTTGTCCCGCTTTGTCGCCATGAAAATGTGTCACTTTAATTATACATATGAAGTTTTAACAAGAATTTAATAAAACTACGATGTTTTTAACCCAAAATATCGTAGCTCATTACTGTCGGAGTATTTTTTTCTCCGAAACTTTGTATAAAATGGGTTAGACTGTGTATTTAAAATACCCAGAAACTAGAATTTACCGCTGTAATGCTAAGCGGCCGTTATTCAATCATTGGGTGCGTTTTGTTGTGGCAATTCTGGTTTCGGTTTAATCAGAATACGCGTTTTGTTGCGACTGTATTCTCATTCTATTCATTCTACTCATTCGCTGACTCGAGGTCGAACGACTGGAATGAATAAGTGTGGTGGGGATGAAAAGTAATATGTATTTGAATGCAGTTATTTCCATTTGGGTTTTAAATGTATTAGAATTAAATCTTGGTATTACTGCTTCAAAATAATTTTTATTTTTAGGTATTTTCTCATTTTGTGTCCTAAAATAAATATATACCTATATTATTTTAATACAGTATTGTTAAATCTAAACTTAAAATGCATGTACAATTCAATTACTCGTTCTAAAACATTACGTTCTAGAATATTTGCTAGAAGTTTTCTTATTCTGCATTTATTATTTAGATTATCCATTTAGGTGAAATATGTTCGTTATTTGTTCTACAACCATATGACTTAACCTCCATGCAAATGTCATTCCATGTTTATTTCACGATCAAAATTGTCGTTTTGTTGCGTATCAATTCTAGTACTTCTAACCAGCCACCAACAAAACGCACCCATTGTAAAGTCGCCGTTTATTATTACTCTGGTCGGTTCGCTATTCTTTCTTTTATATGTACATTACTATTAAGATTAAACTCTTACTTACATCCTTGGATTTTACGTATTTAATTTTCCATATTAATTATTGCTGGGTGTTATATATTTCTTTTATTACATTATCATTTTAAAATAATATTATTTCTGTAATCTGTTTTGATCAGGTACTGTGAAAGAAAATATTTCATATCTCTTCAAAAATTTATTCAGGAATGGGATTTCGTAATTTTTCCATAGTAAAGGTGACGAGTTTTTTGCAAATATTATGTTAATTTATTTTTTGGCAAAGCATATCGGAACCTCGCTTAGATCTGTGTTCCGGGACTATGCACCTGTTGCTGCTGCCTAGTAACGGCTATGCTTATGGGTACCGTGGTTCTAGGGCCCCGGCACGGGCAGCCCGTTTAGGACTCAATATATTGTTCTTTATGATTTGGTCTTTTCTCCGGGCTCGGCGTTGACTCGAGTCGAGAGGCTCGGCTACCGGCTAGTAGGACCACTTTATTTCCTTAATTTGAAAAAAAATAACAGAAACAATTTTGTCATAGAGAAATCAAGTACAGCATTTTTGAGAGCGAATTTTAGTCCAGGGCGGATCTGTTTTGAGATGGATGTTGAGAGGGGGCACGCTAATTTTTGCAGAAATTGCTTCGAAATAACTCACATAACATTAATTGAGTTATCCTCCCCGCCAAAAAGTTCGGGAACATTGTTTAAAAATTGAAAATATTAAAAAATTAAGAAAAAAATCATTTTTTTCTTCTTCTTTTTGAGCCCATAGCTGTGAAATTATTCATTTCTGAGAAAAGTTATAAGGAAATAAAAGTTAAATCCTGGATTGCAAAATTATTTTGCAAAACCTATCGAACCGATCCTAATGAAATTTACAGTGTTGTTTTATCATATCATAAAGTTTTACAGGGTGAAATTTGGAGGTCCTAAGTACAATACCAGTCATTAAAAAAAGTAAAATGCAAACACATGTTTTTTAGTGTTTTTTTCAGCAGTTATTGCTATTTTGCAGAAAGTTTAACAATTTTTGAAATTTCTAAATAATCCTATCTTGTAGGAAATTTAATTACGAAACTTTTTTTTCTTTATAATTTTTCTCAGAAATGAATAATTTCACAGCTATGGGCTCAAAAAGAAGAAAAAAAAAAGATTTTTTTCTTAATTTTTTAATATTTTCAATTTTTAAACAATGTTCCCGAACTTTTTGGCGGGGAGGATAACTCAATTATTGTTATGTGAGTTATTTCGAAGCAATTTCTGCAAAAATTAGCGTGCCCCCTCTCAACATCCACATGACGTAGTATTTTTATAGATCCGCCCTGGACTATTTTAGAAATTTGTACGTTATTTATTTTATTCGTTACACTTACTGTGACAGTAGCTAGTGTAAAAAGATCTTCTAATAAACTTAAAATTGTAAAAGATTACAAAAATAATTCTTGGTAAAGCAGATTAGGAGACTTTTCTATTTTATCTATTCAGCATGAACAATCTGCTAAAATGAATTTAAGAAATAATTTTGAAAATACAAAACCCAGAAAAGTTTTTAAATATACGATATTAAATATTGTTTGTTATTGTTATAATACTATAATAAGTTCTCCGTTTTGTTTTTTGTCGCCAATTTGAATCTACCGCGCTTTTCAATATAGATGCTGCTGGTAAAAATAATTTAGTTTTTGTAAAGAACATGTGTACCAAAATTTCATACCATTAAGGCCCAGTCTTTCCACGTTCAGATAAACCTCTAGATAAGGTTATATGATAATAATAATAATAATAATAATAATTTTATTTCACTTTCACATACATATACAATACATTACAATTGAATATACAATATTGTGTCACATACATATGTGAATAGTAGTCACAGAGAAATAGTAATAATATAAAAAATGAACATAAAATAAGATCTGTTAATTGATAAAATCATTGACATCGTAGATAGATTTTTCAATAAGGTGGTGCTTTACTTGATTCTTAAATTTATTTAAATTAGTAATGTTTTTTATAACGTCAGGAAGTGCATTATAAAATTTACAACAATTGTAATAAGCTCCTTTCTGGTAGCTCGAAGTAGTGTGGATAGCAGGTAAAAGTTTTTGTTTATTTCGCGTACTGTATGAATGAGACCTGGCTGAAAATAAATGCTTGTTTTTATGTGTAAAAACGCACAAAGATAATATATATTTTGATGGCATGGTAAGTATTTCTAAGGATTTAAATGAATTTTTACAAGAGTCTAAAAATACGTTTCCAGTCACTGGATTTTCCCCAGTTTATAATGTTAAATTTTAAATGAGAATGGAAGCAAGAAAAATAGAGACTTCTTAATACTGTTTTGCTGCATTGAGTTTTAATAAATCTAAGGGCATATAGGCAGGAGCTAAGTCTTTGACCAAGATTATCGATATGAGCAGTCCACTTCATATTCTCATCTAGTGTAATGCCCAGCAATTTAGTTTTTCCAGTGATGGAAATAATCTGGCTATTGTAGGAAAGGGATTCCGGGATGTCAATTTTGTTCTGGATTGATTTGAAAATGACACATGCGGTTTTATTGACATTTAATGTTAGTTTATTTTTAGTTGACCATGTGTCAATTTTAAACATGACATTTTCAAAGGAGGTATTTAGATCGGATGGGTTACATTTAACGAGGAAGTTGTTATCATCAGCAAAAGATGTTAAAGTTAAATTGTGGATATTTCTAAAGTGATTTGGAAGGTCATTTGAGTAAATGAGGAATAAAGTGGGACCAAGAACGCTTCCCTGGGGAACTCCTAGATCTAATGATTTATTTTTAGAACACCAATTGTTGTTTCGGGTGTCCACTCGAGTATATTGAGATCTATCAGTTAGGTATGAGTTGAACCAGTTCAGAGATTGACCTCGTATGCCGTATCGTTCCATTTTAGCCAGAAGAATTGTGTGGTCGACACAATCAAATGCTTTACTTAAATCCACAAAAATTCCCAGAGCCAAGTTTCCATGATCTATCGAGTTGAGAATATCTGTTGTAAAATTGAAAAGAGCAGTGTCCACAGATTTGTTTTTTAAGAATACATGTTGAGTAGGCGAAAGTAAATTGAAAGTAGAAAGGAAAGATAACAGTTGTTTATTGACAATTAATTCTATGATTTTGGAAAACGAAGAAATTAAACTGATAGGTCTGTAATTATTAAAGTTGTTCTTATCGCCCTTTTTGAAAATTGGTTTAACTAAAGTATGTTTCAGTTTATTGGGAAATGTAGCTTGGCCAAAAGATAAATTAATTATATGAGTCAGAGGAATTATAAAATGGTCTTTACAAAGTTTTGTTAGACGGTTTGAAAAATTATCGTGCGCCGAGGAATGAGAGTTTTTTAAGCTCGATATAGCGTCCAACACGTCAAACTCTGATACCGGCGCTAGGAAGAAAGAATTATTTGAAACTGGAATTGATGAATAAATATACTCATAATCGATGTCTTGATCAAAATGACTACTCATATTTTTAGCAGTGCTAGAAAAATAATTGTTGAATAGGTCTGCAAGATTCTCTTCGTTACTGATATTTTTTTTATTCTTTAAATCTGTTTCTAATGAAGAAAAATCGGAATCATCCAACCCGTTTTTTCTTATTTTATTTATGATATTCCACATTTTTTTATTTTTATTGTCGGAGTTATTTATTAAAGTGTCGTGATAGTTAATTTTTGTGTTTTTTAATAAACTATTGTATTTTATGTTGCAAGCAGTATATGTTTCTTTAAAAATGGGATATTTTTGCGATAATTCACGATATATATCTACTTTTTTACGCAGCTCTCTAGCCTCATCTGTCATCCAGGGTAGTGATTTACTCTTGCCTTGTAGAATACATTTATTTGGGAAACATATATTGTGAAAATAATTTAAAATATTGTTAAAATTATCAAAAGCAGTATTTACGCAGTCTTGGTTTATAACCGTTTCCCAATTTTCTGTTGCTAGAAAATCAGTAAAAAGTCTAATATTTTTAAAGGAGTAGTCGGGGATACACTCATACTTAGGTTGTGTAGATTTATTATTCGGAAGATTTATAGTAATTATTTGGCCGGTATGATCTGAAAGAAGAAAATCGTTGACAGCTACATTAAAAGTAAAACTGGTTGGCAGAATAAAATTATCGATGCACGTTTTTGTGTCTCTGAAAATTCGAGTCGGTTCTCGAATAGTAGTTTTTAAACTGAAGGACTGTAATATATTAAAAAATTGTTTTTTTCCTGTATTGTTATTTAAGATATCAATATTAAAATCACCACCTAGTACAATATTCTGTTTAATACTAAATAAATAGTTTAAAATTTCACAAAGTTTGTCAAAGAATAAAACAATATCGCCGCCACTGGGACGGTAGCAACATACAAATGCAGTATCACTTATTTCTATACAACAACATTCAAATATAAAAGGGACATTAAGTTCAAGAATTTTGTTATTTATATTTACGCGTAAGTCGCGTTTTGTATATATGGCAGCACCACCGTGTTTGCCATATTCTCGACAAAAATATGTTTTTAATTTAAAATTATGTAGGTGGACATACTGGATTTGTTGCTCACATTGCCAGTGTTCAGTAATAAATAAAATATCTGGGTTAATTTTTTCTATTGCAACTTCAAGTTTATTTGTTTTGTTCGTTATGCTTTGGATATTTTGATGCAAAATTTTTATTTTTGAATTTAAGGTTCCTTTTACATTATTAGTTGAGGCAGTATCCTCCCCTCTTTTGGGCCTAAAAAATATTGTGAGGTAGGTTGGTCAATGGAATTTAAGTTAGTCAAATTGTTAGAAAGTGGAGTTAATGGAATACTTAAGTCAATATAATTAAAATCTGCAAGGGGTTCAATTTCATTATTATTTTTTGTCAAATTGGTACAATTATTATAAGTATTGATGGGTGTATTATTATTTATAGTTTTGGCTATTTTGTTATGAACATTCGGGTTAATAATTAAATTTTTAATGTATTTAAATATTTTGTATTTACCGCTTTGATTAAGATGTAGCCCGTGACGAGTCATGTCTGAATAACTGATAAGAGCGTTTGGTTCAACAAACATACAATGCTTGTACAAGCCCGAAACGTGATTGAGTAAGTAGTTGAATCTAAATACATTATCATTGTAGTCGATATTTTTTTCTTGGAAAAATGCACCTACAAGAATGGTTTTTGTGTGTTTTAAGTTATTTAATGTATTTAAAATCAACGATTTGTGAACCTCTGTGTTATTTAGTGCATCATTTGTGCCTGCAATGATAATTAAATAATCATTATGTGTGAAGTTCTCGGTGAGTTTTTTTACGTTGTATACAACATTATAAAATTTAGCATTCGGTTTAAACAAAACTGATACATTATATTTATTGTCAGGCAAAAGATTATTTAATATTTTAGCTGCATGACGACCATGACTATCGGCTAAAATCAAAACATTACTCATTTTATTATTTATTAAACCATTTTGACATTTCTGACTCTTTTTTGACTCATCTGGCATATCTTTAACTGGGGTGTTTAAGTTTTCTACGCTATCATTTATTGGCTTGGAATGTTTATTTTCAAAGTCTAATGATGTCACTTGTTTACACGGGGGGGGCTTCTTCTTACATGGAGAACACTTTACGCACTGGGAACACTTCTTCTTATTGTTACGTAGAATTTTTGACAGTCTAACTTCAAGTGAGTGTATTTTTGTTTCAAGTTTTTTTATAATGTCAAAAAATTTAAAGTGACTCTTTTTGCTTTTAAAGTTCTCTTTTAGTTTTTTGTTAGGAATAGAGTTAAAAATTACCGTATCACTACTGCTGTTCGCTGAGTTTAATAATGGTGCATCCTCACATTCTTTTTCTTCGTCGTCACTTAAGTGTATTAATTTAGATTTTTCTGGACTTTCGTGAATAAAACTTGAATTAAGTGCATCTTTTAGTTTATTTATCAGTGTGGATTTATTTCCGACACTTTTAATACCTTTTTTTTTTAGTTCGTCTCTGAGTTCTGTTAACAGAAGATCCGATACTTTTTTTGACATTTTTATATTTATGGGGTGTATTATTATTATTAGAACGGTATTAATAATTATTAAAAACGTAATTTAGTCACTTTTTATACACAATTTATGTAGGTTATATATTAAAATAAGTTTTTATACAGAATTTATGTTTTTCAAGTGTCCTGATATAGATACGTGTCAGTATCAGCTGATGTCACAAATAATTAAAATTTTAGATAATTATGCTATTTTGTTTAAAAATATTGTATTTAAAATCACGCACACTGTATTAAAAAGGCTTTGTACTAGAACTATGAATTTTTTAGGCACAAAAAACACCGGATTTTGAAAATAGATATAGTTATTGTACTTGGTGGTTTATTTCAGCCGCCATCGATACGTTAAGCCTCTTTTATAATAGACCCAATGTCCTTGTATAATTAGAAAAATAATAGGACTATTTTTGTTCTCCTTATTATAAACATATGTTCAGAACAATGACACTCTTTACAGATACAATACAGTAACAGCGCTTGCGGGAGCCCATCCCCCTCTTTTTAGGTCATCACTTGTAGTTTAGAATCACTTGTATTTTCATCTATTTTCATGTGTATTAATAACGTTAAGAAATAATGCCATCCTCAAATACCCCCCCCCCCGAGATTATGTTATGGAAATATCATAAACCAGACTTTATACTGAAAAATGCTATGTGTTACGCAGTCTTACTGATATCTAGACGGTCATTAGCCAATATGTGTTATCTATACAAAGTTATGAATAGTGTCACTTTCCTGCCAGAGATATTGCGTAAATTTAATATCCGAGTACCTGCGAGAGAGACTCGTTCCCAATCACTGTTTTACTGTAGAAGCCATGCAACTAATTACGGATTTAGACTGTCAACACTTTAGCGTTGACAGGCTGTCAAGAACATTCAGTTCATTAAATAATAACAATATCCTAGATTTATAAACATGTTTTTCAACTAAATGCGTTAACCAAATCAAATCTGGTTCCTTTACCTAACTTACTATGACTTTTATACATTTTTTCACTATGCAGTTTGTTTGTAAGAGTTGCCATTTATATATAAGCCATTCATTGCGCACCTGTAACTTTTATACTAGGGTTAATTTTTATGTTATCAAACGACCACTAGATGGCAATATAGAAATGTGTCATTACTATATTCGTAAAATTTCACATTTGTTATTGTGAAATCAGTGGCAGCTTTCAAATTGACCGAGTAGTTTGTTGACAGTGAGCATTAAAAAAAAAGTTTGTGAAAAAATGGATAATACTCGTGAAGGTTTTCCTTGGATGATTTTTTACGACTTGAGTAAAGACCTAACTCACCAACAATACATAGATTGCATAGATTCGCTTCGTTCAACTTTTGGTAATGAAGCACTAACAGAAACGACTGTTTACAATTGGTTTGCAGAATTTTGTCGATGGTCTTGCGTCCACCAGTGATGAATCTCGTGAAGGTCGACCAGAATCAGTTGTGATTTAAAAAATCATCGATGCTATGCGCAAAATGATTGAAGAGGATCGTCATGTGACTTACCGTGAGATAGAAGCACATTTAGCTGTGAAAAAGATCTGTTCCCGATGGATTCCGCATAATTTGACCGAAGCTCAAAAAAAGGCTCGTGTTGATTGGTGTAAAGGAATGCTAAAAAATTGCAACCTAGGCACTGCAAAATCCGTATACAACATCGTTACAGGTGACGAAACTTGGATTTATTTATATGAACCGGAAACTAAGCAATACTCCACTGTTTGGGTCTTCCTAAATGAACTGAGTCCCACAAAAGTTCGTTCACAAAGCACTTCCAAGAAAATGAACGCTTGTTTCGTCGGTTGTACAGAACATGTCGCAACCATTCTTTTAGAGAATCGGAGAACAGTTAATGCTGAATTGTATACAACAATTTGTTTCCCACAAGTCATCGACAAAATCAGGAAAAAAAAACCAAAAACATCGCATCATTCTTCATCAAGCCAATGCAAGCTCCCACACAGCACGTCAAGCAATTGATTATTTGAATGAGAAAAACATCGAATTAATGTCACATTGCCCGTATTCACCTGATTTATCCCCTAATGACTTTTTTTGTTCCCCAATGTCACACAAAAAGTCACGCATTTTTTGTGTGACATTGGGGTTTGTGTGACACAGCGATTTTCATCACTTCAAGAAGCAGTTGAAACCTTCGAAAACAAGGTTTTTGAGGTACCAACTTTAAAGTAGAAAAAATGTTTCGAGAATTGGTTTGAACGCATGCAAAAGTGTATAAATATTAAAAGCGAATATTTTGAAAAGCAATAAAACAGTTTATTAAAAAAAAAATCTCTTAGTTTTTGTAAAAACTTAAAGGTAGCCCTCGTATGTTATATTTTTTATTTGTCATTTACCAATAAGCCCTGCATTGACTCTGCGCGCACCTGTAACTTTT
Organism: Liopterus haemorrhoidalis; assembly: GCA_963971575.1. Taxonomy (NCBI): domain Eukaryota; kingdom Metazoa; phylum Arthropoda; class Insecta; order Coleoptera; family Dytiscidae; genus Liopterus; species Liopterus haemorrhoidalis. Next base: position 32,222,974 of record OZ020615.1, read on the forward strand.
ATATGAACCGATACTGACGAGCGTAGAATCAACAAATTGCACATAGGTACCCGTTACGACTCGATACTGATGGGAAATGACCCATAACTAAGATTGTTAGGAATCATTATAATCCATTTGATTCAACGTAAGGTCTATTCCAAATGTTTAAGCGGAGCTAACTGGAATTTTTATTTTATTAAGTTGTCACGAGCTCACATTTAACTATTAAATTAGGCTTACATACATATAGATTTGGGGAGTTACGGGGTTATCTTGAAATATCTCCATTATTGTTAACAGCAAAAACGTGTATGACACAAATTGTTTAGAATAAAAAAACAAAAATTGTTGTCCGAAGTACTTTTTCATCTGGATGAATAATAATTTTTACGCGAATCCCGGAAAAAACAGACAGATAGAAATTATTTTTTTGTTGATTTTTTCGGACAGAAATAATTCTATTTGTTTCTGTAGAACTTCAAAGAAATGTAGAAAACTAAATAAATAAATAAACAGATAAATAAATAACGAAATAAAAAATCCCCATTGTTATGCAGCAGAATATTAACAAATCTGTTCTTCTTCTAATTTTGTAAAAAAATCTCTTTGGAACAAAACTCATATTTTTGGCCTGCTGGACGCATAAAAAACAAACATGTTTGTGCGTCGACGCAAGTTACCGCACGCAAGTTACCGCACGCAAGTATGCATGTACTGTAACCATGCTCATTTAACTTCGTGTGTTTGTTTTGTTGTCAGTTATCGTGCGTTCAAAAAATCGCACGTTTCCGCATCCAATGTAACTGCATACTAACACGCCACACTTTAAACGACCCCGTGATAACTAAAAACGAAAAGAGTGAAAAACTTTATTTAAAATATGAAAATATAAATACTAATTAATAGCATAGATATATAAAGCAATTATGACCCATACAACTTAAAAAAGTTATTAATTATTAAGTAATGGTGAATAATTAATTAGAATAATTTTCAAAAATTTTAACTAACAAGTTTGCACAACAACTGCGAACAGTGCCACTGCTTTTCAAAAAACAAATATTTTCTTTTCTGTACATTTTTTAAATTTCATGCATACATGAAGAGCTACAGGCAACAATTTAAAACAGAAAACTTAAAATATCTCTCTTATTATTAACAGCAATAACATCTATAACAAAATATATTTATGGTCAGAAAAAAATGTTTTTCTTTCTATACTTTTTTAATTTTATTTTATTTATATCCAAAGTACAAAATAAAATAGTTAGATTTTTACAAATAATAATAATAATTTGTACAATGGATAAAGGCCCATGATCAGTCATTGTAAGAACACAAAGACTGTTCTTCCTCATGAGCCCTCAAGAAGTATGAAATAAATATATCACATATTAACATAAAGGACCAGGGTTCTATGCTATTGACAATTCCACAATTGTCATGACCAACATTGAAGCATGTATATATGTAACGTTCCTTAACTTGGGCAGAATTAAGTCTGAGAAGTTTTTCACTTGGATGAATATTTGGCTAGTAACACATGTACACTCTAAGCCATGAATGCTAACCAAAATACGGCCCGTGGAATATCTCCAGCCCGCGAGATACATTTATGTGGCCCGCGAAGCCATTTCCTTTTTGTTTTGCTCGTCAAAACTTTTGAAGTTCCTTTTTTTTGCTCGTTATATATTTATGTTTTTCTATTTTCTTCTTTCACTAGCCGGATATTTTTGATGACCTTTTTTTGTCGCTTGATTTCTCGGATATTTTTTTCCTCTAGCCCGTGACTGTCGGACAGATTATGGCACGAGTTAGTAAGATTTTAGCCATGCCTGTCCTTAAACTAAATTTTTGAAATATTTCCCATATTATTGACTTAACAGCAAAAACGTATATAACAAAAATTGTTTAAAATAAGAAATCAAATATTTGTGTTAAATGTATTTTTTCTATTGGAGTTCAGTAGAACACTCTAACCATTTTATTGCTTTTCAAAATATTCGCCTTTAATATTTCTACAATTTTGCATGCGTTCAAACCAATTCTCGAAACATTTTTTCCACTCTGATGTTGGTATCTCAAAATCGTCGTTTTCAAAAGCTTCAACAGCTTCTTGAGGTGATAAAAATCGCTGTGCACGCATTTTTTGTTTGACATTGGAGAACAAAAAAAGGTCATTAAAGGATAAATCAGGTGAATACGGGCTATAAGACATTAATTCGATGTTTTTCTCCTTCAAATAATCAATTGTTTGATGTGCTGTGTGGGAGCTTGCATTGTCATGATGAAGAATGATGCGAAGTTTTTTGTTGTTTTTCCTGATTTGTCGATGACTTCTGGCGAACAAATTGTTGTATACTATTCAGCATTCACTGTTCTCCGATCCTCTAAAGAAATGGTTGCGACATATCCAATACAACCGAAGAAACAAGCGATCATTTTCTTGGAAGTGCTACGTGAACGAACCACTTTTGTGGGATTCAGTTCATTTAGGAAAACCCAAACAGTGGATTGTTGCTTAGTTTCCGATTCATATGAATAAATCCAAGCTTCGTCACCTGTAACGATGTTGGATTTTGCAGTGCCTAGGTTGATTTTTTTTTTTTAGCATTTCCTTACACCAATCTACACGAGCCTTTATTTGAGCTTCGGTCAAATTATGCTGTATCCATCGGGAACAGATATTTTTTGCAGCTAAATGTTCATGCAAAGTCAAATGTATTGGAGTCTGCGATATGCCAAAGGATGCCTCTATCTCACGTTAAGTCACATGCCGATCTTCTTCAATCATTTTGCGCACAGCATCGATGATTTTTTGAATCATCAAATTTTGTAAATTCTGCATACCAATTGTCCAGTCTTTTCTGATGGAGCTTCATTACCAAAAGTTGAACGAAGCGAATCTATGCATTGTTGTTGAGTTAAGCCTTTACTACAATCGTAAAAAATCATGAAACGAAAACCTTCACGAGTAATATCCATATTTTCATAAACTTTTTTTTAACGCTCACTGTCAACAAACTACTCAGTCAATTTATAAGCTGCCACTGATTTCACCATAACAAATGTAAAATTTTACGAATGTAATAATGATACATTTCAATATTGCCATCTAGTGGTCGTTTGTAAAAACACAAAAGGTAACCCTCGTATAATGAGAATTTCTAACAAAATATATTTAAAAAAATCAACATCTATGGAAAAAGCAATCTAATTAAAATTCCGATCATACTATTGCGGTTCAAATTTATGTGTATTTGTCCAATTTATTCAGGTTTTTGTTAAATTTTCATAAACGTGATAGGGTGGTGGATAAAATTATTTGGAAATATTTTTAATTAAAATCACGTCAAAATGAATGTTATTAAAATTAATTCTCAGAATGACAGAAGTTTGGAAAAGTTTAACAAAAGAAGCCAGATTTCACCAAGGTCTGTAGTGCTACAGATAATTATGATGGTTAAAATCAATGTTTCTCACCCAGTAGTGGTCCGCAAATACTATAATCAGTTCATGAAATCTTTTAAAACAATATACGGCTAGTAGAACGTGCATATAAGTAGTGGCCGGGGAGACCGACAGGACCGGGAGGGGCGAAGTGGCTCCGGCGTCAGTCAATTTATAAGCTGCCACTGATTTCACCATAACAAATGTAAAATTTTACGGCCGGGAGGGGCGAAGTGATTCCGGCGTCAAGTGTTAATATGTTGAATATACATGCGTAACAAATAAGGATAAAACTGTAATATGCGGTATTTCCGACATTTTTTATTGCAAACGATTAAATTAGTTCATATGAAGTTCTTAATATAAACTACAATATTTATTTAAACTATTCGATCTTGTTATTTTCCCATTCCCATGTGTATGAAGCAATTCATTTTATGAACAGTAATAACAACAGTAACAGTAAAAATAAAAAATTTGTGAACGCCAATAAAATCATAATTTAAGTTCTATTATTTCAATAATACAAGGTGTCTCAAAAGAAATTTTATATTTAGTGGATCGATTAAAAAAAAATAAGCCGTATATAGAAAAAATGTTTATTAATTATTAAAATACACTTTTTGGGGATTTATTTCTTAAAAATAATATCGTCTAAATGTAGACCCTCGCGTTCTCGGCACTCATTTAATCGAACAGTAAAATTACTTATGACGTCTCGGCAGGTGGACTCAGGGATGGCTGCCATTTCGTGACGGATATTTTCTTTCAAATGCGCCAGTGAAGTCGGTTTATTGGCGTAAACTTTAGATTTAAGATAACCCCATAGGAAAAAGTCCATAGGGGTTAAATCTGGAGTGCGTGGAGGCCAATTTATGTCACCTCTCCGGGAGATCAATTTGCCTGAGAAAATTTCACGAACACGTGGCAGAGACATATTGGACGTGTGTGAAGTTGCTCCGTCCTGTTGGAACCATGTTCTTTGGTTATAGCCAGGAAAGTTTTGCAGTTCAGGTACCAAGAAGTTGTCTAACATCTCCACATAACGCTCTGAATTCACCGTAACTGCACGCCCCCTTTCGTCTTCAAAAAAGTAAGGGCCGATAATTCCTCGCGCCGACATCGCAGCCCATACGGTCGCCTAAACGAATGTAGGGGTTTCTGATGTTTGCGTTTCGGATTCGTTGCACTCCAGTAGCGGCAGTTCTGCTTATTTACGTGGCCATTAAGATGAAAATGAGCTTCATCCGAAAACAAAATGTTGGTAAACGTTGAAAATCGCTCAATCACCTGATTTACGAAATTAAGCCTCTGACTGCCATCTTGGGGCTTTAATTCTTGCACCAATTGAATTTTGTAGGGGTGCAGCTTTAGGTCTTTGTGCATAATGCGATGTAATGATGATCTATGCACATTTAAAGCACTTGCGCGCTTCCGAATTGAAAGGTTCGGGTCGTCACGAACAGACTGATTAACATTCTCCACGTTTTCTACCGTTCTTGATGACCTAGGTCGCCTGGATTATGGTTTATCCAGCGTTGTACCAGTCTCTCAAAACTTTTTAACCCAATGTCGAATGAGAGGAATGCTTGGCGCATCATTTAAGTGGCGAAAACCTCGAATACTGCAGAATTTTCTACGCGCTACAGTCGCCGAATCACCGTTTTTGTAAAACTCTCGCACGCATAACGCGCGGTATGCTCCCGAGACACGCTCCATAGCGACTGAATTCCCAAGAGCCAGGCTACCGATTGACATAACCCCCGCGCCCCTCGGATACGTTGCGTTCACGCAGTAAGCTAAATAAATATAAAATTTCTTTTGAGACACCTTGTACTACTTAATATTAGTAAAATTAGCTTAATAGAATTTAGTCACTTAGTGCACCCATTATTATAATGTTGCTGTAATTTGCGGTATAATTAATGATATATATTACTGTTTCATTTAAAAATATCTTGTCATGTAGATGTTATTGGCATTAAAATAATTTATACTAATACATAAATTAGTTCGTTTATGTGCAAGATTATTAAAGTAAAGGTTGTCTCGTAACTCCTGACCAATGAGAGCGTGAGAGGAAATACGTCACATGTATGCGTAGTACAAACTAGAATACAGAATTAATATAGATGTTGCACGTTTTTAAATATTTTTATTGACTATTTTCAGAATAGATATTTATTTCAAGACAGTTCTACTGAATAAATTATAAATAAAAAGGAAATTTTAACTGATTTATATAAAATTTAAGGTGATGTGTATTTGTATTATAGTTAATAAATAACAATAAAATCGAATACAAATATAATTTTAGGTATATTTAAATAAAAATAGAAAAACAAATTGCTTTAATAATATAGTAATTAATAAAATTGGAGGTTATATCTGTTTTTAAAAACTGCTGGACGTATTTTAACGAAATTTGGTACAACAGAGCAGAACCAGGATTTACATATAGGCACGGTATCTCAAAATTTTCTTTTTTATGGGGTGTTTCTGGGTAAAAAACTATAAGAACTAAAAAAGAACTAAAAAACTTAAAATATTTCCTTTATAAACAGAACTGTCTTAATAGAAAAAAACTATACAATAAAAATGGTTTATAAGAAAACAAATCTTATTTGTTCTATGCATTTTATCAATTTGATGAATGTTAAGGTAGTTACGGGGGGAGACCCTAAAACTAAAATATTGAAAAATTCACTTATTATTCTTTTCACATCAAAAATGAATGCAAGGAAATTTATTTAGAACGAAGAAACATTCCTTTCAAAGAAAAAATAAATTAAAACAAATAGAAAATCAAAAAATTAAACGATATTTTTATATTTATAGCAAAAAATCAAACTTCAAGTGTATATAAATATACGATAAACAAAGACTGACATCCCGTTAGCATACGGATGACGAGTAACCTCTCTATTTACCCCCACCACTACAAGTTACGAGACAACCTTATACTTTAATAATCTTTGTTTGTGTGTATGTACGCATGTATGGATATTCCATCAAAACTAAAGAACGGCTGCAATGATTAAAAAATAGATACATCACCGTGTTCATAGTATCGTTTATGGTAAAATATGTTTATTTTTTTGATTTTCAGGGCCCATGATTTTTTTTTTATTTATTTATTTATTTTTTTTATGCTTTTATTTCGCTTATTTGTTTTGTAGAGCCACAACCAATGTATGATATATACTTCCCACAGGCCACGTTTTAATACACTAATATAAAATCGCATATAACGTCGGCGATATTTGTCCGACGTGGCTCTGACTGAAATTTCCCGCGTCGGTGGTATATGGCCGGCGTGGCCCATAGTGGTCGCAGTGACGTTGGCCATATATGGGCCACGTGGCAGTCAATCACACAGAAATCTCTGTGTTAAAGTTAGTCAGTACCTATTCAGATCAATTCTGTAAAAAGTTACTGTGTAATAACGTTACTACAACATAAAATATTATAAAAAATACAATGACTTTCATTCATGATAGTAACTGACCTTGCTCATAGTGACGAATTTAGTAACTATTATCATAGTAACAGAGTTATAGAATTGGTCTGTAATACCCTTTTCACACTATAACTTTAAGATCGGATGTTAAAGTGAATGTATCTTTAAACGCTAATGTGAAACCGTATGGCCTCGTCTAAATACAAGCGATGATTAAGACAGAGATCTGCGTCTTAAACGTCCGCATTGCCATCTTAATTTCTATTATAAAAAAATACTCCTTGAATTTGTGCTGTCAACATTTTATATTATCATAAACAAGAGTACTGTATTATATCGACGTTATAAGAAGTTTATACTTATTGTTATAATAAAATTATTATTTAAATAAAGTGTTTAATAAAATACAGAGCTACAATAATTGAGATAAAATGTATCGACTTACATGTTAATACAGGTGTAATATATTCTTTATTGTAGTGTCTTTATTGTACAATGAAATGAAATATCCATATTTGTTTATAATAATTCAAAATGTGCGTCTGCGCAGACAGTTCAAAACTGGCAATTTCATGACGGTAACTTAAGGACAAAATTACTGTAGCTGATGACAGCACCGGAGATTTAAACATCAAGTCTGAAAGCATACCGATCTTAAACATCGGTGAACTTTAAGTTCACTCGTCTTAAAGATCTAGTGTGAAAAGGGTATATGTCAACATAATTTCTAACACTGTTTGAATTTGTTCTGTCAACATTTTATATTATCATAAAAAAGAATACTGTATTATATCGACGTTATTAGAAGTTTATACTTATTTTTATAATTAAATTAATTATTTTAATAATACATTTTATACAATACAGAGCTACAATAATAAAGGTAAAAATGTATCGACCTACATATATGTTAATACAGATCTATTATATTCTTTATTGTAGTATCTTTACAGTAGATTTGAATCATATATCCATATATGTTTAATAATAATTCAATATGTGCGTCTGCGCAGGCAGCTGAAAACTAGTAAATTCGTGACACCAACTTGAGAATAAAATTATCATAGCAGATGGCAGCACAGTCGATTTAAACATCTAGTGTGAATGCAAACATCAATGGACTTTATGTACGCCTATCGTAAATTTCTAGAGTGAAAAGGTTATAACGCATATCGAGAACCAAACTGTATGGTACCCCATAAAAATTATTTTTATTATGTTAATTATATTTGGAAACCGCTGCTGTACTCAACAAAAAATTGTGCTTATTGGGCTATTTCGTTGAATAAGTTCTTTATATGTTTTACCCATTGAACCTTGTGTTCGCTACTGTCGTTTTTCTAAAATGTAATTTCAAGCTTAAATGTCTTGAACATAAATAGAATCCACTGCGTTTCTAACTGAAATGAAATTTTCTAGAAGGTAAAGTTATTATTGAAGTAAGGAAATTTATATTTTCTTTGGAAGAATCTATTAGTCGAGAAGTGAACTACGTTAAGTAAAGTAAATGGATATAACCGCACTATGGTTGCCTTCATTTTACATTAATGCAATGTAATAGATTATTACGAAACTTAATATATTGTAATTAATAAGATTAAGGACAAAAATTAAATTATGTACTAAGAAATATACATATAATGGAAAATTTTGCCTTTAAAGTAACTTTGCATTAAATCATCCTTGAATTAAAACCGTTTTACATAATTTCTTTGAGATAATAGTATTAAAGTTTCATGATGTTTGAAGATTTGTTTAAATATTTAAAACAAATTTGGAAAATGAAGGAGTGGAGGTGAAAGAAATGAAACCACTGTTTTTTTTATAGTATCTAAACGGATTATAATATTTTGGTTTTCTTATTACGTACTAACGTTATATACTTGCTCATGTGACAAGCCAGGACTCCGCAAATCAACGCCAGTTATCTTCAGGATTTGACCCTGAGACTTATTAATAGCCTTTGCAAAACAAATACTGACGGGAAACTGGAGGTACTTAAACTGAAATTGTAAAATTGTAGGAATTATTGTTATTCTACTTTACCACTTAGGGATTGCCACCTTTTCGCCTGTACCGCAACCAGTCATAATGGTTGTCTCCACTTCATAGTTTCTTAAACTGTTCACTTGTAAGCGTGTTCTATTCCATAATTTTGGCGGATTTATATTCCCCACCTACATTATTGGTGTATCCCCACCTACTTTTAAAGTAAGAGCCCGAGAAGGTAATCCTGATAAGTTAAGAAAATTCAGGAATTCGACAGGATAGTGAATGGCATCTTACTCATCTATAACCGTGTCTACAGATATGTAAGTATGGGAGAGAGATTCAAACTGACCTCCTCAAGAATACTCTGCTAGTAAAAATAGTCGTAACTTTGAAACAACTGATCCTATTTTAAAAATTTGTTTAATTCTGATTGGTGTATAAATCATGTACCAAATTTGCCTCTTAAGGAGTATATGTTGCCACTGACAATTTCAAAATCGTTAAATAGAAACTAAAAAGATGGATTTGGTATTACCCGCACATACAAGTAATATTGATAATCTTTGGAACTACCAGATAGATTTTAAAATTATTTCGATTTTAAAGTTTATAAATCGTATAAAATGTAGAAACCTTGCCGCTGACAAAACCTGGCGATTTTCGCCGATAATTTCGAGAATCGCAAGTTGTAGTTAAAACTTCATTCTACAAATATGTTTGGAGATATTTTGTTCTATTGTGAAAATTAGTTATAGTTATTGTACTTGGTAATCTACTTTTGCCGCCATCTTGAATCTGCCACGTTTCTCAATATAGTTGCTACGGATAAAAATGATTTATTTTATGTAAGGAATACTTGTACCAAGTGGCATTTCATTATTATCAAGTATAATATTTTTCGACGAAAGTTTTAAACTATAAACAATCATGTCGAAAAAAATGTTGACGTATTATTTGAACATTTCTACATAAATCTGTATAAATATAAAAATTATTTGAAACCCACAAATATATTTAAAAAATTACAGAACATTGTTGTGTGATATCTATTATTAAGTTATTGTGCAATAACATTTTACAGTAATTTTTTCCACAATCAAAAATATCTTATTGGATAGATAAAAATTCTGTGCAAAATTTGATGCATAGATTGTCACAAGTTTTATTTCAGATTGTTAGTTTTGTATAAGAAACTAATAATCTCTAAGGGTTATACGTAGCGTTAAGTACCTTGAAGATACTAACGTCAATATAATAAAATATCCATCATACTCCCACGACCTGTTTTTTTTTGCGATTTCTGACTATTGGTAACCTTCAAAAGAAGAAATTTATCAGATACTATTTTGCATCGAATCTAGAAAATGACTGGTTCGAAGCTTTCCGCCTATCAAAAATTCTTCTTTAAAAGCGCATCTATGCTGAAAGAGACCCTGAATACTCCTAAAATTTCCTTATATTAACATTTACTGTTTTCTTGTATCCCACAAATTTCAGTGTGGCCCTAGTATTACTGTCCGAAAATTGAATGGACAAGCATTTTTTACCATTTTATAAATATTAGATATGATTTTTAAATACATAAATATTTTGTCTAAACATTTGCTCGTATGTTATATACGAGGGATGTTTCCAAAGTTCTGGGAATTTAGCTATAATTTTTATTATTTTGTTAATTTTCGTCAATATTACAATGTAGTTTTTCAACATAATCTCCATTTAACTGAATACATTTATCCCAACGATAAACTAATTTTTTTAAGCCATCCTCAAAGAACTTTTTCGGTGTCTCCTATTGAGTTTCTGTTCTGATCCCAACAGCCTTGGCACCCAGCGCGGCGAAACCTTGCTAACGCCCAAACAATCATGCAAGATGTCACGAACTTGTCGTGTACCTATCCCTAGGCGCACACTAATTTGACGAATAGTCATTCGCCTGTCCTCTTTCAGTAGGTCTTCGACGGCAGTAATGTTTCTTGCATTTACCGACGTGCTTGGGCGCCCACTGCGTGGATCGTCTTCTAGTGATATTCTACTGGTTTTAAAACGATCGATCCACCGATAAACAGTACTTTTGGATTCTGCAGACTCGCCAAATACTCCTTGCAGACGCTGAATAATTTCTGATGTTTTCACACCTTCTTTCCACAAAAAGAAAATTATTGCTCTTGGAGATTTTGCTGCGTCTTCCATGGTTACAAAAACAGTGCTATGAAAACGTGTCTATATCAGTCGAACACCTAAATCAGACTGAACAATATTGCACTAGATAGTTGCATAAATATGTCAAGACTTGTCTGGCACCAGTAACATTGCCTATAAGTTCTGCGTAATTTAATTATAGCACAATTCCCAGAATTTAGGAAACATCCCTCGTATATACTTTAGAATGGCTTGTATAATTTGCGGTATTTAATATATATTTTAATAAATGTACGTATAACTGAAACGAGTAAGTAGGTATACGAACTTACATTTGTTGGGGCTTATACCAAATTACCTCCTTTAGAAATACATTTCTAATAGCTATAGCTAATACCTATATTTTTCAATATATTTCTAAGCTTTGCATGCTCCTCAAAATCAAATGTCTTGTAGATAAAATATTAGTGTTGAAACTTGCGGGTGATGTCTATATGTGTGTATAATTTAAATAATGTGAAAATAATAAATATATCTCTATAATAAATGTGTGAAATGGACTTAATAGACCCATTATCTAGATTTCCTGAAATGTTAGTAGAATATATATTTTACCTAGAATAATTAAAATGTAATTTTACATGTGCATGTTAATTAACACGTGAATTTATTGAATAATTATTATTTATATATTCAACAATGCAGTATCATGAAAATTTGCGGTGAAACTAACAGATATCTGAATAATATTTGATATTTGATAAATCTAGCAACAATGTGGATCATGGAATTAACAACCTCGATTGATAATTTCATAATATCACGTGCCATTACAAATATGTACATAGAAGACGAAGTTCATTGCTATTATTGGAATGCAATATGTATATGTTACAGATTAGAGCATATCCGAATACAGAAGAAAATAATGATATAGCAGTGTTTCTAAACCTTTTTGGTTACAGGTAGTACTCACAAGTAATACTAAACAGGGGTTCTACACTTTTATCCAAGACCAAATGTTATTATTTATAGCGAAACCTATCGTAAACTACGTAGAAAGAGATGAATAAATAATAGATATGAAATTTACAGTGTTATGTATTTCAGTGCGAAGTAAATATAAGGCTTACTGTAAGTTAAAGTAAATTTGTAGCATTAAACCAGTGATTCTCAAAGTGGGCGATACCGCCCCCGGGGGGCGTTGAAACGATCTAGGGGGGCGAGAGTAGCCTCGGTGCATTTAGGGGGCATTGAAAATGATGAAGACTTGCTTACCTATTGTCAGCACGTAGATGCTCTCCTTTCTGACTTAAACCAACGATTTGAAGATATTTTTTAAAATGAACATACCCGGTTGGGTTTTGGATCCTTTTTCAAATGCAAGCACTCCAAAATTACAAGAAGAACTAATGGAAGTAACAACAAATTACGAATTGAAATTTAAATTCAAAGACGACTACCAACAGTTCTGGCTGCAAAAGCAGATTCCTACAGCTTATCCTGGGTTATGGTACTATAATCATTAATTTGGAGACTGATTCAGAGAATGATTTGGACTTGTAAGATTTTTTTTATCTTAAACATTATTTAATTTAAAATTTATTTTATTGTAATGTTTTAAATACTAATTGTAATGTTTTAAATTTAATTATAAGTTCTATAAATTAATTGTAGTTATAATAAAAATAAAGTTTATTTTGATGATATCTTATGTTTATTTCTTGTTACAATTGTGTCATTACATGGTGTAATGTGATTTATACCTGATACATCTCTGGCTAGTTTATGGGTACAAACAAGGGATTAGAGTTATTTGTAATTACCACCCAGTGTGTTTAGTACCATAAGTAGATAGTCACTTCAGCTTATCGTGAAACAAAGTATACATTGATGGGAACCGGAATATTTCAACAGGAATTTTTGAATTCTGAAAAATTACTGACTAATGGAGTTTTTTGATGTGACAATTACTTCGAAAATTATGAATTTTTTGCAATATTTATCCATGCATACAATATTTATCTGACTGGATAAGGCTCTAGATGCAAGACGCGGAATTCTTTCAAAAGTTATCGAAATTATTAATTTTTTATATGTAACCACAATTTGTTGAAGATCCTGAAACGTGTAAAGATTCACACTTCACACAAATTTTTATTTTTTAAATAATTTCAGTTTATTATTTTAAAGAAATTTACTGCATATTTTGGAATATTATTAAAATTTTCTTGTATATTTTGTGCTTGTTTTCTGCATATCTGCATGCATATTTTAGCGTTTTCATGTTGTATATAATCCGGTGTCTAAATGTAAGAATTCAGAGCTGGTTACACCAGTGTGGTAAAATTGAATTGTTTGGCACGGATATAAAATGCTTGATCTAATTCTGGCATTGGCTTTCACTAATGGATTTGTGATAAAGTTTATAAATGTAATTTGACAATATGATGGAGAAATACTTAGAGCAGTAGTTCCAAAAGTATGGTCGGGAAATTCAGCAGGGCCGCATTCAGGGAACTTGTCACCCGGGTGCAAGGTTTTGTTGCAAAACATGGGTTGTTCGGAAAGTCATTTCGTTTTTGTTGGTTAAAATGAATGACGATTTTCTTATAGTATATAAATATTTTATTCAATTATATATTCAACATTTTGGTCCAATACCTTTTGCCATCTTTCTGGCAGTAGCATGATTCCGCGCTCATAAAACTTCTAATCTTTGCTGGCAAAAGCCTGATCTAACCCATTTTTGACGTCCTCACCTGAAGTGAAGGATTTGGCGTCTAAATTTTTTTGTAGAGAACAGGTAATAATCTGAATGTGCCAGATCTGGAGAATATGGTGGGTGTAGTAGTGGGATGTACTACTGTCCATCCAAGCTGTTACACTTTTAGCGAGTAACCAAACTAGTATGAGGTCTCAAATTATCTTGGTGGAACACTATACCTTTTCTATTGATCAATTCTGGCCTTTTTTGTTTAAGTGAATCATTCAATTTGTCCAGTTGATGACAGTACACTTCAGAATTGATCGTGGTATTGTCTGGTAGAAGCTCAAATAAAACTATGCCCTTGAAATCCCACCAAACAGACAGCATTATCTTTTTTTGATGAATATTGGCTTTCAAATTGGTTTAAGACGGTTCATCCTTTTTACTTCATGATCTCTTGCGTTTAACGTTGTTGTAGACAACCCATTTCTCGTCCCTAGTGATGATTCGCATAAAAAATTGATCATTTTCTTGACGTTTCAGAAGCAAATCATAGATGTCAATGCGACGGAGCAAATTTCTCTATCTGTAATAACGTGGAGAACCCATATGTCGAGTTTTTAAACTAAACCAAGGCATTTCACGTAAACAGTCGAATTCTATAAACTTAAGCTCTCAGAGATCTCACGAGTTGTTATTGGGCGGCATCAATCAATGCTTTTATTTTGTCTTTATCAACTTCAACTGGCCTTCCACAACGTGGTGTATCTTCAATATCAAAAGGAAATTTTGCAAACCAGTTTTGGCACTGGCGTTCTGTCAATATATCTTTTCCATACACATCGAATAATTTTTTCTTGCTTGAACAGCATTTTTACCATTTCTATAGTAAAAAAGTAAAATATGCTGATAATGCTGCTTTCGACTCTCCATATGTGATAGGGCACCAAACAAAAACTTTTGCACAGAATCAAACAACATTTTTCACAAACAAGCCTTGTTATATCAGCTGTCAAAATATAAAATCACAATGCGGCTTAAGTGAGAAGTTGGCCGTGAAAAATTCAATAGAGTCCTCTGTTGGGAAAAAACGAAACGATATTCCGAACAACCCAAATAAAATTGACACTGAATACATTTAAACATTATTTTTCTGTTAAAGAGGTAAAGCAAATATATATATTGAGAATACATTTTAATAAATATTCCAAAAAATCTGTTTTCTAAACTTCAGCATAAATATATTTTGAATGAATTACCATTGTGCGCATGTTTGACGAAAATTACGACTTTATTTAATGTTGCTCTTTTAATTGGTCAAACTGGTCAACAATATCGAAAATATTCAATTCTTCTTTTCTAACTTAAATTAGATTATCTTTATTTTTAGGACCGGGATGATTTCAAATAATGTTTCACTAGCCATAATTCAGAGTAGGGCGACCATTCGTCCTGTTTGTTGCGGAAATGTCCCGCATTCTAACATTTTGTCCTGCATTAAAATGCGTCCCGCAAAAGCCCCGTATTTTAACATTTTGTCCCGCACTGTCCCGCATTTTGTAACTTGTATTTGAGGAAAAGAGGACCTTTTTTTTGCTCTTCACTTGGATTTGGGAGGTGAGGACCTTTTTTTTGCTCTTCACTTGGAGTTGGAAGTGAGAAACTTTTTTTTCTGCTCTTCACTTGAATTCGGAAGGTGAGGACATTTTTTTTGCTCTTCACTTGGATTAGGTAGGTGAGGACCTTTTTTTTTGCTCTTCACTTGGATTTGGAGGTGAGGACCATTTTTTTTGCTTCGTACCGCATTGCCTTCTTAAGAAAATGGTCACCCTAATTTTCAAGATGCCACAGTTACTAGCATCGTCAAAAATATTCTTAAATATCAAATGTACTCGTTCTTCGTACAATTTTTGTTAAAAATATTTTCGTTCATAATTAAGTGAAATATTTTTAGTGTTTATGTAGCGCTCCACATGACCCCCTCCTCAAATATTCATTTTATTAAAATCTGCATTGAACAAATAGATTCAAATAGCAAAAAGCAATAGTGTTCTATTGCTTTTTGCTATATCGCTTGTTCATTCTAAACCAATTTGTTTATATATGTTTTGGTTGTTAAGTAAATAATAAGTTAGATTTCAATATATATATATTGTTTATATATATATATATATATATATATAAAAGGCAGTGTCCTGACTAACTGACTGACTCATCACCGCCCAGCCCGAACCCACGGGCCTAGAAACTTAAAATTTGGAGAGTATATTCCTTCCATGACGTTAGCACCCACTAAGAAAGGATTTTTCGAAATTCAACCCCTAAGGGGTGAAATGTGATTTCACGGATTCTTTAATATCTCTTCGGGTCGATGGGATATCGACTTAGTTTTACAAAGATTACCCATACAAATGCCGAAAAACATATTTCAGGATTTTGTCCTAATCAACCCCTAAAGGGGTGAATCTACAATCGGGGTGAATTTTACATCCCGTCGTATTTCCTGTGTTTGTTTAGTTATAAGGTTTCTTTTTGACACATAGGTGTCTTTTTATAATATCTCGAAATGGTTTTGACATTTTTTTAAAATTTCACCCCTAAAGGGTGAAAAGGGGTGATATGTGATTTCAAGGATTCTTTAATATCTCTTACGACCAATAAGATATCGACTTGCTTTTTGCTTACAAAAATTACCCATAAAAATACCGAAAAACTAATTTCAGGATTTTGTCCTTATCAACCCCTAAAGGGGTGAATCTATAATTGGGGTGAATTATACATCCCGTCGTATTTCCTAAGGTCCCTAAGGAGGTGAAAAGGGCTGAAATGTGATTCCTCAATATCTTTTAGGACTATTGAGATATTGATTTGGTTTTTGCTAACAAAAGTTACCCATACTTAGTTAAACTTAAACTTATTTTAAAATTTTACACTAACCAACCCCTAAAGGGTGGACCTGCATTCAGGGTTTAGAACCCTTCGTATTTCTTTCGTTTGTTGAGTTATAACATTCCTTTTTGGCATATATGTCTTTTTACAGTATTTAAAAAGTTTGAAAGATTTTTTTTACTCAGTTTGACGTAAGAACCCACTAAAAGAGGATTTTTTGAAGTTCGACCTCTTTGTGGGGAAAAAGAGTAAAATGTTTTTTCACGGATTCCTCAATATCTCTTCGGACAAATCAGATATCGACTAGGTTTTTGCTTACAAAGGTTACCCATACACATGTTTAAAAACGAGTATTTTACACTAATGACACTAATGAGATCGTCAATGTACCGTAGCGAAGCACGGGTGCTCAGCTAGTATATATATATATATATATATATATATATATATATATATATTTGCAGTTAAGTTAATAATACGTGAGATATTTCAAGTAAATGAGTAGCGTACTCCATGGTCTCCTAAATATGCATCTTCTTCAAAACTGCATTGAACCGAGAAGAATTGTTTCTTCATTATTAACAACTTTTCTTATATGCATTTATATTTTATTTTTAGAGATATTACAAGTTCACAGGTAACATCCCCTAACCTTCTTATTAAACACTGTATTGAAAAAAAAAAAAAAAAAATAACATCTCTTCATTCTAAACAAATTTTCATACTTTTCATACTTTTTGGTATAAAGTAAAGAACAAAGGTTTAGTGTGTACCCCTTAACTTCCCTAATATTCATCCTGTTGAAAAAATGCACAGACCAAAAATATTTGTTTATTCATTATAAATAACTTTTGTCATATACATTTTTGTTGACAAGTCAATAAAAAGGAAGAAATTTCAAAAGTTTAATTTTCTCCCCAAATATTCATCCAATTGCAAAAATGCAAAGATTTCTTATTATAAACAAATTTTGTTAAACACATTTTTCTGATAAGTCAATAATAAGGATGGATTTTAATTCTCCAATAATATATTAGTTACCCCCTTATACTGAAAATTTTGAGATGCCATACAGCCCATGTTTGAATTCTTGTTTCACTTATCGTGCCAAATTACGTGAAAATAGGTCCAGCCGTTTTTGCGTGAATGTCGGACAGACAGACAAAAAAAATTTTTGCGGATATCATCTTACAATCATCAGAAACGTATAAAAACCAAATATGAGGTTAAAGAAAAATATAATACAACACCTGATATAATATACTATAGTAGTATTTGTGGAAAGAGTGATTAGATCGTTTGATATTATGTGATCGAGGACGGCTGATGCGTTCATATTTGGTTCCATGATACACGGAGCTAGATTTCGATTCTAAAACACGCACAAGTCGCATAAGCCATAATGCGTTGATATCTTTTTTCTTTTTTTTTTTTTTTGTGGAATCCGATAATTTAACTTATAACGGTTCGCGAAGGAAGAGGACCCTATTACGTTGTGTTTTAAAGACGGTTCGCTTATTTGAAGCGGGAGGCTATGTCAAATGAAATAAAATAGTGAAAGGTTCCTTTAAATCAAACAGTTTATTGTCTTATGTCTCATGGAACGTGTACATATTTTTCCAACAGTTGTATTTGTTTACATTTACACTGAAAGGGAATTCAGATTAGCATATAGGAATAATTATATCAAGTCACATCTATCGTACGTAAAACATGCAATACTGTGTCTATCATGCGACTAATATTCGCTATTTTACCTTTTTCCCCTTTGTTCCACCACGGTTTTGAGGCCTAGTGACCGGGACAATGCGTATGCAACGCGTTCACGTAGACATTATCGATGCGTGTTGGAGATCCTCCATCGTGGCGTCTGCTAGGAGCGCGGTTAGTCTCTGAGTCCTCTGCCCACGAAGGAAATACCCAGGGTGCGAACTAGGAGCGCAGTTAGTCTCTGGATCCGGCTTGGTGGACCTGAAGCACCTCCACCGTGGCGTAAACTAGGAGCACGGTTAGTCTCTGAGTCTTCTGCCCAGGAAGGAAATATCCAAGATCAGAACTTGGAGCTCAGATAGTCTCTGGATCCAGCTTGGTGGACCTGAAGCACCACCACCGTGGCGTGAACTAGGAGCACGGTTAGTCTCCGAGTCCTCTGCTCACGAAGGAAATACCCAGGGTGCGAACTAGGAGCGCAGATAGTCTGTGAGTCCGGCTTGGCGGACCTGTCGCACCTCCACCGTGGCGTGAACTAGGAGCACGGTTAGTCTCTGAGTCCTCTGCCCTCGAAAGAAATTCCCAAGGTGCGAACTAGGAGCGCAATTAGTTCTCTGAGTCCGGCTTGGTGGTCCTAGAGCACCTCCATCGTGGCGTGAACTAGGAGAACGGTTAGTCTCTGAGTTCTCTACCCACGAAGGAAATTTCCAGGGTGCGATCTAGGAGCACAGTTAACCTCCGAGTTCAGCTTTGACCGTCACGTGCAGTAGCTCCTGATCTGGCCACGAGAGCTGAAAACATTGGGTTTATATAATAGCAAGCACCTCCAAGTGCTAGAAGGAGAATTAATTTAGCCATATTCGATCCTGTTTGTAAAACAGCGACGCATATTCATTCCAAAAAACATCAACCAATGGTTTATAAATTCTCACGACACAGACTAGTTAAAAAATTGTTTGAGGCACGTTTTGGGTCCGCCACCTTACAAATATTAGATTCTTAGAATCTTAATCTAAGCAGCACATATGTTTAAAATAAATATACAACCGTCGTAAATCAATCAGTAAGCAAGCACTAGTGTAGACTAGTGGCTAAATGTTATGGTAACTCTTGATGTAGTTCTTGTGTCTTCTTTAAGAGGGGTTATTCACCCGCAAGGTGAGAGGCTTACAGGAACGCGCCAGGTGTTAAGCAGGTAGTCAGGCCACTCTTTTAGGTCAAATATTTTGAACTAAATATTTTGCAAGAGTTTTTTACTTAAATTCAAATATAAAATTTAAAATTTTGCTATGTCAGTGCCGTACTATTACAAACTTGCACATTTGAGCAATATGTCGTTTTAGTTCTCTGTTATTTAGGAGAACAAAACTTCATTATGTTTCTTTAAAAGAATTATCTACTGGAAAAGATTCGAGTTATAGAAAAATTACAGATTCGCTGCTGAAGAATCAGTGTAACTATAGATACTTGCATTTTCAATACAATTGGTGTTCACTATCGAATTTAACCAAAACTTATTTCAAATTTAAATTTATTCATGCATTGAATCAGAATTTCGTATTGCCCTTGAATGCTGTCATCCAGGAGATATGCAACCTTGCACCTACAGGTTGGCGCACCCGAGCACTTTCAGATTTTTAAATAAATCCCTCAGGGCCGGTTGCTGGAAGCTTAGTAAACTATAAGGTAATGGTCAACTACGGTTGCCTTAGTAAACTGTTGCAGGAAAGTAAAACAATCCAAGGTTAACCATAGGTCAACTATGCATAGTTTACTTCGTATTTGACGTGAGTTCAACCAAGGCTCCCTTGGTTAAGTGTTGCACAAACGTTGGTTACGACTTGACGTCGAGTCAAACAATTGAATTTTGCTGACTATACCTTCCTCACAGTTAAACACCGATTTACGTCAATATTCAGTTTTTTCATAAATTTTATTTTCATAATTTCGGGGCTAAATAAGAGAACAAAGTAATTAAGAAGACGGTAAATTAAATTCTTAATTTGTGTTTTAAAATGAAAATGCACCTAACTATTATTAATGAAAAATCAAGTTTTAATTTGATATTTCAATAACGTTATAATACCATTGTAAAAGAAATATTAAATACATGAATAATTTATATATATTTATTTTTACCATTGTAAATAAATATTAAATACATATATAATCATTATATATTTACATATTTTGATTATTCGTACATAATTCTAGATTTCTATAATTATTTTTTCCTTATCCTATTTGAGCAATAGAAAAATTTCAAATTCCAGCCTATGTTCTTTGCCCTCAATGGAAAATATGGAATAAGATTCTTCAGACGGCGAAAAAAGGCTTTAGTGAAGTACTAATTTTATATCATACAAGTACTCGGAGCAACAGATTATACACATATACCAATTCAGTTATCTGGTTGACTTATCAACAATTTTTCCTGACACTACCTTTGAATACACATACAAGAGTAGAAGAAAACTCTGACAGGGCCCATGTTGCAACAGGAATGGCAATTAATGTTGACCGTGTCCTAACGACAAATATATCTTGTGCCGTTTTACATAATTTTTCTACACAACAGCATGATACGATAGAAATTCCTGTAGAACTATTGCAGAGCGATGAACCAAACATTTGAGAGGGTAATGATACCAATGGGGCTGTACGTAGTGCATTAATCCAAACAGTTATTGGTGTACCCTAAAAAAAGTAATGCAATGTAATGTAATAACCTGTTAAAACCAAACCACTTTATTATTTTTTATAGTTTAAGTTTTTTATTAATTCTAATTCAATTTATTTTTATGTCGTAATTGTACAGCATTCTTTTTTTTTCTCTCTATTAGCGCAGCCTGGTATTTACTCTTATAATACACTTTTATAATATATTATTATTATTTTTTTAAATTGTTTCTTGCTGGTATTTTTTTTTTTTGGAAGGATTGGAAGGTTCAGGTTTAGCTTTTTGTTGCATTTCAGGTTCTGGTTCAACCTGATAAAAAAATATGAACTAAAGCCAGTTCTAAAATCAGATAGGTAGGCAGGAGGTGGTGGTACAATATGCAGGCTATATTTTATTATTCCGTAGGGCCGGTTTCTCAAAAAATACCGTTATCGACATATTTTCAATAATTTGTTGTTTCCATCGGTATCGACACTATATAAGTACTACATCGAAGACTGTATTTTTCAAGATACCAGCTCCTAAACAGATACTGAAGAGCGTACATTTAATTCACAAATGTTCTTGCTAGTTTGTTTTTTTTTTTTTTTTTTTTAATTGAAATACAAATATTTAATTTGTTTTGTGTCTCTTCACGCAAATTGAGTTAAATCCATCTGTAATCTGGTACCAATTTTTCTTTTTTCTTGGATTGTTCAATTATCACATTTTTGTCTTCAGTAACATGGGAATATCTGTAAATGAAATGAAATAAACATGGAATGTAGGATATGTATTGAAAAATGATAAACACAAATTTTAGGTTATGTTTTAAGAATAGTTTAAAAATATTCAGATTTCAAAAGAAATAAACAAATATATATATATATATATACTTACTTGCCGGCAATATCTAGAAAAATTCTTTTATCGGTGTTGGTAAAGTTTGGTGTTCGTGAATTCATTTTTTAGTTCGTTTTAAAACGTTTAAATTCTTTCAGCAACCAAATTCAAAAAATGACAGGGCATTGCTCACATGAAGTACAGTTCACATTAGCAATAAATATCTGTGCTTAGTAAACCAATTGTTCCACTGATCAAGCTTTAAAAAATGTTTATGCAACGCAAAATAAAATTGACCATTAGCCAGTTGTTACCATAGTTAACTGACTTTTCAGAAACCGGGCCTCAGAGTAATAGCATGTTTTTAAAATATTTTTGACGAAAAAATATGTCAAATAGAAAGATTTTTGAAAATTCAACTATGTACGCTAATCTACGCCTCAAGAAATTTGATATCCAATATTAAATTATAAAAAAAATTACTTTTTTAACAATCCAAAATAATCAATAACCTTTGAAAAAATAATCTCATAAAAAATTCCGAGCGTATTTTCCGGTCTACATACTCGTTGTTGTTTTAGATTTTTAAATTTCCACCTCAGGGAAGTAGGCTGGGGACAAATATATCATGCTATATTTATTTATTTATTTATTTATTAAAGTAGGTTAACCAACAGAACCATCTTAGTAGATGGTTCCAATTACAGGTTAACACAAATAATACAGAATATAAACAGTACAAAAATATAGGCACATATACATATATACAATAATTACCTAATTAAAAAAAAAAAAAACAAAGTAGGTGTGTACAAATAAATTGAATCAATTACCTAGACAATGTTTTTTAAAATAATGTAGCGAACAGGAAAAAATGTCCGGATCTGGGTTGACTCTATTAAAAGAAGTTGATATTCTAGCGATTGGAGAATTTATGCCCAGATTACTGTTGTAACGATGGTTGTTCAACAGCATACGGTTTCTTAAAACATAGGGATAACAATTAAATTCAAAGTAGGTTATTAAATTGATAGAATTTAGTTCATTATTTAATATTCTATATAAAAAAGCTAGATCATGGATAGTTCTTCTGTCACGCAGACTTTGCATCTTGTTGAATTTTAAATTTTCATCGTATGAGCGGAAATGCAATTGTCTGTTAAACCTATAATTTAATTTATCAATAAATTTCTCTTGAACTTTTTCAATTTGGTCAATATATATATATTATATCGAGGATTCCAAATCGGGGTAGCATATTCTAGTGTGCTTCTCACTAAACTATTGAATAGAAAAATAAGCGCCCGATGATTGGAAAACTCGCTTGTGACTCTGAAAATAAAGCCCAAGTTCCTGAGAGATTTCTTGACAATAAAGTGGACATGTTGATCAAAAGTTAATTTAGAATCCAGGATGATTCCAAGGTCCTTGATTTCTGATACCTGTTGCAGAGGCAAACCATTTAAAGTGAAGTTGTGTTTAAGGGAATTAATGATTCTTGTGAAAGTCATTTTCTTGCACTTTATTGGATTCAATGTTAGTTTGTTAATAGTACAGTAGTCAAAAAGCCTGTTCAAGTCATCTTGGAGTTCTAAACAATGTTCAATCTTTGTAATACATTTAAATAACTTTAAGTCGTCAGCGTATAATAAATGTTTCGAATATTTAAAACATATACCGATGTCACTAATAAATATCGGAAATAACAGAGGCCCTAAATGGGAACCCTGTGGCACACCTGAAGTAACATGAAGTGTGGGAGACTTAAAATTATTTACGACAACAAATTGAGTGCGATTGAAAATGTATGACTCAATACACCGCAACAGATCGCCACTTATTCCAAACTTCTCTAGTTTGAGTAGTACTGTTGGATGATGAACGTTGTCAAATGCTTTAGAGAAATCAGTGTATATTGTAGTGACCTGTTGCCGAAGATCAACAGACGCACTTAAATATTGAACAAAAGGCACCATATTAGTCAAGACCGATCTACCCTTGAAAAATCCGTGCTGTTCACAGGGAATATATTGTTGAATCATAAAAAATTCTTTTTCAACTACACAGGCTTCAAAGATTTTTGCGAATATTGACAATAAAGAGATAGGTCTGTTGTTTTCAACGTTGGATTTTGAACCATTTTTAAATACGGGAGTTACCTGAGCAACTTTCCATACGTTCGGAAAAACACCTTTTTTAAGGGAAGTATTAAATATTTATTATATTTAATACTTCCTAATACTTATTAAAGGGTCAACAATAGAACT
Source organism: Liopterus haemorrhoidalis (assembly GCA_963971575.1). Lineage (NCBI taxonomy): Eukaryota > Metazoa > Arthropoda > Insecta > Coleoptera > Dytiscidae > Liopterus > Liopterus haemorrhoidalis. Next base: position 32,247,078 of record OZ020615.1, read on the forward strand.
AATACAATTTTTAATAAATAATGAAGGTATTCCATCTGGACCAGCACTCTTTTTAACGTCCAATTTAGTGATTTGATTGGTTATATCTTCTTCAGATATGTGATCTACTAAAAAGGCACTATTATTGCAAAAAATGGTAGTATTAGTGTTAGTAACAGGTGTGATTGGTTCAAAGACCGAAGTAAAATATTCTGAAAATATATTGCTTACTGACTGAGTATCAGAAACCTCGTTGTTATTTAGTTTCATGATTGCTGGAATTCTGCAGGTTTTTTTCTTACTGTTAATGAAGTTCCAAAAGGGCTTAATATCAGTGTTAAGTGAATCTTCAGTACGCTTTATATAGTTCTTGTAGTCGGATTTTAAAAGGGCTTTGGTACGCTTTCGTAAAATAGAAAAGGATATATAATCATGGTCTAGTTTATATTTTTTCCATTTTCTGTGATATTTTTCTTTTTCTGTCAGTACCCTTCTAGAAACAGAGGAGATCCACACAGGAAGCTTGCCTCTCTTTATAACTCGGGTTGGAACATTTATATCTATGATTTTGGTTAACTTATTATAAAAAATGTTCACATTTGTATTCACGTCAAAACGTAGCTCTTGTTTCCAATCAATTTCATCGATTAGACTGTTAACCAGATCGTAATCGGCAGCGTGATAAATTTTTTTATTATAAGGAGTTATAGAGATAGGCACTGCTTCCTTTATGATTAAAGAAATATCAATGGCAGGGTGATGCCTATGCTCTGAAACTAAAGGAGTATAACACTTTTTAACAATAATTACAGAGTCGTTATTGCATAATACTAGATCTAGAACCTTGTTACTACTATAAATAATGTGATTGAATTGGTACAACTCGAGCAAAGCAGAAAATTCAGCAAATTGTCTACTCAGGTTATCGACAAAACCTGTATTAATAAGGTACGGCGCGAAAGGTATGGGGTTCCAGATGATATTAGGGAGGTTAAAATCGCCTACAATCAAAAAAGTATCTCGAGAATGATCTTGGATAACGGAAGACAATTTGTTGAAATACGCAAGTCGATTATTAATAGTAGCATATGGAGGTATGTACACACAACAAATATAGAAAATATTGTTCCTGTATTCGACAGTTACCCAAAGGTCCTCGCAGATTCCGTCACACCGCCAGGGGCGTATATAAGATCGCACAGCACTAGATACAGCTATAAGTACACCTCCGCCATCACCTTTGCACAGGACAGTGTTACGATCACGACGATAAACAGAATAAATGTGACTGTCAAATAATTCACTATCGGAAATTGTGTCTTTTAAAAATGTTTCAGTCAAAAAAATTATATCAGCCGGGAGCCCTGTAGTACCTGCATAACACTGATTAGTTTTGGTTCGCAGACCATTAACGTTTTGATAAAAAACTGAAAGAGCCATCTTAACGATTATTGAGTAGTAAGGATAATTAATTAAATCAGCTACTTAATTTATTCTGTTTACATCATCGTAGGTATTAATTTGTAGAACATTCGAAGAGTCAGATTTACGTACCAGAATGTGACAGTCTCTGACCCAAACGTATTTGTACCCTTTTTCCCTACAAACATCGCGTACCTTTCTCAAAAGTCCTTTGTTATAGGAGGTCAGGTGATCGTTGACATAGATAGGGGTAACAGAAGTGTTCAAGTCCAAGTCAGCACCAGAGAAGCCTTTACGACGACGGGATGCGCCAATAAATGCGTCCTTCTTCGTTCTTTGGGCAAATTTGGCAATAATTGCTCTCGGGTACTTGTTGGTTGACGATTGGTGGGCGACACGGTGATACGCGATTAAATCCGAGGGACCAACAGCGCATCCTACGTGCGAGCCAATAGTTGCCAGGATGGTGGGAATACATTCATTCTTTGACTCGTCTATCCCTGTTATTTCAACATTTTCTCGGCGAGAGTACTGTTGAAGTTTCTCCATCTCGCCTCTCAAAGCGTTGTTTTCCTGTTTTAGCATTGCAAAATCTTCTTTCATTGCATCCACACATTTTATCGACGTTTTAAAGTTGGCCATTTCTGCTCCAAAATTATCAATTTTATCACTAAAGTGCTGCACGGATTTGGTGAAAGTAGCTTGCTGATTTTTTATTGACGAAATATCAGCCTGCATGATGCTTAATTTGAACAGAACATCGTTCAGCAAATCGTTATTTCCGGAAGCGGATACAGTAGGTAACGATGTCTTAGGACGCCGGCATCGGGAGCATAGAATGGAAACATTATTATGTTCTCTAAACTCCAGTAACGCTTCGGGAACTCCTCCACACTGTGGGTGAAATTTACGTTTGCAGGGACCACTGCACGTAAATCCCACATTAGTGCGGGAAACGGCTGCTTTACAAAAACTGCATTCTTCCTTTCCCATGTTTAATATTGTTTGTCAAATACGGAGGGATTAGAATGTCAATGACCTGATATTTCAGATGTACAAACAGGCGACTTTATAGGTGACGTCACTGCGATCACCTGAGTTTTGACAGGTACACTGATAAGAATGACACTTTAATTTTATATTTGATGTAGACAAATTTCAGTTATTTAATGAAATTATATATTTTAAAACTGACAATAATTTAGTGGTTCGGATGATACCAAATTCACAATAGAACTCGCGAACTGAACTATCAAATTTTCCACTGTACGGAGTATAGACTAGATATACACGTGTGTACTATTTAACATAGAAAAAATATCTCTATATAAAAATATAGCTATATTAAAAAAAAATAAAATTGTATCAATGTATTTTTCTTTGTTTTACGGTCTTGCAAGTATGACCTTTACAAAGTTATTCATGGGTCTGTCTGTTCGCTAGGAATTGTGGCCAAACGACTGAACATAGAAAGTTGAAATTTAGCATGCTTGTACAATTCTTTGACCCACATATTGGAAAACTATAGAGGAAAAAAATTCCAAAGCATAAATTCCATTTAACAATAAAAAAAAATTGATTTTTTAAATTTTGTGTGTGTTACCGAATGAAGCCTGTGACGGTTGGGGAATTTATGTACTGGCCATTTTATTCGTCTTGCCCTACGTTGTGTTTTTAGGATTATTAAGTCGGTTCGTTCTTGGAGCGGGAAGCTATGTCGACAAAGAAACGCCGGGACACATTCAAATCAAATAGTTTATTAATGGTCTAGTCATTCAGAAAATAGTACAAACGTGTTTATAATGCGTCTGATTGTGATGGCTGTAAGGTAAATTTAGATTAACACATTTATAGTGATAACGTAAATTTCTACTCCAATATTACTATCAAATCTATATTTCCAAACTAAGCATGCGGTTCATATCATGCCATATAATTGTTAAGCTCACTAGTGCTGTCTAGGATCTTATACCTAGTAATTTGCAATCACTAATGTGTTGCTGTATCACCTAACCGCTGCTGAATGCGCAAAACGGTGTCTTGGGCGAGATTCGACGGACGGGTCTGCTACCCGCCAATACAGTTTTGTTGGGTCTGTCAACCCTTCGGTGTGTGTGTGTGTGTGGGTTTCTACGGTTGTGAATCGTAGAGAACCGGTCAAGCGTCGCGGGCCCTTACGGTTGTGAGGCGCAGGGCCCCGGATAAACCCAATATTTCCAAAGTGTCTGAGAACAGGCGTCGCTGATCCAACGAGCGATGTTCCGACCTCGAATCCACAGAGAAATTACTTGAGTTAACGGGTTAAACACGGGCGTCGCGGATACGCGAAACAGACGGGCCGCTCATCCAATAATTCCAAAGTGTCTGAGAACAGGCGTCGCTAATCCAGCGAGCGATGTTCCAACCTCGAATCCACAGAGAAATTACTTGAGCTAACGGGTTAAACACGGGCGTCGCGGATACGCGAAACATACGGGCCGCTCACCCAATAATTCCAAAGTGTCTGAGAACAGGCGTCGCTAATCCAGCGAGCGATGTTCCAACCTCGAATCCACAGAGAAATTACTTGAGTTAACGGGTTAAACGCGAAAGGAGTCAAGATTTTACCTACCAGCAGTTAGTATCTGAAACCAACTGCCCCTTCTGTTCTCAAACTTCAAGATTATATACCCCAAATCTAGACAAAGAACTTGTCTTTTCTCCCTCCAATTTTCATAAAAACCTGTACATAATCCAGATCCCAGACATGATTAATAATTTCTTTCAACACAGACCTATTAATGACTATTTGACACATTTGGGTTGTAACCCTCACAAAAAATGGTTTCTTAGAATTTTATGTTAAACACTAGACATATTAAAAATAAATGCTAATAAATATATCAATCAGTGAACAGATGTAAAATGTCACCCTTGCGGTTAATGTTTTATGACGCCTACTTATATAGTTTTTGTGTGTATCCCTTTTGAGAAATCCGACACCCCTGAAATAGCGCACATCTGGTCGTAGGTACTAGCGGTAACTAGAGGTATAAGAAATACACAAGATAATCTGTTCCAGTTAATATTTGGAATGCGTAATAAATGATAAAAATGAAAAATAAAAATAAAATGGGGTACAAGTGACTGTACCATCACAAGCCCCTTTATGCATAACATAATCCAACACAATTTTATTTTTCAGGATCATATATTTTTATGATATTTGCGCCAAGAATATGTCCTATCACTTTTGTCCGCCACCCTATTACCTAGAAGGATTGAAGTAAAAATCTGAAAAAATTATCAATAATGTACATTGATGTGAACCAGAACATTCAACCAGAATTTTGGGTCAAATTAGTTTTCGCAATATTCTAACGCGGGACAAGAAGAGGTGGAAAAACATTTGGAAAAGTAAAAAATTAAAATTCAAACTTGCACAAGCCTCACACCGAAAAGCAGAGAGGTTAGGGATTAAATTAGTGAGTGTATAGAAATAGAAAAATATGTTAAAAATTAAAGCTAAATGGTATTTATTTTCTGGATGACTCTCGTATATTCCTGTGTATTTATTGTACTCGTATATATATTTTAAGCTTCTTTTGTGAAATATATCTATATACAAGGGCTGCTCAATAAGTTTTCGAGCTCGCCCACAAATGACATTGCTGACGGCAATATTATTTTGTTTTTGAGTTGAGATTCTGTCAAATAGTTTGTTGTCCACAGTTGTTTACAGTAACTAATTTTATAAGTACCTATGTATTATTTTCGTGAAATTAGGTCATTAAATTAATCACACCATTATAAAAAAAAGACGGTTACGTTAGTATCATTATCTTCTTCAGTTTATCTATAAAATAAAAAGAAGGAAAAAAAAGGTAAAAATTGGAAATCCCAATACAAATGATATTGGTGGATATACGTCTGTCAAGTTGGTAATACAACTTAACACATATGGTACACAGTGGTACTGTACCCCAATATTTTTTGCATTCATAGCAAGAATTATAATCTTTCCTGGCATATTTTAAAGAAAATTACAATCTGGAAAGTTAATTTGTCTCGGATTATTATTATTATTATTATTATTTTTTTTTTAAGCGTTTCATGTACTCTTAAATTTGACATATTTAGTTACTTTTTCAATGAAACTCTGACTTACGGTCTTGCAAGGTCCGGCGCGAGGCATGTGCAGCATGTGCGGTGGCACATGGCCCCGCGATTAACAGCAGGCCTCGCGCATGGTCTTCACTTGTTGGAGATGAGAAACTTTTTTAGGGTTTTGTAGGTATGACCAAAAAACCCTTATACCGTCATTTTGTCGTCTGTCTGTCTGTCTGTTCGGTAAAAATTGTAGCCAAACGGCTAAACCTAGAGAATTGAAATTTAGCATTCTTATACAACTCTTTGACCGGCACATAGGAAAAATACTAAAACATCTAAAAAACATATCCCCCTAAAAATATAAAAAAATATGTGCTCATCGAAAAAAAAAAAAAATGTTTTTATAATTCTATAATAATTTTATAATAAGAGTAGGGTATCAAATGAAAGCCCTTGGTACGTGAATTAACGATCAAATTTTTATTTTTACAAAATAAATTATTTTGAAGCGATTTTTGCCAAAATTGTGCAAACAAATTTTTGTCCCACGCCCTGTAGCCCAGATGGTTTAAACTAAAAATCTGAAAAAATTCTAAGTAATGTACATTGGCATGAACCGGAATAGTACAATAGGAATTTTTGATCAGATTATGTTTTTGGAAAAAAACGCATTTTTTGTGTTTTTTTGGCTAACAATGTACACAAGTTATAGCTTTGTAACACGCTACACTAAAACGTGTATCCTGGTGTAGTGGTTATGACACTGGCTTCTCACCCAACTAACTCGGTCGAAAGTGTTCGAACCCTGCGAGAAGAGACAATGTTATTTTTTGTTTTTTTTTTAAATTTTTATATTTTTTAAATTATTTTTTCAAAATTCTAGTTATATTTTGGCAAAAGTTGCATTTAATTTTTAAAAGCGTAAATTTAATAACCAGTGGAAATTGTTTAAATTATAATTTAATTCTGATTCAATGTACACAAAATCAGAGGGGCGGAGCTTATAACAACCAATGGAAGCCATAGGCGCAATTTTTAACATTATTAATGAACCTTGCTATATAAAAAAATAAATAAATACTGCACATATTTAGAAACCTAAATAATGGTATTATGCGTTCGAATAGCGTAAAGGTAAAGCTTAGGCGTAAAATTAACAAAAAAAATATTTTAATATAAAATTTGTTTTGGCATCCCAAATAATCATCATTCACTTACTAAATACCTGCAAAACCCTGAAATGTGTGAAAATTCACACTTCAATTTTTTTTTGCTCTTCACTTGGATCTGGGAGGTGAAGACCTTTTTTTTTGCTCTTCGCTTAGATCTTATTTACTAGCAAAATCGAAATATTTTATTGAAAATACAAATTAAAAAAATAATAATAATAATAAATAAATAACTAATAAAAACTTATAATAAATGTTCAAAAGTTTCTCCGTTTACTTGCATACAAAATGTTAAGCGATCATAAAAATGATTCAAAACATTCAGCAATTGCTCTTGAGGTATATTGTTGGATGCTTAAACAATTATGTCTTGCAGTTCAGCAACATCCCTAAGTTCTCCTATATATGATTTGGCCTTTAAATATCCCCAATAAAATAAATCAATGGGTGCCAAATCCGGAGATCTCGCTGGCCAATTCATCGACCCTCCTCTTCCAATCCAGCTTTTTGGGAAAGTTCTATGTACATATTCTTTAACTATTCTAGAATAATGGACTTGTGCGCCATCATGTTGAAACCTTACTTGTCCATTAATATTCAGGTTTCGCAACGCAGCTAATATTTGGTTTTGCAAAAGGGCTAGATATTTTGCGGCATTAAGGTTACCGTCAATAAAAAAAAGGCCCTATAATATTGGTTCCTATTATCCCTGCCCAAGCATTTAATTTTTGCGGATTTTGAGTTCGGGAGGAATGAAACAAATGTAAATTTTCTCGACTCCAGTACCTAAAATTTTGTCTCTGCACTTCACCATTTAGAGTAAACGTTGCTTCGTCTGTAAATAAAATTCTTTGAAGCATTGTTGGCTCGGAATTAATTTTTTCAAACATTTCAAAACAAAAATCCATACGTACTGCTGCGTCTCTTTCTAACAATTCTTGATGATTTTGAAATTTGTATGATCGAAACTTTTCTTTTTTTAAGATGTTAAAAACAGATCCAATACTGACACCAACGGTTTGTGCAATTGATCTTACAGTATTTTGATTGTTTTCTTCCACTTGTAATAATATTTCCAACTGCTTCTCTTCTGTAAGCACGTGGGATGTTGTTTTTTTATTATGTTTTGACTTAAGACATCCTTCGCGATGAAATTTATTAACTAGACTTGAAATTGTAGAGGGATTTGGTATTGACCGATCTGGATAAGTTGCACTAAATACAGCAAAAACTTCTCTTAAACTCATTTGGGAATTATACCAAGTTACCATCATTATTTTTTCTTCATCTGTATATACATGTTGATTAATTTTTAAATCAGTAATGAGCGAAAGTATACATGCTAATTGTTTATGTTGCAAATGAAAATGAACACGATTTATATTGCTGTCAAAAACTGTATCCATGGTAATGACATAGCACATATTGCATAAAAGAATAAATTCACTGTATATAAGTACAGATTTTCTGCGGGTGAAGAAAATGAAAAAATTAAAAACATATTCTAAAAAAATAATAAGAACCAAGAAAGTTTCACGTTTAAAACGTATGAAACCTTTGCCGGTTATAATTTACTTTATAACCTACTGATTTTGTGAAATCTATCTCTGCCTTCAACATATTTGCACACTCGCCCCAGACGCTTTGGGTTACAAAGCATCTGAATATTTTTTAATTTGTTTATAAAAATTATTAAGTTTCATGGCACAGTAAAGATGCTCTAGCCTGCGGAAAAATTATCTGAACATGTTGGTGCAAACCAAACTCTCGTACGAGAACTAAGAAGAATGTTCTAAGTATCTATATTTCTAGGGAATTATTTTTATATAGTTTAAAGCAATTTGCTTGATTTTATTTATTTAAAAAAAAAACAAGGTCCCTGAATGTCATAAAAAGAGACCTATTTAGCCATAAACGTAGCCATGCAGGTGTATTTATTTTTTAAATTAGTGAGTTAGTTTTGATGGCACATACATAGAGACATACACACAAACGAACTAACATATGAGGGTTACCTTTTATGTTTTTGCAGACGACCACTAGATGGCAATATTGAAATGTGTCACTACTATATTCGTAAAATGTGACATTTGTTTTTGTGAAATCAGTGGCAGCTTATAAATTGACCCAGTAGTTTGTTGACAGTGAGTGTTAAAAAAACAGTTTGTGAAAAAATGGATGTTGCTCGTGAAGGTTTTTGTTGGATGATTTTTTACGATTTTAGTAAAGGCCTAACTCAACAACAATGCATAGATTTGCTTCGTTCAACTTTTGGTAATGAAGCATCATCAGAAAAGACTGTTTACAATTGGTTTGCAGAATTTCGTCGTGGTCGTCAAAAAAACATCGATGCTGTGCGCAAAATGATTGAAGATCGGCATGTGACTTACCGTGAGATAGAGACATCCTTTGACATATCGCAGACTGCAATACATTCGATTTTGCATGAATATTTCGCTGTGAAAAAGATCTGTTCCCGATGGATTCCGCATAATTTGACCGAAGCTAAAATAAAGCCTCGTGTTCATTGGTGTAAGGGAATGCTAAAAAAAATTCAACATAGGCACTGCAAAATCCGTATACAACATCGTTACAGGTGACGAAACTTGGATTTATTCATATGAGACGGAAACTAAGCAACAATCCACTGTTTGGGTCTTCCGAGATGAACCGAAACCCACCGAAGTTTTGTTCGTTCACGAAGCACTTCCGAAAAAATGTTCGCTTGTTTCTTCGGTTGTACTGGACATGTCGCAACCATTGCTTTAGTGCAGGGATGCACAATATGCGGCCCGCCATTGATCTATATACCGGGCCGGCTCACCATGTATTATTTAATAAATATCGCTAAATAACATTATTTGAAAAGACTAAATATCATTAAGAATAATTGAAACAACTTTTTGGCTCAACATATATTTGTGAGCAAACTTTCTCGATAATGAATATTAATAAATCAAAGAACAGAAACCGCTAGAATGATGAAAATTAAATTTGTTAAGTTAATTTTGCGGTTGGCTACCACAAAAATGGACCCAAATATAAAAAACATTGTCAAATCAATGCAATGTCGCGCATCAAAATAAATGTTTTTTTTTTTTTTTTTTTTAATTTATTTGACCTCGGATATTGCATCCATAGTCACTTATATTTACTAGTACATTTATACCAATGTAATACAATAACAATTACAATATACAGTTTTCTTAAAGTCTAACACTGATAACAGTTCTATATAGTTAATTCTATAACAATATTAATTACTACAATTAACTCTATAATAGTATTAATTACAATACATACATACATACATACATACATACATACATACATACATACATACATACATACATACATACATACATACATACATACATACATACATACATACATACATACATACATACATACATACATACATACATACATACATACATACATACATACATACATACATACATACATACATACATACATACATACATACATACATACATACATACATACATACATACATACATACATACATACATACATACATACATACATACATACATACATACATACATACATACATACATACATACATACATACATACATACATACATACATACATACATACATACATACATACATACATACATACATACATACATACATACATACATACATACATACATACATACATACATACATACATACATACATACATACATACATACATACATACATACATACATACATACATACATACATACATACATACATACATACATACATACATACATACATACATACATACATACATACATACATACATACATACATACATACATACATACATACATACATACATACATACATACATACATACATACATACATACATACATACATACATACATACATACATACATACATACATACATACATACATACATACATACATACATACATACATACATACATACATACATACATACATACATACATACATACATACATACATACATACATACATACATACATACATACATACATACATACATACATACATACATACATACATACATACATACATACATACATACATACATACATACATACATACATACATACATACATACATACATACATACATATTTTCTATTATTTTTTTCTATTACTTATTAAATCTTAATTTCACATTTTTTTATATGTTCATATATCTTTTGATTTTGTCTTGGGGAGGGCCGAATCAAATTTAGAGGGCACGCGGACCGCATCAACCTCATTTTTGTGGCCCCTAAAGCGGTAATCAAAATCACTTGAGCTTATTTAGGGGAAAAATATATTTAAAAATTTAAATATATCCTCTTCCCCTTTTCGGTTTATAAAAAAATGCCAAGAAACCCTTCGGGATATTTAAAGTTCCGTCACTGCTTATCATTTTGTATGTAAAATAGACTGCGACTCAAATCAGTTTGACACCCCTGTTGTTGGATATTGATGTTTATATCAAATAATAATTCCATTATTTGTTGATAAAAAAATGTAATTGTTAATCCATGTATCAAAAACTTTCACTTGATTTTTGCTTCGATAAATACATATTTATTTATATTTTTCGCGGGATATATTTTGAAGTCTCAATATTTCTCTTACTTATGTTCAGTTCTCTAAATCAGCCGCTTGGCCACAATTTGTACCGAACGAACAGACTCATGTGACGGAATAAGGATTTCTTGATTATACCTACGAAAACCTAAAACAAACATGTAAATATGCATTTTCTGTTAATTTCAACACTAATCATAATAAAATATAACTTATTATTATTGAAAATACATAAGTTATTTTGCTGTACGATTATGATAAATTTGTTAAAATTTCATTTCATTGGACCTTCAGAGGAGGCTGGTGCCCCCCCCCCCTCTGAATACGCCTCTGTTGTTCAGTACAACTTATATCAGTCCTTTTTATGCGTAAAACATCATAATTTTAAAAATACCTAAGAAGATATTGATATTCACATTTATCTACAAAATAAAACCAAATACCGATTTTAAGAGCGCGATTGTCTCCAAAACTACTCTTTTTATTATATTTCTACTATTTCTACTCTATTTCACGTTTGAGGTGTCATTTTAAAATTACATTCTGAAGGTTATACCGAAGTCAGATTTCCACTCTATCTTATCTGAATCGAGTAATTAGTTGTTTAAAACAGTTTTATCATTTGCCTGGGCGAATATTTTAGTCGATGTGTCAGGGGGAAAAATGATCAACGCTCCCCTTCATATAATTCGTTGGAGCATATTTGGAAAGTGATGTAGTTTCACTTGAACAATAATTATGTCACTTTATCAAGAGTAGGTAATCTTAAAAAAATGTTTATTTATACGAAAAAAAAAAGAAAAAAATGCTGGTATTGTTTACAATGAAGTAATTGAAAAATTAACTACTGCTGTGGTTAACAAATATTATCTTCAACTCTCCGAGTAGTGCCGTGTAATCTGCTGGTCCTGGAAGGGGCTCAGGCCCGTCGCCCCTCCCCCTTGGCTGCGGCCCTGGTAAAAATACAAAATCATTTAAAAACACTAACACTGGCATATTTTATTTAAAATCCTGCAGACATTATAATCCCACAGTAGATTATGAGCACCTGATATATCTTGAATTTTTGTGAATTTCTAGCGAAACGTTGTGTTTCTTAAATAAATACTTTGTCCAAAAAGCCGAATGACATATTTTATCATTATGGCTGTTGAAAATAATCTTTTTTGTTATTCTTCTTCTTTTTCTTAAAATTTCGTAGATGTTAAAGCGGTTTAGAACACAAATCGCATGTTCAAATTTCCTAAAATCCGCTTAACCCTTCAAAACCATTTACGAATATTATTGAAAAACTAAAAACTAAATCCTCAATTTGTATTCTTTCGTAAAAGTTCAAACCACATTTTTTTCCATAAAATTTAAGAATCCCAATATATTCTCAAACATATGTAGATCTTGTGTCGTCTACAAATCATTTATCAAGCAATGTCAATATACTAAGTGGTGGTAGTAATGTGGTAGACATTGATATATTACGCAAATACGATCTCAAATATACATAATTATGGAACATTAGTTATCATTATTTGACCGTTTATTAGTTATCATTTATTTTGATTTATGTCAGAGTTTGCAGTTGGCATCAAGGACGGCAAAAGTAGGATAATTTTAGATGTTTGCGAAATAATAATGACTATAAATATGCTGCGAGAAATATGGAGAATTAGGGAATATTTTATGGAATAATATAAATCAAAAGTCAGTTTTAACCCCCAAATGACAACATACAATTTTGAGATAAGCACAACACGGGTCAATGTAAGACCTAATTTGTAAAATCGTACATATAAAATTAGCAAGTGTGTGTATGTGATCTGGGTAACATTGTGACTTCATTTTTTCCTAAGGTTCTCGTGATTGGCTCCTGGGGACTATTGAGGTCTCTTGATTGGCAGTTATTTTGCAGATTTATTTTCTAAGAATCTGCGGAAAAAATAACATAAAGAAATGTCTAGGTTTTCGTAGGCATAAACAAGAAACTTAAAACACTGCTATATCCTTTGACCAATATGAACAATATTTTGCAGATTTATATTCTAAGAATCTACAAATATAATTGTTTGCAGAAATGTCCAGGGTTTCGTAGGCATGAACAAGAAACTCTAGACACTGCTATATCCTTTGACTGATATGAACCATATTTTGCAGATTTATTTTCTAAGAATCTATTAATATTATTATTTACAGAAATTTCTAGGGTTTCGTAGGCACAAACAAGAAACTCTAGACACTTCTATATCCTTTTATCGATATGAAAAATATTTTGTAGATTTATTATTTAAAAATCTGCGGATAAAATAACCTATAGAAATATCTACGGAATGATCTATAGAAATGAATAAATAATCTAACTATGTATATAATTAGCAAGTGTCTGTATGTAGTGTTGGTACCATTATGACGTCAATTTTTCCTAAGGTTCTCGTGATTGGCTAATTGGGGACACCCTGTCTCTTGATTGGCTAACAGGTGACACCCTCTCTCGTGATTGGCTAACGGGAAATATCCTTAAAAAATAAAAACAAATACACATACAAATAATTGAAAATTTTATATTATAAATCCGTCATTGTTGACGGGTAATAACCTAGTGTAATAATAATGAAAGATAGTTTTACTTGAAATAAAAAATGAAAAATTGATAAAATTATAACTTAGAAAAAGCAACCGTAACTCATAGACAAGGCAAAGAAATTCATAAAGAGACGAACATTTTTTAAAAAGGTTGCCCATTTTTGATTATGCCAGCGAATGTTGGACACTAGTAGAGAAGCACAATAGTAGAGTACAAAGTATGAAAATGAGGTGACCTAGAAATGTCCAAGGCAAAATAAAAATGGACTACATTAGAAATGATACTTTTAGGAAAGATCTGAAAAACACACCATACAAGAGAGATAGCTTAGATGGTTTGGTCATATGAGAATGGGTGATCACAGATCGATCACAAGAATACTTGAAGCCTGACCATCAGGCAGAAGAAACTGAGACGACCAAGAAAAATAGGAGTGAAATCATGGAATGAAGTCTTAATATTGTCCTAGATTAGAAAGTAGTGGCGTGATTTCTAGAAGAGGGTTCCATCTCACTCACACAGCTTGCCACCGAAAGGTATTAGAGGCCGAGGATTAAGTAAGTAAATAACTCACAATTAAACGTTAATAACAATTCTGGCTTTATAGCTGTTCGATACTGACTATAAACTGTAGGTGCCGTTCTGTGTACGCTAAAAAAATTGACGTAATATGATATTACTTCTGAATGTACACAGATTGAGAATGTGGTCATGACTCCTGGAAATAAGAGGCCTAGGCTCACCTCGGGCTGTCGCGCCATTGATGATTATGACAATTCTGGCAAATACTGGGTTAATTAAAATGGGACGATTTCAAGAAATCAGAAAACATTCAAAAAATTATCTTTTGCAAAATTTATTGATGAAAATATAATGTACACGAATGGAAATATTGTTTAAATGCACAATCGTTCATTTTTCAAAATAATTTCCAAAAGGTGGCCTCCATTTTGTCGCACACATTCTTGCAGCCTCGTTGCAAAGCTGCCTATAACATTGCGCAGCATTTCTAGTGGTATTGCGGCCACTTCAACTCGAATCCTTTCTTTTAATGCCTTGATAATTCTTGGGGGGGTACTTTCATACACTTTTGTTTTTATGTACCACCAAAGCAAAAAGTCGCATGCGGACATATCAGGAGAACGAGGTGGCTAGGGAATACTGCCGTCTTTGCTCATAAGACGACCGGGGAACGCCTGTCTTAGTAAACCCATTGACACTCGTGCTGTGTGGCATGTCGCACCATCTTGATGGAAAATCGTTATTTCATTTCCGTAGTTCTACATTTGCAGGAAGAAACAAAATATTCAACATATTGACGTAACGTTCAGAGTTCACAGTAACAGCGTTCCCAGATTCGTTCTCAAAAAATAAGGGTCGATTATCCATGAAGAAACTGCACACCACACGGTTACTGTCTCTGAATGTAGGGGTCTTTTGTGTAATTCTTTTGAGTTATTGTCTGGCCAATAACGAAAATTTTGTTTGTTGACGAAGCCACTAAGATGAAAGTGGGCTTCATCACTCATCCAAAAATTATGCAGCATGTTATCGTTTTCATTGATGCGCTCTAACGTATGTTCACAAAATCTTAATCGAGTAGAGTAATTTCGAATGTTAAGAGATTGCACTGTCTGTATTTTATATGGATGGTAGTGAAGGTCTTTAATTAAAATTCTTCTCGTGGTGCTGTAGGTTAATCCGAGAGTTATGCTTCATCGTCGACCGGATCTTCGTGGACTCTCTTCCAATGAATTACGTACCGCCTGAATATTCATTGGCGTGCGCGCAGTTCTGACACTACCACCTCTTTTTTCTGTTGTTGAACCATTCCTTTCAAAGTTCCTAGACCACATTTGAATAGCATTCTTAGACGGTAAACGAGCGCAAGGTGGTAAATGGTAGTGTAAACGAAACGCTCGTCTCGCATGGACGAAACTTTCCCCATTTTGGTAATACGCTTTCACGGCAAATGCGCGCTGTTCACCAGGTCAAGTATCCATGATAACTAACTTCTCACTTGTACTTACACTATGCTCCACACAAAGTTATCTTTCGATATTGATGCATTTATGCCAGCCTCTCCCACTACGAACTCTAGGACAAATGACACATCGTTTGCTTGTCGATTCCATATTTGATGTTCTCAAAATAAGAGGAAGAAATTTCATTTTGTCGTTTTCCACGGTAAGTTTTAATCCTACATCTTGCAAAAACTGTTTTATGGATTCCGAATTACTAAAGTTGTTGACTTAATAGATAACAAAAGCGTTCATTGCTGCTACCTTCATCTTCAACTACTTCGTCCTCTGACTAATTATCATCTGTCTCACTTGTCCCTGACTGACTTCTTGTTGACATTCTTGTTTTTTCATCCATTTCTTCCGTTTTATAAGCTTTAAGAATCTTCACTAATTCGTTAACAAAAACGCGGATCATGTACGATCTCAAAGGCAACTAGTGTAAAAACGACATAACTATTTGAACTTGACAACATTGTCACGACGTGGACTACTGAATGCAGAATGTAGATGGGAGCATAGTTTGATATTAAGTCCGTCATACAACTACAAAACTGGTGGGACCAATGTGATGGGGTCATATATTAGACCCATTGTTGTTTTAGGGTTCATATTTGAGGAAGTTGAAATGAGAGTAATATTAACATATTATTCTCGCCCGAATAATATCACCAACGGAGAATCGAACAACCAACCTCATAATTAAGACTGTTTTCACCAGTCCAAACTGCACGATTTAATGCACTCGGCCACTCCGTTGGCCATATTTGAAGAAGTCAAAAGCAAAGTGGTGTTAGATATATTTTTTCAAAATCTGATTACATGTGGTAATTACTTGTGGTAAAAAAATATGTTAAATAAAAATATAGAGCAAATTATATTATTATTAAAAAATAGAGAAAATGATCACATAAATATAAATTGCAATTAGTATTATTGTAAATGATTTTTTTTTTCAGTTCAAATTTTCAAATACACAAAATCTTCATTTACAATACCGCCAAAAAATAAATGGAATAAAATACCATAAGATTTTGACAAAATTTAAAGCCGGTTTCTGCGCCCTTATCTTATTTGCAATCGGGGCAATTAACCCTCTTGCCATACACTTATTTCGGTGCTGCCTATATTTTGAATTTTTAGGGGTTTGTATATCCAAAAACATTTATAACGTCCCTAACGTTTCTGTTTGCCTGTCTATTCGATAAAAATTTTGGCCAAACGGCCTAGAAAGTTGAAATTTGCCATACTCTTTGACCCACATATAGGAAAATTATTGAGAGTTCAAGAAAAAAAAATAAATAAAATGCGGAAAAATATAAACAAATATATTTTCAACGAAAAAATAAACTTTTTTAAATTTTTGAGTGGGCTCTAAATGCGTGGACAAATCACTTTCATTTTTGAAAAAACGTGTTTTTTATGTTTTTTGCTAAAAGTATGTCAAAAGACTCTTGTCCCACATTTTTTTTTCTGGAATCTGTAAATCTGAAAAAAAAAATCAATAATGTACATTAATGGGAACCGGAATAGATCAACGGGAATTTTTGATAAGATTACACCCCCTACACCCTATAACTCAGTGGGGTTGATTTAGAAATCTGAAAAAATTATAAGTAATTATTTCGAAATTTATCGGTTTTATTTGCAACATCGTGTTTAAAATATTTAACTGTCTGACTGGAGAACTGGGTATCTATAGTTGGTTTTTGTTGCAAGTTCATCTCAAGTACGCTTGTAAATCTCTAAATATAAAGTTGCGGATAATTCTTTCAAAAGTCATGATTTTTAATATGTACCTACAATTTAATATAGCTTTCTAAATATCCTCAAAACCGTGAAGTGTATGAAAATTCACATTTCACATCCATTTTTATAACAAATTTAATAAAACAAAAATTTATATCCCCCAGTTAGATATTGATGTGAATAACCTAAATTTGATTAATAAATATGTACCCTATTTCGAATTACCGATTCAATTATATCATATTGGAAATCAACCCGCTGGCGTCTTATTTACTAACTAACATTCCCATGTGAATTTTGATCATATTTGTGTTTGTGCACTACAAAATTAAATTATGTACATATAATATCGCAATAACGTAATAAAGTAACTGCTCGTACTTTGATCCAAAATAAATGTTAACTAAATTTAGAAAGAGCGCGAGGTGTTTTTTGACATGATATATAACTGTCATAACTTTAGACTATGAAATATTATACACATTAATGGCTTTAATTAAATTATCAGGTTGCACTCTTGCCTTGGATACTAAAAATGCGACGAACTTATGCATCAACCTAATATATTACTTTATTATTCTCACGCTAAAATTGTCATCAAAATGTTGGTTACACACATATTACCACATAAATTCCATACTGTACAGGATGACATTAATTTGATTTTTTTTTATGGTTTAACGACTGGCTTTTATCTCTCAATGTACAGAAAACTACCGCCTTACATTGCGGTCGCAATAACCCTAAATATTGCTACAAATTAAATACTGTTCCAATTAAACAAGTCACTGAACAAATTGATCTTGAAATAACTGCAATCATCCTCTCAAGTTTTAAAATCAATGAAAAGTGCTAACTATGTCTTATACTTGTTATCAAGATCCTTTTATCAGCCGTCACCGGAACTAGTGCGAAAATTGTATATTACTTATATAAGACCGCATTTGGAGTTTTCTGTGTCAGTTTGGCCTTCGTCTTTAAGAAAAGTGGATATGGATAACCCAAAACAATCTCATTCTAACTAGTTTGCGCTTTTTCTCTAACCAGTTGGATTTGGTGGGATCATTTTATTTTATTTTATTTTTATTATTGGACAACACAGACCAATGGTCCCTTATGGTCCCTTATTGTGCTCATACATTACATATATACAACATTTACATTCAAATATAAATAAAAGTACAGTACATATAGTGAAATTTTCAGTACATACAGTAACTCTGTTTTACATACAAGTACATTTACATGTTCTAACATACAATATATTTTCCGTTATACAAGCATAATCAAAACATTTCATATATTCACAGAAACACTGAAGGTCGTTTGTACTACACAGATTTATTTTGGAGGTAGGAACTTGCACGTTGCTTTTTACTTCGATTATTACAACAATGTGACTCATTACATCAAGTTTAAGACAATACTGCGAAATCTTTTATAACTTACATTAAATATATTAATACATCTGTCTGCAGACCAAAGTTGATTGTAAAGAGCCGCCATTTTATGCAGTGGGCTCATTTCATAGTGCTCCGTGTTGGCCCTTTTACAAACAGATAATGTGTCTCTGATTCTAGAGTCGTGAGAAGGCACTCGGACGTATATTCTAGAAAAGATATTAATGTGGGCGATTAAATTATTTAGTGTCGTTATATAGAAAAATGAGCGACATTACATCCCTCCTCGCCGCAAAAGTCCTGACATCAAATGCTTTCAACACGTCTTGGGATGGTTTGTATCTTGAATATACCCCTTTCATGCGTAATTCTACAACATGGTAATACCGCGATTGAACATTTTCAATACTTTTTTGGTATTTTACTTGATAGGGTGCCCATATATGTTCCCATACTCAAGTGTAGGCCTTACATAGGAATTAAACAATGCAATGTACGTCCGACTCTGACGAAAATCCTTGGTCAAACAGAGAACATAACCCATCTTCCTTAAGGCACTGTTCACTATGTGGTCAATATGGTGTTGAAATTTCAGCTCATAATCAAACAGTATTTCCAGGTCTTTTACGGTTTTAGTTCGTGGTATAATGCAGCCCCTCATTGTATAATCGTAGGTCATGTCTCTTACGGGAGTAAGTCATAATATTGCATTTTGCAGTGTTAAATGATAAACCAGTAGCTGCACTCCACTCACATAATCTTTGCAAGTCGCCTTTCAATTCAAGAAAAGATATAAACTTAATGAAGAAGGTTCAACGACGTGCTACAAAGTTGTATCCAGTGATTAGAGATTTGTGTTACGATGACAGATTGGATATATTAATATCTTTAGAACATGCATATCTTTGGCATTAATTAACTGTATTATTTAAATTTGGAACAATGAACAATTTACCTGAACATGTTGTGGTTTCGAAAGTTGTGGACAATTTTAAGAATGATTCGAACTTAAATTTAACAACAAATTTAAGAACAATAAATTTATGTTTATTTCTAGTTTAAGTTTACTGTTTTTTACTGAATTTTTTATTATTATTTTTTGTCTCTATTTTGTTTTCGTACATACTAATTGTATATTATGAGACTTATATAAGTCTTATGACCTGCCCTTAGTTGTATTATTACACATAATATTTTAATATAACTGAGGTTCTCGTATTTCGTCCAATTTTGTTATATTCATTCTTGTTGTAACATAAATAAGTAGTAATATATTTAAATATACCTTGTTTTGCCATAAATACTGTTACAAACTTTTCAGTGAATTTCCACAAGGTGCTAAAGATATTTTTTTTTTTTAGATAATACAGTGCACGCCGCTTAATGTGATCACATCGGGACTTGGGGTTTTTGATAACAATAACCGATTGATAATAATATCCGAAAAAAATATGAACACAAAACTTTATTAATTAATTAACAATACATATGTAAAATAACAGAAAATAAATGATGCAATTAACTAAAAAATCTAAAATAAACATAAAATTCTTTCATTTAAATTTTAAGATATTTGTATGTAGGTATATGTAATTATTCTGCATACACATATGTATTTATTAACAAAAAGAAATTCAAATTAAAAAAACTCATCTAGCGTTGTTTGTCTCTGATGTTCGCGGAGCAAATTATTAATAAAAATTTCATACTCGTAATGCATCTGAAAACCAGATGACCTCTCCACGCCGCAAAACTTCCAGCGCTTTTCTCATATCGCTGCTTGTTGGTGGTTGCAATATTTCTATATCTGCATCTTCATCTTGCTCTTGATTTTCAATTAATGACGTTGTTACACTTTTACACATTACACTTTCACAAATGTTTTCTTCTGTTACGTTCTCTGAAATATTTATTTGGTTGTCTATTGCTATCCACTCCTCGATCGTCTGTCGGGTGGCTTAATGTTTAGATTTTCATTTTCTATATCTTCTTTCGAAAAGCCACCATGTTTGAAACAATTTTCAATTGTTGTTTAATACTTGGTTCCACGACATGGTAATGAGATGTAAAGCGTCTATGGTCTATTTCAAATTTAAAAAAAGTAGATAGCGCTACGAACCGAGTACAATTTACCCTGGATAAATACAGTATAGCGGAAAATTTAAAATAAGTTACAACTAGGGCATGGGCGTAATAACTGAGTTGGCAAGTGATTTTTTTTTTAATTTAAAAAAGGTTAATAAGATATTGAAATAATCAAGGCAGATAATACACTTTCGTTATTTATACGACATAAATTCAGTTTAATGGGAAATTTGAAAAAAAATATTACTTTTAAAAATTATGTACTATATATAAAAAGAGAGATTTGGCTAAAAGAGTTTAAATAAAGCAATAAAACAAACAATATATCTTCAGAGCTAAAGTTTCTTATTTAAATAATTATTGTAAATAAAAATTAAAAATATATGTATGTATGAAAGTCTAAAAATTATATCAATAACTTCTTCTTTGGGCACAATCAGCTGGGCTGTCTTTTCACATTAGTCCTCTCTCTTGATCTGTTAATTGTCAAGTGTCAAAAAATATTTATATGTCAGATAACCTAAAAAATATAAAACTGCGTAAAAACAAATTACATGGAGAATTTTCTCCATAAAATCTACGCCAAGAATATAAATAAAAGTCTAAATTTGTAAATAATAACAAAATGTATGAAAAAAATTAAATAATATAAATAATATATATTTCCAATGTACGACACTGAACATCTGTCAACTTGGACTAAAAACAATATTTTAACAGTGTAATAGGGATGACGATCTAAACCAATCCGAAGCAAGGACAAACAGCTCCTATCTTCTTACACACATTTTTCTACTTTGAAATAGACCATAGCAAATTGATTTTCTTTGCTAGATCATTTGCGCTTATATTTTGTGTATCCTCCATACTTTCGAAAATTCTAGCACGCGTTTCTTTTCGGTAATACGCCTTCATGGCTCTTATAATACCTTGATCACACGGCTGTGCCAAACAGCCCGTAGGCGGCATAAGTGCAATAATCTAGACAATGTCTATAAAGTTCTTTGTTAAGTGCCGAATGGATTGAAAATTGATAACATAATTGAAAATTAATAACATAAACCGAAATCATGATTACTATAAACGATTTTTTTTTATGTATATGTTGTATATGTCCGGCCGAAGAACGGTCCGTTCTTCGCGAAAGTGAGAACAATATCTGAATGATTACATTATTCGTGATTCCAATAAGCAGCGTGCACTGTACACATACGCATCTTAAACAAAAAACACCATTTACTTCTCAAAATGACCACTTCAGGTCGTTACACAGCGCTTAAATCTCTGTGGCCACTAGTTACGAAGGGTTTCTACAGAAAACTCCTTTGCTGGCTCCATCAAGGAGTGCTTCTGACTAGCTTCATGGTGTATTTTCTTGCAAGCCATGTCCTGAAGCAACGATCAAAATACGTAGTTCAGGGGGTTGAGGTTAGAGCTGCTATCCAGCCAATCAGCAGGAAAAGTAAAGTCCAGTACATTGCTTTCAAGCCACTACTGCACAGCCTTCACATTATGGGCTGGAGCTGAATCTTGCCGGAAGCGCTAGTGGTGACCAACGAAGAGGGTGTTATTCAGCTCTATAACTGTCGACTTCAACATGGTTTTCTTGTAGACTTTTGTTTTGTCTTGTAGACCAATGTTTTTACCCTTTTCTCGTAAAAATTAAGCTTACTGGTACTTTCATAGTTCCTGCCCCAGCAAAGCATAACTTAGGCAAGGTAATGGCCCGTCTGGATCTTCGGCGCTTTATCACAAGCTTCCCGTGAACTTGTAACACACACCTTGTCGTTTTGGTGGTTGAAAGCCTCCTCAATTTTTTTCATGAAAATCTTTTCAAAAGACCCTTTAAATTTATTAAACAGTGGCCTCAGAAACTTAGAAGTGATTGATGTGTCTTTCTTAAAAAACGTATTTTTAGAAAAATTGATCAGATCAAAACTCCTGTTGAACTATTCCTATTCCCATAAATGTACATTTACGATGAACACTTTGGAAATAAAATATTTGATTTCATAAAAATAAAAATGTGTTTGTTTACCCCTGCTGACCCCTTGTTTTATCCCTTAATACCCCACTCAAAATTAAAACAATTTTTTTTAATATTTTTCCCGCGATAAGTTTTTTTGAACTCTTTATATGCCTTTCTATATATGGGTCAAAAAGTTGTATTAACAAGCCTAATTTCAAATTTCTATGTTCAACCGTTTAGCTACAATTTATAACAGACAGACACATGAGTGACGTTATAAAGTTTTTTTGGTTCTACCTACTAAATCCTAAAAACCCATCGGTTCCATAAGAAAAATTTAAGTTAGTAGTAATAAGTGAGAAATGACCAGTAAAAAAATAATACTACGCCACTGGACTGTTGCATAACATGACAATGACATGAATCAGTTCAATGAAAAAGATTTTGGAGGAAAAAATGCAAAATTAAACCTGTGGCTGCAAGCATTAAGCCGCTTGTATCTATCTGCTGTTTGTACTCTAAGCAAGGGCACGTATAAATTGTCCAACATAAGGAGATCTTTTCGCTGTCAGATGGTGCGGGCACTCCTACCCTCTTCAGGCCGTCGTTTTGAACCGGGAGACTCAGTGGCGTTCGTAATATAAACTCTGAACTGAAACTATTAATTTTATTTGCGTAACTCAACCAGCAAATAATTTAAAGGGAATTTATAACTTAGCTCAGCTTACGCTGGACTACTTATACGTGAGTACAACTCCTGCATATTTCAAATAATTTGTGTAAAAATATTTGTACAAATTATAGGTCTGCTTAGCCGTTCACAACCGGCTATAAATTATAGGTGACTTTCTGTGTACGCTAAAAGATATACGTAATACCATATTACTCCTGAATTTACATAGCTTGAAAATATGGTCATGAAACCTGGAAACAGGAGGCCTAGGCTCAACACGGGCTGTCAAGCCAATGATGATGGTGATGATTGATGATGAAGTGCCCGGTTAATTTTGAAAATATTTCAAATTATGAAAGATCGAAGTCAAAGGGTCGCTTATGGCCCACTTTCACCTTTTCCAAAATTCAAAACTATCATATTTTCAATAACATTTCTAACGACAAAAAAAAGGGTGCCCCCCTCAAATATTTCCTGTCCCTCCAGAGTTTAAAAGCTAGCGCTGCCTCTGCATTTACACAATTCTGTATTTTATTAATAATATTAAAGCAGCGCATTTACATTGCAATGAAATTATCGAAAAGTTCTATATTCCTGCAAGTAGTTTAATTAGAATTTCAGTATTGTATAATGGAGGATTAGCTTATTCAAGCTTAAGTACGAATGCGAAATGCTTAAATACGTATGTATATCTCGCTGAAAGGTTTCAGGTGGAAGTTACATAAGTTCTTTGTATTCAGAATGCATTGTAACAGGAATATATAAGACAGAAGTTACAATACAATTTACAAAAGACAAATGTTTTTGTCAGGCGAGAATGTTCAACAAGAGAAGAAAGAATTGGAATTTAAATTTGACTAATGAATACGTTTCAGGTAATAAAAACCTGAAAAAAACCGTCTTATTTCATTTATTATAAACTTACGTTTTTATATTTCCAATTTAAGTAAATAAAATTTAAGTTTATATGTAGATTCTCGTTCCTAATATGTTCGTTTTTATCACCTTATCCTCCTTACCCTAAAATCATTTTCAATATATATATATATATATATATATATTTATAGTTGAAGGTAATGGGATTCGGACCAGTCAGAAAATAAAAACAAATTTATTAACTTCGCTAACGTTTCGATTTAATTTAAATCTTCATCAGAGCTTAGTTAATAGTCACGAAATAAAATAACAGTTTTAAAATAAATGAAGAACACATCATATTGTCCGGTTATTGAACTCAGAGATATAACATAAGATATCAACTATAACTACTAACTTACGGACGTAACTCATCTAATCTATATATATATATATATATTTTTGACTTTGAAAATGTCAAGATCTTAGATAAAGAAGCCCATTTTCAAAAAAGAATGATATCGGAGATGTTGTGTATACACACAGCTAAAGATAAATGTGTTAATAAAAAAACTGACACGATTGGTTTAAATAAATCATATTTTAAACTTTTGCCTTAAAATCAGCTGTGCGCTTATCAACTTGTCATATTACGTTCACCTACTCAATATATTGTGACGTCTAGGTGTCTATGAGTAATATCACAAACGACCAGACAATCTCGAGCCGTCCTGTTCTGCACTGCCATGTCTACTCTGAATGTGTTTGGGATGGTTTTTTCATTTTCATTTCCGTATATTTTTTTATAAGAATATACTTCTGCAAAATATTGACAACGTACTCTAGGTAAGAAGCTGTCTAGTTAAGAACACTTATTTTATATAACTTTTTATAATTATTTGCTTAATTTTGATTAATGTTTGTATTTTCTTAAAACTCTGTTATAAATTTAGTTTCACAAAATGGCGCCTCACGCCATTTTGATAATTTTCAATTAATTTTCAATTAATATGTTTAAATTATTTTATTTATACTAATTTATCAATTTTCAATTTTACTTATTTTTGTTTTGTTAAAAAATACTTTCCTTTTTTTACGATTTTTTGTATTTTACAATTGTAATTTTTATTTATAGACTGAGGATGACTGGATTTACCAGTCGAAACGTCTCTTAATATTTTATAAATAAACTTTTGACGAGTATTCAAGAATTTTTATTTCCTCCTACATTTTTCGTCAAGAACAACAATCCAACTATATATATATATATAACATAAAAAAGTTGTCTTTTATATATATATATATATATATATATATATATATAAAAGACAACTTTTTTTTTTAGATATGAGTGTTACCTTTTAAGTTTTTATAAAAACTAAGAAAGAAAATTTATTTTTTGGAACAAACTATTTTATTGCTTTTTAAAATATTCGCCTTTAGATTTATATACTTTTGCATGCGTTCAAACCAATTCTCGAAACATTTTTTCCACTCTGAACTTTGTATCTCAAAAAAATGGTTATCGAAGGCTTCAACAGTTCTTGGAGTGATGAAAATCGTTGTCCACGCATTTTTTGTTTGACGTTGGGGAACAAAAAAAAAAGTCGTTAGGGGATAAATCAGGTGAATACGGGCAATGAGACATTAATTCGATGTTTTTCTCCTTCAAATAGTCAATTGTTTGAGGTGCTGTGTGGGAGTTTTCATTGTTATGATGAAGAATGATGCGACGTTTTTGGTTGTTTTTCTTGATTTTGTCGATGACTTCTGGCAAACAAATTGTTGCATACCATTCAACATTAACTGTTCTCCGATCCTCTAAAAGAATGGTTGCGACATCTCCAGTACAACCGAAGTAACAAGCGATCATTTTCTTGGAAGTGCTTCGTGAACGAACAACTTTTGTGGGTTTCGGTTCATCTTGGAAGACCGAAACAGTGGATTGTTGCTTAATTTCCGGTTCATATGAATAAATCCAAGTTTCATCACCTGTAACGATGTTCTATACGGATTTTGTAGTGCCTAGGTTGAATTTTTTTAAGCATTCCCTTACACCAAACAACACGAGCCTTTTTCTGAGCTTCGGACAAGTTATGCGGAATCCATCGGGAACAAATCTTTTTCACAGCTAAATGTTCATGCAAAATCAAATTTTTGCAGTCTGCGATATGCCAAAGGATGCCTCTATCTCACGGTAACTCACATGCCGATCTTCTTCAATCATTTTACGCACAGCATCGGTGTAGTTTTGAATCACAACCGATTTTGGTCGACCTTCACAAGATTCATCACTGACGGACGCACGACCACGGCGAAATTCTGCAAACCAATTGTAAACAGTCTTTTCTGATGGCGCTTCATTACCAAAAGTTGAACGAAGCGAATCTATACATTGTTGTTGAGTTAAGCCTTTACTAAAAGCGTAAAATATCATCCAACGAAAACCTTCACGAATAATATCCATTTTTACGCAAACTTGGTTTTTTAAACGCTCACTGTCAACAAACTACTCGGTCAATTTATAAGCTGCCAGTGTTTTCACAATAACAAATGTCAGATTTTACGAATATAGTAACGACACATTTCAATATTGCCATCTAGTTGTCGTTTGTAAGAACATAAAAGGTAACCCTCGTATTTGTTGGCCGTTAAACTTAATCGATCATAATAGTTACTGATATGATTGGATGAATTTATTGGTTGGAAATTTTATATCTGTAGGTTCACGTCATGTAGAAACTGAGTAATGATTTTTAATAATTTCATGTTGGCTAATAGATTTTCTAAATAGTATGGAGAGGGTACGTTATCTGAGTATTATGTATAGTAGTGTTCCATTGGTTTGGTTGTCACTTCTGCAAAGTGCTGTTTTTTGGGCATAATTAAAAATGTACCTTGTTGAAAGTGTTCGTCTGAAGAAGTTTTATGCTGAACTTCATGATTATTTTGAAGATATTCCGAATGAAGATAGGTTGTGAGTATTTAAGAAGTGAAAGGAAAGAATTGCCAAGTGTTTTATTGTTAAAGGGAACTACTTTGAATATATTTAAAGTCCTCAAAAATATCAAACATATGTTTTATTCTCAATAATTCTAACGAGACCATTTTGTTATTACCATTATATATTAAATACTGAAAATATTTTGTGTTTAAAAGTAATACTAATACCTTTCAAATATTATCTCTTTATATTTAAGGTCTGAATAATGAGTTTTATAAACTTTGTTTGAAACTTTTCGCCAGATGTTATATTATTTTAGAACTGTTGGTAGAAAAGTAACAATTTAATAAATATATACGATATCTAGCTACATATTCGAAAGGGACTAGATTTGAAAGGGAATGAGAGTGAAGCAAAATTATAAGTGGTTTCAAATCTCTTAAGGATATTAATCTAGGGATAGCTTATTAGCAACTAAAAGGGCCGGACTCCATTTGTCATTCAAAAAGCTATCTAAATAATTTAAAATCAGTATAGTATGACTATATTAAAAATTTTAACAATGCTGAATTTTTGTTGTAATAATCAAAATCTTGTATCGCATATTTATTGACAGATTTGTAATGGGTTCTGTCTCAGTCAACGTATCCTTTGTCTGAGTATTATATGTAGTATTGTTCCATTGGTTTGGTTGTTACATCTGCAAAGTGGTGTATTGAATAATCCTAGCCTGTAGAGCTGAACTGGATGGCATTTGTGTGAAACGCAATTTGAGTGCTTTGTCATTTTTGTGAAACTATGTTTTTCTTAGGGAGGTTTTTTTGTATACTGGCATAAAAGGTTCCTTTGTGAAGGTTCACATATTTCCATTCCTCTTCCCATTCTGTCATCATATTTTTATGGATAATATTGTATAATTCATTGATGGCCGGTTTGTTTTTGTAAAGTGGATAATTTGGTGGCATCATTAAGGCTTCTTTGGCTAGTTTATCCACCTGGCCATTGCTCGTAAATAGACTAAATTGTTTAGAATCTGGTTAAATAGATTAGTGCTGTCATAAACCAACCAGGTTGGAACCGGAACCGGTTCCAAAATATGAACTGATTCCGGAATCACCTGGTTCCAAATAGCCAAGTTTAGAACCGGGTATACGGAACCAGGTGTCTTAAACCAAAAATCTGGAATAAGATATGCGGAACATTAAATCTGGAACCGGATTTCGGAACCGAGTATTCAGAAGCCAGGTATCCAGAACGGATATCCAAAACAGGTATCTGAAATCGGATAACCGCCAAATCGAAATAATGAGCAAAAAAAGGGAAACGGATCAAAATAGATATTTTCGGTCATAAATTAAAACCGGAACCAAGAATCCGAAAAAATCTATTTTGGTTCCCAACACTAAAATGGATAACTTCAAAGTCAAATCAGCTTAAAAAATAGATTCTACTCAAAAAGATTTTTTGTTTTTAATAATTATATTCAAGAGAATCTGTGTTAAATACTGAATCTGTGTTATAATTTCCTGATATTTGCGGCTTAATCTAATTCGGTTAAGCAGCAAATATCAGGCGATTTATGATGATTTTATATTTGACAACGTTTTTATAGTGTCATATATCCAAATATAATTCAGAAATCATGGTGATATATTAGCAATACACGAATATATACAGCCTTGGACAAATGTATAGAGCACCTATGCAGTTATAATGTAACATATATATTTATGTACATTGTAACTTGTATATATTTGACAAAGACACATTCTAAAAGACGTACGTCTAATCAGATAACCCAAAATGTAAACAGAGTTATGATAAATCTTGAAATACAAATAAATATAGGCTCAGATCTGTTACGTTTTGTTGATATAAAAATAAACAACTAGGGCTTGGATCATTATTACACATGCGTTTGAAGTGTACATTGCCTTTTTCATGTTTTATTGAGTTCAAGTGAATATTTTCAATTATATTATGGCTAAAAAACGTGAACTCACTGGGGCAGAGAGGAGTCAAATTGTAATGCTCCATTCACAAGGACAGTCAAAGGTGAAAATTAAAAAAAAAAAAATAGTGTTCAAGAAAATCCTTGCAAATTACCATCAAAAGGTTCCAAGAGACTAGTACTTATGAAAATAGACCAAAAACCGGAAAAAAACTTGCAACTACTTCCAGAGATGATCGTTTTATAAAGAGAAGTGCTTTTCGTAAACGCTCAATATCGTCAAAAGAGCTGGCTGGTGATCTGTGGGAGCATAGAGAAGTTAAAGTTTTTTCTAGAACCATTAGAAGACGTCTAGTGGAATCTAATTTGCATGGAACAAGAGCTCGCCGAAAATCACTGTTGACCGAGCGACACAAAAAACTTCGCCTTGAGTGGGCCAAAACACACTTAAATTGGACACCTTATGAATGAGCGAAAATCATTTGATCTAATGAGTCCAATTTATTTATTTTATTTATTTATTTATTTATTTATTTATATATTTTACCATTCCAACAGGGTACAATTACAATTTATTATATAACATTTACAAAAGTAACAATAACATACAAATTACACATAATAACCAGTAATAAATTCAGCAGTTCAATAAAATCGTGTTTAAAGCCTTTTTAAATTGTTGTAAATTAATTGTTGTAATAAATTGATAGGGCAGTTCATGCAACAGTTGATATTGCACCTGGGAAGGCAAAAGAGCATGTTGGTAGATCGGGTATAGGATCCTGGTACGAGGATGTTGAAATACTCCATGAATAGATTTGAATATACATAATTATTAAAAACTTTATATAAGAACATCATATCTAACAGAGTTCGTCTACTTTCAAGCGATAACATGTAGAAGTAAGCATTGTAATGGTTTAATGCACTTACGAATTTAACAGAAAAATAAATTTCTACGCAATTGTTGTACTAACAATATAAAATTTAATTTACTATAAATTTACGAAATTAAGGTTTATTTTTTCTTTTGTGGATCAGTTTTTTGGACATCCTAGAGCCATCTTTGTAAGACGTAGGACGGGTAAAGCTTTTCATCCTGACAGCATCATCCCTACGGTCAAATCGGGTGGTGTTAGCATCATGATCTGGGGGTGCATGTCCGCCAGTGGCTTAGGCGAAATCTTGTTGTGCGAGGGACGTATTATTCTGATTGTTATATTAGAATAATGCGTCCCATGCTTAATGAAGTTTTGGAGCCATCAATGTTAAAATTATTTGATGAAGACAATCCAGAATATGTTTTTCAATAAAATAATTCCCCCGTTCCAAAGCCAAAGTAACAAATGAATGGTTTTCCAAAAACAATGTCCCACTTTTTGCATGGTTCCCCAGTCATCAGATTTACTGCAAATTGAAAATGTATAGTCGGTTCTTATAAACAAGGTGTCTCTTTAGACAAATATAAATCAAAAGAAGAATTAAAGAGAATTATTGTGGACGAATGGTTCAATATACAATCCGATGTACGTAAAAACTTGTGGACAGTAATGTGGCGGTAATTAAAGCACGAGGAGGTACCACAAAATATTTATATTTGTGATTTAAGTTGTCATTAAAGGTTGTATGTATTATTTTATTTACCATTTTTCCTTTAATAATTCTAAAATTCAATGGGTGCTTCATACAGTTGTCCAAGGCTATATATCTTTAATAGGTAAGTTAAACAGAATGCTTCCCATTATTCTTCGTTTTCATTTTACCGATCAAACGCGTTTTCGGGCAGACCTTCAAATGAAAGGCCATATTTCGCTAAATAAGTAATATAACGGCCTAAAAAAAAAAAAAATACATCTCTAGCGTTGATCTAGAACTTGTTAAATTTTCAAACAAATCGAAGATGGTCAAGCGTAAACAAAAATCAGACCACTTGACATGGAATGGCATATAAAATATATAATTATATATACGTCTTACAATAATTTTAACCTCAATGTTAAGAGGCTCCGCTGTTCACTACACACTTGACTGTTGCTGTCACAATAGTGGCTATTTTCATTGTTAACATAACCGCTGAGGTCGAAAAATCTACATCGCTCATTATTATTTTTTCATCATTATTACCCCATTAGTAAATAGAATCCGAAAAATCAGATGTTCATATTTGGCGTCATAATCATTGATAAACCCAACATATTATTATTAAAATTTATTTTGTATGTTAACAAGGCTAGTAACTAAGGCTAGGCGTTTAGTGAAAGCTGGTTGCTGGTAGCTGGTTATTGACGCTGGTTCGCGCTGGCAGCCAACTCTGGGAAACCTGATAACACAAGAATATTTCTGCTCGCAGGCTGACCTTCGCCAGCGCTGACAGCCCGCTACCAGCAACAAGCTTTCACTGAATGAGTACCCTTATGCTTTTGTGCTGATGAACTGTTTAGTTGCATATATTATTTATAATTGATTCAAAAATAGTTTTTTGTAAACATGGAACCATCTCTTTAAACACAAGGGGCGGCGGGTGATTAAAAATTAAGGAATTTATTACATTAATAATGGTAGTTTTTCAATTTTACATAAAATATAAGTTTTATAATAGTTACTCTATGTGTTTAACTATTAATTTAATACTAAGTGTCATTAGTTTCTAAAATATCGAGACATACTTTAACCATCCGATTTTTCGGATTATATGCAGAACAGATACATAATTTATTTTGTAGCTTAACATTAGCTCAGTTGCTAGAAGAACTTGAAAATATCGATATTCATGATCTTGTGGCCGTATATGAAGAACCACCGGATGATGGAAACGATACAGATTGCGATAGTGATTGTAGAGATTATGGAGAAGCTGGAATATTGAATCGGGTTGGGGTTATTGAATTAGTTGTTTTATTTCAGCATCTAACTGATCGTAGATATTGCGTTACTGGCACCATAAGAGAAGAAAGAATAGCAAAATGTCCACTATAATCCAGTGCAGATATGCAGAAATTAGGACGATGAACATACGATTACAGAACTGAAGATGGGAACAAAGTGTGTCTGGTTAAATGGAAGGATAATCGAGTTGTCACATATGCCACAAATTTCGATTCAATAAAAGAAACAAACTGTACAACATGGTCAAAAGAGAAAAATCAAAAAATGTCAGTAAAACAACCGTAATTATTTACTAATTATAATGATGGAATGGGAGGAGTGGATCAAGTGGATCAGAATGTTGCTGCATATCGCACAGGAATAAGAAAAAAAAAAAAAAAAAATGGTGGTGGCCAATATTTTGTTATTTATTAGACATGAGTATTTCAAATGCTTGGCTACTAACGCGTAAGGTTCATCTAATTAAAAAATAATGTGAGAACTGGCTGAAGTTTAGAAGGAATATAACGCATTAACTGACAAACATGATAACGATATGTGGTCTAAATCACTGGCCTGACTCTGTAAGCACAGACAGACTCTGTAAATATTGTGGGGGAAAAGTAAATTTATTTGCAGTAAGTGTGGCATTGGTGTAAATCCAAAACTGTGATTAAAGAATTTCCATACTTTTTAAATATCTAGTTCTTCTTTATGCATACAATCCGATTTATCGTATGGCTGATATTTTCTGTATTTCAAATATATATATATTTATATATATATTTACTTGTACTGTACTTTTTTTAACAATAAAGAATCGTTTTGCATAGAAAAATTTTTGATTTTTTTTTTACTTTGTGCACTAATGGGTTAAAAAGTGATTATCGTAGCACATTTTTATAATAAAAACGCATTATAGAATCGTAAAATCTGGACTATCAAATATGAACTGTTATAATTGAACCAAATCAATATAAGATAAATTTTAGCCCCTCAGTAGCTAGTGGAAACCAACAAAGAGAGTGGTTCTATTCTTGAATTGAATTGAATTGAATTTTTTTATTAATATTTATAACTTTCTAAACTCCTGCAGCGTTTCTTTGTATTTTCACATCTAAAAACATTATTTATCAAAGGTTAGAGTGTTTTTTATTTATTTTTTTCTTTGTTTATTTCTGAGAAAATATGTTTTTTTATTTTCGCAGCTTTTAAAGATAAGTTGGAAAAATAATTGGAAGTTAATCGCTTGAAAAATGCGGTCATATCACCACGAGATAATATGGATGACTCTTATTTTCCGAGCGGAACGCTTCGATTAGCAGAAAATTATTTGTGTTAGGGGAAAAAATTAACTTCAATAACATTTTCTGGGAAGAATTAGTATCAAATAATTGAGCAAATAAAGTATTATATGTGTCTTCTTATTATTCTTCTTCATTTATTGATTTAGGCTTACGCAATTCAGCCAGGATTGCTTGTATTCAGCATTATATTACCATATATATTTAAAATAAAACAAAATTCTTAACTTCATTATTTATTTAAAACACTGATGTACATTTTGACTACAAAGCAGCCATATTCAGAGTACAATATATAATAAAAATAAAATTAAACGATAGAGATATTTAAATTACCGGTATAGGATTATTGTGGCGCCCGCTCCTGGCCCAGGTAGGGTAGGAGTCCAGAGTCCAGTCAAGTCAAAAATATAAAGGCGCGGTGCGCGGGTCGGAGAATTTATATTTCTTGGTGCAAATACGTTGCCAATAAATTGATAAAAGAGAGAAAAAAAGTTTTGGAGATCGCTAATATGTTAGGGAAATTTACAGTGTAAAATTAATAATGACAGGTGGTGTAGCGATGCCAGGAATAATAATAATAAAAAATATTATCAAAAAAATAGAGAAAAAAAACTGGAAAAATAATTAATCAAAAAATAATTTGTAAAAAAAAAAATTAACAATTATAATTGTTGCGGACTGCAACAATTAATAGCGGAAAGCGCAGCAGTGAAGACGGACGATTACACTTTAAATTAATCCCAAAATAAATTATAAAAAATCTTGATTCTAAATTTAAAGAAAAATTTATATTAAAAGTCTACAAAAAAAGGATGAATTAAATGATTTCTCAACGCAAAATGTTGAGAAATGGGTACAGCTCTACTAGTGAATTTAAAACAAATATATTAGGCTAAATTAAACAAATAAAAAAGTATTAAAGCAGAAATAAATAACTTTTAACAAAATATAAATTTATTTAGTTAATATATCCTGATATATTAATTAAAATTTACACAAATCAGGGGATCCTGATTGAATTTCACTGATTTTAAACTCTTACTGCAATATACAATCAAAAGACACTTGTGCTCACCTTGATAGAAAATTATTAAAGAATAAAATGGATTAATTTGGCTGGAAGGTGTCATACTAGCTGCTCTAAACAAGTTATATTTTAAGGAAAACAAATTGATATTTTAAATAAATTAAAATTAGGTTTTAATTAATATAGGTAGAAGTGGAAAATAATTTCACTCAGCTTTTTGGACAAAAAGCGTTTATTTTAACAAAACACAACGTTTCGCCAACAACATTGTTGGCTTCTTCAGGTGCTATAACAATAACATCATGATAGAAAACAATATTGTGCAATTAATAACAAAATTTACCTATGTTAGTTAAACGTAGTCATAACAGACTGTACATCAATCATCTCCAAGGATGGTGAAATTGCAGAATACATAGATATTATGTGTACTTGAAGGTAACAAAACATAGGAAAAACCAGGAGTAAAATTTAAATCAAATTTAGAAATATAGTGATCCAAAAATTAGAAACTATTGTTTGAATTTAACAGTGCAACTGAGACAAATAAACCATATAATTGTCCAACATTAACTTATATAATAAATATAATGAAAACAAGTTTTATCGCTGCATCAATATGACAGGCTGCGACACTACCCCCCCTAACTACTTGGTACGCACAAATCGACAGAGTTGACTGTGTCCCACCCTATACAACATAACGCAACGATAACCCCCGCAATCATGAAATTTTCACTACTATCAACTAAGTTGAAAGAACCAGAATGATTAATTGAGATCTGGAGCAATCATACAATTCGACGTACCAATCTCTCAAAACAGTGGTACGTACAAAGTAATGAGATAAAGGTACCTCAAACGGTATATCAAGTCCAAACCCCAAAAAAACACTTAAGGATCCTTACATCCAATATTTAAGTACAATATGAAATTGCAAAAATAATAAATTTTAAACCGGTACAAACACCGGGAAAGCCTAACAGTAACAGTTGGAAACCCAGGAAGATATAGAGTATTGGATCTTAATACATTCCGACGTACTCAATCCCCAAAATCGATGGTACGCACAAGGATCTTGTGGAGAGAGTACCCCAAACTGTATATTGGACCCAAGCGCTCTACTTATCCGGAGAATCCAGACCGAAATGCCTAACACATGTTAAATGATATTGCAACGTTAAATTTACTTAAAATTTTGATTTTGTGGAGATGGAAGGAAAGAAACACAAGGTGAAATGGATATTGTTCAAGTTAACTCGCCAAACTCTTCAAAATTCTGAAAAAACAGATAAGAATAAGTATAACCTCGAAATGGTACATGTGAACTAAATTAACTATCGAGTAATCAACAAATAAATTACTCACCAACTGTGTACCCCATGTGGAAACAAAACAATTAAAGAATTGTGCAAATAAACTCAAAAATATCACAGATGTAAAAAGATATAAATGAGACCAATGTGACTCAGACACTTCCAAATCCACAAATGGCGAAAAAGTCAGATAGACCAACAACTCTAAATTCCAAGACAGACAATAATAACTGACAGTGCCCGGCATAAACTAGCAAGTTATTGAAATACATTTACGTCATATATAAATAAACAAATAAGAAATAACATTAGAAAATTAAAATTTGTTTTAAATATATTGCATTAAAAATTTATTATTTTCATAAATTTGTGGATAACTTTTAAATTTGAATATTTTATTTCATTAAATTCTTTATTTATTATAAGAGTCTTTTTAGAATAGTATTGCTAGTAAAAACTGGTTCAGATTATATGTTTTAAACATTTTTTCAATTGAATTTGTATTTTGTGGTTATCGGTTATAAGTTAATCTTAAGTATATGTTATTCCAAACGTTTAAGCGGAAGAAAATGGAATTTTTATTTTCTTAAGTTAACAGCAGCTCACTTTATAACGATTGAAGTGGGCTTGTGCTAAATAAAGTGAACAAAACAATCGTTAAAAGGAAGTTAATTAATGAAAACAATTTTTTTTGTACACGTCAACGTTGTCTGTTAGCTCCTAACACAGCCCATATTTATAAATAGAATATTATTTATAAACTGGAATAAATAAAACAATAAATTTAACTACTTTAAGTCCAAGAAAGTAGGACATAACGCTCACAACGTTAAAGTTAAATATATAAAACGATAACATAACTTGCAATTGACTATTAGGCGATGGGAAATAAAGAATTCTCCAGCAGTACCATCAATTGGTAAGTTCCGCACCAAATAGCAACATACATGTACAACTTTCAACTTTTTTTAAGGTATAGCCTATGTAATCAATTCAAACTGCACGGAGTGTGCGAAACTGATGGTTTACTCCCCAAAACGCCCTCTAGTGGGGCACGGACGAAGTTGGAATCTTCACTAAAACCTGTCTCGGATAATTTTACCCCCCTGTACTTAATTTTTTGAAAATTGTTCTATCCGTTTGGCTTTGCATAGTGAACAGATAGACAAACAGAAATTGATTTTTATATATAAGATATTCAGCAAAAATTATTAAAAATTGTTGAAAGAAAAGAATAGAAGAAGTAATAGGTTAATCCAGATAGTATGGTCATTTTCAAAGATGTGATGAAGTTAGAGATACGAAAATATAAATAAGGAGCGTATCTAAAAGAAGTTGCGGAAGAAGACCTAAGAAAGATCTAATAAAGGAATGAAGAAATTTGAAAAGCGTTAGAGAGAAAATAAATATTCTGGAATGAAACAAGAAATCGGACACACGACAGAAATGAATAAGAAAAACTGTGGAGACGTTAAACAATAAATAGAAGGAAAATTCAAACTCAAACAAAGCCCTACACCAGAGATGGTAAATGGGCTCAACGATTAAGTGAATAAAAAAT
The DNA here is from genome assembly GCA_963971575.1 of Liopterus haemorrhoidalis. Taxonomy (NCBI): domain Eukaryota; kingdom Metazoa; phylum Arthropoda; class Insecta; order Coleoptera; family Dytiscidae; genus Liopterus; species Liopterus haemorrhoidalis. Next base: position 32,284,631 of record OZ020615.1, read on the forward strand.
GTAAGGGTTACACATTTTTTATTAAGGTCGAAAGAATTCCGCCATTGAAATAAGTTGGGAACCGCTTTTCTATATAAATAAATTTAGAAGCTATATCTGTTTTATTTTTCTTTTTTCGACCTTTTCGTTTAAACATGTTTCAGGTGATTAAAGTTATAAGCTGATCAAAAATGTATTTCTCTTAACCCGAGATCCACGTAAAAGAATTGGTTTGTTTTTATCTCTCGCAAATGAAACTCAGTTTTATTCCAAGTAATTTTAAACAATAAACTTCAGCTCTAGTAAGTAGTGAGCATGTTGAATGAATATATCTTTTGCAAGCATCACATTTAATTTCCCTTTCTGGAGTTAGCTCATTATTACTTTGCAAACAGTTTTTTCATTGCAAAACAGACACAACATTTTACGATAGACTGCGCACCAGTGGTATATTTATTAACTTTACAAATTTACTATTCTCGCGTATGCAACTTGTAATACATAAGCTTTTTGCGGGCAGTTGTATGCAACATCACGCACATTGTTTTGAAATGACTAATTTAGTTTAAAGTTGCATTGGTTAGTATGGATAGGGCATTATATATTAATCTACTTTATCGAAACTTTCTGCTTAATTCACTAAACAGGTTTATATATATACATATATATATATATATATATATATATATATATATATATATATATATATATATATATATATATATATATATATGATAGAACGCTTTATAGCGTTCATAATAATATCAATTAAAACACACAAATCCAAGCACATATAAGCGTTTATTACTACGTCTATTTACAATCTGTCACATATATGTCATTATGTTATCGTTACTATCGTAACATATTACAAAGGAGGTCCAAGAACTAGTTTTGATCCTAACACGGCCGTCCTGATCTCGCCGCGTCCTAGCGGCATTATCTAAATTTAACTGAAAAATAAAACAACTTATTATCCTAACAAGGCCGTCCTGCTCCTGCCACGTCCTCGCGGCGTCTTCAGAATTTAATAACTGCAAAATAAAACAGAGTAAACGAAAACATAATGTTAGTTTTGCCCGTCTCCTTGAGGTTCCTGGCCATCCAGAGTTTCACTGAACTCCTTGAGGTCCTTGAACATTCAGCGGCGAACAAAACAAACACATCTCCTCGAGGTCCCTGACCATCCAGAGTTCCTATGAACTCCTTGAGGTCCTTGACCATCCAGAGTCAACAAGACAAACACGACCATTTTAGGTCCAACAACTCCTTGAGGTCCCTGACTGAATAGAAAATAAAAATATAATGGTATTTTTTTTGTAAATTAGGTACCTATGTGTTAGATAGATGGGGAACCTGCGGCCTCCGTAAGTTTCTTGTGGCCTTTAAAAAAGTATCTTTTATTTTTATAAAAGTTGCATTTATAGGTATATCAACTTATGCGGCCTCCTTTATTACTGCCTAATTTAAATATGGCATCCAATGGTAAAAAAATTCCCCACCTACCATATAGTTTCTGTCAATTACAATTATGGTATTTATTTATGTTTATTAATTTATAAAACCGCCATTTGATTGACTTAGAAAGGGCGGCAAATTGGAGACCGCCCCGGGTGGCAAAAGATCTAGGTACGCCACTGCTTATACTGTTCTATGGTAAGGAGCCAGCTTCAAATTTGCTCTGTATATTGGTCATCGCATTGAGAAAGATACAAAATAGATTTATCAAACATATTAAGTTCAAATATTCTACTGATATTAGCCTTGTATCTTTGGAAAACATACGAATAATAACTGATATCTAGTTATATACAAAGTTATTAACAACATATTTGACTATCCAGATCTTATTAATCAATTTTATCTAACAGTTCCTACTAATGCGACCAGACAAAATAAAGTTTTGAACATAAATGAATTTGCTAGCAATCGGGATTTTCCTGATATATTTTTAGTCAATATTACTGTACTAAAAAAAATATTTAACCCTAGCCGGACCAAAATAATTTTGATTTTTTTGTGACCAAAAATAGGTCATTTGTGACCCATTTTTCAAAATGTGTTTAAGACCCATATTTCAAGTCTTATATTTATGTCCACTTAAGGGGCCTATTCTGTAACTTTTCACAAGATCTTAAGATGTTAATTTTACTTGTACATAGTATGTTTTCATAGTAGCCTATCAATTTAACACCATGTCAAGAATCACAGAATAGGATCTAAATAATTTAATTTTGAATAATAAAAGTGAGTAAAGCATTATAAAAAAAATTATTTATGACATTGCCAACTTATATGAAAATCAAACAGAATTCATAAATGTAATATATAACAAAATATAATAATTACATAGACACAAAAATATAATTACATATAACATATCAGAAGAATTTTAATTATTCTCCATCTTCATCTTTTTGTCAGTAATTGCAAGTAATTTGTTTTATTGCTATTATAGTTGAATGTTTTGGACAAACGAATTTATTGCATTAGTTACATTTCTTTGCATATTTGTTATCATTTCCATGGCAACTAAAACAACGACCTCGTTTATTTCCTGAACTGCTCGGATCTTTTGTAATATTAATAATAATAATTTATAATACAAACAGAACAGTATCTTAGCTCGGTCGATTGAGATATGATGAAAAAGCAACTGTGAAACTAATAAACTTGTCAAAACTTGCATTATTGCAGGTGTCTAATTACGCATTACGTACTGATATAAGACATTACTAACAAATCCCAAAATCAGGTCAGGCTAGACCCGTACTGTAAAACAATAAATCGGCTTGATAAAAAAAAGTTTATCATTATAAAATATATAGTTATAATATTTGAGGAAAAGTCCTAGTACGACAATAAATAACTCTAAAAAATAAAAGAGTTATTTAAAAAAATTCAACTTTCGGGTCAAATTTGACCCATAAATGGTCCGGCAAGGGTTAAAAAGATTTTTTTAAATTTTATTTTAATTTATAAGAATAATAATTTATACTATTAATAAAAACTGTTATTAAATACTGTCGACTTATATATATGTAATTTTAATTTTTTCACAATATGTAATTTTTTGTAAATAAGGTGCTACACTATTATTGGGCTTTTGCCATAAATTTTGAAATAAATTAATATATTCTATTCAGTTTTATACTTTAATCAGAGTAGGTAAATGTGTCCATCACATAGTTGCATGCAAGAATTATATGTAGGTACAAAATTATAAAATAACAAAATTTCACATTTTTATCTCAAAAGACCACATTAGATTTTTTCAAAGTTTTAAAGGTTTAATGGAAGTTTTACTTTATCGTAAAAAACTAATTTAAATTATTATTTTTTATCTTTCAAGTGCCCTTTTAATTTAAATATCAATTAAAGTATAAGTACGGTACCTTTTTCATTTTTACATTCCAGCTTTTTGAGAAAAATCTTTGTTATGTTTCGTTTTTGTAATTAACTTTATTGATTAAACTAAGGCAAACTTATGGCATAATCTCGAAAGAAACCTATTGTAGATTGATTACTCTCTTAATAATTTATAAGCTCTTAATGGAAAACTGCGGCTTACTTTTAATTTTATTATTTTGATTAACAAAGTTCGAGCCATAAAATATTTGTAAAGTTGTTAATTATTAGCGAGATGAGGAAACAAGCACTAAATAAAATCCTTGAATAATACTAAATTTAATTAAATTGTATTAATTTAGCTGTAGGCTCTTTGCAAACAATGTGTTTAGCTTTACCATTAGCTCTTGCAGGTCAAGATTGTTTCTAAAACTGACACGGGAACACGGTACACATAATAGCTCGTGCAAGAAGCATGGACTTTGCAAATTAACGCCAGCTATCGAGTTTGACCCGGCGAATTATTAATAGTCATCGCAAAACAAATCCCTGACTGGAAATTGGAGGCGCTTAAACAGAAATTGTAAATTTGTAGGAATCATCAATATTCTATTACCATCTTTTCCCTTGACGTACTGGGAATTATTTTGAATCTCGGAGTAATGGGTAATCAGCCCATTGACTCCAAAGCCTGGTGGTGGGGCTGCCACCTGAGCCCCCAGGCAGGCATACTATTTAGAAGATAACAGTAGAAAAGAAATGAAATAATGAGATACTGATTCTTATATTGCTACGCGAATCAGAGTCTGAAGTACAAGAGTTGGGTCAAGTTCGTCCCGACAGGAAAGTTGAGAGAAAGGAGGGTGACACAGAAAGAGGAAGTAAAGTCACGCTCTGTCAGTGCCTCTCCACCAGATGTGAGGTGGCACGATTTATTGTCGAGGTTCTCTCCTCTAGATCCGATGGTTTTGGTCACCTGGTCACAATCAACGCAAGGTCGGGAGTGGGCGGGCTGACGGGTACACCACGAGAAGGACGCATCTCTAGATACGTGACCTGAACACCACGGAGTTGAACACACCTCAGTGTGTTCTTTTCCGTGAGGTGGTGTTCCGGTACTCCCATTCGGTCTTGAGCCTAAGCTCCTTGGACGACGATGTTGTCCCTGTGACCAGCTCTCCTAACAGGGTCATCCTGCGAATGGCACCGGGCATCGGGCGTCTGTCTTGTGTTTTCGGGCTTCGACCTGTTTCACGAGGTTAGCCAGCCCGAATACAAGGCGTTCCTATCGAAGACACTCATGGTTTTAAGCACGGTTCTTCGAGGCGTCGCCAGGTGACAATTAGCTTACCCGTACTCTCCGGATGCGAGTGTCTATAACCCGACCTTTGAGTTGCCGCGATTTTTCCGCAAACGATCCCGCCAATGGAGTTGGTGCCAGTAAGTGCCATGGAGTATCCACAAAGAATCTCCTAATGACTACCCACGACAAAAGACTTTATAACCACATCACCGACTTGAAGCCTATGGCAGATAGACGAGTTAGATGGAGAAATTTTATTGACAGCCTATGCTCTTTTTAGAGGCAGTCCAAAATCAACCGATCCTGGACAAGGCTTGATGATGATGATGATGATCTTTTCTCTTGTACCACAACCAATAATAATGGTTGCCTCTACTACATAGTCTTTTAAACTGCTCACCTGTAAGTGTGTTCTTACTTATCTTATCTTATCTTACTTATCTACAACCGTGTCGACAGACGTGCAAGTACGGAACAGAGATTCAAAATAAGCTAAATTAATTTCTTAGGAAAAATTGTCGTAACTTTGAAACTACTAAACCGTATTTATAAATTATTTCAATTCTGATCATTGTCGAAATCAAGTGCCAAGTCTGCCACTGAATAAATATATATTGTTACTGATAACAATAAAATGCGTTAAATATAAACTGAAAAGAAGGATTTTGTATTATTCGCGCGCATAAATACATAATAACTTTGGAAATACTGAACAGATTTTACAAATTCTTTCACTTCTGTTTACTGTTGGTAAAGTTGGTACACGATTTATGTGTGTCAACTTTGCCGCTGACTAAACCTATGTTGTCGCTGATAATTTCAAGAAAATGCGTTAAATATGATCGGAAAACATGTCACAAATGACTTTATAACTTTGGAACTAATGAAGCGATTTTGATAAAACACTTTTTGATCTTCGAGTGAAACGCGCAATACTGGCAGATAGACAGACAGACGTAGCCTTTTATATATGTAGAGATCTAGATGCAAATCAATCCTTTCTCATAGTGCTTTTTGCTGTAATGGCTTCTTGTCATAAGACGAAATTATATATATTGGAATACGTATTTCGGATTTCAGACTTTGCGATACTCAGCCTGTAGTTTTACCAGGCGGTGTACTGTCGATGACACCGCAAGAATTAAGGTCTTGCGTTTTAACCCAATTCAGGAATGTATCTTATGCAAATGATTTGATTGAAATGAGCACTCTTCTATTGGTGTCCTATTGGCGATTGCATTTCTAAAAAGCTAATTTGTACTGCAACCAGAGCTGGGATGTATTCGAGTACAAAAGTATTCGAGTACAGTAATTAAGTACTTTTACTGTACTCAGTACTCGTATTCGAGTACATATTTTACCCAGTACTTTGTACTTGTACTCCTGTCAAATTTTTGGAATGTACTCGAGTATCTATTATGTATGCACTGAAAAATTAGCAATTTTGTTATTACCAAACTGGAACTAACTTATTTCAAAGAAACCGAAATATAATATTTAGAAGAATATTGTTTAGTGTTAAAGCCATTGGCGGCTAGCCTGGACGTCCTGCAAGGCCAGGAAAATATTTATTTTGGTTTCCTTTTGCCTAGTCTGGCCACCTTAAAAAATAAGTGGGAGAAAATGAAGAATTTAAAATTTAAATACGGAGGAGAAATATTGTTAAATTGTTGCATAGAAAATTTATTACGAAGATTCGATTCAATTTTTAATAGGAAATTTAAAGATGCCATTATTGCCACAGTTTTATGCCCAAATTTTAAATTACGTTGGTACAATTCAATAAAAAATGAAAGTAATGAAAATGTAGCTATTCAAATTATAAAGAAAATGATTTTGATGGAAGGAGAAAAAGAATTATTGGATGTTGAGGAAGAAAAAGATAAATATTCTTCTGATGATTTAGATAGATTTTTCGATTTTTCTGAAAACCATGATAATATGACTTCCACAATACAGAAAAACAATAATTCTCATAATCAAATTGAATTACAATTATTGAAATATTTGAAAGATAGAAGAACAAATATCCATATGCTGAATGATTACAAGATCGTAAAAAAACTTTTTTTTAAAAGCAATACATATTTGCCCTCTTCTGCGCCCGTCGAGAGGTTATTTTCCTTTGCATCTATAATAGATTCCCCAAGAAGAAATGCACTAAGTGACGATAATTTTGAAATTTTATGTAATAAATAAATTTTTTGTTCTTTATATTACAATGAAGCAGTTGTTTTTATATCATATAACTATAACCTATAAGTAAAATATATACGAGTATGTGTACGTATCACTTTTTTACTTATCCGGATAAACGACCGGATGACGTATTAGTACTTGTACTTGTACTCGAAAATAAGTACTTGAAGTACATGAGTATTGTACTCGTACGTGTACTCAAGTCCAGTTTTTCCAAAGTACTTAGAACTCAGTACTTAAGTACATTTTAGTTGTACTCGTCCCAACTCTGACTGCAACCAAACCTTCGTTGGCCAGCAAGGGCGTATTGGGCGCCCTGGGTGCTTATTTTGCTATTTTAGTTTTTAGAGTTAGATCTGCAATCCTGCAATGTATCGCGTAAAGTAATATTCGCTTTATATCTACTTGTCGGGAACGTATTTCAAGCTTCCTATGAATGGTGGAGAATATTACAAGCATAAACAAGTCTGTGTGAATATGATGTAATATTTCTTGTAGAAACTTGGTTAAGTGATGACATTTACAATAGTGAATTGTTTACTAATAATTATCAAGTATTTCGTAGAGACAGGGACGTTCATACTTCTCACAAAAAAAGGGGAGGCGGAATAATAACTGCATTCTTGAATAGTTTTTTAGTTACTGAACAACCTAGTTGGAAAACCTTATGTTGTGAGGATCTGTGGGTAAGTCTGTCTTTACCAAATATATTATCTAAATTACATATATGCAATGTATATCTGCCTGATTATAAGAACTTAGCTGACTTGAATATATTTATTGATAACTTAATTAATTTACGTAACAATTATCCAGACGATGATTTTCTTATTGTTGGCGATTTTAACTTGCCTAATTTAACGTGGATGCCAGATAATAATAATAATGTACATTACTTAAATCCATCTATTGCCACAGATAATAAATCATCAATTTTTCTGGATTGTTTTTCAGTCACAAGTGTTTTGCAGTTTAATCATTTACCTAATTGTAATAATAATATTCTAGATTTAGTGCTAAGTAACAATGAAGATATAACAGTTGCGTTATGTGAGAACCCTATTGTTAAAGTTGACGAATATCACATGCCGTTAAATATAACTTACTATTTAAATAAAATACAATTTTTTCATAAACAAAATAATCCAAATCGTAATTTTTTAAAAGCGAACTATGACAATATTAACATGGCTCTTTGGGCAATTAATTGGGATGAGTTGGTAAAGTCCGAAAATATTAATTTAGCTCTTAATAATTTTTATAACATTTTAAATAGCGTCATTGAAGAAAATGTATCTTTTAAGAAAACTAATAAAAATTCATTTCCCATTTGGTACAAAACATCAACAATAAAAATGGCAAATGAAAAAAATAAATTCCACAAAAAATGGAAAACTTATAATCAGACTTCAGATTACTTATCCTTTTCCACACTTCGACGTCGTTTAAGAGTAACTACTAAAAAAGATTACTTTGACTGGTTAAAAAATACCGAAGAGAGTATAACAAATGATCCAAAAAAATTTTGGTCTTACATTTCTACTAAAAAACAAAAATTAAATATTCCACGGAGTTTATTTTATGGAAACATCCATGCAAAAAACAAGAATGATGTTTGCGAAATTTTTAGTCAATATTTTCATTCAACGTTTGAGCCAAAATCCACCTCCAACATATTAAATTACACCAGTAGCACACTTAACACTTCAGATAGTATTAACATTAGAAACATTAGTAAAATTTCAATTTTAAAACGTTTAAATAATCTCGACGTCACTAAAGGATGTGGCCCTGATAACATTCCTGCAATATTTATTAAAAACTGTGCTGAGGCGTTAAGTGAGCCGTTGTTTATTATCTTCAATAAATCTTTGAAAAGTGGAATCTTTCCTGATCAATGGAAAATGGCAATTATCACTCCAATACACAAAAACGGCCCTTTGAATGACGTCACTAATTATCGCCCAATATCCAAGTTAAACATATTTGCAAAAGTATTTGAAAGTGTTGTTACAGATTTTTTATCATATAATTTAAAATCAGTTATAATTCCTGAACAACACGGTTTCTGTAGGAAACGATCTACACTGACAAATTTACTTTTATTCACTGAGCATGTAAATAATTCTTTAGATAATTCTGGTCAAATTGATGTTATATACACAGATTTCAAAAAAGCATTTGACAAAGTTAATCACGATCTATTGATTATTAAACTGTCGCAAGCTGGAATTCATGGAAATCTATTGCGATGGATTGCAAGTTATGTAACCAATAGGCTACAAGCAGTGGCGATAAATGGTTGTATTTCAAATTATGTTCAAGTGACCTCAGGTGTTCCCCAGGGTTCCCATCTGGGCCCTATTCTTTTCATAGTTTTCATTAACGATATTTGTAAATATTTAAAATCAAAATTTTTGTTATATGCAGATGATTTAAAAATTTACAAAGTCATCACTTGCTTACAAGATTGCATTAACTTGAATAATGATTTACAAACTTTAAATAATTACTGTAAGGTTAATAAACTTTTTTTAAATATAAACAAATGCAATAGTATAACATTCACACGTAAACTTTTTCCTATAAAATATGTATATGAAATAGGAGGCACGTCACTGCTTGAAATCAGTGTTGTTAAAGACCTAGGGATTTATTTCGACAACAAGTTAAAATTCGATCACCATGTGGATAAAATTACCAAATCAGCATATAAACAACTCGGCTTCATAATGCGTTCTTGTAAACATTTCAAATCACAAAATTCACTTAAAATGCTATTTAAATCTCTAGTTTGCAGCCGGCTAGAGTACAACAGTGTCATTTGGAATCCACAATATAATACACACATTAATAAACTAGAATCAATTCAACACCGTTTCACAAAATACATTTTTTTTAAATTTTATAGATATGATCCGTTGCCCTCTTATAATAATCGCCTGGCCAAATTTAACCTTTGCACCCTAGAACACCGTAGAATCAAATTGGATATGAATTTTATATATAAAATAGTAAATAATATGATAGACTCAACTGACATTCTGAGTCTAATTAATTTCAATACGCCAATCGTTCAAACAAGAAAAACTAATACTTTTTATAATAATAAAATTTGTTCAAACTTAGGTCAAAATTCTCCTTTAAACAGAACCATGCATACGTTCAATAAATTATTTAACAATTGTGATATTTACTTCTTGTCGTTTTCAAATTTTAAAATCATAGTTAATGATACACTAACAGGAATGGAGTAATTTACTCACTTTTATACTTCATTGTTTCTTTTCTTTTTTGTACCGAAATTGTAAATTTGAAAAATTGTAAAAAAAATTGAACACAAACTTGTAAAAATATTTTTGTATCATATGTTGTAATATGTAACATGTTAAAATAATATATGTAATTAGTGGGGGTCTCTAGGAATGGAACAGTTCTGTTGACCACCCAAACACAATAAATAAATAAATAAATAAATAAATAAACAAATAATTAAAATTTCATTTAGGGTGTAATCTAAATACACAATGTAAGCCATTTTGTGCAAAGTTGTAATTTTTCTATGGAAAAGTACTCCGTCATTACTGGTTTGAGATATATTAGGTTAGAATAAACTTTACATTGTTTAAAAATTTTTTTGTTAAAACTTGATAAGTATATTCAACACACAAAAAAACTTGAAGACGCTAGCTACTGGTCATACATATCGAAAAATTATTAAATAAATTTATTAACCAACATTTACTATTTGCTATTACTATTTGTAGACTCTAGGTTATGTAAACTTTCTATCAATCATCCAATCGTTCGCGAGCGTCAAAAGTACTAAGAACACATCTCATCAAATGCAGAGGATTACTTTGTGCTCGTCAAAAACAGACACAAAGCGGATCATGTCGAATGGCTTGTGTGTGTGTGTGTGTGACACTACACAAAAACGTCACACGACCGGTTACTTTAGGCAATACATTACTGGATCGGTTCGTTAATGTAGACGCAGCTTAAGATCTTACTTCTACTTTGGGGAAATTTTTTACTTGTACAGGGATATGAACATTTCTTAAATAATTTTACTGTCAATGCTTCGATTTTATAGTCTCGTTCTTCTTCTTAAAGTCCATGCTCGAGGCTCTGAACTGACAAGTTCGTACTGGATATTCGGAGCGTTGGCATTTCCCCGCATACAGTTGTGTTGTGTGTGTTGCTTGTGTAACACAATCGTATGGGACCTACAATTTACTATCGTGGAATCCGAACCACTAATTATTTTGGGGAAATTTTATTAAAGTTCGATTATCCAGAGAAGTCCAGTCAAGGTCATATGACTGAAATAATAATTAACGTACTGATATGTTTCTCTCTAAGGTATAACTACGACAAACGTATTTACATAATTCAAATTATTACATAACTTGGTTATTACCCGTCAACAATGACGGATTTATAATATAAAAATTTCAATTGTTTGTATATGTATATGGTTTTATTTTTTAACGTATGTTAATTTCGTCGCCGATCAGCTAATCACGGGACAGGATATCACCAGTTAGCCAATCACGGGAGAGGGTGTCACCTGTAAGCCAATCAAGAGACAGGGTGTCCCCAGTTAGCCAATCACGAGAACCTTAGGAAAAATTGACGTCATAATATTACCGACACTACATACAGACACTTGCTAATATAGTTATTCATAAAAATTTTATGATTAAAACGCTTCATTTTTACGCAGTACATTACATTTATATTGTTAAAACTAAAAATAATTTGAGACGTTTATTTATGCCTACGAAACCCTAGACATTTCTGTATGTCATTATATTGGTAGTATTTTAGAGAATAAATCTGCAAAATATTGTTCATATCGGTAAAAGGATATAACAGTGTCTAAGTTTCTTTTTTATGCCTACGAAACCCTAGATATTTCTATATATAATTATATTCGTAAATTTTGAGAAAATAAATCTGCAAAATATTGTTCATATCGGTTAAAGGATACAGGCGTGTCTAAGTCTCGTTTATGCCTACGAAACGCTAAACATTTCTATATGTAATTTTATCCGCAGTTTCTGAGAGAATTAATCTGCAAAATATTGTTCATATTGGCCAAAGCATATAGGAGTATCTAGAGTTTCTTGTTTATTCCTACGAAACCCTAGACACTTATGTATATAATTATATTCGTAGATTCTTAGAGAAAAAATCTGCGAAATATTGTTCATATCGGTTAAAGGTTTTAGGAGTCTCTTTTTTATGCCTACGAAATCCTAGACATTTATGTATGTAATTATATTCGTAGATTCCTAGAAAATAAATCTGCAAAATATTGTTTATATCGATCAAAGGATATAGGATTGTCTAGAATTTCTTGTTAATGCCTACGAAACCCTAGACATTTCTATAACTTGTTTTATCCGAAAATTTTTAAATAATAAATCTGCAAATTATTTTTCATATCAGTCAAAGGATATAGAAGTGTCTACAGTTTCTTGTTTATGCCTACGAAACTCTAGACATTTCTATAGATTGTTTTATCCGCAGATTCTTAGAGAATAAATTTGCAAAATATTTTTCATATCCATCGTAGGATATAGGAGTGTTTAGAGTTTCTTGTTTATGCGTACGAAACCCTAGACATTTCTGTATGTAATTATATTCGTAGATTCTTAGAGATTAAATCTGCAAAATAATGTTGATATCAGTCAAAGGATATAGGAATGTCTATAATTTCTTGTTTATGCCTACGAAATCCTAGAAATTTCTATATGATATTTTATCCGCAGATTCTTAGAAAATAAATCTGCAAAATATTTTTCATATCGATCATAGGATATAGGAGTGTCTAGAGTTTCTTGTTTATGCCTACGAAACCCTAGACATTTCTATATGTTATTTTATTCGCAGTTTCTTGGAGAATAAAACTGCAAAATATTATTGATATCAGTCGAAGGATATAGGAGTATCTAGAGTTTCTTGTTTATGCCTACGAAATCTTACACATTTCTATATGTAATTATATTCGTAGTTTCTTAGAGAACAAATCTGCAAAATACCTGTCAATCAAGAGACCTGAAGAGTCCCCAGTCAGCCAATCACGAGAACCTTAGGAAAAATGACGTCACAGTGTTACCCAGATCACTAACACACACTAGCTTATTATATATGTACGATTCGAATATGACCTTTACTGGACTACTTTAGATAATCGAACTGTGGGGCTTTTACCTCGGTGGTTGCCCGATGCCTTCTGAGGGAGGAACGGTCGGAAAAATGTAAGGTGTGTTCTCATTGATATCAAAATTAATATCTTTTCTGTGCACTTCTTGCATACATTATCTATAATGTGTTCATAAATGCCCACGAGCCTTTTTGCAAAACCGCAGAACTACATGAATTCTTCTTTGTTGTTACTCCTCTGTTGAACAGCTTCCTTTTGACGTAGAATATGTCTGTCGGTTCGTTCTAGTAGTGAATCCCTCGATAAAAATCCGTGTGTGCAAAAAAAAAATTACACCAGACTTTCTTCTATTATTTCAAAACTAGCTAGCACCAAGATAGCACCAAGAAAATCACTGAGTTATAGAAAGATTCTATCGAAATAGAGTTCAGGGTGAGATAGTGCAAAAGTAAGGGAGCGCTCGTCCACCAGTTTTTGTGACGTTAGCGCTCAGCGCGCCCGCCTAAATTAGTATAACTCGGGATCATGACGTGATAGCACGTACCAACGTATTCGTTTTGTTTGCATGAGATCTATCGATATGTGTTATAATATTTGTGAGAAAATTTGATAAGACTTAAAAAAAATCTCTCTAAATCAAAACTTTGCACATTCATCCATTTTTAACATCCACCCAATACCCAACAACCACGAGACATTGTCTACGACTAAGAACCTACGGACGTGGCTTTGACATCGCTCTCATCCTCTTTTTCCTCATTCTTGCCTTATATTTTTAAATGTAGTAGTTGATATTTATTATTTCTCTCTGAATGTCCAGGTTTCAACATCTTATACAAGAATATTAAATACATAAGAACGAACAAGGCGTATTTTGAGAGGTATCGTTAAACTACGGTAGTTAACATTACTGGTTAGTTAATTTTCTGAAAAGAACATTTGACTTTGTAGTAGGCTTTGCACATGTTATTATTTTTTTTAATTTTGTTAAATATTAGGAGGCGGCGTAGAAAAAAAAGAGTACTGAAAACTGTATATATATATATTGCAACGGGCAACGTTCCTCCGTCTTCCCTGACGGTGGTGAATTAACGAATGTCCCACACAAAGTACACACAAAGAAAGCCTCATTATTTCTATTTATTCACAGTCCGAGCGGTATCTATTTATTTTTATTTCTACTATTTATCTTTACACCATTTATTTCATACTATTCATTTTATACTATTTATTTACACTATTTATGTTATACATTTATCTAATTACTAATACCTTAATCTAATTATTCATTTTTAACTGTCAAACATATTACTGTCTTCTTTTTCATCTCCAAGGTTTTCCAACTTTCCCGAAGTTGACAACCCGCATGACTTAAACATTTTGGAGCCTGCCTACTTAAGGTCCATTGATCGTTACAGTATTGTCATTTTTAAACTATAAAATATAACTAAATATTTAATAAGTTTTTTCATAATTTTTATTTAGTTTGGTAAAGCAATAAACCAATAACTTGTTCAATTCTGCTGCGAATTTCAACTAATGAAAAATGTCAAATGCACTGTATATAAAATAAAAAATAATTAAATTAAATATAAGCCGGAAATAAAATATATATATATATATATATTTAGTAACATGTATAGTAACATGTTTAGTAACTAGTATATATATATTTCTAGAGGACCCCCTCATCGCACCGTTGTAATATCAGGATGAAATATATACCTATGTTTTAAATTAGCATAAGCTCAAGTTACCTAGAAAGCTTCATAAAAATCCGCAGCTGGAACAGTAAAACAAACATAAATTCAATTTGACGTAGATATCAGCCGCTACACGTTGTCCCCAAAGAGTCCGGAGCAGTAAAATATGGATTAAAACATAACCGGAAGTTGTATGAACAAGTGAGCAATATTTCATCAAATCACCTCCATTAGAACCGATAGTAACTACACGAAATATTGATTACCATGATGCATGTATTAGGTCGTCGATGAAGGATGAAATTTGTAGAAAAAAAGGCAAAGTTGGTTGAAAACTTACAAATATAAGGAATTATTTCTCTCCCCCCCCCCTGCCTACTTCATTAAAAGTGGCATTTGTTGTGGGACCATTATCCTCAACGTGTTTGTGTGAAGCAGAATTTGATCTCTAAAAACAAAATATATAAACTGTTTGCGACCACAACATTAAACTTTTAAACATTTAAAACATTTAAACTTTAACTGATAATAACCAAATTTTTGACATGTTTGATGACAGGGATAGACTCCGGCATATAAATAATGTTTGTTGTGTATTATAAATCATTTTTATTGGCAGTAAAGGTAAACTATAACAGTATACAGAATAATTTATTGCATTAAATGCAAAAATATATAAAACAATTTACCATTATAGATAAAAATAAAAACCTATGCAATTAATTTTTTTATAAAAATATTCAAAACATATTACAAAATTTGTATTAAACATTAATATAAATATTTAAAAATAAGTATGAATTTAAATTAAGGTTTAAAAATTAAAAAACACTAAAATATTAAAAAAAACAAAAACTATTGGTAAATAAGAAAAAGGAAATTATTGATAGTATATTAGGTCCTCAAGGATGAAATTTGTAGAAAAAAAGGCAAAGTTGGTTGGTAACTTACAAATATAAGGAATTATTTTATTCATCAAAGTATGCACCCATATTGTCAATACAATTTTGCCATTTAAGCGGCAGGTTGTTCAGGCCGGTGGTACAAAACCATGCCAAAGGCCAGTTTTACAGTATTGTCGAAATTAAACTGTTTTCCTATTAAAAAGTGGTCCAAATTGCAGAAGACGTGGTAGTCAGTGGGGGCTAGGTCTGGTGAGTATTGAGGATGATGAAGAAGTTCCAACTCCAATTCCTGTAGTTTTGCTACAGTCATTTGTGTTATCATGCAATAAGATAGGAGTCAATCTGTTGACCAATCTAAGCTGTTTTTCTTTAAGTTTTTGCATCATTACGTCTAGTTGGTTGCAGTATATTTCTGCTGTGATCGATGAGCCAGGTTTTTTTTTTTTGTTTGTTTGGTTTTTAAGATACCTGTACGAAATTTGGCGAACCAATTTGATATTGTCTGCTGCGTAGTAGCACTAGAGCCAAATACACTATTAATGTTTCGCGCGGTCTGCGATGCCGTAGTTCCACTTAAGAACTCATATTTCATAATAGTGCGAATTTCCGACCGTTTCACTTTCAACAAAATATTATTTTTTTTTAAATTTTGATATTTTTTTGAGCATACAATGATTTTTAAACAGGAGAGATGTGTAACTTTACAAAAAAAAAAAAACAACGGTAAAATATTAAGCCAGTGTCAAATAATAAGCTGTTAAAGTTGGCAATGTTATTAACTACAAATTTCATCCTTGACGACCTGATATAAGATGTGCATTCTTTTGCGTGTTCAGTTTATCAATACCTACAGTGATGGTAAAATCTTAATTCATGCTGCAAATTTAACATTTCTTATATATTTTTATTTTTTAAATATTTTTAAATATTTCTCTATAATAATGTTTACTATATCATTAGTAATACTCCTAGTTACCTTTTCAGATAATGGTGGTGTAAGTTTGTAATAATTACACGAGTAGTAGACTAGTCGACTTAGTTTTAGGAAAGGATTCGGTTTCGACATTAAGAGATGATTACCCGACCCTAGAACCGGATATCTGGAACTTGGTATACGAAACCTGGTATTTAAATTCAATTCAATTTATTTTAATATATAGGTATTTGTCCGAATAATACTCTTATCTTATATTACAACAATGTAGCATCTAGACGAGAACGGTCGGGGTTCAGTTTGCTAGTGTGTGGTTACTGAGCGGTGGGCCAAGGTTCATTCCCTGGTACCGGCAAAAACACCTTACATTTTTCCGACCGTTTCTCCCTCGGAAGGCATCGAGCAACTACCGAGGTAAACGCCCTAGTTGAATTTCCCCAAAATAATTAGTAGTTCGGATTCCACGATGATAAATTGTAGGTCCTATACGATTGTGTTATGTACAGGCAACACACACAACACAATTGTATGCGGGGAAATGGCCAACGCTCGAAATGTGTTCAGTACGAACTTGTCAGTTCAGAGCATCGAGCATGGCGCTCTAAAGCCTGATTTATAATAGACACATAACGTAACGCATAGATTGGCTTCATAACTTAAAGAAGCTGAATCTTAATACTATCGTTCTCCTGATTATAATACAGCCGCAAAACATAGACACAAAACTCCATAATATAAAAATTCATCAAGTTGAACATTCATGTTTGTGGAGCCATGCGTAGCCAATCACAGAAGAGAGTGCCGTGCTTGACAATTGTCATAAGTTTTTGTATGCAACTTATTAAAAATGGAAAAAGAAGCGAGGTTGGTTGATTTAATGGAAGATAATCCAATATTGTATGACAAATCGAGAAGAGCGCCACGTTCCGACTAATGTACTAATGCGGTACACAGGTTCTATTATAAACACCGTAGTTATGGCTTGTGCGTTGTGCTGTGGAGACATGCTATGTTATATGCCATGCGTTATGTTATGTAGCTATTATAAACCAGGTTTAAGAAGAAGCATCTAGCTATCATCTGTTAAGGCAAACTAGGCAACCAATATATTAATAAAAAAAGTCTGTGTTAAATACTAAACTCGGCCCTTAACGTTCATGGTTAAGGGCCGAGTTTCACGGCTTACTATGTTATTTTAGTGCAGAGTGGCTCAAGTATGGTTCTCAATTACATGTCTTATGTTCCTAAGTTGAAGGTATCCTTAAATTACGATACTTGGGCATTCGCCGCAGAGAATTTCCTGATATTTGATGGTCTGGCTAGACTCACACGTTACCACATAATTGTGATTATTTTGTTATTATTATGTGGTTGTGCTGTCGGTAGCAAAAAATACACACATACCGCTCTGTTTGCTTGAAGTCAATATCAACTAAATGCACTTATTCCTTTATTTTTTATTCCTTGCTTCAGAATTGTCATAATATTGAGTGCAAAGCATTTTCCATGTTTTTTCTGCACGATTGCAAATATCTTCTGAAGTATAGATCATATGCAAGGTTAGTTGTGGATCTCTTCGATAAGCAACTCGGTGTCAAATAAGGTGACCATTCGTACTGGTTTTACCAGAACTGTACTGTTTTTTTGGTCATTGGTCCTGGTTAGTCGTGATATATAACCAGTAGTTTAGGGACACAAAATCAAAAATTATTAATTTTTCAAAAGATCGAGTAATCGTTCCATCTTTCAGTACGCGCGTAAATTTAAATACAAAATACGGCTCAGCAGTGTCGCGGCCTTTTCAAAATTACTTTCTTAATCTACAATATAAATAAAAGAAGTGCATTTTATTTTTTCACTTAAAGACTAAAAAACTAAGCTTACTCTGCAATATTTTTACTTGCCCGACCTTAATATACAAGGTGTCTCAAAAGAAATTTTATATTTAGTGGATCGATTAAAAACAAAGTAAGCCGTATATAGAAAAAATGTTTATTAATTATTAAAATACACTTTTTGGGGATTTATTTATTAAAAATAATATCGTCTAAATGTAGACCCTCGCGTTCTCGGCACTCATTTAATCGAACAGTAAAATTACTTATGACATCTCGGCAGGTGGACTCAGGGATGGCTGCCATTTCGTGACGGATATTTTCTTTCAAATGCGCCAGTGAAGTCGGTTTATTGGCGTAAACTTTAGATTTAAGATAACCCCATAGGAAAAAGTCCATAGGGGTTAAATCTGGACTGCGTGGAGGCCAATTTATGTCACCTCTCCGGGAGATCAATTGAATATCGGGACTGGCATCTTGGGGCTTTAATTCTTGCACCAATTGAATTTTGTAGGGGTGCAGCTTTAGGTCTTTGTGCATAATGCGATGTAATGATGATCTATGCACATTTAAAGCACTTGCGCGCTTCCGAATTGAAAGGTTCGGGTCGTCACGAACAGACTGAAGAACATTCTCCACGTTTTCTACCGTTCTTGATGACCTAGGTCGCCCGGATTTTTATTTATCCAGCGTTGTACCAGTCTCTTCAAACTTTTTAACCCAATGTCGAATGAGAGGAATGCTTAGCGCATCATTTAAGTGGCGAAAACCTCGAATACTGCAGAATTTTCTACGCGCTACAGTCGCTGAATCACCGTTTTTGTAAAACTCTCGCACGCATAACGCGCGGTCTGCTCCCGAGAAACGCTCCATAGCGACTCAATTCCCAAGAGCCAGGCTAGCGATTGACATAACCCCCGCGCCCCTCGGATACGTTGCGTTCACGCAGTAAGCTAAATAAATATAAAATTTCTTTTGAGACACCTTGTATAAGGGGTAAGTATTGTAATCGCGAAAATTTTCGATGTCGAAATTTTGACTGATGACCACGTTTCATGGTCCAGGGAATCCAAAAACCCTATTTTCGAAGTGCCGTTTGTATGTGTGTGTGTGTCTGTGTGTGTGTCTGTGTGTGTGTCTGTATGTATACACGATAACTCAAGAACGGTTCAACTTAGAGAATTCGTTCTGGTACTAAAAAAATCTTCTATTAAATGGGAAGAACCCTATTGTTTTTTTTTATGAAGATCGGTTGACTAGAAAGAGTTTACTTGTGTCGATTTTAAGATTTTTGCGAATATTTAGCAACAGAAAAATATTTCGAAAAAATTTATTGAACAAAAGTTACTATAAATGCAATTACTAATAACTTTTATTTGAGATGTTTTTTGATAAAACGAAAAATTTTGAATTTTTTTTGTAAAATTATTTAATTTTTTTTTTTTTTTTAATTTCCAATTCTCAATTTTTCATACTTATATGTAACGTTTCCATGGTCATGATAATTAATTCGCAACTAGTAAACCAAGCCTTGGACAAAAATTTGTATAAAACATAATTTGATGTATTTTTGAAGATTTATCTAAATATTAAAAAAAAAAATTTTTTTATGGGAGGGCAAGTCTAGCGGAGGTTTGCCTTCGCCACTGGTTTTAAATATATATTCTACGATAGCCACTTTTCTTCATGCTGACTGAGCAGGTGCGCTCCTAGAAAAATTAACTGAGAGGGGTCTATTTCTAAAGAATATCCAATTAATTATATAAAATGTATTATTGCCTCTTTACGGGGAGGGGTGGTCTTATATATTAATTACATTTTGACTATGATCTGTTTTTTAATAACAAAAGATATGATTTTATTTACAGTAGCTTAGTTTTTTTAAGTATATGATATTTAGTTCCTGGGGGGAGTCAGGACCCAAGGACCCGTCTCCTATTCCACGCCCCTGTACTTGGGCTATTTTAAATGTTCTGGTTTTATATTTGACAAAAATGGTCACCTTATGTCAAAGGACTCTTCATTTCAAGCCATTTACCAAAACGAAAAAAAAAAAAAAAAATGTGCTTTACAAACGTTAGTGAGTAACTAACAGAATGCGTAGTCTGTGAGGAGTGGTTGAATGTCGCACTGTGTGAGTTGCGATAAACAACCTACTGCCACAATTTTGTAGGTGATATCGTCCACGCATTGTGACGGCCGTCAAATCCTACTTCCGTTAGTGATCCGTGTGAGTATTATCATGCGTTTCCATATCACATCATGACCGCCCACAATTTTACCACCGTGGTGTGGTTATGCTGTAGTACGAGTTTAGCCTTAGGCTGATCGAGAAACTAATGATTTTATTTGTATCGGTTTTACATATTTTTATTACACCATTGTTCGCCCAAAAGCTTTTATATCCGCGTGATTCCTTTATTTTTAATACACTGTTAAATAATACCATGTTTGTTCTAGACTGGTGTTAATTTATATGATTTTAGCAAGTAAGGAAGAGTTGATACTGATTTATGGTGCGATTATGGTCCAACATGTAAATCTTACAGAATTTAAGGCTAAATGAATCTTTAACTTTGACTGTTAAATTATTTAAAATTTTGCTATTATGGTCAACTAAATTTAAATACTTCAACTACAGAATTGTGACCTTGTTAGAGGCAAATTAAGTAACGTTCAACTGAGCATTGTCTGTCTCTCTGTGTGCGCATTGAATAAAGAGAGAAACCAATAGTAACATGTTAATTTAGTGTTTTTAGTGCTGGCTGTCAGAATATATAACGTGATATAACCAAAAACTTAAAATCTTTATTTATCGAAGAAAAAACATAAAATACATAGCAAAATGAATTCAAAGTACATTATTTATGAAAACATGTTTACAATATTTACCCAAAAATAATAAATAGTAAAAGTATAATTTTAAGATAAAAATGTATGTTCTTAGGTAATTTTCATACAAAATAACACACATGGCTTAAGCAATTCGTAATGAACCTGCATACTTTTTGGTCAGAACCAGTTGCCAAAAAGTTGATAGTTCCTAACACTTTGAGATGTAGTGGAAGTTCGTCTTGCCTTGCAGGTTGTCCATTATGTAGTGGTTGCAAAATTTCGTAGAAAATCATTTCTTTTGACAGCCGAAAAAAATTTCTAAAACACTCATTAGCCATTTAAAATGGATTTCTGTCTCTGTGTCTCTTATAAATCTTCGTTCTATGCGAAGATTGTTCTTAATACAAAGTACATATTTTTGATAATTAATAATGTTTATAAATTTATCTTTTATTACCTGTTGTCATCTTCCTCTGTAATTAAATTAACTAAAACTTGGACCAATTCGATTTTCTTGTAAATAAAAATGTTTAACTTTAAATACAATTTCGGGAAACGTTACAATCTGATCCAGTGTCAAACATAACCTCAAATTTAGCGCAATAGCGAGATATATCTGGCTGTAGCTTAAAGAAAAATTAAGGATTTATTTAACGTTAAATGGTGGCCGTAATTGCACTTCACGCTAAAGCCTGTGACCTTCACATTTAAAGAGCTTAAATATTTAACTGAAATGACCATAATCGCACCATTAGCCAGAGTATATGCTCCTCTATTTAAGATAAGTGCACCAAATAAGGCTCACCTAAGAGAATGTAATTTAAAAAATTGCATTAAATGTTACAGGAAAGAAATAAAACTAGGTTATATTACCGGACAATTTTTTTTTTATAAAAATCACAGTTTCACAAATTTCAATTTAATTCTTTGGTTCAATAATATCACTATAATCAAACTCTGCAACTGGGCCTTATTAGACACATGGGAAAATAAGGCCCACCTTAAAATTGAACCTAAATATCGTGCACATTGTAAATCACTTTTTAAAAAACAACAAAAAATTAAAATTAACTGTTTATTGATGCTACAGCGTTATCCTGCAACCCTTCTCATCCATGTTAAACATTTTTGTGGACTATTTCTTATACCTAGATTGTCCATGAAAGTTGCCAACTTTTAAAAGTGATCTTTCATTATGTTCTTGTTTAGTTTTTGCGCTCTGGCTGGGTTCATCATTTGCGCCTTGCGCTTAGATGGATGTCTCTTGAGAAACAAATTTAACCATTTTTTACCTGTCATTTCGGTTCTGTCATTAAACGTATTCTGTATATTGTTAGTTTTACAGAACTTATATGCTTGATATCGCAGAATATTTGGTGTTAATGGCAAACCATCATCAGAATAGCGAATGATGCGCCGAACTAAATCTTTCTCAATTCATTTGTTAATGTGGATTTTCAACCAATATTTTTTAATTCAGAGCCAGAAGCAATATGATTTTTAAAGTTCTCCTTGGAATGTTGTTTGCTGCTTCTGTTTGGGATAATTTTCCACGTTCTATTGCTTTAAGGGCAGCAGAAAGGGAAACAATAGAAACACATAAATACTAGTGTAATTTAACGTACCATTATGTGAACTTAATACGGCCCACCATTACCTTGACCTGGGCCTTATTAGGCACAACGCTACTAACAAATAAAAGTGTCTGTATATCTTGGTTCTGCGGTTTCAATCCAAGGATTGGTTGGTAGCAGGTCTGCATGCATCTCGATCCTCGGTCAGTCTTTTAAGTTGTCCAATGTAGTCCAGTCGGGGTCTACCCCTGCAGTTTGCTCCATCTACTGCTTCTTCCAGTATGGTATTGACTAGTCCTGTGTGTCTAATAATGTGTCCAATCCAAGAATTTCTTCTTTTACTTAGAACATTCATCAGACACAGTCTCTCTATAATCCTCCGGAGGTTCTCTTCATTTGTGACTCCGTCCACCTAGGGAATCTTGAGCATTCTTCGGTAACACCACAACTCAAACGACTCCATTTTCTTTCTTTCCGTTGCCCCGAGTGTCCAGGTCTTACTGCTGTAAAGCATTACACTAACGAATGTTTTCACCAATTGCTTTCTTAGCTCCAAGTTGATATTATTGGAGGTAAAGAGTGTCTTTTTTTGTTGAAAGTTATCATGGTCTGATGGAAGCGACTGACAAGATCCTTCTTGCTTCATCCATCGGATGTGATTTTGCTCCCAAAATACACAAACTAGTGGAACTTCAGCCCGCGTATCTTGTTTACTCACTACCATCACTTTTATTTCCTTTTATTTAGTCTTAGATTGTCTACAATCTAGAATCTACTAGATGATTGTCTACAATCACTTCCAATAAATGTTCGCTTCACACTGGACACACGTGTTGAAGTAAAGATCTTAAGTAGTGGGGATTAAAAGTGTATAATGTGATGAAGTAATGAACGTTAGTTGAGGTATCTATCGCTTATCAGCGAGAGATTATGAAAAATGGGTCTTATTAGGGGCCGGGCCTTATTTGGTACACCTACTTTATGTGTTTCAGAAAATAGTTTTTTGCGTCACGCCTTACAACTAAAGTTTCAATTGGCCTGTTTGTCTGGGTGCAATATCAATCTGTAAAACGACCGGTCAAAACGTTACATAGATCTCGTGGCATATCAATTTCTGGAGGTCTAGAAACAGAGAAATTACCTTATCTGCCTTTACAAGTCTATTTAGGTGTTTGAGACCTGTCTTTACTATAATTATTTTTATAAAGAAGTGTCATTATTATTTTAGTTACAGTACTGCCTAAATTCGGGGCTTCTTTCAATATAGTACCAGTGTTTTCTAATTATTTATATGAATTATGAATAAATATTTAACCAAAGATTTTTCTTTGTTTCTTTTAGTTTATTTTCTGCATTACATCTAGTTTCTTAAAGATTTTATCTAGTTTTTTTTGTTGTGAAGTACAGACTATCATCAATCATTCTTTTAAAATTTGTAAATTCAAATTGCAGGATTTTTTAACACAGCTCTTAATGTCACAGTCTGCAGCACCCAATTATCTTGTGGTAGTGCGAATGGATTCATCCTTTTTATGGCAACATTTAAGGTTATCCCCACACCGTTTTAACTCCTTGTTGTATTGGAATATTGTTAAGTTGAAACATATATAGACGTACGGCAATTGATAATTTTTTCACATCGTTCCCCATTCTTTCAAGACTTAAAAATACTCCCGCTGCTATGTGTTTATATTTATCAAACGGGTCATTCCATGTCAAGTGGTCTGATTTCAGAGAAGTGCCCTGCTCGACCATCACGGATTTTGATGAAATTTTGTATGAACATTCACACATGTCCCCAACGAACATTGGTAAAGTTTTACGTTCATCCATGCAATACTTGCTGAGATTTAGTAATTTGTTTGACCCCATACCGCAGCCTTCTATGGTATGACTCCGAGATTTCGACAACTTTGAGACACAGTATCTCTGCCAATATTTTGTTGAGAGAAACAAAACTTTGCCAACGTATACAACTTTTTGCGCTCTATTAAACAAAATAATAAACAAATCTTCATGAGCGATTCCCGTGAAGAAAATTTGGATCAAACTTGGCCTAAAAAAATTGCAACTCGAAAAAATTTTAAAGTTTGGCTTTTTATACCTCTGAAAGTAAAGGTACGATAAACGTGAAATTTTGCACATAATAACTTATCAATACAAGGTTAACGAATATAAAATTTCACACTCCTAATATTTTTCATTAGTTCAGGAATTGAGTGTAAAGTTGATGATTTTTGTGAAAATGCTAAAAACAGGGTATATTTAGCCCACTTTTACAAAAATATACCCTCTGGAAACTGTTTTAAATTATTTTCATAAGAAAGAGCATGTTTTAATCCCCCTAAAAAAGTAGGACTGGTTTTTCATCCCTGGTATATAAGGCCTTAGAAATAGGGACAAAGTTGAGAACGTTTCTATCACATGCTGCTATCGCAATATCGCATGCATTCCATTATTTTTCATCTTGTTTGTTTTATACAGGCATTATAAGTACCTAAATTGCGTTGATCCATGGTGACATTGTCACTACCAGTTCAGAAACTTGAACCAGTAACCCCATCGCCATAGGGTCACGCCCGATAGCCATGCAATACCAGCCACGGGTGGGTTTCCTGGTTGAGGATCCCAAGCCTCTAGTTTGGTTTCTTCTTTAAGGTTCCAAAGCCTTGTGTGGGTATCTGTCCGGTTCCCAAGCCAATGATTGGGCAGCTTATTCTAGGTTCCTAAGCCTGAAGTGGGTATCTTACATGGTTCCCAAGCCGAAGTCCATGATGTTGGTATGAATTGCCAAATTCCAACTATTGCTTATTTATTATTGAATTTAGTAGCCACTTTCTTCAGTGTCACTTCTTGGAATTGATACTGTCGGCCTGGTGACATAACTGATGGTGCTGGAAGGCCACAAATAAGGTGTTGTGCTGGAACCCAACAAATATCTTTTCTTTCGGGCCAATAAAATGAATGAGCCAAGCCTCGCGGATGCATAAATTTTACCAAAGCATCATTTTGTTCCAGAGAAATTTTTACAACATTGCCTACCCACCACTTATTGTCATAAATGCAGGCAACATAACAACCGGGAAATAGTTCGGCTAATTTTAAATTAGGATCGACAGAATTGGAAAGTTTGGCCACAAAGTTAACTGTGTCATTTGAAACTTTGCTGACAGAAATCTAATTCAAATCAACTGGCACAAACTGGTGATGATCTCTTGTGCCAGCTATTGCGGTGCTAGCTTTCCATCTTTCTTCTTTATGCATGGATGAACGTAAAACTTTACCAATGTTCGTTGAGGACATGTGTGAATGTCTGTACAAAATTTCATCAAAATCCGTGATGGTCGAGCAGGGACCACTAGACCACTTGATATGGAATGACCCAAACATTAGTTTACGCGTTCAGAAACAAAACGCAATACAACTTATTAGAGTTGCCGTGGCTTAGTAGTTAGACGGTTGCCTATGGAGCACAGGGGCCCTGGTTCGAAACCTCCCACCTCCTTCGGATTTTTATCTTCCGATATTGTGCAGACAGCTCTGGGGTCGACTCAGCATGAAGTATTTAATACTGATTAATGAGTACCTGTTTATTGAGGGACAAGAGGTCGGTCTAAACGTCACACTGACCACGTGAATTTCATTTCGGCGGTCTAGAAACGGAGAACTTATCTTACCTGCTGCTTCCACCTTCTGTGCCATTACATATAGTTTACCGTCTTAAAACGCATTTACCAGGTGTGTAAATTAAGTAACCGGATTTATAATTATTATTTTTTTATTCGTATAGAATTACAATTCAATATTGTCTCACTCAAAATAACTTCCTTGGAAAGCCACACAGCCCTGGAGATGGTTCTTCCAATCCTCATAGCAGTGCTGGAACTCGGTTACTGGAATAGCTTTCAGCTAGTCGGTTACGGACGTTTGAATGATTTCGAGTGTCCCAAAATGACGTCCATTGAGGTGATTTTTCAATCTTGGGAGGAGGAAAAAGTCACAAGGACTCAATGTTTTTACTGGCCAAAAACTTGTTTATTGAAATTGCGGTGTGGCAATGATTTTTCTCATCCCCAATTCATTGGTCAAAATCTGATGAACGGTAGTGTGAGTCAAGTTCAACTCTTCCCCGATCATTCTGACTGACAATCGATGATGAACACACAAGATCCCGGATTCTGTCGACATTTTCATCGGCTTTTGAAGCTGAAGGCCTTCCGCTGCGTGATTCATCTTCAATAAGCTCTCTTCCTTTTGAAAATGACTTAAACCACTAAAAAACCTGGGTCCTTGACAAAACACTGTCTCCGTAGGCCTGCTAAAGTTTTGCAAAAGTTTCCGTTGCACTGTGCCCAAGTCTGAAGCAAAACCCAATAGAACACCAGTGCTTGAAATGAATGTCACTCATTTTTAGAACGCACTAGAAAAAACTGTTTCACGAAAAAAAGCGCTACGGACATTAAAATTGCTCTAGCGAGTACAAACTCGTAAAGAAAGCGTATCACAAGTTCACCTGCCGCTCCTCCAAGTCCCGCGTCCCAAATGTTGCCAGATCTAACGCTATGTTGCCAGTCCTGTTACTTAATTTACACACTCGTATATCATTGTAATGATCAACTGAGATAAATCAATTAATATGATTATTATTGATACACCCCTGGAGATATGCCTACGTCGCCGACCAGAACTTCACAACACTGAACGTTGCACCTATTATTCTATCTAACGTAAAGTAATATTGCTAAGATAAAAAAGCGTTACCTGGTTTGTAATATTTTACTTTATTATTACTAGGTTATAAGCTACGGTGGCCAAACTATAGTTTATGAACCACATGCGACTCTTTCTGTATTAATAGACATTTTAATACATTGTATTACTCATCACACCATTCATTACTTTGACACAATTATTTTATACTGATTTTACTGTTCGATGCAAGAAAAGCGTATATAACAAACAAAGCAAATATTTTAAAAATATGTTTAATAATTTCAAACAAAATTTTCCAAACTAACATTAGCTACGGCTCATGAGGATTCATTTTTATATTTATGCGGCTCTCTTGTTCATGAACTTTGGCCACAACTTTTATAAAGCAATATTTTTCTCGGGATTTAAAATTATAAATTAGATTTTAAAAGAAAATTTTATTTTTATTCAATTTAAATTTAAATTATGTTTTTTCACCTTTAATGCAGAACAATAATATTGTGTAATCACCTACATAGAATGCTTTTCCCCCTTCAAATAATCTTTTATTGTGTTTAAGATCAGGGGTGCAACTAAAGGGTTTCAAATGGAAGCAATACTTATGATTATAGTTCCTGTGTTTTGAGCTTTTGAAATTTCTTGATCTTCTCCTGAATTTTGCATTCCATAGTTAACAAAATGTAAAGATGTACAATTTACATTGGACATGTCATACAACATATTAAAATCATAATACAATTATGCAAAATATAGAAATCTATCAACTATTTTCAGGATTCTATATACACACATCGGAAAAGTCTAGGGATATAAAAAAAATATGAAAATAAATAGCGTATGGTTTCTTTTGTACGTTTATTGTATTCTATCAATTAAAATACTCAATAAAAAAAAGTTTAGAACAAAATAAGCTAAATGTTATTTATAAAAATAATCAATATTTTAAGAAAAATATAATAAACAAAAAAAATAATGATAATAGAGAGTATGACCTCCACGTTGGTTGATCACAGCCCTACATCTGAGATTCATGAACAAAATAACATTATTTTATTTTATTTTATTTTATTTTATTTTATTATTGGACACCACAGACCAATAGTCCCTTATTGTGCGCATTCACTCATACATTACATATATACAACATTTACATTCAAACATTTATAAAAGTACAGTACATATAGTGTTTTTTCGGTACATACAGTAACTTTGTTTTACAGACAAATACATTTACATGTTCCAACATACAATATCTTTTCCGTTACACAAGCATAATCAAAACATTTCATATATTCACAGAAACACTGAAGGTCGTTTGTACTACACAGATTTATTTTGGAGATAGGAACTTGCACGTTGTTATTTACTTGGATTATTACTACAATGTGACTCATTACATCAAGTTTAAGACAATACTGCGAAATCTTTTAACTTAATTAAATATATCAATAGATCTGTCTGCAGACAAAAGTTGGTTGTAAAGAGCCGTCATTTTATGCAGTGGGCTCATTTTATAGTGCTCCGAGTTGGCCCTTTTGCAAACAAGTAATAATACAAACATGAGCGACATTACATCCCTCCTCGCCGCCAAAGTCCTGACAGCAAATGCTTTCAACACGTCTTGGGATGGTTTGTATCTTGGATATACCCCTTTCATGCGTAATTCTACAACGTGGTAATACCGCGATTGAACATTTTCAATACTTTTTTGGTATTTTGCTTGATAGGGTGCCCATATAATGCTCCCATACTCAAGTGTAGGAGATCTATTATTGATGTCTTCTTGAGGTAACTGTGCCCATTCTGCTCTTAGAAGCTCTCTGAATCTAAAATTATCGTTGATGTTATCCATATGTAGAGTGATTCTTCTCTTAAGCATGTCCCACACATGTTCAATCGGATTTAGATCCGGTTACTGTGCTGGCCATGGTATCGCATTAACACCTTCGTTATCCAGCTAGTTCGTTACAATTCGCGCAACATTATCCTGAGCAAGATGAAACTGATCACCAATAGCACCACGAAATGGACTCACAATAGGTTG
Source organism: Liopterus haemorrhoidalis (assembly GCA_963971575.1). Classification (NCBI taxonomy): domain Eukaryota; kingdom Metazoa; phylum Arthropoda; class Insecta; order Coleoptera; family Dytiscidae; genus Liopterus; species Liopterus haemorrhoidalis. The sequence continues at coordinate 32,314,178 of OZ020615.1, forward strand.
AAAAATATAATCCAAATATTGTTGTGCTGTTAAAAATCCATTGGGAAAAACGACATTAGTTCTACCGCTAATGATTATCCCGACCCATGCCATAACAGTGCCATCTCTGTAACTGTGAACTTCCTGGATGTGCCTCAAACATTCCAAATTACTGGATCTTCTCCATACCCTTGTTCGACGAGAATCTGAATTCCAAATCTGGACTCATCAGTAAACAAAACTGTAGCCCAATCATTCACACAAATATTGAAAATTGTGACACCAGTCTAATCTTGCTCCTCTAGAGACGGGTTGACATCTGATTGGTCGTCGAGATAGAATATTAGCTTCGTGGAGACGATTTCTTATGGTATCGCGACTAACGGTTAAGTTATGCGCTCACTGTAACTCCATACCAATTCGGGTGCTGTAATAGTAGGTTGTCTTCTAGCATTTAAGCACAAAAATCTGTCATGACCTGCAGTTGTACAGCGACCAAGTCCCGGATGTTGTTCCGCTGGACTCCTTGTTTCTCCGTAACGCCTCCATAACCGACTGATGACACTTTGAAAAACTCCTATCCTCTTGGCTACATCCACTAGCCTTAAGCCAGCTTGGAGAAGTCCCACCGCACGATTCATCTCGTGGATAGTTAAATGCTATTGTTCTATTATTAAAAAAGAATGCCACTACTTAAAAACACTGCAATTATTAATATAAACGTTTTAAATCGAATTAAAATGAAACATGTGTGTTCGCGCTACTGCGAAACCTATTTCTAGTGGGGGGGTTTTTAGTTTTAATATATTTCTTTTATATATACGCTCGAAGAGGCTTGCTCCGACAGCAGCTTGTATCAGTATAGTTAGTGTGACAACTCTGGCTATTGCAGCCTTATGTACCGTAAACCCCGTTTTTCGGTCTCTACAAAAGACGACCCCGTCTTCTATTTTTCGTGTGTGGACTTAATTGTGTGTGTATCAACGCGGCTGTGTGTCCCATCTCTTCTCTCTCCAGATCGGACCCACTACTTCAGTTCAAAGGGCCCTTTGATTCGACCACGCTTCAGTCCGAGGTAAGTCCAATTAACCGTTATTTCTCCAATCCTATCTTCCATATTCTACAATCGCGTAGATTTGCGCATGATACAGTCCAACCGCTTAGTTTTAGTGCCCCTCAGAGCAGGGTTCTGGCCAGTGTCCCCATCCGGGAACACCACCAGATCACGCACTTAACATTTTGGTCCTTCGAACCGGATGTTATTGTGCGTAGCGTCGCGACGGTAGAATCTTTAGAATCGTTAAAATTGCATTTTCTCGCGGTTTTTTCACTTATAAATTCATTCTTTGTTAAAATTTGCTATTTTATTTCGTGGTTTTTGCAAGTTCGTTATTTTGTTAATCCTTCGCACTTGTATGTTAGTTAACATACGGGTATTGTTTCGTTTTGTCTTTGCGATAACCTTCCTTCGAGGTCACCTGTTGTGATTTCTTCTGTCAAAATCAGCTGTTAGTTTATTCAGGTCCGTATTTAGAAATTTTCCTTTTTCGCAATGGATACTTCGACATTAATGTTAGCACGCGATGCGATCAGGCGATCTATTAAATCCATGCTAAAAATCGCTAGAACCGCGAAAAAGGATATAAGCCATCATGAATCTTTGAAAACTAGGTTTCAAGACCTAGAGAGCCTTACGTCTGAATTTAAAACCCTGCAACTTCAGATAGAAGCTGAAATTCAGAAGCTCAAAAAATCTGATGACTTAGAAGCTCAATTCCAAATCCGGGAGCAGAATGAAGATTACGTATACGAGATAAAGGGTATTTTTCGCAGTTTGTTTCCTAGTGAAGATGCTACTTCACCCCCTTTGCCTCACCCTAAACTTTCTGACGTTCGTATGCCTAAGCTAGCCATCCCTCAGTTTTCGGGTGATTATACGTCATGGTGCAGTTTCGCGGATCTCTTTCGCAGTCTAGTCCATGATAATGACCAGCTCACCCCCGTTACTAAATTCTACTATCTGAAACTTAACGTGAGCGGTGAAGCCCTTAACGTAATCAAAAGTCTAACAGTCACTGCTGAAAATTATCCTGTCGCCTGGGCGCTCTTGGAGGAGAAATATGAGCACAAACGCCTCATAGCAACGCAACATCTGGAAAAACTTCTTTCATTACCCAATATTTCCACCCAATCACCGACGGCACTCAGAACCTTTCTGAATGAAGTTTGGGTGAATGTTGAAGCGCTGAGGGCATTAAAGTTACCCGTATCTACATGGGACTTTATTCTGTCCGTCATTCTCCTCAAAAAACTAGATGCTAAATCGCGTGAGGCTTATGAACTCTCGCTTGATGAGTGCAACCCCTTTCCGAAACTTACAAATCTCTTAGATTTTCTAGGAAAGAAATTGCGCTCAAAGGAGTCGTGTTCACCATCGGACAGCGTGACCAGCACGACTTCCAACCCCATTGTCACACCACGTCGTAAACATTCGGCGTCAGTGTCATTTGTGTCCAGCAAATACACTCCCCCTAACTGTGTTATCTGTCAGACACCTCATTTTGCTTATCAATGTCCAGTCTTTAAAAGTAAATCTCCTCGCGAACGGTTTACTATTGCTAAAGACAATCACTTGTGCATGAATTGTCTGAGCTCTTCTCACCAATTTAATTCATGTCCCTCGGTACGCTCTTGTACCATCTGCAACAAGCGTCACCATTCGCTCTTACATTTTAACGGTAGCAGTCCTGCTACCAGCAGTTTGACTACGCCCACGCAGCGCCCAGAATGCGACCATTCGGAGTCCGGCCCTGGGTCTGCTGGTATTTCTACCCTTGTTAATTCGAGTTCGCAACCAAACTTTGTGTTGCTAGCTACAGCTCTTATTAACATCACCGACGTACATGGCCGACCGCATGCTTTAAGGGCCTTGTTAGACTGCGCTAGCCAGTCTAGCTACATAACTGAACCATGCGTTCAGCGGCTTAGATTAAAGCGTCGTCGCCTGCACGTCCCTATACATGGACTTGGAGGAATTAGCGTGCCCAACGCTCGTGGCATCGCTACCTGTACTATTTCCCCTCTCGGTAAAACTACCCCTTCATTTGTCACTTCAGCTGTTGTGGTTCCATGCATAACTGGAGTCATGCCCAACCGGGCACTGCCACACAGTTCTACCTTCTCGCATCTCACTGCGTTGAAGCTCGCTGATCCGCATTATAATTCGCCCTCACGCATTGATATGCTTATCGGTGCGGATCTCTTCCCTCACATCTTGCAAGGCGGGCGGCTGCCCAGTATTCTAGGGTCACCCGCAGCCTTAGAAACAGTATTCGGTTGGGTTCTGATGGGAGAATTATCTGCACCTCAGATAAACCCAATCAATACTTTTCATCTCGCTACTGACTCGTCTAATGAATCTACTTCATTAGACACTGCCCTCAAACGATTTTGGGAAATCGAAGAGGTCGCATCTCCAGCACCTGTTCTCAGTTCTGAGGATAGACGCTGCGAGACTATATTTCGGGACACTGTGCGTCGCGACGCCACTGGTCGCTACAGTGTCGCCCTACCATTTCGAGCCTACCCACCTACCTTAGGTAACTCTAGCGCTCAAACGCTGCGCTGTTATTCCGCATTACAGCGGAGGCTTACAAAAAACCCTCAGTTAAAAACTGATTATCTTGCCTTTATGCAAGACTACATCGACACAGGCCATATGAGCCAACTCGCTAGGCCAAATATGGAAGAAAATAGCTATTTCATTCCACATCACTGTGTACTTAAACCAGACAGTACGACTACAAAACTCCGTGTCGTTTTTAATGCCTCCATGAAAACCTCTTCGGAGATGTCATTAAACGACGTCCTGTTGACAGGCCCTCCACTGCAACAGGATCTCTCAGCTATTCTGATACGGTTTCGGTTTTATAAATATGTTCTGACAGCTGACGTCCGTCAAATGTACAGACAAATCCTTGTTCATCCTGAACACAGACCATTTCAACGGATCTTATGGAATTCTGATTCTTTGCAACCCCCACATGTGTATGAGTTAAATACTGTCACTTATGGCATGAGCTGCGCGCCGTATCTTGCTCTACGCACCCTCCAGCAACTAGCTCACGATGAACAGCATAAGTACCCTTCTGCAGCCCAAGTTATTTCCACATGTACCTACGTGGACGATATTATAACTGGAAGTGACACCCTCGACGGTGCCATTCAGTTGCAGCAGGACTTATCCGCGTTATTCGCGAGCGGAGGATTTGAATTAAGAAAATGGAGCACCAATAATCCGCGAACTTTGATCCACGTCCCTCCTACGTTTAAACAGGTCGTGGATACTCCTCTTCAGCTAGACCGTGACCTCTCTATTAAGATACTTGGCCTACGCTGGAACCCTCTTCTGGATCAGTTCTCTTATGAGACAGAATCCCTTGACCCCGTTTGTACCAAGCGGAAGATTTTATCCGAGATAGCTAAGATCTTTGATCCGCTGGGGTGGCTGGCCCCCGTGACTATGTTTGCTAAACGTATCATCCAATTGTTATGGACTCTTTCTGTTGATTGGGATCACGAGCCCCCTCCAGATATAATCAGTCGTTGGAAGCAATTCCAGACTGAGCTCAGCGCTCTCTCCGCGATTAGCATCCCGCGATATATCGCGGTGGGAGAGTATTTAGATCTAGTCGGATTTTGCGACGCGTCCGAGGCTGGCTATGCAGCCGTTATATACAGTCGGTCCTCTTCGCTCCACTCATCCTCCCAGATTACCTTATTGTGTTCTAAAACACGCGTTTCCCCCCTCAAACGAATATCGCTCCCGCGACTTGAACTTTGCGCTGCTGTACTCTTGGCACGCTTATTTAAGTCACTGTTAGACATGTTGTCTGTTTCTTTTCGTGACATCTACGCATGGTCTGACTCAACTGTTGCTCTTACTTGGATCGGGTCTTCCCCGCACAGGTGGAAAACCTTTGTTAGCAACAGAGTAACGGAAATACAATCCGTTCTCTCTCCAAATCTCTGGCGGCACGTGCGTTCCGCTGATAATCCAGCTGATTGTGCCTCACGCGGAGTGCTTCCCCGCGAGTTGGTCAATTTTGAGCTCTGGTGGCATGGACCTAGCTGGCTCATGCTCCCAGTTACAGAGTGGCCTTCTCCACAATGCTTTAATAACTCTGTCGCGGTGGAGGAAATTAAGTCTGAGAAAACAACCCTTAATTTTCTCAGCACTAATCCACCGTCACTAGAGCTACTTGACAGATATTCCTCACTGTCGAAGCTACTCCGTATCACCGCGTACTGCCGTCGCTTCTTCACTCGAACTCGTACTGGCAGTTCCCCCGCATCCACCTGTCTCACCACCAATGAGATTGATACTGCTCTTACTACTTGGATAAGGACAGTTCAATCAGTGGTATTTTGTGCTGAATTATTAGCGGTGCGAAATAATCGCCCCTGTCCCAGATATTTACAAAAATTGAATCCATTTGTAGATAAAGATGGAATTCTCCGTGTCGGAGGCCGTCTTCGCCATGCGTCTATTGACTTCGAGCAAAAGTATCCTATTCTTTTGCCTCGCCGCAACCGTCTTACTAGTTTAATTATCAACCAGTATCACCAGCGGTATCTTCACCCCGGCCCACAAGCGTTACAGGCTATTTTAGGTCGCAGATACTGGATCATATCCGCTCGTAACGTTATACGACATGAACTTAGCAAGTGTCACCAGTGTTTTCGAGCTAACCCTATAGCTCACACCCCTTTCATGGGTGACTTACCCTTTACACGAGTCACCCGGATCAAACCCTTTCAAACTGTAGGCGTTGACTACGGTGGACCGTTCCCCGTATCGGTTTCACGCGCTCGCGGAATTCGCACCCATAAGGCGTATTTATGTCTCTTTGTTTGTTTTGCTACTAAAGCTGTTCACTTAGAGATCGCCTCTGACTTATCCGCGGACGTATTTCTTGCCGCCTTTCGACGCTTTTTTGCGCGTCGAGGCCGCTGCAATCACATTTATAGTGATTGCGGCACCAACTTTGTAGGCGCTAAGCGCAAACTCTCTGAATTGTATTGCCTGACTCAAGCTCAGGAATACAATAACCATTTAGCCACTGCACTGCTTACTGACGGTGTTCAGTGGCACTTTAACCCGCCTTCTGCTCCCCATTTTGGGGGCCTCTGGGAGGCAGGCATCAAATCGGTGAAGAAACACCTATCTCGAGTTGTAGGCGACCGGATCCTCACTTATGAGGAACTGTATACTGTTGTTGTTGAGATTGAAGCCGTTCTTAATTCTCGGCCCCTATGCCCGATAAGCTCCGATCCCAACGATCTATGCGCGCTCACTCCTGGTCACTTCTTGATACAGGAACCTCTGGTCGGTCTGCCCGATCCTGATGTCACCCCCATTAACCCTAACACTCTCTCGCGATGGCAACTCGTGCAACAAATTCAGCAACATTTTTGGAACCGCTGGCATCACGAGTATCTAAATACGCTGCAACAGCGGAGTAAATGGCTGTCTAATACCTCTCCGATCTCTGTTGATCAGCTGGTCATTATTAAGGACGAACTGTCACCGCCATTACGGTGGAGACTTGGCCGTGTCGTCGCCGCTACCCCTGGTCCTGATGGGATTATTCGAGTAGCAACCATTCGCACTCCCACGGGCACCTTTCTTCGTCCCGTGGTGAAACTATGTCCGTTGCCTAACGGACATACACCCCCTTAACTTTCCTTTCGTTTTCTTCCCTCGTTGAAAGATTTGTATCTTTCGGCGGGCGGAATGTTCGCGCTACTGCGAAACCTATTTCTAGTGGGGGGGTTTTTAGTTTTAATATATTTCTTTTATATATACGCTCGAAGAGGCTTGCTCCGACAGCAGCTTGTATCAGTATAGTTAGTGTGACAACTCTGGCTATTGCAGCCTTATGTACCGTAAACCCCGTTTTTCGGTCTCTACAAAAGACGACCCCGTCTTCTATTTTTCGTGTGTGGACTTAATTGTGTGTGTATCAACGCGGCTGTGTGTCCCATCTCTTCTCTCTCCAGATCGGACCCACTACTTCAGTTCAAAGGGCCCTTTGATTCGACCACGCTTCAGTCCGAGGTAAGTCCAATTAACCGTTATTTCTCCAATCCTATCTTCCATATTCTACAATCGCGTAGATTTGCGCATGATACAGTCCAACCGCTTAGTTTTAGTGCCCCTCAGAGCAGGGTTCTGGCCAGTGTCCCCATCCGGGAACACCACCAGATCACGCACTTAACAATGTGATCAACCTAAGGATCATGTACTCAATAAAATTTGTCAAATTTGTATTTGTTTTGTCTTGTTGGTTATTGTTTTTACTTTTTATGTATATCACATAGTAATTCTAATATACATACAGGGTGTATCGAGATAGAGGGACATTATTCAGAAACGCGACGTGTGAAAAAATTTGATTACCAAAGTATACCCAAGGAATCAATTGGTTGCATTACATTTTTTCGGAATAAACCGAAAATCCAAGATGTTAAGGCAAACTTTGATATTTTAAATGAGAGCATATATCGTGTTGGATATCTTTGGATAGAGCTTTTAAAATGAACCACTTTTACTTAAATATTTTTTTAATATAATTTACGGTTTACGAAAAATTGTGTTCTCTATAACGACTATTGTTAAAATTTCAACGGAGTTTGTTTATATTTTTCTATCGAATTAGGAACTGTACAACACAGTTATGCAGGAACACAGCTATGCAAAATTTTGTGCTAATATTTCTACCACATTCGCCGGATTTATGTAAGTTTATAATTGCGTTTTGAAGTGTAACATTTATCGCTTTACCGCGAGCCATTGTTAGTAACTAACTTAGTGAATGTAACTGCCCCCACATAAAAGGATGCGAGCCCTAGACACATTCTGACAGGATATTGCACTAATATGCAACGAAATCAAATCAACAGCATCAAATTTAATATCAGTCAAGTGTCTGAAGATATAATACACATCTGGATTTAATTTTATGCAATGAAACATTATTTTACATTTTTAGGGTTTTGTAGGTATGACCAAAAACCCCTTATACCGTTATTTTGTAGTCTGTCTGTCTGTCTGTCTGGTCTGTAAAAATGGTATCCAAACAGCTAAACCTAGAGAGTTGAAATTTGGCATGCTTATACAACTATTTGACCCTCACATAGGAAAAATACTAAAATATCTAAAAAATATACCTAAAAATATAAACAAATATGGGCTCACCGGATTTTTTTTTTTTTTAATTCTGTGTATGGTATTAAACGAAAGTCCATAGTACGTGGATTAACGATCAAAATTTTATTTTTGCAAAATAATTTATTTTGACACCATTTTTGCCAAAAATGTGCAAAAAAGATTTTATCCCACCCCTTGTAAGCCAGAAGGGGTAATCTAAAAATCTAAAAAAATTCTAAGTAATGAACATTGGTGTGAATCAGAATAGTACGTACAACAGGAATTTTTGATCAGATTATGTTTTCGGAAAATAACGCACTTTTTGTATTTTTTGGTTAACGATGTAAAATATTTAATGCGTTATGTAACACAGTAAACCAGTAAGCGTTCATAGTCTAATGCTTAGCCTTCTCGCTTCCTAAGTTGCAAACTAGGATTCGCTTCCGGGCTGGAGACAATTTTATTTTTTATGGTTTATTTGCAGTTTTTATTTTGTTTAAATTATTTTGTCAAAATTCTAGTTATATTTTGGCAAATGTTGCATTTAATTTATAAAAGCGTAAATTTAATAACCAGTGGGAAATGTTAGAAATATAATTTAATTCTATGTTTCAATGTATACAAAATCAGAGGGGCGGAGCATATGACTTAAAACAACCAATGAACAACCAAAATCCTAATGAACCTTGCTATATAAAAAAATACTGCACATATTTAGAAACCTAAATAATGGTATTAGGCATTCGATTAAAATTAACAAAAAAATATTTTAACTAAAATTTTTAAAGCTCTTAAGGCTAGTACACACTAGTAGACCATGTTGCGCGATTTATCTATAGACTGTCTAGAGACACCGTTCTTTGTCTCGTCCACACTACGATGTGAATTTCTCAATCTCATCTTCGCAGTCCACCATGGAGGACATTGTTTTGTCTGGATTGAGTTCCTGCTTAGTGCTAATTACAAGTGAAAGAACGCGAAAACGTAAACGTTGGTGGACGCGCGAAGTGCTCGCAGAAGGACCTAGGTTCGGTAATACATTATTAAATAAATTAAGACTGGAAGACGCCATGAGTTTTCGGAATTTCGCCCGGCTGACGCCTACTGATTTTGAACATTTGCGTCTGATGGTTGGAGGGATAGTAATGAAGCAAGTTACAAAATTTAGAGGAACCATCTCAGCTTCTTTTCGACTGGCAGTCCTAGCAAGTGAAGACTCATTCACGAGCCTCATGTACTCATGTTTACAAAAGAACTGTAAAACTTTGGAAAATAACTGTAAACAGCCGAATCACACCACTCGGTAGCTGGAGACAGACTGGTTCGTGTCACGCCTGTAGACGCCGAGTGACGTCCACACTGTGAAAATGTTGCGCAACATATCTAACGTTGCATGCGGTCTCCCTTTCTGATCGGGAGACTTTACACCTGCAATTTTTGGTCTCGCAACAGGCCCATAGACGGAGATTGGTCTGTAGATATGTCTCGTAGACAATCTGAGATACGTCTCAGAGACCAGAATCGCGCAGCATATCTACTAGTGTGTACTAGCCTTTAGATTAACAGATGATACATTATTTTAAAAATATCGTTCATTTTGCCGTGATTACTACAAAGCAAAAATTGTCACACTCTAGCTACTACACACTTTCTACACACTCAGCATGCCGCCTTCACTTATTATATAGTACCTGCGAAATCCTGAAATGTGTGAAAATTCACACCTCATATCAATTTTTTAAATAAATTTTAAACAAACAATATATAATTAATTATCAAGTCTATATTAAATACTTTAATTTGCTTACTATTTTGAGCCATGCAATAATTCTAAACTAAATTAGAAATAAATTAATTTAGTAATATGTCCGAATTTTAATGGTGCGTATTTTAATGACTTGTACCTCAGGTAGCAATTTTTTATTAATTACTTTCTTATTTGACTTTCTTCCTTCTCATTTAAAGTTTTTTATTAAAATAAAACTTCAAAGTAAAATAAAGCACAGTGAAAAGATATCCTGAATCTCAAGAATATCACATTAAAACTATACATGCACGCCATTATCAATATTAACTAGGCACCAAATTTAATCAAGACTAATATATACTAAGTAAATAGTGCTCCTTTGAGAATAACTAACAGTTTCCTCAAGTGAAATAATGTACACCTAATTTCAGAGTTTCCTTATAATAATAACCACATTAACGAGAAAATCAGTCCGTACAGACTAGAACTTACGAACTATTATTGTTTACGTCAAGGGTGGAAACTACGGAAGTTGTATTCAATAACAGAATGAAAGCATAATAATAAAACAAGCATGTGTTACTGTTGTTTGAACAATATTGAACTTATTGAACGATATGTACGATATGTACATATATAGGAATAATATAACAAAGGCCGCTTTTATAAACCTCGAATAAGCAGCGGAATAACTATCGGTGGAATAAACTTATTCCCTTGTTCAATTTTACAATACATTTTTCATTCTCGAATAGTTATCCATGGTTTTAATATAAATAAAATAAAGGTAATATTGCCTGACACATAAATTGATATACCAAAAAATTAATAATTAATTACGCTGTCCAACAAAATAATTTTTTTATCTTGGTGCCGGAAAAGTAAGAACTGATTTTGAATATTTTTGATGTGCTGATTCCAAAAATACTTGACTCTTTTTCGTAGCGACTCTAGTTTGTGAGATACAGACTAATTGATTTTAGTTTTTTATCTAAAATCGGTAAACTTCCTCCTTGGACAGCAAAGTGGATATACAAAATATCCTTGTTTTTTATGCCTTTGGGACAGCAGAGCTAAGGATCAGCACTGGGTTAACAGAAATTGGGTGATTTCCATTAATAAATGTCATAATTCAAGAAAAACAAAACGTTGTCAACGAACCTTTGGTTGCGAGAGAGAAAATTATATTTCCACCCTTGCATATCAAGTTTGGGCTCATGTAGCAATTTTTGAAGACTTTAAATCGAGATGGACTTTGTGTAGGCTACTTGACTCGTAAATTTCCTGGGATTAAATCTGAAAAATTGAAAGCCGGAATATTTGATGGTCCTCAGATAAGGCAACCTACTGAAGATCCACAATCCAATCCAACTGCTTCAATGAACGAGATTGAATCTAATTCTAAGTGTTCATTTATTCAAGTAGTACAAAATTTTCTTGGAAATCATAAGGCAGAGAATTAGTGGAAAATATGCTTTCCAACTTTAATATTCTCGGTTGTATTATGACCACTTACCCGAAAACCTAGGTGATTTTAGTGAAGAACCGGGGAAAGATTCCATCAGGACATAAAACTATGGAAGATAGATATCAAGGAAGATAAGATAGCCACATGATGGCCTACTACTGTTGGAGTCTTGAGAAAGACTGTTCTGGTAAACTTCATGCTAGAAAGTCGTACAAAAGAACATTTTTAAGGGATAAGTGATGAATGTATATTTATCTACTTTGTGAAATAAATACCTTACTTTGTCTCTTTTATGTTTGCAACTGGCAATTGGAGCAAATAGTTACAGTAATAACGTGAAAAATACACAAGTTAAGAAATAAGATATTTTATTGTAAAAGAGGCCAATATAGCGTATATCAAAAACTAGATCTCATAGATCAAATCTGACGGCTGTTTTGGATTCTGTGCCCAAAAATTACCTAGAGGCAGTTAAAAACTCGCAGGCACCAAATGTCTGTTGGGCTGTGTTATCATTGCTAGTAACAACATTGTTTTGGACATGTTTGTACAGACACTCATTATGAAGAAAGCTGAGTGAGTCTACGGTTGCATCGGTCAAGATTTTGATTTAAAGACATTTTTGCCCGTACTGGGGATCTATCTCACGATCCCACATTTTCACAGCGAGCGAGCTAACCACTATGCTGCTGCGACCACCATTATATACTTAAAATGTAAAATGCAAACAAAACGTTGTAATGTGCTTTTTATTACAAATTTTCACTGTAGCTGGGCAACAAATATTTGTTTATAAATATTTAATTTTTGGCACTTAGGCCCGGTCTTTCCACCTTCAGATAAAGTCCCAGGTAACTATCTGACAGATAAGGTTATTTGTAACTTCTTCTGCTGAGTAAATGTCAATACCAGTCAGTGAATCCAATACGCCAGTCTCATTATCCGTTAGATAACTATCCGATAGATACATTTGTATAGAAAGAAGGGATGACATTTACTCAGCAGATGAAGTTAAAAATAACCTTATCTGTCAGATAGTTACCTGGGACTTTATCTGAAGGTGGAAAGACCGGGCCTTAGTCTTTTAAGCATATTAGCCACCTTGGCATTTATTTTTATTTATTGTACAAATTAAGCATTAAAATTACAAATACACACAAACTTCCATGATATTACTGGGATTCGAACCGGAACCCCCCTGGTCTAGCAGTTAACGCAGCCCTACGTTGACCGTTACACTATGGTGACCAGACAACAAATACTTATTCACCAATCAGAGTGAAGCAATAACTTATACTGCTGCTTATCTGATGTGCTGTTGACCGAATAAGAGCTGCAGAATTAACCTGTCCGCCCTTTATCGGACCATTTTAAAATTGGTTTCTTGACTTTTTTCCTGGAGCTGCGTTATCCGCAGTTTATCTGTTGTCTGCAAAAGCGGTCCCCATTGTGATAAATAATACCTGTAACGCAAACTGTTCAAACTTCATTAATTAGTATGACGCGACTCAAAAGGTTGCTGAAGTTTGAGATTAGTGAATGGTTGTGAAGACCTGACAAACCCCATAATAATAATAATAAACTTTATTTACCTAGATACATGTACATGTTTTAAGACAGTCAACAAGAAATAAAGAAAAAATACAAAAAAAATTAAGTTAATACAATACAATACAATTATAATTAAGAAACTCTTCTGTGGAATAAAACACATTCTCCTCAAAGAATGATTTTAAAAACGATTTAAATTTAAGAAAAAAGTAGATCTTTCCTTCAAATTTTTTATTTTTATCCTAGATGTACATTTCGTTCACCACGTGAACATTATCAATAGACATGATAAGAATAATTCTAGGATAAAAATAAAAAATTTGAAGGAAAGATCTACTTTTTTCTCAGTTTCAAACCCTTCAATTTCAACATTCATATTCGATTTAAATTTATTATATTCCAAATTTCTGAGGTTCGTAGGAAATTTGTTCATAAATTTCACAGCAAACTAATTTGTTCTGTTCCTAGATTTGACTTACTTCAGAAAGTTGGGATATATGTTCATCCTGTTTCTTATATTGTAGCTATGTATATCGGCATAAGTTTTATTTTCTCTCTCCTTTTTGCGGAGGTATAATAGACAATGGTACATACGGAGTGATTATTTAATGGCGAGACGACGTCACTGGAAGTTTTAATAATTTGCCGTTTCATACACATCGTAGCAGGCGATTATGCGCGCATTCGCATAATCTTTTTTTCTTCATAATCAAATTTTCTTCAAGGTTATTATAGTCATAGTATTCTGCTACGAGGCACGTAAAATTCGGTGACGTCGTCTCGCCATTAAATAATCACTCTGTATATATTGAGGGTACAGTCATTATTTTTAATATGTTAAATTGACTTCTACAGTTGGATCTGTAGGGTGTAGACGTTAGAAGTCTTATTGCACGCCTTTCTTATTGCATAGAAAACACTCTTGAGGCTGATGAAGAATGATCCCATGCTAAAATGGCGTAAGAAATTTGAGAATGGAATAACGCATAGTACGTTGTCATTAAAACATCTTTTGTAACATCGTTAATTAAATTCCTCAGGAGGAACATGGTTGAGCACAGCCTGCCAGCCAAAACTTTAACATGATGATTCCACGTCAGACCAGGATCAACATGCACTCCGAGAAACTTATCATGATCCTGGTTAATATGCTCATTTCTTCTTAATGTTAGACGTATTTCTTGGGTTTTTCCGAGGTTAAGAGAGAGTCGGTTGGTATCAAACCAGTATTTTGCTTTTTTTAAGGCCGTTTGGCTTTTATAAATGGCGTTCTCTAAATTCACTGATTTTGTCACTATAGTGATATTATCTGCATACAAAATACTGGGATGATCAATATAAGTTAGGAAGTCATTGATATGTATTAGAAACAATAAAGGACCAAGAATGGAACCCTGCGGGATACCTGTATCAACAGTTAAGAGATCGGATTGATGGTTCCGGAGAGAAACGATCTGTTTTCTGTCTTTAATCTGGTGAGATACGCAATAAAATGCTTTAGACAAGTCTAATAGGGTTAGCAAGCAGAACTCACCAGATTCAAAACCCTCAGATATCTCATTTATCAATGCTAGAATGGCATCCGTTGTGGATTTGTTAGCTCTGAAGCCAAACTGCATATTATGAAATTATGCCTGAGCCCGTCAAAATGAATGAGCATGTTAATGCCCCTCATATATTTACAAGGTTTGATAAAAAATACACGTACTGAGCGCTTTGTATAATACCTAATAAGTGGATATAGATAATAACTTAATATCATGCTTTTATTATTTGTATACTCTTGAAGAAGATGTTTTGTTGTTTATGTAAATCGATTTTTTCTTTATCCTGGCGATTTTTAAGATGGACCTTGTCGAAAATTATCTTGTCTGTGTGAAATTTTGTTGAAAATACGGTAACAGAAATACTTGAATTTTTAAATATAACTTTTGAGGAAGATGCTTTGAGTCGAACTGTACGTTTTTAACAGTTTGGGCGTTTTAATGATGAGGATAGTTTAGTTTATTGTTTATTATAAAATCAATACATAGCATTTTCAATTATGATAGTTGGTAATATATTATAAATACAATAATGCAATTCAAATAATATATTAAAAGTAATACATAAATTAATACAATTACTTAATAAATGGCTTTTACTCAAATTTTTAAATTTATTTTTTGTCAATTTGAGCATACACTAGTTTGTGTATATTTTATATTTCGTGTGTGGGCTTTAGAATAATATGTAAATAAACATAGCAAAAATACATACAAAGATGGTAGTTTCAGGAGGTGTAACTTTTTAAACAACTATTTCCAGGAATCTTTAGGGCCCAAGGAATCTAAGATTCGCACAGTTGATTCATGTAATACGAATATACGCTTCAATTCACTACATTGATCCCAATGTATTTCATTAAATTGTAGATGTGAATGGAACCAAGAAATCTAAAATATTTTTAAAATATGTGCGCTACATTTAATTTTTAATGATCTTACAGAGAGAAGCTTGATTTATAGACAAGATTATCAATATGCACGGTTCAGGTAATCTTTGGATCTAGTTTAAGGCCTAATAATTTTATGTTGTCAGAGATCATAATTTCTTTGTTGACATATCTCAAGATTAAATTTTTAGATCTAAAGATCTAAAAATTAGATAGGTTTCTTTTGCTACATTTTATGTTAATTTGTTTTCATTGTCCATGTTTGGACTTTGGACGTAAAACCAACACTTACCCTAAAGCCTGGAACAGAATGCACAGCGCGCTACGCCGTCAGCGCGGCGTCATTTGCGACAGCGTTGCGTAGCGCCGTTGAGCATTTTCGCCTGCACACAATGCAATAATTTTTAACGCCGTCAAGTGTCACTTGACAACCTATATCTGTGTTTATACGTGCGCTTTCTTTTATTAAAAGTATAATGAATGATGAAGACTTGTGTGTGATGTTATTTATGTTGTATGCAAGTTATTTATACATACAAACACTTTACCGTTCAGTAAAAACTGAGGTTAGGTGTTCTGCGTCAACGTTCAACGGCGTCAAAAGTTGGAAGTTGACGAACATTCAGTATCAACGGCGTTCGAACGCCGGAGAACGTTGTTCATTCTGTGCACTTGCGTGCGACAACTTGGTTTTAACTTTCTTCTGACAGATAGCGCCGTACGTACGGCGTCAACACGTCGTAGAACTCGGTGCATTCTGTTTCCCACTTAACTGTTTTTTTTTCTGTGAAAGATGCTGTGTAATATGCTGTTCTACAGAAACAAATGTAATTTATTTGTTAAATTTAAGTTCAGTTCCTTACAGAGTCTAAAAAATAACGTTACTGCCAAAGTTCTAGTACTGAGTTAGATAAAATTAATATTAGTTTATCGAGTATTTGTTTAATTTATACCTTTAAGGCTGCGTATAACCCCCAAAGGTTACCAGCTTTTTATAAAAAACTAAAAATCTGAAATAAATTAGTATCAATCTATGCATCAAATTTTGCACCAAATTTTTATCTACTTAATAGTATATTTTTAATTGTAGAAACATTTATTGTAAAAATATTATTGTTCAATAACTTAAAAATAGACATCAGCGATATTGTAATTTTTTAAATCTATTTGTGGGTTTCGAATAACTTTTATATTTATATGGTTTTCTGTAGACATGTTCAAATAATACGTCAACATTTTTTTCGACTTGATTATTTATAGTTTAGAATCTTTGTCGAAAAATATTGTACTTGATGATAATGGAATGCCACACGTATTCTTCACGAAAATTAAATAATTTTTACCTGTAACATTTTAGAAACTGCGGCAGATTCATGATGGCGCAAAAGTAGACTACCAAGTACAATAACTATTAGTAGTTTTCACAATAGAGCAAAATAGCTACAAACATATTTATAGAATGAAGCTTTAGCTACAATTTGCCGCATCGTACGCAAATATGCGACGATTAGTTTACAAGATGGCGTCTATTATGCAATTTGCTTATTTACAATTACATAACATTTCGAGCAGTTAGTAGGGAATATTAGTTTTGTTTAAGAAACTATTGAGAACTATGGGTTTGTGCGCCGCCTTACACATTTTTATTGTGTACGTAAGCGTTTACGTAAGTTTACTTAAGTTTACGTAAGTGCACTAGCACCGTCTCTGATTGAACTCAGGGGCGCAGCAATGGGGGGGCAGGGGAGGACAAATGACCTGGGCTCCGGCATTTAGGGGGCGCTGAAGTTAAGAACGATAAGGTGATTTTCAGGGCCGGAGGAACGCAGTCGGCGTTTGATGCCAGAGATTTAAATTGAGGACCTTTTTTTTATTATTATTTTTTTTTTTAGTTCTATACTTGAAATTTAGAAGTGAGGACCTTTTTTTTAGGTCTTCTCTTGAAAATTTGCCCTGCCTGTATAAGGGCGCCAAAGACCCTCGCCCCAGTCCTGGTGATTTTCAATTAGGACCGCTGATTTACCTGGTTGTCCCCGGGTGCAGGAATACCACGCTACGCCACTGCTTGAACTACCAACACAATAAAAAAAATGTTCGAATTACCTAGGAACTAAGGACTACCACTGGGTGAACAGTTAAATCTAACTTTAATTTTTGTTAGTTTAAGTTAACGAGAAATAAATTGTCTTAATTGATATGTATGACTTCTTGTAAGACTAGATGCATTATTTTATAATAATAATTAAAAAAAAAATCATTCGGTTATCAAACGTATTATTAAATAATTACAAAACTAATTTACAACTAGGTACAAATGAAGAGTTTTACATTCGACACAAATCCGGAAATGAACAACCGTATCTGATATATTGAAATTACATTTCAAAATTTGTTTCATGGTAGATTAATTGGAGATTTTACATTTACTATTTCATAACATGATAAAATAATTTCCTAAAAATAATGATTTGTGAAAAATGAATTGCATCTGATTTCACGAACAAAAAATGTAGTTAAAAACAATGGTTGAATAAATCGAAATAGAGAGGATGCTCGGATGATGTCAGATCATTATAATACCGTCATTTTGCATACACGTTATTAATTAGTTTGGTACAGTAAATTCGATATACATCGAATATATTCGTATTTATGTCGTTCGAATAGAAACGAACTCTATAGTCAAACATCAGGCGGCGCTAGCTTTTAGAATCTGGGGGAGCGAAGTTTTTGAGTAAAATTTGGGAGGGCACGACCTAAAAAAAAGATCCTCATTTCTAAAATACATTTTTCAATCCATTCTGGGGGTGCAACTGGGGACCAGAGCAATTTTGCCCCCCCCCCAACTTTCCACTAATGCCGCCACTGTCCAACATATCTGAAAACAACTTATGCAAGGATAGTATAAGATAATATCAGTTCTCTTCACAGGGTTGACTTGGCGAGTTTATTTCAATTTGTCAAATGACAGATGATCTCTAAATATCGAATAAGTCCATTTGTCACTCTATATTAGGAGGCTTTATTTATTTATAATAATTAATTTTATTTATGCCTAATAATTTTGTCGATGGCTGTATATATAATCTGGTACAATTTATAAAATCGATGAAGTTTATCCTAATAATTAAATTAGTCCGTACTAATCGACTAAGAACCGTTAAAGAGCTTGTGGAAGATGTAGGAATATCATACGGCCCTTGTAAAGGCATTTTGGCTATTTTTTTGGAGATGAGTGGATGCAAAGTGTGTTATTCGCCTCTGAACAGAAGACCAAAAAGAGAACAAAGTGGTAATCACAGAATCTAAGAATTTTTTAAAGAGCTAAAAGCGACCTTGATAGAGATAACATCATCGAAGCTTATGAAAGTTGGATTTACGACTGGAAGCAAAACGTCAGTCATTACAATGGAAAACATGGAATTCTCCGAGGCCGAAGGAAAGTCGATTGAAAAAGCTAAATTGATCACATTTTTTAATTCCCAAGCATTTTTATCTTTGGTTTCTGAAGCAGTTATGAGAGTCAATAAGGAACATCTTGATAGCTGGAAATATGCATTGTTGCGACCACAACAACGAACTAGCACACACTTGAGCCTCGTTTATAATAGATCTATAGCACAAGTAGTCTATAAGATAATGCATGACTTTCGTTGTTTTGTTTATAATACGTTCATGTGTTTGTAATAAACAAAACAACGAAAGTCATTATCTTATGGACCACTTGTACTGTGGATCTATTATAAACGAGGTTTTACTACTTAGCAAATATCTCGTGATCGGGCGGGCTTTATGATGCGCATAGACGGTGAAAGTTGGGAAGAACAGTCAAAGAAATAAGTATCGATTCACATTCTAACATTTGAACGTTATATTTATTAGTTAGATCTACAAACTTTAACATCACCCATCACAGTCAGACATCAAAATTGTAGAAACGCAGCTGCATGCTTTATGTGAATATTGCACTGGACAATCATTATGTCTATTTGTCTACTGGCCAGAGCTCCACCGTCCCGCACCCCCAATCGGTTTCCAAATTCATGCTGTTTCAACTAGTACATATTGTAAACAATAACAACTCCTCACATACTACAATAATACAGAGTCGTTCTTCCGCCAACTATATTTACAATAATATGTGTATATGCACTGCACAGTATATTTACGTCTGAGAAATAATATTATTCGTCATCGCTTGGAATCCCCACTACTAATTTCACGCACAGCATTCACACCCTGTCACGACATATTTGTTAAACTGTATCTTATTAGACCGGGAACTCATGACAGTTTATGGTCTCCGATTTCATATAGAATGCCTTTTGGAGGAGAGAATATTTATCCTGTGACAACACAGAAAGAAGGGTACTAAACCCCTGCACGCTTTCCGGTTACATGGAAAATTGCGTTTCTACTTTTTTCCAAATTTTGTGTTTTTCTGATTAAATGCTTACCCTTTTATCAAAAGAAAGTTAAAACAAATTTAAATTTTTAAAAATTATAGGCATGCGTTCGCAGAAGACCAAAGGGCTAAAACTTGATCTTGTAATAAAAAAAAAAAAATGATTTTCTGCGTTTTCATGCAGCATGCCGATGAAAAGAATTAATGTTTGTGTCATACTGCCCCTATAAAAAAATTAGCATGCGGCCCAAAGGCGGAAAAAAATTGGGTGATTAAAAATTTCACAAGACTTTTCCGAAATTTTCCACCCTTGGGCCAACGACGACCGCATGTCAATTTTTTTATAGGAGTTCTATGACACAAACTTTAATTCTTCTCATCGGCATGCTTCATGAAATCGCGGAGAATCATATTTTTTTTATTACTAGATCACGTTTGAGCCCTTTGGGACCCTGCGAATCGCATGCTTATAATTTTTAATTCTTTAAATGTATTTTAACTTTCTATTGATAAAAGGGCAAGCATTATTAAATCAAAGAAAAACTCAAAATTTTGTGCAAGTGAAAATGCAGTTTTCCATATAACCGGAAAGCGTGCAGGGGTTTCTCTCCAACAAAAGGCAGGCCGTGTGAAATCGGAGACCATAAACTGTCATGAGCTCCCGGTCTATATGGCATAGCAGTGTTTGGCGAAAAACAAGGTCAGTCGCGTTCCTCGTTCATCATACTCACTTGACCTAGCACTATGTGACTTTTTTATGTTTCCAAAACTGAACTTTCAGTTAAAAGGACTTTTCAAACGATAGAAAAGATGAGAAAATCGAAAACTGATATAAAAGAGATTCCAAACAGTGCCTCAAAAATGTATTCCTAGAAAAACAAGAGTCTGGCACCGATGTGTAGCCGCATACGGACAGAATGTGATAATTTAAAATAATTTCTCATTAATACAGTTTTTTGGCACTAGTCAGAGTATTTCATATTATAATTTTAAAAAGAAAATTTTCTTCTAAAAACCTACGTAAAACCATTATAAAAATAAATTGACAGTGTGTGAATCCTAAGCAAAATTAATTAATGCCACATTGGTAATAATAAATTCCAATAACAAATATTTATGGTTTCTGTATTCAGGTATAATTTCAGCAATATACTGTTACGAAAATGCTTCCAATTAAATCAAACACAGTCGACTAAATTTTTCGTTAATTAAGATTGGTTTGTAACTCGTCTATATTTAAATTATAACCAGAAATTAATTATAGAAATCATTGCCGTATTTAGAAAATAGCATATTGAAATTATGATTAAAATAAAAATTGAATGTGTAGCGTTGTAGACAGTATCAAGAAGAAAAAAAAAATGAAGTTTCGTATATCAGTCCGTGACATTTTTTTTTCCGAGAAATATCCAAGACAAATATAAAAAATGTTCTAGTGATTAGTTTTAGTATATTTTCTGTATGCGAGTTAAAAAATCTATGTATATATGCATGTCAAATTTCTGTTCTCTAGGTCCAGTCGTTTGGTCACAATTTCTACTTTACGGACATATACAAATGTGACGGTATAAGGGATTTTTAGTTAAACCTACGAAGCTTTTAAAACTAAGAATCATAATTAATAGTTCCCAAATTGATTAAAAAAAGGGGTTGGTATTTATTATGACTTATGCATATAGTTATGAGTGCGGTCCAGGAAGAGCGATTTTTAAGATTTGTTTCAAGGCGAAAAAAGGTTAGTCATCCCCAGTGCCGGCTCTAGGGGTTATGGCGCCCCGACGCAAAGATTGATTTGGCGCCATTAAAAAGAAAAGTTGACCAGAAATTCACTACTTCTCTAAAAAAAAAGAAGTCGACCAAAAGTTTTTTTTTTTTAAATGGTTTAATTTTAATTTTTTTAATATCTTTTAAGAAAGTCAACCAGAATTTTGTTTGTTCTCCCGCCCCTATTTGACAATATTTTCCTCTCCTAAGGCCTGCCACCGGGGTTCTGTGCACCCCTAACACCCCCGCTTGGCGCGGCCCTGTATTGACACAATATGTTTTCATTAGAAATTATGAAACAAGTAATAATAAAATACTTAAGTACTTATAAGTATTACATTTTATTTTTAAGTGTAAATAGTACGCATACATATAATAATACGGTGAATTTCTTTTATCGTGCAACATTGAAATTATTATAATGCAAGGTTTCCCTAGTAACGATAAACTATTTTCACAGCAAGTTGCCCTCCATTTATTTTGCAACATAGGGATAAATATTCATTGAAAAGGCTAGACATTTTTTATTGAAAATACAATGAAAATACAATAATTTAATACAAAAATAACAAAAAAAAAATCATCTAAATTAAATGTTCAAAAATACCACCATTAACTTGTAAACATAAGGCGATCATAAAAAATTATTTAAAACATTTATTATTTGCCCTTGTGGGGTATCAGTAGTAATAAAGTGGAAATTGGAATATTCGCTATTTTGAGATACACCATATTAGCAAATCACCATCGATATATAGCAGGAATTGATCTGAACTAATTCACTGATTTTATGCAACTGAATTCTAAGTTTTATACGTCACACAAGCGATACGAATAAGCACTAGTTTTATGCGTACCTGGAGGTACCTGTAGCCCCGAAAAAAAAAATGACGCCCCATTTTTAAAAAATTAAAATTTCTTTGTGAAGAAAAAATTGTCGAAGGCTTTTTGTTTAGCTCGCCAGTATAAAAACGGCGCCGCTCAATCGTTCATTGCGATGGCGTCCCTTGATCGTGGCGCCCTGATGCGACGAATCCTTTGCATCCATTGTGGAGCCGGCATTGCTTTGGTTTATGACTTTAAGATTGTAGTTTATGGCGTAACTGTTAAAACTAAACTAGCGCAAATTAAAGTTTTATTCACTTGTGATTATAATATATCAATATGAGTAGACTTGTTTAAAATATAATTCTATTATAAGATTTTTGGCGTGTCGTCAGATTTTTAATTATAAAAGTGTTCCGAAAGGTAATTTCGGCGCCTTTAGCGCAAAGCACCCCGATGCGACGCATCCTTTGCTTACCGTGTGGAGCCGGCACTGTTCATCCCTATTCTAAAGAGATAAGTAAGTGTTTGTAAAATTGTGAGATGTATTTGGAAAACTTTATGAATTAACCCCAAAATTTCGGTCATCAGTGAAAGGTAGTAAAATAAATTTCCAACAGTTTCTAACTTAAGTATAAGTTATAATTAAATTTGTTTACGATCGTTGTATTAAGAAGCAGGCCAAACTCTTGTAATTACAAGAATAGTGGTACCTGTTAGCTATAAATTTTCTGCGGAAGTTTTCTCGGAAATGATGAAATCCTGGGAGATAAACAGATGCTCTTTATGAATAGATTCTCTTAATCTCAAGAGGTTTATTGGATTAGCGATGTAATAATTTCCAGCTTAAACTTTTTTTTCCGCCATTAATTCCAAGTTTATTGTTTGGTATTTTTTGTTTTATCAAGAATTATTAATTTTTTTAGCATTTAAATAAATGTAAAATATTAAGGAACTGGTCTAGTCGTTTTACTTTTTTTTTGTTTTACTATTAAAGAACTGGTGAAAAAGGAACAATTATCTCACTGGAGCGTTTATATTTTAATCTAGGGTTACATAGCTTATGTCAGAGGTTTTCAACCTACGGTCCGCGGACTATTAGTGGTCCGTCACCCTGAATGTTTTTGCCTGTTGTGGTCCGTAAACAGTGAAATGGTGGTGTACGATTTAAAAAAAATTGAAAACACTGGCTTATGTCATATTTTGTGTGAAATGTCGCTGCATGGTTAATGACATACAGTGGTTTTTTGTAAGTTTTTTTCAAAGTCGAGAGTCATCTTTTGAGGATATGTACAGAGTGATCATAAAGTAGAGCCGTGGCGTTAGCAATTTACTTACAAACAAATTTATATCAAGCTTACTAATTAAAATGATTAAATTACTGAACTTTTAAAAACTATCTTTTTTATTGCGTTATTTACAAGCGTTTTTGTATCGAGATTTCTTTTATTTGAAGGATTATTACAAATATAATCGTTTTATTTAGTTTACGATATTGTTACTGATTTATTTTTGTTATTTTGCAGAAACCTATAAATATATTCATTTTATAATTTTTGATTTTGTAGTTTTAGTTTTTATATTGCAGTACTAATTTAAATTACTTTAAATTACAATAAAAATTTGGTTTCATGAGAAATATTATGAAAATAACATTATTTATGTACAACCTAACTTTAAATATTTTGTTTTTGACAGTTCAGTAGATCAGTTTTTCATCAACAGATGGCGCTACAAGTTTTGCATCAGTAAGTTTCACAGCTTTTAAAATATGGCATAGGCATATAATAAAATCGTTGACGTCACAGTTCCATTTTATAATTGTAGAACTACTGAGCTTATAACATATTAAATTTGAATATTTTAAGTTTTATTTTAGTAACATATTCTTAGTTTTAAGTATTTACTATAATGAAGCTAATATAGTTTTGTCAGAAAAAATTTAACCTATACAATTAAAATTAAAATAAAAAGAATACAGAAAATCATGCTTTAAAATGATTTTTAAAGAACGTATCTCTTATTATATTGTACAAGTGTTGGTATGTATGTTCTATTCAACTTCTGGTGTATCTTCATATTTCCGGTAACGCAGAGGAAAATGAACTGCCGTCTTATCCGAGTGATATTTTTTTAGTGCTTAGGCTTAATTTTATTTCGACAGGGAGTACTATTAATTTACTATAGATCATTTTTTAATTATTTATAGGTAAATGATTGATTTTTTAATAGGTAAAAATATAAAATTTCATAGGTAATATTTGAATTATTAATAGATCATAAAATTAGAATCCTAAAATATATAACTACAATAAGTTGCCATGGATGAAGTACAGCATCAAAGTTGGACTGAGTGGTATAAACATGTTATAAATTAGTTGTATAAATACAGGTTTGTGTCTCTAGGTGATAGTGGAGTATAATAGGGTAAATATTGGAAATTACAGGAGCTACGAGTACTTGCAACTGTATATCCACGCTGACAAATTTGTATAAGCAAAGGTATGTAAAACAAACCTAATTTCATTTTTCAATTTAAACATCATATTCATTGGATGTTAATTGAAATTTCAAAGGAAAAAACATAAAAGCTTTAGAAAGTAATTTGGTCAGTTTTTTATACGATGTTAACATCTAAGAGAGTAATACTGCCAAACACTACCATAAATGGACAGGTTTTTGTCCTAATAGAAAAAACTAAGGTGGAAAATATCGTTAAAAAAAAACTTACAAGTTTAGTTTGTATTAATATTTTATTAGAAAACTCAAACTAACAAAAACTAATTGACTCGTCTTGTAGAAAACTGGGGTTGCAACTTTTATAGTTATCAGTTATTATAGGTAGGGGAGACTGGAGAGAATTTATACACTGGAAGGAATGATACACCTTTAAATTAGGCTCATTAATAGTTTACGAGAGTAAAAATTTTCTCACATTATAGTACAGGAAATGAAGCATTTTGTCTCGCAATTTTTTCGTCCAGCATGGAATTACGTGAAATTTTCACAGAAGGTAGGGAATAGCCCAAGGATCATTTTCTACATCATGCCGGTGTACGCTAAAACCTTGGGGGTGGTTGCCACCCCATCTCGGGGGTGGAAATTTTTTACTACATTTTAACTATAGGAATCGATGGGAAAAGTAATTCTAAGAAAAAAATGTTCTTTACGTTTTCTTCGTAAAACTAATATTTTTTGAGTTATTCGCGGTTGAAAGTAACAGTTTTTCGACGAAAAAATCGATATTTTTAAAAAGTTTTTTGCGAATAACTCGAAAAATATGCATTTTATCAAAAAAACTGTAGAAAGCAAAATTGTAGCTTTTAAAAAAACAAACAAAATTCTTTTTTTATTATTTTTTTACGACCAATACGAACCGAGATACGGCATGTTAATGGTTAACTTTTTTTCGCCAAATGCATAATTTGAAAGATTCAAAGTCAAATAACAGGAAAAGTTTGCATTTTTCGAGGAAAACTCATT
The DNA here is from genome assembly GCA_963971575.1 of Liopterus haemorrhoidalis. NCBI lineage: Eukaryota > Metazoa > Arthropoda > Insecta > Coleoptera > Dytiscidae > Liopterus > Liopterus haemorrhoidalis. The sequence goes on from OZ020615.1 coordinate 32,340,046, forward strand.
GAATCTTTTTTAAAGTATTTGATTAGACCTTTCAAACAAAAGAATAAAAAAGTCTCTAGCATAAAAATTAAGCGACTTATGATCAAAATAAGGTCGGTACCTACTTTGATCTACGAAAAAATCAGTGAAAACAACCCCCTATTTACCCCCCTAATTAAAATTGATCCTCACCCTTCTGTGGTTCTCTTCTTATATGTATTTTCAGTACACCCAAGAAGTTTGACCAATTTAAAATGCCTAATTTTAGAAAAATTGGAGTTTAAAGAAAAAACGATTTTTTGCGATTTCGTATTTTTCACCCTTTTCTTCAAAATATCTCCGAAATTACTGGAGATACGAAAAAAATGATAGAGCACTAAATTGTAGCATTTTTAATGACTTAAATTTCCTTGTGCATATATTTTCTGTACAGTGAATAGTTGGCGAGATATAGCCGTTTAAAACCTCTATTTACAAGCGAACACCACCTTATTCGAGCCCTTCAAACTCACCCCATTTAAAAACTAAGGGATCTTAAGGAATTTAATTTACATAGTATTATAGCTCTTGAAAAGCCCTACAAAATCATTTTTGAAAAAACTTTGTATCACTAAAAATGAAGGAGCTATGTTTAAAAAACCAATAAATTTTTTTTCGAAACATTCGTATAGCACGGTTCGGAGCGATTTTTTTTATATCAAGCTCTAACAAGGGTGGGTTTTTAAGGGTTGAAACATTAGAAATTGTATTCCAAAGCATGAAACAATCATTATTCAACTAATCCAAACCAAATTTTACCCATCTTAAGGTTTACAACGTTATTTTATAATTTTTGACAATTAGGGGTAGTTTTCACCCTTAAAAAATAAACAGTGCCCATGAGCATGATATAAAATTTGAAGTAGAGGATGAGACGAACCTAATTTCAAATTTTGGTGCAAATCGATACAAGATGAAATCATTTTTTAATCCAACAAGGGTTGATTTTTAAGGGTTGAAACATTATGAAATTGTATTCTTAAGCATAAAACGATCCATATTTAGCTAATCCAAACCAAATTTTACCCATATTAAGGTTTAAAATGTTATTTTCTAATTTTTTACAATTAGGGGTAGTTTTCACCCTTAAAAAACAAAAAGCGTACAACGGCACAATGTAGAAAATGAACTAGAGGGTGAAATGAGCCTAATTCCAAATTTTTATCCAAATCGATGCTGGACGAAAAAATTGCGAGGTTTTGTCTTTTTTTGAGCTTCATTTCCTGTACTATTATATATTATAAAGTACTACCACCTATGAATATAAATATAAAGTTGATTGCTACATATATTTATTGTGCTAAATGAAATTTTGTTATCGGTTGCTAATAGTAAGTTTTTGCTACATATATATGTAAGGCCATAACTTTCGATAAACTAAATAATAAATATGTACTGGAGGTTTGATTCGTAGGCCGTATCATGTTTTTTTGCCTAAAGTTTAAAATTATGTCTTAATGCACATTTTTTACAAACAGTTGTTTTTATACTTAAAACATTATACCTAGGGATATGCGATACTGAGAAAGTATCGATATTTGGGTATAGATATTATCGAATAATAATTATCGATACCGGTTCGTATCGAAAAAATATATAGATATTTTCAAGTATCGAAAGGAAATATGAATATATTTTCTATAAAACGTAAAAAAAATATTGTTATAATTACAATCTAATTGTTTTACAATAATAAAAATCAGCTGTGACCACCACAGGACCGACCGCCATCAAAAGTACTTGTATAAAATACATTCTAGCAGCAGAGTAGAAATAACTTGACCAAATATTTTCTAAAAGAGATATTATTTATCATTACCATGGAAACGTTACATATAAATATGAAAAAATTGAGACGGAAAAAATTTCGAAAAATTTTACGGAGATTATTCGAAATTTTTCGTTTTATCAAAAAACGTCTCAAATAAAAGTTATTAGTTATTGCTTTTATAGCAACTTTTGTTTAATAAATTTTTTCGAGATATTTTTCTGTTGTGAAATATTCGCAAAAATCTTAAAATCGACACGAGCAAACTCCCATTTTTAGTCAACCGATTTTTACCAAAAGTTGATCAACTTGTGCCATTGATGGCAGAAGCTTAAATATGAAGTTTCATAAAAATCCTTTCAGCCGAATTTGCTCTGCACGTGTACACAGACAGACGGACAGACAGACCGACAGACATCATGTTAAAAATAGTCAAAACATTATATAGGGACCTCAATTCGTGGAGATCCATCGAAATCTCGAAACGTCAAAGTTGGTATGATCATAATACCTCCCTTATATATGTTAGCGGTCGGTAAAAAGATTAAAGTAGTATGGGCATTAACCCCTTAACGCTCATTTTTTTTTAAACAACCGTAAAAAAAAACATTTGTTTTTAAATTTAAGAAATCACATTTTAGAACCTTGGTGTGATTTTATTTTCAATTCTCGAATATATTCGAGTGTGAAAATTACAGCAGCATAAATTACGGACGCCGGTCGAATTAACTCGAGTGTGACCATTTTAGCCTAGTTAGCGCGCTCGAATTAACTCGAGCGTGAGTGTTAAAGGGTTAAAGTAGTATATACGACTGAAAAGTGACAGAGGACCTAGATAACAATAAAATGGACACGAGGAAGATTCGTTCATGGAAGCACTAATAAATAAGAGGCATTCATGAAGAGAAGAGGTAGACGAGGCCATGGAGCTTAGCAAGAGTTCATATACACATCAGTTTTGCAAGTGAAAAATCGGAAATCCCTTCGTAAAATATTTATTATCTATTATCGTTTTCCTAATTCTGCTGTACTAGATTTTTACTAACTAAACTTAACCTAATTACTTTAATTGATAGTATTTACTACAGTTTATTACAATATTTTTAATGGGCTAATGTTTGGGGAAAATGAAGTACTGTATACCTAAAAACTAGCTAATTAGCTCAGGTTTAGTTAGTAAAAATCTAGCAGAATTAGGAAAATTAGAAAAATGATAACAGATAAGAAACATTTTACGAAGGGATTTCCGATCTTTCACTTGCACAACTGGTGTGAATATGAACTCTTGCTGAAGCCTATAGGTCTGAGTGATTGTTTAAAATAGAATAGGTCCACACTTTGCTTCTTGGTGGTGAAATTTTTTAATTAAAATACCAATATAACCAATAACATTTCATAACTTAAAACGTCTCTACGTTTGAGGTTATGAAAAAGGCGCCAAACGCCAGCAATATTTTTTGCATTTGTGTAAGATCTCCGCGACTTCTGCGATCAGTTTGTGACGGTAGCTTCAGTTTTCTGAGGCGCTCTTCGTTGGGTAGAAGGCGGATGTTACTCGGGAGACGTGTAGCTCGTCTTTGAACACCTTCCAAAAGATATATATCCCGCTGCAAGTAAGGCGACCAGACAACAAATGCAAATTCAAGGATACATACGCCCTATGCAGGATAAATAAATTGTAGGAAATAATGTAGGGGTTAGGTGTGGGAAGGATTTATAAACTAGGTAGAGTATTTTATTTGCTTTCTTAACAATCGGGACTACATGCGGAGACCAATCTAGGGTTTTTGTTACCGTTATGCTTAGGTCAATCATAATTTCAGTTCGTTAAATCGGTTGTCCTGAGATGTTGTAGGTGCATCTCTGGTAGTCCCTAGATGTAGCACACGACATTTTAAGGTATTTAGGGATAGGAGCCAGGTAGCACATCATTCAGTGACAGCGTCTATGTCCGCTTGTAATTGAGGTTTGTTCCTAGTCTCATTGTAGATTATCGGCAAACGTCTGAATCTCGGAGGCTAAGCTGGTTGTTAAGTCTGCTACAAATAATAGGAACAAAACCAGTCCAATCACACTACCTTGTGATACGCCACTAGTGATTGGGTATGAGTGCGAGAAAGATGTACCTACACGTACTCGGAAGGAGCGCCCCTTGAGAAAGGCAGTTATCCAGCAAAGTAATTTTCCACGGATTCCATAGTGATCCATTTTAGCAAATAGCCTACGAAAAGCGACTCTGTCAAAGGTCTTGGCGAAGTCGAAGTAGATAATATCTACAGGCTCGGAGCAAGCTCGGTCTAAACGTTGAGTCTAGTAGTTGGTGGCAAGAAGCATATTCGAAACGACGGACCTTCATAGGAAGAAACCGTGTTGGGGATCGGGAACTAGACGGTTTAAAAACGGGTTAAGAAATTTATCAGTTCATCCACAACTAACCTCTCCAAAATCTTACTTGTTATCGAGACAAGGCTAATTGGCCGATAATTAGATGCGTTTCTGTTGCCATTTTTATAGATGGGGATAATCAACGACGTTAGATACACATTTTCTTATAATCCGATCCTTTACTGCCTCTCGAAGATCTTGTGATAGGACATGCTGTGATTTATTTTATTTTGTTATTAGGAAGTAAAATTGGTGTTCCTATAATTTAAAATAAACCTTATGCATTTCTAGCGACACACGATCAACTGCGCTACAGTTATTAAGACTCGGTACGCCAATATTTATCCTTTTGACGGGTGTCCCGGGAGAGGTAGCTTTGTATACCTTTGTTTCAACCAGCGTGTACTTTTGAATTCTCTATATAGTACAAACTTTGCAGTATCAAACCAATATCAAAAGTAGCAAATGAATAAACAGTTAAAGTTTGATTGAAATAAACTTTCCTATAAATAGTTCAAACAGTATAAAATATCTGCAATGATTAATTCTAGAAAATAACAATCACGTGCTCTAATTAAATTTAGGAACTATTGGTTCCACTTCACTAATTCAAATTGAAGAGCTTACAATCACAAAATGAAATAGGAAATTCAATGTTGAATGGTTAGCAACATGTTTAGAAAATACATTCATCAAAATTGTCCAGAGATATTTGATAAAGCTGGAAAAGGATGTTTTTTATTATTATTATGGGGGCTACCTTTTACAAAAACTAAGAAAGAAATTTTTTTTTTTTTTTGGAACAAACTGTTTTATTACTTTTCAAAACATTCTCCTTTAAGATTTATACACTTTTGCATGTGTTCAAACCAATTCTAGAAACATTTTTTCCACTTTGAAGATAGTATCTCAAAAACATGGTTTTCGAAGACAACTTCTTAAAGTGATGAAAATCGCTGTTCACGCATTTTTTGTTTGACATCGAGGAACAAAAAAATAGTTGTTAGAGGGAGAATAAATCAGGTGAATACGGGCAATGGGACATTAATTCGATGTTTTTCTCTTTCAAATAATCAATTGTTTGACGTGTTGTGTGGGAATTCATCATCGTCATGATGAAGAGTGATGCTACGTTTTTAGATGTTTTTCCTGATTTTTTCGATGACTTCGGGCAAACAAATTGTTGTATACCATTCAGCATTAACTGTTCTCCGATCCACTAAAGGAATGGTTGCGATATGTCCAGTATAACCGAAGAAACAAGTGATCGTTTTCTTGGAAGTGCTTTGTGAACGAACAACTTTTGTGGGTTTCGGTTCATCTTGGAAGACCCAAACAGTGAATTGTTGCTTTGTTTCCGGTTCATATGAATAAATCCAAGTTTCATCACTTGTAACGATGTTGTATACCGGTTTTGCAGTGCCTTGGTTGATTTTTTTTTGCGTTCCCTAATACCAATCAACACGAGCCTTTTTTTGATCTTCGGTCAAATTATGTGGAATCCATCAAATGCTGATCTTTTTCATAGCTAAATGTTCATGCAAAATCGAATGTATTGCAGTCTGCGATATGCCAAAAGATGACTCTATCTCACAGTAAGTCACATGCCGATCTTCATCATTTTGCTCACAGTATAGATGTTTTTTTGAATCACAACAGATTTTGGTCGACATTCACGATATTCATCACTGACGGACGCACGACCACAACGAAATTTTGCAAACCAATTGTAAACAGTCTTTTTTGATGGTGTTTCATTACCAAGAGTTGAACGAAGCGAATCTATGCATTGTTGTTGAGTTAGGCCTTTACGAAAATCGTAACAAATCATCCAACGAAAACCTTCACGAGTAATATTCATATTTTCACAAACTTTTTTTAACGCTCACTGTCAACAAACTGCTCGGTCAATTTATAGGCTGCCACTGATTTCACAATAACAAATGTAAAATTTTACGAATATAATAATGACACATTTCAATTTTGCTATCTAGTGGCCGTTTGTAAAAACATAAAAGATAACCCTCGTAATACAGTTTAGGGATGAGGCAGTTGACAGCTGGTATTACTCCCAAATACACAAGTTGGACACATTACAATTACTATTTTCAATAAAACTTAATTATACAATAAATAAAATCAGTCCATTTCACATAATTATTTTCTAAAACAAAATTAAACAGAATTATAAACATTACTGTCCACGTTAAGTTTATATCACCGATTGCACATATAAGTCCATATTAATTTCACTTAACAGTCCATCTTTCACTCCCCAACTGAATCTGTACTACAGATTCAACTACAGATTCTGTAGTTACCACTTATTTTTTAGGGTGTTGTAGGTATGACCAAAAAACCCTTATACCGTCATTTTGTCGTCTGTCTGTCTGTCTGTCTGTCTGTCTGTCTGTTCGGTAAAAATTGTAGCCAAACGGCTAAACCTAGAGAGTTTAAATTTGGCATGATTGTACAACTTTTTGACCCGCACCCTGTAGCCCATGTGGTTTAAACTAAAAATCTGAAAAAATTCTAAGTAATGTATATTAGTGTGAACCGGAATGGTACAACAGGATTTTTTGATCAGATTATGTTTTCGGAATATAATGCATTTTTTGTGTTTTTAACCAAAATATGTTAAATATTTAATTCGTTATGTAACCAAGTTGATACGTCAACGCTCATAGCGATGTGCGTTTAGTCATTGGTTTTCTAATTTGTCAAGCAGGTAACTTGCAAACTAGAGTTCGAATCCTGTCAATTTTATTTTTTTTTTGTTTTTTTTTGCAGTTTTCTTTTGTTTAAATTATTTTGTCAAAATTCTAGTTATATTTTGGTAAATGTTGCATTTAATTTTTAAAAGCGTAAATTTAATAACCAGTGGGAAGTGTTGAAATTATAATTTAATTCTGTTTGATGTATACGAAATCAGAGGGCGGGGCTAATGATTTAAGCAACCAATAGAAGCCATAGGCGCAATTTTCAAAATCTTAATGAACCTTGCTATGTAAAAAAAATACTGCACATATTTAGAAACTTAAATAATGGTATTAGGCATTCGAATTAAAATTCATAAAAAAATATTTTAACATAAAATTTGTTTTGGCATCCCAAATAATCATCATTCAGTTATTAAATACCTGCAAAACTCTGAATGTGTGAAAATTCACACTTCACATCAATTTTTTCTACAGTTGTAACTCTATGTCCAGCCGATTTTTCAAAGTGTTTATACTAGCTGATTCGGTCACGAGCAAAGTAAGGTTGTTCCAGCCATTCACGCCCCAACTGTAGAAGTACTACCTGAGAGCTAACCGAAACTATTTCTTTTTTAATTTTTAATTATGGTCTATTAGGTGAATATTGTAGTTTCGGGTTAAGTTATGTATTATATCGTTGCAGTTATAATGCTCATTTAAGATTTTATTAGTTTCTATCAAGTCACCGCGTCTTCTTCTGTCCTGTAATCGTGGTAGATTTAAAATATATTCGCAAGCGCTCATCGTATGACTTTCTTTTTAAACTTGACACTGATTTCGTAAATCTTCGCTGAACCTTCTTGAGAAGGTCAATGTCTTAATTGAGATATGGTGACCAGATCTAAAATCCGAATTCTAGTATCGGTCGAACATAAGCTTTATATACCTTCAAGAAGATGGTTTTTGTTAGTTTTTGACAACTTTTTTAACTAAATATATTACCATATTTGCCTTTTTTAATGGTTTTTATAAAATGAGTTTCCCATTTTAAACTCTTATACACTACAATACCAAGATTACATAAGGTTTCGACGACTGTTAATTGTTGGTTCTTTAAATTGTAGTTTCTTCAGTGGCGGATTAAGTTGCTTGGGGGCCCTGGGCGGTAAAATTAAAATTTTAAATAGAAAGGAAATATTTGTATATAGGCCTCGGTGGGCCCCCCGGCTCCGCGGGCAACGGGCGGCCGCCCAGTCCGCCCACCGCTTAATGCGCCTCTGAGTTTCTTTGAGGATAATTTTTCCCAATTTTCAATAAACAAAATTTTTTTGTGTTTAATTTAATACCCCAATGCCTGGTCCAATCTTCAATATTATTTTGATCATACTGTAATATTCTATAATTTTGTAAAGCATAACTAAATATTTTTACGTCATCAGCATATAATTTCTTTGGGGAGATATCAACATTTAATAAGATGTTTGTTAGTTTATTTATTAAGATTTTTCCCAGACATTGCAACTGCACTTATTCTATCCACACTATCAAAATAGAATGATTGTTCGGTATTTTATAAATATTTTGTTAAAAGGCAGGGCTGCTGTGTGGGTGTCGACCGTCCGTGTGCAGGCATTCGTAGGAAAGCCCAAATGACGAGCCCAGGATGAGCCCAAATGCCACTAAAATACATAAAAGTGTTGATAAAAGTTTTCACACCTGCGCGATTTCGTTGCGATTTTAGTAAGGTGCGGTTTTGTGAATGTAGTCACACGGGCGGTTGACACACGCGCGGCTGCTACTCTGTACAGGCTTTTGATGGGGTTTCTATGGGGTAATAAATGAACATTATTTTCTTGACTTCAATGGGTATTTAATTGAACATCCTTTTACAATTTTGATGATTGTATACAAAAACATATTTTAAATTGAAAAGTTTTAATGAGATATTTATTTTTGTTGCTCGGAAATATTTTCTTAATGTTACATAAAATAAACTTTTATTCTGGAGGATTTTAAAGTGGTTTTAATTTTATTATGGTTGTTTACCGTGATTTTAACGAGAATTTAATTACGGTATTTACATTTTCACATTTGCAATTAAATGTATTAATACAATTTTCGCTCGCTCTTTTTTTCTCTCTCCCTCTTTCAGGCACTGTCAGTAAGGGTGACTTGTATCCTCATTCAAGATCCATGTATCTTGTATACCAATACTTGTTAGATCTTCATCTAGGTGATCTCTTTATCTTTTGTTTTATCTTTTTCCACTAGTCGACGGTTTTTAGTTTTCCTTCCTGGATCCTCTGTACCATTATGTTCTCTTTTGTCCTCAATTACATTCAAATTAATGATCAATTTTGATAAAGGTCGTAGACGGAAAGATTCTTCAGCAAATAAATAATTTTTGTGGAACATAACAAGTATATAACTTCTAAACCTAATTTGTCAACCGATTCTATGTTTCGCAAAGTCAATTAAATTAACCCTCAACTGGTAGAATGATTTTTAGTTACATAATTGATATGGTGCAGTGTTTGAATACCACAAAAAAACACTTATAACGTCACTCGTGTGTTTGTCTGTCTGTTTGTCTGTCTGTCTGTATGTCTGTCTGTTTATCTGTTTGTCTGTCTGTCAACATAGAAATTTTAAATTTCGCAAGCTCTTTGACCCACATATAAGAAAAATTTTGAGAATTCAAAAAACACATACCGAGATTAATATCAACAAATATGTACACAATAAAAAATATAACTATATTTTTTTAAATTTTAAGTGACCTACCAAATGACACCTCTAAATGCGTGGATCAACATACGAATTTTAATTTTTGAAAAATATTTTTTTTAATGGTATTTTCACTAACAATTTGGAAAAAAACTTTTGTCCCCTATCTCCCAGAGAGGTTGATCTAAAAATCTGAAAATATTCTTCATAATTAACACTGATAGGAACCAGAACAAAACAACAGGAATTTTTGATTTGCTTAGTTTTTCTAAAAATTTGGGTTTTTTGTTTCGACGTTATAAAAAATTATTTAATTTTTTTTTTTAATCAAAATAAAGCTCTTAAGTACGTCTTAACGATTAAGGAACAAATGATATTTTTAAATTCGTGTTTTTTTTTCGCCAAAAATTTGCTTAAAAAAGTCCTGCCCTCTTTTACCCAAAGGGTTAAACTAAAAATCTGAAAAAGTTATAGGTAATGTATATTGATCAGAGCCGGAAAGGTACGAGAGGAATTTTTGATTAGATTGCATTTTTGAAAATATTACAAATTTTGTGTATTTGACAAAATTAATAATTATTTTAATTCATGGCTAAATTGTGGCTAATAATCTTATTGTGACTTATGTTGTGACTTATGGATTTGTTGTATTTATGGCTAAGATAGTATGTATCTTTTTTTAAATCAAAAATATAATAAAATTTTAACAGGTGAGGACCGAGTTCCATTTGTAGACCCTACGCATATGAACATCACACTGTACTGTATACTGTAGAGTGTAGTATTTAGTGTTCAGTTATTTTAATATACTTTTATACGTTGTGATTCAACCTACTGTTTGAATTACTTTAGATTTTTGTTTTTAAGGTACGAAAGAAGAATAAATCATTTATAGTAATGAAAAACTTATAAACCAAACAACACATTGTTAATACTGAGAAATACGTTTCTGAAAGTGAAACAAATGAAGCCATTTATCAATATATTTCTTATTGATCTAATCAATACTTGAATATGGCGAAAATGCAGGAAAAAATATGTTTTTAAATTTTAACAGCTTTTGCTACTTTGGCAATTAGCCAGGACATTTATTTTTTTAACGCAAGGCACCTGTGTTACAATTATTACCCTACGCCGGTCAGCTTAGTCTTTTGTTACATAACTTAGTTTATTTATGCATTAGTAACATACAAAAATCTGAAAAAATTAAAATATAAAATCTTATATTTCTGTAAGATAAGATCCAAGGATATTCCATAAAACAAAAATATTATTTTAAAGTTTATTGTTCAAGGATACTTTTGTTCAAAGTTATTATCTAATAACTTTGACAGTTCCTTGAACAATATTTTTACCCTTCTTCCTAGATATGCCTAGAAATGCTTTATAAAAACATCCAACTCTCTGAAGACGGGGTCAGAAAGTATTCGGTCCGGTTAGCGTAAACATCTAAGTTGTTGAATTCGTAGAGGCACTGTGTCGGCATTCTGGCGGTCTATCCGATTATATTTGTTTTAAACTTTTCATTCTTTTAATACCTACATTTTTAACTTTCAAGCTTACTCTTGTAATTAATATATTATAAAAAATCACATTCATTAATTTTAAACCGTCTTGCTTAACGTGTATAAATCTTTACCTTTAAGAACTTAAATGAACAGCTAAGATCCAGACTAATAACAAGATGCCTGATCAGTCGGTTGGTAAGTATAGCAATACATATTATTTAATTCACATATCGTAATTATGAACCCTGGTTAACACTGACGCCTAGTACTTTTTTTTTTTATAAGATTCTTTTTTGTCTTTTAATTAAAATACATATACAATTTACAATATATAATTTGAGACTATATGACATATATTATGGTTCATATTAATGACTATATGAGGTTTCGAAAGGATATCGACCGTGTAGAATCTGGGATCGCTTCTTTCATTTAAATAGTCTACGAAGTCCCGTGTGGAGGTTGGTTGGTGTATAGGGTCCATAATGTATTCTATAGTGTTCCCAATTATCCATGTTGCTATGTTCTGGTGACACCCGAAGTTTAGTTTATAATCGGGGTGATACAAATCTCTGACTGTGAAAACATGTTTTGTTACTGTTAGCAGAATTTCTTGAGCAGCATGCCATATATGACTAGCTTTTATGCATTCACCTAATCTGTGTGCTATTGTGTCAATCGTGTTCGGGCAACTTTCACAGTATGGGTTGTTTCTTCGGTTGGTTCTAAAGTACCTTTCATTGGTGGGGTAGATGTTGTGTACTATTTCCAATCATAGACTTTTTTGGGAATGTACTAAGATTTTGCTGTTGATATTAATCCATATTTGCGGCCAGTTGAAGTTGGGATTATTGAGGAGTATTTTGGGAGGTGGAAGGTGTTTTATGAGCTGTTCGTAAATGGATTTGGTGTGTGTTGATGTTGCTAGATCTTGAGGGAGATAGCTCAGTTCCATAAGAAGGGATTTAACGTGGGGTGCCTGAGTAGGAATTAGGTTTATTGGCTGTGGGTTTTGCAAGTTATTGTGGTTGATGTATCGGGAAAGAAAATGGCGTGAGCTTGGATCTCCTTTGCCCAGTAAGTGAACATTATTCCTTTTGATTAGGAGTGCATTTGCTTTTTGCAGTGCGTTTATGACGTTCAGGCCCCCTCTTTGTCTTGGAAGATTCGTGTGTTGTTGTGCTATTCTTAATGGTTTTTGGTACCATAAGAACCAACCTATTGCCGATGTTATTTTTCTGTGATGTGTTACCGGTAAGGGTAAAGTTTGGGCAACATACCATAATTGCGATAAGCCATATATATTCACGAATATTGTCTTCTGTAATATGTTTAAGTTCCGTTGTTTGTTCATTAGTAGTGTAGCTCTTACTGAAGTCACGATTTTGGACCATGTTGCATCGATTGTTTCTTTTAGTGTGTTGTAAAATTCGATACCTAATATTTTTATATGGTTTGTTTTATTCATCCAGTCATATCTCTGTTGATCTGAGATACAAAAATCTATGTATTTAGTCTTTGTTGCATTTAGAACGGAACTTGAACATGTATTGTACTTATCTATCGTATTCTTGATTTTCAGCGTTTCTTTTGGATTTGTGAAGATTGTTACATCATCGGCAAAGGCGTGTATATTTCCTTTATTTGGATGTACTATTTTATTAATTTTTCTTAACATGGGTTCCAAGGCAATGATGAATAATAGCATAGATAGAGGACACCCCTGTCTCACTGAGTTATTTATTTCTATCAGTGACTGTGCTCGTCTTTGCATTACTAGATATGATGTGGCTTTTTGAGTGGTGTTTTGGATGCAGGTGATAATTTCATCTTTAAACCCCATATTTCTCATCACTGCATTAAGGTAGTCGTGTGCAATTCTGTCGAAGGCATGATCAAAATCTAGGGATATAAGTTTCGCAGGAGTATTTTCTATGTTAATGCGTGCTATACAATCTCTAATGGCGCATGTATTATTTAGAATGCATCTACCAGGCACAGCACAATTCTGATATTTTCCTATAACATCATCTAGGAGAGGTGCTAATCTATTTTTCAAAGCTTTGGTGAAGAGCTTGTAGTCTGAGTTAAGGAGAGATATTGGTCTTAAGTCTTTCATGGTGTACACCTTCTTAACAGTTTTTGGAATCATAATAATCAAACCATTTTTAAATTCAGCTGGTATGTGTTGTCCGCTCAGTAGTATATTCATTATTTCTACGATGTCCTCTTTTTTGATGTCCCATAGTTTAATATAAGCTTCGCGGGGGATTCCATCGGGACCGGGAGATTTGTTGGGTTGACTGTCCTTCAAAACCTTGTATATTTCCTCTACAGTGAAATGATCCATTAGATTTTCTTGTTTTTCTGGCGTTACTTTTGGCAAGTCATAGCACAAACTATCTATTTCCTGTAGGTTTGGTTTTTCTTGGTTATACAGTTCTTCGAAGTATTTTGTGTTTATCTCGTTTGCGTTATTGATTCTTCTATTTTCGTCTGTAACTAACTCTTGGATTGAATTTTGTTGTTTTCTTTTTTCTAGTCGTATGATATGGTACAGTGAGGTGTTTTCATTAGGTATGGTGGTCGCATCGGCGTAATATTTTACTGGTTGTAGTTGCATTCTGTGTAGAGTAAGTAGTTTGGCTTTAATCATATTTATTTCGGATCGAATTTCCTCAGTGATGTAGGTGGATTTAAATAAAGTTTGTAGTTTACCTTGTAAAAAATTTGTTGTATGATTTATTTCCCTAAACATTTCATTTGTTTTCCATTTCAAGTATTTTGATAGTTGAGGCTTGAAGTACTTTGTCCACCAGTGTAGTGTATTAGGGAAGAGGCATTTTTTACTCTTCCAGAAGCTTATTTTTGACTTTAGCGTTTGCAAGTCTAGATGATCAGACTGTAATAAGCCTTTGTAAAGTTTCCAAATTTTTTTCCCTGCAGGTAAGTCTCGGTTTCCCATTTTAATTTGGCATCGCACTCCCATGCGATCTGATATTTCATTCGGCACTCTTTCTATATTCCTTATCTTGTCTTTTAGGGGAGTAAAAATGTAAAATCGGTCTAATCGTGAAGCAGAATTTAAACGATAGAATGTAAAGCCAGGCTCGTTGCCTTTAAGAGAGTTCCATACGTCACCCATTCGCATGCCAATAACTAGTTCCTGTAACGCGGGACAGAAATTAAAGGAGTTTAAACTATCTTTTTTATGAAGTACACAGTTAAAATCACCGCTCACGATTACTTTTTCTTCTGGATGATTGAAGAGAGGTGTTATCGTTGAGGCAAAGAAGGTGTTTCTTTCTGATCTTGCTTGAGCACCGGATGGAGCGTATATATTAATTATTTTTGTATCATCCACTGTAATCGCTATCCCTCTAGAGTCATTTGTTAAGATCAGATTTTTTGTGGAAATGTGTTCTTTTACAACTATGGTAGTACCTAAGTTATTTTCTGCATTGCAAAAGACTTTATAACCAGGGATCACTAGATTGGGGTTTGTGACTTCTTGTAAAAGTGCGATGTCGATGTCCCATTTCTGTAGCTGTTTGATTAGTATATTTTCTTTTAGCTGGGTTCTTATTGCATTTATATTTAGAGTTACTACGTTAGTTATTGTCTGCTGCATTATTCGGTTTATTTTTGAGTTCCTTTTTTTTTGGATTTGACTGGGGGATGTTTTTGGAGCCTTTTTTGCGGCTTCTGTGGATGTTGTTGATTCGTAATCAGATATATCAGAGACATCGCTAATAAGTTCGTCATCTTCTAGGATCGTAGGTCTGTCAAACTCCAATTCACCGTCTTCGGTAAAATTTGGATAGGTGATATTGTCCGTACTTGAGATGGTTTTTTGTTTTTTTGCTGCGGGATGAGTAGTGAGGTCTTTGGGTTGTTCCGGTTGTTTCAAATGTTCGTAGATATTCCTTAGAAATTGAGAAGACTCTTTAGCGGGTTGAGTGTTTATGGGGGATGAGGTTTTTTCTACTTCATCTGCCCAAGATGTTCGTTTCGGCGGTTGTTGAGGTGTGTTCTAAAATGTCGGCAAAAGATTGTCTAACTGTGTTGTCAATAAGATTACGTTGTTGAGGTCTGGATTTTTGTGGGCATGTTTGGCCTTCATGGTCTTTCTGGTCGCAATAAAAGCATGTTTGGGGTTGATTCGGATATGTTACTAGGGTTTTATGTTCATTTATTGTTAAGTAAGATGGGATATGTGTTTTGATTTTCATGTGAGCTATCCTTACTCCACTATAGACTTGGAACTTAACATTATTGCTCCATTTTTCCCTAGTTATGGTGGTCACTTCGCCATATTTCAGTAGATTATTTCTTATATTTTCGTTGTCCAGTTCTGGTGGGAGATCATAGATCCTGACGTCCACTGCTCCATCAGCTGAGCTGATTAAGACTGGATAATTTTGTCGGTCTTCTTCATTTTTAAAAACTAGCTTTTTATTTTCGTTGACTAGGTCATTGACGGCTTGTAAAGTTTCCATTTTTATGAACACTTGTTTGTGAATGTGATCTATTTGTATGGTGTTAAGCTTTTCATAACTTAATTTAAGGTTTTCATATATCCATTGGTGAATTTCGGGTGGCGATGGTTTTTTTGGTAAGGAACGGAAGTTTAATACGGCAGTGTTTATTCTTTGTACAGACATGATTAGTGAAGCTAATGAGAGCTGACTGTTATCAGCGAATTACGGATTATTTTTTAATTAATTGGTTACAAAACTGAATTTACACAATTAAGAGAGCACCTAATATACGTGTTCATCGGTCAAGAGCCGAGAGAGAACTGGTTACTCGAACTCCTTTAGTCAGGAATCTTATTTCAGTTTGAGATAAGACTTCATATTATAACAGGCTCCCTATCTAGTTGATGATAAATGATACGATAATAAAGTAACGTATCAGGGCTCGCTACAAAATCTAGTTCCGCTTAAACTAAAGAAACCGACTATATAGTCACGTTATTTCGAATATTTTTCTGTATTTAATAAACTGGCCTTTATATATATTTTAAAAAAATCACAATTAACTATGTGAAAATTAATTTAATTATACAAAGAAATATCTATGGTAACATTATTTTAAATTAAAATAAAATTATTTTTTGTGACCACATTAATGCCCTTTGTTTCTCAAAGTAATTAAATGACAAAACATTGTTTTATATTTACATTTCTCTTCATATGTGGGCCCCATATTTGTAAACTAATAAAACCCAAATTGTTTGCTTAGGAATTTGTGTGAATTGCTTTCATTCGACTATATATATTTTTTTAAATTAGAGTTTTTAACGCTTTAGAAATTATATTTGTTTTACAGTTATTCTTCCATTTCACGGAAATGGACTAATTGGAATGATTTGATCATATTATAACATTATCATGACAGTTTATATAATATTGTCACGTGGCTCTTTGAAATTAGAGGCAAATCCTGGAATAATAATATTATTTGCTATAACAATTACAATTATTTCTAACATTACATTGTTGCTGACTTGTATTTACATTTTATCCAGGATTGCCTAGATCCAGCGGCAGATATTTTGCCGCCAGTACTCTAGGATTTTTACTGCCCTATAAATTTTGATAAACAAATTAGTGTTAAAAAATGTGTTTTCCTACGAATATTATGGAACTGTCTCATTTCTATAGTAGTCGTAGATACGGTTTTTTAATACTGTTAGTTGACAGGAAATTAGCTTAATTTCGCATGTTATCTTCATGCACGCGCTGGCGATTCGGGAATGATAAATACGCTCCAATGCGCACGTGAGTTGTGCGGGAAAGAATAAATTCGCAGCAATGCGCATGTGCAGTCTCTGAGAATATTCATTCTCGTACAGGCTGCGCGCACATTAATTGCTGTTAACCATATTTATATTGTATTTTCTTGATTATTTATTTATTGAAAAATGGTAATCGGAGGAAAAGCATATTGAGCAACACGCGCAGAATACATATTCCGCGCTAGTTGCACAATATACTATTTCTATTTATTTAGTTTTTTTTTTATTTTAGAACAGTACATATCTTTTTTAACACTAGAACTACCAAACCCGTCATTTTGACAGGTTTTAAATTTTCTCATTAAAAATTTAAAAAATCATGTAAGTTAGCGGTAAAATGTTATAATGATTTTTAATAGAATAGAACAAATGTTATATATGTCTATTCATTTTCTGTAAATTGTTTTAAATTTCCATAATTTGGTATACATAACTAAATATACCAAAACCCGTCATTTTGACGGGTAGCGTAGATAAGGTCCAAAGTCCAATATTGCGTAATACCTCAGTTATTGCATCATCTTCCCCTATTTATAGCCCTACCTATAAGTAGAAAGAAATTTTTGTTTCAATTATCCGAAGAATTGGTAGCTGAACATGGAGACATTTCAAATGAAATGTCTACCCTAATATCTACTGAAATGTCTGATTCACGTAAATCTTGTCAAATAGGACTTTGTAACAAAAACAAAACGAATTCTATTTGTTCTGAATGCAAGAAATATGTTTGTGGAAAATGTACTTTAACAAAAGTGTTTTATAATTAAAATAAATTTTTTAGATTAAGAAGTTAAAAGGTTAACTGTTTTGATTATTTTTATCACTTTTAATAATGAAACTTATAATTTACTAGGTATATTACATGTGTTTTTATTCATTTAAAGGTTAAAAAATAGAATTTTTAAAATACCCGTCAAATTGACGGGCGTGGTATAGTTAGGTATACATTCAACGTCGGTAGTTCTAGTGTTAACTACACAACATAACTAACTGTATACTCTAACCATTTCCTTTGGCAAATAAAACTTAACTGATAATAAATAAAACTGATTAATATAATCAGAATAAATGAAACTGCATAAAACATTTTTTACTGAATTCGGCAGTAAACTAAATAATTATATACTACGTATATTAACATTCCAAACAACGAAAATTCTTACCGTATAATAAATATTAATAAATAATATTACTGTTTATTATTAATCATTTTTGTTATTTTGTTTTTATTGATATGCATTTAATATCTACACTAGTTTCCAAAGTTTTATAAAGTTCTTCCTCACAACACTCAACCATATGTTTTGAACTTATTTTGGTTTGCTGCTTTCGAATGAGATTTTAAAACAATTATATCCACCAAAGCAAGGTCCCGCTTTGTTTATTTCATTTTTCACGTTGGAATATCAAAATTTAAACTTCCAACAATGAAAAATAAAATACTTTTTTTACATATTTTAATGACAAAAAATAAATAAATGGGAAATTTATATAAAGAATGACACAAAAAATCAAAATATAAAGAAAATTACATTTTAAAAGGATATTTACCTTAACCAAAAAATGTTTATTGTAGGTATGATTTACAAAGCTTATACAAAAGGGCCAAAAAGCACAATTCAAACGATTAAAGTAAACCAGATTGCAAAATCTAGTTCCGCCTATTCGTTTAGAATTGCCGATAGATCACATTTTTAAGGAAGCGAATGTATTGGCCACTTGATATATTTGGCATATTTCTTAAAAAGAATAATGTGTCCGTTCCCTAGTTTTAACTATTTTAATAAAATCAAATTTTCCGTACTCAAATAAATAAATCGTGCCCAAATACATATTTTAGCTACTAATTACAGATTTCTTATATATGAAGACATCTATATTGCATTTCTAAAATGCACAAAATATAGTTGCTTATACAAAACTAACAATCTGAATTAAAATTAATAACAACCTATGCATCCAAATTTGCAATATTTTTTTTTAGTAAACAAATTGCAGTATAGACGTCATCTTGTAAACCAATCTAGGCATATTTGCGTAGGATAAAGTAAATTGTAGCTTAAGCTTCATTCTAGAAATATGTTTCTAGTTATTGTGAAAACTACTTAGAGTTATTGTAGTTGGTAATTTATTTTTGCCACCATTTTGAAAGTGCCGTGGTTCTCAATATAGCTGCGACTAAAAATTATTTATTTTTCGTAACGAACACGTGTAGCTAGTGGGATTCCATTAGCATCAAGTATAATATTTTTCGACGAAGGTTCTAAACTATAAATAATCATTTCGAAAAGTTATTGAGCGATTACAATTTTACAACAATTTTTTCTACAATTAAAAATATCCTATTAGATAGATAAAAACTCACTGCAAAATTTGATATACATATATATTGTTACTATATCAATTCAGATTGTTAGTTTTGTATAAGAAAATTTTGATCTCTGGGGGTTAACGCAACGTATAACTTAAAATAATGAAATATATTTATATTTAACATTTAATCCAGTAAACACGACTCAATTTACTTCAGATTTGTAAAAAAATTGTCATTTATTGTTTCTCTTAAGTTATAAAACCCCTGGAGTGTTGAATCTGTGAGAAAAATGTTGGAAATTCCAGCTATAAAAACTCTTGCCAAAGTCAATATTCTCTTCCTTTTTTTGTTTATTCAACAAAATTACTCCCATGTCATTTACCAAGCAAACTAATAATTACCTATACATTTAATTTAACGTGTTAACTTTTGTTTACAGGTATGTGGCACCGTTGGGGAATATTGCTTACTTCTACGTGCAGGGCTCGAGGGAACTGCAGAGTCAAGAGGGGCCGCTAGCGGTCATGATGTTCGAAGCTCGCTCCCGGGACAGATCCAGAACTGGATCACATTCAACGGACTGTAGGTGAGAGAAATATTAACAACATGTAAATAATCTGGCAGAATGTGTTATCAAATATTAATTTTAGCAATATGTACCCCAGAATAAAAGTGTATTAACTCCATTTTTTCATAAAATTACAGTTTTATTATACAGTTTTAAGTACTCATTTAAATGCAATTTAATTTTCTGTTTAATTTTGTTTTTAATGGAACGAGAAATATTGTTTTAATAATAATATTAAATCCATATATGGTGCAGGGTTTTGAAAACTTTCATTTTGCTCTCCTGTAAATTTGGTATAAAGCAAGTTAATAAACGTTTATTCTGGGGTAAGAAAATATTTATTTATAATAACTGGCTTCAACATTTAACGCAAGAGCTATGAACGAGGTAAAAAGTAATGAAAACATATTTTCGTCCCTTAAAGCAGTGATATTTGTGTCATAGCGTACATCCAAGGAGGCTCATGGGTCTGAGCCTTCCCCCAAAAAATCTTTTAAGTTGTCTTGTCATTGAACGTGAGCTGGTCCAAGAAAATATTTCGTTTATGAACCTCCATAAAAAGAAGTTTTTGAGCCTCCATTCCCAATTCTGGGTACGTGCCTGGGCGGGCCACATACGATTATTGAAAGCAACAGGCGGGCTGGATTGAGAAATTAAAATTTATTTCTTTGTATAAATATGTAATTTAATCTATCGAAAAAGAATATATAGTACACAGAGTTTTTAAGAGCAAACCCTATAACAAATTCAATGACTACCAGTTTACTGGAAGCAAATCTTATGCGAACTTGATAGTGATGATATGTTTAACATATTTTTAAATATATATCTAACCGGGCTAAATAGATTCTTTCCACTCAAGAAACATAGGAAGTCCAACAATAATAGGACCATCAAATAGTACACACCTGAATTAAGAGAGATGAGGAATTATTTAATTTTCTTATCTGAATTAAATATACCAACAATTAAGCCAAAAATAAAAAATTATAAAATATATTATAAGCATGGTTTACGTATTGCCAAAAGAGACACTTATAATCGATATATAAAAATATATAACAATAAATCAAAGGCATCTTGGAACATTATACGTCAAGAGACAGGAGATAGTAAGGCTCAAAGTGACGCGGATAGTAATATTTCTGCAGAAATATTTAACGATTTTTTTACTACAGTGGCTGGAAAAACACTCCCAAACTATCAAATGTCAGTAAAACGCATATTGATTTAATTCAGAAAAAGAAAATTAATAATAGGGATAGCTTTTTTCTAACACCAGTAGTCGACGCGGAGGTTGGTGATCTGATTACTAAGCCAGTGATCAGATCACCAACCTTAACTACCTTAACAATGGCCGGAGTTTTGATATTTACGGCATAAATGTCCAAATTTTAAAACGCACGGCTGACGCGGTAATTGAGCCATTAACCATAATTACTAACTTATGTTTTGAAACTGGTAATTTCCTGGAAAAACTGAAAATCTCCAGAGTAATACCGATCTTCAAAAAAGGAAATCTTATCGCCCGATAGCAATTATACCGTTTTTTTCAAAAATTATTGAAAATACGATAAAAAAATAGGTTATCTGATTTCTTTGAGAGGATGAGTATTTTCTCGGAAAACCAGTCTGGTGTCAGGGCACATCAGTCTACTAACAAGGCATCTATAAAACTGCTTAGCAAAATTATGAAAAACCTTGAAAAAGGGAAACATGTCGTTGGATCTTTTTGCGATCTCAGTAAAGCTTTTGACTGCGTGTGTCCTGAAAAACTCCGGGACAAAATGTTGTATTATGGAGTTCGTGGTGGACATTCGACCTACTAACAAACTCTCTGTCTAACAGGATACAGCAGGTCTAGTAAAAAAACATCCTTTCTACACCTAGGTCGGTAAATATAGGAATAGGACAAGGAACTATTCTTGGACCTTTCCTTTTCATAGCATATATTAATAACCTGCCTGAAAATGGTTTAAGTCTAAACCAAGACAAGACAAAAGCAGTAATATTTAGTATGAATAGACTACTTAACAACAATTCTTTATATCAAGATACCATTGTGAAGTTTCTTGGGTTTCAGCTAGATGCTAAGTTTAGCTGGACACATCACATTGGCTACATTTCTAATAAACTAAATAGCATAGTGTACATGATTAAAAACTTAAAATTTAATGTGTCCGAGGAGATCGTTAGAATGGTTTACTTCTCCCACTTCCCATCGTTAATTAATTATGGTATTGTGTTGTGGGGTAATACAGCTTGTTCGGTTCGTATCTTTAAGATACAAAAACGAGTTGTAAGAATTATGTCTAAGAAGAATTTATGTTACAAGAATTTATTATGGATATCGTCAACATAGACTGATACATTAGTTGCAATCCACCGCAATAGTGGTTTTGGCCGCCATATTGAATCCGCTTTATTGGATCCGCCATATTTAATTTTCTGAATTGCACCCTGAATTCATCATCAGTGACCCCATAAACCCCCAGGCATTATATTATATTGAAATCAAATCATTTTTTAAAAAAATCTTCACTTGGCACGTGGTTTCGGCCGCCATATTGTATCCGCCATATTGAATTTTCTAAATTTGACCCTGGATTCATAAACAGCCGCCTTAACTACCTTTAGGTAACATTTTCAGGGGTTTGACACCCAAATTGACTCGATTGTGTTGACTTTATAATCGATTTATCGAAGAAAAGGTAGAGGTCACGTGGGGTTGGTGGCCATATTTGATAAGTTACTGTAGCGAACCGGTAGCGTTACTTTATAACGTACCATTTATTGTCCACTAGGTAGCGAGCCTGTGGTATTATATTAGGTCTAATCTCAAACTGAAGTGAGATTACTGACTAAAGGAGTTCGGGTAGTAGGCGTGAGTGTGATCCAGGGTTCATCATTACGATATGT
This sequence comes from Liopterus haemorrhoidalis, assembly GCA_963971575.1. Classification (NCBI taxonomy): domain Eukaryota; kingdom Metazoa; phylum Arthropoda; class Insecta; order Coleoptera; family Dytiscidae; genus Liopterus; species Liopterus haemorrhoidalis. The sequence continues at coordinate 32,362,755 of OZ020615.1, forward strand.
GAATTAAACTGAACAGGCATCTTGTAACTAGTCTGGATCTTAAATGTTCACTTAACTATTTAGGAGTGAATGGTTACACGCGTTAAATAAGGCGATCCGAGTTTTAGTATTAAGTTTAAAGTTTTATTAAAATATAAAATTACAATTAGTTTTTAAATGTTCAAAAGTATATGAGTTTATGAAATATTGAAAAATAATATGAAATAACCCGAATCGGTAGCACACCAGAATGTCGAACCAGTTCCTCTAGAACCCCACAAGTTTGATCTTTAAGTTAACCCAGCCGAATACGTTCTGATCTCTTCTCCAGAGAGCTAGGGGTTTAAATAAGCATTTTGGTAGTATTTCCAAGAAAAAGAAAAGGTTTTATCTTTGATCAGGAGGAAGCTGTTCAAAGTTATTAGGAAATAACTTTGAATAACAGTCCTCTCGAACAATGAACCATCAAAACATATATTCCTAAAAATACGTGTTTTGGAGTAAAAATCCTAATTTTTATCTGATTATCTGAATATCTAAAATGTATTCTTTAAATTCCTCTTGTACAAATGCATAAAAACGATTGTAATCTTTTTTCTACGAAATTCTCGTGCTGGTGATTTGTGAGGGTTGGTTCTTTATCCCAGCGAACTGACCGATTCGTTACATTACTCCCTCCTTTTAAAAAGTGTCTATCCATTTATATGGATGGACACCTTTTCTCAAGTGTCCTTCGCAGGTTTGGCTAAACCTTCAAACCGGAGAAGGATCCAAAGAGGAGTAAATACTTAACCTTGGGGGGCGGGGATACCAATGGAAAGACCTGTAGAGGGGAAGTCATGGTGGACCTGTTCATCCCTCTTGACCTGGTGGAAGTTGACCTCGCTGATGGTTGTGGAAGGATCTCAGATGTAAACCTAGTGCTAGTACCAATAGGTGGGTTGGACTTGAAAATTTTCTTTTGCTGGTTGGTGCGCATCCATCTTGAACACCTATTCGGATCTCGGAAGTAGGAAAATTTCTTTTTCGTAACTGGCTCGATGTCTTCGTGGAAGATGGCAAACTTGCAGCTCTTCTCCGTAGAATGTCTCATGGCTAACAACGGCTTACATCTAAATCAAATTTCTCAGGATAGAAATTTTCTATCATATTGTTCGTCAGACCATACTTCATATACAACATCTTTTCTTAAAATATTCTTCTTTAACCTTTCTTCGTCTTTCGCTTTCGTTTCTCGATTTCATTTTCTTTTCGTGATTTCGTTTTCGTTTCGGGGGTGGCAAAGCAACACCTTTGTTTGGCCACACGCAGATAGTTTCAGCTGTTGTTTTGTAACGTGTGCAGTCTCAACTATCGCTCCACGCCCTAGTAACAACGTGAACGGGCGAAACAGATATTTGCGGTTCGCGCTACGGGCTGAACCACCACAAATTTATTAGTATCGTGTACGCAGACTGATTGTACAGTCGCCACGATTTCTCACTTTAATCGTCTCCGCAGACCGATTTGTCAGTCGCTACGATTTTTCTCTTGGATTAAGCGACAATAATCTACAACTCCTGACGATTTTTCGTTTCAACGGACGAATATGCATAATCGTGAATTGAATTTGAGCGAAACAGGGCCTAACTGCTTGCTCGGGCGGGCTCGTCTTAAGGCCGGACGAGGACGCTGTCATCAGGGTGGCCATTGTAAATTGATGTGCGGTTAATCTTCCTAGCTAGGCGCTTAGACAACATGTCTATCATAACAAACATAAACTCAACACATAATGTGGATTATTCGTGGATCCATTTCTCACTGCTCGCTTCTTGCGGCATCATAACATAACATAAATTCAACACATACTGTGGATTATTCGTGGATACATTTCTCACTGCTCGCTTCTTGCGGCATCATTTTCTCGTTGAATACTGCTTTGACTCCAACCTCGAAATCATAACTCTTCTGCCTTCTTCTGCTTCACAAGTATGGACGTATAAAGTATGTCTCTTCTTCGTTAATCAATCTTGCCACGAAATCGTTGACGATTTCGTCAATCATCGAAACTGATTGACGTCGATTTAACCTTTGATTGCCGTCGTAAGCTTCTGAGAGATTACTACGCTGGGGTCTTCATAACATCTTCTTCATGGGTCTTGAGTGGTCTGTTGTTCTAGTCTTCTTTCTTCGGGATACATCAGCTTGATTGCCGTACGTCGATCTTCTGCAGGTCAGTTCCACTGATAAGGACTTCTGTGCGGTTGTTGACAGAAATAACTATTGATGGTTTCTGCACCCATCGTACTCATAGGTATTGTGTGACGTACCGAGGTACGCGACGGAAGTAAACGGTGGCATTCTTGAGAGGCTCTGGTCGACACCCGGTGGCAAACTCGACATGATAGATTGCCGGTGGTAACAATACATAAAATACACATATCATAATGCAATTTTTGTATCAGTGATGCTAAAACAGCTGATACTCCCTGGATGCCGTAAAAGTCAAAACAAATTTAGGAACTAGAAATACACTTAAGGTTTTCCACTCATATACTTATACACATTTTGTACGTTAAATCCAATTAAATCTAATAAATCAAATCTCAAATAAATCAATTAACGTTTGTGGTTTACTTCAATGTTTCGTATTGAACAAAAGAACTAATAAATAAAAATTCTACGCACTATCATTTCTCTGTGCTTCAATTATTAATCTGAAAAAATTTAATAATTTCAAATCCTACAATATATTAGATTCATATCGCCAAGGTGGCGCATAGATAAGTAAAGCTTCTAGATTGCTTGTATTCTTACGATAACTTCTGATCACTGAGTCGGTTACTCGTTATTTTCTCTGTCTAAACTTGTACTAACGCATAAAATTAAATTTAAAACTGAGTCCAAAAGTTTAAGTAAAATTTACTAAATTCTGTATCAACTTTTACAACAATGGCTTATCTTCAAACAACCGCTAGCGAGTTGCTAGTTGTTAGTGTCGCACTATGTTAAAAATTAATAAAACAAAACTTTTTTTTTTTAAAAAATCGAGATTAATGCCAGTTTTGAAAATAACTAAAGTGCAAGTTACCGAACTTATCTTTGTATTTACTCTTCTAAATAACTAATATTCGAGACATATTTAATAATTATAAAATTTCTCATCACAAAACTGACAGTGCATCTTGCTTATTCCTAGGACGCTGTATGGTGTGATACCATTAAAAAATAAAATAAAACACTTATTATCAAACACAGTATCCATAAAACAATTAAAATAAAAAGAAACTGGCATTTATTTTGCTAATAAAATAGAAATAAATTTAGTATTTTCCATATAGTCAACTTACACATACTTCTCATTTTTTCAACTTTTGTTTTCTGCTGGGTGAACACACACTAATGTAATAGAGTTTACATATATCATACTAAAGCTTAAAATTAACTTCAAATAATTTCAAAAATCATATAATATTACGAGTATAATATTATAATACATTTAAGAACTTGTCTAAAACTTTTTCCAATCGTAAGAATTATTCTATTTAGTTTCAATAAAACGAGCTTTACTTAATGAGAAAAATACCAGTGGCGGTTTCGTAAAAATCTTTAATGTAATCATAAACGTAAACAGCATTTATTTTTGACGGAAACATTACTAACGAAATAAAAAAACTATAATGCATGATATCTATTAAAATCTTTAACATAATTTTCAAAGTATTCATTATTTATATTCTTGTTCAAAGAGTACCTAATGTGTACAAAATCCGGAGAAATTAATAAGATATTAAAAAAAAAAACCGTTTAATATTAACGGGCATAAATCTATTAGCTTCAAACTAATATTTGTGTAAAACATGATAATTTTTTAAAACAAACGTGGTAGCGATTACATACATTTTTAGTTGAAAATTAAATAAGTCTAAAAAAAAAACAAAAATTATTTATATTACTAAGTAGTACTACTTCTAATGAGTGAAGTGTACGTGTCAAACATTATTTCAAAACTCCCATTTTCAATTAATAAAATTAATAATTACAAATTATTTGTTACAAATATCGCTTTATGTACAATTTGATTATTTTCTCAAAGGTTAAAATGGTTTAACAAACGGTATAATTATTTTCGTAAGTATGGTAAGTACTTTCTATTGCTACCTGGGTTGGTCTAAACTTGCCTCGTTCCATGCGTTAAAGGTTGTTGTAAAACCTTTTTTTAGGTAAACGGACCCTTCGGAATGGCGTCAAAAATCATATTTATTTACTGGCTATACAAATGTTACTACTTCATTAATATTTGTTCAAATTTTTAAAATCAAAATTCAAAAAGCATTGAGTGAAGTGAATAAATAAATATAAATGCGATAGAGCAAATCTTCAAAATAATAATTTTAGTCGATTCTCTAAGATGTCACTTAAAAAATATTAGATACTAAATATACGAAATTATGTATTATTTCATACATTTCTATCAACAATCAACATTCTAATGTTGCAAATTAATGCTATAAGTGTTAATGGTTCTAATCGTTGCACCAGCAGTAAACAAACAAAACTGTTATATAAGTATAATTAAAATTTTATAAGTTAAAATACTTTGTGTAATGATGCATTGATGTCCTTTTCCAAAATATATAAGAACAACATTTTTGCTAATTACGAATTAGTCAATTTAACTTGATTACTATTTTACTTTTGTAATTTTATTTAATATTTACTTTAAAAAATTACGTCTACTTTCCCTTTTAGCCATCTTTAACTTATCCTATTATGCAAGTCAGGTATAAGTTGTCCCTTATTTATGAATAACTACCATAAATTTTGTTCACAGACTCTAAGCTGCATTCTAATGATTTTACAAATAAACCACAAAAGTTACCTGTTTTCTAGTAAATATTTTTGTCAAGTGTATTTCGTCAAAGGAATAATAAAGAATGGGATGTTTGGATAAATCATTTTAAAATCTCAGCTCAGTAAGTTAAATTACGAAAACAAATTGGAAAATTAGAAACGTAAGGAAAGAATAATTTTTTCTACCACTTGAATATTTCGAATTCATCTCTTACTAATATCATTCTCAATTAACCAATTATTTAAATCGTATGTCACTCGAATTCATCTTAAAACCACATATTTTAACTTCATCTATTTCTTTTCTTTTTCTTTTCTCGCTAATCACTCTTGAAACACAGTAACATAAAACACGTGACGAAATCGCAATTGTCATTTCCCTCAATATACGCATTTAAATAATATTCTCACAAGTGTCTTTATTCTCTAAGATAACTATACTATAATTCCAAAAACCAAATATTCTTTCCTTTATCATTTCAATATCCATAAAAAATTGAATTAAATTTCGCTGCCACCATCCAAAGCTAAACCTTGGAAACTTTAATAATTTATATATTACGGCCATAAGAAATATCGCAATATAAGAAATCATTACAAAATGTCATATTTTGTCAACAAGTAGAATAATCTATCCCATACCCAAATTTTGTCAAAAAGTTAAGTAAAACCCACTGTAGGGTACCAAATTATGTAATGTGGTCCCTGTACGCGTCTTATAAATCTTATAAATCTAATAAATCGCACCGCTGCCAACAAATTTGTAGCGAACCGGTAACGTTACTTTATGCGTTAAATAAGGCGATCCGAGTTTTAGTATTAAGTTTAAAGTTTTATTAAAATATAAAATTACAATTAGTTTTTAAATGTTCAAAAGTATATGAGTTTATGAAATATTGAAAAATAATATGAAATAACCCGAATCGGTAGCACACCAGAATGTCGAACCAGTTCCTCTAGAACCCCACAAGTTTGATCTTTAAGTTAACCCAGCCGAATACGTTCTGATCTCTTCTCCAGAGAGCTAGGGGTTTAAATAAGCATTTTGGTAGTATTTCCAAGAAAAAGAAAAGGTTTTATCTTTGATCAGGAGGAAGCTGTTCAAAGTTATTAGGAAATAACTTTGAATAACAGTCCTCTCGAACAATGAACCATCAAAACATATATTCCTAAAAATACGTGTTTTGGAGTAAAAATCCTAATTTTTATCTGATTATCTGAATATCTAAAATGTATTCTTTAAATTCCCCTTGTACAAATGCATAAAAACGATTGTAATCTTTTTTCTACGAAATTCTCGTGCTGGTGATTTGTGAGGGTTGGTTCTTTATCCCAGCGAACTGACCGATTCGTTACATTACGATGTTTCCGTAAAAGAGCCACTCGGATTTCCGTAAAAGAGCCACTGGATAATAGACGAGTTTAGAGTTTCGTAGGTATAACCTAGGAATGTCTAGGATTTCTTGGCCGATCAAAACTAAAATTTGCACAGTTGCTCCTTAGGATCTTGCAGAAGTAATGGGTCATAGAAATAGGTAGGGTTTCGGAAATATTAGCAAGAAACTATGGAGAGTCTTAGGCTCTTTGAATAATCTGGACCAAATTGTGTACAGATGCTCTTTAGGTCCCTGCGGAAGTAGCGGCGCATAAGAAAGTCTAGGGTTTTGTACGTATAACCAAGAAATCTTAGACAATCCTAGGCCCTTCCTAGGCCTCTCCTAGGCTTGTCCGATCTGAACTAAATTTTGCATAGTTACTCTTTAGGACCTTGCAAAAGTAATGGCTCATAGATATATCTAAGGTTTCGTAAGTATAAGCAAGAAACCCTAGACAGTCCTTGGCTCTTTGAATGATCTGGACCAAATTTTGTACAGATACTTTTTAGATCCCTTCGGAAGTAGCGGTGCATAGAAAAGTCTAGGATTTTTGTTCGCATAACCAAGAAATCCTATGCCCTTTGACTGATCTGGACTAAATATTGCACAACTACTTTTTAGAACGCAGCGAAAGTAACGGCGTATAGAAGAGTTTAGAATTTTGTAAGTATAACCAAGGAATCCTAGTCATTTCTAGATCCTTTGACCAACCTAGACTATATTTTACACTGTTGCTCTTTAAGACCTTGCTGTAGTAATGGCGCATAAAACTATTTAGGGTTTCGTAGACATAATCAAGAAACCTTAGACCTTTTGACCGAGCTGTACCAAATTATAGAAAAGTCTAGAGTTCCGAATATATAACCAAAAAACAAGACATTTTGACCAGATCTCTGTTGCCGAATCATTCACTAGAAGGAAGCACTGAAAGAAATTTCAAATATTATTTTTTCAAAAATGATTTAAAATTTTTGTGCTGTGCTTCTTCACAGTGCTACACAAGTAAACGAAAAATAGTTGACGCGACGAACAGCAGAATCAACTGGGAAATCTGAATGATACAGGCGTGTTACTTAGTGCAGAACGCAGCCACAAAGACAAATATAAGGAAAGGCAGGGTAAGGCGGATTTCACTTCGCGGGATGATTCTATGAATATTTATTATATTTGTCATATTATACGCGCGATATACGAGGTGTGTAAATTAAGTAACCTGACAACATAAATATGAATAGTTCGAAACGAAATATTGTTAAAAACAACCGAGTATGCCGCACATATTATATAGGAATACGAACTAGGGTTAAACACAATAGATAAAAATTTGACCCTGAAATTTTGAGGAAAAATATGGTCACAGGGCTGTGTTTAATGATATGATAAATATGGTCACAGGCGTGCGTTTAATAAAATGATAAATAATAATATAGAAATACACAAAACCAATTTAAACGTGTTTAAAATGTGCACGCCACTGGTAACTGCCTGACAAAATGATTTATTACTATCAGTCTTTGTGAGATAGAGTATAACTTATGAATGAACGAAGCAAAGTGTAAGTTTCGGCGTTGTTCCATAGTTAGCCAATTTAAAGAACTCAACACTTTGGACGTCGGAGTTCTACTACGAAGTGATAGTACAAATCTTACACAGTAGTTTTGAATTTTTTGAATTCGGAGTTTGTCCACGTTAGTGATACAGGGGTGGTAAATAATATCACCATAATTAAAAATAGATAACACCAAACTATCAGCAAGTGTTTTTCTTAAATTGCGAGATAGACAAAATCTATTCATATATAAGTTTTTTAAGGCGAGAAAGGCCATTTTTAAAAGTGAACTAATATATGAGTTAAATCTCAACTGAGTATCTAGAACAATGCTTAGATTCTTATACTCATGCACTAATGGTAGAATATTGTTAAGTTCAATTCTCACTTCGCCGTGATCCAAACTATCATTAGGGGTAGATTTATTCCCAAAGAACATAACTACTGAATTTTTTAGCATTAACCGTTAAGCAGTGGTTATTACAATAATGTATAAGAGAAACCAGATCTTGATTCATGCTTTTAACTGCTTCAGCTATTGTCTTTGGCTTGAAGGATAAATGCAATTGGGTATCATCGGCAAGAGATGAATTTTACAATATGTTATTGCATTTTCCATATCAAAGATATACGCCTTGCCTTGTGGTACGCCCTTGGAAACGAATCTATCGTCCGAAGTTTTTTTCTTCAACAATACTCTCTGCGTGCGATTATTGAGGTAAGATTCGAAACATTTTGTAGTGTGGATGTCAAGGCCAATGTAATTTAATTTGTGAAGAAGAAGTTCATGGTTGATACTATCAAACACCTTAGTAAAACCGAGAAGTAATAGGCAAGTTGACAATTTATTCTCAGTTGAAGCAAAAATATTTTCCGTGACATCCAAGAGAGCAGATATTGTACTGTGTCCAGGTCTAAATCCAGATTGTCTTTCGGAAATAATATTGAGAAATAATATTTGAGAAAACATATTTTGACAGCTGGGTACTTTGCTGAGAGCATTTAAAATGCTTATAGGGCGCAGATCCGAGAAGTATTCCGGTTTATTAGTTTTGGCTAAAGGAAGGATAATAGCTTGTTTCCATACGTTGGGAAAAACACTATGTTTTATACAGAAATTAATTAAATAGCATATATGGGTAGTGCATGTAGGTAATAGTAACTGAATCATTGGTGTGTTAATGCCATCAGTACCAGTACTGAAAGAAGATAATGATCGAATAACTTGTTCAACATTTGCATCGGAAACAGGGGAAAAGCTAAATGAAAGATTATGGTTCAATTGAATACAGTGCAGCCTTGCTTCCTGGAATTATATAAAATAAAATAAAACTAAACAAAAGTAATTTGTCAAACCGAACAATACAAGGCACTGCAACGTAAATTGTCTGAGATGGTAGTGCCTTTGTTGTGTAATTCTCAAATAGTGCACATGTAAAAGCGTGAGCTATTCAGAGTATCCGATTCCTATATTGCTCTGAATCGGTGATGCATTTGTCAAAATGTGGTCGGGTTGTGGTTGAATTCACCCAGTTTATGACACACACACTAAACCATGTTTTTGACTAATAATTATAAATTCACACAAATGTTCATCCGGTAAAGACTATAGAAATTGCGTCGATATCGGATATCACACCCAATATGTATTCACCAAAATTACTCTATTATAGCAACATCAAACACAATAGAAATATTTACGCATGGAGCTCCTAGAACAGTGATTTTTAAACTGTGGTCCGCGGAAATTCAGGGATCCGTGGGTGAAGGCCTGTGGGTCCGCAGTTAAGCGATCTCAATGTTTGAAAAGAAATAAAGTAATTCTGACATTTAAATAATTAAATTTCAGTTATATTACTAAATTGGTATATGAATTAAACCTCCATAATTAAAATAACATATAAAGTTTGTTTCTCTGGTTTATAATGAACACGTGCCAATTCTAATTCATGAAATGAACTCTTTTCAAGTCTTCTATTCATATTACAATTTCAAGGATATTATCTCTGTCTGTTTCCAATTCTCACGAGAATAATTAAAACGTTGAATGAACATATCGTATTTCAAACTTCCAGTAATTCAAAATTTATTGTCACCAAGAAAAAGCATTCGATTAGCGTCTTCTGTCGACTCAAGTCCCGAGTCAAATTCAAAGTCAACATACAGTAATCAAGTTCATTCCATCTCCAAGTTGCAAAGATAATAATAAACTATAACATGTAAACTTAATATAAGGACAATTATTGAAAGAATGAAAGCAGAAGTCGACAAACAGCAGTCGCAGGTATATAATAAGTGAAGGCGGCATGCTGAGTGTGTAGGACAAATTTTGCTGTGTAGTAATCACGGCAAAATGAACGATATTTTTAAAATAATTTATCGTCTGTTAATCTAAGAGCTTTAAAAACAAATTTTATGTTAAAATATTTTTTTGTGAATTCTAATTAGAATACCTAATACCATTATTTGGATTTTCTAAATATGTGCAGTATTTTTTTATATAGCAAGGTTCATTAAGATTTTGAAAATTGCGCCTATGGCTTCCATTGGTTGTTTTAAGTCATATGCGTCGCCCCTCTGGATTTGTATACATGACACATAGAATGAAAATATAATTCCGTCAATCCGATTATTAAATTATTGCTCTTAAAAATTAAATGCAACATTTGCCAAAACATAACTAGAATTTTGACACAATAATTTAAACAAAAACAAATGAAAAAAAAAAAAACTAAAAATTAAATTGTCTCATCGGCCCGGGAACGAACCCTAGTTTTCTGCCTAGCAAGCGAGCAAGCTAACCATTATACCAGGATACGCCTTCTAGTATACTGTGTTACATAACTATAACTTTTGTACATAGTCGACCAAAAAAACACAAAAAATGCCTTTTTTTCCGACAACATAATCAAATTCCTGTTGTACTGTCCCGGTTCACACCAATATACATTACTTAGAATTTTTTCAGATTTTTAGTTTAACCATCTGGACTACAGGGTGTGGGACATTTTTTTTTGCACAATGTTGGTAAAAATTGCATCAAGATAATTTATTTTGCAAAAATAAAATTTTGATCGTTAATCCACGTACACGACTTTCATTTGATACCCTACTCAAAATTAAAAAAATATATAATATTTTTCTATGAGCACATATTTGTTTATATTTTTAGGGGCATATATTTTTTAGATGTGTTAGTATTTTACCTATGTGTGGGTCAAGGAGTAGTATAAGCATGCCAAATTTCAACTCTCCAGGTTTAGCCATTTGGCTACAATTTTTACCGAACAGACAGACAGACGACAAGATGACGGTATAAGGGTTTTTTGGTCATACCTACAAAACCCATATCTAGACCACAAATTGTACCGCATAGACAGACAAACAGACAGGTACATGAGTGATGGTATATGGGATTTTCGATCATACCTACAAAGTCCTGAATAATAATTATTTTCACTGAAGGCATCAACTGAATGCTCCAGTGAAAATTATTTCTACCCTATTTATTATTAATGCCCAATTAGATAGATAAAAAATTAGGGTGCAAAATTGGATGTATAGATTTTTGCTATATTTATTGCACACTGTTAGTCTTGTATAGGAAACTTGCAATCTCTGGGAGTGATACGTAGCGATAAGAAACAAAAATTTATTTTTGAAAAACAAAAAAAAATTATATTGACCCCATTTTCGCCAAAAAGAACCAAAAATTATTTATCTCGCATCTTATTTTCTAAAAGGCCTTGTTTATAAATCTAAAATTATTAATTTTTATTATTATTAATGAAAGCTCTTAATATTAAATTCTTTTACATCTTCTACTCTGGCACAATAGTCCAAAATGAGCTTTAGCTTCCCTTATATTTAGATTTAATCCAAATATATTTAAAAATTTAGATCTGAACGCTATTAGTGTAAAAAATGTGCCCAAAATACTGTCCCTGATATCCAGCATGCGGACCAGCCTTTCTTACTAGATATACTTAAATTTTTAAAAGTGGTCCTATCAAGACTTTATGACTGTTATTATAATTAACGTACTGATGTATTCCTCTCTCCTTCACTCTTGTACCGAAGAAATTTAGAAAAAAAAAAATTTTTTTTTCTATTATCCCCTTCTTTTTTCCTCTTATCCATTATTTTGTTTACATATATTAGACTTTATAATTCTAATTTCTATGTGAGTGTAAAGAAGATATAATATTAAAGTTATATATAAAGTAAAGAAATTTTAGAATTTGTCCAACAGGATGCTATAAATTCTCTTACAGTAAAATTCTTTTAATAAGCCGACATTGAATTCTTGTTGACATAAAGTTTGTAAATATCTTACAAGCTTTACATATTTTGACATATTTGATTTGAAACCCCTATTTTGTGTTATTAAAACTACAGAAAATCCAGTTTTGAAAACAATCATATTAACAAACAAATTTAAAAATCATTTTCTTAAAATTTCTTCGAGCATGATACAGTGCTCGTGACCAAAAAATTAGGCAGGGCAGTGTCGGCGACACGTCCGGTACGTAGAATACGTCAATGTTATTAATGTGTAGTAATGAAATAATGATTAGTAATGAATTCTATTTATTTCAATAAACATTCGTTTTTATACGTGAATTTATTTTGTATCCGTGTGAACCAATACTATGACAATATTATAAATGTATTATCAATAAATAACATAAAAAATGAACTTTTACTGTTAGTTCCGTATTACAAAATGAGACAGATAATACAATATCACAATATTTATTGAAAATGTAAAAAAAAAAAAATACAATAAATTTTCAAAAATCCCTTCATTTACTGTAAACAATGCCCCAAGCGATTATAAAAATTAATCAAAAACATTATTTAGTTTAGTGTGTTATTTCACTTGAAAAATGTCTAATTCTAGCTTTGAATTGTATCAAATTTAAATTATCGCAATTAAAAACTTTGGATTTCAAATAACCTCAATAAAATCGTTCGGAGCTAGACCAGGTGATCTAGCAGTGAGTAACTATATAAATAAGTGGATCGTTGATTCGTTCATTTTCATTGAACAAACTTCTTTAAAAAACTAAACTTTAACTATAATTTTAAGGCAAATAGAGTTTATGATATTTATGTAGAAATCCACATTTCATAAAACTAATATGGTTGATTTTGAATTTCGGGTAATTTTAAAATTTTCAACAAAATGTAGTAAAATTATGAATTAATTAAAATCGTATTTTATTGTACGGTAATGCAATTTGGACCGTAAATGTTCTACTACTCTCTTACTGTACATGCACGTTAATTATCATACGTATGGCAATATTGCAGAACACTACTTTGGTAGAGTTTAGGGCACCTTTTAAATTTCCTGTGCCAGACGCCAGTTGGCCACGACACTGCACCCTGGCAACTGTCAACTGTTGCTGTCAATACAGTTTTTGCGGGGTCTATTAGTCCTTTCACTGAATTTTTATGACTGTGAATCTTATAGACTACTGCTGTTATTCTCATAGGCGCCCGCAGAAATTATTCTGTGGGGGGCAAGACCAAAACATATATATATATACAGTCTGTTTCAAACGCTTAGGCGGAACTAAATGGGAATTTCGTTCTTTTAGGTTGTCACGACAAGGGACCTTTCTTGGGTTATTTCATTTTTCACGTTGGAATGTCAAAATTTAAAATTACATCAATGAAACCATGGAAACGAATGACCTATGTCCAAATTAAATTATTTTTTTATATATTTTAATGACAAAAAAATAAATAAATGGGAAATTTGTATTAAGAATTACACAAAAAATCAAAATATAAAGAAAATGACATTTTAAAATGATATTAACCTTAACCAAAAAATGTTTATTGTAAGTATGATTTACAAAGCTTAAACAAAACGGCCGAAAAGCACGATTTAAGCGATGAAAGTAACTAAATTGCAAAATCTAGTTCCGCCTAAGCGTTTGAAACAGACTGTAGATATCATATTCGAACAATGCTTTCCACGTGGCGGGTCTGGGAACGATCCCCGCTGAGGATAAACATTTATTTTCTAGTTAAAAATGTGTTCTCTATAGTTAAAAATCATCGATTTAGTAAATAAGAACTATCCTGGCTAATAGCCAAAGTTGCTAAAGCAAAAATATAATAATAAACAATCGATTTTTTTTTTTTTTTAACAAGCATGTGAATTTATAAATAAGGCCAGAGAGAAACAGGTAGGAATTAGCAAGAAGATAACTATGGGGAGCTGGAGGAAACACTTTATGGAATTATTGGAGGGAAGTGAAGGCAGAAGGGAAGAATCCGAGAAGGAACAAAGGGTATGGGAAGCAAGGGAGGAAGATAAAGCTGCAGAGAAAGGAAGAAGAGAGGAGGAGAAGGAAGAAGAACCAGCAGAGGAGGAAGTGTGGAGCGTTATTAAGAGCCTGAAGGGTAAAGCGGCAGGACCTGATAAAATAAAAAACAAAGCATGGATATATGGAGGAGAGAAAGTGGCGGAAAAGATGACAGAAATAATCCGAGGCATGTGGAAGGGAGAAGGATACCCAGAAGACTGGAAGGAAGGAACAATAATTCCCATCCACAAAAAAGGAAGCAGGAATAGCGCAGGTAATTACAGAGGAGTAACCCTGATGAGCACGGCATACAAAGTGTATGCGACAGTGCTAAATAAGAGGCTAGTGGAGGAAATAGAAGATAAAGATATATTAGAGGAGACGCAGTCAGGTTTTAGGAAGGGAAGGGGGGCGATAGATAACATATACACGATAAACCACATAGGGGCTGAGAGAATAAAGAGGAAAGGAGGGAAGGTGTATATGGTATTTATCGACCTTAAGGCTGCCTTTGACAAATTGGACAGGCAAGAATTGTGGGAAGTATTGGAAAGAAGGGGTGTAAGGGAAGAAATGATAAAAAGGATTATAAAAATATACGAGGAGACGAGGTGCAAGGTGAAGGTGGGAGAAGAAGAGTCCGAAAGCATTTGGGTAAATAAGGGTTGAGGCAGGGCTGTCCGTTGAGCCCAACATTATTTAATATATACGTAGCTGACTTGGAAGAAACAATGAGGAAGGGGCAAGACGGAGGAGTGGTGGTGGGAAGGAAGAAGTATTGGACAATGGGGTACGCAGATGACCTGACTCTGATGGCAGAGAATGAGCAGGGACTAAAGAGGATGATGGTCAGAGCGGACAAGTACTTTAGAAGAAAAAAAACTGGAGGTAAACAGAGATAAAACGAAGGTGATGGTGTTTGGAAAGGGGGGAGGAAAGAGAAAGAATGTGTATGCGACAGTGCTCAATAAGAGGCTAGTGGAGGAAATAGAGGATAAAGAAATATTAGAGGAGACGCAGTCAGGTTTTAGGAAGGGAAGGGGGGCGATAGATAACATATACACGATAAACCACATAGTGACTGAGAGAATTTAGACTATTTATCGACCTTAAGGCCGCCTTTGACAAATTAGACAGGCAAGAATTGTGGGAAGTATTGGAAAGAAGGGGTGTAAGGGAAGAAATGATAAAAAGGATTAAAAAAATATACGAGGAGACGAGGTGCAAGGTGAAGGTGGGAGAAGAAGAGTCCGAAAGCTTTTGGGTAAATAAGGGGGTGAGGCAGGGCTGTCCGTTGAGCCCAACATTATTTAATATATACGTAGCTGACTTGGAAGAAACAATGAGGAAGGGGCAAGACGGAGGAGTGGTGGTGGGAAGGAAGAAGTATTGGACAATGGGGTACGCAGATGACCTGACTCTGATGGCAGAGAATGAGCAGGGACTAAAGAGGATGATGGTCAGAGCGGACAAGTACTTTAGAAGAAAAAAAAACTGGAGGTAAACAGAGATAAAACGAAGGTGATGGTGTTTGGAAAGGGGGGAGGAAAGAGAAAGAATGTGTATGCGATAGTGCTCAATAAGAGAGAATTTAGACTATTTATCGACCTTAAGGCCGCCTTTGACAAATTAGACAGGCAAGAATTGTGAGAAGTATTGGAAAGAAGGGGTGTAAGGGAAGAATTGATAAAAAGGATTAAAAAAATATACGAGGAGACGAGGTGCAAGGTGAAGGTGGGAGAAGAAGAGTCCGAAAGCTTTTGGGTAAATAAGGGGGTGAGACAAGGCTGTCTGTTGAGCCCAACATTATTTAATGTATACGTAGCTGACCTGGAAGAAACCATGAGGAAGGGGCAAGACGGAGGAGTGATGGTGGAAAAAAGAAGTATTGGACAACGTTTATCCTCAGCGGGGATCGTTCCCAGACCCGCCACGTGGAAAGCATTGTTCGAAAATGGGATACGCAGATGATCTGACTCTGATGGCAGAGAATGAGCAGGGACTAAAGAGGATGATGGTCAGAGCGGACAAGTACTTTAGGAGAAAAAAACTGGAGGTAAACAGAGATAAAACGAAGGTGATGGTGTTTGGAAAGGGGGGAGGAAAGAGAAAGAATATAAGATGGGAATGGTCAGGGACAGAAATTGAAGAGGTAAAAAGTATGAAGTACCTCGGATATGTTCTAACGCGGAACAACAGAGCAGAGCAGCATGTTAGAGAAAGGGTGAAGAAAGCAAGAATGGTTATGGGGAAGCTATGGAGCATAGGAGAGAGAAGGTGTGACGACGATATCAGGTGGAGGATGAAATTGTTTAACGGGATAGTGAAGAGTATCCTCATGTACGGAGTAGAGATATGGGGATGGAAAGAATGGGAGATAGTAGAAAGGGTACAAGAGGGATACATGAGATGGATTATGGGATTAGACAGAACGACACCAGAATATATAGTGAGAGAGGAAATGAAGAGGGAAAAGCTGAGAGTGGGAGCCGGGGCGAGGGCGGCGAAGTATGAGGAGAAAATCAGAAGGGACGAAAAAAGGAAAATATTAAGAGAATGCTGGGAAGAAAGAATGAAGGAAGAACAAAAGGGTAAACTGTCGGAATGGGGAGAAACAAGGAAAGAGTACTATTGGAGATGTGGGATGGACATAAGGGAAGCTGAGCGAAAGAGAAATGGAGGAAGAAACATAGTAGAAGAATTGAGGAGGAGAGACAAGGAGGTACAGGAGCAGGAAAGAACAGTAAGAATAGACAATTCAAGGAATGTGAAAAGGTATAGAGAGATAAGGACGGTAGGAATACCGAAATATTTGAAAGGGAGAAGAGGAAAGGCAGGGGGCAGAGTTAGAAGGATTGCCAGATTAAGATGCGGAAATGAAGAACGGAGCAATAGGTATTGGGCAAAACCAGAGGATAGGCTATGCAGAATGTGTAGGGAGGAGGAAGAATCCTTGGAACACCTAACAAGAAGATGTGGAAAGATGACAAAATGGGAGGGAGAGATAAAGGAGCTGTTGAGTGAAGAAGGAAAGGGAGAAAGGTGGGTGAGAGTACTCGAGGAAAGAAGGAAGGAATGCAGAGAGGTAAGATAGAACTGAGCACAGGAAGGATGAGAGAGACAAAGGGGGAGGAAAGAAAAGAGGGAAGAGTGGCGAAGAAAGAGGGGAAGAACAACTGGAGTCAAGAAGGAAGGAGACCGGAGACGGAAGCCGAAAAGAGAATAGGAAGAAAGAGAGGAACACCGGAGGAAGAATGTAGAAGAAGAAGAAGAAAAGTAATAAAATGTATTATATTATTATTATGATTTTTTTAAATGTACTGGTTTAAACCCTAAACGCCGCAAGGCCTAGGGTAAATAAAGAATTATTATTATTATTATCAATCGCTTTTTTTTATATATATTTTATAAAATAGTTCAATATCGTTTTATTGTTTTTTTTTTTTTTTATTGTAGTACAAATATACATATTATGCGAATAATAAAACCAGGACTTCGAACCGGAACTGAACCGAAAACCGAAATAAACCGTTATTTTTGTCGGAACAAAACCGGAGCTGAACCGAAAAAAAAATATCGATTTATTTCGGTTCAGATAATGTTTATGAGAGTGAATCAAAATATAAAATACATTTTATTTAAGATTATTTTTTAAACTGATGAGCAGAAAAAATCGTAATTTTTTAACTGATAAGTAAAAAAAAATCCACTTCTATTACTACCGGGGGGGGGGGCACCCCCCTGGCAGCGGTCTTGGTATGATTATTACAAAATAAGGAATAAAATATTCTTCTAAATTATAGTAGAAAAATAAACTTCTAAAACAAATAAAAGCATTTAAAAATTTATCATTCGGAATGAACTGAAAACCGAAAAAAACCGTTATTTTTGCCGAAACGAAAACCGGAACCCAACTGATATATATATTTTTTTAATTTAACCGGAACAAAAACCGAAACGAAAAAAATAACGGTTTGAAGTCCTGAATAAAACAACAAATGGAACTGATTAAACATTTTATTTCTTACATTTATTTGTAATCTAACAAAATTTAAAAACTTAACATATTTTAAATATATGGTTTCAATTTATAGAAAATATAGTATTAGTGCATTTTTATAATTCGTATAAATACCATACAGTCCAAGTGTCAATGTGAGTGAAGAAATTGCAACCTCCTGCGATCTCTCTCGAACCTACTTGATAAATACATACCTATGTAGCTACCATTTTTATAAAGTTGTTTTTTTTTTTATGAATTTTATATTTAAATAATATATATATTTTATTTTTAAGATACGAATTGGTTCCGAAATCCAGAGGGGAGGGGACTGACCCATCTTGCCTCCCTTGCGGGCGCCTATGGCTATTCTGATACAACCGTATATACTCTCGTAAAATCGGAAGCTCGTAACGTCCAGAGTTATCGTTAGTTGATTGATTAGATATTGTTGGTTACGATCTTACGATGCCTACAAGCATGGTTACGATCGCTACTGTTTTACGCAGAATATTATCATTATGTAATAACCTCGTGGAAAGGCCTCATTAATCTTTTAGCTCAATGTTATTAACCGTGATGTACGAAACCCATAACGAACTATATATATAACAAACAAATTAATACATGGTTACAGTAAAACTAGCGTCGAATAAGCCTGCAAGTCAGTTGTTTTACTCATATTTACGGTAGTTTGCTAAATCGAAATTTATTTATTATTTTTTGTTGCGCATAGTATCTATGGATGTAAGCGCCTATCTCAGTCCATTAACTAGAATGATAAAAAAACACAAACGATTGCATAGGCGACTTCAAATATTGAGCCGAAAACGTAGGAGAGGAGTTTTTGATCCGATTGCGTTTTTGAAATATATTTATTTATTTATTTATTTATTTATTCAAGAGGGTTAACCAACAGAAACGTCCTAATAGACGTTCCCAATTACAGGTCAACACAAGTAAAGTAGATAATACACAGTATAAAAAATAAATGTGTTACATTAAATGTCTTACAGAAAATATATATATATATATATATATATATATATATATATATATATATATATATATATATATATATATATACATATATATGTACATATAAGTTAAATATAATCAGTTGCCTAGACAGTGTTTTTTAAAATATTGTAGTGAACAGGAAAAAATGTCCAGATCAGTGTTGACTCTGTTAAAAGAAGAAGATATTCTAGCAATTGGTGAATTTATTCCCAGATTACTGTTGTAGCGGTGATTGTGTAACAGCATACGATTTCTCAAAACATATGAGTTACAATTAAATCCAAAGTAAGGAATTAAGTTGATAGAATCTATTTCATTATTTAATATTCTATATAAGAAAGCTAGATCATGGACGGTTCTTCTAGCACGCAGACTTTGCATCTTGTAGAATTCTAAATTTTCTTCGTATGAGCGAAAATGCAGGTGTCTATTAAACTTATAGTTTAATTTGTCGATAAATTTCTCTTGAACTTTTTCTATTCTGTCAATATATGTATTATATCGCGGATTCCAAGTCGGACTAGCATATTCGAGTGTGCTTCTAACTAAACTGTTAAACAGATAGATAAGCGCTCGATGATTGGAAAACTCGCTCGTGACTCTGAAGATCCTAAGTTTCGGAGTGATTTTTTGACAATAAGGTCGATGTGTTGATCAAAAATTAATTTAGAGTCCAAGATGAGTCCAAGGTCCTTAATTTCTGATACTGGTTGCAGTGGCAAATTATTTAAATTGTAATTGTATTTTATAACATTCAAGTTTTTTGTGAATGTTATAACCTTGCACTTTGTTGGATTTAGTGTTAGTTTATTAATAGTACAGAAATTAACAAGTCTGTTCAAGTCATCCTGAAGTTCTACACAATGTACGTTCTTAGTGATACATTTAAATAACTTTAAATCGTCAGCATACATTAGATGTTTAGAATATTTGAAGCATGTGCCGATGTCACTAATAAAAATGGAAAATAACAGTGGCCCCAAGTGGGAACCCTGTGGCACGCCTGGTGTGACATGAACTGTAGGAGACTTAAAATTATTTACCACAACAAATTGAGTACGTTTGAAAATGTATGATTAAATCCACCGCAACAGATCACCACTTATTCCAAACTTCTCTAGTTTACATAATAATGTAGGATGATGTACTTTATCGAATGCTTTAGAGAAATTGGTGTATACTGCAGTGACCTGTTGCCGAAGATCAACACACTCACTTAAATATTGAACAAAAGGCACCATATTAGTCAAAACCGATCTACCTTTGTAAAAACCATGCTGTTCACAGGGAATAAATTGTTTTATCACAAAAAAGATTTTTGCAAATATTGGCAACAAAGAAATCGGTCTGTAGTTTTCAACATTAGATTTAGAACCATTTTTAAATACGAGAGTTATCTGAGCAACTTTCCATACGTTAGGAAAAACACCTTTTTTGAGCGACAAGTTAAATATAATAAATAGAGGGTTAATAATGGCACTTATACAGTTTTTAATTAACAAGGAGGGTATTCCATCTGGGCCAGCACTCTTTTTGACATCCAATTTAGATATTTGATTGATAATATCTTGTTCAGATATGTGATCGATTGAAAATGAGCTATTACTTTGAGAATCGTTTAAATTAGTATTAATAACAGGTGTTCAGTGTTCAAACACTGAACTAAAATAATCTGAAAAAAGATTGCATACTGACTGATTATCTGAAACCTCGTTAGTATTTAATTTCATAATTGCTGGAATTCTACCTGTTTTTTTTTTACAATTTACGAAGTTCCAAAAGGGTTTAATATCAATATTAAGAGAATTCTCAGTACGGTGTATATAGTTTTTGTAGTCGGCTTTTAAAAGGGTTTTGGTGCGCTTCCGCAAAATAGAAAAGGATACATAATCATGATCTAATTTATATTTTTTCCACTTTCTATGATATTTTTCTTTTTCGTTCAGAAACCTTCTAGTATCAGAGGAAATCCATACAGGAAGCGTACCCTTCTTAATAACTCGGGTTTTAACATGTGTATCTATGATTTGCGTTATAGAAAATGCTTACATTTGTATTCACATCAAAGCGCAGTTCTTGTTTCCAATCAATTTCATTGATTAGACTGTTAATCAGATCATAGTCGGCTGCGTGATACATTCTTTTATTATAAAGAGTTATTGAGACGGGCATAGTCTCCTTTGTGATTAGAGAAATATCAATAGCTGGGTGATGTCTATCCTCTGATACTAGAGGAGCAGAACATTTTTTAACAGTAATTATAGAATCATTATTGCACAATACTAGATCTAAAACTTTGTGGTTACTATTAACAATGTAGTTGAATTGATACAACTCGAGCAAGGCTGATATTTCAGCAAATTGTCTGCTCAGGTTATCGAC
This sequence comes from Liopterus haemorrhoidalis, assembly GCA_963971575.1. Taxonomy (NCBI): domain Eukaryota; kingdom Metazoa; phylum Arthropoda; class Insecta; order Coleoptera; family Dytiscidae; genus Liopterus; species Liopterus haemorrhoidalis. Next base: position 32,384,217 of record OZ020615.1, read on the forward strand.
AGAACTTGTATTAATAAGATATGGTGCGAAAGGTACGGGGTCCCAGACAATATTAGGGAGATTAAAGTCTCCTACAATCAAAAAGGTTTCGCGGGAATGATTTTGGATAACGGCAGACAATTTGTTGTAATACGCAAGTCTATTACTAATACTAGCATATGCAGGTATATACACACAGCAAATGTTGAAATTATTGTTGCCGACTTCGACAGTTACCCAAAGGTCCTCGCAGATTCCATCACACCGCCAGGGGCGTAAATAAGATCGCACAGCACTAGAGACAGCTATAAGCACACCACCCCCATTACTTTTACATAGAACAGTGTCACGATCACGACGATAAACAGAATATATATTGCTGTCAAAAAGTTCACTATAGGAAATTGAGTCATTTAAATATGTTTCCGTCAAACAAATAATATCAGCTGGAAGTCCTGTAGTAGCTATATAAAACTGTTTAGATTTGGTTCACAGACAATTAACGTTTTGGTAAAGAATTTGCAGAGACATCTTAACTGTGATGGAGTAGAACAGTAATAAATTAAGTAGCTGTTTTGATTAGCTATTCAATTTATTCTATTGACATCTTGATATGAATCAATTTGTAAAACACGCGAAGAGTCAGATTTACGTACCAAAATACGACAGTCTCTAACCCAAACGTATTTGTAACCCTTTTCCCTACAAATATCCCGTACTTTTCTTAGAAGGCCTTTATTGAAAGGTGTCAGGTGATCATTGACATATATAGGATTAAGAGAGGCGTTAAGTTTTAAGTCGGTACCAGAAAAGCCTTTACGACGTCTGAAAGCTCCAATGAATGCATCTTTCTTCGTTCTAAGTGCAAACATGGCAATAATTGCCCTTGGGTTCTTGTTAGTTGAGGATTGTTGAGCGACACGGTGGTATGCTACTAAATCCGATGGACCAACTGGACATCCTACATGAGAACCAATAGTTTCCAGGATAGTGGGAATACATTCGTTGTTAGATTCGTCTATGCCAGTTATTTCGACGTTCTCCCTGCGTGAATATTGATGTAATTTCTCCATCTCCTCTCTCAGAGCGTTGTTATCTCGTTTATCTCGTACTTTACTGTTGTCTTGAAGTTGGCCATTTCTGCTCCAAAATCGTCAATTTTGTCGCTAAAGTGCTGCACGGATTTGGCGAATGTAGTTTGCTGATTTTTTATGGACGAAATATCTGCCTGAATGACGCTAAGCTTCAACAGGACATCATTTAATAAATCGTTGTTTCCCGAAACAGATGTAGTTGACTGCGTTTTTTTAGAGCATTTGGAGCATAAAATAGAAACATTATTATGATCCTTAAACTCCAGTAACGCGTCCGGGACTCCTCCACATTTTGGGTGAAATTTGGGGCCACTGCACGTAAACCCCGCATTGGTACGGGAAACGGCGGCTGAGCAAAAACTACATATACTATCTTCCTTTCCCATATTGAATGAATGAATGAATGAACTAGTTTTAAGGGATTAGAATGTCAGTGACCTGATGCAGACGATGTTTAACAAGTGTCTTTAAATGTGACGTCACTGCGATCACCTGTGTTTCGACAGGTACTCCGAAGAGAAATAACACTTGAAGTTTATATTAGGTGTACACAGATTTCAATTATTTTATTTATAATACGTATTAAAAAACTGACCTGGTTTATAACACTGTAACGGTTCTGTAGAAGAAAATTTAGCGGTTCCGACGATACCAAATTTACGGTAGAACTCGCGAAATAAACCACCAAAATTTCACTATGACAGAGAGACAATATAAACACATGTGTACTATTTAACAGTATGAATACGATATATTGCAGATTTTGCGTTTTTTACAAAATTGATTATTATTTAATTCATGGCTAGATAATGGCTAATAATCTTATGGAATTTTGTATTTATGGCTAAGATAATGTATGTGTGTGTGTTTTTTTTTTAATTCAAACTATAATAAAAAATATTTAACAGCTGTGGACCCAGTTTGGTGCAGTAATTTTAAGTGTGTAATAATAATGTGTGTGTGTGTGTGTGTTTTTTTTTTAATTCAAACTATAATAAAAAATATTTAACAGCTGTGGACCCAGTTTGGTGCAGTAATTTTAAGATACATATATGTACAAAATCTAAAATAAAAATTTAAAAATGTTGTGTAGGAAACTTAAGCATATGTTATTTGTTTGGCAAATGTAGCTACTGTCCAATTCATTTTGTCCTCGTATGTATATGTATATTTATGTGTACCTTCTGTATTAATATCTGGGTACACCATTGAGAATGTAAGGTATATCTCAGCGCTCGTTTAGCTCCCCTCACAGCAGGTGAGCCGGGCGTGTGCCCTTCTTGCCCCAGCCTTCGCCGCTGCTGTACAGTACAATTTTTTTTTTTTTTTTGTAACCGGTTAGTTCTCTGCGACAAAATGTGGTTTACGTAAGATAATCCAGTGAGAAAAAAGGTAAGTGTTGGTACAATGAGAAAATTCTACATGTAAAGGCCCAAAATTTACCAATAAAAGAGAATGCTCTGTATCTGGTAGGAGAAAAAAGGGCTAATACAAAATGAGCTTCTGTCACCTAGTCAAATCATTACCGATAATGTCTACTGATGTAAAAATCAAGACAAAGCGAACAGTTTTAGCCAATCGAAAAGGCGTTTTCTTTCAACATGACAAAGTCCCACCGCGCAGTACACTTAAGACTAGGCAGGAACTTGTTCAGCTGAGCTACTAAATTTTTCTTTAGCCACCTTACTCTTCAGATGTTGAACCATCCGACTACCACATGTGTCTCCACAAGAGACACAACTTAAATAAAGACAAATTGTAGATAATAATGGCCAATATGTTATTAATTAAATAGAAACTTTACAAAAATATTGTAGAAATTATGCAACAACTTAACATAAAAAGTAATTTGTCGGGGTCAACCCCTTACAGTTATACTTGGCCTATCTACTTATTGAATATATCTGATTTATAAAATTGTTTAGTAAATATGGTACAATAGACAGCAAATATCTTTACTAAAAGACACAATAGAACTTTTGATCTTTTCAAAAAACTCTTTATGTCGTTTGAGCGCAAAGAATCTTAAGTTGAAAGGTAATTGTACGCAGTTACGATTTCACCATAGCAACAAAAATAACAACTTTTATGTATTGCATAACATGTTTTTTAAAATGTTACATAGAAATAGTGACACCTGCGTAACAGAATATGTTCTATTACGTGATCAAAATTTACACTAAAATTTAGTAGTAGCTATAAGTGAAGGAAAGTAAAAAGTATACATTAAGTGCTGATATATACAAATACATACGGTGTTAAAAATATTTGGATTAAGGGTATAACATTGTCTTCTTCTTCCTCAACCTGAATTCATACACTGCTAGATATAGGCCACCCTCGTCCAGCCATTCCATGCATTTTTATTTTGAATTTTTCTATGGCATTGGGTCCTCGGCATTGATTTTTATATCGTAAAGTCAGTGTTTTTGAAGTCTTCCCACGCTTCTTTTGTTTAGGCGCGAGCGCCAGTGGACTATCTTATTGGTCCACCTAGTTGATATGTGTCTTTCTACGTGTCCTGCCCAGAGACACAACTTAAATAAAGACAAATTGTAGATAATAATGGCCAATATGTTATTAATTAAATAGAAACTTTACAAAAATATTGTAGAAATTATGCAACAACTTAACATAAAAAGTAATTTGTCGGGGTCAACCCCTTACAGTTATACTTGGCCTATCTACTTATTGAATTGATTGTCAGTGTTTTTGAAGTCTTCCCACGCTTCTTTTGTTTAGGCGCGAGCGCCAGTGGACTATCTTATTGGTCCACCTAGTTGATATGTGTCTTTCTACGTGTCCTCTACAAGAGACACAACTTAAATAAAGACAAATTGTAGATAATAATGGCCAATATGTTATTAATTAAATAGAAACTTTACAAAAATATTGTAGAAATTATGCAACAACTTAACATAAAAAGTAATTTGTCGGGGTCAACCCCTTACAGTTATACTTGGCCTATCTACTTATTGAATATATCTGATTTACAAAATTGTTTAGTAAATATGGTACAATAGACAGCAAATATCTTTACTAAAAGACACAATAGAACTTTTGATCTTTTCAAAAAACCCAGAGTCCTGCCCAGATTTGAAGTTTGCAATGCGGTGTATTACGTCTATAATTTTGCTGCGACACCCAATTTCAGAATTTTTCATTCTGTCCCAAAATCCCAAACATTCTGTCCCAAATGTACGCCAAACATGACACGCTCTATTACCTTTTCTGTTATTCTAAATCTGTTAACACTTTTAGTTGTGTACATCATCGTTTCCATTCCGTAAGTGGAAAGAGACAGGGTGCATGAATCATAAACTTTGGCTTTTAGTGATATGGGAATCTCAGGGTTCTTAAAATTGTGCCCTAGTTTCCCAAATGCAGCACAGGTCAGACTTATTCACCGGAATATTTATGTTGATTGGTTACTTTTCTCTTTACTAAAAAAAAAAAAAGATGGTCTAGCTATACGTATTCGTTTACGATTTATAGGGGTTTATTTTAAACTGGCTCATTATTTTGGTCTCGAAACATTTTACCTGAAGGTGCTTCGGTGAGTTCTTTTAGCATAGTGCTTAGTCCTGTGATATCGCTGCTAATAGTAGCTACGCCCACGGAGAACGAAGGTGATTTACATATACTCCATCATCGTATATACCAATTTCACTCCAATATAAGATCTTGAAGATATCTTCCATAGCGATGGTGAACAGTTTAGGAGATATTGGGTCACCTTGGCGTACCCCGTTACTGAAAGGGACTTTATCAGTGGTTATATCTTCGTCAATACCTATTTGCAGGGTGCTGTTGCCATAAATGAGTTTAAAAAGATTTAAGTATCTTGAATTAATTCTGACATTATTTAGAGCTTTATGTATAACCTATATTTCTACCGAATCAAATACTTTTCGGTAGTCAACAAAAGTCAAATGAATAGTTATGTTATATTTGCACTCTTTTCTACAAGTGGCCATGGTCAATTGTACTGAAGCCTCTCCGAAATCCATTACTCTACAGGTTGATAAAAATCGAGTTTCATTGCTAAACTTTTAGAAATAACTTTCGTTAGTAGTTTATATATGTGTGTCGTCTTCGTACGGGCTACTGTTGATTGACCCATAGACTCCTTCCTCGAGATCAGGAGTCTCCTATTTGTGAGACGTGTAACACAGATTTATCAGTGTTACACATTTTAACTCTAATTTAAGTGTGTACAGTTCGAGGGTATCAGAGAAAGGTTAGGCCTATGCTGTGACCTGTCAGTTGCTTAAGGTGACGACTTTACATCTTAACTTGCTCTATTTGTTGACAGGTGCGAATGCTCTGTTCATCATCGCCGTTTAATTTTGTTAGAAATATTTGAGGATCTCAAAATTATTGGCATAAAACGCACATGCTTTTAGCCATGTACCCCACCGGGTAAATACAGGCTCGGGCGATAACATAGAAATAGATAATACTCTTTAAATAAAGTTATACGAGAAGGAGCTTTCAATAATATATTTTTTTAATTACTTATAAAAATATTTACATCTGAAAAATTACTTCTGACAAATTCAGCTATTCTATGTAACGAATGTGCTAGACATTTATTATGTAGCATATTGGAGCAATGACGTTTTAATATTTGATCTGTTTTGAGCATGTAAGCTGCAGAATCAGAAAGAAAAAGAATAACCATATTAACCCATTAGAACCCTTCGGCAACTAAAGTTGCCACCGTTTTTATAACCTAAAACTCTGATGATTTGAGTCATAGGGCATGCGCATGTAAACACTTACTATCTGTACCTTTATTTATAACCCATAATATAAATAAACCACTAAAAGTGCATACAATCAAAATAGTCTCAGTTTAAAGAAAGCAGCGTCACGTTAAATATTTACCACTGGTGCATTATGGAAGAATTGTAAGTATAATTTTATTTTCTATGCATGAACATATTTTGTTATATGTCAAAATATAAAGAAAAACGTTCATTTAGAATGTTGCGTGGAAAAGTTTTTAAAGATTTTGGTTTTGAAATGTTCAAAATTGGACTTGTAAGTGTGTGGCAACTAAAGTTGCCGGCGGGCACTTACATAATTTATGTAATAAGCGCTTATGTTATACTGAGAAAATTATGTTATGAACGACTTCTGTTATTTATTATTATTATTTTTTCCTTAAGTTGCCAATAGAGGCAAAGACGGGAAAGGACTTTTGCTTCGTGACATTTTGGCAGTTATTGAAGAAGATGAAGTAATTCCAGAGTCAATTACAATATGCCCACCTGAAGAATATGGCACTGACACAGATTAAGACTCAGATAAATCTGACAATAAAGTGGAAGGCAATTTTAATCATCTACCAAGTCGTATTCTAAGTAGTGGACTTGGACAAAGAGGAGATGTTGATCTAGGATTAGTTGAGCCTATGACCTTTCCTGCTGGGGTAATATTATATTTGTTTACTTCGGTAAATTTACTACAAGAACTAATTTTAAGAGGTTTGGGCGGGAATGGAACATTGCGCCAAAATCGCATATTTCCATCAATGAAACTTGAAGATAAAAAATTCTGGAGTAAAAAATCACGTGGCGAAATGATGTCCTCTGCATGCGATGATTTACTGGCTGTTCGATGGAAGGATAATAGTGTTTTCACTGTTTGGACAAACTGTCAATCTATAAATCCAATGAAAACAGCATCACGATACTCTCGGGCAGAAAAGAAGACCATATCTGTGCCAGTTTCAGGTCCGATTGCTAAATATAATACTAATATGGGCGGTGTAGACATACCGGATTAATTTGTATCTACTTATGGATGTAGTATAAGAACTAAAAAATGGTGGTGGCCATTCTTTTCATGGAAAGTTGGCATATCCTGCGTTCAAGGATGGTTATTATACCGCCGTTTAGGCAATGAAATACCACTTTTAGAGTTTAGACGGCAATGTGCTGTTTTTATTCTTAAATCTTTTGGTACTCCAAAAGTACAATTTGGAAATAGGCCATCAGTGGAGTTTTCTCCTGTGCTAAATGAACTACGAACAGACCGTAGCGACCATATTGTTGAACGTGGGTAATAAAAATATCGTCGGTGTCGTGTATGTAATAAAAGAACAATATTTATTTGCCGAAAATGTGATGCACCCCTACATCCAGTTGCTTGTTTTAAAACTTTTCGTTCATAAAAACATAAAATAAATAAAAAAAACATAAAATTTTGTATTTCTTAAAAACTTGTTTGTTTTTCATTTTTTTACATCTATCTGCCCGTCGGCAACTATAGTTGCCAGCTAATATTTCGTAAGGGATATATTTTTTGAAAATGAAATTGCCTTTACTAGTTGTATACTGATATTTTAGAGTGATTTTGATATAAATATCTTGAAAATAACATCCACAGAATTACGGGCTCTAATGGGTTAAGATTAATATTTATGACCGATTTTAAATAATTTAAATTTATAATAGCCATTACAGTTTCACTTATATGTATTGCAATAACGTAAGGTTCATACGGACAGGAAGTATGTAGAATCCCTAACACGATATTCACAACACTTCGTCCTTTAATGTCTGTTGTTTCGTCTGCACTTACTCGTATATAATTATTGTCAACGGCGTTTTTAATTGCATCTATAGTCTTTGTATACTGCTTGGAAATATAATATTTCCGTAAAGTTGATTCATCAGAGATTACATTTGTCGTATATTTGTTTAAAAATGTTTTTAACTTGGCATTATTTAATTTACTTACTAGTATATTTGCTGCTAGAAATGCTTCACACCTTGCTGCTAGAAATGCTTCACACCTTGCTGCATTAAAATTATCTTGTCCCTCGACGTTAGTTTTATGTAACTTTCCAGTGACGTGTTGAGTTAAATGATTTACTTTTGTGCATATTTTTACAAAGTATAGAAAACAGTTGTTTCTCGATAGTAACTTGAAAATGATCAGTAAATCCATATTTTCTTAAATTCTGTAAAAAATGTAATTCAGCCATTTTAAAATCTCCAAAATAATAAATATATAAATAGAAATAATAATAAAAATGTCTACAAAATTTTCTTGCAGAAAGAAATATATTTTATAAATGCTGAAATTATAATTATTGTAAAAAAGTGAATATTAGTAGATAGATTCAAGAAATGTTTGAAAGTATATGCTCTTTTATATCTAAATACCCATAAGATATATTGTTCAGCTCTGTTCACAGTTCAGAATAAAACTAATAGTTGACAGGACTCGCAAAGTTTATACAGATTAAATAACGGTTCAAAATATTACAGGATTGAATGTATTTGACGTTTGCATTAAATAAATGTTTTTCTTTAATAACATTTTTTAGCAATGATAACATCTCACAATCATATAGCATTCAATAATGCACATTATTGAAAAACATATATAGTAGTACTTTTAGTACTTTTAGTAGTACGTATTAATAAGACAGGAATGTTTTTAGATAACGTGTACCCGTTTATAGATATTATGATGTGGGTTTTTCTACGCCTATGAACATCTGATTAATAATATCGTTAGTGCAGATTAACTTAAAAAGGTCCGCGCTTTGCTTTTCATTCACTCCCGAAATTTTTCATATTAAGAAAAAGGATAAAATAAAACAGGATTATTAAGGCATGTACTGGCTAGAGCATTTGTGCGCGCACGATCGCTGTGCGCGTAAAATTGCTCAGGTGAGTACGAGGTACAATTTGAGTGCACTTATACGCTAATACGCGCACGAATGCTATCCGCAGCTTGTCGGTCCCACCGGTAAGATCAAAGAACTTGTGCACTCAGTGTGTACGGGTTTATGCAGTCATATAATTGTGCTCGTAAATTTAAGTAAACTCCAGTAAATATTCAACATGGAATGGAGTAAAAAGGTATTGCATGCTAGATAAACGAATCCCCAGTTGCAAAAAACGTAGGGTTATGGCTAACCGTTGCTTCACGAGAACCGCCTTTTTATATCTTGTCTTTCTTCCCAATTTTGTGCCCAACTTTATTAACGAATAGTTCAATATCTGCCGCTGACATTCCAACAAAATTTTGAAATAGTCCACTAACTTGCATATGCAGTTTTGGTAGCAAACTTGAACCATTGTATATTTCCCTGCTTCTATATAGCTGTGTCATCCACCACCATTTGTTTTGTTTTTTCTTTCTGTTTACTAAGTATATATACTATGGCCGCATTCAGCAGACTCACCAGTGAGATACCGGTTGGTAATTTTTTTCCTGTATGCATACGTTGATCTACCGGTGACTTACCGTACTTATTCACCGGTCGCCATTTTATTAACCGGATTTCATTTACGGTTAGTTGCTCACATGTTTGACAGTTATATCTACAGATATAACTAACAAGGAATTGAGCACAAAGCAAGTAAAAAATTATGGAATTGAGTATTAAGTCAGTTTACTTATATATTGAGGAGACGCGTATAAAACACATGTACTTTTAAAATTAGTGTAAAAGCTTACATTCAAAATTTACTGTCATTACAATCTGTCATTGTTAAGATATTGTAGTTTTCATATACGCCGTTCAACAACGTTGCCAAGAAATGTGCATTCAGTAAAATTCACCAGTAAGTTTGTACCGGTAAGTCACCGATGAGTTTGCTGAATGCGGCCTATGTATGCTGCACTTGTTAAGGCAACAACATTACTTTCCGCCATCGTTGACACTACTTACTTTAAATAAATATGTGCGTGGATATAACTTAAATACGTGTAGCGCGATTTTCCGCGCACAAACAAGAAAGTTGTGTGGGCAAATATTTTTACCCGCACGAAAATCCGTGTGGGCACATAAATCGTGCGCGTACTAATGCTCAAGTCAGTACGCACCTTTAGAAGCTTACGATGTTAACAAGATCTGTCAAATTCCGCATTACTAGACTGATGGCTAATTGCTAAAGAGTGTTTTAACTCGAGTTATGCCTAATTCGAGTCAAAACAACATACAAAAACATATGATTTTAACTTGAGTTAAGGGATGACTTGAGTTAAAACATTTGACATATGCTTTAGCAACCGGCCATTAGAGATTAGATTATAAGATATTACTTGTGATACTTGTTTTTGTAAATCTGTAACTGTAAGTTTTTCATATAAGGTGATTAACGTTTAACTGAACTTAATCGATAACTCCATTCACTCTCTTGTCAATATTCTGTAATCAACCTTACAAATGCAAATACTTGTATCGTTTTTTACAACAAATCGCTGAATTATAAAGAAACTGGTAGGCAAACAGCTAATTTTAAATTCTTCAATCATTATACTATAAATTTATAAAATCCACTTTGTTTTTTGCCTATGCGAGGGCATTCAAGGATTACTGAGAAAAAAAAAATCAGATAGATCTTGGAATACAAAAGTAGCGCTATCGTTTTATGAAGTTGTTTAATTGTCATTTAAAGTTAAGTTGGAAGTTAGGTTAGTTAGAACTCGTTTAATTGATTTTTTAAAGTATCATCGTGAGTCAAATATGGAATTAATCATAGATCATTATTTATTACTAGTGCACCCGTTGCCAACTGTGTTGGCAAACAAATCATTACCTTAATGTGGAACTTGCTCGACACCTCAGACTTCTTTCTCTAGCCATACGCCTAACTTCATCCAATTCAAATTGAATCAAATTAATCCGAATTATTAATTCATTAACTTTTTAAGATAGGAAAACGATTCATTTTCACTCAGTGCATTATATTTATAATGTTAAAACTAAAAATGATTTGAAACGTTAAATTTAAAATATATTTATTAAAATTAATTTTCCATTTTCTTATATAATATAAAAATACGCACACGGAAAAAACGCACACGGATTAATACGCACACGGAAAAAAGCACACATGAAAAAATACACACACGGCAAAAAGGGCACACGAAAAAAAGCGTAATTACACTATATCTCAAATCAGGGGGTAGATTTACAATATCCCACTGAACACTGCGCATGCGTCACACACACGTCATTTGTTCAATATACAGAGATTCTAAACAGGTGGGACTGTGCAGAACTTTTAAAACAATTTTTAGGTGGTTTATAAAAAAAAATAAAATAAACAGTTATCAACCATAACCTAAGATAGTGATTTTAAGGTGAATCACTGTCCCTGGCCCTGCACAGAACAGTTAAAATACAATTTATTTTTAGGTGGTTTATAAATAAAATAAAATAAACAGTTATCAACCATAACTTAAGATAGTGCTTTTAAGGTAAATCTAACCTAAACTAAAAGGTAAATGATATTTTAATGTGATAAATAAACAGAAACCATTGTTTTAGAGCCACTGATAATTCTTGAATTATTTAGTGTAGTCGTTATGTGCTGCCATCTGTATAGGGTTTGCAGTGGGATATTGTAAATCTTGTCCTATAAATCGTAAAAATAAAAAAATAATAAAGCATTGAAAAAATAATAATAAAGAAAAAAAAGTCACATTTTTCTTACTTTCATCAAAACCAAATATTTTTTAAAATAATTATTTTTCTGCTAATAATAATTTTAATCAAATAAGTCGAATATCACGGAAGGATAACGTTTTTCTGTGTTTTGTTTCGTAAAAAAACCGATCCGTGCATTTCACAACTAAATTAATAATTGTGAAGTGATTTTTTAATGAAAAACACAACTGTCATTTTTACTAATTTATTGTCAACACTCAAAACAAAAATCACAGCACACTACTGTCCAATACATAAACAATAATTTCTTACAATTCTATCAATTATTATAAAAAGTGTTCGTAGAATATTCACTATTATTGCATCTTATAATAATTATAAAAAGTGTTCGTAGAAAATTCACTATTATTACATCAACAATATATTTTAAACAATTTTGACATAAAATAATTAACATATGCGCGCCTCTATCGGGGAATGAAGAAACGACCGGTCGAACATACAAACAGGCGTCCGGTCGAACATACGAACATACAAACAGGCGTATTATATTATAGGATGATTTTGAAAAAGGCTTAAGCGTTTATGAATGCAAAAAAAAAAATTAGATGAAGTTTTTAGTACTTTATTTGGCTAGACTTTACTGCGCCTATTAAGCATTTGAACAAGACAAGAATTCTGTACAACAACAAAAAGAAGGAGGGTGCCCTCTTGCAGCTGTTACCAAAAAAACAACATTGCTGCTGTTAAGAAGATAATTGAAGACGACATTAAAACCACTTTTGCGGTAATATAGCATTAACTTAAGATTGAATCCTCAGCTATTAACAGGATAGTACACGGTAGCATTTAAAAACCTGTCAGTTATTTGTGCTACATCAGCATTCTAATTTCCAAAAAGCGATCGTGTAAGAATTTGCTATGAAACTCTAAATTTTTAAATACTGCCGGATATCAATTTTTTTCAAAAATTGTGACAGATGTCGAAGCTTATATTTCTTTTTTCAACGTACTTGCACGCCAAGAAAGACATGCATTTATGAAGATGGGAAAACTTCAACAATAATCAAGTAGTAGCAGGCAATGAAAAAACTAATGTTTGAAGTATTCTTTAGAAGTACGGGCCTGGTAAAGGTAATTAAGCTGGACGGACAGAAAACAGCTACACTGAAAAATGTTTGCCTTAAGCGCTCAGTAGTTCCAGAGAATGGGATTATGATACATCATGATTATGCGTATTCCCATTGGACAGCTTCAAATGACCAGTTTTTGGTGGAAAAAAATACATAAATGTAACAGAACACTCGCTATACTCACCTGATTTGGCAATGTGCGACTTTTGGCAACTTTTTTGGGCTTAATAAATTTACGGGGTAGAAGGTTTACGTTTCAGAAAAAAATTGTTGCTGTAATTGATAATGATTCATGAACTGTATTCTGAAAGGAGATTGGTTGGGGGTTTTTAATAAGTGGAAGGAAAGATTAGCCATGTGTATTATTGTGGAAGAGAATTACTGTGGACATGTTTAAAATAAAATCCTACAAAAAATTAATAATGTGCCTTATTCTTAATAATTCTAGTTAAACCCTCGTATTTGGAAAAATATAAAAGCGTTCAATATTATAATTTTTATTTTTTCAACTAACTCTTTTTTGTGTTAAAAGCACTTAACTATTAAGATTGTTATTCTGTCAAGAATGTAAAAACGTCTCTTGAATATGAATTTCACAACTTTTCCACATTATTTCAGATCAGGTTCTCTATTTTATCCTTATATCATTAGATCCTTGTAAAGACCTTAGAAGATTTATTCGAATACTATTAATAATGCATAATAACCTTTAAAGATATAACGTTGTCTACGAGTTCGTGATATGAAAAAAATATTTCTCAGTTCTATATTTAGTTTTTGTTATATTTTTGCGCCTGTGCGTAATAAAGAAACCGCAATAATACATAATATATATCGTTGAAATAGAAAACATATAAATCACAAAGAATGGGGAAATATTTTATTTTGAGTTAAGGTTGCATTGGATGTAGGGCATTTGAATCAATAGTATTTACTTATATATTTGATGAAAGCTTATATTACTAACTATCCCGTCACTGAATAAATTCGAAAGTAGTTTATTAATTTTATTGATCAATTAAATTATCACAGCTAAGCTTTTATACACCTACACTTTCTTCAAATATTTCTTTAAAAACCACATCTGTTAAACAGGCGCGAACCCAGGGTCTTTCACTGACTTGTCTCTCCACAAGCACTCAAAAACATGTTTTTAAGGGTCAAATTTGTCTTGTAATTGAACGTGAGGTCGCCCCAAGAAAGACATTGACTTCTAAGCAGCCTTAGACAAAATTCTGTGTGAGCACCTGCTGTGAACTAATCATCATTCTTCAGTAACCTGCCTTCCGTTGTACTTTCCGGGATTTTAATTATAATATTTTCCCGTTTCTTTGATCTTGAGAAAGCAACATAATTGTCTATGGAAAAAGGCTGACTATGATAGAAATAATCCCATGTGTTCATTTCTAAGACGTAAAATTAAGTTAATAAAAATAAGTAGCGATTTTCAAGAGATAGTAAGGGTGGCTTCACCTCCTCAAATCAAATTTTAGTTCAACACGCATATTTTCTATTAATTTGGAACAAAGATTCATTTATATATTTATTTTAAATAAAATATTCGTATTCTATTAATATAAATGTAATATTAAAATATTTATTACACTAGGAGAAAAACGCGTCATCTGATAGGGTAAAAGTAATTTATGTATTATGTAAAGCTGGATTTCCGAATTATATGCTGAACAATTTTCGCAAGCTTTTACCCAGAATTCTAGTACTATAGTACCTGATCTTCCACAGGAATCTAGAGTGACTAATACGATTGATGACATTGAATTTTCACCTGATGATGTGCACTTAGAATTATCAAGACTTAAAGTATCCAGTACACAAGGTCCTGATGGCATATCGCTTCTAATTCTGAAAAAATGCTGCAAGAGCCTATAGGAACCTCTTTATCAGGCCATGAGAGACTCACTGGATACCGGTTGACTTACTCTCTCCTGGCGGACTGCCCATGTCACACCAATTTTTAAAAAGGGTAACAAACTTCTAACATCTAATTATCGCCCTATTAGTGTTAGTTCTTCGGCACGGAAAATTCTTGAAAGAATTATTGCAACAAAGATTAATATTTCTAGTTGATAATAATGTTCTTCCAAATGAACAACATGGGTTTCTACCTGGCAGATCAGTAACATCAAATTTGTTATACTGTACTAATATCTGGACGCAATTACTTGATAGATCTGAACCTATTGATGTTATCTACCTTGATTTCAAAGGAGCATTCGATGAAGTCGAAATTAGATTTCTATTGAAAAAAATAGAACTCTTGGTATACGAGGTAAAATCTTAAAATGGATTAAGGTTTTTCTCACTGAGTTAGTTTTCCACGTCAGGATTGGAGACGCGTTTTCCAACCGTAGGCCAGTTCTTAGCGGGGTGCCACAGGGTTCGGTGTTGAGACCTTTATTATTCTTGATATTTGTAGTGGACCTTTTGCAGCATATTCAGTCCTGGAGTTGTATGTTTGCGGATGACACCAAATTCTTCGAAAATCCGCTAAAGAATCATCTCATAATTCCGAGCGATATCAACGCCGTATATGACTGGACAAAGACTTGGCTCCTTCCTCTCAACTTCCGTACTAATGATAAAACAACCGTACTGCACATCGGCTACAATAACCCGAAGCGTCAATATACTATGAACGGTGCAGCGATAAAGGAAGTTTCTGAACAAACTCTATTGGATAGTTTTCTGTTCTTGAGGCGTCCTCACAATCGATTGAATCCATGCTAAGATATGTTGCAGACTCGCCCTTCAAAAGTTCGGAACCTCTTCGTTGATGCTTGTAGCATCTTCATTTCGGGGGCAAAGGATGGTTGCATTGGACATCGCTGACTGTTAGACTGCTTCCAAATATAGCCGTCACTATTAATTCATTTAAAATGAGGAATAGTTCTTTTTTACTTTAACCCTTCACTGCACCTTGTAGCACATATGTAACACTTCTTTAATAAAATTGTAACATTTACAAATTATCATTACTCTTCGTGAAAAATCTTTCATATTTGCTACATAAATATCGTGTCTTTAAGAATGTGCCTTTGCCGACGACCTAATGATCTGCGCTGCAGAAGAAAGACATCTACAAAGAAACCTGGAGATATGGGAACAGGAACTGGCAAAGAGAAAGATGAAAATAAATTCAACCAAAACAAAGGTAATGGTCATTGGAGATGAAAACGCGAACCCCAACATAGTAATCAACGGGGAAAAAATAGATCAAGTAGAAAGCTACAAATACCTAGGAGTAACGATACAGAAGGAAGGACTCATGGAAAATGAAATAAACGAAAGGATAACAAATGCCTCAAGAATGTACCACGCCCTTGCAAACTCTTTTATAGGGAAGAAGGAAATATCAAGGAAAACCAAGATGGTTGTTTATAAAACAGTATATAGGCCAATCCTCACTTACGGGAGTGAAAGCTGGGTCCTTTCAAAGGCACAAAAAAGCAGATTACAAGCCATGGAGATGAAGTATCTAAGAAAAGTGAAAGGTATTACACGCAGAGATAGAATAAGAAATGAAAATATAAGGAAAGAATTGGAGATAGAACCATTAAGCAAAAGAATCGAACAACAGCATTTAAAGTGGTTCGGGCATCTCGTAAGAATGACAGACAACAGGCCAGTAAAAGAAATTTGGGAAACTAGAGTACAGAAGAAAAGAACGAGAGGAAGACAGAAGAAAACTTGGAACGACGTGGTGGCAGAAATATTAAAGAAAAGAGAAATAAATTGGACAGAAGCAAAGATTATGGCGAAAAGCAGAAAAGATTGGAAAAAATTCGTAAGCGAATTAGATAGATAGAACAAAACCAACCTTACACCTACGGGTAGACAAGGTTTACGATTATATATATATATAATATATATATATATATATATATATATATATATATATCGTGTCTTTATTTAAATCAGTTATAAGGTTTGTATTAGCGTAGCAACGGTGGTCTGCTGACTTGTACATACGTGTTTGAATCCAACGTTCACGTGCAATAGCCATCACCAATGAAACAACTGAAAATAATTATTTATATTTTAACTAAATATTGTTGTTAGGTACGTTAATTGTTTTTAATCATTTACTGAGTTAAAATTGTTGCACAAATAAAATCAGGCATTGTTTAAAATATACGTAGCATATATACTACAGCGGCTTCGAAAGAAATTTTATCAGAGAAAGAATTGCAAGAAATTTTTGATAATATGAGTGATATTAGCGAAGATGGACTGGATGTTGATGAAGATGTGTTCAATGAAGATATAATGGTTATACCCAATTTAGCAGAAAATAATTCAGAAGATATTAATCGCATTTTTTCTCAGAATTTTGAAGAATATACGGTTTTTGATATAGAAAATTTGCAAATTGAATGCGAAGACGGCGACTTACTTGATGCTTACGACCGTGATGAAGATAATCCACAGTAAAATCTTGATTTTCTGCCTACTCTTGTGTCACACAATTGTCCAGAATCAGTTGCAGATTCCGTTTCTTCATTCAAACTTGCCCCCAAAAACAGATGTACTCGTTCGGGTCGTGCAAAGGTTCAGGAAAAAATTACAAACGGATGCCAGCTAAACACACTGTTGCAGAACCATTAAAATGGGTGAAGGAAAATTTAGTAATTCCTGAAGAAAATTTAGAATTCAAGGGATCTGCAGTTTTGCCACAAAATATTAGGGACCTCACTACACTATATAGTTTCTTCACTTATTTTTTCTACGATGATATAATTGATGATATTGTCGAGCAGAGTAATTTATATGCAGTTTAAAGGGATGCTTCAAAACCTGTAAATTTGAATGCTCAAGGCATAAAACAATTTATTGGCATTTGTTATTATATTATGTCAATAATTTATATGCCAAGTATAAGAAGATACTGGTTCCAAAAAAATTAGTTATCATAATTTTTTTGATACTATGCCAATAAGGAAATTCGAAAAAATTAGGGAGTTTTTGCATTTCAACAATCACGTCAATTTTCGAAAGGAAGATGCGAATCATGATAGAATGTTAATTTATGCTTCAATAAGAATAATAATTGCTTTACCAATAAATTTTATTACTGAAATTTGTAGCATACACTGAACCTAAAATGTAATAATTGTTTATTCCAAACAGGTACTTATTCGCACAGTGTAGCATATATGCAACATACAAATATTTGTTTATAATAAACAAAGTAACAATAAAAGATTTTTTTTAAATTATTTTCCCCATTTTCTTATAGATTTTTAACATATGAAAAAAAAAATATTTTGTTTCAAAATTTAAAAAATTGTGCAGTAAAGGGTTAACATTTTGAAATCAAAATATATATATATTTTTTTAATTACTGTAGTTAACATGAGAAACAATATATTAAGTGGTTTATTTTTGTTTATTAAATATATATATGTACCAAAGCTGAAAATAGATGGATGCAGTAAATGGAGGTCTATTTAAACATATAAAAATATATAGTCAGTTTTAAATAATATATTTTAAAACTGATTGCGACAACAAGAGCGCTATCTATTGCAATATTTTTAAACAATTCTAACCAATTTTTTCTTTTATTCTCATAGATTACACTAGTTGTTAGATTTTATCGTATCACTTTTCCTATTCAAACTTGATTAGTTCACGGATTATTTTTTCTCTAAGTTCAATGACTTCTCACATTATGTGGACGTTAAATTTTATTTATCTGACTAATTTATTTTATTTTGTGACTTTTTGATTTATTGTATTATTATTTTATTTATTTATTTATTTATTTATTTATTTTCATCTTTTAATATTACCATATTTTTCACATTTAGTTGTAGTTAGATATTGATCAAACTTTGTAAAATTAATTTCTTATACTTTATATTGTAATACAAATTGTATCATCTTAAATTATAGCTATATTTTCATTCTAGTTCTGATGAAGATTTAATATTAAACCGAAACGTTAGCGAAGTTAAAATATTGTTTTAATTTTAATTTCTGACCAGTCCGAATCCCATTACTTCCTCATCTTAAAAATATATAGGTTGTTCTATTTAAAATAGAAAAGTTGGAGACGTTTCCGGTTAAACTGGAAGTTTAATGGAAACAAAAATAAACCCATAGTATGCGCCCTGCTCCGTTACCAATCGTACCATAACTATGGTAATTATACCATAATCACACTCTTTGTACCATATTACCAAACTGTAGCTAAAATACCATTACTTACCTTAGCCAACGAGTGGTCGAGCTTGTTAAATCGCAGTTTTGACTTGTAACAACTCAAATCCCTCATCCAGGTGTAGGAGCTCGCCCCTGGCATCGGCCATTAGCCTCGTCTCAGAAATAGATCGATGTAAAATAAATAAAAATAAAATAAAAAAACTTCTACTTTTATACAAACTTATTTGCTAATACAAATTTATGCATTTCTTAAATATTGAACATCAGAACTCGTGACGAGATTACCTATTTAGAAGAATATTCACATGTCCCGCATTATCTTGTGTTTTTTACTTCGCGCGCCTGTTTTTTCGTTCCTGATGCATCCCTTATTAATATCCAGTAGTAATCAGCAAGCAAATTTGGACTCCATTTACCTTGATATCGCTTTTTTATGGCGGAAATGTCTAGGTGGAACCGTTCCCCATGTTCATCACTTACTGCACCCAGATCTTCTGTGAAGAAATATAGATAAGGGTCCAGAAAGTGAATTTTTAGAGTCATCCTATATTCCATTTCTTTATAGGCATCAAGTAGTTCATTTACGATATCTCATTTTTATAGATTTCAGCTCTCACATTTCCAAGAAAATTTGAAACAACTGTTTAAAAGTTCTCCGAGCTCTTATTTCAGCTTCATTTAGCATACTGTCAAATACATCATCTTCTATTATTTGTGGGCCCACAAATATATATATATATATATATATACATATATAAATAATAATAATAAGTACCCAACGCCTAGATAGGCGTATAAATGGCAGAGAAGGTAAGTTTTCCGTTGCTAGATCGCCGGTCATAGATATGAAAACCACGTGATCAGTGTGACGTTTAGACCGGTCCTATTATCCCTGAATGAACAGGTACTCATTTATAAGTTTTAAATACTTGAGGCTGAGTCGACCCCAGAGCTGTTTGCACTATATTGGAAGATAAAAATACAAAGGGTGTGCGAGGTATCAAACCAGCGTCCCTGTGCTCTTTAGGCAGCCGCCTTACCCACAAATATGCCACTTTAATTTTTACTTCACTAATACTCGGAAAAAATTTTTTTTAGGTACAAATACCCTTTTCCGTTCTGATCCATTGCTTTAACAAAGTTCCTCATTAAGCCCAATTTAATATGTAAAGGTAGGAGAAATTCGTTTTTGGGATCGACCAGTTCACTTCTAACCGTTTTTAGTATCGGATTAGTGCCTGATGTAGTGGCCACTTTTTCTGTATAAAGTGACTGTTGTAATGTTCTTTATTTCTTTTAACGATTTTCCATCAAGCTGACAATTCAGTGATTCTATTATATTTTAGATCTGTTGCCTAGGATATGTTCCCATAGCTTATTGTTATTATTTTGTACTCACTCTTTTAATTCAACCTCTTTTACAGAATTTTTATTATAATAAATTTTTTGCTTTTCCTGATTTCGAATCATATCTTGGTAAACATTTTGAGAAACTAGTTTGGGTTTCAAATTGTTTATTTGTACAGGTAATTTGGAATGCAACTGTCTGCTCTTTAAGAGTTGTGATGGTGAAAAATTTAATTTGGCTACTGGAGCATTTCTATAATTTCCAAAGATATAATTCGATATCTTGTCAGCGTTGCCTGATGGAGAGCGGGGAATTATCGTAAAAATGTTGCAAAATTATCGTATTTAATAGTACATTTATGCTACTGTACAATTTTTATCGTATAGACATAAAAAATCGATTACTGATTTATGAAATACAGTTATTTAAATGATTTATTTACGATTATTTACATATATTTAAAATTTATTCAAAAATTCACCAGATTAAATACAAACCATAGATATCGATACAAACACTCTTAAGCTAATCTTCTTCTTCTTCAAATGCAATAATGTCTACTTCTTGCCTTTGTCCTGAGGTATATAAATTCGCTGGTGTCATCGATCCTAACTTTTTTTTGGAGGGTTCAAATTATAACAACCATTTTCAAAATTAACATGTTGGGACGAAAGTAAAATTCCATTAAGTGTACTTGTTAAGAATTTGTTTCTTGATTTAGTTTTTATTAAATTTACTTTCGAGAAAATACGCTCATAACTGGCATTCGAATGTGGTAACGACAATATATTCGTTGCAAATCTACTTAAGTCAGGGAACAGTGGTTCTCCAGTAAATTGTGTTATTCTTATTTCGTAATAAAATTTATCAATTTCTTATGTCTCAGGAAAAAAAACAATTTTATTCAAATTTATCGACTGATCATCTTTTCTTTGAAACACTTGTATATTTTTCGGATCACAAATAAGAAGTACAGTAGCGATTAACGGTAATAACGTATCATATTTCTCAATGTTCTTTTTAGATAACATGTTTATTTTACTAAATATAGCATTATTAAATTCGTATCTTTTTCGAATTTCGACACACGCTGTTATTAAAAGACGCCTGCATCTTTCATAGAAATCTAGTTTTGCTCTCGCATCAGTTATAGAATTAATATTCTGTAAAACATTAGCTCCTAAATATATGTTTTCACGCCGAATAAATTTGGAACTGTTTGTGAGATCAATTTTCTCTTTATCTGTTTGTCTTATATAATTAGGTTCCATGTAATCTAGTAGTAAATCTGTGTATGTTTCAGTCATTTTAATGTAAATTTAATATTAATACACTATCACTTTGGAAATATTTATTTGCAGCCACAAATTTCGGTAAGACCCATTCCAAAAACTTAAAAAACAATTTTATTTCGGCATTATGAAGGGCATTATAAATTTCTTCACTTGCAAGAAGTTGATGCTCATTATAGTTTTTAGTAAAAAATAATGTTAGTGGTTCCCATTGTTCCAAAATTCGCCTGACTACGGATAACAAAAATAATTTTTGTTATACAAAAATTTTCTCAAATCAAATAAGCTACGATTAGCTGACCTAATCCTTCTTTTTATTTCCATCAAGCTGTCAGGTTTTCTATAGAATTACACTCCTAGGTATACAAAATGATCCACTTCCTCAAATGTGTACTTTTTTCCTGTTATTTTTATTTCCAGGTTCTTACCCATTTCGCTTTCTATTCATTGTATATACTTGCTTTTATTCTCATTTATTATCAGTCCAATTTTCGCAGCTGCTTCGCTCAGTCTCTTAGTAGTATTTTGTAATTAATTTCTTGTTCTTGAAAGTATAGCGATGTTGTCTGCAAACGCCAGACATTGATGACGTTTATGATACAGCAATCCTGACCTATCTATATTTGCCTCTCTTATTATGAATTCTAATGCAGCGCAAAATAATAGTGATGACAGTGGGTCTCCCTGTCTTAATCCTTCGTGCACTTCTAATTTCTCTGATGCAGTTCCATTTAGACTCACTCTGTTATTTGTTTGTTCTAGTGTTAGTTTTATTAAATTAAGCAGTTTTCCTCTAATTCCTAGTTTCTTTAAAGCTTTGTATAGTTCTTTTCTTTTCACTCCGTCGTATGCTTACTTAAAATCAACAAAAAGTATATGTGTTTCTTTTTTGTACTGGTAACTCTCTGCCTGAATTTCTCGAAGTGTAAATATTTGATCCGTTACTGCTCTTCCTCTCCTAAATCCGCATTAATATTCTCCTAGTTCTTTTTCAATTAGTGTTGTTAACTTGTTCTTTAAGGACGTTGCAAATACTTTATACGCTATATTTAGAAGCGCAATGGCTCTATAATTTTGGAAGTTGGTCTTGTCACCCTTTTTGAAAATCGGTATTAGGATTGCTTTGTTCCATTCTTGCGGCATCTTCTCCTGCAGCCATATTTCTTCTAGTAGTCTATGAATCCATTTCACTATTATTTCACCTCCTTGTTGAAACAATTCAGCTGTTAATGGGTCGCTTCCTGGACTTTTGTTATTTTTAATTTTTTGATTATTGTCTCAATTTCTAATAGGGTTGGAAGCTCCTCTGTTACTTGAATAGCTAATTCGTACCCTTTTTCTACTATTTCTTATTCAGCTTTTTCTGTTTTTCAGCGCACTATTTTTACTACTTAATTTAAAAATTTCAATCCATCTAGAAAAATAATCGATAGCTACAAGAAAATTCTTTCCAGATTATTCTGCAATGTCTACTCCTATTTTATAGAATTTCATATTTGGTATATCATAACTTAGTAATGAGTTTCTAATTTTCGATTTTTGATAATTTTGGCAAACATTACAACTACTTACTAAATTATTGATATTGGATGACATACCTGGCCAATAGAAAAAAATATTTGCAATTTTATTTACTCTACTGGTACCCAAATGTGTTTCTTGTAATAACCCAGAAGAAAGTAAATGCTGCAAAACGTATAACAAAAAGTCAAGTTAAGTTAGAAGTCTATGGAGGCTTTCGCATTGTTCCTGTTGATCAAGTGGTTCTAAAAATGGAAGTAAATAACAGATTTGTTAGCACAAAATTTATTGTAGTAAAAAAATCAGCTACACCAATTTTAAACATGACAAATTAGGATTAGTCATGAAGATAGATTCTGTTAAAAAAGAAAACGACAAACATGATTTTAAAAGTCTGATTTTAATAAATGAGTACCGAGATGTGTTTGAAGGTATTGGTTGTTTCCCAGACAAATGTAAAGTTAAATTAAGAAATAATGCAGTTCCACAGGTTTGCCCAGCAAGAAGAATACCATTGAAGATTAAAGAGAAATTTAAAGAGCATTTAAAATTGTTAGTTAAAAAAGAAATCATAATACCAGTTTCTGAACCTGTAGACTGGGTTAACAATATAGTAATAGTAGATAAGCCAAATGGTTCCTTAAGAATGTGTATCGATCCTACCGACTGCGCCATGATTTAATGTTCTTTATTTCTTTTAACGGTTTTACATCAAGCTGACATAATTCAGTTATTCTATTATATTTTAGATCTGTTGCCTAGGATATGTTATTACAGTAGTATCCTTATACAACAGTGACGATTGCGTGCACGGCTGTCCCATTCTCAAATGAATCAACAATATTTCGTATACTTTAGTTGCAGTCCAGATTCGGATACTTGTAGGTTACAAATGGACGCAATCTATTTTAAAGCATACTTTTAGATCTGATAAACAGCAATAAACTGATCACCCATATAAAAATTCTATTTTCAGATTTGTTGTCAGTGTATCAAAATACATCAGAAATATCTAAAAATCGCCATATCACAAATAGTGTGTTTATCAGTCTCTTTCGAAAATGGTTCATATATTCTCGAATATTTTTACTAATTATCGGGAGAACACTAGAATGTGTTGATAGTTCCTTTATATGAGCTCGGACTCTTTATATACTATTAAAGCAGATTCAGTATAAACATACCAAAGAAAGATAGGTTTGATTAGATTTTATCACTGCTTTAACATAAACGTACCCTCACATAAAATTTTAAAACTTATTTATCACTTATTTTAATACAGTCTTTGTTTTAGGATAATTGTAATCTTGTGTCCTGAACACAGCTACGTAGTTAATTATTTTTGTGCAAAATTGAGATATAACAATCCTGATTTGAATCCATTGTTTACTGTTTAGATCCGCGCACAGAGAATATAGATTAGATGGGATTGATTATGTGTGTACTTACCGAGTGTAAGGCTGAACATGTATATTATGTATTGTTTGCACAAACTCCCGTTTAAGGGTGGATTAAGAGGATTTAGGGGTTTTGTCATTGCCGGATTGTGTTGAAGTTTCTTATTAGGTCAATAAGTTATTTACCGAATTAATTTGATGAAATATTTGCAGGCGTATGAGGAAGTGTTAAGTAGCTTATAAAATGGTATTCATGGTAGAGATTCAAATGCTTTGTATAATGTATTTAAATTACGAGAAATTTGGGATATTGAGTAAATTACATCAAATTATTACTATAGAGCGGCATGTAATTACTATCTAGTGGAGATTAGAGATGGGTCGTTCATGAACTAACCGGCTCACTGAGCCGGCTCAGTACACTGACAGCAGTGACACGGTTCACCAAATTGAAATGAGCCGGCCACGGCTCATTGTATAGTTTCACGTTTCAATGATACGATTGATCGGACGATTATGAGCAGTGACCAAAGTGATCCGGATCTGGATTGATGTCATGTTGATCTTCACAAGAACTCGGCTTGTAATGAATCAGAACCGTTATTATCATAAAGTCTGAATCAGAACAGTTATTATCATAAAGTGTATTTTGTCTTAAATTTTTAGGGCAGTCTATATGAAACTAATAGGCTTAGTCTATACATTCTTACAAACATAGTATATAAAAATATTAAAAATATTGCCCAAATCCCAGATGTCCGATTTATAAGGGCAATAAACATCGCCATAAACTTAACACATTTGGTTTAAAATACAGTAGCTACATAAAATGAATTGTTTGTTTACTATTAACCCGGCAAAAATGTTAGATAATTCACTTCTATAGATTTTTATTTATTTAACTTCATTATTTATTTATAACAAGATAATGAGGAAGACAGAGAGAGAGAAAGAGAGAGAGAGAGAGAGAGAGAGAGGGAGAGAGAGAGAGAGAGAGAGAGAAGAAGTTTTCAATAAGTCATAATTTACGTCTTGAATTCATACTAAGAATATTAACAAGAATAAAGGTAATAAAGCGACAAATACTCAGACGTTTTTCCCCTCGACCAAACAATTCCGCTTTCCGCTATATGTTCATATCATGCAAGAGCCAGCTGAGCGACGTTCTACCTACATATTGTAAACCAACAACCGTGTTGAACTATGGGCGAACTAACAACTGACCGGCCTATTTCTTGGGGACACCTTTACCGGCTTTGTGAGCCGGATCACTGAGGCAGATCAATGAGCCAGATCACTGAGCAGGATCAATGAGCTAGATCACTGAGCAGGATCAATGAGCCAGATCACTGAGCAGGATCAATGAGCCAGATCACTGAGCCGGATCAATGAGCCAGATCACTGAGCCGGATCAATGAGCCAGATCACTGAGCCAGATCAATGAGCCGGATCAGCAAACTGAACGACCTCCACTGATTCGGTTCTGCAAACTGAGCCGAAATCCCATCTCTAGTGGAGATAGGCGTGTGATGGGCGCCTGATCACGAAAATGAAATATATACTCACGTCCAGTCACACATACAGTATGACTAAAACTACACTTTATTCCCGCTAACGACTGTAAAATTCTGTGTAATGAACGTCGTGACCCGCGTACTTCTATTATCGTACTTCTATTATCCTATATGGGCCGAACATTAGAAAATAACAGTTATAAGTAGAATCAGCACTATAGTCCATATTTTAAGAAAAAGGGTAATACATTGGGGCATGCGGAACAGCGATGTTGTGCTTTTGCCATACTATTGTCTCAGATTTTTCAACCAGGAAATTCTTCCACATCCTGGTCCTCTTTTTCTCACAATTCTTCGATAGACCCACATTTTAAACGTGTTTATCTTTTTATTACATCTTCAATTAGTGTATATTCTTCCATAACATATAATATGATGGGAAAAACGTAACATTTAGCCAGACGCTTACGTAAATCTTAATTTAAGTTTTTGTTTCTTAGAAGCGGTCTCGTTTTTCCAAATGGATTGTGAGCTTGTTCTTGCTCTACTACTTGCTCGTGTATGCTTGTCTAAGATTATATAACGCCTACATCCCAAATTATAGTTTTGTAGGCCGTATGTCTTCTGATTTTTACGATATATGTATGTATATATAGTACCCTCTGTTGATTTTTCGACTACAATACTGAATATAGTATAAGAGGATTTGGGCGGTGGCGTAATGCCTGAAAGATTACGTGTAATATTCTGTCATTTTTAGATTCAAACCTAGCAACTTTAAAGGTACACGCATATCATCATGATATATTATTCATTACGTTTCACTGTCCATACAGAGCGTATCGTATGTGTCCCAGCATTATCTGAAACCGACCATGTCCGTCCTGCATTCTCGCCAAGAATATTTGCTGTAGCATTTCGATCCGAAACTGATGATTTCGAAAGGTGACTGTTCCTACTTTAAAATGTGTTGTATGCTTGTGTTACTAGTTAGGTACATTTAAATATGGATAGTTAAAAGTTTGACGCAGAAAATCGTCACAATGTTAAGTCTGTCACTAATAAGTCTCCATTAGATAAATGATAAAACATTTGTTTTAACTAGACAACTATACAATCTGACTTCGATCTAAAAACTGTTTTTTTGTTTTTATTGTTTAAATCATCCTTTTCATCACGTCAATAAAAAGTATAAATTGAAAATGTACAATACATAAGAAAATTACAACAATAAAATATACTTGATACAATATTAAATTAAATTATTAATATCATCAGTCATACATTCATTAATATTATAAAATGCTTTGTGTTTTAGATAAGTCTTTAGCGTGTTTTTGAACAAATTATAAGACAAATATTTAACTTTACCGGAAAAATTAAAATTGAATGCAATAGGAGTTTTCAGGGTAACCGACGAGTTCATCGAAAATCAATTAATCGAAAATCAATTAATCTAAAATCAATTAATCGAAAATCAATTAATCGAAAATCAATTCATCGAAAATCAATTCATCGAAAATCAATTAATCGAAAATCAATACATCGAATGATCAATTCATCGAAAAAAAATATTTTGTAAATATTTGAGAGGAATGCCGAGGGGATCGGAAAGTCAAAAGAGCAGTGGTCAATAAAAGTAGACAGACTAAGAAATAATTGCGTAAATTTTTTTATATGGTTTAAAAAAAGGTAAATAAAGTGACTTAGGAATATAAATAAAGAAATATAATAAGAAAACTTATATAATAAAAGAAATAAATGTTTTGTTTTTAAGGTTTAATAAGACAGGTTATGGGCAATTGCATGCAAATAATTTTTATAAATTCATACACAATGATACGCATTTCAATTGGGCTAATATGGGGGAAAATAAAGTACTATGCGCCTAAAAACAAGGTAATTAGGTTAGGTTTAGTTAGTAAAAGTCTAAAACCGAGCGGAGCGAGTTACCCATCTTCTAGTTTAAGGACAAAGCACTATTTTAGGTTAGGTTAGTAAGGGTTTTGTTAGAAGAAGCCGAGCGAAGCGAGCTACCCATCTTCTAGTATAATGTCAAAACACTATCTTAGGTTAGGTTAGGTTAGTAAGGGTTTGGTTAGAAGAAGCCGAGCGAAGCGAGCTACCCATCATCTAGTTTAATGACAAAACAAACTCACACTAACATAACAATGCCACCTGTTTAGAATCACCGTACATTGTACAAATCATGTGTGGTATAGTAAATATAAATAATAAAATTATGTACATGACACAAAACCCTTAAGACTTAACAGATGGGGAAATACCATTTCTATAATCCTTTAAGAATGGGTGTATTAAGTATAGGTATGATCCCATTAACCGGGGTTTTCTGATCTAAGGAGCCCTGTTCGATTTCAAAATAATCCAACAGGTATCTTTTAACTGGCGTATTTTCTGAATGGAAAATTTAAAAATTATTAATAGACTAAGTATGATAGTTATTTAATAAGTGTAGTCTGTCAACTTTTATTGACCACTGATTTTTTAGCTTTCCGATCCCCTCAGCATTCCGCTCAAATATTTTTTTTCGATGAATTGATCATTCGATGAATTGATCATTCGATGAATTGATTTTCGATGAATTGATTTTCGATGAATTGATTTTCGATGAACTTACCGTGAATCAGTTTTTAGAGTACCTTGCACAATTGACACGAATGTAAGAGGGACATATCAGATGTGTTCCTCTCGTCCCGTGATTATGTATATCTTGCTAAAATTTGTAATTATCTTTGTAAGATGTATGCATCTTTAAGAATAACAAATTATATGTAATTCAGGCAATAAATTATATAGAGTGACGGTAACGTCATAAGTTCCAGTTTGTTTCAAAATGTTTCTTTTCAAACTCGAACAACAATTAATAAAAAAAATTCGCTGAGCGCGTATGGAGTATATGCCAACAATGCGTAATTGATATGAGATTCATATAGCGCATGTTAAACATATACTAGAATCTTCTTTGAAACATAAGATATAATATATAAAATACAGACTATATTATATCTATACAGGATCTTGGCTGTATTGATATGTTTTAGTTTTGTTTTCCTCAAAAATTGTAGATTAATTAATAGAGAAGAAAGTCATCTGCGTACAATATAGTTTTAGCATTGTTAACAAAATGCAGCAGATCATGTTTATACACCAAAAACAGCAATGGGCCCAATATCGAGTCTCGAGGCACTCTAAAATCTATTTCCTGGTCATTAGAATTTATATTGTTTACCTAAACGTATTGTTTTCGGTTTATTTAAAAGGAATTGATTCATTTGAAGATGTCTGCATATATACTGAACAAGACAGTATTTTAATCACCTTTTATGAACATACATTGAATGAAACTGCGTTTGTAATATGGGGAAACAATGAAAAAGTATACATTAACGACTGTACGTAATATAAGTGCATAAGGGGTATGCCTGTAATTTATTATTTCGTAAAAAAAGGCCATCAGAATCCTAATATCCTTTTCTTTTCCAGAGCATGTAGTCAAGATGGAGGTAGCAGTCAATTCAGTTATCACGGGTCATCACGACGAAGATATGACCTCTATGAAGCAGAGCTTGATGTCTGCAAAGAAAAACGCAACCAAAAGTATTTAATATCAATGGTGACAGTATTTGGCATATGTTTATGTCCGCTGAATGTCTTAAAAATTGCCAGAATGGCAGTTAATGAAACATATGACAATACTAGTCTCATTGATATTACATATGTTTTGGCAGTATGGATTGGGTTTCTACCGACTTGTACAACACCGTACATCTATGCTTCTTGGCAGATGAGCAGGTTAGTATCCATATTATTCATAACACCAGAATCAGTGCCGCAACAACATAAATTGGCGCCTGGTGCGTAAAATTATTTGTATTACTTGTATTTTCTAGTATTTTCTATTAAAGCTAAATTTTACAAGCTCTTGGCCCATTGCAGAACGCAAATAATATTTTATTAACTTTAATTTACTAAAACTGCGTTAATTCGAAGCAACAGTTACAGGGAGCGTTAAAAATATGCGCAGTGTAATGCCAATATTAGGGTACACATCTTTTAAATCGTAAGTGTGGATCACTTCTAATAATTGCATTGCAGTGGCAGTTGTACAGTCATTAATTAATGATCTTGCCTGCCATTTGAAACTTTCGATTATGAAATCAAATTGGTGTTGATTATAGTTTATTAATATAAAAGATAATAATAAAAAAAAAATTTTTTTTAGCCATTCGGCGCCCTTATTAATCCGGCGCCTGGTGCGGCGGCACCTATCGCACCACCCTCGTTGCGGCACTGACCAGAATCTGTCAATTAGCGCAGGTTAGATTAATGAGAGATTCGTCATAGCCCGGTTTATTATTAGGTGCCAAATTTAGTTTAGCACGAATCTAAACATTCTGAAACTAAAGCTAGCGATGCCAAAAAAAGTTTATTGACTTTTGAAGCATTAGGGTACGAACACGTAAAAAGATTATTTCTGGCGCCGATTTAAAAGAACTTGTTATCGGCGCTTGTTTATGTCAGTTACCGGTTTCCGGTTATGGAAATTTACGGCGGTTTATTATTAACCACCTTTTTTTTTATCTGTAGTTATTAATTAATCTGCATGGCGGGTCCAGATAATTAAGGGGAGTCGATTTAATAGATTGAATATAAAATTCAAATATTTATAACCTCTCTCCTCTTCTTTCAAATTTTTCATAGGCGAGTGACGATCGCCTCTTCCTTGATCCACCCATACCTTCCCCCTTACTATGGAAACCGGTTGTTCAGAAATTGGGATGACGCCACTGGTTATATTGAAATTTATTCATGAAAAATTAGCCTGGATTAGAATGAATGTCCCTGTATTCCTGAGAAAATATTCTACCTGTAAATAATTATAAATGTCGATAAATCGCTAGGTTAAAGCAGAGCCGGCTCAAGCTCTTTTGGTGCCCGAGGCAAAACCAGCCAAACTGCGCCCTTTTAATAAAATGTGCAGTGGTGTACCGAAGATAGGGATTGGGAGCACGAGTACCCCCCCCCCCCAATTGTTCAAGTATAACAATATCAACATAAATAAAGAATATTATTTTTAAAATTTCAGTCGGGAACTTCTGATCATTTTTTCTTTTATTTTTCTGTTTATAACTACGAACATCTCAGGTTGTATTTGATCAGGTTTTCAACTGTGTTTTATTAAAGTCGTTTCAGTATTTCCAAAGTTAAAATGAAATTTGTGCGCGCGGGTGGAATGAAATTTATCTTTTCCGTTCATATCTAATGCATTTTCTTGAAATTATCAGCGACAACATACGTTTCGTCAGCAGTAAAGTAGGAACACAATTCATACACTATTCAGAAGTCGCAGGGTCACCCCCAGAAGATAACTGGTGCTGTTTTGCGGAGTCTATGCTTATCGAACGGGCAATTCTTTGTAGCTTTTTAAATTTGTAGCTTTTTTTTGTAGTTTTGTAAATAAAAAATTATATTTTTGTTCCAAACAAAAATAAGTGAAATCATCTTTTGCAACTCTCCTTCATAAATTTCTGGGTACGCTTCTGAAGATGTGTATATTTGAGCGCTCGTTTTGGCGCCCCTAACAGCGTGGCGCCCTGGGCTTGTGCCCTTCTCGCCCTGTTTTTCGCCTGCCTTTCGCCGCCGCTGGGTTAAAGAAACAAAGGCATTAAAATATCATTTCCATCCATCACATACGTATCGACACCTTTTTTTTCGTTAAGTATAATAGTTCTAACGAAAATATTTAACGTTTTTTGTTAAATTATAATGAACTAAGATTAAGAGAATAGCTCCATTTCGAAATTCGTTGTAATTACAAAAGTTCGTAATATAACGAATTGTTGTTGCTTTACGATCGCTTACAAAATAATTCTGTTATGGTTATCGATGAGTAAATATATTTAACAAAATTGTTCTTCTTAAATCGTTGTTACGGAAGTTATTAAATAAACAAAAATTTAGGAGAGTTTCGCATTTAAAAGTAAACGAATCACCAGCCTACAAAAATATGGCATAAGTTGAAAACAAAAATATTATAAAATAATGTTCATGAACAGAAATACATGGTAAACATCAAGACATGTTATGCCTGGGCCACACTTGCGTTTTAAGCTTCGCCGATAATTGCGCGCTATATAAATTCGTGGTAAACTGCATCTATCGATATCGTGCTAAAGCGCAACTTGTGGCCATATCTGCGTTTTCGCCGCTACACTTTATTTACGTTTACAAGGTACAAGCGTATTTATTTTGCTGTAAATTAAATAAAATTATGGTGTATATCCATCATAACTGCATCCTAAAATTATTTTTACATTTAATTTTACAAATTCAAACATAGTCTTATCTGATTTGACACAAATAAGTTGTAAAGAAATATGTATAACATAACCTCAAATGATGCCGGATAAACAACAATACGCGCCAACAGAACATACTATGCTCTGCGCTAAGTTCCTTTGATGTGCGCTCTAAAACCGCCACTTCAGTTATCGTCATGTGTCTAGTGGCGCGCACTGCTAATATTGTGAACGCAAACCGATAGTTGCTGGCCACATTAGCGTTTGTGTCACGTTAAACCGAAGTTTAGCGACGATAGATGCAGGTGTAGCCCAGACATTATGTATAAAGTCGTAAGTGGAATTGGTAATGTAATCCTATAATGTAATACGCCTGTTTGTATGTTCGTATCATAGAGGTTCGTATGTTCGACCGGTCGTTTCTTCATTCCCCGATAGAGGCGCGCATATGTTAATTATTTATGTCAAAATTGTTTAAAATATATTGTTGATGCAATAATAGTGAATTTTCTACGAACACTTTTTATAATTATTATAAGATGCAATAATAGTGAATATTCTACGAACACTTTTTATAATAATTGATAGAATTGTAAGAAATTATTGTTTATATATTGGACAGTAGTGTGCTGTGAATTTTTGTTTTGAGTGTTGACAATAAATTAGTAAAAATGACAGTTGTGTTTTTCATTAAAAAATCACTTCACAATTATTAATTTAGTTGTGAAATACACGGATCGGTTTTTTTACGAAACAAAACACAGAAAAACGTTATCCTTCCGTGATATTCGACATTTTTGATTAAAATTATTATTAGCAGAAAAATAATTATTTTAAAAAATATTTGGTTTTGATGAAAGTAAGAAAAATGTGACTTTTTTTCTTTATTATTATTTTTTCAATGTTTTATTATTTTTTTATTTCTACGATTTATAGGACAAGATTTACAATATCCCACTGCAAACTCTATACAGATGGCAGCACATAACGACTACACTAAATAATTCAAGAATTATCAGTGGCTCTAAAACAATGGTTTCACATTAAAATATCATTTACCTTTTAGTTTAGGTTAGATTCACCTTAAAAGCACTATCTTAGGTTATGGTTGATAACTGTTTATTTTTATTTTTTTATAAACCACCTAAAAATAAATTGTATTTTAACTGTTCTGTGCAGGGCTAGGGACAGTGATTCACCTTAAAAGCACTATCTTAGGTTATGGTTGATAACTTTATTTATTTTTTTATAAACCACCTAAAAATAAATAGTATTTTAACTGTTCTGTGCAAGGCCAGGGACAGTGATTCACCGTAAAAGCACTATCTTAGGTTATGGTTGATAACTGTTTTTTTTTTTTTATAAACCACCTAAAAATAAATTGTGTTTTAAAAGTTCTGCACAGTCCCACCTGTTTAGAATCTCTGTATATTGAACAAATGACGTGTGTGTGACGCATGCGCAGTGTTCAGTGGGATATTGTAAATCTACCCCCTGATTTGAGATATAGTGTAAGTACGCTTTTTTCCGTGTGCCCTTTTTGCCGTGTGTGTATTTTTTCATATGTGCTTTTTTCCGTGTGCGTATTAATTCGTGTGCGTTTTTTCCGTGTGCGTATTTTTATATTATATAAGAAAATGGAAAATTAATTTTAATAAATATATTTTAAATTTAACGTCTCAAATAATTTTTTGTTTTAACATTATAAATATAATGCACCATCTTAAAAAGTTAATGAATTAATAATTCGGAATAATGCTCATTATTTGTCCAGTTTTTAATAATGGGCGAAGAGTTGATTCAATTTGAATTGGATGAAGTTAGGCGTATGACTATAGAAAGAAGTCTGAGGTGTCGAGCAAGTTCCACATTAAGGTAATGATTTGTTTGCCAACACAGTTGGCAACGGGTGCACTAGTTGTATTATAATCAGATATCAGACATACCTTTGATACAAAGCAATCATATAATAATCATCAGTATCGATACATGGACATCAAAAAGACAAATCAAAATGGTATAGGGAGCCACACGTTAAAATTCAAATCGAAAAAAGAAATTACGGCAAAGTTATAAAATAAATTCAAATATAAAGAAATTGTAAAAAATATAAAATTTAACCTTCTTATACAGTGACAGGAAGCAATACAAATGAGTCATGTAAAGTTTCATATGTTCATTTGAATTTTACTGAAGTGTTCCATTAGAAGTGGATATGTTGCCGTCGTTGGATCTTGCAATATCTCTTGTAGTGAAATATTCAACGGGTAGTGAAGCAGGAGGTTTCGTTTCAGAGAAATACATGGTGCAGTGTGGTCGGGGCCTGAGAGAAATATATGTGTCACGTCACCATATTCAAATTACATGCATAGAGATATTATTAGTATATCAATTTTGTGTAGGTGGCTATAAGAGTCACAGAGATTAGGTCTAAGCAGGGTGACAGTAGAGATGGTTTTCTTGTTAATGGGTTATGGAACCAGGATTTAAATGGGATGTATATAAGAAGCTAGTGAAGGTGTGAACCTCGTTGTCGTGCTGGTTGTATGAGTGGTGGTAGAATATCATTGAAGAATACTTGGAAATCTGTGGGTGCTTCGGATAGAGCGGCATCTTTCTTTGCGAGTTGGTCTGTAATTTCATTTTCATGGATCATCCACAGTAGGAATCCGTGCTAGCAGAACTTTATGGTTCGCTGAGTTCAGGCTATATATGAGGGTCTTTATGTTCAGAACAGTTCTGTTACAGTTGCGTATTCCAGCGTAATTCAATTTCTGGAGTGAGGAGAGGGAAACATAAAATTAATTACATCTATTTATTGACATAATAATTCATTAAAACTGATAATTCTTGTATAATTGACATTTGTTTTGTAATATAAATATGGAGCAGATAATCTAGAAGTTAATACGTTTCAATCCTATTAAATTATAATGAGCAAATGTTTCTATCCAATTAAATAGTATTAAACCATATTGACTCCTGGACTGGCCGCAATCTAGTAAAAACTAGTAAACGGACAAAATATGTATTTTTAAGAAATATATTAAAAACATTCATATCAGCGGCAAATATATTCTAATTTATGCATTACTAGCAGTATACCCGCTGCTTCGCTACCGAAAAAAATAGTCGTAGCCCGCTTAGATCGGGTTCATTTCGAAATCGGTTCAAGACTGGTTGCTGCAAATCGTTTTACATTCAAACATACTTATTTGTTTTAATCTACCATTGTATATGTGCTTCTTAAACAAATAATTTATTTACGAACTTCTTTGTAAACATTCGTAGTACAGACATTTAGTAACAACACGTATAAGTGTTCCGTTGTGCTAACCCAGGAAAATGCCACATAAAATGCCCATGTGATAGACACTCATCGCCAAAGCCAGCGTCGGTTACGTGAAACATTTTATCTTGCACCTTACGAAATTATTTATTATAATTTTCATGATATTTATTAAAATTATTTCTGATTTATAAATCGTACCTATATAGGTCGGAAAACTTTTTTTCGTTAGAAAATATTCTTGCCACCCAAGTAAGTTTTTTTCTTCATATTGTTTTAGGGGGTTACAATAATGTTCAACAGCGAATTTAACGTTATAATTGTCGTCAAAAATGAAAATAAAAAAATTGTTACATATGTATATCCTCGGGAACATTTTTGTAGCAATATTAAACCTTAAAATTCGATAATATATATTTTGAATATGTGTATCTTTTATAGTTTTTTATAATATGGAAGATATTTTCGACTTTTTTCTAAATATGTTTTAATTGATTGGGAGCCTGGTGTCATACCGCGATGATATATAGCTTAAAATCTTTCCAGACAAATTTGCAATACGCTGTTGCAAATAGCAATAAAATCGGTTTAGCCGTGTTTGAGTTTTAATTCATATACAGATTCTAAACAGACGCCTATGTGCCAAAAAGAAATAAAACACAGGCCATCCGAAGGGTTTTATAACTAAGCGTGAATCTAGATTTGCCGTTTGTGGGCTGATCAGAGCAAAATACTGAACTTCGTTTTTGAACATGTGTATGGGTAACCTTTATAAGCAAAAACCAAGTCGAAAGATTTGTTTATTTATTTATTTATATTATTGATATTATAACAACTTTTGTTAATCAATAATAAGAGAGATATTTCAAGTTTCTAAGTAGCGCTCCTTCTGTCCTCCTAAATATTCAGAAGCTACACTAAACAGAAAATAATCGTTCTTCAATCAAAACAAATTGTCTTAATAAATTGTTGATGAAAAGTAAATAATAAGCGAGATATTTCCAGTATTTAAGTTTTAGCACCCACCCTCTTCCTCCCTTCTCCAGCTTCTCAACCAATTGAATAATTTATAGGCCAACATATATTTATTTTTTTATTTTAAACAGCTTTTCTCATGTGCGTTTTTGCTGTTAATTCAATAGTAGATGAGAAATTTCAAAAGTTTAGTTTCAGGTTGTCCCTCCGGAACTCTAATCAATCTCTCTAATCACTCAAATAATATCATTCCAATTAAAAAAAAAAAAAAATAAGTCATTAAAAAAATATTTGTTTTTTTATTATAAGCAATTCTAAGTCTTAATTGATACAATTTTTTTTTCTTCTGATTTTCGATATGCCTCCTTATTTTGACTGCATTTTCTACCTATAAACCAAATTTCAACTCAGTACACACAGATTTTCTGTTTTATGTATATAAAAGATTTTACTATTATATTTAAATAAAATAATAGATAAAAAATAAATAAATAAAAATAACAAAATTCATAAAAATGCGCAAATATAAAGAACCAGAAAACAGATTTTTGACTTAAGTCTCGCTCTGCATGCACTAATCATAAATTTTACTAAATAACTGAATAAATACATCTTATCACCTATAGCAGAGCAATGATGAATCGCGCCCAACGACATTGAACGATGTTTCACGAACTTACTATAGTTGTCCAAACAACCATTGAAACGGAATTCCCGCGTTCTCTCTGAATGCATCATACATACTTCGATGGTCCAGTATAATTAATAACAAAATTGCTAATTGCTTTTTTGAGATTTTTCTAGCTATGATGAAGGCATTTCCTACATGTATGCAAAATTTCAACTCGGTAGCATATCGGGAAGTGGGTTAGAATTTCCGGAAATAGCCACAAATATTCTGTTTTATATATAAAGATGATATATTAAAAATTATATCGTTTCCTTAAAATTTTTAATATAATTGAGGGACAATTGTGCAAACAAATAATTGTCTTGAATTGTGTCTACAAATCAAAGTAAAAGTTTTCTAATTACGTGAGATAAAATTTTAATGAGATAGTTTTCTTAATTTCTTGTCATTGTACGTTCTAACACTAGTAATAATTAGTAAAAGAAAAGATATTGGTTTCAGGTGATGTGCAAAAAAGAAAAGAAAGTGGTGATGAGTAAAAAAGAAAGGAAAGTAGAGGTGATGAGCAAACAAAAACCAAAGAAAAGTGGATCGCGGCTACAAGCAAAATGGGTATGCGGGCCACAGAATGCACCTCGCGGGCTAGGTCTATCCCATAGGCCGTACTTTGTCTCTTCCTGATATATAATATGCTCTTGCAGCCGGCGGAACAAGAAACAAACATGGTTTATGAACATACTTTCTATTTTCACTTTACTTTTAACATATTTATTATTATTATTATTATTATTATTACATCTTAGAAACTATTAAATCCATTATTACATTTTTTAAAAACGAATTTTGTACGAAAATGGTTCATTAGAAGCGTGACTTTATTTATTGGGGTAAATTAGACTTTGATGAATAATGGGGTCCGGAAAAATAATGTTATTTTAATTAGACTAATTTCGAGACAGAATAATGTCGACAAAAACTGCAAATATAATAAGGTAAAGGGAACGATATATCAAGGTTACATTTTGTTTCACGCTATTGAATTGCAATATAATAATGCACAATATAACTGAGATGAATATAAATATAAGCTTAAAAGGAATCTGCAGAATTTGACCTTTTGCAGCTTAGTTCTGCGAAACTTTGCATTGCAATTTTGTCATAAAATGTTTCACAACTAACAAATAATTCTAAGAAGCACTTTTTATAATAATTATTGTAGAAACAGCTTTCATCTTTTTAATTAAGTCGGTATTTATGTACAAAACACAGAACAAAAATAATATGAGAAAAATTTCCTTTGGTAAAGAATTTAATTCTTTTTTTCAATTTATTTAATGCATTAAAATAATCATTTTCATCTGCATTATTAAATAACAAACAGATGTGCAGTTTTTCCGTTAGCAAGCAAATTGCATAATCCAACATACGAACACATCTTCCACACAAACACCAATGTACATATTAAAATACAAAATAACGCTACCATGCAAAAAAACATCAACGACATCCTTAACAAAGTCAACTTCCATATTCCATTAATCCAAACTCATCACAAAACCGCCTTGGCTTATCAACAAGCAAAAAAGGAAAAAAAATCTACAACTCAATAAATACAAGAAATCTGCCACACCAATCCATCTTTGTCAAGATACGCTTAGACATCCAATACAAATACCACGATTATCAATTTCATTACATCGATGCATCAAAAACAAAATGTCTGTCCAAAATCGATATGCCGGGTTTACATTGGTAGAGTAAAAGAGCTAGTAACTAGGGCAAGTAACTAGAAAATAGTTACTATCCCTGTGTAAACAGTTGACAATGTGACTAGTAGAGTACTAGCTTCTAGTAGTTGGGCTAGGATAGCAGCTAGCTCGTCGACGTATTTACTAGCTACTATCTTTTCCTCCACTACGCAAAATTGACTCATTTCATATTGACGGCAAGCGGTAACCTGTCATAACAAATAGGAAAAAAACCCTATCAGGTAAGTTATAATTTATTTACATAAATTGCGTAAGATTGATTTATTAATTAATGATTTCTGAAATCATCTGTGAAATAGTTGTTTTTGATACACGAAAAAGATGTTTTAGACTACGATAACTATTTCCTGTGGCTAGGAAATAAAGCGTTAATTCCAATTTTATTCTTGCTGGAATCAAATCCCTTACTAGTGTATCAGTTTGTTGTATGAATGCACTAACTAAATTTAATAGCCTATTAAAATCATCTGGTGTCATTCTTAAACAGTCTGCACTTTATTTGATCGTCCACAGATAATCCACGAAATAGAAGGGCTGATGCGCCATGGATAGCTCTTCTATCAATCCTTTTTTTAACCCATTTTTGTTTAGGCTAATATTCTGTACAGATTTCTTCAATAAGACAATTAGTTATTTCCTCAACAAGAAATCATGTAATACAAAATACCATTTTTTAATGGCATCACGCCGGCGACGATGTATATTCATATTCATAAACTATTTTTTGCAAAAAGATAATTGAACAAAAAAATCACTGTAAAGATGTCAAATGTGTTTTGACACTTACTATCCAGAAAATAAGATAGTATGCCAATTGTGTACGAACACTTACTGTCCCAAAAATAAGATAGTAGAGTAAGGCGCGTAGTACTTGAGCTAGTTACTAGTTCTTTTACTCTACCAATGTAAACCCGGCAATAGTTTCAAACACAATTGACAGCAACTACCCACTACATCAAACATCCACCAAGCTGAAGCAGAAGCCATCTACAAATGTGTTGAACTTGCAAGTAATACACAGACGACTCAGGTTTAGCTATATGCACAGACTCCCTAAGCAGCCTACTTAAATTAAAACAACTACAGCAAAGATCAGTCGATTCAGAAAATGTAATAAAAATCTGGCTCAATGAATACAATACAAAACCTCACAACCTCGCATTTTTACACACCCCGAATAGGACTTACAAAATGCATGCATGAACACTTATTTACTTTATAAGAGACAAAATATTCCACGAATGTAATGTTCCTATATTGGTCAATTCCTATATTGGTAAAAAGAAGAAAAAGACTTGAATATAACGGCTACTCAATACGGGAGATATGTATAAAAAGGTTGGCAGGACAAGATGTGATACTGGAACTAAGAAATAGAATGAGGGATATCCAAGGGCAAGAAAGAAGCGAGAGCCTAACAAATTCCAGATATAACGGCAAATATGTAAAGACTTGGACGACACAGATACCAGAGTACCTAAAAACAAAAATGAACGGAGATAAGAAGAAAATAATAGCGAGATTTAGGAGCGGAAATGAGGAATGGGAAAACGAATACTGGAGAAAGGATGAACAAAGAATGTGCAGATTGTGTGGAGAGGAAATAGAAACCATAGAGCACATACTGAAGAATTTCGGAGAAATGAAATTTAAAGAAGAGACAAGAAAAGATGTGCTGTGTGGTTCAGGCCAAGGATGGACATGGAAGGAAGAGGTCTTGGAGAGAAGAAGGAATTTGAAGCGAAGATACCCTAGTTAGCAATAATTATAGTTTTTATGTGAAATATAAAGTTAATAATGCAAATATGTAGATTTAAACCGAAAGGTACGTAAATAAAGTATTATCTATCTATATTGGTCAATCATCTCATAACGGAGTGCCAAATACTTAAATGAACGGTAAAAACATTGTATACATCAGGTTATAAAAGAAGTATACTAAAACTCGACACAACATTTACTACGAACGTAATCCAATTTCGGCAAGTAAACCCATCTGTTCAATATTACATGATTTCAACGTAAATTTTACCAGGTTTAAAATTGTTACTTTAGTTACTAAAAATGATTATATTTACTAAATTTTTACTGAACTATTATAAATAACTACAGGCCAATATCAAAGTTATGCACATTTGAAACAAAAATTGAACGTATAGTTTATGATGTACTACTAAATTTTGTAAGGAAAATGATTAACGTTAACCAACATGACTTTTTCCCACGCAGATCTGTTGATACAAACCTGACAATTTATATTGACTTCATTCTCAAGTCGATGGATGATGGAGTGCAAGTCGATGCTATTTATACAGATTTCATTAAAGCATTTGATACAATAGATTACAATATCTTACTATCTAAACTTGCTGTCGCTGGCATGAATGGTCGTCTTCTTCAATGTTTCAAGTCTTACTTCAGTGATCGTGAACAGTGGGTCGTAACCAAAGAATTCACTTCAAGATTTTTAAAGATTAGTTCTGGAATTCCACAGGAGTCTCATTTAGGACCTCTGCTTTTTATAATTTTTATAAATGATATTTATGACTGTTTTTCAAATTCTAAATTTGTAATGTTTGCTGATGATATGAAGTTATTTTTAGAAGTTAAAACCACAAATGATTGTATCAGTATTCAACGTGATGTTGACAAATTACAGGAATATTGTTTGAAAAATAAGTTAATATTAAATTTGTCTATGGTACATGTTTCAAAATCTCATTTACTAGTAACTGAAATGTAATAAATTATAATTATAAGATTCATGATATTCTTATCTCAAATGTTAACGAAATTAGGGATCTAGGCACAATTACATTGGATTCTAAATTAATATTCAATGTACATATTAACAATATTGTAAAGAAGGCATATCAGATGTTGAGATTTATAAGGAGAATGAGCGCACCCTTCAAAAATAGTTCTACGGTATTCTCTTTACTTCACTTTAGTACGTACTCACTTAGAATTTGCCTCAATATGCTGGTCTCCTCACTATTTCACATATATAAATAGTATTGAAAAAAATCAAACTAAATTCCTAAACTATTTCGATTTTAAATTTCCAAATAACAATAACCATTCGTTACTGTCTCTAGAGAACAGACGTACATTACTTGACATTACGTTTCTTTATAAAATTCTTAATAATATAATTGATTGTCCTGTCTTAGTAAGTAATATCCGACCAGAAGTAATTATCTATTTTGTTTACCATTTAATAGGAATAATTATGCTTTTAATTCTCCCATTAACAGAATATGTTTTATGTTCAATAAACTTTCAACTTTCGAATCCTTTCCCGACATTTTTCAGACGAGTATAAAGGTTTTTAAGAAATCTCTAAATAAAATCTTACATTAATTCTCTTATTACATAATTATGGACTATCTTACATAATTACTCCTAATAAATTATTACATTTTTGATTTATATGGTATAACTTTATCTAACTTGTATAGACGTAATTTTTGTATAGTTTGTAATTGGTTTATATTTTATTGTACTTCAACTGTTTTATGAATTCCTGATTCGAACATTTAATTTAATTTTATATTTTTTCTGTGCTACACTAATATTGAGATTCCTCCTGTTGTGTAGCCTATTTTTTGTAAATAAATAAATAAATAAATAACCCAATCTGTTCCACTCACCAGCGTAACGTAGTGGTAAACCAGGCGTCCTGCATTTCTAAGATCACAGGTTCAAATCCCGTTCAGGCATGGAATTTTCAAAAAAAATTAATTGTTCTGGCTAGTTGCCTTAGTAGTAGTAAAGGCTATTAAATTAAATTTACAAAAATTATGTACAATGTATTAGATTAACATTTTATAGAGGATGTAATGAGAAATTGTAGAAGCGTATTTCAAACTGTAATTAAAAATATCAAAATACTATATATCTACTACTTGGATACGAAATCACCCTCCTTAATTTGCTGGCAAGATTATATCGTATCTTCATTTATCATCTTACAATGAACTATGAAGCCTCTATAAAAACTAATTAGTAAAGAACAAGCTGCTCTCTGCCCGTATAAGCCATTATAGTGTGAGAGTACAAAGTGGCTAGGACCCATATTTTAAATACTTACGTTGTTTTTTGTATTTTTTGTATTACTTACTTGAACTCAGATTCGAACACAGAATCGCAAGTGCTGAAAACGTAAATTATAATAGACCGGGAGGTCATGACATTTTTGGTCTCCGATTTCATACAGCATGCCTTTTGGAGGAGAGAATATTTACCCTGTGACAACAAAAAAGGGATGGTACTAAACCCCTGAACGCTTTCCGGTCATAGGGAAAATTGCATTTCCACTTGCACAAAATTTTTGTGTTTTTCTCTGATTTAATATTGCTTGCCCTTTTGTCAAAAGAAAGTTATAACAAATTTAAAGTCTTTTAATTATAGGCATGCTGTATGAAAACGCGGAAAATCATAATTTTTTATTACAAGATCACATGACCGTTTGAGCCCTTTGGGACCCTCCGAATCGCATGCATATATTTAAAAGACTTTAAATTTTTAATAAGATTTTTTTTTTTATTGACAGCGCTGAAAGGGTCTTTACACATCGAGTTTCTGAGAAAAGTTTTTATCCGTTTTAGAGTAGAAAAACAACGTTCAGCTTCATCAGTGACCATGAGTGTTGTTACAAGAATTTGTAAAAATGTCTTTATTTCCGCCATCGATTCGTCCAAATTATTTAAAATTATAAATTTTAGAAAAGACACAGCGCCACTTGTTTTTCTGCATTCACTATTTGAATATATTA
This sequence comes from Liopterus haemorrhoidalis, assembly GCA_963971575.1. Taxonomy (NCBI): domain Eukaryota; kingdom Metazoa; phylum Arthropoda; class Insecta; order Coleoptera; family Dytiscidae; genus Liopterus; species Liopterus haemorrhoidalis. Next base: position 32,427,868 of record OZ020615.1, read on the forward strand.
CAAAAAGTTCTGTTTTAAGACGTTCCTTATTTAAATATAAAATCACATCTATTTTTATCTACTAAACGTTAAATTTTTACACATTAAACTCATTCACTAAAATAATCATAAAAATATAAGAACGAAATATCAGCGCTGAGCGCAACAAATATTCTACTATTGACGACACGTGACAATTTGATCTGCATGACCTTGCAGCTCAAAAGCCATTCATTGGAACTTTCGTTCGGAAGATTTACGGACCCGATCCACAGCCGAATAGTAACGAAAGAGGATATTTCTGAGCACAGAAATATCCTCTTCCACTGCGTAGTTCGTCAGAGAGAATAGAAGGTACAATAATTATCTAACCAACTGTAAAGCTACTAAAAGTCTTTCGTTGCGCTACAGATACAATGCGTTTTTCAGAATACAACTAGTCGATGCACATATAAATACAAAAATCTTTCAAATCATAGGCAATATAAATAATAATTTAAAAAATATATTTTTACTATATTTATTGGCAGTTCTGCAGCTCTGCAGCACCTATAGACCAGCCGCCAGTGATATACAAGCATAAGCTAAAAAATAAAACCATATACAAAGGCAAAGAAAACAAAAAAATAAATAAAAATTACTAACAACAATAATAGAAAAATACGACAATTTAGAGCAAAATGAGCTTAATTATTTTAGGCTTATGTTTTTTAAAATGACGTTCATGTAATCTGTTTTCCAATATCTTTAATAAGAGAACCAACATTAACGAGAAGTATAACCGCCACAAAATATAAGTTTCTTATACAAACCTAAGTATGTGAAATAAAATTAGTAACAATATATGCACCAAAATTTGCAGAGAATTTTTATCTATTAATATCTCTAAAAACAAAGAGACAAAATTATTATTTTTCATTTCAAATAAACGATATTCGCTAAATTTATTTTTTTACTTAATATTTCATGCTGTTAGAGTTAATTAGTTCAGTTAGATATTAAATAGGTAATTTCGTATAATCATATGTGAATGAATTTCAGTGCGTTCTGTGACTTTTTACAATAGGCAGCAAATTTTTTAAACTTTTTTTAAAATTTTTCTTCTATGTAATTACCCATTGTAGATTTACCGTTCTCATATGCCATAGGCCTCTATCTTCCAAGTCTCTTTCAGGTAGGTCTGTTTCACACATAGTTAAACATGCTTCAAAGTTATTGGTGTGTGTTTTTCATTTCACTGCCGGTCTTCCTCGTCCCCTATTTCCTGTAGGAGACCACTGGAGGATCTCCTTTAGCCATTTTTCTTCCATTATACTTTCAACATGCCTCTTTTTATTTTATTTATTTTTTTATTATTTACTATTTTACTACTTTATCTGTTAACTTTAAATCGTTTTGCACGTTTTTTATCACAAAAATCTGACCTTGTTCGTAGTAACCATAATAGTCGTCTATTAATAGTTCTGTCTATTGAAAATAACCTGTCAGTACATAAACAGTGCCGATTCTGGACCAAAACGCAACCCGCAATACACCGGATCCCACCTCTGATCACCGCTTCAAAGTAATGAGAGGTATTCCAACTTGTCTAGACCGGATGTGACGTCATTGACCTGTAAGATTTCTGACATACATCTTCAATTTTAATGTACAAAATGTTCTTTCTACTGAATCTGTACTATAACAGTAATAATAAATGCTTTTTTTTTCATATTTATTTTATTGTACCATATTACACAAATCTTTTTTATATTACATATATGTATTACATTTGTACAGTTAAAATAAGGAATACACCACTTAGACAGCATACTGTCTGTGTGTGGCTTGTAAAGAATCATAATTACGTTCGTCGGTTAGTTAATAAGATATTTTTAGCTTAGAATTATGGTATAAATTACGAAGAAATTATTATTATTATTTGTGTAAATAAAAATTAATTTTTTTTTAATTAATATTTTACAGTAAAACAGTACAATTACGCATTTTTTTTTTTTTAAATTATGGCTGTTGATAGTTAAGTTGTTACTATGAGTAAAATTTACAAACTTGTTATAAATACTAGGTGCAAAATAAATGAAACATCCCATAGACTTATTAGCTTTATAAGATTGCGCATCGGATTTATTTCTAGTACTATAGTGATGTGTCGACATAGTCAATATATTTGACTTCCTGTGTAGGTATTGCAGAACAAAGTAGTTATATAATTGAGACGTATTTAATACTCCGGCCTCTTCATAAAACTTCACTGTAGGGTAGATACCGGGTTTATTTAAAATAGTTTTAATAATAGAATTTAAAATAACTTTGAGTTTGTACATATAAGTTTCCGCTGCCCCTCCCCAACCTATAATTCCGTAAGAGACCAAGGACTGGACAAGACCAGAGTAAAAAGTGAAGAGTGATTTGACACTAAATATTTCACGTAGTTTTCTAAAATAGAAGATGGTTTTCGCAGTCGTTTACATAGCATTAGTATATGGCAATCCCATCTAAGATGTTTATTTATAGTAAAACCTAGATACTTTGTGGAATCAACTGCCTGTATGTAGGTATCACAGGTGCAATTGCCTTCATAACAGGAATGCAATAATAATGTTTTTACACCATTTTGTCTATTTTGATATATAGTGAAGGGTATAAACACACTTTTTTTTATAATTAATAGAAAGTTTATTTGTATTAAGCCAGTTTACAATATTGTGTAGATCCCATGTAGCATTTACCTCAGTATCTGCCCAGTTTTGCCCCTCGATAAAAAGAACCGTGTCGTCGGCGCAAGTTAAAATTTGCTCCTTTAAATTTAATGAAGTTAATAAATTGTTTATATACACTAAAAACAGAAGGGAACCGATCACGGTTCCTTGGGGAATTCCGCAGGATACAATCTTTTTTGAGCTTTGCAGGCCATCCACCGTGACCACCTGCCATCTGTCAGAAAGATAAGTTTTGAAAAAATTTAATGCGGTCCTTCTTATCCCGATGTTTTCAAGCTTGTCTAACAGTAGCAAGTGATCTACGGTGTCAAACGCCTTAGCCAGGTCAAGAAAGATGGAAATGCATGGGCGCGATTTATCTAAGGCGTTGTATATACTTTTTGAAAGTTCAGCAATTGCGCAGTTAGTGTTTTTATTCCGCATAAAACCAAACTGCTTTTCAGAAATTTGACCGAAAGATTCCAAAAATGAATTTAATCGTTTCTTTATTAAACGTTAAACGAATTTTCGATAAATTACTTATTACAGCAATAGGTCTGTAATTATTAGGATCTTTCTTGCAGCCATTTTTAAATATTGGGGTAGTTATCATATTTTTAAAAGTGCGTGGGAAATATCCGGTTTCGAGACATTTATTAAAAATATACCTGAGAGGGTAAGCAATTTCTTCCTTAACTTGCTTGTGTAGGTTAGTACTGAAGTCGTGTTCACCAGTTGCAGGTTTATTTTTTAAACCGTATATCGTGCTGATAATTTCTGGAGAATCTGTAGGAGTTAAAAAGATATTCTGTGGGTTTCTAGTATTTTAATAATTTTAATAATTACGGAGTATAATTTAAAAACTTGAGATTCTTTCTCTAATCTAAAATTTAGACAAAGTTCTCAGTATTTTATTGCACGATATTGTCTATGAAATATAAAAATCGTACACCCTTTCTAGTGATGCATCTCAGTACCTTTATTCCAGCTGGAAACTTTACTGTGTGTTTTAGAGAGACTGGATGGTACTCCTCTCCCCGCTTTCAAATTACTCACTTGTATCACTAACAGACACATCAAATTTAAACTAGTCGCTAAATATGACATCCCCATTGTTCAGTGGTTCAATTTGATGTTTCTTTGGCCTATTTTAATCGATTCTTTGCTTATTTGCTCGTAAGGTGAGACTTTTTCTTCGTCTAGACTATATACTTTTCTTTTGTAATTTTACTTAAACAATTATAGATATAAAAAGCTACCTTATAGAAGCTGTAATCGATTTTAACAAATATTTTAAGTTGTTCCTTTGCTTACTTAATTTTCACAAAGTATCGGAACATAACCTTGTTATTCCTCTTAAAAAACTATCCGATTTCCTTTCACAATCTTCTTTAGAAAACGGACGCCCCTTTTGGAAAAGGACGATGGGAGTCCCGGAATTGTTGAAATTTCAACAGTTCCCATTAAATTTATCACTTTTATCAAATCAGTAACCGTAGACACAGGTATACACAAATTTGTGCTATTACTTTTACTACTTTCGGCAGATAATAATAATAATAATAATAATAATATATCTCTTTATTTGCACAAAATATATACACACTAGGGGCCTCAGCCCGGCTACGCCGGGCTTCTCCCCCTACGTTGACAAAACTCGTCGCTTCGCGACTCGTTTTAATATAATAAGGCATTTTGCCGCAATGTCGATTATAACACTCGGGAAGTTCTAATCTATACATACAATGTTCAAAGGATTATCCAAATCAGTTAATTAATTTACGTTTGTACCATTTAAACGTAACAATAATATTTTATTTCACTATAAAGAATACATGGAATCTGAATAAAATAGAGAAAAATTAATAAAATAGTTAAATATTATTGCATATGATTCACTATTAATTATGTCACTTGGAAATTTAGAAAAACTTTTGAGTAACACTGATAGATGTGAAATTTGCGGATTTTCGTTGTAATAATATATTCGTTGTAGTAATATTTTACGTTATTAAATTTAATATTTTGTTTAACTATTTAAAAAGGTATTTATAATTTTCAGTTTTTTTGAAAATAATTTGGTTTACATGTAAATATATTATAGTCGTTTTTTAATTTATTTAATCACTAAAATTTCACCTATACTTGTTATAATTCAGTAATGCGAAAGAATTGCCTCCTAAATTTGAATGTCGGTAGTTGTCTCGTTGTTCGAGAGAGGCGCTGATGAATACTTTTATCATAATTTTTAAGTTTTTTTGAAATACGTCTTAAAATTAGCATTTTTACTGCAAAAAGAAAACAGCGGAAGACCTTCAAGATGATAAAAAAACACTTTCATCCTATAGTAATCCATTATATAAATAAATAAGATATTAAATTGACATCTGGGTATTTTATACTTCAAGATTTAACTAAATATCGAATATTATTCTGTCTTATCTATCCTCCTAATACACTCTACTTTATACTTTCGTTAATATAGTTAGTAAAATAGTTAATAACATACAGTTTCCAGAATTAAAATAACAAAACTGCTTAACACATCTATCCTCACCCTGAAAACTTATTTGAACGTATTCTACAGATAGGTTTAACATTTAAAACGTTCGAACGACCTTTAAAATATATTTTGATAACTCAAAATTGATTCTTACTTTATTAATACTTACTTTCTTTTCCGTTTAATAGCATTTTTAACTGAAGACAATTTTATGATCAGCAAAAGTTTTCAAACTTTATGAAAATGTGTTAAAACCTTAAAAAACTGCATTATCTTTATCGACTCTTATGTATTTTTTACACATTTCATCAATTTTATAAATAAAATACCTTCAACTGTAGTTTTTCAATTCAGTTTTGGTCAAAATCGCCTCCTAAATAGTAGAAATATGAATAAACATATTTTATCGTCTGGTACAACCTATCCGTGCCCATTGCTCGGCACGGGTCGGTGACGATCAACGCCACGGTTTCGAGGAAAAAATGCATGATTTTTATCAATATAAATTAGTCAGTACCCCATGTCGAAATAAAATTAAGCCTAAGCACTAAAAAAATATCACGCGGATAAGACGGCGGTTCATTTTCCTCTCTCCGCGTTACCGGAAAAATGAAGATACAGCAGAAGTTGAATAGAACATACATACCAACACTTGTACAATATAATAGTAGATATATATAAATAGACAAGATAAAATAAGTATAAAAACAAACAAGTGTAAATCACCCCCCTAAATGGTTTAATATTTGGGGAGTGTACACTACTAATACCGTAAGGTATGCGTGTGGTATCTATATATTAATTAATTCTATATAATTATTCTAATGTATATCGGACTGTGCAATTAATGAAAAGAATGAAATGGAATACAATACAATTTAGATTTTATTTTTATATGAAAAAAGATAATCAAATTTTAGTAACAAGAATTTCATCTATTTTATTTTGATCTAGTTGTAAAATCCTGGTTTTAGCAAGTTTAACTGTTTGTTTCCCCAAAAACATTAAATTATTTTCATTTAAATAGTTATTAAAATTATTATAAATTTTAGGTATAAAATAGGTGAAACATCTTTGACCAATGGTTTTTACTTGCCCGACCTTAATATATAAGGGGCAAGTATTGTAATCGCGAAAATTTTCGATGTCGAGATTTTGACGGATGACCACGTTTCATGGTCCAGGGAATCCAAAAAACCTATTTTCGAAGTGCCGTCCGTATGTGTGTGTGTGTGTGTGTGTGTGTCTGTCTGTCTGTCTGTGTGTATACACGATAACTCAAAAACGGTTTAACTTAAAGAGTTCGTTCTGGTACTAAAATATTCTCCTATTAAATGGGAAGAACCCTATTGTTTTTTATGAAAATCGGTTGACTAGAAATGGGAGTTTACTCGTGTCGATTTTAAGATTTTTGCGAATATTTAGCAACAGAAAAATATTTCGAAAAAATTTATTGAACAAAAGTTACTATAAATGCAATAACTAATAACTTTTATTTGAGACGTTTTTTGATAAAACGAAAAATTTCGAAACATTTTTGTAAAATTATTTAAAATTTTTCCAAGTCTCAATTTTTTCATACTTATATGTAACGTTTCCATGGTCATGATAATTAATTCGTAACTAGTAAAGCAAGCCTTGGACAAAAATTTGTATAGAACATAATTTGATGTATTTTTGAAGATTTATCTAAATATTATTATTATTTTTTTTTAAATTTACATTTTTTTTTTTAAATATTTTTTTATGGGAGGGCAAGTCTAGCGGAGGTTTCCCTTCGCCACTGGTTTTAGTTTTAAACAATAATGCTTGACCAACATTTCTGGTATTATATTCATGGGATGTTCGTTGAATGGGTAGTTGCATTCTATACATGTATTTGATTATACTTAAAATATATAATTGCCTAATGGTCATTATTTTGGTTTCTGAATATAATTTTTCAGAACAGTAATAAAGTGGCTTCCGAAAAATAGTTTTTAGGATTATATTTTGTATAACAGATAATCTCTTGATATTACTATTAGCTGCACCTCCCCATGCAACTATACCATATGTAAGTATGGATATAGTAAAAATTAAGCAATAAGTTGATAGGCATGAAGTCTCTTAATTTTCTAAAAACTAAACGATGTATGTAAATTTATAATTGCATTTCAAAGGTCACATTTAAAGCTTTACCGCGAGACACTGTTAATAACTGACTGCAAATAATGCATGTAGCTGTCCTCACATAGAAGGATACGACTAGTAGACACATTCTGACAGAATATTGCACGAATATGCAATTAAATCAAATCAACAGCATTAAATGTTATCGGTCGAGTGTCTGAAGATATAATAGGCTACAGAATTTAGCGTAATTCAGGCAAATTTCATTTTACATTTTTTCTATATAAAGGGTCTTTCAAATTGAGCGCATTTTTTCACTGATTAATAAAATACAAAATTCTTATTGAATGGAAAAATATTTTTATTAATAATACAAGTAGAAAGCATGGCATTTATACACGAAATATAATATTAGCCAAATGAGCACCTCTTGATTCTTGACAGAGTCATTCTTTTATCAAAAATTTCAATAATATAGTGGCATAATTCCGGCTCTATCTCACCAATAACACGAATAATTTCAGAATTCAAATCAAGAATTGTTTTGAAATTATTTTTATAGACCTTTCTTTTCACGAAGCCCAACAATCCAACGGTGTCAAATCGCACGATCTTGGCGGCCAGTTGACATCACCGTTTCTCGAGATTACGCAACCTGGAAATTTCTCGTGCAATAAAGTCAATGTTTCACGAGCTGTATGGGATGTACCTCCACAAAAAATCAATTATCGTCTGCTCTAAACCAAAATGCGTACCATACAGTGACTCTTTGTGGATGCACTGGCTTCTCTTGAATCATTTGTTCGTTTTCTTCTCCCCAAATGCGGCAATTTTGCTTATTAACGTAACCACCAATTTGAAAATGTACTTCGTCAGAAAACATGATTTTTTAATAAAAACCACTCGGCTATTCTGCTATCCAACACGATGTTACGACGTTGCAAATGATCTTGTGGCTTCAGTTGTTGTGTCAGTTGAATTTTATATGAATATGATGAATAGTCTTCATCAACACTTTCACGAACCATAGCAATATGCTCTTGCGAGCGACCACTACGAGCGTATTGTTCTCTTGCTTCATCTTTTACCGAACTATTCTGTTGAGATTTTCCCACAATTCTACCGATAATTCGCTTAGTTGGATGATTACGCAAACGGTAAATGTCACATCATTTTCTAAACACATTTTTAATTGAACGCCTATTTTCATAAAATAATTCAACAAATTGAATTCGTTGTTCTACTCTATACGAATCCATTATTTAAATGTCATATGTTCTACTTTCCAAGTACCAAAGGAACCAGACACATTCAGTGCGCCGTCTGTATGTAAAGGATAATATGTAAAGGATTCTATTTAGTACACAGTGCATGCCGCTTATTGGAATCTTTCGCGAATAACGGGCCGGACGTATACAACTACATAAAAAAAAAATCGTTTATAGTAATCATGGTTTCGGTTTATGTTATCAACTTTTTCTTAGGATTGTTTTCGTCACGAACAATAAACCTTTTGTTATCAGTCGGCACTTTACTAAGAACATTATAGACATATTGCACTTATGCCGCCTGCGGACTAGTTGGCACAGCCGTGTGATCAAGGCATTATAAGGGCCATGACGGCGTATTACCGAAAAGAAATGCGCGCTAGAATTTTGGAAAGTATGGAGGATACGCAAAATATGAGCGCAAATGATCTAGCCAAGAAAATCAATTTACTAGACGCTTTACATCTCATTACCATGTCGTGGAACCAAGTATTTAAAACAACAATTAAAAATTATTTCAAACATGGTGGCTTTTCGAAAGAATATATAGAAAATGAAAATCTAAACATTCAACCACCCGACATGACGATAACCTAGTTCGAGGAGTGGATAGCAATAGAAAACCAAATACATGTTTCAGAGAACTTAACAGAAAAAGACATTTGTGAAAGTGTAATGTGTAAAAGTGTAACAATGTCATCAATTGAAAATCAAGAGCACGAGGAAGATGCAGATGTAGAAATATTGCAACCCCCAACAAGCAGCGAAATGGGAAAAGTTTTGTGGCGAGGTGTGGAGCAGAGGTCATCTGGTTTTCAGATGCATTACGAGTATGAAATTTTTATTAATAATTTGCTCCGCGAATATCAGAGACAAACCACGCTGGATGAGTTTTTTAATTTTAAATTCTTTTTGTTAATAAATACATATGTGTATGCAGAATAATTACATATATGTACATACTAAAATATATATATGTTGACGAATTATGTCCGTAGATAATATAATAGTTAAGTTTATGGGAGTCGGACAGGTGTAGAAATAAATAAAAAAGTTTATTTAACTAAGCTTACGTTTCGATTTTAATCAAATCTTCCTCAGAGCTAAAAAGATTTAGAATCTAAAATATATATTCAAATTTAAATAAAAGAATTTTATGTTTATTTTAGATTGTTTAGTTAATTACATAATTTATTTACCGTTACTTTACATACGTATTTTTAATTAATTAATAAAGTTTTGTGTTCATGGTTTTTTCGGATATTATTATCAATCAGTTATTGTTATCAAAAATCCCGAGTCCCGATGTGATCACATTAAGCGGCGTGCACTGTATTTTAAATCAATTTACATCTAAATTAATTTCCATTTGTATCAAAATCGTAGAGTATGTAATATCTGAGACAAATGTTCTGTTCACATTTTTTACTAAATCATTTCATGTCTTAAAAATACGTAATACATCCCTGGACGACTGTATAAATTTTATGTAGGTATAGTAGTAAAATAAATCTAGAGGGAGGCTAAAACATGTTATTAAATGACCGAGGTTCGTGCACCTTTCTACTTGAGGACGAAACGGTATTCATAATTCATAAAATCTGTTTTTTTATATCCTTAATAAAAGGTAGCTTGAGATAAATCTTATGAAATATAGGCTATTTTGTTTCCGAAAATAAAATTTTGTCTTATCTTTAATTATGATGTAAAATATAGAGTAATAAGTGTATATAACAATGAGTTGCTTTATTTATTTTCGCGGTAATTCGAATTTTATCCAAAATAAATATTTTTTTAAATGCTATATATTACAACACATCTGGCTAATCAATGTGGTAAGAGGTTTACTAATATTAATGGTGCTTAAAAGTATAAGTGTTGTATATATCATGCGTTATTTGTAGGGTGACCAGATTTCAGTGAAGGGAAACCGGGACACAGGAAAAAAAAAGAAGGTCTTTGTTTCCTCCCAGATCCAAGTGAAGAGCAAAAAAAAAAAGGTCCTCACCTCTCAAATTCAAAGTGAAGAGCAAAAAAAAAGGTCCTCACCTCCCCAAATTCAAAGTGAAGAGCAAAGAGATTCAAAAACCGGGACAATCGGGCGTCCTGAAGACAGTCTTCGGGACACCGGGACAATTGACCGAAAACCGGGACGGATGGGCATGAAATATGACGTTGCGAAACCGAGCGCAATTTTTTTAGTTCCGTTCTTAGTCCCTGTTTTAAATTTTTCAAATTATTCCTAAAAATGATCAAATCATTATAATATGAACAGTTTACTAAAACTGAGTAATATAATCGTTCTCCAAATACCTGTATAGTAAAAAGTATTGCAGTGAAATCTGATTCAACAAGATAAACAACTCAGGCATTTCAAGCGATTCAATTTAAAAGTGCATTGACGTGCAAAAACTTAACACTGAAACTTCGAACTACGAACTACGTGAACTATGGTACAGAAGGATGGACCTTGACACAAGACATGGAATCTCTTTGAAGTACAAATATGTTGTTTTTAAGAAACTGGATATCGAATTAGAATAGATGTGCACTCTAAAAGAAAATTCGAATACTTTGCGAAATTCCATATTCTCCTTACGATTCAAGGAAAAATGGTTCAAGTTCGATGAGAAAAAGAACATCATGACTGAAGAATCTCTGGCACCGATTTGGTCTAAAATGTTAGTTCACAGTGAGAAATAAAAAGTTAAAATTGGCATGCTATTTAGCTTGACCTCAATAATGAAAATATCTCTAGTACTTTACTTAAAATATTGTATCATTCAAGAAAAGAGAGTTACAATGGATCGAATTCATAATGAGGATGTAGAGAACAGTACAGTAATAGTATATTGTGCAATTAGCGCGGAATATGTATTCTGCGCGTGTTGCTCAGTATGCTTTTCCTCCGATTACCATTTTTCAGTAAATAAATAATACAAGAAAATACAATATAAATATCGTTAACAGCCATTAATGCGCGCGCAGCAAGTACGGGAACGAAAATTCTCGGAAACTGCACATGCGCATTGCTCCGAATTTATTCTTTCCCGCACAACGCACATGCGCATTGCGGCGCATATATTATTCCCGCATCGCCTGCGCGCGCATGATTGTAACATGCGAAACTAAGCTAATTTCCTGTCAACTAACAGTATCGAAATGAGACAGTTCCATAGTGGTGGTAGGAAAAATAATTTTAGTTGATAAGCTGAACCATCTTCTGGTTACTGGAAAGACCTTAAGATGTAATCATAGATAACATCAGATATAACGGTAATTGGTATCCATAATCACTAGAACGGTTAATAGCTTAAAAGTCAAACTAACTAAAAACTAGAAGAAGAAAACATGTCTTTTGTTATGTTTATCCTGTCATATGTTTTAATATGACAGGACGATTTCTACTTGGAAAAATAATTTCCTAGAACAGTAACTACTGTGGAATTGTCTCATTACTATATTATTATCTGACAGCAGGCGCGCACCCAAGAGGGGACTCATGAGTTTGAGCCGCCCTCCAGGAATAAAAAAATACGTGGTTTTAAGGAACACCTTTAAATTCTAGAGCTCATGAGTTTTTCTTTTTAAGTCATCACTTGTATTTTGGAAGGCAAAGTGAGATGACAAGAAATTAACTTAATTTAGTACGTTACTATAATACGTGTGAGACAGATACGGAATTGAATAAATTCGCACCAGTGCGCATGTGCAGTGTGCGAGAATGAATAAATTTGCCCTAAAGCGCATGCACACGCGAGAATTTTCATTCCCGTACTAGCTGCGTGTGCATTAATGGCTGAAAACAATATTTAAATGGTATTTTATGTATTAAAATTTGTTTTTTTTTTTTGAAAACTGGTAATCAGAGGAAAAGCATAGTGTGAAACTAGCGAAGAATGCCATATATTTTGCACTAGAATGAAGTTTGTTGAAGGAGTCGAAGGCGAGTGAAAAATGGTAATCGTAGGAAAACCATAATGTACAACACGTTCTGAATACATATTCCGCGCTAGTTGCACAATATACTATTATCTACGACTGCAATGGAATTGACTCATTTTGTTAGTTGACAGGATATTAACTTAATTCAGCATGTTGCCCTTATGCGCACGCAGGCAGTGCGGAAATGAATAAATTTGCACCAGTGCGAGAATTTTCATTCCCGTACTCTAGCTGCGCGCGCATTAATGACAGTCAACAATATTTAAATGGTATTTTCTTGAGTCTTTTTTTAAAAATTTTTAATTAATGGTAATCCTAGGAAAAGTATAGCCTGCAACAAGCGCGAAATCTCATATAATTTTGCACGAGAAATTTTGTTGAACGAGTCGGAAGCGAGTGATAAATGGTAATGGTAGGAAAAGCATAGTGTACAACACGTGCTGAATACATATTCCGCGCTAGTTGCACAATATACTATTTTCTACGATTGCTATGGAATTGACTCATTTTGTTAGTTGACAGGATATTAACTTAATTTTGCATATTTCACTTATGCCCGCGCAGGCGGTGCGGAAATGAATAAATTCAAACCAGTGCGAGAATTTTCAATCCTGTACTTTGGCTGCGCGCGTCAATACCATTTAAATGGTATTTTCAGAATTAATTTTTTTTATTTATTTATAAATTTATGAAAAGTATAGTGTACAACTAGCGCGAAATCCCATATATTTTGCACGAGAATGGAGTCTGCTAAACGAACCGGAGGCAAGTATAAAATGGTAATCGGGGGAACAGTATAGTGTGCAACTAGCGCGAAATTCTATATATTTTGCATTAGAATGAAGTTTGCTGAACGAGCCGGAGGCGACTGAAAAATAATAATCGTAGGAAAAGTATACTGTATAATGAGATAATGTAAATAAAATATTTTTACCGATGAGGCTGAACGGCCAGAAAAGGTGAACGTTTGGGCAGGTTTGGTAGGAACGCATATTGGTCCTTTTTTATAGACGGAAACCTTACTGCCCAAAAATATCTGGATTTGTTAAAAAAATAGAGCAATGCCTGCATTAAATGCACTAAATAGTCCAGGTAAAGTGTGCTTTCAACATGGCGGTGCCCCAGTGCATAACACCAGAATAATTAAAAGATTTTTAAATAATATATTTCCTCGATGTTGGATTGGACATAGCGGCCAAATAGAATAGCCCGCTAGGTTGCCGGAGTTAGCACCGAACTTTTTTTTTTGTTAATGGGGATATATATGAAAAGCCAAATTTTTCCATAGAAGAACCAAAAGCTAGAATAGAAAATTAATCCCACAGTATAAGACCCAGGCAATTAATTAATACTATGCAAAATTTATTTTTACGACCGTTTGGGAATTGTTTGGCAGTGAATGGGGGTATATTTGAAAATTTGTTGTACATTATTTTTAATTTGTTTTTTACAAATTTTAAATTTTATGTTGTTTAATAAGTATATTTTTAATTTTTCATTCCTATTTATTGCCTTGAGAAAAAATGTTTTGCATTTATTTATCTTTATAGTCAAGTAAGCTATGCAGTATGTTTTTTTTTTTTTTTTTAAATTTAGAATTTATTGGTCTTAGTTACATTGGCTATTAACACAATATTGTTATTGTATTGTTACAATAAAATTATAAAAGATAATTTACATAATACACCCCTGGGGGTCCGCGAAACACTACTGACATTAACTTTACATCCCCCAACTTTTATTCAAATAACTCATTTAATAAAAATCCTACATGGTCAGGACTTTTTGTATTTGTTGTTACCTAACTAGTTATTGACATAACTAAACAATAATTAGAAAAAATGGAATTATTTTTATTCAACTGCAAATTATTTATAGAAAACATATTATAATAAGATATATTTTGACCAAGAAATGTTTGTATGAATTTAAGGTATTATAATTTGTAACTTTTTTATTCTTTTTATTACTATTTTTATTCATTTTATGTTTTTTATTCTATATGCTATTAAAAATGTTCATCTCTATAAATGCGCAAGACCATTTATTAAAATAACCAGCGATACATTTTTACCGATATTTATTATAAGGTAGTGCCTATGAGATTACTGAGCCAGAAATTAAGTCTCAAGAACGACGAAAAATGCCTAGGGTAGGGATGGGGTCCGCAAAAAAATGTTGTTCAAGAGGGGGTCATCGGACTACATAAGTTTAAGAACCCCTGGTCTATACTATATTCGTATATTTTTAAAATTTATAAATTCGTAAATAATTTTGAAAAGGTTAATGTTATTAGAGAAAAGAATGCACTTTATAAATGTAGGGAAAATAACATTTTGTTGACTGAGTTGACTTAACATGGAATTTCTAGTATACTTCGGACAAGCAAATATTAAATGGTTCACATCTTCTATAATATTTGGATCGCAGGTGCAAGCCGCAGTTCGGATCGAATTTAGTCTGTGAAGATGTTGTTTGACTTTCGTATGGTTAAAACGCATACTGCATATCGTTGTGACAAACTCTATTCATCTCGGAAGTAAACCATCTGGAGGAAGGAATATTAGGTTGTAGGGAACCATAAAAGGAATCCTTTGATGTCAAGCTGGTCCGGTATTCTTCATTTCATGAGTTTCTGATGAATTCAGTGTATAAACTATATGCGTCAGTTATTTCAATAGGAATATCCAAAGGCGTTCCTGTAATTATGGATTCCTTTGCCAAAATGTCTACCACTTCGTTGAAGGTGATGTTGATGCAGTATGTTCTAGTAGTATTTTAAAATATACGCATTTTACATTGCTGTCAATCATCGGTTGTTATAGAAATGAAACCTCTATGTTCTATGTTAAAATAAATTCACGGTATACTATTCTGTAAAGAAGTGGTATCTTAACAGAGCAAGATAAACTATTTGTTTGCCTAAATGTCAACATGACTAAAATGTCTCCGAAGATGAAGAAAATAAATAGTTTCATTTGCCTGGGGAAATATATTTTGTTTATATAATGTCTGTTGCATTCTCTATATCAACATTTATGGATCTATTTTAATAAAGTTAAATACAAACAGGGTAGTTAAACACCAAATGTTAAGAAAGTTTAACTATTTAGTTTCTAAATTACTTATTGTTGAGTACACAATGAGTTTAGAAGTTATTTAGTATGTTTGGAACTGGAAACTTGTACCAAGATTAAAATTAACATTTCCTGAACTTGACACCCAATATTACAATTTATACATAATAGTTTTTTTGTAGTATAATGGAATATAATAAGGTATAATTGAATTTTGATAGTATAGTATTTCCAAAATGAAATGGCCAGTCTTGTTAAGAAGTCTTGTTGGTGTAAAAAGAATGAGACCATTTGATTTTGAAGATATTCCTAATTTCTGCAGTGAAAATAGTGAATTTGTGCAAGGTGATTTGGAGTGCGAAAATATGGACGTTGACGTGGAATGCGAAAATGTGGGCCACGTCCACATTTAAGTACTATAAAATGATGTCATTTGTCAGAAGATTGCATAGTTCTGTTACTGAACGTTTATAAAAAGTTCGTTTCGGAAGGTAACGACAAACCTATACTTAGAACTGCGAAATTAACTAGTGTTCCATATAGAACAATTCAACGTATCGGATTCAACGGATTTAGAAGAAGTTTTTCAAAGAGAGCAAACAGGTGGACTGGTTGTAGGCAATACAAAATTTATCTCTCTATCCAGCAGACGATATAGCTCAATAGCTATATCTTTTTACAACATGTTGTTGTAATGCAACAATTTGCAAAAACAGAACAAGAAATGAGGAAACTCCTTAAGTGTTTTGAGAAGTACCTACACAAGAAAAAACTGAAGTTAAACGCTGCTAAATCTAAAATTATGGTATTTAAGAAAGGAGGAGGCAGAGAGACTCAAAAGAAATGGGATTGGTGTGGAAAAGAAATTGAGCAAGTGAAAGAATATAGATATCTGGGATATGTTTTTAAAAGCAGTGGGGGGCACATATCAGGACCTTAGTAAGGAAATCAATGCAAGCATTGCCGCAAATATGGGGTATAGGTGCGAGGAAATTTAAAGGAGATATGAAGATAAGGATGCTCATATTCCACTCCATAATCAAGAGTATAATGATGTATGGAGCGGAAATATGGGGTTGGGACGACCAAGAGAAATTAGAAGCCGTGCAAAATAAATATATTAAGTGGACATTGGGTCTAGACAAATGTACACCGTAGTACATAATATTAGAAGAAGTGAAAGTTGACAACATCAAGATAGAAGCTACAAAAAGAGCAATTAAATTTGAAAAGAGGATAATAAGACATCCAGAAAAAAAATTGCTAAACCAATGCTGGGCAGAAATAGAAAGAAAATTGGAGCAAAGAAAGATTGAATCCAAATGGGAAGTAAAAAGAAGAAAAAGACTTGAATATAACGGCTACTCAACAAGGGAGATATCTATAAAAAGGTTGGGAGGACAAGATGTGACACTGGAAATAAGAGATAGAATGAGGGATATCCAAGGGCAAGAAAGAAGCGAGAGCCTAACAAATTCCAGATATAACGGCAAATATGTTAAGACTTGGACGACACAGATACCAGAGTACCTAAAACCAAATTGAACGGAAATAAGAAGAAAATAATAGCGAGATTTAGGTGCGGAAATGGGGAAAGGGAAAACGAATACTGGAGAAAGGATGAACAAATGTGCAGGTTGTGTGGAGAAGAAAGAGAAACCATAGAGCACATACTGAAGAATTGCGGAGAAATTAAATATAAAGAAGAGACAAGAAAAGATGTGCTGTGTAATTCAGGCCAAGGATGGACATGGATGGAAGAGGTCTTGGAGAGAAGAAGGGATTTGAAGCGAAGATACCCTAGTTAGCAATAATTATAGTCTTTCATGTGAAATATAAAGTTAATAATGCAAATATGTAGATTTAAACCGAAAGGTACATAAATAAAGTATTATCTATCTATATAGTTCATTCTAAATAGCATATAAGAATACAAGTTTATTTTAAATAATTATTACAGCCCTGGCAACTACTAGTAACAGAACCATAAACTCAGCAGGTATAATGTCAGCCATTATTGGAATCAATAAGTGAGGGTGGCCATTTCATTTTGGAAATACTATCGTACATATATAATTAGCAAGTGTGTGTTTGTGATCTGGGTAACATTGTGACGGTGCCGACCGGCGTAGCGTAGTGGTAACACATGTGCTCTGCGTTGCGAAGGTCTCGGGTTCGAAACCTGTTCAGGCATGGACATTTTCTCAAATAAAAAATTGTCCTGGCAAATTGCCACAGCAGCAAAGGCCATAGAATTAAAAAAAAAAAAAACATTGTGATGTCATTTTTTCCTAAGGTTCTCGTGATTGGCTAACTGGGGACTCTTAAGGTCTCTTGATTGACAGGTATTTTGCAAATTTATTCTCTAAGAATCTATGAATATAATTACATATGGAAATGTGTGGGATTTCGTAGGTATAAACAAGAAATTATAGTACTCCTATATGATTTGACCGATATGAACAATATTTTGCAGATTTAATCTCTAAGAATCTGCGGATAAAATAACGTATAAATAGGTCTAGGGTTCGTAGGCATAAACAAGAAAATCTAGACACTCCTATATTCTATGATCGATATAAAAATATTTTGCAGATTTATTTTCTAAAAATCTGTGGATAAAATTACATATAAAAATGTTTAGGGGTTAATAAATATAAAATAATTATTTACAGAAATGTCTAGGGTTTCATAGGCATAAACAAGAAACTCGAGACACTCCTATATCCTACGATCGATATGAAAAATATTTTTCAGATTTGTTCTCTAAGAAACTGTGGATAAAATTACATATAGAAATGTTTAGGGTTTCGTAGGCATAAAAGAGAAACTCTAGACAAGCCTATATCCTTTACCGATATGAACAATATTTTGCAGATTTATTCTCTAAGAACTACGAATATAATTATATATAGAAATATCAGCATTTCGTAGGCATAAAAAAGACACTTATATCCTTTGACCGATATGAACACTATTTTGCAGATTTATTCTCTAAGAATCTAAGAATATAATTACATATATATTAATAAAAAAGGTATTTTATGAATAATAAGACATGATTTTATTAATCAATTAATACGTCTCGCGCATCATATGATATATTTTCTACTATTCTATTTACATAAAACAATATGCCTTAGTAACGATATAGTACACTACGATCGTTAATAAGTGTAAATGTTGCATAATTATATTTTCGCTAACACGGCCAGACTGGCACGCGGAACGTTCTCGAGACGCAACTGCATTTTTCACACCATTAACAGCATTGTTGTTATCAGCAACAGCAACCTGCATATCACCAGTGGTCTGTTCCATACCAACAACAGCATCCTGCATCTTGCATTTCAGTAACAGCACCCCGCATACCAGAATCTTCATTCTTTGGCTGGTCTTCTACTGCATCTTGAAAGTTTTCACCTAATTCATAATCTGTAAATAAAGCAATTTGGGCGCAGAATTGATCTTTCACAAAATCAACCATGCACCAATAGCAAAGTATAAATCGTGATCTGAAAGTTTAGAGACTTTTTGTTATCATTTCATTTCTCTACCACGAACTCAGTGACTAGATCAACAAGCTCAGATACTCAGTAACTATCTATTAGTTTCCTTCATTACAGATTGTCTACAGTACAACAAGCTCAGAGACCGTCTATTCGTTTCTGCACACACAGTGCTTTATCATCATCATCAACCCGTCGCCATAGCTCACCATCTGCCACCATGGTTACAGAGCTATTACCGGACTGATGCCACTGGCAGCGGCTTGTCTTGCGATACTCAACAAGCTTTCTCTCAACTCATTATGAATTATATATCTCAGTTTATTTTGCTATTCCGATCCCAGTGATCTGTCGTTTGTCTTTTCCAAAAATCGCTCAAATTCAAATCTCAAATCTCGAAACTCAGATCTTAATTATTAAATCTCAAATATTAAATCTCAAATCTAATTTTTACTCATTATGGCCAACACGTGCCATATGATTTAACCAAAACAATAAAATGCCTCTTACCATTTTAGTCGTCAACAATCTAACCAGTTACTTTCGTAAAATGTGTTAATAACAAAGCAACGCTCGTTCATCCTGACAATTTTTAGAGATCTGCTTTGGATAATCTTGACGTTCTCAGTGTTAAGATTCTGCATTTTTCAAACAAATGTCACATTTTAAATTTATTCCTGTAAGTGTCATTTCCATAGAAACCAATTGAAGTATTTTTTGACAAAATAACTCAAATTCGCTAATCTATTATCTAGCTCATAATTCATACTACCTTTATATGATTCCCAATCGTCACCTTTAACTTAACACAAAATAACTTAAACCTTTACATTAGTTTTTGCAATATTATACGACAATTTCTTTACAACAATGTATTGTTGCATTAAAAAAATATTTTTAATATAGCACTTATTTTATATTTCTTGTGGGTAATAGGCCAATCGCACTTCTGATATTAATAAAAAAGGTATTTTATGAATAATAAAACATGATTTTATTAATCAACTAATACGTCTCGCACATCATATGATATATTTTCTAATATTCTATTTACATAAAACAATATGCCTTAGTAACGATATAGCACACTACGATCGTTAATAAGTGTATATATTGCATAATTATATTTTCGCTAACATACATAAATATCTAGAGTTTCGTAGGCATAAATTAACGTCTCAAATTATTTTTAGTTTTAACAATATAAATGTAATGTACTGAGTAAAAATGAATCGTTTTCCCATCTTAAAAAGTTCATGAATAAATAATCTAACTATATAATTAGCAAGTGTCTGTATGTAGTATCGGTAACATTATGACGTCAATTTTTCCTAAGGTTCTCATGATTGGCTAACTGGGGACACCCTGTCTCTTGATTAGCTGACAGATGACACCCTCTCCCGTGATTGGCCAATGGGTGATATCCTGTTCCGTGATTCGCTGACCGGCGATGAAATTAAGATACGTTAAAAAATAAAACCAAATACACATATATTTTTATATTATAATTCCGTCATTGTTGACGGGTAATAATCTAGTATAAGAATAAAGAAAATACCTATGAAGAGTATTTTACTGGAAGTGTGTAATTTCTCAGGTTGTCGGCGCAACTAGTGTGGTGATTAGCGGAGGTACATTAAATAAAGAGCGCGCATGAGTGTTTTATAGTAAGGTACTGTATTCTCTGTCTTTTGGCTTTGTGTAAAAATATAATATGTAAAGAGCGAATGGGTGGGAAGAAGGTATATATGTATGGGTGGCATTTTGAGTTTTGTTATCGAACAAGAGATGATTTTGACATGTTTCTATATGTGTAAGAAATTTCTTATACATTATTTCTTCTGGAATGAAACACTGAATTTATGATTGAGGCATCACTGAATAAGTTAAAGCGAAAATCTGTCAAGGCATGCTCAGATTTTCGATACTTGAGAAAAATCATAATAGGAAAAAGGACAACTCAAGCATTTCATGGAGTCATATAGAATAAGAACCATACAGATAGTTTCAGTCGGGTGCCCAAGACACGTATGGTATAACATTATTTATTTATTTATCGTATGGCATATAAAATGTACAAATCTCGGTAAATATAAGAAAATAATAATAATTATTATGAAAGTAACAATAAATAAAAATTAAGTAATAAATAAGTTAGATAAGCTAACAGTCAATTATCAATTACAAACAAACATCTAAGTTAATTACATATTCAACTGCATTCTCAGTCGCACTTAGGATGTCGGTAGTTTGACCAGCGTATGCCCTCAAAGAGTTTTCTTCCACGATGTGGTGGATTGTTTGCCTGTCGGCGCCACAATCGCACTGTGAAGATGATGCTCTGCCCCATATGTGGAGCGAGTCCGCACACCTACCGTGACCTGTCCTAATTCTATTAAAGCCGGACTAAATTTTCCAAGGTAGTTCGAAGTCTGGAGGTTTATCAGTTATGTACGGTAAGCTGAGAGCACGAACCAATGCCTTTCCTTCCAATTCTGTAGTCCAAGCTTCTGCAAAGTTGAAGTTGGATTCTTGCAGATTTTTGACTTTTATAAATGGGGAATGCCTAGACCACCGTCTGTTGATCGCAATGCCATCAGCCAATGAGTGGATGGGGAGTTGCTGGTTATCTTGTATTTTTTTGTATATACTGACAAGAGCATGTTCTCTGCGTAAGTGTGGTGGTGGGATATGGCTCAGTACGGGCAGCCAGTATGTAGGAGTTGACTTAATCGTACCCGATATTATTCGCATAGTGCGGGTTTATTCTGCATCCACTTTGTGAGTGTGAGAGCTGATAAGCCAAACCTGGGAACAATATTCAGCTGCAGAGTACACTAATCTTAGGGAAGAAGTACGTAAAGTAGATGCCGTAGAGCCCCATGTTGTACCACAAAGTTTTTGGATAATATTGTTCCTAGTTCGGATCTTTGCAGTAGTATTTGTGAGATGTTGAATTAACTCAAGTATAACATTGTTCTGATGGAACGCAATGCCCTTTCTGTTGGCTAATTCAGGCTAAGTGATTGCTCGTTTTAATTTTTTTAGTAGTGAACAGTATTTCTCCAAATTAATGGTAAAATTAAAAAAAAATATATGTATCCGAACCACTTACGGCACGTAGAATAGTCAACAGCACCCTCACTAAACACAGCACAAATCTTTGTTTGCGTCTGCGAAGCATTCTTGTCTTTTCAGAAATAAAAAAGCATAATATGTCGAAAATGTTCCTTATTTTCTACCATTTTTAATGCTTAACAAAATTAAAAAAACACAACCAAATACAAAACGTTTTTCTCGATGTTCTCACTGAAATGTTTTCTATCAAATGATCTCAAAACTTAACACGTGTGAAGTAAATAACACTTTGGTTTTGCATTGCAATGTCAGCTAGCGCTAAAAACTTTTTCATCAATTCAATAGATAAACTAAGGAACAGAATAAGAACTGTTGAGTTAAATTCATGGGAAAAAGTTTTGCAGTACACCAGAAAGGGTTAGAACAGAGGGAATATGGAATGAAATAGAACTTAACCAAACGGTTGGATAATAAGGCTCTAAGATGGTTCGGACATGTTGAAAGGATGAAGGTAGAAAGGTTACCAAAGGAGATCTCTCAGTTGCCTTCTAAAGCAAAGAGGAAAAGTGGAAGTTTAACAATGAAATTGAAAATGCACATCAACAGCTTAATATGTGAAAAGACCCATCTGAAGAAGACTGGGTAGATAAGGACCGGTAGTTTCTGAGAACGGCAAAACTGTAATGGGAAAATGCCATGAAGAAGAAGAAGAAGAAGAAATAAAAGAGTTTTAAGTAATGTCTTAACTTTTTGGTTTCATCATAATTTTATTGATAGTTTCGGAAGAAAATCATCTTCTATCGTCTAAAATTAAAAACAAACTATGTAGCACAATGACAGGATTTTAAAATTTTTGTTTTTATTATAGGCATATCAACATAAACATAAAAAAACATTTTTATGAATATATCATCGTTGTAAATCATCCATAGTTTTTGTTCGATATGAATCCAAATCCAAATTAAGCCTCTGATGTTATATTGCGTTCACTTTTGTAAGGACAAACCAGATCTGGGTATTTTGGTTACTTTTATAGTGCATTACTGACTTTTGTCAGTGCAAAAATGCTTTTCACTGTAAAAGAGTCATCATATTTTAATACCAACATGACATACAATTTCCAAGGAGTAAACTACTGAAATCAAAATTTCCTCTTAGTTTGTTTTTACAAAAGTGAACAGAGCATGGTATTACTCGCCGAGTAATTATTCGCCTTATGTATTCGTAATTCTGACTATCCGTTAGCATATTGCGTCTCAGGGTGGGAAGGTCTGCGCACGAATTTCCCGTTCCCGTTCAGTTGCAACGTTCTGCTTGGTGGTGTGAGGTTACAGTGGTGAAAGTACACATAAGTAAAATTTTCCATTTGATATTATTTTGGTGATGGTATTTCCCCACTTTGTACAATACCTTATTGTCGTCTAATGTTTCAAGTTTCATATAATATCGCTCAAATTGAGATCCACATGCTAGTTTATTCTAAATTAAAAGTTACTACTGTTGGGGTAAAAAGATCACTCTGTTTTGTACTTCCTTTGTTTCAAAATGCGTAATTATATACGAAAAACTGACCGAAGCACGAAATCGGTCGCCTTGATGCAACGTGCATCCGAACTAATGATGAAAGAGAATCTAGTGATGAAAAAGAATCAACCCCTAAGAAAGGTGTGCCGGGAGTACAAATTATGCACAACATCAATAACAAGATATGTGTTCGAATTAAAGTAAATCCCGAATGCCCAAGCTTTGGTTATGGAACACCAATAAAGATTTTTAAGCCAGAGCAAGAATCCAGTCTCACACAATATTTGCTTAGACTTGCCCAAATTTTTCATGGGATAGAACCTAAAGAAGTACATTGACTGGCAGTTGAATCTATATATATATAAAAGGCAATGTCCTGACTGACTGACTGATTGACTCATCACCGCCCAGCCCGAAACCCTGGGCGTATATTCCCAGGGCATATATTCCCAGTATATTCGAAAATTTGGAGAGTATATTCCCTTCATGACGGAAGCACCCACTGAGAAGGGACTTTTCGAAATTCCACTCCTAAGGGATGAAAAGGGGTGAAATGTGAGATATTAAGGAATTCGTGATCCTTAATATCTCTTAGGTCTGATAGGATATCGACTTAGTTTTTACTTACAAGTATTGCACATACAAATGCCAACTAATTTTGGGATTTTGACCTAATCAACCCCTAAAGGGGTGAACCTACAATCGGGGTGGTTTATACATCCCGTTGTATTTCCTGTGTTCGTTTAGTTGCAGCATTACTTTTAGGCACATATGTAGGTGTCTTTTTAAAATATTTCGAAATGGTATTGACAGTTTTTTTTAAATTTCACCCCTAAAGGGTGAAAAGGGGTGAATTGTGATTTCAAGGATTCCTTAATATCTCTTAGAACCAATAAGATATCGACTTGCTTTTTGCTTACAAAAATAACCCATACAAATACTGTAAAACATATTTCAGGATTTAGTCCTAATCAACCCCTAAAGGGTGAATCTACAATTGGGGTGAATTATACATCCCGTTGTATTTCCTGTGTTTGTTGAGTTATAAAATTTCTTTTTGGCACATAGGCATCTTCTTAAAATATATCGAAATGGTTTTGACAACTTTTTTAAATTTAACCCCTAAAGGGTGAAAAGGGGTGAAATGTGATTTCAAGAATTGTTTAGAATATCTTTTAGGATCAATAACATCGACTTGGTTTTTGCTTACAAAATGCCGAAAAACGTATTTTTGGATTTTGTCCTAATCAACCCCTTAAGGGGTGGATCTACAATCGAGGTGAATTATACATCCCGTCATATTTTTTTTTTGTGAATTGTGATTTCAAGGATTCCTTTATATCTCTTAGGACCAATAAGATATCGACTTACTTGATGCTTACAAAGATTACCCATGCAAATGCCGAAAACCTATTTCAGGCTTTTATCCTAATCAACCCCTAAAGTTAAGGTTTTTTTAAATTTAAGCCCTAAAGGGTGAAAAGAGGTGAATTGTGATTTTAAGGATTCTTTATATCTCTTAAGTATAATAAGATACCGACTTGGATTTTGCTTACAAAAACTAACCATGCAAATATCGAAAAAATTATTTCAAGATTTTATCCTGAAGAACCCGTAAAGGGGTGAATATACATTCGGGGTGAATTATATATCCCGTCGTATTTTATGTGTTTGTTGAGTTATAACATTCCTTTTTGGCAAATATGTGTCTTTTTAAAATGTCTCGCAATGGTTTTGACAGTTTTTTAAAATTCACCCTTAAAGGGGCAAATTGATATTTTTTATTCGATCCCAGCAAACATTTTTATACGGGCCAGTACTGGTAAAGCACATACTCCCCGGCATTGAAAGTAATGGGCCAGTACCCCGGTGTCCCCGTGGCCGTTACTGGCCCATTGATGTATCAGTTGCCGGCCCAGCAACGGTAAAGTGCAAAATAATCGCATTAGTTGCAAAATTTATTTCTGATGGTTTTAAGTAAAAAGTATGAGTGAAGAAGAGTGCTTATAAAATGCTGGTAAAGTACTTCGTATAGGCGGAATGCGAAATACAAATGTGAAGTACATTATTAATACTGGCGTTGCACTTACTTTTGGTGCCAGTAATTTACCAGCATAAAAGCAGTTAGCCGGCATTCGGCCGTTAGTTGAATGTTTGCTGGGATAGTACGTTCCTTTGACATAGATATATTAAATTCGGAAAGTTGATTCCTTCCATGACGTAAGCACCTACTAAGAAGAGATTCTTCGAAAGTCGACTTCTAAGGGACTAAAAAGAGGTTCAAATATAATTTTACCCACAAAATAATTTAAAAAAAAAATTATGATTTCGTATCAATCCACTCCAAACGGGTTAAATTATAATACCCGTAGTTTTTCCTGTATGTTGAGTTATAACATTCATTTTTAGCATATTACTTGCCTTTTTTAAAACACCTTTCTCAAAATCTTTTCAAAAACAAGTATTTTGACTGTTTTTTTAAGTTTCATCTCTAAAGGGGTAAACTGGTATTTTTTATTCGATAGAAAATCTAATATTTAGACAAGAAAATCGGAGCTTACATTTCCTCCATGACGTTAGAAACGAAAAAATAAGAAGAGATTCTTCTAAATTCGATTTTTAAGGGGTGAAATGGGGTGAAATTTGGTTTAGGGATGCCTCGATAGCTTTTGGGCTCAATGAGATATCGACTTGGTTTTTTGCATTCAAAGGTTACCCATACAAATATTTAAAATCTAAATGGGTGAATATACATTCGGGATGAATTATAAAAACCTTTGTATATCCGAGTTATAACACTTTATTTTGGTACATAGGTTTCTATTTAGAAAGCGTTAGACAGTTTTTTTAAATATCATCCCTTAAGGAGTAAATTGATATTTTTTATTCGATAGATAAAGAGACATGAAATTCGGGAGAAACCCTTCGTATCTCCTGTGTCTAATGAGACCATCAATATACCGTAGCGAAGCACGGGTTTTCAGCTAGTATAACATAAATGTTCCAGATACTTGGAATTCAAATAAAATGGCTTGTAAAGAGTGGATGTCAGCCTTTCTTAAACGAAACCAATCTTTGTCTGTTAGTAAGCCGGAGGCATGAGTATGAGTAGGGCTACTTCCTTTAACGAAAGTAACGTTGAAGCATTTTTTTTAACAAGTTAGCAGATGTTATGGACCGTTGTGAGTTTACGGCTTCTTCCATATGGAATGCTGATGAAACTGGTGTTTCGACGGTCTCCAAACCATCAAAAATAGTTGCCGCTAAGGGTAAGCGTAATGTTGGATCAGTTACGTTGGCAAACAGAGGAACTAATGTGACATTATTGATAGCTGTTTTAGCTTCAGCATCTTCTACCACCCACGTTTGTGTTCCCGCGAAAAAAATATCATGATTATTTTGGGTGAGATGGCCCCCCTGATTGTATTGGTGTAGGTAATGCAAGCGGCTGGATGACGGATACTTAATTTTTCATATTCATGCAGCATCTCATCATGCATGTGAAATCTATTAAAAATTCGCCCGTATTGCTTATTTTGGACAATCACTCGTTACTCGTGTTATCATTGCCAACATTGGACCTAGCTAAAGACAATGGCGTGGTGATGTTTTCATTGTCTCCTCATTGTTCCCATGAGCTGCAGCCGTTAGATGTATAAATCTATGGACCATTCGAAAAATACCTATCATCAGTTCAATATGCATGGATGCGAAACAATGCGGGGACAACGATGACTATCTATGACATTCCAGGAACAGTTCGCACATTTTACCACTATCCTTGACTCCAGTTAATATAATGAGTGAATTTGAGAAAACGGGAATTTTACAATTTAATAAAAATAAATTTGTGGATTCTAATTTTGAACCAAGTTTCGTTACGGATCGCCCAAACCCGGACAATTCTCAATTGTCTGTGGATCAAGTGCCGCATTGAAGAAAGAAAATTTGTCTCTAAATACATCAGAACCTTCACTAAATGATGTCATGTCGCAGTCTATCACTGTAGAGTCTCAGCCATGTACTTTTTTTGAACCGCATCCCTGCACGTCTTTCAAACTTCAGCCTTCCACATCTTTTGAGCCGCAGTCTTCCTTTCAGATAGCAACACCGACAAAAGATTTGTTTTCCGAATCTGTTAAACCTTTTCCCAAAGCTGGAAGTCGAAAAATTACAACTAGAAAACTTCGTAGGGCTGCCATTTTGACTGATAGGTACTCCGTCGAGAAAAACGCCTTACTTTTAGAAAAACAAAATAAGAAACAAAAAGTCAGTAAGAAAGTGATAAAGAAAAGAAATACCGAAAAAAAAAACAAGTTAAAAGAAAGATTTTACAAGAGTCCAAACATGATAATTCGAGATCTGAAGAAGAACACTTCTGTTTAATCTGCTGTGAATCATACTATGAGAGCGTTCCAGGAGAAGGCTGGATTCAGTGCACCGCTTGTAAAGGTTCCAGCAATTCCACAGCTCTATACTATGTTTGTAATAATTGTAATTCCGATGAAGACTAATTATTTTACTATGTAATGTAATTATAAGACATAAGTCATGTCCAAATGTGCTAATTGTTAATTTATTAATTGTTGTGAAAGGTTATAAAAATTCTGATTATCAAACTAATTTTGATGCAATTATTTCCTTTTGTTCCATAGAAAATTAATTTTACTATTCTTGGCCCAACTTACCCCGTAGCAGGAACGTTTAACCCCGCTAGTGGGGCAAAAAGAGACAAACAACTTGACCAATTGAAACGTGCATATCACGCAACTGAATGAGTGTATTATCTGTTAGTTGTAGTGTAGATATTCACAAATATAGGTAAAACGGCATCTCGTGCCCCATCTACCCCACCTTTAGTAAAATATTAAATTAAATTAATTACGTATTTATATTTTTTGTAAATAAAAAATATTATTATATTATAAAGTAGGGAATATGTATATATATAATAGTAGTAAATATTATAAAGTTATGCAAAGGTAAACAAGTTTCTTATTGCTATGGCATCACAAAGAGCAGCTCATTTCTCTAAAATATTTCGTATGCAACTTCATAGTATAATAACGCCATACACATAAATACACTAAAAATAAACTAAAATATCTTGATTAAAAACTATCTCGGCTTTATACTGTAGAAACAATTTAACTAAGTATATATTTCCTATTTCCTGGACAGAATAATCCCGCAGTCTTTATAGAATTCTAAAACAGCTTTAATTAATACAAAATTTCATACCGCTAAAGCACGTAGCTTCATTTTCATAATGAAATCCAACAAAAAGAAACAAGAATAAAAAACTTTTCTGCTAATAAATACACCAGTTTCTTTGTACACATAAACTGGCATTAAAATGTTTAAAGTTTTCCACGTGCAAACAATTTAATACGCAGTCGCAAAAACTTAAATGTATTTGTTCACAGGTCAGCAAAGGAACGTCTCAGAGGTTACTTCCGCTTCAGTAATCGGAAGTTACGTCAATCATGTGAAGACGTGGAGAATACGAGAGTTTGTGGACGTCAGGCTGTTAGTTATCTTCAGAGATCTTCAAATGTGGATAGCTTATACAGTGAACATGGCAGTACGTCTTGATACCATGACCATCAGTACGTATTATATTTTATGACATTTATCACTCTTATTTTAAAATCGATTGATCATAATAACAAAAAGTAGTGGAAATTGTGATATAGGTGGATATGTTACCGATAAAGTTTATAATGCCTTATTACATGTAATAACTAGTTATTTCATGAAATAACTGTTCATTTCAGGTAAAACATGAAATAATAATCTTATTTCACACCTTATCTAGTTATTTCATGCAATACCTGATTATTACATTTAATAACGGAATTACAAAACATAAAGTATGAAGTAAATGACAGTTTTGGAGGAAAACTAATCTAAGACACATTTTTCAGTTTAGAGATACTCAGCATCAAAATTCACTTCTATCAGATCATTAATGTAAAAATATACTATGATAGTTACCGCGTAGTAACGTTACTACAAGATAATTTTTATGGTGAATTTAATAATAACTTTCACATTTTTCGTATCCTGTAATATCCAACTGTAGTGACGTCGCTATGAAAGTTATATTTTAGTGACAGTTACTGAGAAAAGAATGAAGTTAGTTACAGAAGCGCAACACGCATGCGCATTGGTGGTATGCAGATGAAGTTGAGGTTAAAAATCTCAAAATATTGTATTGCTTACATTATTTTCTTGTTATTTAATATATATTATGGTATATACATTTATAAAATATAAAAAAAGAACAAATTGAGCGGAAAAATTAAAAAAAAAAAACGAAATGCAAATAAAAATTCTCGACAATACAACCAGTGGCGGGTGGGATTTGGGGGTTAGAACCTCTCATGAAGCTGGATTTTTTATTATTTTGATGCATTTTCCTTGTTTTGTCATTACTTCCATACGTCTCATTTTATAACCCTCCCCCCCTCATGAAATTATTTTTGCGTCACTGAATAGAACTTTTGTTAATTTTTGTAAAAACAAAAACTATTTTTTTAAATAATTTAAAAAAAGACTCATATTAAAAATGAGGAATTGGAAAAGGTTTTTTTGATTTTTAATATATTTCATCTCCTGAGATATAAACATTTACCTACACTCATACATACATATTTTATATATATATTTAATTTATATAATTTTCTTTACTAATCTTCTTCATTTTCTATTATATCTAAAAACTATACTTAAAATAAAATATCTGCCGTTTTTATCTTCATAAGAACTAAGTTATTACTTATAAACACCAGCATTTGGTAGTTACTATGATAGTAACTGACCTTGCTCATAGTGACAAATTTAGTTACTATGATCATAGTAACTGAGTTACAGAATTGGTCTGAATATCTAAAATTATTTGACAACATTAAAAAAAAATTACATATGTACCTTACTTTTTAAAGAGCTACAATAAATTGTAGATATCATTTCCGAAAAATAGCCAGGCGACTGAAAAAAATCTTTTTTTTTCAAATTGTGGTGTTTCAAAAAGTTCACATTGAACAAAACAAATATGTTCATAGAATTTTTTTTTTTATTACATTGATATTAAAAAAGTCACTCAAACTAACTCACACTAAATAATAATAATAAAATACAATACTTAGAAATTCTAACTACTGGTTTTAATAATTGTATTATACATTTTAGAACGAAACCGTTATTACATGAAATAACTAGTTAAAGTGTGAAATAAGATTTCTTTTTCACGTTTTAACTGAAATTAACTGTTATTTCATGAAACTAGTTATTACATGTAATACTGGATTACACGCTTTAACTGTAACAGATATACTATATGAAACAAGATACATTTCTTATTGTTGTAACAGATACAGAGTATCCAAAAATTAACTTTCATGTCAAATATTTCTTATAATCAGTGGCGGCTTTTACTTAAGTTGCGAGTTTGCGGAACACCCAAAAAGGACAACGAAAAAGATATTTAATTTTTCGTAACAATAATCAAGGCGCTACCGTAAAACTGGGTCAACTTGACTAGTTTTTAGGTTCAATTTATTATATCCTTGTGAACGTTATTAGTTGTTTAATTTTTTCGCACTAGGACATAGGTATTGAGGCTTTCTTTCAATCACTATACTTACTTAATTTTTAGGATGTAATCAGGGTAAAAAAAAAAAGAAAACTCATCCAGTCAAGTTCACACTGGCCGGAGGGAACTTGACCGGGTATTCTATTTTGCTTACGACACAACTCTCAAGAATGATGACCACAAAAAATCATTTTAATAACGTCTTTAAGATATAAAAAAATTTAAATTATTCATACTAATTAAGTAAGTAAATATGCTATGATTATAAACACTATTAAACAAAATTAAATAACTCATATCGAAATTTTAAATTAAGTACCGACCGACCAATACGAGTGTTGCCTCTTATATTTCTGTATTGCGCTAAACTAGTGCTGCCATCTGGCAACTGACGCTTCTATCATAAAGTTTGACATTTTTTACGGTATACGTACATAAAACATTTTGACGTTCGAGCGCTATTTTTGTTGTTTACAGTAACTTGCAAAACTTCATCTCGGCTAAAAATGGAATTAAATCGTGAACATTATTTTTTACAACTTTCGACATGGATTAACCCAACAACAGTGCATCGATGAATTTAATTCGATTTTTGGCGATGAAGCACCATGAAGGACGACTGTTTATCAATGGTTTGCCAACTTCAATCGTGGCCGTAGTTCGCTTGATAACGAATTTTGTGAAGGTCGTCCAAAATCGGTTGTTGTTCCAGAATACAATGATCCTGTGCGTGAACTG
Source organism: Liopterus haemorrhoidalis (assembly GCA_963971575.1). Lineage (NCBI taxonomy): Eukaryota > Metazoa > Arthropoda > Insecta > Coleoptera > Dytiscidae > Liopterus > Liopterus haemorrhoidalis. Next base: position 32,459,897 of record OZ020615.1, read on the forward strand.
ATACTGCAAGATCGTCATGTGACTTATCGTTAGATTGAGGTATCCTTGTGCCATTAGTGGGGCCAGCATACATTAACTATTGCATGAACATTTGGCCGTCAAAAATATTTGTTCGCGTTGGATCCTACATAATCCTCCTTGGATGCCTCAATCTGAGTGGAAAAAGTGCTTTGAAAATTGGTTTAGTGCAAAAGTGTATTGATCTTCATGGAGAATATTTTGAAAAACAATAAAGCCTTTTGTTGATAAATAATTGTTTTTGATCTCAAATCCCGAAATATAAAAGGCAACCCTTGTATCTGATGCAAACGCATCTCGAGTTTTATTCAACTACTGAAGATGGCTACTTCGTAGCCGAAATGTACGTCTAGTGACAATAAAATAATTTGTAAAGTAAAGAATTTCTTTAAGTTTACCTTATTCTAAACTTCACGTTAACTCAACAATTAATATTTAATATCTGACCGCCTAATAAACACCTGCATCTTTTTTTTTTAATTTAATGGCCTTTGCTGCATTGGCAATTAGCCAGGACAATTTTTATTTTGAGAAAATTTCCATGCCTGAACGGGGTTCGAACCCGAGACCTTCGCAACGCAGAGCACATGTGTTACCACTACGCTGCGCCGGTCGGCTCACCTGCATCTTCTTTTTCAGGAAAGATACATTTATTTGTTGCACATCTTTTCAGATATTTTATTTCTATATCATCTTCGTCGAAAACATTTGCTATTCAACCAATTAAATGTTTGACATTTTTTCCTGCAATCTTCACTACAGCACAATTTTATTTAATCTGAGTTCTCACCATCAGGGATTTATTCATGCTCAATATGTCATTGTTCGTCTTTACTATTATGACTGTCGAAAATCAATTCTTCATCTGCGCTAGAATGGGAACTAAGAACTACAACTTCTGAAAAGACGAAAACTCAGAATCTGATTGTAGCACTTATTCTTCTTATGTCACTAGTAGAAGGTTGTAAACAAGTTCAGATATGAGTCACAACAACTATACCTATTATAAGTTCGCATGGTTGTATCGGTCAGAAACACTAACTATGTGGACGTAATATCGGAATATTTCGCCATTGAAAATTACCTGTCAAGTTTAAACACTATTAATAATATAGAATATATTGATAGATATATAAAGGTACGGTGCAGGCATACAAATCGGAGAGTAGCTAAATAAATATTTTTTCTGTGTAACATTTTCAAATAAGCAATCGAACTCTAATGTATTGTTAGATGATACGTTGACAATATTAAAAAATATAAATATAATTGTTTATGTCAAAATTTAGTTGTTCTGTTAGTATTTTAAACATTTTCAGTTCACCCCGGCAGTCAAGTCAACCCCGTGTTACGGTATATTCATCATAATACGAGGGTTGCCTTTTATATTTCTGGATTTGAGATCAAAAACAATTATTTATTAATAAAAGTGGCTTTATTGTTTTTCAAAATATTGTTCATGAAGATCAATACACTTTTGCATGCGTTTGAATCAATTTTCGAAACACTTTTTCCAATCTGATTGAGGCATTTTCCACTTCGATTGTCAAATTATGTGGGATCCAATGCGAACAAATCTTTTTGACGGCCAAATGTTCATGCAATAGTGAATGTATGCTGGTCCCACTAATGCCCAAGGATACTTCAATCTCACGATAAGTCACATGACGATCTCGCAATAACAGTTCCCGCACAGCATCAATGTTTTCTGGAACAACAACCGATTTTGGACGACCTTCGCAAAATTCGCCTTAAGCGAACTACGGCCACGATTGAAGTCGACAAACCATCGTAAATTAGTAGTCCAGTGGTTTCCAACCTGTAGCCCCCCCCCAGGGGGGCTCGAGTCTATAGCAGGGGGATCAAGTCACGCCTTCGACGTTCGGTAACGAGCTGTTTTGAAGACGAAGTATCGATCACGTTTAGTAATTGAAAAGGAACTAAGAACAGCGATATCTACAATGATACCACGGTTTGAGAAAATGTGTACTGAAAAACAAGCCCAACCATCACATTATTAAAATATAATTATGTTTTATTAATTATGTATTCTAGTTTCTGTATTTTTGTAAGATTTGTTTTTTTCCATTTAAAATTATTATTACTTATAATAAATATTTGATGTATATTTATACATCAAATATGGTACATAATCTTGTAGCTCATTAAATAAATTACAATATCAGGTATATATTTGTGAATTTAGATTGTTACGAAAATTGAGGAGGGCCAAACAATGTTTTCATAAAAAAGGGGGGCGGAGGTACAGAAAGTTTGGAAACCACTGCAGTAGTCCTTGATGGTGCTTCATCGCTAAAAGTCAAATTGAGTTCATTGATGCACTGTTGTTGGTTAATCCACATCGAAAGTTATAAAAATAATCGCTCGAAAATGTTTAATTCAATTTTAAGCCGAGATGAATTTTTTCAAGTTACTGTGAACAACACAACGCTCGTACGTCAAAACGTTCTGAGTACGTATACCGTAACAAATTTCAAACTTTACGATAGAAGCGTCAGTTGCCAGATGGCAGCACTAGTTTAGCGCAATCCCGAAATATAAGAGGCAACCCCCGTGTATAATTCACGAAAAACCGAGAGCTTTCTCTTAAATTCCTACCACGATATACGCTAGCAGGCTGGTTTGTATTCAGAAAACAACACAGTATAACACACTACTAACATTGAACGCCTGCGCATTGGCGAGCCCTCAACACAGATTAAGGCGACTATTACAAACTTAATACGCTAGCTACCGTGTTAACGTGTACACATGTATTACAAGCATTTTTATTTTCGTAAAAATTACTTAATTGCAACGTTTAATAACGGATCCATCTTTTAGTCGATCTTCCTCCGATAAGACTGGATTAAAAAAACTTGGACGACCTATTCCGCATTTAAACATAAAGCAATCGAACTCCAATAAAAAATTATTCTTTAACAGAACATTTAATTTATACATTTATAATAAACATACGTGGATTTTTGGTTGTGATAACATTTAAATATTGGTATTTAAATGTTATTTGCAAACTGCTTCAATGAACACTAACGATTACAATTTAACAAAAAAAGGTTTTACACAACTTCGGGTCATTTCTATATGAGATATAAATTAAATTGAAAATTCTTAAATAACTAATCAAGTTTTAAATGAATTTTAAAAACAAATTATTATAATAGAAAACATGTGTGAAGGGAATTTAACTTAAAATATTTCTAAGCTTGCAAAAATATATGTAATTCTTGACGATGAAAAAAAGAAATATATATGTATCGGAAAACCAAAGGGTCGCTTTAGGCAATGGCCGCCCTTCGAGGGTTTTCCAATGGCTCTTGGGTACGATCAGACCTGCATATCGCTGGTGACTTGGCAATACCTCCTATCTACAATTTTTAGCGAAAATAAGTTCTTGGTTTGCATTGTAACCCACGTATTAGTGCACAAGTTGTGACAATACTTCTTAAACAAGAAAAATATTTAAGGTCTAAACTTCGTACAAAGCATTACCTTTTATCTTAAACCACGCAAAAACGGCTGACATAAAGCAGTTTTTTACCTCTCCTTTAAATTATAGTCTGTATAATATACAGACATACATGCTTATAACTCAGGATCAGGCATATGCACAAATAATAAACAGGTTCAAACATGATAAGAACATCAAGACCTAATACGCCCAATAGTAAATATTGTTTAGTTAGTGTTTTGTCTTTCAGCAGTGCGGTTGTGTAATAATGAGTGCTATTTATGCAAAACGTTTTGGAGCGGTATTTTTATGTACCCACCCAAAAGAGGCAAAAATGTCGTTTTCAATTGCAGCAAAATATATGCACAAGTCAGTAGATTTTGAGTATTGGGTGAAACGTTATAAAATTAATAAAAATGTTGATGATTGACCTAACCGTGGATTTAAAAAAAATTACCACAAAAAAGATAAAGTGGTTTTTAACGTTTTTAAAAATAATCCTATGTTATCTTTACGTAAATATCAGGCAATTTTGTTAAAAAAGAACATTAAGTTAAGTCTAAAGACCCTGAGAAGTCGTTTAATTGAAAATGGTATTAAATTCAGGAGCACCAAAAAAAAACATTTTAATCGGTGAAACATGTCGAAAAACGGCTCGCTTGGGCCAAGGAAAATTTAGACTGCGATTGGAGTGATGTGATTTTTTCTGATGAATCTAGTTTTTACATGAAATATAAGTTGAAACAAAAAACGTCCAAAATTTAGATCAGCTAACTCGTCAAATACGGCAGATATGGAGATCACTGCAAAAGTATGCCGAAAAGCTGGTAGAAAGTGTACCGAAAAGATGCCAAGCAATAATTGATAATAATAGAGATTGGACTAATTATTAGCTAGTAGCGTAATAATAATTACAATAAATTTTTAAATTATTTTTAGTTTTTCCTTTTATCTCTTATAGTTCGCCAAAAATCAACAAAGACGTCTTATTATACAGACTGTATGTCGTAAATAAGTATCCTTTTTACCCAACTTAATTATCGTGAAAATGTTGTTTGCTTGGATACAAACTTAATATTATTTTCATTTCGATTATTTTAATCAGCCTTAGCACTTGAGAATGCGCAGCGTGTAATCTCACGAATGACAACGCTAAAAGCTTACAATCATTCTCAATTTAATCTCTCATAAATTATAATATTCCGTTCTGAATAATACTTTTGAATCGAGAAAGAATTGATCAGTGATCTTAAAACTTTGCCGTTTAATACCGATTACAACATTATTCAACCTGTGTTGAATTTAAAGTTTTTATTTTATAGTAAAACTTTTTAAAAACTTTTAACAATTAACCTAAATTTTTAGACATAAAACTTATCTCTCTAAATTGGGGAAGGGAGATTTAGAAAGATAATATAATATATCTTTCTTATTTTGGTTTAAATATTAGATTACCAAATAAGTCTTGCAATTTTTAACACTGTATTATATTTTTAACTAAGTATCATAAAAATTAAATGCATTATATTAACAGACTTATTCATCCAATGCAACTTCAGAATGAGTTCCGCATTTTTTTAAGATAATTATTTTAATTTAGAAAAAAAAAAAAAAAAAATTCGTTCTTGAATTCGAAACCATTTTAAGTAGAATTCTGATATGGGATAAAATAATAATCACTTTACTGCATAATACTAATATAATATTATATACCGATTTCGTATTAAAATCAATGGACCAAAGAATTCAATTTTAGATGGCTTTCGATATTGTGGATTCCGATTTACTTATAACAAGCTTTCTGAGCTCGGTGTACCTGACAGACTCTTTAACTGGTTTGAACCTTACTTGTCCGGTAGACAGCAGCGAGTTGTATTAAATGGTTATGAGTCTGACTTCACAGATATTTCCTCGGGTGTTCCTCAAGGAGGAACGTGAAACCTTTACTCTTTACTATTTTTATACATAATGTTTCTACTGGTTTTAAAAATTCTAAATTTATAATGTATGCAGACGACCTACCAATCTATAAAAATATCTACCACAAGTAGCTGCAGAGATATACAGGAAGATTTACAACAGTTTGCTATTTAATGTAAAATTTAAATTAAACATAAATGTAAAAAAAAATGTTTACCCGGAACAGGAACATGACAAATTTGAATCTTAAAATCGAAACACAATTTCTAGAAAATGTTACTGAAATTAACGACTGGGTGTAATATTGGACTCAAAATTATTATTTGACCTGTACACTAATCGTATGACAATCAAATCTCTACAAATATAAAGTTTTATTCTTAGTACAAACAAACCATTAAAAAAAAATAATAATAATAACGATAATGACGCTGTATTATTGTTCTGTACGTTATATACTATCTATGCAGACGACAAGGTCCTAATTGCCAACAATGAGGAAAGTCTACAAGGTAACCTTGATATTTATAATTACTGGCTAGGCATGATCAACATGAAAATAAGCTGCGAAAAACCAAAAGTATGGTCATAAGTACAAGACCGGTGAAACAGCTCATTAAATTAGAAAGAAAACCCATAGAAAAGGCAGAGCATTTCAAATATCTCGGATCCGTTTTTTCAGCAGACGGAAAAATAGACCGAGAAATAACGGAACGAGGTGGATCTGCTGGCAGGCTATTTAATGGCATTAAGAACTGTTTCTTGGCAAAACGGGAAATTCCGACTGAAGCAAAAGTCCAGATATTTAAGAAAGTGGCCATACCAGTGCTTACATATGGGTCAGAGGCTTGGACAACAACGGATAAGCTAAGAATCAGAATAAGAAGTAGTGAATTGAGGTTCCTACGAAAGGTCAAGGGAAAGACAAAATTGGACAGAATAAGGAACACAGAATATAGAGAAGAACTGAGAACCAAACCAGTAGAAGAAGTAATAGAAGAAGGGCAACTTAGGTGGTACGGTCATATTCAAAGGATGGAAGATAGTAGAGACACGAAGAAAGTTTACGAGGCCAAAGTAACTAAAGGAAGACGCCGATGAAGACCGAGATAGGAGTGGAGTGACGAAATCAAAAGTGCAATAGAGAGAAGAGACATGGAATGGAGCGAAAAATAGGACGAAGAATAGGAGTGAATGGAAAAAGCTGTGGCGCCGTTCTCCCACGAAAGAAAAGAACAAGTACAAGTAGCAATCAAACTCTACATACAGAGCCCGACACCAGTGATGGTAAAAGGGCTCAACGATTAAGTAAGTAAGTAACGTTATATAGAAGTTATATAGAGTTTGCTACAATATGCTGGTCACCCCACTATAACATTTATACAAATCGTTACAAGGACGTTTTGTAAGCATTTGGTATACAGATTTCCAAATAATAATATAAAATTAACATCTCTCGAAAGTAGACGTACATTTTTGACATGACATTTCTGTTTAATGATGAGATAGATTGTCCAGAATTGTTAAATCAATTCAACTTTATAATACATAAACAAAAAAAAAAAAAAAAAAAAACAGATAATACATTTATTTCTGCTTGCTTTTAATGTGTGTTAGATGTGGAGTTGGTCGTGTCCGTAAGTGAATATATGTGGAGAAGGTTGTACGGGTTGCGGACATAAATGATACAACTAGATCTAGCTAACACAAAAAATAGAATAGAAGAAGTAAGAATATAAAATATAAATAAATATAAAAATAAAAAATGAAAAAATAGAAAATATGAAACAATAAATAGTAATGAATAAATAAATAAATAATAATAATGAACCAACGGTCATCGACCCCTGTTCTACTACCCTTATCTTCTCTCTACAGGTTTCTCCAACATTCTCGCCTCTGCAAACAACGCAGTCTTCAGCTCACCATACTTTCGGCGACATCATATATTATAACTTGTCTGCTACGTAATTAGTAATTTTGTAATCCTCTTTATTTTATTCTTTTACTACTTATTTATTTATTTATTTCTTATTTATTTATTTATATTTTAACTACTGACTATTTTTATTTATTTTTTTAACAATTGACATTATGACTTTCGACTAATGTTTAATTTCTATATTTTACTATCTCACAATGACCGTACATTTTAGATCAGGTATGTTTGATTATGTTATTATCTCCTGTACTTCATCTTTCATTTATATTTACATATTTTACAATATTTCTAATTTTATTATGTTAATCTACTGGATTTTATCATCCTTATATTCCTTATATATCTAATAATTTTTTACATCTATTTGTCATTTTTATATTTTTTATATTTCTTTTTTTTATATTTTATAATTTTCATTTTTTATATTATTCATTATTATTTATTAATTATTTATTCATTACTATTTATTGTTTCACATTTTTCTTTTTATTTTTTAATTTTTAAATTTTATATTTATTTATATTTTATATTCTTACTTCTTATAATCTATCATTTGTGTAGTAAATAAAATATTTCGAAACTGGTCAGCTTGATCTAGTTGTATCATTTATGTCCGCAACCCGTACAACCTTCTCCAAATACTTGCTTAGAATTAACAATGAAAGAATAGAAATGAATAGAATTTAACAACTTCAATTCATGATCATTTTCCTGATATGTTCGAAACTAATATTAACTCTTATCGAAATTGCATAATTAAATTACTGAATTAATACTGTTTCTTTTTTGTCAACTTATTCCATTATTATTAGTATTTGCTAATGTTAATTTTAAAACTATTGTTATTTTATATTATTATTTTTAATCGTTGTTATTGTACCTACTATATTAATCATTGTACTGTTTTATTGTCATACTTTTTCGCGTTGTTGAACCGAAATAAGATTTATAAAAAGAAAATATTAGATAATTTATATCAATTATCGCTATACGAAAGATACAATTAATCTTACTTACTTACTTAATCCTACAGCCTTTTTACCATTTTCTGGTGTCAGGCTGTTTGAGTATTAATCTTGCGGAGTCCTTCACCATATTTCTTGCCACTTCTTTCTATCTTGTGTCATACTCCTTGTTTCTTTCCATTTCATTCTTATTCTTGCTGTTGTTCTTTGAATTTTATCTTGCCACGTTCTTCTTGGTCTTCCTCTGAATTTTCTTTTAGAAGCCCTGGGCTTCTGGACAGCTGGAATTTTTTATCATGAATTTTTGAAAAAATATAAAATCAATTTGTAACCTCTGCAAACATTTATTGTGATTCACTGCAAAAGCTGTCTGAATTGTTATAAAATAAAAACTGATTTTTTAAAAATGTTTGAAAAAATAAATAAATAATCCACCGTATTGACTAGATTTTTTCTTGTGTTACACTTCTACTTGATTTTGATATGTTTAGGGTTATCTTGATTCTGGATACAACTGCGCGGAACAGGAAAATTGAGCTTTCTAGATGACAGTCTCTTAGATTTTTCAGTCATACTTTTTCTTCTTCCATTATATAGGTACAATTAATAGTAACAGTCTGTACCTCTGAAAACTCATTACGTAATCGAAGTATTGGCACTTACTTTTTTTCCTTCTAATTTCTAGTTTGTTTCCCTACCCTCCTAAAAAGTTTATCGTTTCGGATTTAATCAATCCATGATACTTCTAGGATTCATTTGTATCCCCAAATTTGCCAGTAATTGTACAGTATCCAAATTTACATTCATATGCCGAAAAGTAGCAAATATAACGAATTTAATCTACCTGACGCTACTGAAGTTATACATTTCCCATTATGATTCAGTTTTTTGATCAATGTTTTTGACATTCGAAATCATTTCGGCAGAAAATACTAGCCTAAGTTAGTAATGGCTACAATATTTAGCAATGTTTGCTTATTTTACTATAAAATAATAGTCAAATGTACTAATTAAAGTTGTTTTTAAAAGAAGTTTTTTCAATGTCAAATGAACGAATCAACGATCAATTTATTTATATATTTCTTTCTCAATCATGTAATTGTGGGAGATATGTCTCACGTAGGCAGTTTCATTGGTAAAATTTCGGTTGTTAGACTTCCAGTTAAAGTAAATGCAAAATAGTAACGTTGATCATTTTTCTTGTAATGTGGGATGTTTCAAATAATGCAATACATTATTAAAACATGTAAAATAATGTAGGGGATCCATATGGCCATGCCTTAATAAATAAGGGATCGACAAATTGATTTAATTTCTTTGAGCAGTTATTAATACAAGGTGTCTCAAAATAAATTTTATATTTATTTAGCTTACTGCGTGAATGCAACGTATCCGAGGGGCGCGGGGGTTATGTCAATCGGTAGCCTGGCTCTTGGGAATTCAGTCGCTATGGTGCGTTTCTCGGGAGCAGACCGCGCGTTATGCGTGCAAGAGTTTTACAAAAACGGTAATTCGGCGACTGTAGCGCGTAGAAAATTCTGCAGTATTCGAGGTTTTCGCCAGTTAAATGATGCGCCAAGCATTCCTCTCATTCGATATTGGGTTAAAAAGTTTGAAGAGACTGGTACAACGCTGAATAAATCAAAATCCGGGCAACCTAGGTCATCAAGAACGGTAGAAAACGTGGAGAATGTTAATCAGTCTGTTCGTGACGACCCGAACCTTTCAATTTGGAAGCACGCAAGTGCTTTAAATGTGCATAGATCATCATTACATCGCATTATGCACAAAGACCTAAAGCTGCACCCCTACAAAATTCAATTGGTGCAAGAATTAAAACCCCAAGATGCCAGTCAGAGGCTTAATTTCGTAAATCAGGTGATTGAGCGATTTTCAACGTTTACCAACATTTTGTTTTCGGATAAAGCTCATTTTCATCTTAATGGCCACGTAAATAAGCAGAACTGCCGCTACTGGAGTGCAACGAATCCGAAACGCAAACATCAGAAACCCCTACATTCGCCTAAAGTGACCGTATGGGCTGCGATGTCGGCGCGAAGAATTATCGGCCCTTACTTTTTTGAAGACGAAAGGGGGCGTGCAGTTACAGTGAATTCAGAGCGTTATGTGGAGATGTTAGACAACTTCTTGGTACCTGAACTGCAAAACTTTCCTGGCTATATTCAAAGAACATGGTTCCAACAGGACGGAGCAACTTCACACACGTCCAATATGTCTCTGCCACGTGTTCGTGAAAATTTCTCAGGCAAATTGAGCTCCCGGAGATGTGACATAAATTGGCCTCCACGCAGTCCAGATTTAACCCCTATGGACTTTTTCCTATGGGGTTATCTTAAATCTAAAGTTTACGCCAATAAACCGACTTCACTGGCGCATTTGAAAGAAAATATCCGTCACGAAATGGCAGCCATCCTGAGTCCACCTGCCGAGACGTCATAAGTAATTTTACTCTTCGATTAAATGAGTGCCGAGAACGCGAGGGTCTACATTTAGACGATATTCTTTTTAAGAAATAAATCCCCAAAAAGTGTATTTTAATAATTAATAAACATTTTTTCTATATACGGCTTACTTTTTTTTTAATCGATCCACTACATATAAAATTTCTTTTGAGACACCTTGTATATATATATTTTATATAAAAAACTCCCATAAAAATTAACTTTTTTACATTGTTACATTAACAAAGAATTCAGTTCTTTATTAACAAAAAAATAACTAAAGTTCATTAATACCACGAAATTATTTAAAGCATATTTTGCTGACAGTTCTTTTCATCTTTCTACCATAATCTTTACATCTAATACGATACATTGTACATGTTTCATGTAACCATTGCTTACCATTGTGTTAACATTTTGTCCTGTCAGATTTTTCTTTTGTGTAATAGGAATTTACTTTGTATTCCGTACACTTGTATGATTCTTTATTTGTTTATCTTGTCTTCTTACTTGCTGGCCGTTAATTACTTTCCGTGGCTTATTTTATGCCTACTCTTTATCATTATTTTTGTATATTATTGATTTATTCCGTTTAGAAACTTTTAAAGGTATAGTTAGTTCTGGAGCAAAATCTTGTAATACCTTTGAAGGCGACTGATTATTTTGTTGATGTGGATGTTGTTTAAATCAAAATTTAAAATGGGTTCTTCTTGAAAATCCACTACATATTTGTCGTCGTTCGCATAGAAAACCTCAGGTAATTGTTGTATTTGTATGTTTGTCCTATTTGTACTTTTTGTAGTTGTTGTGGTTGTAGTGTTTGTGTTATTTACACTTACCACCGTAAGTTCTGAATTTGTAGTTACTGTTACAGCTGTTATTGTACTGTTCTCTGGTTGTTCTGATATAGTAAAATAATGCTCTGGGATTAGATTTTCATTTAAAGTGTGAATTCCCTTAGCTTCGAATCTGGAAATTCCATTTTGAATGGTAGCTGCTTTTGTCCAAGCATTACCAATAAGTTTGCTTATATTTACGTGGCCTATTGTTCTATTTTCGTTGTGTAGCATACAGGAGTTTCATTTTTTAAATATTATTTAACAGGTTTAAAAAACGCCCTACGTTTACAGTGCTTAGATGTGTGACTGAGCAAATATATCATAATAATATTGTTTTGCTCGGCAATTTCCATAACGCCCATACTAGTATGAGTTGTATATCCATATAACATTAATAGTACAGTGCGATCATGTTTCATCATCTTCATCATTAATCAGACCACTGCTGAACGTAGGCCTCCCCAAGCTTTTTCCATTCGGAACGATCTTGTGCCTTACATTTCCAGTTCCCCGCAACTCTCTTTACGTCGTCCTTCCACGTAGTTGAGGGTCTTCCTCTGCTTCTGTTGGTATCTCTGGGTCTCCAATCTAGGATCTTCTTTGTCCATTTGTCGTCTTCTGTTATTTCGATGACGTCACATACTTTTGTTTGCTCTCGAATCCACTGATTTGTTTTTCGATCAACTAGACTAATTGGTAGTATTGATTTCTCCATCGATTTTTGGGCCACTCTTAACTTTTCGGCTGTCTTAACTGTTAAATGTCAGAATATCCCATCCGTATGTTAGAACTAGTTGTACGCATTAGTTGAAAATTATTTTCTTCAGGCAATTTGGTAAGTTGTTAGTGAAAATATCTTTTCACTATCATCTCCTTTACCGGGAGCAAAATGATCCTTTAATCATTTTAAAAATAATTCTGATTATATTAATGCATATTTTCAGCTCAAGTAAATATCGGAACCTGGAAGCAATATCTCTGTTATATTTTTACGCACCCCTTCAAAAATTAAATCAGTTGGCAAAAAGAATCTTCTTCATTATTACATGTAATGAGAGCAACCGTTTCTCCTTTTTCCATTGCAGTCAAAACATAGACGTTCTTTTTTATCTTGGTAACTTTTACTAGACCAGGTGTATTATTTATTTGTATTCCACTTTCATCCATGTTATATATTTTCCCGGGTTTATTTAGCATATCAAATTTGAATAAAATTTCTTTTAATAGTTTAAAAAAATTATCATTATGATTCATTTCCTGAGCTCGAGCTAAGGTCAGCCCTTCACTTTTTTTGATTCTTAAGTTAGGGTGTCTGTAAAAAAGGAATAAAGCCAATGATATCCAGCGAAATCTTTATTTTTTTTTAAGTTTCCCAACTGTAAGGCTAATCTTCTTACCGTCTCTCTGTTTAATGTAAATCCTGCTTGTTTCTAATTCTTGGATATGATTCGCTAGACGTTCTTCATTCTCAATACCTAATAATGGTGTTTTGCCCAATGATGTTTTATTCATATTTCCACAAGCAAAGCGCCTTCCTAGTATCCGGGTAGTGTCTACTTTACTGGCTTGATTTACTCATAATTCTCCAGTTTTGACTTTTTCCACCGCTGTTAATAAATTTTCCTGGGACATACAATCTCTTGGAGATGTGTCAGCCTTTCTTATGTATTTCCTGGGATAATTTTTGCTAAAAACTAAAAACCAATTTTCGTAAAAAAACGTATTTTTCAGACATGTTAATTAAAATATTTATTTTATCTCAATTAAGAATAATTAAAACAAAAATAATTGTTTTAAACCAACAAATAAATATGTCATTTTGAGAAAAAAAAATTTGTTTGTTAAATGTGTCTTATAAAGAAAGACTACATAATTACTTGATACTTTTATGTACACGAGAAATTTTTTTCATATATTTACTCTAATTAGTATGTTAATTATCAATCAATATATTTTTTTTAATCTATAAAACAACTTAACTCGTAAAACCAATGATATTTCAAGTAAGGTAACTATTCTTTTTTGTGGTATAGATGTCCTGATTTTGCATTAATCCTGCTATTTATACACATAAAATACATACCTATAATAATTTTAAACATAAATAAAAAGATACCTATATAATAGTTTATTTACCAGAGTCCTGTCGCTTGGAAACCACGTCCAAAATTGATACCTTGTCAATTTCGTGTAATAACTTGTCTGTGGTATTTGTCACATGCACCAACACGTTTGACGTTAGACTGAAACATCAATATGTTGCATATTAATTACTGGTTACAGGATTTGTTTGAAATATGCGGGATATGTTATATATCGGGTATCTATACTCAAGGGGCAACAATCCCTAAGTTACAATAAATAAGTTGGTTGTTGATTAATATAATAGTAATTGAACAGACTTCTTTAAAAAACTGAATTATATTTTATTTTTAATGCAAATAAGAACTTGCACTGAAACGTAATTTAATATTATATCGTATAAAATTTAAATGTATTTATATTTCAAACTAAAAGTTGCAGATACTATCATTTCTATGTACATTTAAAAAGTGATGTTTTTATTTTATTTAAGGAGAACTTATTTATTTTTATTAACATATTTATTTTAAAATCAAATACTGCCAACTTAAATTAATTCAGAATTGGTTAAAGATACTATACAAGTAGTGCACCTACTTAGACCAGTGATGGCGAACCCGTGCCCTGCTGGTCACACTGTGACTCACGTATCTTATTCCAGTGACCCATACAAAAGAAGACTCATTTGGTTCTAAAGATGCTAAAGAGTTGCAGGGCTATTCAGAGACAACATTTTAAACTCTGTCTAAATTAAACACTGTTTAAAATTTAGACAGTGTTTAATTTATTTATGTATTCAGCAACATAGTAACTATTTTTTTAAACAATATTAAAACTAAACACTGTTTAAATAAAGACAGCTGAAAATTGTCCAAGTTGGTAGTAAAATAATTGAACTTAACTTTGGTCTCTTTCTAATTTTTATGTACTAGAAAGAGATAGAATATCACATTTATAATCTTACGATCCATCAACGACATAGCTCTTAAGTACTTTATTTTTCTACGACATTGTAAGTAGCTATTGTTGTCTTTCTTACACATCATACTGCCGTAAGAATGATTTCTGAATAAATAAATGATATACGTCCAATATTATATGACAATGGCTGGACCGATTTAAAAAAAGCATATTTGGTGCACCTACCTTACCTATTTCGGTATATGTAGGTTTCTAATAGGTATTGTATAGGTAATTTAAAAAATATTTTCTCGAGAACGGCTAGGCCGATTTAATTTTTTTTTTTTTTTTAATTAAATTGTATTTATACCTAGTATAAATCCCAGCGGTTTCATAATTTTAATATGGGTTCTATTTATTGCTCTAATAATAGATGGTCACCCTGCCATATAAAAATTTCTCATTTCTTTTTCTTGATGCAATTTTATAAAAGCATCTTTTTTTAAAGCCAACGCAACTGAAACGTACTGATTATCCCCTACGGAAGTATCTTAATCGTACATATATAATTAGCTAGTGTGTGTTTGTGATCTGGGTAACACTGTGACGTCATTCTTTCTAAGGTTCTCCTGACTGGCTAACTGGGAAACAGGGTGTTCCCAGTTTGACTTGATTGAGAGGTATTTTGCAGATTTATTCTCTAAGAATTATCGAATATAATAACATATAGAAATTTGTAGGTTTTCGTAGGCATAAACAAGAAACTTTAGACACTTCTATATCCTTTGACAGATATGAACAATATTTTGCAAATATATTCTGTAAGAATCTACAAATATAATTACATACTTATAAAGTCTAGGGTTTCGTAGGCATAAACAAGGGACTCCTATATCCTTTGACCGATATGAACAATATTTTGCAGATTTATTCTCTAAGAAACTGCGGATAAAATTTTATATATAAATGTTTTGGGTTTCGTTGGCATAAACAAGAAACTCTAGACAAGCCTATATCCTCTAACCGATATGAACAATATTTTGCAGATTTATTCTTTAAGTATCTACGAATATAATTACATATAAAAATGTCTAGGGTTTCGTAGGCATAAATTAACGTCTCAAATTATTTTTTAACAATATAAATTTAATGCACTAAGTAAAAATGAATCGTTTTCTCATCTTCAAAAGTTAATGAATAAATAATCTAACTATATAATTAGCAAGTGTCTGTATGTAGTGTTGGTAACATTATGACGTCAATTTTTCTTATGTTCTCGTGATTGGATAACTGGGGACACCCTGTTTCTTGATTGGCTGACAGGTGGCGCCCTGTCCCGTGATTGGCTAACTGGTGACATCCTGTCCCGTGATTCGCAGACTGGCGACGAAATTAGGATACGTTAAAAAATAAAACCAAATACACATACAAACAATTGCAATTTTTATATTATAAATCCGTCATTGTTGACGGGTAATACTCTAGTTCGGATAATAATGTAATTTTGAATTTATATGCCGTCCTTTATATGTCACATGATTAATTTCATTTTCAACAAAGTGGTGTATAAAGTAACTCCTTGTTTAGAAAAACGATATTTTTCACGAAAATTTTAATCACTATAATTATCATTGGGATGTCCATTTAAATTCTGTCAAAATTTGTACACATAAAATCATTTATATCCTTCACTTCTTCAATATCTTCTAAATATTCTTCCATTGAATCACTCATTTAGAAATTTAACGTAGATAATAATCTTAATACACTAATTTAAACTACCCACATACATTGTTTAAAAAATGTTGATTAAATTGTAACTTAACTACGGTAACTAGTATAAAATGTTGACTCTGAATAGATAAATCAACTTAACCACTGTAACTAAGAAAAAGTGTTTAAAAATTAAACAGTGATTAAAAATTGTCTTTGAATAAGAAAAAAAATTAACCACTGAATTTAGACTATATAGTTTATTTTTTGTCTCTGAATAGCCCTGATAGATTATAATTTATTCATTAAATATTTTATCTACGATTTCAGGCTAGAAAATTTCAAATTCAGTTATGTCCTGCCCGCGAGAAAAAGGTTCGCCATCGGTGGCTTAGATGACCTGAAACAGCCAGCAAGTAAAATAATCAGAGTAATCATAATAAAAAGCTGTGCAGCTATTAAGGATTATAATTAATCCTATTTGATAAAATTAATTGTATAATATATTGCTTCTGCGGGTTCTGCACAATTATCCAGATGACATTTTCCTATATAGCGTTTCTAAGATCCTTGCTATTTTGTAATGGCGTATACCACCGAGTCAGACAGTAAATTAACAATATTTAATTATATTAAATTTCCGGAAAAGTACACAAATGCTTAGAGTTGTAGTTCTTAATATTTTATGTGTATGCAGGGTGACAACTCTTACCCCTTAACACAGGAGATTAACATCGACATCGATCAAAAGAGAATATTTACCCGCTTCCAATGATACCGGAAACGTTTTCAATCTATTTTTTATTTCTTTAACTATGAAATGCGGAAAAAATCATAATAAATTTGTTTATTACATAATCACGCACTGCATTGAATTTGACAGATAAAACAATATAATATGGTTTTATTTGTGACTGAATTAATATTTAATCACAAAAACAAGGTATTCCATTAAAAATTTTCAAATGTTTAAGAGTGTTAATAGTACCTATATGCGTGATATATTTTATGTAAAATTTCGTCTTATTCCATCTCCATCGACGTTAAATATCAAAATTTGAGAATACTGGAAACATTTCGGATAAAGCAAATCCAGATAATTTTATTAATAGACATGGTTTTGAAAGTATCTTATTATGGTTATTTTTTACAAAATTGTAGGAACAATGGCGACAATCTTGAAGAGCTTGTATTAGGAATGATAGACGCACCAGATGCATTGCTTGTGAAGTACTTTAAAGAAGCATGAGTAACATCCTTATAAAATGCAATTAATGCATCAAGAATGATTACCAGTCCATGAAGAAAGTAGACAGAAATATTATGTAGACAGTTTGTTTCACAGCTGTATGTACATTTATTTTAAATAATGAACCAAACGTTCAACATGACAAATATTGGGCTCTACATGTTCACTCTTCTACTATACTGATAATACACAGCACGTGGGGCTGAACGTGTTAAACACTAGAACGCAATCTTCTCAAACAATAAATCACAGTTGCCATAAATACAGTTGATTAATTTACAGTTGCCATAAATACGAAAGTCCTTTTGAAATAGAAGGAAATTTAAATTCCCATATGTACTTAGAGCTTTTAGTGATTAAGGTTGGTCCTGCAACTGACGAAAGAGTTCGTGAAAATCAGGAGTTCTGATTTCACAATGGAGGGTTTTCAGCGCATTTTGGAAGAAATGTAAGAAAATATTTAAATCACTCGTTTCCAAATCGAAGAATTGGTCGTGGTGGCGCAATAATCTGACCTGCCAGATCTCATGATATGACACCGTGTGTCTCCTTTTTCTGGAGGTTACCTTCGAAGCGAAATTTCTAAAACCCGACAACCAAGATACCATATCTTCTAGAAAATATGGTATACTGGCAGTATACCCGCTGCTTCGCTACCGAAAAAGTAGTCTTAGCCGGCTTAGACCGGACCCATGGCAGAATCGGTTTAAGACTGGCTTGGTGCGAATTGTTTTTGGAAGATTCAAATATATTTATTTGTTTTAATCTACTATTGTATTGATATGTGCTTCTTACACAAATAATGTAAGTAAGGGCTTCTTTGTAAACACTGATAGTACAGTCATTTGGTAACAACACGTATAAGTGTCCCGCTGTGCTAACCTAGGAAAATGCCACAAACAGTTGCCCATGTGAGAATCACTTATCGCCCAAGGCGGCGCTGGTCACGTGAGGCATTTTATCTTGTACCTTATAAAATTATTTGTTATGATATTTATTATAATTATTCCGTGATTACTCCTGATCTATAAATCGTACCTATATAGCTCGGAGCACTTTTTTACCGTTAATAAATGCTCTTGCCACCGAAGAAAGTTTTATTCGTATAGTTTTAGGGGCTACGAAAATGTTCAACCACAAATTTATTGTTCTAATTGTCGTCGAAAAATGAAAATAAAAAATCTGAGATATATATCCTCGAGAACATTTTTGTAGCAATATTAAACCCTAAAAGTCCTTAGTCATCGCCATAGCATTTTAATGTGATTAATGTAAAATTCTAAATTACATTTTTGTACATGTGTATGGGTTACCTCTATGAGCAAAAACTAAGTCTGTATCTCTGATTACGTTGCGTAGAAAAAAAAAAAAAAGATAAGTCAGAAGTACCTACTTGAAGCGGAAAATTTTCAAAAAAATCTAAAATTTGTCAATTTTTGTCTGAACGTAATTCAATAGCTTTATACTAAGGTATAAAATGTGAGGGCTCCTGCATTTAAAAATCTTAGCTTTAATTTGTTAGTTAGTTAGTTAAAATTTTTAGCGCACAGCAACAAAGGCTATTTGCGCCTAACGCAGCCCATTTAAATTACTACACTACATATTAAAAACAATAAATTAAACAATTAATAAATAGATAAAAGCAATAAAATTACGCATACTCCATAAAAGAAATCTTGCACAGACAAACACAAATAAATGAGATAAAAAGGTCTGTTCGAAAATTTGAACAGACTCAAGGTGATGGTAAGAGGCTGTAAAGGGGCCAATTACCATCGAATATCACAGTTTAAAAACAAAACACATTAAAATAAGGTGCAAGACTTCACACATAAAATAGTAAGTTCGATTCTCTCAGGAAGAGTATCAGCCTGTCCATGAGTACTGTCGTCACCTAAGGCAACTGACAGGTCATAGCACAGGCCTAACCTCTCCCTGACATCCTCGAACTGTACGCATTCAGTTGAAAGGTGTAACACGGACAAATCTGTGTTACACGACTCACAGATAGGGGACTCTTCACCTCGAAGGAGGTGTCCATGGGTCCACCAACAGTGACCTATACGATGGCGTGTGATGGCAGTTTCCTCCCAGTTTTAATTTGTAACCGTTTGAATAAGGTGATACTATTTCTATTTACTAATATATATCTTCTTTGTCATATGTATGTATACAATAATTTGAAATAGTGGGTAGTAGTAAAGAATATTTTACAAAATGAAATTACAGAAATTATTGAAATACAATAAAGGAAATATAATATCAGTTACGAGTTTAATACTCTTAGATTTTATAACTTCAAGCTTATTTAAATTAATTAACTATTTTCTTATTTCTTGGCAAATTGAATAGCATTCCCTTTGTAGGTCTTCTTTAAATTGTTTCATCGTTACCCTTTCATTTTAATTCATCCCAAAGATATATAATGGGTTGAGGTCAGAACACTAAGGTTACAAAAGAAGAACATTAACACAATTTTCCACAAAATTTTATTATTTGATATTCTATATATTATGATAAGACCAGTGTCGTTGAGGCTATTATCATCTTGATAGATATTGTGCACCATCAATCCATTTTATTGACAGAATCAAGTACACTTGTGCTTTAAAATTCAATACACACTTCAGCTGTTAATTTTCCGTCGATAAATTTAGGAACACCTACGATTTTATTGAATTTTTTTCACTTTTTACCGTAAGTTTATGTATTATGCTCCTTTGATAGCTTCCACGCATTTTCTCTGTACTTTATTTTCAACTACGATGTTCGCCTCGTGTGGGTGTGTAGATTCTGCCCCACACAAAGACCCCTAACCTAGAAGACGCCAACGGCGCCCCCTCATATAATAATAGTATCATACTACGAGGGTTGCTACTTAAGTTTTGTGGTTTAGCTGTTGCTTGATAGATGTTGGATTCTACAAGTAATTTTTTGAATTGTTTATGTTTTTACCGACCGCCAACATATATAAGGAAGGTATTGTGATCATACCGATTTTGACATTTCGAGATTTCGATGGATCTCCACGAATTGAGGTCCCTACATAACATTTTCACTATTTTTAGCATGATGTCTGTCGGTCTTTCTGTCTGTCTGTCTGTCCGTCTGTCCGTCCGTCCGTCTCTCTGTCTGTCTGTCTGTCTGTCTGTGTACACCTGCAGAGCAAATTCGGCTAAAAGGATTTTTATGAAACTGCATATTTAAGCTTTTGACATAAATGGCACGAGTTGATCAACTTTTGGTAAAAATCGGTTGACCAGAAATGGGAGTTTACTCGTGTCGAGTTTTTTGCTAATATTTAGCAACAGAAAAATATTTCGAAAAAATTTATTGAACAAAAGTTGGTAAAACAAAAATTTTTCGAAATTTTTTCTATGTATCTATTTTTTCATACTTGAACGTTTCCATGGTCATGATAAATAATATCTCTGTTAGAAAATATTAGGCCAAGTTATTTCTATTCTGCTGCTAGAATGTATTTTATACAAGTACTTTATTAAATCAAAATTCAATATTAAATAGACTCACTAGAAGTTTTAATAAGCTACCTGATTTTGTTGATATATTTTGTCTAACACCACAACAATTCAAATCACTTATTAAAAAAATGTCATTATAATTGCTTCTTTTTTTATTATTTTTTTAAATTATTTTTTATTATTGTTGTTTATTTTTCATAGTTAATCGTAGAATTTAAAATATAATTATTTCATTGAAATTTGGTCTTTTCTTTTTATTTGTATTTTATTATCTTGTACATAATATTTAAATTGTCATATTGACTAATTAATATATTTGTTTTATATAAGTGTCATGTATATAATATTTTTCATGTACCATTTAGTAAGGTGACCATACGTACTGGTTTTACCAGGACAGTACTGGTTTTTTGGTCAATGGTCCTGGTTAGTCGCAAAATATAACCAGTACAGTTTACGAACACAAAATCAAAAATTATTATTTTTTCAAAAGATCGAGTAATCCATCCATCCTTCAGTACGCCAGTAAATTTAAACACAAAATACGGCTCAGCAGTGTGGCGATCTTATCAAAATTACTTTTTTAATATATTTATAATATAAATAAAAAAAGTAAATTATATTGCACTTTTTCACTTAAAGGCAAAAAAATATAAGCTTACTCCGCAATATTTTTTTAACATATATTTTACAACAGCCACTATTATTCATGCGCACGCACCTAGTAAAATGATTGAGGTGGGACTATTTCTAAAAAATACCTGTTAAATAATACAAAATTTATTATTGTCCCTTTACGGGGAGGGGTGGTCTAATTTATGTATTGATTGAAATTTTGAATATAATTTGTTTTTTATCAACAAAAAAGGTGATTTTATTTTCAGTAGCTTAGTTTTTATTGATTAAGTATATGATTTTTTAGTTTTCGGGGGGGGGGGGGCAGGACCCAAGGACCCCCCTCCTATTGTATGCACCTGTGTTTGAGCTATTTTAAATGTCCTGGTTTTATATTTGAAAAAAATGGTCACCTTACATTTAGGCATTGGCCTGTAGTGTACTTAAGCCAAATAAATAAATAAATTAAGGCGGTCGGTCCTGTGGTGGCCACAGCTGATTTTTTTATGTTAGTTTTTGTTCACAAGTCACGGAAATAAATGATGTACGATTTAGCACGCTTTAAAATAAATCCATTTTTATTCAAAATGAAGCTATCACGCGAACTTTCCGAGCCAAGATTTTTTATTGTTTTAAAGATGGCCTAACTCGATACCAATGTTCGCAAAAATTAAAACAATCTTTTAGCGATGAAGCACCATCCTTGGCCACTGTAGAAGGGTGGTTTAACGAATTCCAGCGTGGAAAGATTTCTCTCAAAGACTAACATCGTGAAGGTCGTCCTGTTAGTGTTGTCACTTCGAAAACTTTCGACGCTGTCCGAAATATTTTGGATGTGGATAACCGCTGCACTTACAGGGATCTTGAGGCATCTTTGAGCATATCTATAACTCGAAACAATACAATCCTACATTCATATCTGCTGCTACGAACTAGAAAGTAAACGGCAGTTGCCTCAGTAGATCTTCTAAGACGAAGACAAACCAGTCAAAGTTAAACGAACACGGAGAACTTGCAAGAAAAATGTTGCTTGATTCTTCGGACGTACTGGTCAAATTGCCACTGTTCCACTGGAAAATTGTCGTACAGTCAGTGCTGAATGATAAACCACATTTTGTTTGCCGGATGTGTTCCGAAAAGTACGTAAAAAACGAACAAAAGAGAGTTTTATAGGTTCTGTTGTGAAATAAGACCCGTCTAGACTTCTTGATGGTAATTTATTAACTGGTCTGCTTAGTCATATACAGAACAATACCGCCAATAATGCCAATATGTCACATATGACCAACATCTAAATATAAATATAACGAAACGTATATATGACATCTTCCCTTTTTTAACAGTAACAATATTATTATTTTTTACTTAACCTATTATAATATACAAGTATCCTTAAATCTAAAAATTATTTATTTAATTCGTAAATTTTACCAATCGGTCTGGAATTTTTATCTCATGACCTGATCTTGAAATAATTTTACTTTAAGTCGGTTGATCTGGGACTTAAAATTATTCTCAGAATCCTCTCTAATATCATGAATGGATTTAAAAAACGACCATTTCTTTCCAATAACGAACCGTTTTCCAAGCTGACTTGGTAAGATCTAGACGACTAAGAACATTGTGCACTTGTTGTGCTTTTTTTAAATTTTTCAAAATTTCAGTATTTCTATCGTAGTATTTCTTTTGTTTTAATTATTTATTCCTTATTTATTTTTCTTTTTTTTTAATTATTTTATTATTATGACTTGAATTAGATATAACTAAATTATCTTTATTAGGCAATGTGCCTCTGAAATTACGGTTCATTAAAAGTTGAGCGGGAGAACCCAGTCCAGACAGTGGCGTGTTACGGAATTCCAAAAGAGCTAGAAATGGATCTTGTTTAGTTTCAATTTTTTTAATTAATATACGCTTAACTGTTTGAATGTTTCTCTCGGACATACCGTTAGATTGGGCTGCTTCTAATATGTTTAAAATACCAATCTGAAGAAAAATTATTAAATTCTGAGCTTTTAAACTGTGTACCTCCATCTGTAATAACAATCTTAGGAATTCCATGTCTGGAAAACATTGATTTTAAGCTCGTTATAACATTTAAAATTGTAATTTTATTCAAAATAGTAATTTCTACGTATTTTGAAAAATAATTTACTGCTACCAAATAATACTTATTATTTAGTACAAACATATCTAAACCGACCTTTTCTCATAGGCAATTAAAGGCCTTCGTGCGGCAACATTGGCTCTTTAAAATTAGCGCGTTTATATTTATTACAAACTTGACACTTTTTTACAAAATTGTCAATATCATTATTTATTTTTTTCCAAAACAGACTTTCCCATGCACGACTTTCACAATTTTCAATTCCTAGGTGCTCATAGTGTAACTTATACAACATTTCATTTTGCATAACCTTTGGTACAATTATCTTATTATTTTTAAATAAAATTCAATTTTTTACAGTTATTTCACTTCCGAACCTTTTGTAATATTCCATGTTTGAACAGTAATTTTTAGAAAAAATGCCAACCTTCATTAATACATGCTTTTCTATTTGTGCATCACTATTTAACGATAAATTAGTTACTGGGCATATTTATAGATGGCGTTAGTAACCAGTTTTAATTTCAAATAACCACAGTAGATGTCGCTAAATGCTACATTACTAAATGCTACAGCAGTGTTTCTCAACAGGTGGTCCGCAGAAAAATTTTAGTGGTCCGCGAAAGTTTCTGTATTTGTTTTTTGCAGTTATTTTGTTATTTATTATGCACATTTCTTATGTAAATAATTTATATTTTGTTTATTTTTTGTAACCTTTCTGTGATTTTCTACAAATAAAATAAATGTATTTAGTAGCACATTAAATATATTTGTTTTCTTGCAAAATATTAACCAACAATTATTATTAGTGGTCCGCGTCAGAAAATGTTGTATTATACTGGTCCGCGGTGCGTTTTTGGTTGAGAAACACTGTGCTACAGTATATGTTCTGTGCTAGATCAGTTCCTAGTTCCATACCATAGTGAAACAAAGGTAATTGTTTTTTAACGTTCATATTTTAAGGTGTTTTGTGGTTAATTTTGACAAGTAAATCAATTAATTCGTGTACAGTGCCACGTGCTACAAATTATAAGTAATTTCCGATGTTTTATGTTCCAATGTTCCGTGTTCTGTGTTGTTTTTCGAAAAAAAAAACGAAATTTAAATAAAATTATTAGGTTATTTACATTAATTGATCAATTAACTGAATCGTGTAAAACCCACTTTAGTTTTTCTTTGCCATGCTATAAGTGTGTTTGCATCAAGCTGTCATCTATTTACATTTATATTATTTTGTAATCTAAATGTTTAATGAAACCGTCTAATATTCCTTAATGTTTGTGTATGTAATATTTCAAAGCAAATGATAAAACAAACTTAATAAAGATTTCCTAAATTAAACAAACACAAATATTATTTAAAGCAACCTGCGCACATGTAAAACATTTGAACTATAAACCTCTTAGCAGTAAACTAGGTGTAGGTTAAATACGGCTTAAACACTAAAAGAGTCATTGAGGCTTTAAGGCGCAATTAACTATTCACGGTGCACTGCATAGGATGAAATGCAACGATATTCTGAGAAATTATATACGATTCTAAACGTCGAATTTAACGTAACTTTGTGAGTGTGGTGGATTTGGAAATTTATGAGGAACTTGGAGTTTTGGAGGAGGATGGTCTAGTTTAATTTATACGAGAAACTGATTAGTTCCAGAATTAGTGAAACTAAATACAGTGTAGAGCAAATCATTTTCTTATAACTGTATAAATGGAATGACATTACATTAATAAATTAATTAACCCACAATACTAAAGAGGGGTATATCCAGGGCGAAGGGGAGGGGCTAGAATCCCCCCAGCACTAAAAAATCGAACTTTTAGTGTTGTTAAGGAACACACTTGAATTTTCATTGATACATTTTTTTAATCAACACTTATATTAGTGAGGGCCTTTTTTGTCATTACTTGAATTTTGAAGGTTAAGTCCTTTTTGGTTTTTGGGTCAGCACTTGTGTTCTGAGAGATGCGCGGTCCGTGTTAGAATAAGCCGATTGGGATGGTAATTTCCCGATAACAATATAAGTCCCGGTTAAGAGCATTCTTTTTTTATCGGTGGTGAAGACAATGCAGTGTTTGCAGAGCTCTATATTGATATGGCGACGGTTCACACTTCTGGAAATGTTAGTCGACACAATGGTCATATCCGGTCTGATAAAATACGAGAGTTACCTCTTATATTTCGGATTGCGCTAAACTAGTGCTACCATCTGGCAACTCTTGTTTGTCCAACGAAACAGAAATTTGGCCCTTATCGGCACGTAACAGAGTTACTTGTCTATTACTCTTAAAAAAAAAAAATTGAAAGAGAGTATTGTTGGCATAAATAATAATAATAAAAATAAAAATAATCTTTATTTTTATAAACTTATAAATCCATCGCATTCTTCTTTATCCCAAATATCTTTCCGTGATATGTGTCTCAACAGAAGATCAAAAATTCTCCGTGCTGGTTTATATATGTATACATACAGGGCCGGCTCGTGGTGTGTGCGAAGTATGCAGGGCACACAGGCGCATGTAAAAAAGGCGCTTCAAAATTTACTTTTTTTTTTTTTTTAGTTTATAAACTTTTTGATATCATATATTGTATCACGCAATTTTAGGCGCCCTTTTTTAATATTCTTTTTAAGTCTTATATCTAACGCCGCCTTTGGACACAGTTTAGAAGAGTTATTTCCGAATGCTATCACAGCTTTACAAATTTTACTAACCCTACCTATTTCAGTGGCAAAAGGTGAGCGCACGTTTTAAAACAGACTTATAAAAAACTATTTACGTTCCAATTTACGCCAGGAAAATTTAAATGGATTGGCTGGCCATCATATCAATAGAACATAAAATAGCCGAAAGTATTGATACTGAAGAAATAAGAATCGAATCGCTACCTTAAAAGCCATACGGGTCCCATTGAGTTAGAATGCCAAAGACTTAATTGAAGTTTAATGTAGTTAATTTTGTTGTTTCGTTACAACCATTGATTATTTTGTTAAATTTTTCATTTTGTTAAGTACAGAATAATAAATAAATAAATAAATAAATAAATAAATAAATAAATAAATAAATAAATAAATAAATAAATAAATAAATAAATAAATAAATAAATAAATAAATAAATAAATAAATAAATAAATAAATAAATAAATAAATAAATAAATAAATAAAAGGTTCCCCACGCCTAGATAGGCGTATAAGGGCAGAGAAGGTAAGTAGAGAATAATACATAAAAAGAAAAATAAAGAATTGTTTTTTATTTTATTTTTTTGTTAGGCGTCAAATTTTCCTGCACACACAAGAAAAATTTGACGAACCGGGCCTGTATACATATATATATATTTATAAATTGTATAATATATATAAATATATATATTGAATTATTTATATTAAATTAATTCATGGGACGTTTCGCATTTTATTTCAGTAAATGCATCTTCAGCCTTTAATACCATTTAGTTATTAGTATTTTAGAGATATGCATAAAACATATATAATATATTAAAGTAAACTAGAACCAGAAATAACTGCCACTATGAAATAACCCAAACGCAAGTAAAAAAAAAAAAAAAACTGAAAAGTTAATTGAGAATAAACAGAAAAATAGCATAAAATGGAATATAATAGCATAAAATGGTACTTACAAGCTATACACATCTCCTTTTTTCTCCTGAAGTGAAGTGAAAGAATAAAAGCACCAGGATTCACGCTTATATAAAATCTGTGCTTTTGTGAAGATTTAATAAAAATAAAACTTGTTTTAGTGCATGATTTTTAAATTATTTATCCTATTTTGTTCTTTTCTGTATTTTTGTATATTAGAGAAGTGTTATTCTTTTTATTTATTAATATACTAGGATATTACCCGTCAATGACGGATTTATAATATAAAAATTTCAATTGTTCATATGTGTATTTGGTTTCATTTTTTTATCTTAATTTCGTATAACTAACCAAAAAATATACCACCATGTCAGGTATTTAGCCAATCACGGGTGAGGGTGTCACCTGTCAGCCAATCAAGAGACTGGATGTCCCCAGTTAGCCAATCACGAGAACCTTAGGAAAAATTGACGTCACAATGTTACCGACAATATATACAGATACTTGCTAATTATATATGTATGACTATTTATTCACTTTTTAAGATGAGAAAACGATTCATTTTTAGTCAGTACATTACATTTTTATTGTTAAAACTCAAAATAATTTGAGACATTTATTTATGCCTACGAAACCCTAGACATTTCTGAATGTAATTAAATTTGTAGATTTTTAGAGAATAAATCCGCAAAATATTGTTCATATCGGTTAAAAGATGTAGGCGGGTCTAGTGTTTCTCGTTTATGCCTACGAAACCCTAAACATCTCTATATGTTATTTTATCCGCAGTTTCTTAGAAAATAAATCTGGAAAATATTGTTCATATGGGTGAAAGGATATAAGAGTCTCTTGTTTATGCCTACGAAACCCTAGACATTTATGTATGTAATTATAATTGTTGATTCTTAGAGAATAAATCTGCAAATATTGTTCATATCGGTCAACGGATTTAGGAGTTTCTTTTTAAAGGAAATAGAATTATCTGCCAATCACGAGAACAGTAGGAAAAATTGACGTCACAATATTACCGAGACTACATACAGACACTTGTTAATTATATATGTACGATATATTTATGTTAATTCGAGATATGGTAAAAAATGAATGTGATTTTTTATGGGACTCCGCGATTGCTATCGTCCTTTGTTTACTAGTATATTAATAAAAAGATTTGTGAATTTATTTTAAGAGTTAAATCCAGGGTCGTGCAAAGAGGGGGGGGGCGAAAGGGGCGCCAAAATCGTTACTACACCGGAAAGGCGCAAATTGATAAAAGTTGTTAAATATTTTATTTGTCGCCTGTAAGAGGGTTACCTATTGAACAAAAGGGAGATTTATTCCCAACCAATATACAATACGACCTTTTAGAAAGTCAGTAAGAATACCAAAATAATAATCATTTTTGTGAAAAAATTATTTTCACTGAAATCGAGACGGCTAAATACTATGCGATTCATTTGATTGTACACCTGCTGTAGCCCACAAAGAGCAGATGACACAAATTGTGAGATACGTGAAGATTCAACAAGGAATTTGTTCCACTGAGGAAAGATTTATAGACTCTATTGAATCGAAGCAAAAAACAGGTGAAGGATTGGCTCAAGAAATTTTACAGAAAATGAAGGCAGACAATCTCAATATTAAGAACTGTAGAGCCCAGTGCTATGATAATGGTGCGAATATGGCTGGGAAATACAAAGGGGTGCAATCTAGAATTCTTCAACTAAATGAATCCGAATACTTTCTACCATGTTCATCTCACTCCTTAAATCTAGGTGGTGTTCACGCCGCCAGCGTATCTCCAAAAATGGTAACATTTTTTGGAACAGTTCAAAATTTGTTTGTCTTCTTTTTCTCTTCGCCAGATAGATGGGACATACTTAATTCTCATTTAACCATCTCTTTAAAGAAACATTGCGACACTCGCTGGTCGACCAAAAGACAAGCAGTATCTGTAATTTGTAATCAATTGCCCAAGATCGTGCAAGCATTGGAGGAATTAATAGAGATTAGAAAGAATGAAGAAACATATTCTGGTGCAAAGAACTTTATATACCAAATTAAAAAAAAATATTTTATTTGTAGTTTGGTAATATGGAACCGCATCTTAGAAGAAATAGATGAGGTGAATATTTTCCTTCAAAAAAAGAACATAACGGTCACTATTGCTTGTAGGCTAATCGAAAATCTTAAAAATACAATCATTAAAATTAGAAATGAAAAATTTGAAACTTTTTATGAAAAAAGTGAACATTTGGCCAAACTTGTAAATGTTGAACCTATATTTAAGCAAGAAAGGAGACGTAAGATTCGCAAACAATACAACTATGAATCTTTGGATACCGATTTAAACGAATCTGAAAAATTTCGTTTAATATATATCGAGGCTATCGATACAATTATTGAGCAACTTACTTGGAGATTTGAAAAACTTCAACAGGTATCACGAGATTTCGATTTTCTTAGTGGTTCAAGCATTGTGTCACATGATAAAGATACTATAAATAAACATGCTATGGCTCTTTCAATCAAATACGGAGCTGATTTGAACGGACAAGATTTTTTGTGTGAGATTTTAAGTGCGAAAAAACTTTTCCGGTCTTTTAAGGCAAATTTTTAAAATATGGAACACTTAGAAATCCTCCAATTAATCCATCAATTTGACTTAACTGCAAATTATAAAAATATGGAAACTGCATATAGAATATTTCTAGGTATTCCAGTGACTGCTGCATCAGCGGAAAGGTCTTTCAGCACACTTAAATTAGTAAAAAATTATTTAAGAGCTACAATGGCTCGGGACAGGCTTGCCAATTTAAGTTTACTTTCAATCGAATGTGATGTTACTCGATTATTAGATATAGAAAAAATAATCGATGATTTTGCCGCTCTAAAAGCGAGAAAAATAAAATTTTGTTAATTATAGTCATACTTTTATTCTGATTTTTATTTTATTTTTTTTATTTCATTTATGTTATTGTATTATATGATGATAAATGTACTATATATAACGATTGAATAAACCTTTTTTGAATATATGCTATTTAATAATCTGCTATTTAATATCTCTGCTATTTAATAACTCTAGCTTTTTTTTTTGGGAGGGGGCGCCCCAATTTGTTTTCGCCCCGGGCGCAGTCTTGTCTTCGCACGGCCCTGGTTAAATCAGCCAACTTGCAAAAAGGTTACAGTAAATGTATTCTGTAAATTCAGTAATTCTACAACATCTTAATCTCGAGAAAGTCAGAACGGAAATTAGCAAATGTATCTCAGGAGAACCTACAATTTCTTATTACATCTTCCTTCAGCGGCAACTAATCTCACAAACTATTTCAACTGAAAGGTCTAAACTGATTTAGACATGATTTATCCTGCGGTTATAAGAACAATCTTTCATTAGAATTTAAGTTTTGCCTCTCGTGGATTCAAGGACTTTGAATTTAAATGGAGATAATTAAAAACCTAAATGTTTTAATATATTTTCTTAAGCAAAACTAACATGTACGAGTAAGTTTTAATACACGAGCACTTTTCGAAATACATTTAGTAGGTACTTTTTGGAATATTTCCGATTCCAATTCTTTTTTTTTTTTTTCGATCATTTGATAACGACATTCCTTTAACTCTTCAGTTTTCAGAGGAAACGTCAAATGGAACCAGGTAAGTATGGCGAATGGGAAATAAGAATTTCTTTTTGAAAGGATATGTGACTGTGTTATTGTGATACAACGTAATGCGTTGTCGTTATCTTTTTCTCATTTCTGAATCCCAAATCATTAACACTCTTTAGGTACAGGGGGTGTAAGTGTGAACAAGTTGGAAAAAAGTCTTGATAGAGAATGACATATTTTTAATTATTATTGTTTCTATTATTATGCTCCGAGCTACAGATGCCAACTGTTCATTTAGAAATATAAGACACTTTATACACTTGCAAATAAAATTATTTTGCTTACATTTACTGGTTTAGAAAAATATAATTCTATATTTTTTTCCGTTAAAAAGATATTTTTAAAAAATGTTTCACTAAACGTTGTATTATTCTTTTCAAATATTCTATCCAAATATAGTCATATCCCCGAGCTACAATATACGTTACCATTTTAAAAATCGAAATCAAAATCAAAATCGGAAAATTTCAGTACGTCCATTCGATTCTTTGTGTAGACTTTGGTCAATGATTTTCTCCCCCAACTTGCTTAAGCCTGTAGTACACGATGCAATTTCTCGATTTGAATCTTGTACGATTTGTCGTACGATAATCAGAGCCAGCGCAAACGGGCATGCTAGGCATGCGGTGCATGCGGGCGCCACCTCGAAAGGGACGCTGACGTGAGATTCGAAAGGGCGCTTAGTAAAATATTAATGTGAAATGTAATTTGAGAAGTGAGGACCTTTTTTTTTAGGTCTTTAGTTGAAATTGAGAAGTGAGGACCTTTTGTTTTAGGTCTTTACTTTAAATTTAGAATTAAGGACCTTTTTTTTAGGTCTTCATTTAAAATTTTATGGTGAGGACATTTTTTGATATAGGGGGACGCTCAATTCAATCTTGCCTGCGGGCGCCGCATACCCTTGCGCCGGATCTGACGATAATTATTGCATTGAGAATTTTGTTCAGAATTATCGGATGTAAAATTATTGTAGTATACCATCCAATATTTATCGCTTTGAATCTGTATCAATTAATGCGCACTACGTCTATTTTTGAAAGTTGACAGAATTCAAATAATTGTACTTAACCTAGAGTGAACAGATAGTTTACCAATTTTTGAAGATTGATAATATTAATCTTTGTCGTGAATCAGAAAATCTCCTGGATTCGCAAAGCCGTACCGTTAACTGTTCTAATTTATTAAATTTGAAATTAATGGGTATTATTAATTTATTTTTTGTTATTATTATTTTTGTCTATAAAACTACGATTTTTATTTATCAAAAAATATTATTGTTGACATTATTATCGTTATAAAATAGTTTAAGAAAAATAAAAACATATTATATTAATAATGTTTTCGTTGAATTTGTTTTACTCATAACACCCAGCTTGAACAAATAAATGAGAAGTATAGATATTGTAATCAAGAGAAGTTTGTAGACAAGATATGTTTAAAAAAAAATTCTACAAACTTAATCTAAATAAATAAATAAATAAATAAATATTTCCCTGGTACGTTTTTCCCGGATTGGAATGTTTAATGGTCACCTTAGATAAGCCACTAGTTAAGTATGTTGGATAATAAGATGTTGAATAAATCCATACTTATATATAAATGTCCTAAGAATGTGAACAGCTAAATCCAATTTATTTTAAACAAAATAAGACAAAATATTGCTAAAATTGATACTAAATAACCTCGAAATATGTTTGACAGATGAACAGTTGTTCGCTACGGTCACATGAATATACGCATCCTATACTGCTCCATTATTGGTTCATTCTGTCCAATATTTTAGGTCCAGACAATAAAAATTGGTTGGTTTTCAGTATCGTACTTGATCTCGTACGAAAATCCTGTTGTACACGATACAATAATTTGTGTACCATAAATCGTACGAGATTCAAAACGAGAAATCGCATAATGTACTACAGGTATTATACTTTAATACCTGTAGATTTAGAGAAAAACATGGTTGGATGGGTGGTCTGATGCATCTTGTGTATTAAAAGTTTGAAATAATTCTTAGTAGGCCCTTTATTTATTTTTAGTTTATTGCCAAATTCTGTTTTCAGATTAAACGATGTTACTTTCCACCTGGTTCATTTTAAATACTTTTCTTCTGCATCTTCTTAAGGCACTATCAGTCGGGTTGATCTTTGGCCCCAGTGAAGTAAGTCCTCCACTTTGATCTATTAATTGGCAATTTTCTAACCCGTGTACGAAATACTTGTTATTTATTTTTATTTGTTTATTTTACATCGGCCTATTTCTGCAACGAGGCTAATCGCCGATGCCAGGGGGCGAGCTCTTACACCTGGATGAGTGGTGAATGATTGTGAAATGAGAGTAATGTAAACATATTATTCTCGCCCGTATAATATCACCGACAAAGAATCGAACTACCAACCACACAATCCGACTGTATTCACCAGTTCAAACTGCTGCGATTTAGTGCGATCGGCCACTCCGTCGAAATACTTGTTAGATCTTCGGTTAGCTGATCTTTTGCAATTACCCATATTACGTATCTTATTTCTTACGTATCTAAATGGTTTCAGTTTCTTTCGCGAATTGTCATTTACTATATTTTGATAGTTCCAAAGATAACAGGTTCCAGGTTGCTTTGTTAAAGTCCATCTTTTATGAAACCCACTGTAGTTTGGAAAAGATGTTTCTAAAGAGTAGTTTCATTTTGATAAGAGGGTCCAGTGCAAAGTAAGACGAATTAGTAGCTAGAAGTCTGTTTCTGTTTTCGTATTAAGTCCAAGTTATCTGATTTACCATGGTGCCTAGGTACTTGAAGGTAGAAACTCTCTCAAAGGTGTCGTCTTTTATTTGTAAGGTTGGTCGTTTTTTTTAGAACTGTATCTGTTATCAATCAAATACTTGTTTTCTTCATTACTGCTATACAGTCTTACTTTTTGGGCTTCGATATTAGTAAATAGAATTAGGTATTTGTCACCGATGTGGAACGGGTTAGTAATATTTGTAGTGAGATATCATTATGAAATTAAAGAAAAATAAGCAAAAATTGTTAAATTATCGTTTTTTAGGCTCGTTAGAATATGATTATTACAAAAAAGTCATAACAATACAGTAAACTAAACTATACTTAAAATATTAACTTAAAAAGAAATATTCCTTTATCCCATTCTGCACCATACACGAGGAGTGCAATTGGAGTGAAATATTTGTAATTTTATTGCGTACATAATTCGCAAGTGACCACATACTTATCATCAGCGCTGTCTAAACTAGCACACAACATATGTTCCCATTTTTTACATTTTCCTCAAAAAAAACCAGCCCTCAATTGACTTAGAACATATATAACAATTAATAGAAGAAAAATATCGATATATCAATATCAAATCATAATAATCCTCATGTAGAGCATAACGGAGTACTAATACAATCCTTCCCATCCCATTCTGCTCCATTATATATTGTATCTAAAGTGAGTATTATATTCATTTGGGTACTTACAGTACGTGTAAATATGTATACCTTAAATACTGTAAAGCACTACATGGCAGCCGTATTGGATAATCGTTATGATAACCAATAAAAAAAATACAATTTACCTAAAATCAGTATGCTTAAATACACCAAATATCTCGAAAATTCCACAACGTAGGCGTAAACTGGCAAAAGACGCAAAGCGATATAGGTAAGAATTTTTGCAATGGAGTGTTGTCTCTGACTGTACTCTGAAATATGATTTGCTCGTCTCCTCCGCTCCCCCGTACTCAATGAGAGCTCAATCCCGTTCCACGTCATGTAGCGACGGGAAAAAAGTATATATCGTACACATGTATACAAATCTTTTAATCCAATTGAAATCTTAGGATTCTTTAAAATTAAAGTTTCCCGAAAGCCAAGCCACTGATTATATTTTCTCAACTGAATTAAATGTCCCAAATATGCAAACTTGCTCACAGTGATTAGCAGTCGGTTGTCAACATATATCTGCCGGTTGTATTGGCTCTTTATTTAACTCTTAAGGCACCTACAGACGATGTGTCCTAACGCTGGTACTGACGCTGGCCGTTAATGCAGGCGAAGTACAAAAATAGCGAACATAGGTCAACTTTTGTAAAATGGCGTCTGACAGTGAAAGTGAGGTTATGATAGCAGCTTCGACCTTGCTTTTGATGTTAAAATTAGATTAAAAATATAAAAAAATACTTTTTACTAGACTATATTAGTAACTACGTCACAAAATGGGAGTCAGTGCCACCGCCTCGCGGTTGGTTTCCTTTTATTTGAATTTAGCATGTTGTTATTTTTTAATAATTGTATTTTGGAAATATAAATTAAGTTTTAAAATAAGAAAATGCGTCACATCGAAACTACAAGTCAATATTTATTAATTAAAACTCTTATTTTATACATTATAATTTAATATGTCATTATTTTTGCAGAACAATATTATTTTACAGGTTAATTTTGAAACATTTACGTTAATAATCGTTTTTTTTTTTTTTTTGGCAAGTATCATAGCAATAAGTCTGTTTACCATTTTTAAATAGTTTGAAGGAACAATATGTTCTTCTTTTATCCATTATTGATTTTTATTTTCATCTGTCAAAAAACAAACAAAAAATGCAATTATGAAAGTGACTAATGGTTCCTATTTGAAGCAAAACAATACACCATTATGCATTCTGAAACAAAATATTAATGTTTACTTAGTTTTAATTAAATAAATACTAAAAATATTTCGATTTTCATATTATTTCCAAACATAACCTATAAATATATCTTCGAATCCTTATTTATATGTTTATAAAACTTTATTCTATGATATAAGGTATCTAAACTGTATATATAATATTAGTATATACTTATCAAAGATACATATTTTATTCTCCAAAATTGAAAGTATTCATAAAATTAAGGTAACAAAAGTAATGACCCATGTATCTTAAATATCCCAACAAATTCCAAAGGAAACCGTTGCCAGCTGGCAGCACATGTATGTGACGTCACACTAATATGGTCTCTTTAACGTTCACGGACAGTACGGCTATAGCCGTCGAATATAACTCAGGTCATGACGGTCTAAACCGTCCTACTTTTTTATTCAAATATACAAATGACGGCTGGGGCAGGTTTTAATTCCATTTAAGTATATGAAAACTAGTATAAACTGTCCTATCAGGAACATACCAAACACAGAAAATGTCCTATTATAAACAAAAATCTAAAAAAGTGACATTTTGTGTACATCTCATTGTACAAAACTGTCCGCGAACGTGTTAAGTAGACTTCATAGTTAAGCAAAAATGGTTATAATCTTTCTTTTGAGCACAACACTCTCGACTGAAGTGAAAACAAGTGTGCACGCCCCTGTGTATGGTACTAACATGCATATACAAGTCTACACCGATGTTGATCAAACTCCTTTGACATGTGATAAGAATACCGCCTCGGAAGCGAACATCGGCCAGCGCCAACCCCAGCGTACGTTGGCTGTGACTTGTTGACTCTAAATTTTGACCATAGAGATATAGAGAGAACGTAAACAAGGTTTATAGACGAGATAAGCGTAGCAGAGTGCGGCAGATAAAACGAGTATGTGTAACAAAATGCGGCGTAGGAAACAAGCAGCCGCCATATTTGATTTGGTCAAAAATTAGCTTATATCCATATAACATATGCATTATGTTTTGTTTTTGTTCTAATTTTTTGAAATAGGATTATAATAATATACATAAACTAAAAATGAAACACTATATTCAACAAAATCGCACATCGGAAAAGTATAGGGATATAAAAGAATATATAGAAATAAATAGCATATAATCTGTCTCATTTTGTAATACGAAACTAGATCTGGTTACTTTGGTGACTGTTTTGGTGTAAATAGACTTTTATGGAAACATGTGAACTTGTAAATCTGGCTTTTAAATTTGTGGTATAGTTTTATTATATCGAGGTTATATTCAACCAAAAACTACATATGTCAGATAACAAATTGACATGTCAAAATTGCAATTGACATGTCAAAATTGCAATTGACATGTCAAAATTGTGATGGACATGTCAAATATATGAAAGGTCCCACTTCAGAATTACCACCCTAAGATGATATTTTAAATACACAACATAAAAAATGAAGTTTCCCTTTTAGTTTCGTATTACAAAATGAGACAGATAATATGGTTTCTTTTGTAAGTTTATGGTATTTTTTCAATTAAAATACTGAATAAAGAATAGTTTACAATAAAATAAGCTAAATGTATTTATAAAAATAGTCAATGTTTGAAAAAAAAATAATAATAATAATGTGTCGATTTATGTACAGAATTGTAAAAAATAAAAACAAATGCTAATAAAGAGTATGACCTCCACGTTAGTTGATCACAGCCCTACATCTGCGATGCATGGACAAAATAACATTATGTCTTCTTGAGGTAACTGTGCCCATTCTGCTCGTAGAAGCTCTCTGAATCTAAAATTATCGTGGATGTTATCCATATGTGGAGTAATTCTTCTCTTAAGCATATGGTCAAGCGCATCAATACCTTCGTTATCCAGCCAGTTACTATCAATTCGCGCAACATGTGGCCGATCATTATCCTGGACAAGATGAAACTGATTACCAACAGCACCACGAAATGGACGCACAATAGGTTGAAGAATATTATCGAAATATTGTTGTGCTGTTAAAAATCCATTGGGAAAAACGAGATCAATTCTACCGCCAATGATTATCCCACCCAATGCCATAACAGTATCACCTCTGTAACTGTCAACTTCTTGGACGAGCCGTAAACGGTCCAAATTACCGTATCTTCTCCATACCCTTGTTCGACGAGAATCTGGATGAATTCCAAATTTGGACTCATCAGTAAACAAAACTATAGCGCAAGCATTATCACACCAATATTGAAAATTGTGACATGAACCTAATCTTGCTCTGCGATTGTCTCTAGAGAGGGGTTGACAATTGATTGGTCGCCGAGATAGAATATTAGCTTCGTGTAGACGATTTCTTACAGTACCGTGACTAACGGTTAAGTTATGCGCTCGCTGTAATTCTATTACCAATTCGGGTGCTGTAATAGTAGGTTGTCTTATACCATTTAAGAACAAAAATCTGTCTTGACCTGCTGTTGTACAGCGACCGCGTCCCGGATGTTTGTCCGGTTGGACTCCTTGTTTCCCTGTAACGCCTCCATAACCGAATGATGACACTTTGAGGACCTCCTATCCGCTTGGCAACATCAACTTGCCTGAAGCCAGCTTGGAGAAGTTCCACCGCACGATTCATCTTGTGGATAGTTGCTGTCGCTCCATTATTAAAAAAGAATGCCACTACTTAAAAACACTGCAATTATTAATATAAACGTTTTAAATCGAATTAAAATGAAACATGTGATCAACCTACGGATTATGTACTGAATAAAATTTGTCAAATTTGTATTTGTTTTGTCTTGTTGGTTATTGTATGTACACAATAAAAACCATCTCTCTAAGACAATAACTAAAAAACTGTACTTAACCTTAAATTATGAAAACTATAATAGATCTTAAACTAGGCACTAAACTAAGAAAATAAAGAATCGAAATATTACACACTACATTAACACACCAAATACAATTGTTTATACAACAACAACAAAAAGTTTTTGAGTCAAAAAAGGACTAAAAATTTGTCTCGGAAGTACACACTACATAAGAATCATATAATAAACGTGCAATATTTTGACCAAGAATAAGATAACGTCCGGTGAAACAGAGGAGTGAAAGTCAATATGTTTTGGCTACAAGGTCATACTATGATTATCTCTATTATCTCTATGATTTTGACGTAGTGTTAAACTCTTGCAGTATTCATTGTAGTCCAGACATATGTTGGTTAATGAGTTAATGATTCCATTGACATGCTGTTGGAATTTATGATTTGGAAATAAATTTGAACGTGTGGTGTATCAATATAAATTTATCTATTTGTATTTGTGGTATTTTATATTATGTAAATGTATGCCAGGGTAAAGAGTATAATAATTGGCGCCTTAAGCGCTATTTGTGAAGATATTTAACTGGTAAAATCATATAATTTGCGTTGGTGTTTCCAGAATATTTGCAAATATTAGAACAAAATTCATATTTTCTACAAACAAATTATATCAATAATAATTTGCTTTATGATGTTCAATAAGCACTTTACTACAATACATTTTTATTTCATTTCTTTGCTCTTCCTCCGGTGTCTCTCTCTTTCTTCCTATTCTCATTCCGGCTTTCCTCTCCGATCTCCTTCCTTCTGGCCTCCAGTTCTCTCGTCCATCTTTCTCCCTTACCTTACCCTCTTAGACCGCCATCTCTCTGCATCTCTTCGCCAAATGCTCCAATGCTTCCTCTTCTTCCTTGCAAATTCTGCAGAACTTCTCCTCTGGCTTTGCCCAGTACCTATTGTTCTGACGCATTTTCACCTCGTTATACTCCTGACTCTACCCCCTGATCTTCCTCTTTCCCCCTTCAAGTATCTCGGTATTCCAATCATTCGTATCTCTTATATAAACATCAACATAAATATATCAACATACAACTGGTATAGGAAACACAATTTTTGTCCTGCTATTACATTATTAAGTGTTCTAAGATTCTGTCATCCAAAACCTATGTATTTAATTTGTTCTGTGTTGCAATATCTTTAATATTATTATAATAATCTTCGTTTATCCGGACATTGTCAATATGTTTATTGGACGACATTGAACTAAACTCAATATATATTTTATATGTGAATTTTCTTCTCTACTGAAATTGATGGAAATTTCCTAATTTGTTAATTTTCTTTTGCAGACATTCCCGATACGGACGATGCGAGCAGCTGATATAAACGATGTGGAAACAAAGAACAAAGTCAATTCCACTTGTCTCATCACTCAAGTGTAAACAAGAGATGAGATTCAATCTGATAGTCAAACATCACATTACCTAAGGCTACGCGTTAGTATACCGATAACTCTGCACATCTCACTCATCCTGTAGGATTGGTGTGACACTTCAAACACGGTCACGTAATCAATAGGAACGGAGCAAGAGTTCAAAGTGAGCACTATAAACTTAGTGACCTAACATACAAATCAGAGCAAGACCTAAAAGAGAACCTCAAATTAACCTATGCAGAACAATAATTATATCAACTTTTTTTTCCGGAATATTCTGTTATGAATAGTTGCATAAAAGTGTGGTTAAAGTAAATATTTCTTGTGGTAAAATATTATTAAAGGATATTATTTGGTTACATTTCATTGATTTCTTCATTTCACTGACTGTGTGTAACACTATGTATCACTTTAACAATGACAAGAGACGAAACTACAATCACTGAAAAAAGGAAATCAATGAAATATAACCAGACATCTTATATCTGTAAGATGCACAAAGTTAAATTGTCGAAAATTATATATATTAAATCCTTCTTACTGTCAAAACAAAAACAAACAAAAAATACACCTATTACTACTGAATATCGTCTAAAAAAACAAAGTTTAAACAAGTTGTTAATCATAATTTTTATTCAGTTGAGGGGGTCGTCTCATCCAATAAGGTTTACACCATAGTTTCCGGATCTTTTTTATCGATCGACTCCCATAAAGTCATACATAAATAATTATAAAACTTGTTACAAAAAAAAAAAAAAAACTATTGATTACAAAAATAAACATGCATAAAAATAATTAGATTCGTAAATAAATATTTTGGTCAATAGGTAACCATGCATTAGAATAGAAATCGCAGTTTAGTACTTCAATGGAACTATTGTGACACATGAATAACCACAAGTTCTTTTATGTCTGGTACAACATAGCCCAATTTTATCCTTAAATCGCGTCTTACGGATATATTCAGCCTGTTTCTACTATTTCTTAACAAATTAATCATGTCCCTAAATCCGACTTTAGCAAAATAAGAACCAGGGAACCTTATTAACAAGGTTTTTAGAATTGTTTTTAATTTTGGATATTATAATGTTTTTAGATATCGTACTGTATTTTTTAAAGTAATGTAATGAAATTTAAAATTTTTAAATAAATGATCCATTTTTATAGGAAGGTGGATGAGTAACAAGCCAATAACGGTCCCAAAAATTTCTGTCGGGAGCCCTTAATAAAAGAGTTCTTAGAGAATCTTAAGGTAAAAATATATTATTGAAACGCTACCCCACCAGATATGTCCGCTTACGATGCCGAACCGTGTACATACGTAACAAGCGACGCGATGAAACATTAGCAGGTATTTTTAATCAGTTCGTCAAGAGCAGTGAAGTTTATCTACACATGTAGTCGCGTACAAAGATGAACATGCTTGTTAACAACGAATCAGCCACTGATAATTTACAAGATCTGATGTAAAGGTTTAGTTTTAATCATCTAAAAAAAAAAA
Source organism: Liopterus haemorrhoidalis (assembly GCA_963971575.1). Lineage (NCBI taxonomy): Eukaryota > Metazoa > Arthropoda > Insecta > Coleoptera > Dytiscidae > Liopterus > Liopterus haemorrhoidalis. Next base: position 32,501,323 of record OZ020615.1, read on the forward strand.
ATGAATCGAAGATACTAGCTTCATTAAAAAAGTCAGCAAAATATACGTTTGGTGAATTTCACATTATTTTTAAAGACTTGCTGAATCATGACGAACGATTTCAAATGTACTTCCGGGTAGTTAAATTGCAAAACTTTCATCAAATAGCGCCTGGAAACACGTGTTGACTACAAACACATTGGTCACGACGTGCCGGTTGGAGAGCTTTCCTTACCACCGACAACACTCTGAACCTGATTGCTTGGATCGAGTGTTTTGTGAGCATGTCATATCACGTCTAGTGTTAGTAATACACGGGTCGCATTTTTTTGCATTACTTCAAGTTTTTTAAATATGTTTTCAACTTTATACACTAAATTGTATGTAAAAAAATAATATCTGAGAGACTTGATTGCCAATAATGTGTTGAGGATTTCTGAGCGATAGTTTTAGAAACATTAGCATAGACAACAGAGTACTAGAATTTTATTTATTTATTTATTTATTTATTTATTTATTTATTTATTTATTTATTTATTTATTTATTTATTTATTTATTTATTTATTTATTTATTTATTTATTTATTTATTTATTTATTTATTTATTTATTTATTTATTTATTTATTTATTTATTTATTTATTTATTTATTTATTTATTTATTTATTTATTTATTTATTTATTTATTTATTTATTTATTTATTTATTTATTTATTTATTTATTTATTTATTTATTTATTTATTTATTTATTTATTTATTTATTTATTTATTTATTTATTTATTTATTTATTTATTTATTTAATAGTACAGCACAAAGCAAATATAAACATTACAAAACAAGAAGAGAAAAAAAAAGAAACAAAAACAAATAGGAACAAATATCACAGAATTGTTCGAAATATACATTATAATGTCGTTTGTACAAATCCGACCGTCGTCGCCTAAGACCTATTGAAGGCAGAGTCCATGCGGAAGCAAGAGCGGACAAGAGGATTTACAGAGTTGTACAAACGATCTAAAATTACACACATTCATTCTTACAACTGATTTACACGTATTCATATTACTATTAACTAACATATTACTAGCGCTACAATGTTTGGGCGAAAGATTGTAACAAGTAACGAATAATGGCGAATTAAAAATTACTCGCTACTTTAAATTTTGTTATACATACATACAGTAGTAGCTCATTAGTACCTTGTCTGATAAATTGTCATAATATGAACGAAAAAAAGGCGTGTAGTAGGCCTTCAATTTAATTTTTTTAAATATTCTGTGCCTCTCTGTGCTTTTTATCGTTTTAGATAATTTATTTTTGTTGCTTGTAAACATAATGTGCATTATTCAATAATTATAATACAAATACACAAATATATTTACAAATATATTATTTTTTTGAATATAATCTCAAACTCAGATGTAAAATGTCAATTAAATTATATGCGAAATGATATTGCAAACCAAATGAAAAATAAATAAATACCAATTTTCTGCTTTTCATAAATACTATTATTTTTCTCTTAAAACATCCATTGTTTTTCGCTACGTCCGCAATTCTGGTTAGAAAATAAACAAACGTTAATAATTTAGTAGTACTCCAATTAAACGTGTTGTAACTGTTCTCTCAAAACTGTTAAAGCAATTTACCATCAGCTAAATAAATCTTAGTAAGCAGTTATTGTTCCTTAAATTAATATTTACTCAGCATTGTGTTGTGATGATACATTTAGTTTATGAGTATTGCAGATGTAGATAACATGTTGATGATATGAAAAATATAACAAACTAATGTTTCAACATCCGAGGATTACTTTAGGTGTAGTTAAAGAAAAAATCACAAGATAAAAATTAGAAAATCGTTCATTTATTTCTTTTTGTATTGTTTCGTAATGAAATATTATTATGGTACGATAAGCGAGGGGCCTATCTTAACCCTATCATGGAGACTACCAATAGTTGCAGTACGACCGACGAATACACTAAATTTTACTGAGGGAGTTGACAAGAGGATGCAGCATAAAAAAGAATAGGAATTCGAAAACATATAATAGCATAATCCTGCATTTTGAATCCTTTTAAAATGTCTGTAAGATATGATAGTTGATTCTAAGTAACTTGATCATATACATTCGAAACTGACTGTCTGATTGTACAATAGAAATTGTGGCCAAACTGCTGAATCTAGAAAGTTAAAATTTGACATGCTTGTACAACACTTTGACCCACATCTAGAATAACTATTCAGAGTTCAAAAAAACGCATAGCGGGAAAAATATAAACAAATATGTATTCAACGAAAAATAAATATATATAAATTTTTTAATTTTGATGGGTTTTCGATTTTTGTGCCTTTATTATTTTTTTAAATGTATAATACAAAAATTAAGCCATTTATCAACATATTTCTTATAAATTTAAAGAAGACAACTTAAATACAAAGCAAAACGCAGAAAAAATTACTGGGATTTTTTTATTTTAGGCCGCTCGCAAATACCGCCACACATGGCTTTATACGACCACCAGTGGTTGCCACGGGTGGCCGTCACCGGTGGCCCTATTCATTTCGTATTTGCCACGACGGTAGCCACTCTATTTATGCTCTTGCCAGTTCCAGTATGGACTTCGACTCGAATGCACTTATCGCGCTGCTGGTAGTAAGAAGACGACGTAGACGGCGTAGATTACAAAAATGTCGGCGTTATTAGGTACATCCAATCTTAATTACTCGCGAGAGAAATTGACACTTTTACTCCCTTTTTGAAGATTTAAAATCTTTTCAAACTCCGGAATGAACTTTAAGCATACAACCTCCAAGGCTTTGGTGTTTTTCTAACCTGTTGGTACAGCACAGTTCGCATATCCCAAATAGCGGGACGATTTTCAATTTCGCATATAAACATATCTTTATCCATGGTATTCGTCGACATATTTTTATGTGCACACTATAATACTTTATAAAACAGTGAATTGCAATTGACGATTCGAATAAACGAACAAGTCGATCGGTGGTGAGCGACTGTGGCCGAGTGTGCGCTGGAAAAACTGAAGCCGCAGCGTGTGGCTCGAGTGGGCCACTACGAACGCTGAGTCTGCGCTTAGTCTGTTTAAACTGCATATAAAATACAGTCCGCAGCATGTGGCGGCCACACGTGGCTGTATTTGCGAGCGGTCTTATAGTGACGAAATTTTCGCAAATTATTTAAATTTAAAATTAGTTTTAGAAAAATAAATGAAAGCTATTGAGTACTAAAGTTAATGAAAAAACTGTAGATTTTGATGAGTTTATACATCATGTGTGAAACACAAAACTCTGAAATGTGTGAAGCTTCACATTTCATATAATTTTTTGTTACTATTACATAAGGTTTTTGAACTGAATACATGTATAAAACAGACAAAATTATTACAAAGAATTTTATTGCAAAATAATTTTATAAAACATTGCATATTTGCAAAGATTAAAAGACAAGATTGAAAAAATATAATATTATAAACAATTAATTTTAAAGACAGTACCATTTTGGAGAAAAAATGTTCCTTGTTGTTTGTGTTTTGTACTGGGTTGATGAACAGTCCCTCTCTAGCATCTGATAATAATCTACCACCATTCTTACATTCCACTCTCATAGTACCAGGTTAATTTTCGTTATTATGGCAAGTAACATAGCTACAAATCATATAGCTAATATTTCTTAATGCTTCGAAAGAACAATATTTTGTTTTTATTTTATCCACTGTTGTTTTTTAGTGTCAAAAAACGAAAATTTGCAATTATCAATGTAACTATAATAGTTGTAATTTGGAGCAAAACAATACACCATTATGCAGTCTGAAAGAAAATCTTAATGATTACAAAGTTTTAATTAAATACTTATTACAAATATTTCGATTTTCTTATTATTTGAAAACGTAACCAATAAATATATCTTCGAATCCCTATCCTTCCATAATTTTACAAATTATATCAAGTTAACAATATCTAGTAATTATTAGATATGTGAAGATAATTTGGTAATTTGATAATAGTATTTTAAATTATATTCAGGTTGACTATGATTGACAAATTTATATTTTTATAAAAAATTGCTAAATACAATCGATGTTCATTTTTAGGGTTTTGTAGGTATGACCAAAAAACCCTTATACCGTCATTTTGTCGTCTGTCTGTCTGTCTGTCTGCCTGTCTGTCTGTCTCTCTGTCTGTTTTTTTACAATTCTGTGTAGGGTATCAAATGAAAGCCCTTGGTACGTGGATTAACGATCAAAATTTTATTTTTGCAAAATAAATTATATTGTGTCGATTTAGTCAAAATTGTGCAAAAAAAAATTATCCCACACCCTGTAGCCCAGATGGTTTGAACTAAAAATCTGAAAAAAATCTAAGTAATGTACATTGGTGTGAACCGGAATAGTACAACAGGAATTTTTGATCAGATTATGTTTTCTGAAAATAACGCATTTTTTGTATTTTAAACTAAAATATGTAAAATATTTAATCCGCTATTTAACATAATAAACGAGTGAACCTGCGTAGTACAGTGGTAACGTTGTCGCTTCGTGAGTTGAAACTACTTTAAGAAACTACTGTTCGAATCCCGTCAATTTTTATTTTTCTGTTTTTATTTTGTTTAAATTATTTTGTCAAAATTCTAGTTATATTTTGGCAAATGTTGCATTTAATTTTTAAAAGCGTAAATTTAATAACCCGTGGGAAGTGTTGAAATTATAATTTAATTCTATGTTTGAATGTATACGAAATCAGAGGGGCGGAGCTTATGACTTAAACAACCAATGGAAGCCGTAGGCGCAATTTTCAGAATATGAACCTTGCTATATAAAAAAAAATACTGCAAATATTTAGAAACCCAAATAATGGTATTAGGCATTCGAATTATTATTAATAAAAAAATATTTTTACATAAAATTTGTTTTGGTATTCCAAATAATTATCATTCCTTACTAAATATCTGCGAAACCCTGAAATGTGTGAAAATTCACACTTCACATATTTTTTTTTAAATTTTGACGTCCTTTGTTGCTTCGGCAATTAGCTAGAACAATTCTTATTTTTTTAAATTCCATGCGTGTGTTACCACTACGCTACGCCAGTTGGCAATCGGTATTCATTAAAACTCGGTTTTTTATTATATGTTTATAATAAAGGATTATTTTATGTATCTTTTCATGATTTTTTCTATTAGCTACCTCACACATTCTTCGCATTGCATGCAAAAATTAAAATGGTATTTTAAATATGCTGCACTTCGTCTTGTTATTTTAGGTGCGTCTCACTAGAAAATTATAGCCTAACGTGTATTAATTAAAAAACATATAATAAGAAAACAAACTTAGTGCGACCAGAGACGGTTTAAATACAATCTTAATACACGAAATACAAGTACGAAAACCATTAAAGAAAATAATGATCACTTGAAACAATATAAGTGTTCTGAACCAATGCAAAACTAAAGGGAGACAACGTCGTTTTGTCAATAATTTATATACGGAATTATATAGGATTTCCAGGATCTAAGAAGGTTTAGTTAAATTAGTACAACGGCACAGATTAATGAAGAACACGTTGACCCCGCGGTGCAGAGGGTTGTAAAAACTGCAGAAGGAGAGGTTGCAGCTTAATCCCTTTGACATAAATTTAACTAAACCTAACTAAATCTTTACATCTGTTCTGGCTGTAACAACATTTTAGTACTTTTAGTAAAACTAATCATGGTGCGAATAATTTAATTATTTTGTTTTCACTATACGAGGGTTGTCCGTAAAATATGGTCTACAATTATTTATTTTTTTTTGAAAGAAAAACACGTTTATTTACTATGAGCTATACATTGTTGGAGAAAGCCTGGACTTTTCCTGGATTTTTCTAAATAATCCCCGTTGTGATCGATGCATTTTTGCATGCGGTGTAGCGTTTTTCGTAAACCCATGTCATAGAACTCTCCCGCCGCGGCGCGCAGGTAGCGTACGACCTTTTCTTCCAACTCCTCGTTGGTCCTGAAATTCGTCCCATCCAGGTATGACGTCAATGCAGGAAAGAGATGATAATCACTTGGTGTTAAGTCCGGGCTGTAGGGTGTGTGACCTTATCCCATCCTATGAAACCGATGTCCGTGCGGCAAGCTGTTCATCATGGACGTCTGTACGTTCGTTTTTAAACTAGCTGCATCATTTTCGCACGTTTCTGATGTCCATACACTTCACATATCTGTCGATAAATTTCTATAGACGTAGTGTCCTTAGCACGCAAAAAACGAATCACAGAGCGAAACTCACACCTACCGCCAGGTTAGTTACGTTCTGTGATTCGTGCGACGAGTGGAAGCGCCATCGCGGACGGTTACTTACCAAGCTCGGAGTGGTGGAGATTTGTAGGCGGGGAATCAAGCTACACGTCAGTGTTGCCAGATCTTATTTTACTGACAACCTTCGTATATAGAATGCCTATTCACAGAGTCTTATACGAGTCTAGGATTGAAGACAGCATAAAGTTTTAAGGTAAGTTAAGATAAGGTAATATAAATCTATGAAATATATATCTTCAATGAACACGGGAGTCGAAAAGAAAAAAATCAGGCGAGTTGTAAATCGAAAAAATAAGACCCTAAGAGACCGAAAATAGAAGATAATCAATACTTGTGAATCAATGTTTTTTTTTGGGATACAAATGAAGGACGTATTCTTATCTAATATCTATATATAGTATCTATTCTTATGTAGCTCCTGTTTTACTATTTAATTAACGTTTGCCACTTCTTCCAGCCATGAGTCGCCCGAAGCGCTGATTTAAAATGTTCATGAGTACGTTTTCTGTAACATCGATAGGTACATTGCTCTGGTGATACTGGGTAATTAATACACATACCGGCAAATTTAAAGGAACAGATTGAAAATTGTTTTTTTTTTAAATTTTATTATTTTGTAGCCTATATCTAGATAGCTTTTAATGCTCTACTAAACAATGAACGCAGATTGTATCGACGCCAAGGAGAACAAAATTCACCATTTAATTTTGCTACTACTGTATCTTTTGGTGGAGGTTCAATTATGGTGAGGGGTGAAATATGTTTGGGAGCGCGCACAGAGTTACATCAGATATATTCGTCAAGACCATGTTGTACCTTTTACCCCATATCAGAGAAAATTTCACCCTAATGCAGGATAATGCGCGCCCACACATCGCCCACTTTGTAACAATGGGTTGGCCAGCGTGCTCCCCTGACCTCAACCCGATTGAGCATTATTCAAAAAGCAACGTACTTGAAGATTACCTGAGAGATATCAACAATATGTACACTACAGAGAAAATAATTAGATTTTTATGTATGTTCCTTTAAATTTGCCGATGTGTGTATTAATGGTCTTGGTCACTCCACCGCAATAGTTTTTCGGCCGCTTACCAAAAAGGGTGAAGTAGACTAAATGCATTAACGTGCATGATACCTACATATTTAGATTTGGAAATTTTATTTAAAAGATTTTTCAATTTATACACTTGGTAGCGAACTCGGGAGCAAAATTTTTAATATTATTATTGATAAATAGAGATATTTCAAGAAACTATATTATTATAGGGAAATTAAATATAGATATTAAACTAAACATATTTTAAACAATGGGTTATAAAAAAATTGTACATTGTGCCGCACCGGAAAAATTCGTAAGCACATGTTATTTACACATGCGCAGAAGTGACAGTTCGCACAAAATTCAATTCCTGGCAGTGGCGCACCCAGAGGAGGGGCCTGGGGGCCCGGGCCCCCCTAGGAAGGAAGAAAATAAAAATAAAAACATACAAACACACTAGAAACTAGAGATGAGGACCTTTTTTTTAGGTCTTCACTTGTATTTTAGAAGTGAGGACCTTTTTTTTAGGTCATCACTTTGTATTTCCGAAGCGAGGACCTTTTTTTTTAGATCATCACATGAAATTTAGAAGTGTGAACCTTACTCATAATTTAAATAATTTTGTCTTCAGGCCCCCCCTTTTGTTAGGGGCGGCCATTCCTGGGTGCGCCACTGATTCCTGGAATAAAATTTTATACATAATGGAATAAAATTAGTAGTTTTTGCAGTCAATCAACATTGATCACCAAATATCGGGTGATATCATTTTCACTCGCTTTCATTTGCTGCTTGGTTTATATTGAACAATGGTTTTCACGATATTGTCGGTTCTACGTATACCGCGACACTGGTTTAATACATATTGCAGGTAACGCCCATATAACACAATGTTGAGGTTCGTATAAAATGCCATGCTATGCGTGTTCGAGCTATACGATACCAAGAAATAGTTAAAAAAGCTTCAAGCCTGTGGCCGCAAGTGTAAGATCGTTTGTACCTGCTGTTTGACCGCTAAGCAAGGGCATGGCGCATGTTCATGCCCTCCTACTTATTTCAAATAATTTGTGTAAAAATATTTATACAAATTACAAGTTCTTCCTAATCGTTCGTAACCAGCTATAAACTAAAGGTACCATTCTATGTACGCTAAAAAAATTGACGAAATTGTGCCTATATGACTCCTGAATTTACTGCCGATTACTCTCGTACATATTCCTGTAGATTAAAAATATGGTCATGAAACCTGACAACAGGAGGCATAGGTGCACCTCGGGCTGTCGCGCCAATAATGATGATAAAATACCAGACATATTTTCACTTAAAGTATCACGTATTGATCAAACTTATTTGGCTGGTCTCACAGTAGAACCGACTACGTGCGATTCTTGGTCGTACGTAGTTACACGACTACGCACGACTTTTCCAACCTTGGGAATGTAATCAGCGCTCTCACACTGGAAGCTACTTAGTCGTGCGACTACAGACGTGCGTTTATTTCAGACCTGCGACTCGGATTTTTATGCGTACGACGCACGACTTGCAGTTTTTTTTTGGATTTGTTTGTGAGTACTCATAGACACGAAAAAATAATGCTTTTAATTCAAGAAAGAGAGTGTTTGTGGAATCAGAATTTCTTGCTTTAAATCGTCCATTAAATGGTGAAACTCGCCATGTCTCTTCTCTTTTCGTGAATATCTGGTTAACCCATTCCGTTCTTCTTGAACATATTATTCTTCGCCTTATCAACTACTACTTTCAACCAGGTAAAACAACAACCCATTCATCTTTTCAAAATATTCGAATACGAATAAAACCTACAAATATGAAAATCTGAATCAAAATTCACGGCAAGCACAAACGATTCCGACAAGTATGCTCCAATATGAGAGCTCAACTCGTACTACCAAGTCGTCGATAGTCGTCCATAGTCGGCAATCGAATGTAGTCGGTTCCAGTGGGAGACCGGTTTTTAATGTTAAATAACTCACGCTAATAGATTCTTTCGTTATCAGTGATAAGCACCATTAATCTTGAAAGTTTTTTATATATTTTCATCTTCTGAGCTTTATCTTGCAACATCTTAATAATTGCTCTGCTCTTTAAAAAAATCTGATATTTTCGTTTGTTTGCCTTTTCTTGATATATGTTATCTTTATAGCACGGAGTTAGACATTTATGTAATTCTCTCTTCTGAATTTTGCACTCATTTCAGTGGAAAGAACTGTATTCATAAAATATAATTCCAATTGTTTGGCTAAAGCTGCATTCAGAGCTCTGTAAATCAACACGTTGTACGCTATGGATAATTTTTAAACGAGGTCATTTGGTATGATCGGACATGCTCGTGCTTTATCGTTGCTATACTACTGTTGAGCGATATAGTACGAGCTTGTCCGATCATACCAATTGCACTCGTTTAAAAACTATCCATAACGCACAGAGTGTTAATTTACTGAGCTCTGAATGCAGCTTAAGCTTGTACCGTCCTGTACTTTTTAAGTTAAAATTTTGAATTTCAGACATTTTATTTGTGCTTTCAGCCTCTGAATTGATTTTTTATAGTTCTGAAACCATTTCCACTACATCAGTTTCACCAGAGTATTATCCTACGTAATTCTTGAATATATTCACGATTCATATCATCTAAACTTTTCTCCCGTAGAGACTAGGCAAGTTCTATTATCAATGTTGTACAGGGGTTTTCCCAATTCTCTAATTTTGTTATAGCGAAACCGTACTGTAAAAATGCCATGTTATACGGGCAGGGCCACATTTAGGCCCAACTGAGGCCCTAAGTTGAAAAGTTTTTGGAGGCCCTAAGCTGAAAAGTTTTTGGCGGCCCTTTTTGTATTAAAATTTTCTTTAGGATCGTAGCTTTATTCAATTTACACACCCATCCAAAGGTAAGGCGCTAAACTAGAACTTATTTTGCTTAAATGTAAATCCGACCCTATATAAGGGATTACTTGTATACATATACTGCATTTTATTGCATACAATAAGTCACAGATATTTAAGAATTTTTTATTCAGACTCATTTTTTAGGGTTTTGTTAATATGACCAAAAAACCCTTATAACGTCACAATAGTCATCTCCCTTATATGTCTGGTTTTTTTTCTGTTAGTCCGTACGGTAGAAATTGTAGCCAAACGGTTGAATATAGAGATTTGAAATTTGGTATCTTTGTACAACTCTTAAATCCGCATTTATGAAAACTATAGAGTTCAAAAAAACAAGTCGTGGGAAAAATATTTAAAAAAACATGTATTTAATGAAAAAATAAATATTTTTAAAAAATTTTGAGTGGGGTATCAAATGAAACCTTTTTTTTGAAAAAATATTTTATTTATGGTATTTTTGCCGTAAATGTGTCTAAAAACTTTTGTCCCCCACATGGTTTCCCTGAGCGGTTCATCTAAAAATGTGGAAAAAAACGAAATGTACAGTTAAGGACATGTACATGTTTAAATATGTAGATTAAGGATCGGAAAATAGTTTTTTGAAACATCTTTATTATTTACTAGTTCTGCAAAAAATGTGCTAAAAAATGCCTTGTCCCACACTCTTTAACCCAGCGGGCTAAACTAAAACTATGAAAAAATTCTGAGTACTGGAAATTGGTGCAAACCGGAATAGTACAACAGGAATGTTGATCTGATAATTATTTCAAAAGTTGTAGAATTTTTTGCAATACCGTGCTTAGAATATTACTCTGACTGACTAGAACAGGATAGCTATATAGCTGAAAATTGATGCAAGCGCATCTCCAGTACGGTTGTTGTCTCTAGATGGAAGCACGTGTTTTTCGTTTAAGAGTTATCGAAATTTATGATTTTTAATAAGTCCCCACAATTTGTTACTTACTAAATACCTACAAAGTCCTGAAATGTGTGAAAATTCACATCACGCCAATTTTTGTTCATATTCAGTATTATAAATGCATGCTATTAATAAATGAATTACAATCGCATTATTTGGATTTAATGTTTGATAACATCGTTATGTTTTCATTGGTTGTATGAACGTGTACTAACTTATACATTCTACTCTCAAGGTACAAATTTTGTGGTTACATTGTTTGGTTAATATAATTCCCAAAATTCACACGTTCATCCTGTAATTAACAGGGCTGTTACGTACTATAGGGATATTAAGAGTCATGTTTCAATTACGACCTAATGTATCATGCTCCCAATTTTCAGATCAACAAGTTTGAACATTTCAAAACAGCATTATCAGCAAATTAATACCAGATCAGTAGTTTTACATATTTAAGAGAAAGGAGGAAATGAAAAGTGTATTATATTCGTTTTTAGAAATATTTCAATTCAACAATATAATATTACAGAAATTTATGGCAAAAATTAAGCATAACATTAATTATTTCAAAAATAAGTTGATAAATTGAATGAAAATAAGAAAGAACTTATTATTAATAAATTTTCAACGTTTAAGTGGCGCATAAAATAAGAGCAGGTTAGTTCTCCGTTTCCAGTTCTCCGGCAATGAATATGGTTTATTTTATTTTTTTGTGGTGAGATCTCCGCATTGTTTTAAAGCGTACGAATAGACATATGCTTATTGTTACACTGAATAAAAATGCGATGCTAGATAGAGAATATAACCATTTTGTTGATTAGTTCATAGGCAATCTATGATCTGAACCTCACCACAAAAAAGAGACTTTGTAAGAAATCCACGTGGTAAGAGTTGCATTTTGACCTATCCTATTAACCTTGTATAAACATCTAACCATTATTACCGACTGCCAACATATATAAGGGAGGTATTGTGATGTGATATTACCGATTTTGACATTTCCAGATTTCGATGGATCTCCATGAATTGAGGTCCCTACATAACGTTCTAACTATTTTTAGCATGGTATCTGTCCGTCTGTCTGTCTATCTGTCTGTATGTCTGTCCGTCCGTCTGTCTGTGTACACGTGCAGAGCGAATTCGGCTAAAAGGATTTTTATGAAACTTCATATTTAAGCTTTTGACATCAATGGCACGAGTTGATCAACTTTTGGTAAAAATCGGTTGCCTAGAAATGGGAGTTTACTCGTGTCGATTTTAAGATTTTTGAGAAAATTTAAGAACAGAAAAATATTTCGAAAAAATTTATTTAATAGGAGTTGCTATAAAAGCAATAAATAACAACTTTTATTAGAGACATTTTTTGAAAAACTCGAAATTAATTCCAAGTATCTATTTTTTCATAATTATATTTAACGTTTCCATGGTCATGATATCTCTGTTAGAAAATATTAGACCAAGTTATTTCTACTCTGCGGCTAGAATTTATTTTATACAAGTACTTTGTGATGGCGGTCGGTCCTGTGGTGATCACAGCTACTAAGGCAATTAGCAAGGACAATTCTATTTTTTCTATATGTAAATGTCATGCCTGAACAGAATTTGAACCCAAGACCTTAGAAACGCAGAGCACGTGTGTTACCACTACGCTACGCTGATCGACCAACTAAGCTTTATGCTAAAAACCTAAAAGAAGAGTATATTAAAGCTGGACTAGAAATAGGTTTGGATAGATCATACTTAATGACCAAATTTGAACCGGTTGATAATCTAAAAATTGTTAATAATCTAGACATACAAACAAGCAAGAAGGTATAGAAATTAGATTAGGCAATTCATCAGCTTATAATGTATAGTAATATTAATATTAGATGAGAAATATGGTAGTTGCGCAGGTAACGATTTTGTTATGGGTCAAGTTTACTATTTTGAAATGACAGACGTATTGTCATGTATGACTTAAGTTTTTGTGAAAGACTGGCGTTGATGGCCCTATATTTTTTCTTCGGGTAGTAATGAAATAACATGAGTGAAGAATTCTTTTCTTAATTTAATATTACTCTACCAGCCAAATTTGTCCATTGCTGAGTATAGACCGCCTCATTACTTCCCAGTAAATTTTCGTTATCTCAATTCGATTTTTTTTTTGTACACTTGCAAAAACGCTATTTCGTCACATGTTCGGGCCACTTCCATTTCAGGTTTTCTACTCACTCTCTTATGTCACACACAGCCCTTTGTTTTCTGATCCAAATTTTTATTTTACGATCTGATTTTGTTTTTCCATTTAATTTTGTCATATTAACCTATAAATAATATTTGAACGTTTATTCACAAATATACTGAAAGTCGTTTGTATTATTTATTTAGGAGGTTGGAACTTGTACGTTGTTCTGTACTTGGACATTTACTACAACTCCAGTAAGCTGCGAGTAATAAGAGTTTCTGTAGCTTCGTGGTAAGCTGGTTGCCTACGGAGCACAGGAACGCCGATCAAATCCCTTCAGTCACTCAAAAATGTCTCCGTTCCGAAACTGTACAGTTAGCTCTGCAGTCAACTTTTTCCATTTAACACTTTAGAATGAGTTAACATGACCGGTCGAAACATCACGTCGACCACCTGGCTTTCGTATAACACCGCAATACAGTTATTCCCATAATAGGTATTATTGTTACTAATAATATAAAAACTTGAATTTCCAAAGATTTTGTTTTTTCCAAAAAATCGGTTTGACAAAGAAGCTATCTAACATATGTTCATCTAAAAAATTTCTAGTTGGCTTTGGAATTTTTGTGAAGGTAAGTCTTAGAGCACATGTTACAATTTCACTCATTACGTTTAAATTGTAAAATGTAAACAAAATACATGTTGCCGTAAGAAACCAACATACAATAATTTTCCATGGTCTGCTAAGAGTTTTTTTTTTTTTGAACAAGCGTTTTTATATAATTTTAGACATATTTCCTTAATGTAACAAAAGTGTTTTTGCATCAACTCTAACATGTATTCCGAATAAAAAAATCATATTATTATACGCTATACCCTGTTCAAAACGATGATATAGTAATAAAATCACGTGAAAGATTGAAGTCGCTACCCTATTGGCTGTCGCATGAAGTTAACAACAACTAAACAGCCAACGAACGACGAGAGATCGACGAAATTATCACGTGTATTGTCTGAGATTACTATCTCTTCATTATGAATAAAGTATAAGAGTTTCTCATTAGGTGGCGACCCAAAGGCCGAGAATTTTAAAGTGCTGTTTGGCTTGTCAATGGCTTTACTTTACTGCAGTGTTCCCCAACTACCGGTCCGCAGATTGTTTTGCCGGTCCGCGAGATTTTTTGCCGGTCCGCAAAATTATTTTTATGTGCTGTTAAGAACTCGGTCCTTAATCAGTTAATTACTTGTAATAATTAAGTAATAATTTGTTTTTTTTTTCACTAATTATATTTGATTTTTTATTTGTTGTTTTTTTTGTGTTTGTAATCAGTGCAAAAAAAACTTTTGCGATACACATTACTTTCTAAACTTGCCGGTCCGCGATTTTTTTCTAGGTCGCATGCCGGTCGGCCATGAAAAAAGGTTGGGAAACGCTGTTTTACTGTACGTCGTGTAACTGTTAATGAATATAATGGGTCACGGGCCAAAAAGCTTAAGAATCACTGCGTTAGAAAACATCACTTGCATATAAACTTTTAGGTCTTGTCTCCTTTGTATAAATAAAATATTACGTGACCAAAAAATGATGAATGTAATTATAGAATTTAGTTATTTTTTTATTTTTTATTTATCCTTTTATTATGTGTATTTACTCTGTTGTCTTATAGCCCCAAGACAACAGAAAATGTATCTAAACATAATGGTATGTCAGCTTTAAGCTTTCTTAAAAAACTATTGTTTCACTTGCTTTAAACTATAATTATAAATGGAAATGAATGTATTGATTGACAGTATTTAAAATGAAATATACAACGAATTTTTTTATAATAAAAAATTGGTTGATGTCAGAAACATATTTGAGAAATGCAGTTACTACTACTTTAATGTTCAACTTTGTTTCTGACAGACTGGAAATTTGTTTATTTTATATAAAGTAGGTTATGTCTATGTGAAAGACAAATAATTTTTGTAAATTCACTAAATCTTAGCTAAATGTAAATAGATAGAGTAGAAATATATATTATATATGTCAATTTAATCCCAAGTATTATTAGATTATTGTAATTTTTACAAAATTTGTGTAACAATATATATGTAATATAAGTAGTGGAGTGGACCACAAAATTTAATGAAACGAACTCAAATGATTTATATTTATTTTTTTACCTAACAGGGAGGTGTTTATCGTCTTATTGTGTGCAATTAGAGTTAAGGCGCCTCAGACGGTGTCCAAGTGTTCGCCAACGCTCGTTCTGACGCTGGCCGTTACATGTAGCACTGGCGGACACTTGTACATGCGTACCAAACAGACGATGTATAGATGAAGTGCTGGCTAACTTCAAACATGGGCCAACAGTTTTAAAATGGCGTCTGACAGTGAAAGTGTGGTTATGGTTGTAGCTTCGACCTTGCTTTTGATATTTAAATTAAATTAAAAGTATAAAAAAATAGTTTTTACTTTAAGTAGACTTCATAATTAAGCAAATATGGTTATAGCCTTCCTCTTGAGCACAACACTCTCGTCTGATGTGATGACAAGTATGTGCGCTTCGTGTGTACTGTGTTAACATGCATATACAAGTCTGCACCGATGTTGGTCAAACTACTTTGACATGTGATGAGAATACCGCAAGCGAAGGTCGGCCAGCGCCAAGCCCAAACTACGTTGGCTGTGATTTGTGACTCGTTACCCATACACACGATCCGCGGAGCTAGACAACATTGGCCGTGGGGACGCTAGAGCCCGGATAATTGAAAATCCCAGTTATTACGAACTACGATTTTATTTTGCTAAAAACCTTACAATATATATATAAATAATTCATAGTCTGTTTCAAGGATTTAAGCGGAACTAGATTTTGAAAACTAGTATCTTTTAACGATTAAATGAGCAATAGGCTACTTCAATCGTTACAAAAAGAGCCCGTGACAACTTGATA
This sequence comes from Liopterus haemorrhoidalis, assembly GCA_963971575.1. NCBI lineage: Eukaryota > Metazoa > Arthropoda > Insecta > Coleoptera > Dytiscidae > Liopterus > Liopterus haemorrhoidalis. Next base: position 32,517,593 of record OZ020615.1, read on the forward strand.
AAATAAAAGTTTCACTTAGTTTTGGTTAAATGTTTGGAATATCCTATATGTGTGCGTATATAATATATTTATAACCATTTAGGCCCAACCATACCTACTGTGCATTACGTTCTTTATCTAAAGGCAGTGGTTCTCAAACTTTTTAATGTGAAGCCACCCCAAATCGATTATGTCAAATTTTTGACACCCCCAACAGCATGTACATGAAATTATAGACATTTTATTAATCTTAGTAAAATATGTTTTTTTAAATTAAAAATATGTTTTTTAAATGAGAACCAAAGAATCACAAAGTTACAGGATTATTAAGAAATTTTGTTAATTTTTATTAACATTACTAACATTATTTGAAATTAAAAGTGTGTTCTTAAAATGAGAACAAAAGTTAAGTTGGTTTTATACAGTTCAATTTACTGATGAATAAATTGATCATTTTATTTTTGTCAATTAATAGAACAATTTATTGATAACCTTGAAAACAAAAGGATCACTATACACACAGCAATTTATATATCAAAATGAAAATTGTGAAAAAAAATTTTCTACATAATTACGAGCTGTGAACAAAAACAAAAGAAATAAGCTAGATGATGGTGAATTAGAACGTTTGCGGTTCTGTCACATTTGAAAACGAAACAAATAGTCTAAACACTTCTTGGTTATGGTACAACTAAATAGTTGGCAATAACTAAACAAATAAAAATATACCTAGAATTCCCGAAAAAATTGATCAGAAATAAAACTTGTTCTATTTTCAAACTAAATTGATCAATATTTTCATCAATAAATTGAACATGAAATTTGAACACTTTACACACATCAATAAAATGAAGGTCAACTTTTTCAATTTATTGATCAATAAATTGAACTGTGTAAAATGCACTTTATACAAAAAAATTAATGGGTGTATTTTGAACAAACATACTCGCATTTCATATTCTACCGACTTCAATATTGTGACGTTGTCGTTCTGTCTATAAGGCAGCATCGCTCAAAGCTGTACCGCTAATTAAAATTAAGAAAGCGCTGTATCGAGTAGTAATTTTAAAACGATCGGAAGTTAATATAGGCATCCACGAGTTGTATCTGTTTGCATTCATTCATTTACGAAAAATTTCATTATGCTAGGCTGACCAGATTTTTTTACAGAAAAAGAGTATACTAAAAAAAAAGGTCACACTCCAAAAATACTAGTAACGAGCAAAAAAAGGTCTTCACTCCCAAAATAGAAGTGATTAGCAAAAAAAGAAAACGTCCTCACTCCAAAAATCGACGTAATAAAAAAAAATGTCCTCACTTCCGCAATAGATAAAAACTGATAAAAACAAGTAACCAGCAAAAAAGAGTATATTCAGGTTTTTTTTTTTTATAAAAAGTAAGAGTATAGAAAATATTACTCAAAAAAGAATATAATACTCTAAAAAAGAGTACGTCTGGTCACCCTACATTATGCGTATAAATATATACAAGGTGTCTCAAAAGAAATTTTATATTTAGTGGATCGATTAAAAAAAAAGTAAGCCGTATATAGAAAAAATGTTTATTAATTATTAAAATACACTTTTTGGGGATTTATTTCTTAAAAATAATATCGTCTAAATGTAGACCCTCGCGTTCTCGGCACTCATTTAATCGAACAATAAAATTACTTATGACGTCTCGGCAGGTGGACTCAGGGATGGCTGCCATTTCGTGACGGATATTTTCTTTCAAATGCGCCAGTGAAGTCGGTTTATTGGCGTAAACTTTAGATTTAAGATAACCCCATAGGAAAAAGTCCATCGGGGTTAAATCTGGACTGCGTGGAGGCCAATTTATGTCACCTCTCCGGGAGATCAATTTGCCTGAGAAAATTTCACGAACACGTGGCAGAGACATATTGGACGTGTGTGAAGTTGCTCCGTCCTGTTGGAACCATGTTCTTTGGTTATAGCCAGGAAAGTTTTGCAGTTCAGGTACCAAGAAGTTGTCTAACATCTCCACATAACGCTCTGAATTCACTGTAACTGCACGCTCCCTTTCGTCTTCAAAAAAGTAAGGGCCGATAATTCCTCGCGCCGACATCGCAGCCCATACGGTCACTTTAGGCGAATGTAGGGGTTTCTGATGTTTGCGTTTCGGATTCGTTGCACTCCAGTAGCGGCAGTTCTGCTTATTTACGTGGACATTAAGATGAAAATGAGCTTCATCCGAAAACAAAATGTTGGTAAACGTTGAAAATCGCTCAATCACCTGATTTACGAAATTAAGCCTCTGACTGGCATCTTGGGGCTTTAATTCTTGCACCAATTGAATTTTGTAGGGGTGCAGCTTTAGGTCTTTGTGCATAATGCGATGTAATGATGATCTATGCACATTTAAAGCACTTGCGCGCTTCCGAATTGAAAGGTTCGGGTCGTCACGAACAGACTGATTAACATTCTCCACGGTTTCTACCGTTCTTGATAACCTAGGTTGCCCGGATTTTTATTTATTCAGCGTTGTACCAGTCTCTTCAAACTTTTTAACCCAATGTCGAATGAGAGGAATGCTTGGCGCATCATTTAAGTGGCGAAAACCTCGAATACTGCAGAATTTTCTACGCGCTACAGTCGCCGAATCACCGTTTTTGTAAAACTCTCGCACGCATAACGCGCGGTCTGCTCCCGAGAAACGCTCCATAGCGACTAAATTCCCGAGAGCCAGGCTACCGATTGACATAACCCCCGCGCCCCTCGGATACATTGCGTTCACGCAGTAAGCTAAATAAATATAAAATTACTTTTGAGACACCTTGTATATATATACAATGCTAAATTTCACACCACTCACGCTGCACCCCTAGAAATAGTGAACGGCACCCCCGAGTGCTGCGGCACCCACTTTGAGAACCACTGATCTAGGTATAAAGAATTGATAACTGATTTTGAGTAACTTGTCATGCTGATTTCGATATTGAGTTCCATATTTTCTATCACGTAAGGCTTTTAAAGAAACAAATATTGAAAAAAAAACAAGCATAATAAATACAAAGAATTTTATTACAAAATTATTTCACAAAATATTGGTTATTTGCAAAGAAAGAAAAAATTGAAAAAAGATAATATTATAAACAGTTAATTTTCATTTTTCCTCTAAGACCTTACCCTTTTTAAAGAAACATTTCTCCTTTTTATTTGTCTTTTGTAATTGGCTGATAAAATGACTTTAACATCCAACAGTGGTGATATCATTCCCACATTTCAGTGCCCCTGATACATTTTCTCAATCTCTTTTAGTTTTGATGGAACCTCTCAATCTGTTCCTCAATTACTGCCTCAAGGTTTACTGGGAAAAATCTATATGGTTGTGTAAAAAATAATTTTTTAAACTCATATTGCAGCCGAGCCGCTTAAAACTTTGTAGCATATTTTCAACAATGAGTTCGAAATTTTAGCAGTAGTTTAAAACAAACAAAAAATTATATACTCACGGAATTATAATTTGATGAATTATGATTTTAGACACAATGCCTTCAAATATTTTTTACGTGATAGAAAATAATGTTATTTGTCTTTTCACAAACCAACAAATTCTAAAGTGACTAAATTACATTTATCTGAAAATGGAGCTATTTGACATATTTTAAAAAAGACGGTTACATTCTGATGAGACATTGTTCTCAAGCTATGCATCGCGTAGTCTCATGAGCGTAGTTTTTTTTTTTTTTGAAAATATTGATGTATGCCAATTTATATACTCGTAAGGCATTCCATGGACAACGCGGCTACGTGGCTTATTTTGGGGAATAAAACATTTAATTTGCAAGTTAATAAATTCATTTTCTTAAGAATTTTTACAGCACGCGCATATAATTTTTCTATCGTTATTTTGAATTTGTGTAGTCTAGTTCTAAAAATTAACATTTTTTGCATTGTTTGCATATTTGCACGAGTTCAGTGTATTCTTCTGTTATACCTACGTTTTATGTGCAAAAAATGAAGTGATATTTAGCGTCTTATTTTAGTCCGATTTGAAAAAATAATTACGTAGAACCCACGAGCATTATCAATGATTATATCCATCACATTAATGTTTTCGAATAATTATTATTTCATACATAAATCATAATTGCATATTTAAAATTGAATGACAATTACAGACGTTTTGCAAGGGCACGCCGAGAAAATTCGCAGTCCAAAGGAATCGAAGTATCAATAAATTTGAGAAACACTGAGATACTAGATTCATTTTTGCTAGCGTCGGTAGAAATATCGTCATCATCTAGAGCAGAGGTTCACAAATATTTGTCCCTCGGAGGCATTTTCAAGGAATAATTTTAGCACGGAACCTCAGACAAAGTTGAGCACACTTTTTGATTGTGTCAGTAACCGTCAAAGCCTTACTTTGCATACAGAGATTCATTTAATTTATCTTTAAAAATATCTGCTAAATATAAAAATTTGCAAAGATACTCTTCATCACTCAATATTTTAGCCAAATTAAACTTGTAGTCATTAAAAAATGATTGAACTTCATTCCATAATCTGAACCAACGAGTCATTGTTATTTCTTGAGATTTGTGAATACTTTCCATGTCATCACACAAAATTATGAACAGCCTAGCTTTGAGAGGCCTGGTAATTATTATGAAATTAATAATTACCACAAATTGGTCCAGAACCTTTTGAAGAGAGGAACGTATTTTTTTAAGCAAGGGCTTACCTTTAGATGACGCTGTGAATACTGCTGCATTTCTTCACTTTTTCTTTTTTTCTGGTTATAACTCATGCAGTCTGCCTAGTCATTACTTTCGCGCCAGACCTACACACATCAATGTAGTTGGCCCATGGATTCCCATTTACAGTGAAAATATACCCAACAAAAAATTTCTGAACTGGCTGTGTATGATGGAAGCGGCTTGCAGAATCTGCCAGAAAGACCCTTAGTTCTGATAGCGGACAAATACCGACAAAATATACAGTCCAGCGATATTAGTTTCTTCGTCAATTTGGAGAGAAACGAAGTTTTTCGCAACTGATTCGTGAAATCAAGTTTCTGTTTTACGTCATTTGTTAACTCCCTAATTCGTGGTATAACAGCCATATTTGATAAAATCATAGACATTATCAGTTTGGTGGCCTTTTCATTAAGCATGTACTTAACGAGGTCGGCTACGAAAGGCTTAATAAGACATTCAGCAATAGTATGATGTCTTTTTGTACTGATCTTTTATTTTTAACTCTTGGAAAGTACATTTTGGGAAACCCAGACCTAGAACAGTCTTTGTCAACCTTTTGCAAAAACCCCCTTTGAGTGCAATGCGTATTGCTATCGCCCCTCCCGTATTTTATTAAAACATTAGAGACAATATTCTATGTCGAAAAGGAAATTACCTACGTACTGATAACAATAAGAACCAAAATATCGTACATATTTTTCTAAAGAAAATTATACTTATTGATAAAAAAAAACAATAAAAAAAAAACAAAATACAGTCAAACGCTCACTTGAATACTCAGAATCAAGTTTATCACTTTAAGAATAAGAAGCTCTTTTTATTTAGTGACCTTTTAGGGTATTCACGACTTTTTGGATCAGAGAATTATTATTATTACTTAACTAAACAAAATTATAAGTATAAGTGTGGACCATTAAAATATTTTTGCAAAATTATTTGTAAGTCACTTTTTAATATAGTTGCAGTATCTGCCTTTTAATTTACTTTTTATTTCTTATATAATACTTTAATTCAATTTTTTTATTTTAACAATTAACTTTATCATAAAATTTAAAATAAAATATATCTGCTTGTTGGCTTGAAATCTTTCTGCCAATTTCTTGATTTATTTAACTCTTTCTACTCTTGTTTTCATTTTCTTTAATCTCACTTTTGCTCAGGACCACCTGTCTTGTTCCTTCCATGCTTTTTATTTTCCCGCATTCCTCCAGCATATGCTCAATTGTCTCTCTTCCTTCTCTACACATCCTGCACATTTTTACAGACCGCCAACATATATAAGGGAGGTATTGTGATCATACCGATTTTGACATTTCAAGATTTCGATGGATCTCCACGAACTGAGGTCCCTACATAGCGTTTTGACTATTTTTAGCATGATGTCTGTCGGTCTATGTACACGTGCAGAGCAAATTTGACTAAAAGGATTTTTATGAAGCTTCATATTTAAGCTTTTGACATCATTGGCACGAGTTGATCAACTTTTGGTAAAAATCGGTTAACTACAAATGGAAGTTTACTCGTGTCGATTTTAAGATTTTTGCGAATATTTATATATACAGAAAAATATATCGAAAAAAAATATTTTACAAAAGTTGCTATAAAAGCAATAACTAACAACTTTTATTTGAGACATCTGTGTTCATCCAAAATGCATTTCCTATCTCTTCGTCACCACACTTGAAGCGTGCAATCGCCTTGTTTTTCTCCCTATTTCCATTTTCTTTCAGATATTGCGGCCTTTGCGATGTTCAAGTTTTTTAAAATTTACTATTATATCTTGATTTCTATATCTAGTTCTTGGTGTTGTATGTGTTTCATTCTTTCTATCATTTATTGAATTACTTGTCCATTTAATCTGTTTGTCCTTACTGTTTCAGTTAAAAATTCCCCATGTTCGTAACAATTTTTTGAAAAATTGAATATAACTGAATTAATTATTTAAATACTTTTAGCACACTGTTTTCACACCGCCACCAATTCAGTTATAAACTGTACATAGATGGGATAGATATATTGTTTTACAGGTTGAGATCAACAAATATATCTAATGGCATATATGAGATTCGGGTAAATATAAAAATATTGAAAATGTAAACTTTTGCAGTACACTAGAAGAGTAATATTTGTGTAAAATAGTAATTAAAATTTTCACGAAGTTTTATAAATGAATAAATATTAGCTAGAAGCATTAAAAAACTGGATAATGCTTTTACATAAAAAGTTGCTGTAAAGAGATAATGCATTACTTTGAGTTTGTTTCATTACTTTTCCAACAAACATTTTATAATAATAATATAAAAAAAAATAGATATAGCAAAAATTTAATATGAATATGAAACATTATAGAAATGTAAGTTTTTGAAATATTTTAATATAGTGAATAGTTAGATAATATGCAGTTGCCTGCTGTGGGTTTCTTTAAAGTATTAATCAACAAAAAAGTTGTACTTGAACTTTGTCGCTTTATGGGCAACATCACTTTATACAGATTTTTAATGTTTATATTGCGCTTAAACATATTGCAAAATTATGATAATTGGTGAATGGAAATTGGTAATTCTGGGGTCCGTTCTGTTAAGCCTTTTAAAGCGAATAGAAAATATCTTCTGTACACTCTTGTAAAGAATATCCACTGCTCGCTTCTGTTAATATAGACGCTTTGAATATATATATATATATATATATAGGTATAGTTTAATGTTATTAATATTAAAACTTTATCAAAATGTTTTGTTTATAATATGAAGGCTTTATTCAAAAATGCACAAGAAATATCACATGTTGTATTATGTTACAGAAAGGATTTTTATAGACATGATACTATTTTATTTATGTAATAATATTTTTATATTTATGTATGTTGTATACATTATTGTTTAATAATAAATATAAAAGTAAATAAAGTTTATTATTAGTGATCTAACCTAAATTGTCCTTTTACTTGGGAAATTTGTGTTATTTTTGTTTTAACTTATTAGGTTTGTTTGCATGAATATCTTGAATGAAAATTAAGGAATGAGTTATAGTGGTCAACAATATTAGAGTATATACCTCACCAATAAAGTTCATTTAAACAATGACGTCACTTTATGGTACGTTTACCACGTCGCTCAATAAGCCTCCGGTTTAACTTCTTTTTTTTTTTTAATTCAACTTTATTCATCAACAAACTCTACTTAAAGAGTGATAGATTCATTCCAACGCTCCTAAAATTAAAAAATTAATTCAAATTCAGCATACCAATCAGTAATAGTTGATTTGCCAGGTGCAGAGTCTCTATAACGCTTATCAAGCCACTGTATGGCTTCAACAGTATTTTTTCCCATAAAAAAACAATGTTTAATCAACACACAAAATTCTTTTTTATCCATTCTTTTGAAAATTACAAAACTGGAATCACTAAAACCACTGTAACCTCTAAACTAATTGTCAGAATGTCATGAAATTTCCACACGTATCGTTTGAAGGTTGGTACTATCCAGAAATCATATGGGTCTGTCAACAGTTTTGCCATATATATGTCAGACCGGAGACTTATTGATTGAAGTGTTATATGCGAAAATTTATTTTTTGTAAATAATGCACACTGCCACCTACTTTATATTAGTAAAATATCAAGTATGTATGTAAATTTCTTACACTAAGTTCGCACTACCGCCCAATAAAATCCTTATCTTTATTTTATTTAGTTTAGGAGGCGATTTTTGGTAGAATCGTCAATTTTCTTTCGCTATAGACAGTTGTCGCTACCAGTCTTGTTTTTTGTACTACATTATTGCAGCCACGACCACTGACTTCGGTCAGTTTGTCATCTCGTTTTATTAATGATTTTACTAATACGCGAGCGGGAGTGCCTTTAGGGCTCAGCTATGTTATGCGCGTTAAGCCAAGACACCGGAATAATAGCCAGTTGGTGCAGCAGCAGACGACACAAGAGGCCCCTTTCGATGCATCGTGGCAGAACTTAGAGGTAAGTACAGTTACCATTTTGTTACCCCGATTTTATACCCGTTTACCCGAACGAACAGCTAGCTTACAGTCCACATCTTTAAAGTCGGTTTTCCTGACGTGTATCAGGAACGACACTACACACTGTGTTAATAGTTTGGTTATAAACACAAATTCCACAGATTTAAGAAAAATGTTTATAACAAGTCAATCTGACACATATAATCAAAAATGGCTGAATGCTGAAGTGCCACGTAAACTATCAATATGTCAATGCCGCCAATAACAGCAAAATAAAATCTTAATTTTTACTAAACAATAGTTAAAATTAGTCAAACTTTTGTTAAACAAAATTATAATTGTTGTTTTTCATAAATATATATGTTAATTATATATAATGTTAACAAAAACATACAAATTCCTGTATTAATTCTGTATATATATTTAATTTTTAAAGTTTTTTAGTTTGTGACGTAACTCCTCTGATATTGTGGATCACCTATAGACAAGATATAATCTAATCTCAAATATATTTGCTAGGCTGGCCTATATAAAACTTATCAGTGCGTTTTTGTTTTTTTTTCTCTTCGTCCCGGCGATATAAAGGCGACAAAGACATAACCTAGTTATCAAATAATGTAAGATAAAATTAGATGTGGTGCACTTTTTCATAAATATTTTTTAATTTTGAAATATAGATTTTAATTTACTAGCCCCGGATTTCGGCAAGTCGGCTGCCTTTCGCACACCCCTCCTCCCAAGAACACACATGGTTTTAGTGTACTTAACACGTTCGCCGACAGTTTTGTACAAGATGTCCCAAAATGTCACTTTTTTAGAATTTTGTTTATAATAGGACATTTACTGTGTTTGGTATGTTCCTGATAGGACTGTTTATACTAGTTTACATATACTTAAATGGAATTAAAACCTGCCCCAGCCGTCATTTGTATATTTGAATAAAAAATTAGGACGGTTTAGGCCGTCATGACCTGAGCTAGGAAAAATATTCGACGGCTATAGCCGTACTGTCCGCGAACGTGTTAAGGAATACACTTGTATTCTAGAGCAGTGTTTCTCAAACTTTTCTGGTATGGGATCCCCCGAAATTATGTAAATATTGTCCGCGCCCCCCCTATATCAAGATAGACGGAACACGATTTTTCTCGAAAAGACGACTTGTAAGCAAGTTGGGGAAAAATATGAACTAAAATTTATCCAAAAAATTTAATGGCAGTATTGAACTTTTCGAGAATAAACCAAAAGTACAGGATATCAAGGACAATTTCGAATATTTAAATGGGAACGTATGTCATATTTGGTATCTTTGGATGGAGCTTTTCAAAAAAAACAAATTTTCTTTAAACATTTTTTAAACATCTTTTACGGTTGACAAAAAACTTTTATATGACGATTATATTCCTTATAAAGACTTGAAAGTAAAGTATTTTTATTTACAAGTGTTTAAAGTGCTTCCCATTTTGATTTAAACACATTCGCATCCTAACTCTTGAGTTATCTGTAGCTAGGAGAGTAATAAAAAAATATTGTATTTTCAAGTCGTACCTACCTTCAAAGTACAACTTGAAAGTAGTTGAAGTACCTCTAATGCGAACCATTGTCATAGAAACACATCAACCGATATATACACTTTATTTGACCTTGATATAGTTCGCTTATAGTCTGTTTATTTGGTTTAAGCGGAACTAGATTTTCAAATCAAGTAATTTTAATGAATTGAATGAAGCTTTTGATCATTTTGTTTAGCAAAAGCCCATTTTACTCATTATAAAGTAAGCTAGTGACAACTTTAGAAAATTGAAATTTCATTTAGTTCTGCTTAAACGTTTAAAATAGCCGGCAGTTTAAATTAGTTGTCAAAATAAGTATATTAGATACAATATTTTAATTTAATTTAGATCTTGCAAGATTGATCGCATTTCTATTATATTTTCATGTTTGGATTTTGTCTGACTTCGCGGTCCCCCGTCGAAGACTTCACGGCCCCCCAGTTGAGAAACGTTGTTCTAGAGCTCATGAGCTTTTTGTTTTTTAGTCATTACTCGTATTTTAGAGGAAGATCCATATTTTGAAGCCATATATAAATATAGGACACACTATAGTTTGATATTATATGGGGTCTTGTGTTTCTGGACAGGAGGTTTGTTTTGAATAGTCAAATAGTCAAGTACAAAGTACGATGCATCAGCAGCTTAAATTCTGTTAGTAATTTCTTATTGTATCAGATGCACATTATTTATTATGGCGAAGAAGTATTTTAAAGTATAAACTCTTTCAAAAATATTGCCGTTAATTTTTAAATTGGTTGTGTTCTCATGAATGCGGCTACTAACAATCAGGTCATCTACACACCTTAGAATCTTATGGTAACCACTTAATTGTACGTGGTGTAACTGGTGTAACGTGGTGTAACGTGGTGTAACTGTAAGTGGTTTAACTATTTAAAAATATTTAAATAGACAAAAATAAAAACAGTATAAAACATTAATTTTATACTGTTTACATTGTACTGCTGATAGAAACAGCATGGCAGTCGAATTTTACTTTTTATTATACGACTAGCTGAAAACCCGTGCTTCGCTACGGTATTTCATATCTCTTTGTCAAGGGATGCTCTATCGAATAAAAATGCCAAACGCTTTCTAAATAGAAACCCATGCACCAAAATGAAGTGTTATAACTCAGGAAATACAAAGGTTTTTATAATTCACCCCGAATGCATATCATCCATTTAGAGGTTGATTAGGGTAAACACGTGAATTTCTGTTTTAAACATTTGTATGGGTAACCTTTGTAAGCAAAAACTAAGTCGATATCTCATTGAGTCTAAGAGATATTGAGGCATCCCTAAGTCAAATTTCACCTCATTTCACCCCTTAAAAAGCGAATTTAAAAAAATGTCTTCTTATTGGTCTCTTACGTCATGGAGGGAACGTTAGCTCCGAATTTCATGTCTTAGAACCATTGGATTTTCCATTGAATAAAAAATACCAGTTTACCCCCAAGAGATGAAACTTAAAAAAACTGTCAAAACACTTGTTTTTGAAAAGATTTTGAAAAAAGTGTTTTAAAATTAGCACGTATATGCCAAAGATGAATGTTATAACTCAACAAACAAGAAAAACTACGGGTACTATAATTCATCCCGTTTAGAGTGGATTGGGACGAAATCATGAATTTTTTAAAAAATTATTGTATGGGTGAAATTATATTTGACCCCCTTTTTAGCACCTTCGAAGTCGACTTTCGAAGAATCTATTGTTAGTGGGTGCTTACGTCATGGAACGAATCAAGTTTGCGATTTTCACATATATATGTCAAAGGAACGTTCTATCGAATCAAAAATATCCATTAACGCCATTAAGGGTGAATTTTAAAAAACTGTCAAAACCATTTCGGGACATTTTAAAAAGACACCTATTTGCCAAAAAGGAATGTTATAACTCAACAAACACATAAAATACGACGGGATATATAATTCACCCCGAATGTAGATTCCCCTCTTTACGGATTGATTAGGATAAAATCTTGAAATAAGTTTTTCGATATTTGCATGGGTAATCTTTATAAGCAAAAACTCGATAGAAAGACAAAAAAAAGTCGATATCTTATTGGTCCTAAGAGATATTAAGGAATCCTTGTAATCACACTTCCTCTTTTCATCTTTTAGGGGTGAAATTAAAAAAACTGACAAAACCATTTCGAAATATTTTAAAAAGACACCTATGTGCCAAAAAATAATGTTGGAACTAAACGAACACAGGAAAAACGACAGGATGTATAATTAAACTGAATTGTAAAATCACCCCTTTAGGGATTGATTAGGACAAAATCCTGAAATAAGTTTTTCGGTATTTGTATGGGTAATCTTCGTAAGCAAAAAGCAAGTCGATATCTTATTGGTCCTAAGAGATATTAAGGAATCCTTGAAATCACAATTCATCCCTTTTCACCCTTTACGGGTGAAATTTTAAAAAACTATCAAAACTATTTCGAGTTATTTTAAAAAGACACCTATGTGCCAAAAAGTAATGTTGCAACTAAACGAATAAAGGAAATACGACGGGATTTATAATTCACCTCGATTGTAGATACACCCTTTAAGGGTTTGATTAGGACAAAATCCAAAAATTGGTTCTTCGGCTTTGCATGGGTAGTTAGTTTTTGTAAGCAAAAACCAAGTCGATATCTTATTGGTCCTAAAAAATATTAAACAATCCTTGAAATCACATTTCACCCCTTTTCACCCTTTAGGGGTTAAATTTAAAAAAGTTGTCAAAACCATTTCGAGATATTTTAAAAAGACGCCTATGTACCAAAAAGAAAACTTATAACTCAACAAACACAGGGAATACGAAAGGATGTATAATTCACCCCAATTGTAGATCCACTTTTTAGGGGTTGATTAGGACAAAATCTTGAAATATATTTTTGTAAGCAAAAAGCAAGTCGATATCTTATTGGTCCTAAGAGATATTAAGGAATCCTTGAAATCACAATTCACCCCATTTCACCCTTTAGGGGTGAAATGTAAAAAAACTGTCAATACCATTTCGAGATATTTTAAATAGACACCTATGTGCAAAAAATTAATATTGCAACTAAACAAACACAGGAAATACAACGGGATGTATAATCCACCCCGATTGTAGATTCACCACTTTAGGGGTTGATTACGACAAAATCCTGAAATAAGTTTTTCGGTATTTGTATGGGTAATCTTTGTAAGCAAAGACTAAATCGATATCCCATCGACTCGAAGAGATATTAAAGAATCCGTGAAATCACATTTCACCCCTTTTGGCCCCTTAGGGGTTGAATTTCGAAAAATCCCTTCTTAGTGGGTGCTTACGTCATGGAGAGAATATACTCTCCAAATTTCAAGTTCTAGGCCCAGAGGTTCGGGCTGGGCGATGATGAGTCAGTCAATCAGTCAGTCAGTCAGTCCGGACACTGCCTTTTATCTATATATATAAAATCGTAACTAAGCTACCTACTCATAATCAACGCCCAGCCCAAACCACTGAACCTACAATCATGAAATTCGGCGAGTATATTCCCTCCATGACGTAAGCACCCACTAAGAACGGATTTTTCGAAACTCATCCTCTAAGTGGGTGAAAAGGGGGTTAAAAGGGGTAAAATGTGGCTTCACGGTTTCCTTAATATCTCTTAGGTCCAATAAGATATCGACTTGGTTTTTGCTTACAAAGATTACGCATGTAAATATAAAAAAACTTATTTCAGGATTTTGTCCTAATCAACCCCTAAAGGGGTGAATCTGCAATCAGGGTGAATTATAGAACCCTTTGCATCTTCTGTGTTTATTGTGTTGTAACATTCCTTTTTGGCATATAGGTGTCTTTTTAAAATATTTAGAAAGTGTTTTGACCGTTTTTTTAAATTTCACCCCTAAAGGGGTAAATTGGCATTTTTTATTCGATAGGATATCGTCTAGACAAAGAAACACAAAATTCGGGCCGTATATCCCTTTTATGACTTAAGGACCCCTTAAGAAACGATTTTTCGAAATTCGACCTCTCAGGGGTGAGAAGGGGTGAAATGTGTTTTCACGGATTCCTCTGTATCTTTTAGGTCAAGAATATATCGCCTTGCTTTTGCTTACAAAGACTACCCACATAAATGTTGAAAAACTTATTTTTCAGGATTTTGTACTAACCAACCCCTAAAGGGGTGAATCTACAATCAGGGTGAATATAGAACCCTTCGCATCTTCTGTGTTTGTTGTGTTATAACATTTCTACTAGGCATATAGGTGTCTTTTTAAAATATTTAAAAAGTGTTTTGACCGTTTTTTTAAATTACACCCCTAAAGGGGTAATTTGGTATTTTATATTCGATAGATGGTCGTCTAGACAGAGAAACATAAAATTCGGGGAGTATATCCCTTTTAAAATTTAACAACCCCCTAAGAAAACATTTTTGGAAATTCAACCCCTAAGGAGTGAAATGGGGTAAAATGTGTTTTCACGGATTCCTCAATATCTCACAGGTCCAATAATATATCGCCTTCACTTTTGCTTATAAATATTATCCATATAAATCTTGAAAAACTTATTTCAGGATTTTGTCCTATTCATCCCCTAAAAGTGTGAATCTACAATCAGGGAGAATTATAGAACCCGACGTATTTCCTGTGTTTGTTGAGTTATGAAATTCTTATTTGGCATATAAATGTCTTTTTAAAATATCTCGAAACGATTTTGACAGTTTTCAAAATTTCATCCCTAAAGGGGTAAAAGGATATTTTTTTATTTGATAGAACATCCCTTGGACCTAGATACATGATATTCGCAAAGTATATTCCCTCCATGAGGTAGCATACACTAAGACGGGATTTTTCGAAATTCAACCCCTAAGGGGTGAAATGTAATTTCAAGGTTTCCTAAATATCTCTACGGACCAATAAGATATCGTCTTGGTTTTTTCTTACAGAGATTACCCATATAAATGTTAAAAAACTTATTTCAGGATTTTGTTCCAATCAACCTAAAGTGGTGAATTTCCGAACAGGGTTAATTATACAATCCATCATATTTCCTGTGTTTGTTGAGTTATAAAATTGCTTTTGGCATATAGGTGTCTTCAAAATATCTCGAAATGGTATTGAGAGTTTTTAAAATTTCACCCTTAAGGGGTAAACGGGAATTTTGTATTCGATTGAACATTCCTTAGACATAAATGAATAAAATTCGTGAAGTATATGCCCTCCATGACGTAAGCACCCACTAAGATGGGATTTTTCGAAATTCCACCCCTAAGAAGTGAAAAGGGGTGAAATGTGATTTCAAAGATTCCTCAATACCTCTTAGAACCAATAAGATATCGTCTTGGATTTTGCTTACAAAGATTACCCAAACAAATGTCGAAAAACTTATTTCATGATTTTGTCCGAATTAACCCCTATAGAGGTCTACAATCGGGGTGAATCATGCAACCCTTCGTATTTCCTGTGTTTATTGATTTATAACATTCCTTTTTGGCATATCAGTGTCTTTTTAAAATATCTCGAAACTATTTTGACAGTTTTTCAAAATTTCACCCTTAAAGGGGTAAAAGGGTATTTACCTCGGTATTTACTCGATAGAACGTCCTCTGGACAAAATACATGAAATTCGTGAAGTATATTCCCTATATGACGTAAGTACCCACTAAGACGGTATTTTTCGAAATTCAACCCCTAAGGGCTGAAATGTGATATCAAGGATTCCTTAATATCTCTTAGTACCAATAAGATATCGACTTGGCTTTTGCTTATAAAAGTTACCCGTGCACATGTTTAGAAGCCAACTACGAATTTTACACTAATGAGCCTCTAACGGGGTGAATTTACACCTGAGGAGAGAGTGAGCGATGTGATCTATAAAGAACCATGACTTAACCACATAATAATTGCACGATGATGGCAAACCGTCAATATACCGTAGCGAAGCACGGGTACTCAGCTAGTATATATATATAGATTATTGAAGTAAATATTTAATATTTCATTCAATAGTTCCAAAGATTTCTACAAAACATACGCTAAATATATTTTGTCCCATTCTTATCACTTCGACGAATGAATATGATTCATTATGGCGCGACTGGCAAAAAAAAAAATGTTGTCTCAAAAATGTAATTTCAATTAGATAAGTAGTAATGCAGAAAATAATATTTTTTTTTATCACGTAATTTTTTTACCATACTTTAAAAATTGGAGGCTTATTATCTATGACTCATATTTACTTAGGGCCGAATGTAAATATTCCAGTTGTCTTAAGCTTCATCTAAATAAACAATGATTATAATTTGTAAACACTTGCACATTAAAAGTATTGAGTGATAAAAATCACATTCATGCGGTATGTCAAAACATTCATGCATGTATGATAGTTCTGCAGAACACAAGAGAAAGGCTACAAGGCGTGCTTTTCTCCCTGAGAAGTGTTAATAATAAGTAAATAAAAGTAAACAAAAAAGTTTATTGTTAATAAAATTAGGGGACACACTTACTGAAGTTATTTATCTAAAAATATTATCCATGATATTTTCTTTTGTGAATTACAAAAAAACTAGACGTGAAGAAGAAAAACTAAAACTTGATATGAAATCAGGATTCGCTTTTTACCTAAATCACCCCTTAAAATTAAAAGCGGCGGACATTTAATTTATTTTCCAGCCCTGTGTAATCGTTAATTCAAATTTGGGCTCTTTGTTGACAGTCTTCACTTACTTGATTACTACAAATTCCTGAAATGTGTAAAAAACTACATTTCAAATCTGTCATGGCACAAACTCTATCAAATTAAAATATTCTATTTTTGCACTACGTACGAGTACCAACATTGTACTTATGAATACATCAAATTCTAAATTGTGAGTATTCATGTATGTATGTATGTACATGTATTTATATTCCAATGGATTTATATCTATAGTAGAAAGTAATCCTGGGACCATGTCAACTCGATTGCAATGTCCAATCTCCATCGTTTGATGAAATGTTGAATTCTGAAACTAATTGCAAATTATTATGTATTAATATCAGATGAACACAGTGCTTTTGTGCAATGAGATAATAGCTATTTATGTAACGTATGCAAGTAGCGACACATTTCAAAACTAAAAACAATTGCAATGATAGTTTTTCATAAGGGTTGTAAACAGGGTTGCCAGATTTTAAATGAGGTCTCACGGGACAAAAATGAAAAAAATTACGGCGATTTTTCTGATTTTTTTTTTTTCACAATTGACGATTTTGACATAATTTTTAATTTCTTCATTTTGGCCATTTAAAAATGTATCTAATAAAAAGAACAACAAAAATAATTGAGTTCAACAACAATAATACAAATTAAATATATAATAAAATTAGAATAAGTTAATTTTTATTTATACTATTTATCTTAAAAATTATTCAATATTTATGACTTGATTTCGCTTAAGAATGACTAAACATTGATAAAAAAAAGGAATTCCGAACAATTCATTCCAAAATTCTGTTTTATCATCAACTCCAAATTTTTTAGATTCAACCTATTTCTATATGCAAAGCACTCGTCATTAGATTAAAAATCCTTTCAGATGTTGCATTTGCATGGGGAATAGGAAATATGTATAATAAACAAACTCATCTTTGATCACACGGTAATTGCCTCTCAGTAACCGTTATATTTACCATAAATCTTTTTAGGAAGATGTATTCTTCAAACAGCAAATCTTGATCTACTTTAGATGTGCTAGTGATTTCTGCGATATTTTGAAATGCTGGTATACCCGAATGCCCGATATTCATACATATTAGGAAAGAATTACTTTTCATAACAGCATCCATCACTTTTTATGCCACTATTTTATTATTTTACAGTAAAATCTTTTAATTTTTTAGCTGCGGGACATTTAAATGTTTATACGGGATGCGGGACTCGGGACAAATCACTCTTGTGCGCAGTAGCGTATTTATAGGTGCGCGCACTACGCGCAGAAGTGGGGCCCCGGATGAAGAAGGGGCCCCGGATGATGAAGGGGCCCCAGATTAAAAATGTATACATAAACATACATAGCGACGCTTAAAAGAATAAAAATAAAATAAAATATTATTTATTAAAAGTGTAATTCGACCAACAACGAATACAAACGGTGATGCGTAACGGCGTCATTCGTAAGATTAAGCATCTATTTTGAAATATGAGAAGCACCTTATCAAACAAAAAATCAGTTCTACGAGTCGCCACCTTGCCGCAGAAATTTGTTTGCAATCAACAGTGTTGATTGAACAGGTGTGGTGCAAGTTTAGGCCAGTTGAAAATTTCTAGTGATTGTTTTTGTTATCGGTAATATTGTGCTTTTGTTTTAAGTGTTAATTTGTGAAAAACAAGAAATTATAACGATAAATTAAGCATTCATATTTAGAATACATGTTATATTGATACGCATGTGTGTAATTCTTCAAAAATCAAGAAGTCTAGTAAACAGAAAAAAAACGGTTACCGCTGGTAAGTGTGTCTTATGTGTTTAACAAAAGTGTTAGTGTTTATAGTTAGTAGTGTTTATTTCTAAAAGTTTACAAATTATAGAAAAGTCTTTCGACTAAAATCGATATAAATAGATTTTTTTGGAGCAACGATTAATCGATTCATTTCGATTCAACATTGATTTAAAATCGATTTTTTATTTCGAATCGCTTTCCAGGCCTAGGCTCCAGATACATGTAGATACTTAAATGGTTAAGAATCTTTATGTATATGAACTTGTGTAATGTATGTAATAATCTATAAAAATTTGTTGAACAATCATTAAATTATTATCTGCCGGGAATTTAATACAGAATGCATATTTAATATTATGGGATAATCATTTTATTTTATTTCTTAAAAACATACATATCAGATTTATTAATGTTATGTACTTTACTTACATGTAAAATAGTAAAATAATTTAAATCATAGGTAAAATCAGTTGTCTATGTAAAAAAATATATTTATACTAAAAATAATAATTAAACTATTTAAAATAAAACTGTCGAAAATTTTCCGTTGTTGCAGATTTTACAGGTATGTATTACACATAGTATTCATTAAGAAATAACTTAAAATTTACCTAATGGAATGAGGTCCCCAAAAAATATTGCGCGTAGGGCCTCACCGACCATAAATACGCCACTGCTTGTGCGACACAGTCCCGTGCATAGCGGGACGTCTGGCATCCCTGGTTGTAAATAAAATATTTGAAACCTTATGTAAACCTGACCTTGCATATCAATGTTTAGTATCAATGGATAACGTCAAGGGCATCTAGAACTATGGAGAAAATCTTAAACTACGTATTGAGAATGGACTATAAAATTCTATCAAAATAAGATAAGAATATAAATTTTTATTAAAGGTTTAAAGAAGATAGCTTACGTGAAATATATTATTCAGAAATATAAAATATAAAATGTTGTAGTCAAAATGTAAACTTTTGTTATTTCTAGGTATTAAAAAGTTTTCCAGAACTAGCGATTAATAAAATATATGGCTTAGAATCATTGAAAAAAAGACTTAAGGAAGAAGTATTACATGCTATTTGGAAAAACCAAGATGGTCTTTCAAAATGGCGGACCATAGTTTCCAGCTGTGCAGCGGCGTAGGGCCATATTTTAAACGTCATTTAAAAAAATCTTTACTTTGTATATTTGTATGATTCAAGAGTATGACATATGAATAATGTGACATATTAAATTATTAAAAAAAATTTTTTTTCATAAAAGGGAAAACTGTATATAGGTCATTTCTTTGGTTTAAACGGAACACAGTGGAAGTTTCGTTTTTTTAAGTTGTCATGAAAACAGAGCTTGTCTAGGTTATTGCATGTTGGCATTTATTATTAAATGACATTATTTAATGGCGAGACCACGTCACTGGAAATTTTAATAATTTGCCGTTTCATACACATCGTAGCAGGCGATTATGCGCGCATGCGCATAATCTTTTTTTCTTCATAATCATAGTTATTATAGTCATAGTATTCACCAGTATTTCTGCTAGACAGCACGTAAAATTCGGTGACGTCGTCTCGCCATTAAATAATCACTCTGTATATATATATATATACTTATGTATAGCTTATGCATATCTCATATTTGTAAAAAAAAATTATATATATATATAAATAAAGTTATTATTATTATTATTATTATATAATTCATTTTAAAATATTTGAGGATATAAAAATTTAAGAAATGAGATTTGTATTAAGAACGATACAAAAAATCAAAATGCTACAAAAATTATATTTTATAGTCGGTTCCTTTGGTTTATAGTCTAGTGCCTACGTCGAAAGATACTGCACTTGATGTTAATGGAATGCCATTTGGCACACGTGTTCCTTATAAAAATTAAATCATTTTGACCTGCAGCACCTATTTGTGAATCGAGGCAGATTCAAGATGGCGGCGAAACTAACGCGCCAATTACGATGACGATAAATAATTTTTATGATAGAGTAAAATAGCTCAATACATATTTGTACAATGGACCTTTAGCTACAATTTACCGCGTCGTATGCGAATATTCGTTACTCAGTTTACAAGATACCGTCCATCATTCATTCTTAGACGCAAAAAAGTGATTTCCGAAATGGCTAACGAATTTCGTATGATATAGCTCGTTTTTTATTACCTTAATGCCGTAGATTACGAATCTGTTATCAGAATGGCGAAAATTTTAAATTTTAATAGATTTAATAATAGAATTAATTATGCAAAGTAATGTTTCACACCTGGTTTCAACTTCGATTCAGACTAGTGTTAAATAAAAAATCCTTGAATCTCTTCATTTTGTATACAATTAGGTAGTAGAGGAAGTCAGTATTGTTGGTACATATAGAGGATTTACCAACACATTACAATGTTGTCCTGATAACTAGTAAAAATATCAGAGAATATTATAAGAATTTTCGAAAGATAGTTTTCGGCCACCATTAGAATCGTATGAAGTGTGTAATAATCTATATTATTATCAAAATTGCTATATACTACTGTTTTGGATGGGTAGGCACTTAATTGTCATGTAATGAATCTCACAGTTATATAAAGAATACATGTAATTATTTTTATCGGGCAAAATACAGTCTTATATGTAGTAAATCTTTAAATTGACTCGATTTTCGAAATGTACGACTTCAATATACCCGAAATTGATATACAACTCAACAAATTTGATTTAAATAGCACATTCGATTTTCGAGCGTTATTTCGAAAGCGGCTTCATTTGAGACCAGGTGCTGCGACAAACCTGAAAGAAAATTGATGCATTCCGTATTTGCATGGAGTATCTTACTTATATGTCATAATTTACAGCCGTTCCGGCTAGATGTGTCAAGTTTTTTATTTCATTTCGAGCAAAACCCGAATAATAACACGTCATATGCCTTTTTTTATTTAATTTTTGTAATCTACAGGTCAGAATTGGTCGAGAACGATATAAAAAGTGTCAAAATAATGCGAAGTTGAGACTTTACATATTTAGGCTGCCATCTTAATTTCGGCGCCCCTCAGTTGAAACAAAATGTTAATATACGCAGATTTGCAGTGATAGAGTATATCATCATGTCTCAAATGTAGGAAAAAACTCTATCAAAATTAAAAATTTTCGCCATTTTGATAACAGATTCGTAATCTACGACATTAAATTAATTGAAAACGAGCCATATCATACGATATTCGTTAGCCATTTCGGAAACCACGTTTTTGTGTCTGAGAATAAATTATGGACGGTATCTTGTAAACCGTAACGAATATTCGCATACGGCGCGGCAAATTGAAGCTAAAGGTCCATTATACAAATATGTATTTAGCTATTTTGCTCCATTATAAAAATTAGTTATCGTTATCGTAATTGGCGCGCTATTTTCGCCGCCATCTTGAATCTGCCTCGATTCACAAATAAATGGTGTTCTAAATGGCATTCCATTATCATCAAGTGCAGTATCAAAGTAAAATATGGTGCGTAGGCACTATACTATTTAAACGGAATATGATTTTCAAATCTAATAATTTGTATCGATGAATGAAGCTTTTGATCATTTTGTTGCCCACTTGCAACATTAAAAGTTAGCTAGTGACAAATAAAAAATTTGAATGTCATTTAGTTCCTTAACACGTTTGGAATAGCCTATATCAGTGTTTCTCAACAGGTGGTCCGCGGGTTGGTTCTTGGTATCCGCGCACACAAAATTTCATTAGAATTAATAATAGGTCTTGACGCAAAAAATTTTTTTTCGTGACGTTTGTGTTCCGCCGTTAGTGTAGAATTCTGACAGTGGTCCGCAATTGTCGAAGGTTTGATAAACACTGGCCTATACAATGTCAATTCACCCTAACCTAAAAATGTTCAGAGTAAGTATTATTTACAAAGCTTAAACAAAATGGCCAAAATCCCGATTCAATCGATAAAATTACTAGATTTAAAAATCTAGTTATGCTTGAACATTTGGAATATCTGTTTCATTGATATAAGCGGAACTAATTGGGGGTTTCGTTTTTTTTAGGTTATCACTAGAAGGAAACTTGTCTAGGTTATTTCCCGTTTCTTGTTGCCATTTGAAAATTTTAAAATGTTGGAATAGTTAGGACCCTGGTCGCTTTGGATTATGTGTGAGTTCGTATCGTGAGTTCGTAAAGTGGAACTAAAGTCAGGTCGGAAGAAAATAATAAATTACGTGATTCGACATAGAACAATTATTTATTATCTTAGAGTTAATTAAACTTGAGAGTTAATACGATGTACATATCAATCGGTTTGACACTATTGTATCAGACTTTCTCTGAGAAACCCGTCGTAGCGGTTATTCGGGTGTGTAGTTGATATTATATCTTAATACGGAATGCGAGTAATTCAACGAGGCGGGAAAACAAACCCTTAATAGGCATTTTATTCACCGCTGGTCCACGTATAGATCACCTACGGCGAAGGTAACCCGACGCAAGTTCGCGAGTGCACACGGAACGCGAGTAATTCCAACGTGGCGTGCAAAACAAGCACGTAACGGTCTATGTATTCACAGCTGGTCCACGAAGAGATCATCTACGGCGAAGGTAACCCGACGGAGGTTAGTGAATGCGTACGGAATGCGAGCAATTCCGACGTGGCGTGCAAAACAAGCCCGTAACGGTCTATGTATTCACAGCTAGTCCACGTACAGATTACTCACGGCGAAAACAACCCGAAGGAAGTTAGCGAGTGCGTGCTGAACGCGAGCAATTCCAACGTGGCGTGCAAAACAAGCCCGTAACGGTTTATGCATTCACAACTGGTCCACGTAGAGATTACTCACGGCGAAGACAACCCGGCGGAGGTTAACGAGTGCACGCGTAACGTGAGCAATTCCGACGTGGCGTGCAAAACAAGCCCGTAACAGTCTATGCATTCACAGCTGGTCCACGCGGAGATCACTCACGGCGAAGACAACCCGACAGAGGTTAGCGAGTGCGTACGGAACGCGAGCAATTCCGACGTGGCGTGCAAAACAAGTCTGTAACGGTCTATGTATGCACAGCTGGTCCACGTATAGATCACTCACGGCGAAGACAACCCGACGGTGGTTCGCGAGTGCGCGCGGAACGCGAGCAATTCCGACGTGGCATGCGAAACAAGCCCTTAACGGTCTACGTATTCACAGCTGATCCACGTAGAGATCACTCACGGCGAAGACAACCCGACGGAGGTTCACGAAGAGTACGCGTGGGCAGTGTACCTACCAACAGTTGGTTGCCTCGAGATCAACTCCCTTAAACCTAAATTACCCCTGGCTTTTATAGGAAGGTGAATTTAATGTTATTTCGCGTAGGTAAGGACAGCCATACATGTGTACCGTTTGTAAGATAAAGACAACGACCGAATTTGTTAATTTTGCCTATTATTGTGGGGTTTCTCAGGAATGTTGTTTGTTTATCAGCTAACATCTGGTTTATTTCGGCGGCCGGTGCATTGACACTTGACACGCTGTGACTGCTCATAATACCTACAGCACCCTCAAGTGTCAATCCCATACCGTTCAACCCCTTGCCCTTCCTACACACCATAACAAAGAAAAACAGGCCAGATCTGTAAATTAACCTGTTCGTATATTTTCTTTTCACAACTACACGCCCTTAAACTGAAAGATTTATGAGGGTATGTCTGGCTTCCGTCTGTTTCCCAGACAGACAGATCAATTCTGTAAAAGTAAAATGACTTTCATTCATGATAGTAACTGACCTTGCTCATAGTGACAAATTTAGTTACTATTATCATAGTAACTGAGTTACAGTATTGGTCTGATAGTCTATGACAAGTTTAACTTTGAGATAACAGTCAATTTTGTTTACAATTAAAAATTTTGATATTAGAACGGGCCCAATTGAATAAATTTAATAGTTTTGAAAGTGGATAATTCGGCGTGCTACAATGTCAACAAGAAAACAATGGAAACGAATAACTTTTATTTAAAAAAATGTACAGTCTGTTCCAAACGGTTAAGCGGAACTAAATGGGCATTTAGTTCTTTTAGGTTGTCACGAGAAGGGACCTTGCTTGGGTTATTTCATTTTTCACGTTGGGATGTCAAAATTTAAAATTCCAACAATGAAACCATGGAAACGAATGACATATGTCAACATTAAATATTTTTTTTAGATATTTTAATCTCAAAAAAAAAAAAAAAAAATGAAATTTGTATTAAGAATGACACAAAAAATCAAAATATAAAGAAAATGACATTTTAAAATGATATTTACCTTAACCAAAAAATGTTTATTGTAAGTATTATTTACAAAGCTTAAACAAAACGGCCGAAAGGCACGATTTAAATGATGAAAGTAACTAGATTGCAAAATCTAGTTCCGCTTAACCGTTTGGAACAGACTGTAACACATTTTTATTTTTATTTTTTTTGAAGACAAAAAAATCAGTACATTTCTGTTAAAAATTACAATCAAAATATAATGAAAATGACGTTTTATAATGACAGCCAACTTAACCTAGTATTTGCACTGTAAGTATGATTTATAAAGCTTAAACAAAATAACCAAAAATCTGATTTAATTGTTAAAAGTTACTAGATTTCAAAATCTTGTCCCGCTTATACGTTTGGAATAGAATATATTATACCGTGAGTTTATTTCATCATAGAACATAGAGAATTCAAGAGGTTTCTAGAGGCAAGTTAAATTTTGTTAAGGTTTTGTATCATTCTTTATACAAATTTCCCGTTTATTTACTTTTTGTCATTAAAATATGTAAAAAAGCATTTTTGTTTTGACATATGTCATTCGTTCCATGGTTTCACTGTTGGAATTTTAAATTTTTAAATTCCAACGTGAAAAATGAAATAACCCAAGCAAGGTCTCTTCTCGTTAGAACCTAAAAGAACTAAATTCCCATTTAGTTCCGCTTAAACGTTTGGAAAAGGCTGTACTCGATTATAAAGATAAATAAACGCAAAATATTTTTTCTTAAGGAAATAAATAGGAATGAAAAATTAAAAATATATAAGCTGTTCACTTTTGTAAGAACAAACTATGGTCTATTTCAAAGTAGAAAAAAGTAGATAGCGCTGAGAACCGAGTACGATTTACACTGATCAAATACAGTATAGCGGGAAATTTAAAATAAGTTTTTGGTAGCCTTTGGTAGTTTTGGTAGTTTTTGTCGGCCTTGGTAGCGTAGAGGTAGTGCTCCTGCTTCACGAGCCAAAGGTCCGGGGTTCGAATCCCGGTCAGGGCATGGATGTTTGTAAGCCACAGTGTAATTGGGACATTTAGTCCTGTTCTGTGGTTTTTAAAAAAAAAAAAAAAAAAGAAAAAAGAAAAAAGTTACAACTAGGGCATGGGCGTAGCAACTGGGTTAGCAAGTATTTTTTTTTTTAATTTAAAAAAGGTTAATAAGATATTGAAATAAACAAGGCAGATAATACATTTACGTTATTTACACGAAATAAATTCAGTTAAATGGGAAATTTGAAAAAGTTACAAAGATATTAATTTTAAAAATTATGTACTATATATAAAAAGAGAGATTTGGCTAAAAGAGTTTAAACAAAGCAATAAAACAAACAATATATCTTCAGATCTAAAGTTTCTTATTTAAATAATTATTGTAAATAAAAATTAAAAATATATGTATATATGAAGGTCGAAAAATTATATCAATAACTTCTTCTTTGGGCACAATCAGCTGGGCTGTCTTTTGGCCTCACATTAGTCCTCTCACATTAGTCAGATAACCTAAAAAATATATAACGTAAAAAGAAATTACATGGAGAATTTTCTCCATAAAATCTACGCCAAGAATATAAATAAAAGTCTAAATATGTAAATAATAACAAAATATATGAGAAAAATTAAATAATATAAATAATATATATTTCCAATGTACGACAATGAACATCTGTCAACTTGGACTAAAAATAATATTTTTACAGTGTAATAGGGATGACGATCTAAACCAATCCGAAGCAAGGACAAACAGCTCCTATCTTCTTACACACATTTTTCTACTTTGAAATAGACCTGTACAATAGCTGACAATAGCTGATTGTGCCCAGAGAAGAAGTTATTGATATAATTTTTAGACCTTTATATATACATATATTTTTAATTTTTATTTACAATAAATATTTAAATAAGAAACTTTAGCTCTGAAGATATATTGTTTGTTTTATTGCTTTATTTAAACTGTTTTAGCCAAATCTCTCATTTATACATATATAGTACATAATTTTTAAAATTAATATTTTTTTAACTTTTTCTTTAACTGAATTTATATCGTATAAATAACGTAAGTGTATTATCTGCCGTGTTTATTTCAATATCTTATTAAACTTTCTTATATTAAAAAAAAAAAAATCATTTGTTAACCCAGTCTCTACGCCCATGCCCTAGTTGTAACTTATTTTAAATTTCCCGCTATACTGTATTTGATCAGTGTAAATCGTACTCGGTTCGCAGCGCTATCTACTTTTCTCTACTTTGATATAGACCATAGTAACAAGTTGACAATCTCTGTTCTATTTTAAAATAAACGCATTTTACATTGCTGTCAATCAACGGTTATTATAGAAATGAAACCTCTATTTTCTACGATAAAATAAACTCACGGTATATTTTAATTTTATAATAAATATCACTCGTTTCCATGGTTTCCCCGTTGGAATTTAAAATTTTGACATGCCAATATGAAATACTTAATATCCTAGGTAAGCTCTTTTCTGACAACCTGAAAAAACGAAACTCTCATTTATAGCTTCTTTCTTTGGTTTAAGCGGAACTAGATTCTGAACTTGTACCGTTTAAGTGAGGCTTTTGATAATTTTGTTTAGAAAAGGCCTTATTCGAACCTTAAAAGGAGAGCTTATGACAAGTTGCAAAAATTAAAATTCCAGTTAGTTCCGCTTATGGTTGGTTTATATACGGAACAAGAATAAGGAATAGGAAATAAGAATAGTACACAAGAATAAAAAATATTAAACCGTTTATATAGGACATAACATTTCGTCGCTGCGCCTGCGTAGTTGCGTTGGCCTGTGTTTAACGTTTGTCACTTGACAGGTTCCGATTCATATAACCTTTAAAAAAAATTCGTGTGAAATGAATTCAGAAGATTTTGTTGATTTATTTGCTTATGTTTCATTTTTATATTTGGTGAACAATTTTTTAAATAAACGGCGTAGAAGAAGATACAGTGTTCGTCCTCTGAATCGCCAACGACAGACACATGGACATTTTTTTACATTATTTAAATTTATAAAAAATAATGATCCAGAACAATTTTTTAAATAAACGAGAATTACATCGCAACAATTTGATATATTACACGATTTAATAAAACATCGTCTCATGAAAACTAGCAAAAAGGTAGGCTAGTCAATTAGCCACAGACTTGCTATTACATTACAGTAAGTTAATTATATTATCTCTAGTTCATGCAAAAGTTTTATTTTCTTTTTATTGTTTTTTAGCTATTTATCAACAGGATGCTCTATGCAGCAGGTAGCATGGAACTATTACATTGGCAAAACGACAGCTCACTGCGTCATTATTGAGACATGCCAAGCAATATGGGATGTTTTGATGCCGATCTATCTGCCAAGTCCAGATCAAGAGTCATGGAAATATAAGTTGCTGCTGGCTATTACAAGAGGTGGAACATGCCGAATTGTGTTGGAGCATTGGATGGGAAACACATCTATATACAAGCTCCAAAATATTCTGGTTCAGAATTTTTTAATTATAAAAAATCCTTCAGGTATTATATAATAAGTAGTAACTTACAATAATAATTGTTTTAAATAATAATTTATTTTCAGTATAGTGTTAATGGCAGTATGTGATGCCTTTTATAAATTCACATGCATTGATATTGGAGCTAGCAGACGTAACCATGACAGTACTGTATTCCGGAAATCTGGATTTGGCAGAGCGTTTATGGAAAAAATAAATTTACCGAATGTTGTGCCATTGCCTGGTACAAATACAGCCTTTCCATATTGCTTAGTAGCTGATCAAGCGTTTCCATTACACCAACACATTATGCGTCCTTGTTCTGGCTTTAATTTAGGAAGAACAAAACAAATTTTCAATTACCGTTTATCCCGTGCCAGAAGAACAATTGTAAATTCTTTCGGAATTCTAGTAAAAAGGTGGCGAATTTTAAGGAGCACAATAATTGCAGATGTGCAAAACATACAAATATTTGTTCAAGCAATTATTGTATTGCACAATTTTCTGCAAACTTCAGAAGAAGATATTCCTTTAAAAGAAAGGAAGTATTGTCCGATGGGTTTTGCCGATTATGTCGATGAGAATGGTGAGTTACATTTTGGTTCTTGGAGGGATGAAGCTAATTTACCATCTTGCCGCAAAGTAGGTTCAAATAATTATAAAAAAACATTTAACATGATTTAGCGAACTTTTTCGAATCTCCTTTCGGCAGTATACAATGTCAAGAACGTAATTTAATATTTGACATGTAAATAGAATAGTTTTAAAATAAATATAGTATAGTGCATGTAGATACTTACCTTAATTTTTTATAAATATTGTTAATAACATACTTAGGACATATAAAATATTTAGGAAATATAAGGATAAGTTCAATAAGTTTTTTGAAATAAACAAATATGTATGTGTAAATATAATTATTATTATTAGTAAATATTATTATTATTACTATTTTAATAACCTAAATCTATCTTACCTAATTCCTACACTACCTAACTAACAATATATATTTAACTGCTTTCCTCGCCTGAACTTTCTGCGATGAGAAAATTAAAAACTTTAAGCATCGCTGCCTTTTTTTTCTTCTTCAGCAGCCTCTGCAGCAAGGAAGCCGCCGTGTTCACAAAGTGGACATCCAGGTTTTGCGAACTGCCTCGGTTGCATAATGTTGTTATTGCTTCAGCAGCAGTTTGTATGGCAGACTCAACAGTTTGCTTTGCTGTCCTGTGAGCTGGTTTGGCCGGAGTCCCCTCCCTGGATGTCCTGATGTCCCTGTCCCTCGCCGACCTCGGAGTAGAGACAGTCCGAGGAGTGCTCACCGCAGAAGGGCTGAGAAGGGCATTCCTAGATGTCCCCTCCAAGGGGTCCTCCATAGTCCTGGAAGTCCCTTCTGAGGGGTCCTCCGCATTACTGGAAGGCCCCTCCAAAGGGTCCTCCATAAGAACATCTTGAGTCGTAGAATCTTCCTGATCAGAACAGTCCACTAAGGAAGGATCTGTCAGCATGTCCTGAAGGAAAAACTCCTTCATAACTGACTCATGTACTGGGGCTGGATCAGTGGCTCTAGCCACTGGTGCAACTTGGAGACAACTGGAAGCACCTGCCACTCTTGGCACTATATTTCCAGTTGTTCTATAAAGAATAGAAAAAAACATTAGTTTATTTGCAAAGCGATGCATCTTTACAGTTTCATTTATAAGTACCTAGATAGTATAATTTCTCATGCATATTTAATTGTGAAATTGGTAATTATTTATCTAATGTGACAGATTTCGTAAAACCAATGAACTTCAAACTGTAAACTGTTCTGTTATTTTACTTTCTTGAGAATAGAAATTATGCGGAGGATAATAAATGGGAACATTTTTAAAAATGACCCGATTCGGAAATCACACTCACGGGTTTAACGATAAATTAAAAAAAATTAAAATGTTAACAAATATTCTTACTTTCTCCTCTCCAGCACATGATCCTTTATGAAGGATATTTTATCATACAGGGCCCACTGCTTCCTCGTGGACTGCCCTGAGCCAGATGCAGATTCCATCAACTGCATCTTTCTTTCCTTGCAGTACCGCTGCCTCAGGATTGGCCATCGGGACTCAACATGCTTCCCTGAAAAGTAAACATTGAGGCATTAATAAAATTTAAGAATTTAATAAATCTTTTATTACATTTTGAAGCAAAATGTTCACAGTGTTCATAGTACATAACACACATTATCCGTGTTCTAACACGATAGGTACTACTAAAAAAATGCACTGTTTTAATACAAGTAAAGATTGAAACTTACCATCTATGGACAACTTTTGGCCAATGAAATTGAAGGCATTGCACCGTAAAATTTTGTTTTTGTAATTTTTATCCATTTTGTCCCAAAGGAAGCGGTACTGCTGCACATATTCAATAATTTGGCAGTCTTCCTCGTCCATCTGCAAAAAATACATTAAATTTTAGGAAAACTGCAACCATAACACTGTTTATATATAATCTTTAACGATAATTATTCAATTACTTACTTCAAAATATTCCCGCATAAATTTGTACGTGTAACTTTTTTAAAACTTACAAGAAGAATAAATAAAAATAATAAAAACATTTTATTGTTGTTTACAACCCTCTGATCACAACTGAAAAACATCTGTTGAACAAACTTTATTACGGCAGACATTTTGATTGCTGTGCGCAGGCTTATCGTGTCTTATTCTTGAAATAAGAATAAAATGTTGAATGTTACCAACTATTCTTATGTTTAAGTTAAATTTCATTCCTACATAAACCGATATACGGCGCAGCCATCTTTTAACATCTTGTGTACTATTCTTATTTCCTATTCCTTATTTTTGTTCCGTATATAAACCAACTATTAAAGGTTTAGAATAACCTACAGTTCCCTTTAAAACAAGAAAACAGACTATAACTGTCGATAAAGATCTGCCAGCTTTTTCATTTTTTAAAATCATATACAATGCCTACTAGAAGATTATTTGCTTCGATTATATTGTGTAATATAGGTATAGTGAGTTTCTTTTTTCCTGCAACATTTCTTTTTTTTTTTAATTTAATGGCCTTTGCTGCTGTGGCAATTATCTAGGAAAATATTTTTTATTTGAGAAAATTTCCATGCCTGAACGGGATTCGAACCCGAGACCTTCGCAACGCAAAGCACATGTGTTACCACTACGCTACGCCGGTCGGCATCCTGCAACATTGAAATTATTATTATACATGATTTCCCTAGTAACGACAAATTATTTTGACAGCAATGTAAAGTTGCGTTCTATTTATTTTACAACATAGGGATAAACATTAATTGAAAATGCTAAACATTTTTTATTGAAAACTCATCGAAAATACAATTAATAAATACAAAAAAAAAACACCTAAATTAAACGTTCAAAAATACCACCATTAACTTGTAAACAAAAAGTATGGCGATCATAAAAATTATTTAAAACATTTATTATTTGTCCTTGTGGGATAATGTTTGATGCTTGCATGATTCTATTTTGTAAGTCTGTGATGCACCTCACCATTTAAATTAAAAGTTGCTTCGTCAGTAAAGAAAATTCTTCCGAGCATAATAGGGTTGGTATTAATTTTTTCGAAAATATTAAAGCAAAAGCCCATCTACACTGCCGCATATCTCTTAAAGTTCTTGATGATTTTGTTCTTGATGATTTTAAGAGCTCTATATACAGATGACTTACTCACAGATACGGTTTGAGCGATTAATTTAATAGATGTACAATTATTTTCAACTTCTAAAGCAATTTATAATTTCTTTGCGTCAGTCAATATAGTTGATGTTCGTTTCCTTCTTGTATGATTCAAATTGAGGCATCCATGGCGTTTAAATTTGGTAACAAGCCTCGATATTTTAGCGGCATTCGGTATAGGACGATTCGGATAAGTAGCACTGAACATAGCAGAAACTTCTCTCAAACTCATCTGAGAACTGTACCAAGTTACAAGCATGATTTTTTCTTCACTTGTGTACATTTTTTTGAATGAAAAAGATACACTTAAATCGTCTATGTTGCAAATTAAAAGAAACGCAATTTTACATTTCTGTCAAATTCCAATTACCATAGTAACGATAATAACTATATTGCAGGATAAATTAAATTCACTGTATATATCTTCTACAGCGGTGTACCTAATGATATATCGTAATAATATTGTGTGACATCTAACTCTTTAATTGATTAATTACTTGAAAAATGTGTGATTTAAGGGCTTGAATAATTAGAAAATATTATAAATTATTACTAAATAGTATTTTGTCCCACAAATGTTTAATGGGAATATTTTGAAGCAGATTTAAAACATTCCTTTATTATGCAATACAAATTACCATGTTTTGCAAGTGACAGATAATATTTCATGCCGTAGTACAATTTATAACTAAGTTAATAAAAATGCACTTGAAAATTCAACATGTTCAACTTACATAAGTTTAGCACGTGACATACATAAAGTATATGATAAACCTCCAAGTCCATGTAAATGAAGTGTTTGAACTATGGAATCCAGTGGTGTTATATCACAAATTCTCAGCTTAAAGAGAAGCGTGGTATGTATTTTACCACAAAACCAGCGTAGATTTCTGATATCGTCTGGAAACGTCACTTTGCAAATGTTACTTTGGAGATAAATGTTTTGCTATGTCAAATAATGTTTTGTTTGCAGACATTATATTGTTTTGTTTTTGCGAGTATGAGAGAAAGAAAGAGATTCAATGATTTGAAGTTAACAAAGGATTTTAACATAATAGACCTCTGTATTAGGAATGACGAGAACTAGAAATTTATGGAACCGGGTACCCGCAACAATTACCCGGGTATTACCCACTACCCGTTAATTACCCAATACCCGATAATTACCCAGTACCCGATAATTACCCGTTACCCGTTACTTACCCGGTACCCGTTAATATATAAAAATGAAAAATAAGTGTAGCAAAATTGATGTGAAGTGTGAATTTTCACATATTTCAGGGTTTTGTAGGTATTTAATAACTGTAAAAAGCCAACAGAATGCTGGATATCTAAAAATAATTTTTTGATAAACATTATTTGAACATTCTTATTCGTTGAGTACTAAGAGCTTTAATTTATTTATTTAAATAATAACTAATAACTAAATTTAAATAATAATCCATAGTTTAGCCATTAATTAAAAAATAATTCATTTCTCTGGTACGTTTCCGGCTCAGATCAATATACATTACCTATAATATTTTCAGATTTTTAGCTAAAATCGTGTGAAAAAAAACGAATTTAAAAAAACAACTTTTCGTTCCTTAATCTACGTCTCAAAAGCATCCTTTTGATACCACACAATAAATTTTAAAAAAATGATATTTTTTTCAACGACACTAACCCCAACAAGATCAACCCTCTGTGAGATAGGGTGGGTGACAAAAGTTTTTTGGCATATATTTAGCGAAAATCTCATAAAAAATATTTATTTTTTCATTAAATACATATTTGTTTTTTGGTGGTCAAACCTACAAAACCCTAAAAATGAACATAGGTGCATTATGAAATACGCATACTTAATTCCTACTATTGCAACCGAGAACAAAATATTCACAAATAAATAAATACTCGAAATACCTCACACAATTACCCGTTAATTACCTGCTACCCGCTAATTATGCGCTACCCGTCAGTAATCCAATACCCGTTATTTACCCGCTAAATACCCCATACCCGTTAATTACCCGTTAGTTAACGGGTAATGGGCAAATAACGGGTACCGGGTATTCAAATTCGGAACCGGGTACAACCTTAACGGGTCGGGTAGCGGGTACCCGGGTACCCGTCGTCATTCCTACTCTGTATATACGGAATATTAGCTTCACCCTGTAGGTCTGCAATCATATACATACCGTGTGTCTGCCTGAATGGTGAACGTTGAAAATTAGCATGAGAAATCAGTGTTTGCCAACTGTTGCTCGCAACTCCATCCAACAATCAAAATCATATGATCAATTGAAAAGCTTATAGTTTACTGAATCTATCAATATGAAATATATGCCAGCTAGATAGTACTTTGATGGCGTGAATTAATTATTAGGACTGTGCGTTTCGCTACTTTGCGTTGTGGAGGCATTTCTAGCATTGGTCGAAACGTCAAAGTTGGCTAAATGTTTTTAAGTAATTTTATTGTACTTCATGGTACTTTCTTTGAAAGGTCCTCCACATAGTGGATTCCAAGACTTGGGAGCGGTATCAATTCTACTTAATCTACGTTTAATGTTTAGTTAGGAATCAAAAGTTATTAATTACACTAGACTTACATTTAATGATGGCTACAAAATCCCATGATAGGCACTCAAAACTTCACAATCACCATTATCACCTCACAAGCCGCTAAACACCTCACAACACTCACAGTGTTTAACCCATTAACGAGGTTCGTTCAATTCGTTAAAGACCGTCCTTAACACTACCAGATTACTTCTGGTTCGCTCACTACACGCTATCGGGTTTCTCAACCAAAAATGCTTGGTAGGTTCATCCGACTCCGATGATGGCTAACTCACGACTCTCCTGCCTCTCACAAGATTTTTCCAGCCTTTTTCTTAAACTAATATTTTGATCTCTGATTTAATCTCTGATCAGTTCTCCAATTAACAACAAAAACCTTTTAACTTATCTTGAAGGCTCATATTTCTATTCCCAATAATTCATAACCCCAAATAATTAATTTTGACTCTAATTACCTACGAAGTCTATATCACTGAAAATATATGGTCGCATATCCACATCTGTGTAAATATTCGTCCATGTTATTTGATATAAACAATAACAATCTTTTAAACAAATCATATAATATACGACCCTAATTCTACCCGTGTCTCTCAACATTTAACTAAAAAAATATACGACAAAACTCAAATAATCTCTGAAGCTGTTTATCTTAAAATAGATTAGTTTTTATATTCAAATAATTTGAATAATTTTAACTAATTGAATAATTTTATTTCAACTAATAATGTAATTTTATTTCTGAAATTACCGCTCCCACAGCGTCTATGGTTTACGGCTGCGTAATTTTTTTTTTCTTTTAATTTGGCAATTTACTGAAAAGTCACTAGATGTTGTTCGTTTAACTATAACAACTTTTGGCAGCAAGATTCCGCGTCAAGAAATCTTATGCTACTTCTGAGCCAGTTGAATGGAAACATTGACACTGAAACGGACAGAATTTGCGTTTGTTGTAACTTAAATTCTTACAGCTGCGTTTTGCAGTAATTAATTAAACGTCACGTCAAATACAGCAGTGTTTTGCAGTAAAACGCCAGGTAGTGGAATCAACAAATCTATCAAAATATTTATAGATTTATTTAATTTAAATCAAAATCTCATTAGCCATGATTGTTTTGTTCTATACATTTCGCAATTTAGCGTCTTTACGGTTTACGGCTGCGTCAAAATGTTCAGTTCGTTTGAATTGGCAGTTTACTGTAAAGCAGTGGCGGCTCCTCATGAAGAGCTCCTCATGGAGCCAAGTCTTACCATTGCAAAATTATGGCAACACCATCACAAATTAATCATTGAAAAGTTTTCTTTTCTTTAGTTTTTTTTTCTTCTTTAAAAATGCCGATAAATACAAATAAACATATACGCGTTTCAGTACGGAACGTTGCTATTGCCTTGCATGTGATGCGAAGAAACACGTTTTGTATTTATTTAGGCAAGCGAGCCAAATCTAAACTTACTCGGTTTTCAGACAGTTTGTAGGCCTCCCCGGAGAGTCGGGAGAAGATCATGTGGTCAGACCATGAGCTAGAATTACATTAAACCGGAGCCAGCTATAACTTGGCTCGTTAGATTGAGTTAAGCTTGCATATAGAAAGCGTCGCGTATTATATTGTGTTATTTTACTCTGTCGTGTCATGTGTATGTGTTGTATTGTGTTACTATTAGAAATAAACAGTATCAGTCAACTTTTGAAAAAACATTTTCTTCGTATCCCCTCGAGTAAAAACTCGAAATAAAACAACTGGGAAGACCGCTAGTAGAGTTCATAAAAGACATTATCTAAAAAAAGACCGCGAACTTCTTTTCTAAGAGCCTTGTGTATAAGAAGTTCAATATAAGACGATTATTAAATACAAAATTGTTAACTAGTAGTAAATAATTGTTGACAATAAAGTTAGTTCATATATAATACTGTTTTAGATGAATATAGACCCGTTTTTAGAATATTACATAGTTTTAATATTTAGTGTTAGAGCTCAGACAGTGTAAATAAATAAATAAATAAATAACTAAATGTCTATATAGCAATATATATTATTTATTTGTTAAGTAGTATAATCTGTTATTTTTATATTAACTTTCTGTTTAAACATTTTATTATATAGGTATATTGCAGTGACATCCTACGTATATTATTGAAATATATCTTCTGAACGGCCAAATATAATAATAAAATAAAATAATTAAATGAATAAATATATTTTTCGTCGCCGAGTTGGTCAACTCCGAGATGACTTTGTAACTTAAAGTTTAACATTAAAACTACAAACATACTATATAAAAAGTTGAAATTATGTATAATACATTGACATGAATTATACATAAATGAATCATAAAAAGACAATATATTTGTTCTTTATCGGCATTAATTTTTTCTAGATTGAACTTGAAATTACAAAGTTTAAACAAAAAAAAGAAAAAACAAAAATTAATTGTAAGGCGGTTTCTGACGTCTCACGGTGCATGCCGCCTTGGTACTACAGCCCTATTAGCCTAATAGATAGGGGCAACGGCCACACAAGTACGCAATAAACGCAAATACAGATGCTAGAAGCAGTTGACTCATTTTGCCTACAACTGTATCTGCACATAGCCGGCTGCAAACTTTGCGCAGTCCTGTGTAAGTGAGCGCTGACTGTACTTCATATTTGTGGGACACTGAGATGAATTTTGATTGAAATTAATTAACAATTTTGTATTGAGTATTGTGCGATCAGGGGGGCCCAACAAACGCAGGTCTCTGGGTGGTTGCCCCTATCTTCTAGGGTTTACGTCGTCCCTATCACTGCACTATATATGCCACAACGTTCGTATTCAGACAGGCCTATTCAACTCACTCTCCTTGTACTTTGTAAGATACTTTTTAGTATCGAAGTGTTCTTGTCGGTTCAACGTAGCCATTATATGTTTATAATCTCTTTGGAGCAAAGACATTATCAAAGCTTAGCCATCTGGGTCTGCTGTTAGACAGTATTTTAATTTGTTTCCAAGATTTTTCGAGCTCTATCAGTTCTTCACCAATATTGCAGGGTTACTCAGTAATCTGCGTTGAATTCATTGAAGGTTCCCTTATTAGTCACTCTAGGGCTCAACTGGGTGTCTCCCCAGAATGTAGCTAATCAATCTCCACTTTCTAAATCTGGTTTACTCTAAGATTTCTCTTGTTTGATTCACACTGGTTTGATCGACACCAAAAATCTTTATTTGACACTTTGTCGTGTCATTTGAGTCGTATTATTCTGCGAAGACATTTGTTAACAAAGACTTGTAGTTTATACGGTGTATTTTTAGAAGTTTTTCAAGTTTCACAGTCGTCGAAGTGGACAGACTTTATATTTGTGTTTAAGATACGGATTTAAGTGCAGCGCGAGGTCTTTGTGGAGTCTCATATATCTGAATACACTCTATGCTTTTCTGATTAGACTTAATATTGCTTTTGTTACTACCTTTTTAGTTAATTATGTTATCTAATAACTATATTAATTATCTGTATTATGTTTACCCATCTCTTGATTATTTTTTTGAACATATCAGTTTTAATGGGATGACGTCTACTTCAAAGACTCTCACGTTTAGTGGAAAGCTGTGATTTACAGATGAACAGCGTTCAGTCCATCTCCTCATTCGATTTCAAATGAAACTAATTTTAGCGGAAATGAAAGGACGCACCGTCATACGTTTCCGCTTTCCACCACTCACAGCAAACAGCAGTAATTAGAAATACGAACTGCATGGTGGTTGATCTCAGATTACGTTAATTCAAAATAAAAGAGGATTTAGAAGGGAAAAAATGATACTGACTTACTTAAATTAATTATTACAGTAAGATATATTACGATGTTTTATAGTATCACAGATGATTAAACCAGTGATTTTTAACTTTTTCGAACACATTTGTGGCACCTTGTATGAGACAGAGTAGGTAAATTTTCGGTGGTCCGAACGGCCCTGACTTTAAGTATCATCTTGTGACAAACGTTTTACTTTTTATCTTTGGCTGTTGACCTTGACATAGGTAGTCATTGGGGCAAAATTACAAGCCGGCTAAATAAATAATTATTTGTATTGGAATTACCAGAGGGTCCGTGAGGGGCTGCCAGCAAGAGTAGTCCGATTACCTGATTATGAATTTAAATAATATTAGACAGCCCGCGAAGGTCTACCGTCACAAGCAATTCCATATTAATTCAATATTCGTAGAAATGGATTCGTAGTTAACTATCGTTTAGAGTTATTCAGTTAGTGTTTGGTTATTAGTAGGTTTGGTGTTTATTAATATGTTTGGATATAAGGTTAAAGGTAGTTAACACTGGTTTTTTAAAGTCAGTGCTGTGACGGTTGGGGAATTTATGTACTGGGCATTTTATTCGTCTTGCCCTACGTTGTGTGTTTTGAATTATGAAGTCGATTCGTTCTTGGAGCGGGAAACTATGTTTACAAATAAACGCTGGGACTTATTTAAATCAAATGATTTATTAAGGGTCTAGTCTTCAGAAATAGTATAAACATGTTTATTAATGCGTTTGATTGTGGTGGCTGCAAGGTAAATACATATTCATTCACATTTATGATGATAACGTAAGTTTCTATTCAAATATTAATATCAAATCTTAACTTCCAAACTAACCATGCAGTCCATAACATGCCATAGCATTGTTTAGATTACTAGCGCTGACTAGGATCTTGTACCTCATTATTTGCAATCACTATTGTGCTGCTTGATTACCTAACCGCTGCTTAATACGCATAACGGTGTCTTCGGTGAGATTCGACGGCCGAATCTGCTACCAACGAATACAGTTTTGTTCGGTCTGTCAACCCTTTGATGTGTGTGTGGCTTTCTACGGTTGTGAATCGCAGAAAACCGGTCAAGCAGAACGGGCCTCTATGGTTGAGAGGCGCAGTGCCCCGGATAACCTTACCGTGTTTTGGAAAACAAGCATCGCTTTGGGGCATTGTTTCTACTTCAATTCCACAGAGAAATCTCCGAGCCGATGGATTACGTACAGGCGGCGTGAACGCCGCGTGATGGTCGTCTCCGGAAACCTCACTGTGTTTAGGAAAACAAGCGTCGCTTTGAGGCATTATTTCAACCTAAATTCCACAAAGAAATCCCCTAACCGACGGATTGATCACGGTGGTATGTATACGCGAAAGAAGTTCGAGTGTACCTACCAACAGCCAGTAACGAAAACCAACTGCCACCTCGCTTTAACGGCCTCCCTCTGTCTTTGCTGAGCTGGAATCTCAGTCTTATATAACGCTTAGAATTTTAGACGGATAACTTGCCTTCTCTCTCTCCAGTTCTCATAAACATGTACATAATCCAAATCAAACACATGGTTAATACATTCTCACGACTCAGACGTATTAATGACTATTTGACACATTTGGGTTGTAATCCTCACAAAAAAAATGGTTTCTTAGCATTTTAAGTTAAACACTAGACATTTAAAATAAATACAATATATCAATCGGTGAACAGATGTAAAATATAACCGTCTGCGGTCAATTTTTATGACGCCTACTAATATAGTTTTTGTGTGTATACCACTTGAGAAACTCGACCCTCTTGTGACACCGTACATGGTCGCATGTATCGGAAACGTCCTTGACATTAATCCGTTTCTCTTAATACTTTGGAATGCGTAATTTCTTTAATAATAAATAAAAAATAAAATGTAAATGGGGTACCAGTAGCTGTACCATCACAGTGCTTAAAATGTAGATTCTTCGTAAAATCAATGATGAAGTGTATTCCCTGGCCAAAATCACATTCTTGTACTAGGTAAACAGAATGGCAAAACTATAAGTAAAATAATTCATTTTGTTTGTCTTATATTTTTAAATAAACTTATCTTCCCCTTAATTTATCTTCAATTATTTTTAATCCTTACTTTAAAACTGCATTATAATTTAAACCGGTCCCACTACCAATCCTGGGCGAACCCGTAATTTTATACTGGTCAGTCGCAGGACCTGGAGGGAACGCAAGTACTTTAATAAAAATATATAATACTTTAAAACCTTTAAATCCAACCAAATCCTTTTAAAATTGCACCTTTAAAATTCAAATTTTGTATCAATTGGATCTAATATCATAGAGTTGGAAAATCAATTTTTGCAGCTAAATGTAAGTCAAATGACGTTTTACTCTGTACTAAATGAAATTGTGAGTTTACATGTTCCGTGGAATATATGTCACAGGAATACGACATACCTGACATAGATATTGTGACACATTATTTGTCAGCGTCTAAGCAGACATTCTTAATGCGTAAAGCATACGCCGCAATTTTGTAATTAAGTAGTGCTTGTCATGATGAATGAATAGCGGAACTATGTTAATCGGAGGTATAAGTAAATGGATGTCGTGCGGAAGCGAGGTAGCCGAACCAAATGAACTCTTCCACGATATTTGTTCCTTTGTCCATTTGTTCATCATTAATTACACAGGTCAACAAGGTTTAACCAACATGTATGAAAATAATGATTTTACTTAATTCCAATACCCTGATTCTAAATCTGAACTCAAAATTTTTCTATGAGGTCACAATTTTTATTTATTCATAAAACAAATTTAAACGTAATTATTTGAATTTTGGCGTTCGTGACTGCAAACAGAGGCATGGAAAGGGTAAGGTAGGGAGTATTTTTTTATTGTTTTTGTTTTACTTGTGAACTTGTATTTCAATCGAGTTTGGACTTAACACAAGAGCGAAAAATGAGGGGACACCATCCTGGCTGTATTAATATGCCAGACAATAATTTAATGGTGTGTTGTCAATTTACAACAAAAACATAACGTAGAATCATAACAAATGTAGTAAAATAAGTCTATTATAATTATTTTGGCTGCCATTATTTTGGAGACCAAGATAAAACCTGAGCGCCACATATATGCTGTATATTGTGCTATGTAAATTTAGTTCAGTGGTTGAAGGGAATGAAAAATACTATGCCATTTAGCGTACCAATGATATGACGTGAACCTACAAATCACTCAAAAGACTGGATTCTCAAGAAAAAACGAAAATAAAATTGAAAATCCTGACATTCCTTCTCTTTGAAAGCAGGGTTACATGGGACTGACATTTCAGTTCCTAAACCACCTTCTCATTGGGAACAGTTTCTAATTGTATTTGATGAAATTGTAGAAAAGCACAGTAAGTCGATCGACTTCTTCCGATCCGGATTACGACTTTCGAAGCATTGCCGAACCACAACGCATAACTCAAACTGAACTAAACGATTTAGTGCGAGAGTAAGATTTAAATATAAAGTGACGAGTAAGGTGAAAGGTTTCACCAGGATATAAGTACAATTGTATATTAAACCATGATGGGAGACTAGTGCTGGTTTTTGCAGAGGGAAGCTGATACCGTTCATAGTAGAAAAAAATATCTTTTTTATCTTAATTAATTTTGGCAAAGTTTTCAGTATTGTTTTTTAACCAATAAAAATTAATTTTCATTAATAAAGTAGTATATATATTTTTTTAAAAGATTCCTTCCAGCAGTTATCCTAATAATAATAAATAATAACGTAAATTCTTCAAAATTTAATAACTTAAAATCAACTAACTGAGGGTGCTACAAACTTGTTACTGCCATTTTCGTGAATAGTAGGTTTTGTTTATCCTAAAACAGTTAATTTTACAAATTTGTTTCAAATGTGTTGCCTGTTGTTATCAAACATCATTAATTACTTTATGCATTTTTGTTCAGTGACTCGGTCATTCAGTGAACAAATCTTTTTTGCGAACAGATTCACGTAATTCGAATTACTCAAAAGAATCACAACTCCCATCATTATTCCGCGGTATCTCTTTTGTGGTTGTTAAATTTGTAAAATAATGAAGTAATTGTTCAAAACATTTCTGAAACTCATTACTTGATATGCTTAGTTACTTGGACACGTGGCGTACGATTTCATAAACATCGGAAAATGAACTTTCAAAACTGTTTCTATTTTTG
The DNA here is from genome assembly GCA_963971575.1 of Liopterus haemorrhoidalis. Taxonomy (NCBI): domain Eukaryota; kingdom Metazoa; phylum Arthropoda; class Insecta; order Coleoptera; family Dytiscidae; genus Liopterus; species Liopterus haemorrhoidalis. The sequence continues at coordinate 32,560,259 of OZ020615.1, forward strand.
GAAATAGTGAAAGAAGCAAAAAGATAAGCATGTCGAAAATGGCTGCAATTAATTTTTTAGTAGAAACTAGTGAACTTAAGTGTGCCGGTGCTTTCTCGTGATGCTTTCTCATCTTACGAACAATTCGGTAACTTTGTTAGCACTTCTAAATAACAATGTTGACTGATTGTCCGTCCTTGTTTAATAAATTTTAATTTGGCGTCGGAAAAGATAACGGAGCGTCTAACGTTTCAAACGGTAATCTAAAATTTCAGTCGCAGATTTAATGTGAAAGCTTAACCTTAATTTTCTTTCTCACATTTTTCAATTGTGAGCTACAAATATTCATATAGAAATACTTCCATTCTTACTTAATACCGATTATTCTCTGCAGAATGTAGAAGAGAAATTTAAAAAATAATTTATAAACTTTCTTTTACATAACATTTTTACTTAAAACTCAGTATATGTATTATTTATTATATATTATACGTATTATACGTATTATATGTATTATACTTAATTCGAATATAATAGATTTCGTAGTAGCTACCTTTATATGTATCACCCATTCCATGCTTATCCGAAATGACTCTTACGTTTCTAAATTGCTAGTCAATAAACTCAGTTGGTGGTTAGTGGTTACGATAATTACAACAAAGGTGTTCGCGTCACTAGTGTGAATTTTTAATATTTAAGTAGGGGGTTTCTTAGTCCAACATTATATTTCAATCAGTATAGTATTTCCAAATTGAAATGGCCACAGACTCTTATTGATTCCTATAATGACTGATAGTATAACAATTATACCTGCTACGTTTATGGTTCTGTTAATAACAGTTGTCAGGACCGTAATAATTATTTAAAATAAACGTGTTTTTTTATATGCTATTTAGAATGTGTTAGATATTTGTGGAATGGAAAGGTGGTTAAATGTAAATAAAAATAGAAAGACAAGTGTCACATAACATGACATATTTAATGATATATTTTATTATTGCAACTGACAGATCAAAAGTACAGTATATGGTTGCCATGAATACGCGGTTCGGCATATTTGTACATATAGTACTAACAGAATGAACTGTATATACTCACATGACATTCCTTCACATTTTTATCAGGCTTAGGACTGGCTATATTTGAATTATAAATATAGGCATGTTTAAAAATCGTTTGGTTTTAAAGTCTTTATAGTCTATATTAAATATTTGCACAAACAAAAATCATTCTGTTTTTACAAAAAAAAGTAAATCTTAGCAACTTCAAATAATTATACATATGGCTAACTTTGTATGGAAATTCTATTCCGTCTTCTTCCAACTTTTTTATTAAAAGATGCACAGTCGGCACTATATTTTTCGAATAAAAGTCGTATATTTTGTTTATTATTGTTTTAGACATAAAACTATCTATTTTCTTGAAAACTTGTAAATCGGGTCGTTATCGCTGCTGATTTTTGCCACGAACAATGTTACGTTGAATTGTTCTGTATGGGACACTAGTTAATTCCGCAGTTCTAAGTATAGGTTTGCCATAACCTTCTGAAACTAACTTTTTATAAACGTTCAGTATCAGAACTTTGCAATCTTCTGACAAATGACATTTTTCTTTAGTAGCCACGTCCACATTTTCTCATTCCACGTCAACATCCACATTTTCGCACTCCAAATCACCTTGCACAGACTCACTATTTTCACTACAGATATTAAGAATTTCTTCAAAGTCAAAAGAGCCATGTTGTTAATGTATGCATGCTGTGAACATTGAAAATTAACTAACAAACCAGTATAACAACTCCTAAAATTTAGAAACAATAGGATTTTAAATTTGGAAAATATCCTTAATGGTTTTTAAGAAACTTCAATTGAACTAGTGTTACATCTATTCGATTTAAATTTAAAATTTCCTTAATACCTCTTACATTCTTTTTACTGCAATAAGTTTTGGAATTACTGCCATAAACCCATTACCACATTGTAAAGCTTTTTAACAAGAGTTGCCATTCCATTTTGGAAATACTATAACAATTAAACGCTCGTACCGACCATTTTTCGGGTTAATATCTGTTCTCAATTCTACTTGCAAGCGCGTCTGTCGCTTAGGTCATATTCACCAATGTACGTTACATATACAGTCATCTTGTGTCTTAGTATCTGAGTCGCTCATTTCGATCTCCGCATTATCTGAGGTCTTTATCTCGTGCTTCTTAAAGCAGAAGTAGACCTCAATTCGTTTAATTTTTGTTGTCGTGAACGTATTTTACGCATGCATACACATTCGTGTGTGTTAGTCTATTTCGCGGATACAGTGTTGACTTGTTAAATCTAACGTGGCTGTGTGTCCAAACTCTCCATTCCAGACTTGGTGTATTGGGAAGCCTAGAGCAGCTCAAAGCGCCCTTTGTTACGATCACGCTTTAACCACTAGGTAAGTCCATCAACCTGTATACATCCAATCCCATCTCCAGCATTATACAATCGCGAGAGATGATTGCGCCATTTGCTTTATTTCGCGTTTTTTCATCTAGATCATGAGTCCTGCCTTATGATTGTTGCGATCGTGCTCGTAGAGCAGGAACCTAGTCAATGTTTCCGTCTGGGAACATTACCGGGCTCCGCATTTAACAAATGAACGGGCTGTACTGAGTAAAAATTTAGATGAAAATTGAAGACCTTGAATTTTATTTTTACCTGAACCACACCCTGTATATTTTCAAATATTGAGGATTATGGCAATAAAACCCCAACTGCGATAATGGTCTCAGGCAACTGCAGTTGTGAATTCTGGGAAAGAATGGTATGAAGTATACTTATAATTTTGGTTATCATATTTATATTCCTATCAACAAACTAACATTAATATAGCTTATTTATTTAAGCACAACTGGGTCGAAACTGTTTGTTTACATTTAACATCTGTAAATCAACCTGTAAACACGTAGCTCGGGAGTTCTCCAAATTTTGCGAAATTTTAATTGAATCTTTAGCAATATATTTATTGTTTGTCTATAAATACAAAGTCAAAGTTGTGTTAAAGTGAACTATAATAACTTCTTGTGTTTGCATTAGTCGTTACGCCAATAATTCAGTAATTTAATAAAAAAACTGTGAAATTCTGAGGTGACCTTCAATAATAGTTAAGTGACAATATTAAACCAATTCAAACTTGGCTGATAAGAATCTACCTCTGGACATCATGAGTTCCCGCGGCTGTTTAAAATGCGAAAAAGAATTAATACCTGAGAAAGAAATTTGTTGTGATGCTTGCTTAATGTACATTCATTCTACATGTTCAAATTTAACTCGCAATGAAATTCAATGTTTAAAGGCAAGTCAGAGATCTTTGACTTATATGTGTGATAAATGTAAATTTAACACATTACATGCAATATGTGAGTTAAAAAATATGATTTCTGATTTACAAGCTGAAGTGAAACTACTCAAAGAAGCCAGGAATGAAGTTAATATAGTAAATCACACAGATGCGGACCAGATAATGTCGGAAATTCAAGAAAGGCATGAAAAAGCAAAAAATATTGTTGTTTTCAACGTAGAGGAGTTAATAAATCCTAATGTTCAACATAGAATTGAAGCTGATAATGAAGTAATCCAGGATATTTTAACTGAAACTGGTCTCAGTAACGAGAATTTTAAAACTGTAAGACTGGGAAAATTTGTGCACGGTAAAGTTAGGCCGATAAAAGTCATACTTCGAAATAATGAGTGCGCGCTTCATATTCTAAAAAACAAATATAAAATTGCAAATAAAAAACTACGTGTCTATTCTGACCAAACTAAAATGCAAAGAGATTATCTTATTAAAATTAGAAAACAATTACAAGATATTATTGATTCTGGAGACAACAATAAAACTATTAAATACATAAAAAATGTACCTACAATTTGTAATAAATCGCAATGACCGTCCGAGAATACACATTCTAGCTTTTCGTCTAAACCAAATATAAAACTATTTATGTTCTACGCAAATATTCAAAGTTTTCCCCCTCATAAAGATCAATTAATAAATTATGTAATGGATAATAATCCTTCAGTCATTTTACTCAGCGAAACCCGTGTCACAAGTGATTTCGAAGACTCTGAAATTGAAATAACTAATTATACATGTGTGAGATGTGACTCGGACTCAAGAAGAACTGGTGGCGTCTTACTTTATTTAAGAAATGAACTAACTTTTTCAAACTGTTCAGTGTACACAATGAGTGGTAATTACTGGTGTATTATTTTGAAACTCAAAACTATGCATGCAGCTATGTGGTTAGGTGTCTTCTATAGATCCCCCAGTGCAAGTGTCCCCCCTTTTATAAAAGCTTTGGAAGAGTGGTGTGAACAATATACCAGGGACGGACAGCAACTTATTTTGGTTGGTGATTTTAATATTAATTATTTTGAAAATTCATTTTATGTTTCTAAAATTAAAAATGTTTGTTTAATGTACGGCATGGATCAACTTGTTTGTCAACCTACTAGAATAACAGCTAATTCTCAAACTTTAATTGATTACGTTTTGACAAATTCTAATAATTTTAAAGTTGATGTGATTGATACAACGATAACTGATCATTCAAGTATAAAAATCATTAGTGAAATAAATAGTTACAATAATTTCAATAAAAATAATATTAGTGTTAAATACAGAAATCTTAATGATGACAATTTTTCTAAAATTAACGATAAACTTATTGAATGTGAATGGCCATTAAATTCAGTAGATGTTAATCATATCTTTGAACAAATTCAAAACAAATGTCAAAATATAATCGATGAAGTGGCTCCCTTGAGGGAAAAAGGTATTTATTGTGATGATATCCCGTGGTATGATTTTGAAGTTCGTAATCTGTGCAGTGAGCGGGATTATACTTACAAAATTTTTTTGTTGTCTGATAATAATGTGAAAATTAAAAATTGGATTATTTACAAAAATTTAAGAAATAAAGTTGTGTCTTTGTTAAAAAATAAAAAACTCAAATTTTATGAGAACAAAATTGATAATGTTAAAAATAATTCTAGTGAAATGTGGTATACTTTAAAAAAAATAGTTAAAACAAAATCATCAACAGGATTGAACAAAGACATATTTTTTCCCACAGGAAATAACACTGATAGCATAATTATTGGTAAATCTAATAGAGAAAAAGCCGAATTGTTTAATAAATATTTTATTAACAGTGTTTCAGAAATTGTTATGAGTATTCCTAGTACAGCAAACGATATGTCATTTAATTTTGATTTAAATTGTAAATTTATTAAATTTGAATTGATATCAATGTCCGATTTAAGAAAAATTGTGAAGTCAGTAAACAATAAATTTAGTCATTTTGATATTTTAAATGGTAAAATTGTAAAAAATATTTTTGTTGTTATTGGTCATGTTTTACTTCATTTGGTAAATTCTTCTCTTGAAACTGGGGTTTTCCCCAGTGCACTTAAAACTAGCACAGTGGTACCAATTCCCAAAATTAAAAATTCAAGTGATGCGAGCAGTTTCAGACCTATCAATACCTTACCGTGTATTGAAAAAATTCTTGAACTTGCAGCATATAATCAATTGTCAAATTATTTTGAAACCAATAATATATTTATAGGTAATCAATCTGGCTTTCGTCCTGGTTTTTCATGTGAAACTGCTCTGCAATTAACTATTTCAGAATGGAAAAAAGATATTGATAGTAATAAATATATTGTTGCTGTCTTTTTAGATCTCAAAAGAGCTTTTGAAACTGTTGACAGATCTATTCTGCTTCGTAAACTTCAACTGTATGGTATAGGTGGAACAGTTTTAGACTGGTTGTCTGATTATTTATTCAACCGCATGCAAAATACTAAAGTTAATAACATTGTTTCCTCTGTTTGTAAAAATGATGTTGGAGTACCTCAGGGGAGTGTAATAGGGCCTTTATTATTTATAATTTATATGAATGATATAAACTTAGTATTGAACTGCAATTTAGTAAACTTATATGCCGATGATACTCTTTTAGCGATTTCTGATACTAATTTAAATACTGCAGTAAACAAGTTGCAACATGAACTTAGCCAAATTTCAATTTATTTTCAATCTAATAAGCTTAAATTAAATTTAAGTAAAACTAAAGCAATGATAATTGCAAGTAAATTTAATTTAAATAAAATTGATGTCACTAACATATCTCTTAAACTTGACAATGAAAATATTGAAATTGTTAAGGAAATGAAATATTTAGGATTAATTTTTGATTGTAATTTAACTTTTAAATGTCATTTTGAATATATTCATAAAAAAATTTCAAAAAAATTATACTTTTTTTCTAGAGTTTCAGCTGAACTTTCTTATTGGGCTAAGTGTACTGTTTATAAAACTATCATACAACCTCATTTTCAATACTGTTCATCAATTTTGTATTTATTAGATAATTCGTCACTTAATGCCTTACAAAAACTTCAAAACAGAGGAATGAGAATTATTCTAAAATGTAATCGTTATACTTCTATTCAAAATATGTTAAATACACTCAACTGGTGCAATGTAAGAATTCATATACGCATTCATACCATGATTTTGATTTATAAAATTTTACATGGCAAACCTACTTACTTGTCTAACTATATTACTTATAATAATGAAACTCATTCATATTTCACAAGAAACTGTGATAATATTTATATTAAAAAAACGAATCTAAAATCGTCTATGAATGCTTTATTTGTAAAAGGTTGTAACGAATATAACGCTCTACCATCGGATATTAAACAATCAAATACTAGTAAAATATTTAAACACAAAATTAAACAGTATTTTTTAAAGAGTTCTTAAACTAGTGTTTGATTGTTTATTAAGTATGTTCAGGCATTATTTGCATTTTGTAATAAATTAATATTTCCATAACATGGTGTATATTATATGTCAGATATCTATGTGTTTGCAATGTATCTTCTTTCTTTTTTGTATTATTAGACGTATGTCTAGTTTGAATAAAGTTATTATTATATTTAAGTTACCATAACTGAAACTACAATTGTACTTTCGGCAGGCAGTAAAAATGACAAAATTCCGATCATGATAACTTGCGAAGAAAGTTATGTTCAGATATGCGATTCGTAAGAATATATTCAGTTTCATAACGATCTTTTGATTTACAGGGAAGCATATCAAATAAAGCTTCATCAGCTCTAACAATTCCAGGTCATATAAACCATTACAGTAGTGTATTTGGAACTAATTGTGTTTGAAACGTTGTGTGTACCTCAGTCTGAAAGAAAGTTTACATCCTTGGACGAATAAAGGCCCTCGGTTACTCGACTGGGTCAAACTGCGTCTTTCGGCATAAACTTTTCTGGCATGTGGTCTTAATAATTATTGAGGTCCTGCTGAAGAATTGAGTTTAAAGGAGACGTACGAAGGTATTAAGTTTGTAAGTTAGACATTTAAATAAAAAACAAATATTTTTAATTGGTTAATTTGTTATTGCTATTATTTTCTACACTGGGACTAATAAGCATAAATTTTGAGCCAATTAATAATGTAATTAGCAAAAAACAAATTTGGAAAGTGAAGGGCACTATGGTAATGTTATAAATTCTAGTAATATTAGTATTAGCAATAATAATAAATAATTATGGAATTTTTTTACATGTCACTTTATTGAGGATATGAAGTTCAAAAAATTTCCCTAAGGAACAAAGTGTATATATATATAATATAGTGACACACAACATCTCTTGCATATATATCGTAATTCACCGCATTTATCCTTCTGAGAAGTTTACTTTTTGGTTGGATTGTTTTTGTCCGTATGGATATTATTTTCTCCAAAATATGATTCTTTATTTTTCTAAAAATCTTAAAGTTGAATCCTTGCGAGCTACTCTTTTATAAATACCAGAAGAAGTATTGGCTTATATGCTGCTGTAATTTGGATCAATGCTCCACAGCATTTTCTCACCCACGACACAGCAAAGCTCTTCTGAGAATTCGACCGCACATCAAAGCTCTTCCCAAAATTCCGCAGCACAGTACAAACAAGAATATATAAAAAATTAATGTGAAGTGTGAATTTTAACACATTTCAGGGTTTCGCAGGTATTTAGTAACTGAATGATGATTATTTGGGATGCCAAAACAAATTTTATCTCAAAATATTTTTTTATGAATTTTAATTCGAATGTCTAATACCATTATTTAAGTTTCTAAATATGTGCAGTATTTTTTTTTTTTTTTATATAGCAAGGTTCATTAAGATTTTGAAAATTGCGCCTATGGCTTCCATTGGTTGCGGAATGGTGACCTCACCAAAGCCAACAAATCAGAAGAAGAAGAAGAAAATTAAATGCAACATTTACCATAATATAACTAGAATTTTGACAAAATAATTTAAACAAAATAAAAATGCAAAAAAAAAACCGAAAAATTAAAATTGACAGGATTCGAACTCTAGTTTGCAAATTACAAATGAACGAACAAACGCATAACGCTATGAGTGCCTGTTTATCACTGTGTTACATAGCAAATTAAATCTTTAACATATTTTAGTTAAAAACACAAAAAATGCGTTATTTTCCGAAAACATAATCTGATCAAAAATTCCTGTTGTACTATTCCGGTTCACACAAATGTACACTACTTAGATTTTTTTCAGATTTTTAGTTTAAATCTGGGCTACAGGTGCGGGACAAATTTTTTTTTGCACAATTTTGGCAAAAATCGTGTCCAAATAATTTATTTTGCAAAAATAAAATTTTGATCGTTAATCCACGTATTAAGGTCTATCATTTGATACCCTACTCATAATTAAAAAAAAAAAATTTTTTTCGATGAGTACATATTTGTTTATATTTTTAGGGCGATATGATTTTTAGATGTTTAGTATTTTTCCTATGTGCGGGTCAAAGAGTTGTATAAGCAAGCCAAATTTCAACTCTCTAGGTTTAGCCGTTTGGTTACAATTTTTACCGAACAGACAGTGTCTGTCTGTCGACAAAAAAAAAGACAGACGACAAAATGACGATATAAGGGTTTTTTGGTCATACCTACAAAACCCTAAAAATTGAGTTTTACAGTGCATACATAGAAATTAGAAGTATTAAATTCTTTGCATACATTTCCTTATAATATATAACCTTATGCATTAAGCAGAGTTGCGTGACTAAAAAAAAAAATGTTTATTGTAAATATTTTTAAATTAAGTATTGTCTATTATAGACAGGGACTGAGAACGAAAAAGATCCTCGTTTTACTACATAATGTTATTAACAATTCAAAAATAAAATTGTTTTAATTTATTATCAACAGAAGGATATTTGGTGATAGTTTGTGTAGCATATCTAGAGCTTATAATTTAAGTTAATTCTTTAAAATCCAGTGAAATAGAACAATAATTTAATAATAAAAAGTAATCTTTTTTTATTTATTTATTTAGTTTAGTTAGGTTACCCAACAGAACCATTTGTAAAAATGGTTCCTATAACAGGGTAACACAACAAAATACAGTACAGAAAAAATAATAGTTTTATAAAGTATGTTGTACAAATATCAAACTAAACAAACGTAAAGAAAAATAAAAACATGTACAAATTATAATGAATTTTCAAAGCAGTATTTCTTGAAACGTTGCAATCAGCAGGCATAATATGAAATAATAACAATAATAATAATAACATTTATTCAGAAGTACATTTTACAGTAATTAATTAATTTAAATTAAATCGTACAGAAAAGAAAAGAAAAAGAGAAATTTTTAACAAAAGTGTGCATTATTTTTTAATTTTTTTTTTTAACACCAAAATTAAACATCTCAAGTTTAATACATTTTAACAGTAATTAAATTAAACAGAAGAGTTTTACAAAAAGTACAATAAGTTTTATAATTTTTAATACTTAAGCAAATAATATTGATACAGTATTGAGATTTGGATTGAGTGAAACTATTATTAAGTAATGGAATAATAGTAATTATAAATTTTATATTTAAATTATATTAAATTATTGGACAATTTGATATCTTCTGGTCAGTGGTGCACCCAGGAATTTTTTTAAGGGGGGGGGGGCGGAATACAAAAAAAAAGGTCCTCGCTTTGATAATCCAAAGTGATAATGACCTAAAAACAAAAATATTCTCACTTCTAAAATACAAGTGACGACCTCGACCTAAAAAACAAGGTCCTCACTTTTTTTTTTAAATTTCTAGTGTGTTTGTGTGTTTTTATTTTTATTTCCTTCCTTCTTAGGGGGGGGGGGGCTCCCCTGGGTGCGCTAGTGCTTCTGGTAAGTAATTGAATAAACATTCATACCAGGGTCGATTTTGTTGAAATAGCTATACATTCTAGCTATCGGAGAATTCAGTTCCAAATTACTCTTAAATGGTTTATTATAGAGCAGCACACGGTTTCTTAAAGCACGAGAGCCACAATTGATATTCATAAATGGAATTAATGAATATTTATCTACCATATTATTTAAAATTCTACATCATCATCTTCAGCCCATAAACGTCCCACAGTAGTCTGACCAAGCCGTAGTTTTTCACTATCGTACTGCTACTTTTATGTTGGGCACGAGCCTTTCACTCCGAAGAGTGAAGTTTCCGGTCTACAACTCCCACGGTGACCTAATCCGGGTTGGGAGCGGTGATATTGTCACGGGGTGGATTCAAGAACGGACATCTTTACAACAAAATTTATTATATTATAATAATTTTACAACACAATACAATTAATTGTCAGAATAGCTGCTGGTGTTGACTGTTAGTAGCTGATGTAAGTCCCGTTCTTGCCCCCGGCATCTCCAGTATCGGTCGAACCACCCCATGTATCTGCACGAGGCGGACACGTGGAGAAGCCCTGTAGAAAGCACTCACATCTCGGGTTGGTGACTTGAACAGCTGGGCTGGGCCTTGGGTAGCGTGCTCAAAAAAATTATCGAATGAATAACTACTGAATAACTGACTAATTCAATGACTGACTCAATGAATCACTGACTCTCCATGAATAACTGACTCCCGACTCTATTCCCTAAGACCATTTTATAACTGTTAACCAGGGCACTAACACGTCAGGTCCTACCTCAATTGTTTTGGAAACATTATTCATTTGTGTAATTGTTGGCAGCAATTAAAGACCATAGTCGGCACAATTGAATAATGTTTATCAACACATAAGAAAGTAATTCAAAACTTATGTTGACAAACACGCAACACTCTGCACATTCTTTAATTCCCAAAACCGCAAGTCAGCAACCACGACCTACACGGCCTAAAGGCCGCTCAAGGAATTGGGACATTAGCATACAATTATATCATAATTATGACAATATATTTATGACATGATGCTTTTTTTTATTTTTTATTTATTTTTTTATTATTTAAATGAGGATGAGGTGATAAGGACAAATACAAATATCCATGCCCTGGCCGGGATTTGAACCCAAGACCTTTAGCACGAGAAGCAGAGTCGCTACCACTGCGCTACTAAGGTCGGTCAAATTTTATATAGGAACGTAATATCTAAAATAATGCATCTCAAACGTAAGCTATTTATATTGTAAAAAATAAGATTATCTTCGTAAGATCTGTAATACTGACGTCCATTAAATTTCAAATTTAGCCTATCTGTAAATTTCTTTTGCACTTTCTCAATTTGTTCAATATAGACATTGTACTGAGGATTCCATATTGTGCTGGCAAATTCCAAATGGCTTCTAACCAAACTATTAAAAAGAATAATGAGTGGTTTCGGATCAGTAAATTCATTGGCAGCTCTAAAAATAAACCCCATATTTCTAAGAGCCCTTCGCACAATTTCAAAAATGTGCCGATCAAAAATTCGTTTTGAGTCTAGGATGATACAGAGATCCTTAACTTCAGCTACAGTTTTCGAAGGAGATTCATACAGAGTATAATTAAAAATAAACACACTAAAATTTCTAGTATAATTGATCAAACTACATTTACTAGGGTTAAGAGTCAATTTGTTTCTGTCACAATAATCACACAAACTGTGTAAGTCGTTTTGGAGTTCCTAACAGTGCTCTACGTTGGTCACACATTTTTATAATTTTAAGCCCTCAGCATATAAAAGAAATTGAGAATTTCTAAAACAATCACCAATATCACTGATAAATATCGAAAACAGCAGAGGGCCAAGAAGCGAGCCCTGTGGAACACCAGAGGTGACAGTCGAAGTTGTTGATTCGAAATTATTAATAGCGACAAACTGACTTCGGTTTTTTAGATAAGACTCAAGCCAACGAAGCAGATTTCTACAGATACCGAATTTCTCCAATTTAGACAATAGTGTTGGATGATGAACTTTATCAGAGGCTTTGGAGAAATCCGTGTAAATAGCAGAAACCTGCTATCTACGATCAACACATTCACTAACATATTGCACGAAGGGAACCAAGTTCGATTGTACTGACCTATCTTTATAAAACCCGTGTTGCTGCTGCGGAATGTATTGTTGTGTTAAGGAAAAAAGTTGTTCCACAATATATGCTTCAAAAATCTTAGCAAAAATTGACAACAAAGAAATTGGACGATAATTCTCAATGTTACATTTTAACCAGTTTTGTCTTCAGTGAAACTACAATTTAAATAACCAACAATTAACAGTCGACGAGTCCCAATGTGATCTTGGTATTGTAGTCTCTAAGAGTGAGGAGAACTCATATAATAAAAACTATTAATAGGCAAATGAGGCGCCTAAAATCAAAACCCGCCAAATCCATAACAGTCACTGAAAAACTTTAAAAACTGCTCCTTTAAAACAGGGCACTTTAACAGTTTATCGATTTGTTTAATGTCGAAAAATGTTGATTTAGAGCAGTTCCCTGAATCAAAATAATTTAAAAAATTCTATATAAAACAGCCACAAACTTTCATGTAAGGGATTTTGAAACCAAGAAGTGAATTTGTAGTCTTTTGAAACTAAAAAAAAAAAAATGAACATGTAGAGATACTACAAAACAAGATTTTATTTTTATATTAATGTTATAATGATATAAAACAAAAACATACTTCTTTCTACAAAACACGAAAAGATGTTTTTTTTTTACGTATGGTTTCAGTCTTAATGGAGTTACGAACGCCACCCCTCTTTTCTCTACTGGAGCACCATTATTTTTAAAATGTCTGCTTATGACTTCTATAACTCTGTCTTTCCTTACCACAAGGCTATTCAAAAAGACTTCACGACATACACATAGTTTGGTTCCATCACGTTTCCGAAAATAGATATTAAATGAAAGACTCTTCTCAGAACGGGAACCATCAACAGATCTTCTTTCTGGAAGTTTAACAGATGCATGTGCAATAATAAAATTGTCTTGCTGAATTTTATTTTTAGATGAATAGAATACTCAATGGAATTTATTAATATCAAGAAGAGATACTTGCACAGTGAAAAGATTTTTTTATTTTATGGCTGCATTTTGGAATACTGGGAGGGCCCATTGGAGAATATCTGTAGAAAAAAGAGCATTAATAATATCTAATTTCGAAACAATTTATTCCGAGCTTCATTGGGAAAACATTGTTTCAGTGTCTCCCCAACAACGTCTTCCATTTCGTCTAAATTATATTTTAAAATAAACAATAGTTATTCACAACAACACACAGACTTTAAGAAAGCAAAACTGTAAATAATATCGAATACCTGATATACTGTGAGCACGTGACTAAATCCAGAAGTGTGATTGGCTGCAATGGATTTGGCGGACTGAAAACTAGCTCCAAGAAGAAGTCGAAGAATCTGTCTGGTTTTTACACTAAATATCGTTTTGAACTGTTATTTACACAAAGATTTGCTGAATTTAGAAACTAAATAACAGTTCTGATGAATTCACTTTAGCGAAAAGTATAAACTGACATCTGCAGCTTATTTTTCTTAGAATATGGATTTAGCGGGCTTTGATTCTAGACGCCTCAAATACGGTAATATATTTAACTAAAAGAATTTTCCAAAAACTAATAAAAAACACCTTCTTGAAAGTATATAAAACTTGTTAATATGTTCAATCGATACTAGAATTTGGATTTCAGATCTGGTTACCTTACATCAATACAGACATTGAACTTCTCGAGAAGGTACATCGAAGATTTACGAAATCAGTGTCAGTTTTATACAAAATCTTCAAGGGGCACTACAGCTGCAACGATATATAACACAAAACTACAACATTCACTTAAGAGGACATAATTACAAATTAAAAAAGAAAATATTTCGGTTATTTACCAGACAGTACTTTAGCCTCAATCGGGTCGTGAATGGCTGGGTCAACCTTACTTCGCTCGTGACGGATTCACGGCAATCAATCTGTAATTGAAATAAGGATACGCAACCAGCATCGCTGAAGAGTACACCGTGTACCTATACTGCTAGGCGCATACTGATCTTAATTCATGGACGGAGCCTTTTTAATAGATGATCCAGCGTTCTCTAGGGCTTCGTGAAGTTAGCAGGTAACTGAAAGCACTAACGAAAATTCGTCGGCCATCCGTTAGTGCCTGTTAGTGCTTCATTAAAATCGAAATCCACCCTAACCGTTTTTGAGAAATTAAGCTTTCAAAAAAATAAGTGTGAAGTTAGCAGGTCATGAAAAGCACTAACGAATATTTATCGGCCAACCGTTAGTGCCTCGTTAGTGTCTGTTTGTGCTTCATTAAAATCGGAATCCACCCTAACCGTTTTTGAGAAATTAAGCTTTCAAAAAAATAAGTGTGAAGTTAGCAGGTCATGAAAAGCACTAACGAAAATTTATCGGCCAACCGTTAGTGCCTCGTTAGTGCCTGTTAGTGCTTCATTAAAATCGGAATCCACCCTAACCGTTTTTGAGAAATTAAGCTTTCAAAAAAATAAGTGTGAAGTTAGCAGGTCATGAAAAGCACTAACGAAAATTTATCGGCCAACCGTTAGTGCCTCGTTAGAGCCTGGTTAGTGCCTGTTAGTGCTTCATTAAAATCGGAATCCACCCTACACGATTTTTAGAAATTGAGCTTTCAAAAAAAATAAGCGTGAAGTTAGCTGGTGATTGAATTATCTAAGGTATGTTTATTTATTTATTTATTTATTTATTCTGTTCTGCTTAGTTGAAGTAAATTTTAAATTATGTTTTGATGATTTGTTATTTTTATATTATTATATTGATTATATTAAATACTAACATCGAAACTTTCCTTCAATATTGTGTTTTATTACACTAGATCGTTGTTTTTCATTTCTCATACCTAAATCGTCCCTTATATTTAGTCCAACAGTTATTAAAAATTGCTTATTTACATTAGACGATATAGATGATTTTTTTACACAGATTACATATTTATTGACTTCTTCTAATTTTACTTGTGATATAATTAATTAGTTGTTTTCATACCTTTTTCAACTTATCTGATAATTCTGGGTGCTTATTCTGTCATCGAAGTTATTTTGCAAGTTCGCCCTACATTAATTCGATAGGGTTGAAAATACAATGGTATGTGTGAAGGCGTAAAATTGTAGTAAAAGTTATTCAATAAATAAATAAATAAATAAATAAATAAATAAATAAATAAATAAATAAATAAATAAATAAATAAATAAATAAATAAATAAATAAATAAATAAATAAATAAATAAATAAATAAATAAATAAATAAATAAATAAATAAATAAATAAATAAATAAATAAATAAATAAATAAATAAATAAATAAATAAATAAATAAATAAATAAATAAACATACCTTAGATAATTCAATCACCAGCTAACTTCACGCCTATTTTTTTAAAATCTCAATTTGTCAAAAACGGTTAGCGTGGCTTCCAATTTTAATGAAGCACTAACAGGCACTAACGGATGGCCGACGAATTTTCGTTAGTGCTTTCAGTGACCTGCTAACTTCACGAAGCCGTTCTCTAGTTAACATCTTAATAGAATAATGCTACCAAAATGACCTCTAACTGTACTTATTACGGGAAAAATATAGGTAGTTAAGAGAATTTTTTTTTAATTTTATGGCCTTTGCTGCTGTGGCAATTAGCCAGGACAATTTTTTATTTGAGAAAATTTCCATGCTTGTACGGGATTCGAACCCGAGACTTTCGTAACGCAGAGCACATGTGTTACCACAACGCTACGCCGGTCGGCGCTAAGAGAAATTAAATTGTAATATTTGTAAAGAATCATATTGTCACAAGGGTAATCCTAGGTCAAGATTACGACATCTAAACATTGTGACGCTCAGCTATCTGATTAAAAAACAATTTGTCAGCGTCTGACGTATGTTGCCTAATTACGAAATGCATACGCCGCATTTTCGTAACGAGGAAATATTTGTCATGACGAATGAATATTGGAACTGGGTAAACCATCAGTACAAATACTTGGATGTCGCACAGTATCGAGGCAGAGGAACCTAGCCAACTCCTCTACACGTACTAGTCCACACGGTGACGACCAAGACACCGACGCCAGATACTCGTACCGCTGGTGAGCCAAGCAAGCAGTCACCATGTGAGTGGGAGAAGGCCTCTCCAGGCTCCTAGACTCCCTAATGGGCAGCCCCCGCCTCAGAGATAGGTCCAAGCCGATCTTGGCCAACACGGGGTGGACCGAAGACTTCCCCAACACCATGGGCGAATTCAAACCTGATATTGTAAATTGGATATATAATTAATAAATTTGTATTGTTAAAACCGGGAGTTGTATTTCAATCAATCCACCCACGTGACAATATCATTGGAAATTCTACGGCCAAAAAATAAGAGAGAGAGCAGAAGAGTATAATAATAATAATAATAATAACAATAATTTTATTACAGTGGGAGGTAGACAAAATAAATAAGTCAACATAAAAGAAATACATTTGATAATTTATTCAAAAAAAAAAAATACCTATGCGGTACTATATAACTGATATCGTCGTTCAAAATTTCTAATTTTATATCGTAATATGCTTTCTGCATTAAAAGATTTTTAAGATAATTTTTAAATTTCAAAGCTTTGAGCTCTCTGAGATTATTTGGCAATTTTTGTACAGAGTGGAACCATTGTTTGGTTTTAGATGCTGTATAGCGCATCTTAGGTAAGTGAATGTTATGTTTGTCTCTAGGATTGTATGAATGTATCTCACAATTTTTTGGTAACTTAGTATCTTTAATATATTCTAATATTTTAAAAATGTAGAAGCATGGCAAAGTTAGGATATGTAAATCCTTAAATAGTTTCCAGCATGAAATACGTTCTGCGACACCACCAAGAATCCTGATAGCTCTTTTCTGGGCGAAAGTAAAGGGTATCCTTTGTGAAAACTTATATTTAAGGTATTAATCATAGGCTATCTTGGTTAACGAATTTGTTAATTACTAATTATCTCTTCTAATTAAAAATTCTCAATAAATAGTAAATACTGAAAATGCGATTAGTTAAAATAAAATAATTAAAAAAATCATTGGGAAATAAAAATTAAATTGAAATTCTAGCCAAAACAAAAAGTCGGCTGAATTTTATAAACGCACACGAAGATGATATAAAGGAAGACGAAACAAAGAAGAAAATTATAACACAATACAGTTTAGAAGATAACCCAGAACTAAAAATTCTGATGGTGACAAAAAATAAACATGGAAGAAATAAGAATGTCAATGTAATTTTCGAACTAAATACAGCTTCACATGATAATTTAATACAAAAAGGAAAATTAAGATTGAGTTGGGATGTATGACGGGTATTCGAAAATACAGGTATTATAAAACATTTTAAATATCAAGGTAATGTGCATGTTACTTCAAAGTGCAGGAATGAAAACTATTATCCAAATTGTGGAAGTGATCATGATGAAAGGAACTGCAAATGTATGATATTAACTGTTACAATGCAAACAATAATCTATATATATATATATATATATATATATATATAATTGCGTACTGTAATTGAAATTGTGTCAATATCACTGAACCGATTTCGATGTATGTAGGATGTCGAAAAAAAAAAAAAAATTATTTTAAAAAAAACAATAAATAATGTATGCGTGAATGAAACTAACTTATACCATTTAATAAAATCTAAAAAAAATGGTAAATTCATAACACATTATTTATTTATAAAACAACTAATTTAAAATAAAAATGTTTTTTCTACGTATTCTTTAACAGATATAATAACCGATAAATTCTTTGTTCTTAATTGTTTTGATTGATTTTTCATTTTTATTTTATTTTTTTTTTATTTCTGTTTAGATTAATATATTTACTAAATTGCTCACCTGTTAACCATAATCAAAGTTCACAAAAATAAAGTATCACCATAATAATTGTAACTATAACCTTAACTATCGTAATAACATTATTATAAATGTGTGTTATAGAATTGGAAAAAATACTGTCTCAATGGAATTAACAATATATGGTCCAAAATCTTCGGTAAGCTGATTGAACGGTAGCCTACGTATTAGATTTTATCGAGGAGTTCTGATACGGGTTCCTGTTCTCAAAATTTTCAGGTTAGGGTTAGGGTTTCGGTTCCGGTTCGGTTTTCGGCTCTGATCATAACATCTCCTTTCCAGTTTCCACTTTCCATTTTCCTTCGGAAATATAGTTTCCGTGACGTGATCGAGTGGGAACGTAACGGATAGACGTTCCGGTACTTTTTCTCTAAATGTGTTGATGGACGAGCTTCCATGGATGAAGAGGCAGTTAAGAAACATGATGACTGAAAAAAAATCATACTTACAACAAATACAGTTTAAATAAAAGAGAAATAAATTTATGTTACAGATTGATAAGAAATAAAATTAGTAGCCAAATAAAGAAAGTTAAGATACAATTTTTAACAGAAACAAATGATAAATGTAAAAGTGATTCTAAAAAATATGGACTACTTTAAAATCAATGATCAGTAATAAATCAAGCAGAAAACATAGTAGTGATATTGCTTTTTAAGATCATGCTCATATTGGAATTTGGAGTACTGCAGATAATTCAACGAGTTTTTCATAAATAGTATAGAAGACATAAGAACTGAGATACAGAGTGTTGAGTTAGAAGCAGACTTGAATGATTCTAAAATAAATGTAGACATTTTTAGTGAATTTAAAGAAATAGAAATTAATGAAGTAGAAAGAATAATATTTAGTCTAAAAATGAAAAGTAGTACAGACGATGTAATTGTTAAAACACTGCGAGAAACATTTTATGTGGCGGAAAAATTCGTAGACGTACAATTACTTAAATATTCCGGAAAAATCATTTGTGTGAAACGGGTGTACTGTTATAAAAAAATATATAGACATGAATATATTAATTAAAAAACTTGAATATTATGGCATTAGGGGCGTTAAATTGGTTTAAATATTATTTGTAGGATAGGCCACAGTGTGCTTAAATGGAAAGGGATTATATCAAGAAATAAAAATATTCAAAAAGAAGTACCACAAAGAAACATATTTGGGCCATTGTTTTTTATAATTTAGATTAATAATTTTAGTTGATGTTTAACGAACTGTAAAATTAATATTGTAACGAATCGTTTTAGACCGCCGGAAAAATGATCAAACTTTCACAAACCACCCGTCACGAGAATTTCTTTGAAAGAGGTTGTTATAGTTTTTTAGAGATTTTAAAGGGTACTCTGCAGTAAGAAATTTACAACAATTCAGATAATAAAATAAAATTAGAAACCTTACATTTACAGCACGTAACTTAAAAATATTTTATTTTTCTTCATTGTTCAAGGAGACATTTGTTCAGAGTTGTTGCTTAATAACTTTGAATACTAGCATCTCCTCGAACAATCTTTTTACCTTTCTTCGTAGAAATGCCTAGAAATGCACTTATAAAAGCACACGACTTTCTGAAGACGAGATCAGACAGTATTCGGTCCGGTTAGCGTAAAGATCTAATTTGTTGAATTCTTAGAGGCCCTGTGTTGGCATTTTGCTGGTCTATCCGATTCTATTTGTTTTAATTGTTTTATTTATTTTTTAATCTTTAATTATCTTAATACCTATATTTTAAACTAATTGTAAATATTACTTTTAATAAATCAAATTCATTAATTTTAAACCGTCTAACTTAACGTGTGTAAACCTTCACCTTTAAGAACTTAAGTGAACAGCGAAGATCCAGACTAGTAACAAGATGCCTGATCAGTCGGTTGGTAAGTACTAATACATATCATTTAATACACATATCGTAATGATGAACCCTGGATAACACTTACGCCTACTACCCGAACTCTTTAGTCAGGAATCTCATTTAAAATTGAGATTAGACTTTATATAATATCACAGGCTCGCTACCTCATGGACAATAAATAGTACGTTGTAATGTTACGTATCGGGCTCGCTACAAGAGAATAATAATAATAATTTTATTGAATCTATTAGTGTACATAAATACTGGAGGTATAGTGAGTTATGTTTCAGACACTTACAAGAGCCTTTTTAAAAAGACAAAATTTTATTAAGATACAAATATGTGTACTTAGTACAATGATACAAGTAAGATTGAAAGATTTTACAAAAAACCAAGTATATATAATATTTCTAAGACATGCTGATGCAGCTTGTTGTCCGGGTATCCTATTCCGTGTACATAGTCGTGTTTTATGGAATATAACTCCTTGGGCCTTACTGGAGAACTATGGGGTTACCACAGAGTTCGATCAATTTCTTGAGCTGCTGGATCGGCTGATGTACCTTCATTGGAGTCGGTGCAGGTGGATGCCTTCTTCTTTATTAAGTGATATCGATATGCTCCGATGATGATGGAGATCCCAATTAAAATGTAGATTACTATCGTATATATATCGATTATTTAAGGGAACATTTTCTTCATTTTCCTCGCACTTTTGCGTGGCTACTACGCTGTTAGGGGTAGTGATGATCCATTTATTCCTGTCGATTTTACTAATTTCTATTTCTTCTACGGTAACTGGTAGCTGTAAGCAGGCGTTTGTGTCGTTCAAATATCTTAATAGTTGAAATTCACAGGGCATTTTATGAACTCTAGTTTTCGTCAGATGTACTTCATTACAAAGGAAATTTCTTGGCTGGATTTCTTGACAGTTATCTTCTAAGTATGCGTAATGTTGCTCATTGGAAATTATGAATTTGGAATTGGGTATAATGACCTTGAATGAATGTGGTATATCGGTTGGTGTAGGTAATGGATATAATCGGTAATAGTCAAAATTTCTCAACTCTACGATAGGGATTTCCATGATAAAAATTATTTCGTTTCCTTTGCTGTAACTTTTAACTTCAGTAATTTTTTCCAATAATTTTATATTATTCAAATTTGGTTCGAAAGGAAATTTACATTTCGTCAAGTCTTTTGTCGTTTTGTTAATTTCTGTCAGGAATAATTTCAGGTCTATGATAGAGTCATGTAGTACGTTTAATTTTGCAAATGTGACTGCCACTTCTATTTATTCGAGATTATCGTATATTATTTGTAAAGAGCTAGCAATTTGGGAAATTACCATTTCTAACAAGAAGTATAGAGAATTATCGACTTTTGTTACGTGCGTAATCTGAATAACCTTTTCTAATTGCAGAATTCTAGAAGTTAGAATTTCTTGATTATGACTTAAAATTTTTGAGTTTTCTTGGAAATTTTTTATAGTAGTTTGTAGTAGCGTGATTTGATCTTCAATAGTGGTTTTAATTGTTTCTTGATTTTTCTTTAGAACATCGATGGCTTTATCGTACCTTTCCGCATCTTTATGGTCGAGATTTCCAGTAATGGATTTAATAATTGATCCGAGACCATCTATGAGTGCTCTTTTGGGTCTAATTTCGTGAAATGGATTTAAATTCGTCAATTGGTTCTCAATTTTATTCTGGAGTATTTCAATGATTGTATAGGAATTTTGAAATTCTTTTTCATAGTCATTGTGCTTTGCATTTTGAATAAAAGTCTTAATTTTTTCAAAAGAATTTTGTAATGTTGAAAATTCAGATATTAATTTAGAAATGTCATATACTTGTACATAGCTCCAAAAATTAATTTTGTTATATGCTTTTCCGAGTTTTATTGGAAGTAATCCGGGGTTGCTATTTAGTTCGTGGAATCTTGGTTCAGCTGCGACGGTGCAGATGAGGTATCTGTGAAAACGGGGGGTTTTCTTAATTCTTTTATATGTATTATTTCGGATTTATCATTTTTTGATTTTTCGCTATAAATTTCGACACGGTTTCTTTCTAAGATTTTTGTAATTTTATATGGACCTAAAAATTTTCTATATTTTTTATTTCTACCTTGAGGGTTCTTTTTATAAACGATTTGACCTAATTTAAACTCTTTATTAGTTTCACCTTGTGTATTTAATTTTTCTACTACTTTTTCTTTTCCGGTTCTTAATTTGTTGTTAACATTGCGATAGACATGTTTTAGTTTGTCTTTATGGTTTTGAGCATATTCGGCAAAGAAGGAGTCAGGTGTGAAAATTTCGATAGGGTTGCGAGAGTCAGTGTGTCCAAAAGTTAGTTCTAAAGGTGTAAAGTTCGTGGAACTATGTATAGAATTGTTATAATCGATAATTGCATAGTCCATCAGGTTTTCGTCAGTTTGGGGATAAATTTCTTTCAATATTCTTAAGTGTTCGATTATGGTAGAATGAAATCTCTCTACTACCGAGTTCGATTCATGGTGTCCGCTAGTAGTGAAATGGGTATTAATATTGTGGGTCTTTAACAATTCTTTGACTGTTACATTGTCAAATTCCTTGCCTTTATCTACTATAAAATTTTGGGGTATGCCAAATGAGGTGAAGTATTTCATTAATGCGTTCGAGATATGTATGGCGGTTTTTCCAGAAATTTGATAAGCTTGTGCAAATTTGCTGAAAGCGTCTACAACTGTTAGATAATTTTTTGCGTCAAACGTGAAAACGTCTATGTGAACTATTTGAAAAGGCTTGCTTGGCGTTTCCGTGACCATTAATGGTACATATGGCTTTTTCCTAGCATATTTAGATCTTTGGCATATTTCACAGGAATTTATAAAATTTGAAATTGAATTTTTCATATTTTTCCAGTAATAGTTTTTTCTCAAATGTTCAAGGGTTTCAACGATTCCTCTGTGATTCGTTTTTCCTTCGTGATGATGTTTCATAAGAAGAATTTGTTCTTCAGGGTCTGACACGGTATTAACTTGCTTTAAACAGCGAATTAATTTAGTTCCTTTTTCCGAAAAGTTTTGCAAATAGACTCTACAAAAATTTTGATATAACTTGTCCTTTTGAAAGTAAATGTAATACGTATTTTTGGGATCTGTATAATTCTTTATGAATTCTACGATTAATTTATCGTTGTTAGTTTCGGGAATTTTTACAGAAATAATTTTACAATTTTCGTACTTATCATTTGTAACTTGTAATTTAGGGTATGGACTCGTAAAGACTAGAATTTGGTGGATTTTATTATTAATAATTTCGTCTAAAATCGGGATACCGTCATTCGTTGTTTCATTGTAAGTCGAATGTTGGGTAGATGCGGTTAATGTCTGTTCTTGTTCAGACGCGGTGTCAGTTTCACTTGTCTCAGTAATGTCTATGAACTCATCAGCTGTGTCCGTCTCTTCGTTGTTCGCAATGTCACGATTCGCGATAAGTTTATGCGTGGGTGGATCAGCTGGACGTATTAATCTATTTTCTAATATTTTAAATTTAGGATTCTTTTTTCCAGTAGAAGTGGAAGGTTCTGGATTTTCATAGATTGAGGGTGGTGGAATATTTTCCGCTAGATTTCTGAGAAAGTCTAAAACGTTTTGATCTACATCTCCGGGGTTATTAATAACCGATTCATTTTCAAGAGCATTAATTTGAATACGTGAAAGAGAATCTGCTACCAAATTATGCTTTCCTTTTTTGTATAGGATAGTATAGTCAAATTCTTCTAAACGAAGTCTCCAACGTACTAGTTTAGAATTTGGTTCTTTGAGACTAAATAACCATGTGAGGGGTCGGTGGTCTGTATATATCGTAAATTTGCGTCCATAGAGATATGGGCGGAAGTGTTTGCAGGCCCAAACTATAGCTAATAATTCTTTTTCTATAGTTGAATATCGGGTTTCTGAATCGTTTAGGGTTCTGGATGCGTATGCTATAGGTTTATCGTTAGGTACGTTACCTTGGGATAGAACAGAACCGATTGCATAATTACTGGCATCTGTAGTCAATATAAATGGTTTTTCAAAGTCTGGGTATTGAAGAATGGGTTCATTTATAAGTACGTCTTTACAAATTTTAAAACAATTAACAAATTCATTGTCGTGTAAAACTTTTGCGTTCTTTTTCAAACATTTCGTCATTGGTCTGGTAATTTTTGCAAAATCGGGGATGAAACGTCGGTAATAACCTATCAATCCTAAAAATGATTTAATTTCTTTTTGTGTCGTTGGTATGGGAAAGTTTTTTATAGAATTAATTTTGTCGGGGTTTGGTTTAATTCCGTCTGGTGTAATTATGTGTCCTAAGTACTGTACTGTCTTTTGCAAAAATTCAGTCTTATCTAATTGTACTTTAAAATTTCCAGATTTTAATCTTTCAAAAATTGATCTCATGGTTGCAAGATGTTCCTGTAGGGAGGTACTAAAAATTATTACATCGTCTAAATATACGAGGCACGAATTTACTCCTCTCAGAACATTGTTCATTACGCGCTGGAAGGTGGAAGGGGCGTTTTTTAATCCAAAGGGCATCCGGGTGAACTCGTAATGACCTTCATTAGTGGAAAATGCTGTTTTTTGTATGTCATTGGGATCGACTTCGATCTGATGAAATCCGCTCGCCAAATCGATAGTTGTGAAGTAATTAGCTTTTCCTAGTTTGTCTAAAATATCCGTTATATTAGGTAATGGATACTTGTCGTCGATCGTTTTCTCATTCAACTTGCGATAATCGATCACAAGTCGCCATTTTCGCTTACCGGAAGCATCGAATTTCTTCGGTACTATCCAGATCGGGCTAGACCAGGGGGATACACTTTCTTGAATGATACCTTGCTCTAATAATTTTGACATTTGAGATTTTACTTCTTGCTTATGGACTTCGGGAAACCGATACGATTTTGTGAAAATCGGGGTATCGTCCTTTAATTTAATTTGATGTCTAATTTGGTTTGAGAAAGTCAGAGGAATTCCTTCGCAATAAAAGATATCCCTGTACTCGAAACAGAGTTTCCTGATCGCTTCTTTCTCTTCGCGATTACAATGGTCCAATCTTAAATTTTTTAAATTTTGTTTTAATTTATCGTCATGTTCTTTGGTTAGTATATCTTCTGTCTCCATTTTTTCTACAAAGTTAACGTTAATTAAAGGTTCAATTTTGAATGGTTCAGAAAAGTCTAAATTTACAGGTTGATCATTAACATTAGTAATTGTTGTAATTGCAAAATTGTTGATAACATTTACAACTGCTTTCGGGGTATCTACTCCGTCTCCTAGATTTTTGTAATCTAATATTCCTGTTCCGTTATCTAAGTTCACAGGTAATCTGACTACTTGCTGAGTACGTGGGAGTACAGTGATGGAATAAATTTTTGAATTACTTTTTTCAGCGTTATTACTATCGTCTGAATTAAATGTAATTGGAATTTTTGAATAAGGGGTTTCTAATAATTTGGAACTAATATTCACGGTAGCGTTTAATCGTTTGAGCAGGTCTATGCCAATTAATCCGTCAAATTTTGGGCTAAATTCAAAAAGATAAAATTTGTGGGTTTGATCTACATTAAAAATATTAAAAATTGGAATTTCGACTACTTCATCGTGGTATGATATATTATGTGCAGATTGTATGTTAAAGTCTTCTTTAAAAATGAAATTTGCATAAAATTTGTAGGCTAATTCGGAATTCATTAGACATTTAGTACTGCCGGTGTCTATAAGAAATCTGGCATTAATTTCAGGAATATGTATGAATGGTAGGCTGTGGGTTAAAGCGTGTAACTGGATTACGTTGGGTTGGTTTTGGGTTGAACCATGTGAAAATTTACGTCATTACCGTCATGATTATTAGAAGAGTTTGGCTGATCAAATATTTCATTGGAATTATCAGTGTTCTCGTTATAATAGATATCATTTGGATCGTAGCAATAATCATTAAAATCTTGATCATAGCAGATATCATTACTTTGGTTATCAAAATTTTGTTCAGGGTTGTATTCAAAATTTTGTTCATCACAAGTGTTTTCAAAGGACTGATAAGAATAATCACTTGGACGTACACTATGGGTGAAAAGTTCTTCAGAAATGAAATTGGGTTTTTGCTTTATGTGAGACCTTGCTGATGTTGTATCCATTGGTTCTGGTTTAAATTGCTTGGCCTGATTTTGATTGGTTTGACTAAATCTTTGAAATGAATTTTGATTATTCATTGGATTACTTGTATTAGGGCGTGGTTGAAATTGAGAGTTCTGATACGTTTGCAATTGAGGGTTTGGACGTGTTGGATATTGCGGTCTAAAGGTAAATGAACTTGGGCGTATATTTGGTCTTTCATTAGGGTTGAAAAATGGATTTGATTGTCTTGAACCATATGAATTAGAATTGGTGTTTGGTTGTGGAAAATTGAATCTCGGTTGAAAATTTTGAAATGTAGGCCTTGTACTTGCATTACCATAGGGCGTATTGTAAAAAGGTCTTTGCTGTACATTGGGTCTTACGTGCTGTACTGGAGTCATACGTGTCGCGGGTTTGTAAGAAGTGTGCGTATTTAAATTATTAATTTTTTGGCTGGAGTATAAGAAATTTTCTTCTTCGATAACGATACTCATTGCGTTTTCTAATTTTTGGGGATTTCTTAAACGTACGCTTAGTTGTAGCTGGGGTGGTAAGCCACGAATAAAGGTTTTTAAAGCCAAATCGTCATAACTACTGAGAAAAACAGCTTTTTGTTCTTCCGTAAGTTCAGTCATAGTATTTAATTTAGCGGTTATTAAACTTCTACTGTCCTGACATCGCATTCCAAAATTGTACGGTGATTCGTTCTTAAATGGTCTTAAATTTAAAAGATCTTGTATCAGACAATCTACGTTTCTTTGGTCTCCGAAGCAGAGTAAGAGTGCTTCTTTTACTTTGGACCAAGTTCTCAATTCTAATCTAGAGCCGATTAATGATAGCGCTCTACCAGATAATCTACCAATTATAGCTCTTATAAGAAAATTATTTAAGTTAATATTGGTTGGGCTAGCAAAAGTTCTTATTAAATTGTCACAGTCATCGACAAAAACCGATAATGTGTGAGGGTTGCCGTCAAAGTGAGGGATACAGTCAATGTGTAATTTGAGTAATTGATAATTAGTTCTGTCATCGTGTGCCATTGTGTCAGTATTAAGTTGTATTTCGTTAATTCTGTCACTTAAATTATTTAATTCGTTTTCTAAGTCAATCATTAATTAATAAATTTCCTTTCTTTTTTAAAATTTTTTTTATTTATTTAATTTGGTTGCTATCGTATAGTTTTTTGTGTTAAGGATTAATTAAGGATGAGCAACTTACATTAATATCCAGTTTTTCATTTTTCTTATCTACTGCCTATAGGGTGGTTCCGATTTTTGGATGTTCCCCAGGACTTCCTATTTCTAAGGTTTGCCTATAGGTTCCCTCGATGTTAGAGTTGTTCCCAGGACTTGCGATCTTCTTGCACTGTTTTATTCTGTCTTTTCACGGCACTTCGCGAAACTGCGACGCGAACCAGGAGCGATTTTTGTCTCCCTTAATTTCGATTTTTGAAATTGTCCGTGTCACTTTCTGTCCGTGTCACTTAACTTATTTCTTTGTTCTTTAGATACTCGTTAATCGTTAACTTACAATTAATTCAGCGATTGAACTAATTTCGAGTATCCTACCGCACTGCGCCATTTATGTTTCAGACACTTACAAGAGCCTTTTTAAAAAGACAAAATTTTATTAAGATACAAATATGTGTACTTAGTACAATGATACAAGTAAGATTGAAAGATTTTACAAAAAACCAAGTATATATAATATTTCTAAGACATTCTGATGCAGCTTGTTGTCCGGGTATCCTATTCCGTGTACATAGTCGTGTTTTATGGAATATAACTAGTGCATTGTTCATTAGCTTACATTACGTTATTTAAATATACAATATATGAAAACAATATACAATATGATATTCTTATTTTATATAAATGATATTTCAAAATGTTTTGAATTTTCAGAATTTTTACTATTTGCTGATGACCTAAAATTATTTCGTATCATTAATTCTATTGAAGACTGTTTATTACTTCAAAAAGATCTCGACAGATTAAGCGACTATTGCATCAAAAATCACTTATATTTAAGTAGTGAGAAATGTCAATACATTACATTTACACATAACAGGAATAACTTTAATTATATTTACACCATAGATAATGTTTCTCTTAAGATCGTTACCAATATTAGAGACCTTGGTGTAATATTTGACTCTGCTTCATCTGTATGGAACCCTGGCTACAATGTGCACATTAACCGCATCGAAGCGATTCAAAATAAATATTTGAAATATTTATCTTATAAATTCAAATTTCGATTTAAAACATATAATGATGCTTGTGTACATTTTAATTTAACACCCCTCACTACTAGACGCAAAATAAATGATTATATAATTCTATATAAATTATTAAACAGTAAAATTGATTCTCCTGAATTACTATTTGAAATTAATATCCACATATCGACATACAATACCCGCAACAATAATCTTTTCTGGAACCCTATAGCTCGTACTCAATGCTGTCAAAATTCTCCACTTTACCGTATAAATAATATGAAAAACTTAAACACTGATATTTTTAATATGTCACTCAAAGCATTCAAGAAGACAATTCTCAACTCTATTGCCGCAGGGTTAGGAGAGAATTTATAATTATTTTTAAAAAAATCAATAAAAACATGAATTTAGTGCGTCTTTCCTTACCTTGCGTCAATCTAAGTGAATTGTACTATTGCATATTTTACAGTTGTATCAACATAATTTATATTTAATTTATATTTTTTATTAATTATTAAGTTGTGAGCAAATTGTGGTGTATCCTGTTGTGTCTCCCCATTAGTACTAAATAAATAAATAAATACTATTCAATACTGTTCTCGTATTATAAGGATACTTTTGGAAACCATCATGTAAGATACACATAAAATGTCAATACTAAATTAGGTAGCATGATATTGACATTAGTACAAAATATGTATGTATAAATAGTTCAGAACAAAATCTGTATGTATAATAATAATTGTTCAGAACAATAGTTTAAATAATATTATATTCTAAAATTAAGATATTCATAGACCGAAGAGAAAATATGTTCCAGCAAGAAAAAAAATACTTTTAAAAATTTTGATACCATGAATATTTTTCAAGTTATTGGGAACCTAATCAGGTTTTCTAGGCGCTTTAACCTATGTGCACCAAATGTAGCACAATTTCTCTTTAAGACCCAGCGGAAGCAATGGAGCATAGAAATGTCTAGAGCTTCTTAGGTATAACAAATAAATCCTAGACATTCCTAGACTCTTTGACCGATCTGGACCAAATATTGTAAAGGTACTACTTAGGATCCTGCGGAACTAACGACGTATGAAAAAATAAATATGTTTGATGGCTTTTTTGAGAATTTTGGCTTGTCTAAATTGTTCTGAAAACTACAGCGAGAAGACAGGAATTTCTTTTAAATAGCTGATTGGACAGTTGTATTAAGCCCATACAGCTTCGTTCAATATCGAAATATTTTGTTTCTTAAAGGGACAGTGGACTTCAGGACCCCCCCACATGTGTACGCGCCAGGACTACAATCCGCGGAGATCGGCGAAGATATAACCCCAAGAAACCTTGTACCCAAAATGGTTCAGAACAAGGAGACATACATATGGAAAATGTAGCACAACATCATGCAGAAAAAGGAAGTGGAGGAGCACATCCGTCAGGCATCGGAGAAAATATAAAGACGTAACGATTATTACTTTGCCTGCAGTCAAGACGCAACGTCTTCTATTAGTTCCTTGACTGTAAACTAGAGGCACAGCAGGTGGTTTTAGTCGGTAGGCCAAATGGAGAATCCGTCACTACCGGAGAGGGATTTTTTTCTTACTCCGGTGGTTATAAGAGATTGCCCCTGAATTAAATCAATCCTAAACAGCGACAAAATATCACATCTAAACATCACCCATGCAATGCTGGGTAAATCAACTAATAATTAAATAAAGTAAAATATATTTTTAAAAGAATATTTTCACTTTCAAGAATGTTTCAAGAATGTTTTCACTGAAAATTAATTCCAACCTCACTAACTGTTTTTTATTTCCAAAAATTTACGTGATATATACTTTCTATCTTTCACTTCTAGAATCTATTTTAAACTACGGTATTAGCTTGGGGCGGGGCAGCAGAATGCTACCTTACCAAAATAAAAATAAGCCAAAAAATTATTCTCAAAATCATGCATAAAAAAGAACTTATCCAACTGAATAAATTTTTGTAGGCAGTCATGTTATGCAAATATCACAATTATATATTCTAAGCACTTTAAAATACATTAAGAAAAATCCAATAGTTATCAATAAACTTGATCCTGGTTATACTACAAGAAACAAATATCTTGCAATTTCAAGACGTTTTCATGTCGGTAAATGTTTCGGACAACGTAGCTTTATGAACAATACATCGAAAGTTTATAATAAATTTTTAACATACATTGATACAAAAAAAATAAATTTACTGTCTCATAATTTTATAAAATTGTCAAATAAAATTTGCATATCACTTTCCAACAATGAAATTGAAAATTTACTCAAATAAGTACAAAATTACTTTAACTCTAAAAAATCTTCATCACCGATTCATACCTTCAACTTATAAAACTAAGTTTATAATTTGTGATATAATTGAAAAATTAAAAATCTATATTTCAAATTATTTACAATCAAAATGTCAAAAATTAAAATTTAGTTTTATATAAATATTGTAACTTCATACATAAATTACCTTGACTCAATAACATACGCACAAAATTAGCCATGCACAGGTTGTTCAACCTTTAGTGGTGGTTCTAATGTTTTACTGTTTCATTTATCACTAATATTTATAAAATAAAATTTATTATTATTATTATAATTACTTACCTTCTTCTTTAGAGTACGAACTCGGTGTTCCGAGCGTAGGCTATTTTCCCGCATACAGTTGTGTTGTGTGTGTTGCCTGTATATAACACAATCGTATGGGAACTACAATTTATTATCGTGGAATCCGAACCACTAATTATTTTTGGGGAAACTGTACTAGGGCTTTTACCTCGGTGGTTGCCCAATGCCTTCCGAGGGAGAAACGGTCGGAAAATTTTAAGGTGTTTTTGCCGGTACCAGGGAATGAACCCTGCCCCCCCGCTCAGTAGTCCACAAACTAACTAACAAAGCCACGACCGTTCTCAATTACTTACCAGCAAAACTTTGAAATGTTTGGTGATTCACGCTTCTCATCAATTTTTTATCTTCTAATAGCTATGTCGATAACTACGCTAACATTTTTCCTAGGAATTCTTTTTATTTATTTTTTTGTTTTTATTTGAATTATCTTTAATTCGCGTGAAATTTTCGTCCAAGTAATCCGAATTTATTTTAATAGATTTGTCTTTCTCTGTCACAGAGATAAGAATGATATTTGAATTGAGAAAAGGTGATTTTGAAAAAGAAATATTTTTCTTGTCACATAAAATCAAAGTTACTTGAAAAGACCGCAATTTGATATTATCTCAATGAATACAAAAATTTTCTATAGAATTTCATCCTTTCATAAACCATAAGAGGATAATTTTTTTCATCCTCTGAAAAAATAGCAAAATTTGAATATCTTCATCTGTTGCCATCATCACAATTCATGAATATTAAAAATATTTTTCAATCGATGGCAGTTACTGTACAAACAAATCTATTCAAACACATGTTGTATTTATTCGTATGTTTTCGATTTGTTGTGTTATTAAGTTACTGTATGGAAATTTTCTGTTTAAACTTGCTTTGTTAGGGAACAATATGGATTCGTTTTGCTTGAATTTCTACAATAGATTATTTTAACAACTATAGTACAGATTTGTCGTTAAGGTGGTTTATACGTTTTGTGAATGGAATTAATTTAGATAAGTCTAATTTAAATTAAATAATGACTGACAATGGCACTGAAAGACAATGAAATAATTTACAATGATTTTGAGACATATTATCCTGCTGTAAATGATTACTTGAAAAGGTACTTGAAAAATGAAAAAGATGGGTTAGATCAGGGGTGTCAAACTCATTTCAGCCCCGGGCCATTTTTCTATCAAGTAAAATTCACGCGGGCCGCCCGATATGTATTTATATTATTATACAAGGTGTCTCAAAAGAAATTTTATATTTAGTAGATCGATTAAAAAAAAAGTAAGCCGTATATAGAAAAAATGTTTATTAATTATTAAAATACACTTTTTGGGGATTTATTTCTTAAAAATAATATCGTCTAAATGTAGACCCTCGCGTTCTCGGCACTCATTTAGTCGAACAGTAAAATTACTTATGACGTCTCGACAGGTGGACTCAGGGACGGCTGCCATTTCGTGACGGATATTTTCTTTCAAATGCGCCAATGAAGTCGGTTTATTGGCGTAAACTTTAGATTTAAGATAACCCCATAGGAAAAAGTCCATAGGGGTTAAATCTGGACTGCGTGGAGGCCAATTTATGTCACCTCTCCGGGAGATCAATTTTCCTGAGAAAATTTACGAAATGAAGCCTCTGACTGGCATCTTGGGGCTTTAATTCTTGCACCAATTGAATTTTGTAGGGGTGCAGCTTTAGGTCTTTGTGCATAATGCGATGTAATGATGATCTATGCACATTTAAAGCACTTGCGCGCTTCTGAATTGAAAGGTTCGGGTCGTCACGAACAGACTGATTAACATTCTCCACGTTTTCTACCGTTCTTGATGACCTAGGTCGCCCGTATTTTGATTTATCTAGCGTTGTACCAGTCTCTTCAAACTTTTTAACCCAATTTCGAATGAGAGGAATGCTTGGCGCATCATTTAAGTGGCGAAAACCTCGAATACTGCAGAATTTTCTACGCGCTACAGTCGCCGAATCACCGTTTTTGTAAAACTCTCGCACTCATAACGCGCGGTCTGCTCCCGAGAAACGCTCCATAGCGACTGAATTCCCAAGAGCCAGGTTACCGATTGACATAACCCCCGCGCCCCTCGGATACGTTGCGTTCACGCAGTAAGCTAAATAAATATAAAATTTCTTTTGAGACACCTTGTATTAGTTTTCGTTTTCAACCAGTTTTCTAAATATGTATTTGAAGGAAGTAAAGAAATAACATTTAAATAATAATTAAATATTGCCAGAATAAATTCTTCATGGAACAACAAAACAAAAACTGGCCGCAGTCAGCGTACTGGAACTGTACACAGCAGTTGCAACTATTGGGCTCAACAATGACCGATGGCCGTGCTGCAATCGCTGTAAATCAGCTGATCGAAACGAGTAATGTAAAAGTTTCCTTATTTGTTTACATGTTAAATCATCGATTTACAATGAATAACATTACAACATCCTATCCTTAACACTATCAGGAACAGCTATCCTTACTAAATTATTTTAATTTCTTAAATACATCACCTTCTTCTAGGTGTGTAGTTGAAGGAGAATAGTTGTTAAACGCCGGTCATGATATATAATGCAGAATTTCGAAAAAAATTATTAGCATGTTGACATATGTGGGTTATATTAACAAACAAGCAGTTTAAAATCACCACCTCACAAAGCCACTGGAAAATTAAAATTCAATCAAGATAACCTGCACCTGTAAAGCAGGAGCTTCATGCATTATTTAATTTGTTTGATAAATACTAGTTTGTTAAACATTAATAAGTAAACAATATTGAAGTAATCTGTAGCTCTGAAATGCTTTGAGCACACCTTCATAATTTTTGTCACTTTTTTTTTCCCGTATTTATAACATTTTCCATGCTTTTTACCTATTTATCTCTTTCACAACGCCAAATTTATTTACTATTTTCCCAATTTGTTTTTCATTTGGAAAATAATGGAATATTTCTATTACTTCCTTTCATAGAGTGGTAACCAAATAGACAGCAATTTGTGATATGACAACTCGTTGTAAGTCAAAGTTATATATATTTTTTTTTATAATTGCTATCAAAAATTAATATTACAAACAAACTACAACACTAAAGTTTAAATGCGTTACATGTAAACAATAAACAGTTACTCGTCTCATGAGTCCAGATTTGGTCCGCTTGGCGTCACTTCACGACGCTGTTGAGCCCAATAGAAAAGTGCTATTTAAAATCTCTGCTTACGAGTTTATTATTTGGAATCACGGGGAATCACCGATCTACCGACTGTCGCATAGCCTTGGCTAACTGCAACAGTTACTGCTTGATTATTTTCCGCCCTTTGCCGAAGTCTTGACGCCGCGGTCCGAATAGATTATGTCCCGAGGTATTTTCATTTAAATAAATTTTTATATTATATAAGACATATAGTATAAGTCGTTGCGGGCCGCCAAAATGCAAGAATTGGTTTAGATGAATTGGGTAACACCCCTGGGTTAGATAGATAACAATATTTTTGAGCATCTTTTAAAAGACGGTTTCTGAAAGCTTAGTTAACTTTAACCAAATGATCAGAAAATTGTTGCTATGGTTACTCATGGGATTGTTATATTGTAACCGAGTTTAACCAAAAAATTAAACTCGGCTAAGCTTTCAGAAATCGGTGTTTTAACTCCATTCCATAATGGAATATGGCTGAATACTGAACCACATGCAAACATCGCCATTATCAATACTGCCAATAGCAGAAAAATAAAAATCTTAGGGTCATGATCATAATCTTTTACTTAATATTGCAACTATGCGTTACATGTTTAATTAAGAATTCTAAGGTTAGAAGTGTTTATAATATCTATACTACGATCATTAAACTAATAGATAAGTACGTTTGGCAACGTTTTCTGTTATCGATAGAAAGAGATAGACGATGCGTTTCTAGCTTGTACTATTATCGCGGTAAAAATATAAACATAACCTTGTTTCTTTGACAGCGTTGGATGACAATTTTACTATAGATTTTTTTTTTAAATAATAAATATGAATATTTTAAAAGAATTACATAATTTTTTTATTAATATATTTTACTTATAATATAAGTAAAAATGTAATGGTGCTCAACTAATTATTCATATTATTAACTAGTTGCCTGTATCTTGTTGATATGAACCTATAACAAAATAACGTAAAGCAATACATATTTGGAGTTCAGCTGAAATATTTCCACCTTTTGAAGATTCCGGTTTTATATCGTCATTTGAGATTTTAATTAATATTTTAAATACTCTTTTGTTAATTTAATTCTTCATGATTTTAACAATTTTTTTCTTTAATTATAAAATTTTCTTAGTAATTGACTTGTTAATTCACGTGGGTATTTCACGAACATTCCGCAACCCTCTCATATATATGATTAAAATCAGTCAGTATTATGGACACATAACTATTTTAATGTCATTTAATACTGCCTCTCCGCGCTTCTAAATCTGTACTACTAAATTACAATTTACTAGACAGTATTAAGCAATATAACAATAATTCTAATGAGCATCAATTTTAAGTAACGCTTAGTATACTTGTCTTAGTAGTGCTTCTAAGATTTAGCATAAGATTATCAACATGGCCCTTCATTTTTATTTAATAACTAGCTGAAAACCCGTGCTTCGCTACGGTATATTGATGGTCTCATTGACATAAAATCCGCAGTTTGTTTTTAAACTTGTGTATGGGTAACCTTTGTAACAAAAAATCTAGTCGATATCTCATCTGTCCTAAGAGATATTGAGGAACCCGTGTAAAAACATTTTACTCCTTTTCACCAGATAGGGTTCGAACTTGAAAAAATCCTTTCTTAGTGGGTTCTTACTTCATACTGAAAAATGTACTCTCCGAATTTTTTATTTTTAAGAAAAAAATACTAATTTACGCTTTAGGAGTGAAAGAAAACTGTCAAAACTCATATATGCCAAAATCGAATGTTATAACTCAACAACCGCTGGAAATACAAAGGGTTCTATAATTCACCCCGAATTTAGATTCACCCCTTTAGGGGTTGATTAAGATAAAATCCTGAAATACATTTTTCGGCATTTGTATGGGTAATCTTTATAAGCAAAAACCAAGTCTATATCTTATTGATCCTAGAAGATATTAAGGCGTCCTTGAAATCACAATTCCCTTTTTTTCACCCTTTAGGGGTGATATTTGTTAAAGGTAAAAAATTGTTAAAACCATTTCGAGACATTTTAAAAAGACACAGGAAATACGACGCGGTGTATAATCTACCCCGTTTGTAGAATCACCCCTTTAGGGGTTGATTAGGACGTAATCCTGAAATAAGCTTTTCGGCATTTGTATGGATAATTTTTGTAAGCAAACACCAAGTCAATATCTTATTGGTCCTAAAAGAATTAAGGAATTACTAAAATCACATTTCACCCTTAAGGGGTGAAATTAAAAAAAAAATCATTTCGGGATATTAAAAAAAAACACCTATGTGCCAAAAAGTAATGTTGCAACTAAACGAACACAGGAAATGCGACGGGATGTATAATCCATCCCGATTGTAGATCCACCCCTTTAGGGGTTGATTAGGACAAAATCCAAAAATTGATTTTTCGGTATTTGCATGGGTAGTTTTTGTAAGCAAAAACCAAATAGATATCTTATTGGTCCTAAAAAATGTTAAACAATCCTTGACATCACATTTTACCCCTTTTTACTTTTTCGGGGTTAAATTTAAAAAAATTGTTAAAACATTTCGATATATTTTAAAAATACGCCTATGTGCCAAAAAGAAACCTTATAATTCAACAAACACAGGGAATACGACAGGATGTATAATTCACCCCAATTGTAGATCCACCGTTTACGGGTTGATTAGGACAAAAATTCTGAAATATATTTTTCCGTATTTGTATGGGTAATCTTTGTAAGCAAAAAGCAAGTCGATATCTTATTGGTCCTAAGAGATATTAAGGAATCCTTGAAATCACAATTCACCCACCCCTTTTCACCCTTTAGGGGTGAAATTAAAAAAAAAACTGTCAATACTATTTCGAGATATTTTAAAAAGACATCTATGTGCCAAAAATTAATGTTGCAACTAAACGAACAGAGGAAATACGACGGGATGTATAATTCACCTTGATTGTAGATCCATCCCTTTAGGGGTTGATTAGGACCAAATCCTGAAATAAGTTTTTCGGTATTTGTATGGGTAATCTTCGTAAGCAAAAAGCAAGTCGATATCTTATTGGTCCTAAGAGATATTAAGGAATCCTTGAAATCACAATTCATCCCTTTTCACCCTTTAGGGGGTAATTTTAAAAAAATGTCAAAACTATTTCGAGATATTTTAAAAAGATACCTATGTGCCAAAAAGTAATGTTGCCACTAAACGAACACAGGAAATACGGCGGGATGTATAATTCACCCCGATTGCAGATCCACCCCTTAAGGGGTTGATTAGGACAAAATCAAAAAATTGGTTTTTCGGCATTTGGAAGGGTAGTTTTTGTAAGCAAAAACCAAGTCGATGTCTTATTGGTGTTAAAAAATATTAAACAATCCTTGAAATCACATTTCACCCCTTTTCGCCCTTTAAGGGTTAAATTTAAAAAAGTCAAAACCATTTCGAGATATTTTAAAAAGACGCCTATGGGCCAAAAAGAAACCTTATATCTCAATAAACACAGGGAATACGACGGGATGCATAATTCACCCCGATTGTAGATCCATCCTTTAGGGGTTGATTAGGACAAAAGCCTGAAATACATTTTTCGGTATTTGTATGGATAATCTTTATCAGCAAAAAGCAAGTCAATATCTTATTGACCCTAAGAGATTTAAGGAAACCTTGAAATCACAATTCACCCCTTTTCACCCTTTAGGGATGAAATTTTAAAAAACTATCAAAACCTTTTCGAGATATTTTAAAAAGACACCTATGTGCTAAAAAGTAATGTTGCAACTAAACGAACACAGGAAATACAACGGAATGTATAACTCACCCCGATTGTAGATCCACCCCTTTAGGGGTTGATTAGGACAAATTCCTGAAATAAGTTTTTCGGTAATTGTATGAATAAACTTTGCAAGCAAACAGTAAGTCCATATCTTATTGGTCCTAAGAGATATTAAGGAATCCTTGAAATCACAATTCACCCCTTTTCAACCCTTAGGGGTGAAATTTTAAAAAACTGTAAAACCCGTTTCGAGATATTTTAAAAAGACACCTATGTGCCAAAAAGTAATGCTGCAACTAATGAACACAGGAAATACGACGGGATGTATAATTCACCCTGATTGTAGATCCACCCCTTTAGAGGTTGATTAGGACAAAATCCTGAAATACATTTTTCGGTATTTGTATGGATAATCTTTGTAAGCAAAAAGCAAGTCAATATCTTATTGGCCCTAAGAGATTTAAGGAAACCTTGAAATCACAATTCACCCCTTTTCACCCTTTAGGGATGAAATTTTAAAAAACTATCAAAACCATTTCGAGATATTTTCAAAAGACACCTATGTGCTAAAAAGTAATGTTGCAACTAAACGAACACAGGAAATACAACGGAATGTATAACTCACCCCGATTGTAGATCCACCCCTTTAGGGGTTGATTAGGACAAATTCCTGAAATAAGTTTTTCGGTAATTATATGGATAAACTTTGCAAGCAAACAGTAAGTCCATATCTTATTGCTCCTAAGAGATATTAAGGAATCCTTGAAATCACAATTCACCCCTTTTCAACTCTTAGGGGTGAAATTTTAAAAAACTGTCAAACCCGTTTCGGGATATTTTAAAAATACACCTATGTGCCAAAAAGTAATGCTGCAACTAATGAACACAGGAAATACGACGGGATGTATAATTCACCCTGATTGTAGATCCACCCCTTTAGGGGTTGATTAGGACAAAAACCTGAAATATGTTTTTCGGTATTTGTATAGGTAATCTTTGTAAGCAAAAAGCAAGTCGATATCTTATTGGTTCTAAGAGATATTAAGGAATACTTGAAATCATAATTCACCCCTTTTCACCCTATAGGGGTGAAATTTTAAAACACTACCAAAACCTTTTCGAGATATTTTAAAAAGACTCCTATGTGCTAAACAGTAATATTGCAACTAAACGAACACAGGAAATACGACATAATGTATAATTCAACCCGATTGTAGATCCACCCCTTTAAGGGTTGATTAGGACAAATTCGTGAAATAAGTTTTTCGGTAATTGTATGGATAATCTTTGTAAGCAAAAAGCAAGTCGATATCTTATTGGTCCTAAGAGATATTAAAGAATCCTTAAAATCACAATTCACCCCTTTTCAGCCTTTAGGGGTGAAATTTCAAAAAACTGTCAATACCATTTCGAGATATTTTAAAAAGACACCTATGTGCCAAAAAGTAATCTTGCAACTAAACGAACACAGGAAATACAACGGGATGTATAATCCACCCCGATTGTAGGTTCACCCCTTTAGGGGTTGATTAGGGCAAAATCCCGAAATTGTTTTTTCGGCATTTGTATGGGTAATACTTGTAAGCAAAAACTAAGCCGATATCCCATCGACCCTAAGAGATATTAAGTAATTCGTGAAATCACATTTCACCCCTTTTAATCCCTTAGGAGTGGAATTTCGAAAAATCCCTTCTTAGTGGGTGCTTACGTCATGAAGGGAATATACTCTCCGAATTTCAAGTTTCTAGGCCCAGGGGTTTGGGCTGGGCGGTGATGAGTGAGTCAGTCAGTCAGTCAGTCAGTCAGTCAGTCATTCAGTCAGTCAGTCAGGACACTGCCTTTTATATATATATAGATAGTAAAAACAAACTGGAAAACCGAAAGAAGAAAATATGACGAGATAAACGGCTACAGCACAGAGGAGATATGAAGAAAGCAGAAGGAAGGAGTTCCAATTGAACAAATAATAACAGAAAGAGATAAAGAGGTACAGCTGCAGAACCAACAGAATAAAATCAACAAGTCTAGGTACTTTAAAGAATATGGGAGAATACAAACGCAATCTGCCACAATATCTGCAAAACAGCAAGAAATCCCTAAAAATCATAGCAAGATTTAGGTGTGGAAATGAGGCAGAGGCAAGCAAATATTGGAAAAAAGAAAATGGGAGATTATGTAGAACATGCGGCGAAGCAGAAGAAACCACCTACATAATTGTACAGAAATAGGAAGTGAGCCAAGAACAATTCAAGAACTGTTGGACGAGTCGGGAGCCGGGATGACATGGTTGAAAATGGTGCCAGGGAAAAAGAGAGAGCAATAGTAATATAAAAGTAAAAAGGGCATATTTTAGTTATAAGTTTATGTAAATATATATATTCTTTTTGTAAATAGTACCAAATATTCATTTATTTATTTTTTTTATATCAAATAGTTAATTATGTGTTATTTACGTAAAAACTGTACTCCATTCAAAATCGCAAGGCACGAATGAAGACTATATATATCTATCAGTTAAAACTCTTCATAATTCTTGATAAATAAAATAATACTTGTTGTTTTCCATTAATATATGTAAATGGTTCATCGTACATAATATTAATAAAAACATACAAATTCGTGTATTAATTTAATCACAATATTTGATGTTTAGAAATATCTAATTTTTTAGTTTTTGTTTTTTTTACTAATTTTGTGACGTAAATACTCTGATACTGCTGTTCACCTAAAAATTCGAGTTTACAGACAGAAAAAGGCTATATGAATTAATTTGAAAAAATACAATCTATTTTCTATCTTTTTTTTCTGTTTTATTTCATACCTTTTTCATGCAGGAATATTTTATATTAAATTCTTGTAATTATCTCATATTTTTTCTCCAAGTTTTTATTAAAACAAAAATTGTACAATAAAACTAAAAATTAGATAAAAATGTTGTATCCTGAAATAATTTTTAACTATATTTACCAGAAATATTGAAATTTCTTAATACTTTAAATAACTACAGCTATAAATAACGAAATCTATCTTAAACTTTAGAAGTCATACTTTAATTTTCCACTTTGATATTTGACATTTGATACAAGATTACTAGGCGAGAATCTGACACCAAGTAAACTTTCTTGTTTGGTTTGTTCAACTTGTTCATTTTGTGGTGCACTGGCTCTAAAAGGAGCTTGGAACTGCTGAGAGTTCTGTTCAGTTGCTAAGGAGTCCTGCATAACTTGCTGCATATACGCAGCTAGAATTTGTTGATGCAACATCTGTTCTGGGGTAAGTTGAGGTTGTTGATACTGTTGATATTGATTGTTTAATGCTTGCTGATATTGCAATTGTTGTTGATATACTTGTTGTTGATATGCTTGTTGTTGAAGTGCTTGTTGGTTTAAGAGTTGTTGGTTATATTGTGGATTGAGTTGTTGTTGTATTTGTTGTTGTTGTAATTGTTGTTGTTGTAGTTCCTGTTGTTGCAATTGTTGCTGTTGTAACTGTGCTTGTTGTAATTGGGCTTGTTGTAGTTGTGCTTGTTGCTGATTTCCTATGGATGTTGTTACGAATTGTCTCAAATTTGGTGTTTGGAAAGCAAAGCTATTTTGGTTTGGACTGCTTAATGCTTGATATTTAAAATCTTGTGGTCTACATTGAATAACAGATGCAGCAATGAAGCACAACAGTATCTGAAACAGAAGAAATGTCAGTATAAAAAGATGAACATGAGTTCAGTAATAAAAGAAATGTTAGTATCAAAATAGGTGAGTTGTACAAGCGTCCTGTAGAATAGTGTTAGCTATTTTTTTACAACAATTTACGGCTAGTAGAACTTGTATATATAATTTAAATTTTTTATATGTACCTATATGTACAATTGAAAAAATATTTGTATATTAACGTAAATTAGCAAAATGGCAAATATTTTTTGGCATTTTCACCAAAATTGTGTAAAAAAAAACTGTTGTCTCCTAACCAAACGCGCACCCAATCTTTTTCTTGGGGGGGGGGGGGTCTAAAAGACAAAATTGTTTTATAGAGACAGGGATGGACCAAAGGTCCAAAAGTTCCTCGTTTCCAAAATACAAATGATGATGTAAACAAAGATCTTCACTTTCAAAAATGATGACCTAAACAAACGGTTGACCGTTTTCGGATCCTCACTTCTAGAATATGACCTAAAATCAAAAAATCCTCACTTCCAAAAATTCCAGCGAGAACCTAAAAAAAAGCCCACTTTGAAAAATACCAGCGATGACCTAAAGTAAAAAAAAGCTCGTGGGCTCTCAAATTCAAGTGAAGAATTAAAAACTCACGATGAGAACCGAATTATTGATGGAAACCAAAAAAGCTCAACAGAATTTTTTGCTTAGATTATTTATTTAGCCAAATATAATTTTTTTTTGTTGTAAAAAATAATTATTTTCCATTTTATTATTTGGATTTCTAATTTATATTATTATATGGTATCAAAAGAAAGCTCCTACAACGAAGATTAAGAAATGAAAGGTTTCCTTTAGTTAAAATTTAGTTTTTTAAAAGTTTTTCATTTTAACACTTAAAAATTTGCTAAAAAAATATTGTCCCACACCCTGTAACTCAGTGGGTTAAACTAAAAAACTGAAAATCTTCGAAGTAATGTACATCTGAACCGTATAACTAAAACAGGTATTTTTCATCCGATATTTTTTTCTAAAGATATCGATTTTTTTGCTACACCGTGCTACAACATTTAATAGATCATAACATATTTCGAAGGTTGCTTAATAACTTAAAAATTATACACTAAAAAACTGTGATTTACAAAACCGTTTTCTACAAGCTTCGGGCCCTGGTCAAGTGTCCTGGTTACCCGAGCCTAATAGCGACCCTGTCCTCTTGTTAAATACGTACGAAACTTTACACCTAGATCTATTTTTTATTATTTTTATTATTTACAATATATTCTTAACCTGTATTGATCTGAGTGACTAAAAAATAAAATATTAACAGAATTCTATATTAGTATAAATTGAATTTTTTATGAGGTTTCAAATATCCATTCAATTATAGAAATGAAAATACATATATACTCCTTCAAAGACTTCAATTAATAGCTTTTAAAACTCCTAAAAGTATTCAGATAATGCAATAAAAATGTTTAATACCAATTTTGAAATATTTTACCTCATTTTACGTAATTTCGCAACCGTAATTGGTGTTTTAAAAGCGAGGTGAATTATTAAGATTTATCCTGAAAATTTAATTTGGGTTGACGTGGGAATAATATTAATTCAAAATTATTTAAAAGGCTTTCAAATTTTTGAATAGGTCACATTTAATTTTAAATTAAGTAAATAGACCGATGTATGTACACATCAAAAGGTTTTGCATTTAGTACCGAATGTAAAGGATTGTATAACACAAAGATCTAAAATTTCAATTTGTTATACAATGTGTATCAAACCACCTATCCACCCCTTTTTTTTTCGATGACGCAGTGTGTGAGCAATTTGAGGAAGATTAGATTACCAAAGTCTACTCAAAGAATCGAAGAGTAGATTAATTTTTATTAATCCTTCACAAGAGCGCAAGATTTCATGCAGCTACAATAAATATAAAATAAAATAAATAACAATCTATATATCAAAATTAATTTTTATCTATCTTATTGGATATTTTTAGTTGTAGAAATAATTATTGTAAAAATTATATCGCCCTATAACTTAATAATACAGGGTGGGGCGCAAAAACTTCTTTTTTTTAAAGGTGCATTGTAAAGGCTGATTAGGTCATACTAAAGTATGGATGGACATGGCGAACGCAGCAGTCACGGAATTTTTTGTCTAGTAACCTTCAGTAGAAAAAATGAGGTGGACGACGAAGCAGCCTGCGTTTGCGGTCGAAGCCTATTTTTCAAATAACCGTTCTTATATGGATGTGCGTTCCGTATTCACTTCGGAATGCAGCACAGAGGTCCGGTTCCTGACCGGAAATCGATTGTTTTGTGGGTACAGAGCTTTAGAACAACCGGGAGTGTGATAAAAAAAAAAAAAAAAAACAGCAAGACAACGGATTTGAGGAGGACAATCGACCAGTTACTGTCAATTCACAGCGGTATGTGGACATGATTTAAAACTTTCTTGAACCGTTTCTTGAAGAAATGAACCTAGGAAATGTCTAGTTCCAATAG
Source organism: Liopterus haemorrhoidalis (assembly GCA_963971575.1). NCBI lineage: Eukaryota > Metazoa > Arthropoda > Insecta > Coleoptera > Dytiscidae > Liopterus > Liopterus haemorrhoidalis. The sequence goes on from OZ020615.1 coordinate 32,604,458, forward strand.
GATGGTGTCACGGCCCACACAGCACGAGCTTCGATGACAGTTTTGAGGGCAACGATCCCCGGAAGGTTCATCTCGATTCGAGGTAACATCCCATGGGCTGTGTAATAAACGTAATTTTTCATAGCATCACAATCTTAATATGATTTTTTATACATCCTTGGATAAACAAAAATTGATGTGAAGTGTGAATATTCACACATTTCAGGGTTTCGCAGGTATATAATAAGTGAAGGCGGTATGCTGAGTGTGTAGGACAAATTTTACTTTGTAGTAATCACGGCAAAATGAACGATATTTTTAAAATAATTTATCGTCTGTTAATCATATAATAAGATAATTATTAAATTTACGCTCTTAAAAATTAAATACAACATTTGTCAAAATATAACTAGAATTTTGACAAAATAATTTCAACATAATAAAAATGCAAAAAAAAAACAGAAAAAATAAAATTCACTCAGTACTCGAACTCGAAACCCTTCGTTTACCAGCGAGTTTTAGCTTACGACATCAGTGCTTTAACCAACAACGCCATCGTACGCCTTGCATGTGAGTGTCTTACATTGGTATAACTTTTGTACTTTGTGAACCAAAAACCACAAAAAATGCGTTATTTTCCGAAAACATAATCTGATCAAAAATTCCTGTTGTACTGTTTCGGTTCACACCAATATACAGTACTTAGAATTTTTTTAGATTTTTAGTTTAAACCATCTGGGCTACAGGGTGTGGGACAAATTTTTTTTGCAAAAATCGCATCAAAATAATTTATTTTTCAAAAATAAAAATTTGATCGTTAATCCACGTACTAAGGGCTTTCATTTGATACCCTACTCATAATTTTAAAAAAATATTTTTGTTTTCGATAAGCACATATTTGTTTATATTTTTAGGGGGGTATGTTTTTTAGATGTTTTAGTATTTTTCCTATGTGCGGGTCAAAGAGTTGTATAAGCATGCCAAATTTCAACTCTCTAGGTTTAGCCGTTTGGCAACAATTTTTACCGAACAGACAGACAGACAGACAGACAGACAGACAGACAGACAGACAGACAGACGACAAAATGACGGTATAAGGGTTTTTTGGTCATACCTACAAAACCCTAAAAACGATAAACACGATATAGATAAAGATGTTAACAAGACTGTAGTGGAGGGTATACCAAAGTATATTTGCTTTGTTTCAAATAACTATATATGCCCTGTGCTTTTTAAGTTGCGAAGCGTTAAACGAGATTATTCGAGGCCGTATACCGTTTGCTGATTTTACGACTACAGCACTGGTTATTGATTAATAATTTCAATAGTCTTTATAACCTAGTTTTCTTAATATCTTGATTTTCAATTTAATCTACGCAACTTTACTTACAAATATGTATTGCCGGTTGCGTAACTACATTTGACATCAACTATAATATCATATAGTCGGTTTATTTGGTTTAAGCGGAACTAGATTTTGAATTATAGTAACTGTTACCGTTTGATTGCAGCTTTTGTTCATTTAGTTCAGTAAAAACCAACTTCACAGTCCCAATCCTAAAACCAAGAAAAGGTAAAACAAAACCTGACAGTTACAGACCTATATCAATGTCAAACAGCATTAGTAAAATAATGCAAGCAAAAGACTAGTATGGTATCTAGAAACTAATAAACCATTGTGCAGCAACTAAAGCGGCTGTCGTCAAGGCAGATCTACAACGGACCACCTAATGGCCAGACATACAAAACATACAGACATACAAAAAGCTTTTGCCAACAGACAACATCTTATTGCTATAATTTTTTATATCCAAAAGGCGTATGACATGGTTTGGACAATCAACCAGTTGCAAGATTAAATACTAAAATCGATGAAAGAATAAGGCCGAAATGGAAATATACTGCAATTTTACGAAAAATTTCGAAATATCGAAAATTCCAAGTAAAAACAAATAGGCGCATATCAGAAGAAAAAACACTGAAACTGGAATTCTACAAGGAGAACTACTTAGCGCCACTATGTTCCTGATAGCAGTAAACAAAAACTGAAATATTTACAGCAACACACATGTATAAGGAAATGTCTCTTCGCTGACGACCTAGTTGTATACTGCACAGGGAAAGATATACACCTCATAAAGGATTTACTACAGCAAGCCCTAATAATTCTAGAGAAATGGTCCAGAGAAACTGGGTTTAAATTTTCCACAATAAAAACTAAAGCAATGCACTTTACTAGAACACACTACAATAGATATTAACCAAACCTCAAAATCAGTAACGAATCCAGTACAGTAATACTGTGGATTCCTTCGCATACAAGAATTACTGGCAATGAAAAAGTTGATTAAGTGGCCAAAAAAGCAGTAACAGCTGAAGAACTACAAATGCCAATCCCACAACACGACTTCAAAAGCTACTTAAAGCAAAAAACTTTCGATGAACGGAATTCGGTCTAGCTAGCAGAATACTCTAGGGAGAAGAAAAGAACAAATCGCTATAACTAGACTACGAATCGGACACACGCTACTGACTCACCAGCATATACTGAAAAGGGCTGATCCATTACACTCAAACATATATTAATAGACTGTGAAAAATACGACGTAGGAAGACGGAGTAATAAAGTGCCAGCTACAATAGTGGAAGCTCCGTTAGATAACCTAGAAATAAGTGGTAAAATAATTTAGTTCCTAAAAGACACTAATTTGCTCAACAAAATATAAACAGTTTATTACCACTATTTAATATGATCTATGTAATGTAATTAATGTAGTACCATGTAAATATTGTCATGGGGTGTAAATAACCAAGCAGTTGAAGCACCTCAAAATAAACATAGCTAAAAAAAAATGCCAACTTCAACCATTAAAATATTGACTCGTGATGACATAAGAAAATAAATATTCCATTTGGTTCCGCTTAAATGTTTGGAATAGCCATAGTTGTCGAAAAATATTTTATGAAAATCGAAAAATACGTGCAATGTGTAATTTATTTGTAACCACAACTGAAGAGTTCGTTAAAAGGCAGCTGATAAAAAAAAATCAAGAGAAAATAAAGAAATCGGAAACTGCTCTAAAGGCGATTCCAGTAAGTGCCAACAAAATGTGTTTCCATAAGTGGAAAAGACGCTGGCAACAAGGTGTAGTCACAGAAGGACAGTATTTTAAAGGTGATAATTTAAATGTAAAATAATTTCTTATCGACAAAGTTTTATGCATTAGTCCGCGACTATTTTAATTAAACCCGATATGTAAACAATCCAACTTCAACCACATTTATTACAAAAAAATAATCCTCATTTCTGTTTATATTTACTAAAGGAGGAACGGTAATAAATTGAAATATAAACGTCACTTTCCAGCGAGAGTTAATGTGTCAGAGCTAAGAGCATTACACAAAATTTATACGTGTTTATTGTAAACAATGCCGTAGTAACTGGGCATTAACGCGCTTATATTAGAATAAAAACGGTTATTATTATGACTTTGAATACATAATAAATGGAACTGGTACTTAATGAACTGTATTTGCATAGATAATGAAGAAATATATGAAAATATAAAAATAATAATTAATTTTTAGTGTTGTTTCAGAGTATTAAAATTAAATATATGAATTTTTTAAAGAACAGAGCCTACGCACCATTTTAAGTTGATAATACACTTAATGATAATAGAATAGAACTTGGAACATGTATTTTTTATAAAAATTAAGTAATATTGACCCGCAACACTGTGGACTACGGCAGATTCATATGGAGACAAAATAGCCGGCTAAGTACTAAAGATGGGCGGGTGAATAAATTTTTGTCACGACCAAAAATTTGTTAATAAGTAACGAGTGTTATGTAGGTATATCAAAGAATTAATTTATCTTTTTATTTTTTAAATAAGATTTGTAATTAAGAGCTGATTCGCCCTGAGTCATCAAATATATTTAGGGCGGTACCAGCCTTTATAAATTTTAAGACCTGAAATATTGATTCTAAACAAATATAGCTTGTTAAAACTTTAGGTAACAATAGCTTGATATTTTATTTATGTGTCATATTTTATAATAAAAATATGACACATAAGTACACTGTACAGAAATATTTCTGAAATATTCGATATTAGATATCAGCAGAATAGAATTTACCCTGTTCGAGACCTGCGCGGATTCGTTTATTTGTATCCATATCCGCATACCCCGGATTCGCATCCGCAACCTTTTTAAATATAAATAACCCCATCCGCAAAGCTATTCGCACAATCCACACAACAGGATTTGCTGTCTCTTTCGAAATACCATAACTAACATGTTTCACTTTATTTGGTATATCGTTGTTCTAAAACACTACTGAAAATTGTATAACAATACATATTACTGGGTCCAGAAAAATGTTTTCTAACTATTGTTGTACTGAGAGATGTTGCTTCGTCGTAGAAAACACAGAACATCACGTAGAAAGAGGTACATAACCCGGCATAGATAAAGATACCAAATAGATTATTTCTTCTTATTCATTCTATTTACTAAAATTTAAACTTATTCAATCATGTACAAAAATTTAATATCGTGAGTGACACGCCGTGATTGCACGCACGACGTGTCAGGACATATTTAAAATCACGCACGAAAAAAAAATATATTTATCAGGTTCACTCACGATTTTACCGTGAACGGCCGGAAATTTCCCGGCACGCGCCCATCACTACTCAGTACCACAGTGATAACTAATTTTGACTGTAGAGCACAATAGCTAAATGTGTATTTGTAGAATAGACCTATAACGACAATTTTCCGCATTATATGCGAATATCTGTTGCTTGGATTACAGAATAGCTTAAAAAATAGATTCCCGAAATAACTAATAAATTTTCTAAGTGCTGAATGAAATATTAGTGGATGAGATAGAGAAGAAAGATTTGTTGGAGGAAACGCAGTTTGGCTTCAGTAAGGGAAAAGGGGCGATTGACGGAATATTTGTAGTGAATCACATAGTAGAGGAGAGGTTAAAGAGCAAAAGAGGGAAAGCGTATATGGCGTTCGTGGATCTGAAAGCGGCATTTGACAGGCTGGATAGGGAAGAGCTATGGAAGGTAATGGGAAATAAAGGGGGTAGGAAAGAAGTTGATAATGAGGATAAAGGAAATATACAAGAAGATGAGGTGCAAGGTGAGAGTAGGCGAGGAAGAATCGGAAAGTTTTTGGGTGAACAAGGGGGTGAGACAAGATGTCCGCTGAGCCCGACCTTGTTCAACTTGTATGTAGCGGATCTAGAAGGGAATATGAGGAAAGGACAAGAAGGGACAAGGGGGGTGGTAGTAGGGAATATGAAATTGCGGACATTGGGGTACGCGGACGATATTGTATTGATGGCAGAGGGGGAACAGGAGCTTAAGAGAATGATAGAAAGGGCTGATAAATATTTCAAAAGAAAAAAACTGGAAGTAAACAGGGACAAGACGAAGGTATTCGGTAAAGGAGAAGGGAGAAGAAAGAAGATAAAATGGGAATGGGGAAGCAGAGAAATAGAAGAGGTGAAGAGTTTAAAATACCTGGGTTATGTACTAGCGAGGAACAATGGGGCTGAACTACACATAAGGGAAAGAATATAAAAGGCAAGAGTAGTCATGGGCAAGCTGTGGAGTATAGGAGAGAGGAAGTTTAATGATGATATTAGATGGAGAATGAGGTTGTTTGACGCCGTGGTGAAGAACATCCTGCTATATGGGGTGGAAATTTGGGGATGGAAGGAATGGGAGAAGATAGAACGAGTACAGGAGAGGTATTTGAGATGGATCTTAGGGGTAGATAGAACATCACCAGGGTATATTGTAAGAGAGAAACTGAAAAGGGATAAGATGAAAGTGGGTACAGGAAAGAGGGCGGTTAAGCACGAGGAGAAAGTTAGAATAGAAACAGACAAAAGAATAGTGAGGGAATACTGGGAGGAAAGAGCCAGAGAGGAACAGAAAGGAAGATGGTACGCATAGGGGGAGATGAGAAAGGAGTATTACTGGAGATGTGGAGTGGATGCGACAGAGGTGGCAAGGAGAAGAAAAGAAGGGATGAACGTGATTGAGGAGTTGTGGAGGAGGGATAAGGAAGTGGAGGAGCAAGAAAGGACAGTCAGAATAGACAAATCAAGGAGCTCAGGGAGATATAAGGAGGTCAGAACCATACGGGTACCAAGCTACTTGAAGGGAGAAATAGGAAGGTCAAGAGGGAGGGTTAGGAGGATTGCGAGGTTAAGGTGCGGGAATGAAGAGAGAGGAAATAGATATTGGACGAAACAGGAGGATAAGATGTGCAGGATGTGGAGGAAGGAAGGGAGATAGGAGAAGGGGTGAAGAAATGGTTGGAAGGGAAGAGAATGGAATAAAATAAATTGTAATTGTAATGTACAGTAATGAAATGTAATATATATTTAATAGGACGTTGTAGTAAATACCCAAGGTCAAACACCGAAAGGTCGAGGGGAAATAAAGGATTATACATAATAAATTTTCTACGAAAACGACCTATCTTTTACTAATTCGAGGTCGTAGTTTACGAATTTTGATATATTTTCTTCCCAGTTATCATGGCGACTTACCCTGTGACTTCAGATCTGCGTATATTAACTTTTTTGGTTCGATTCTTCTTAGGTTTATAGGACATATCCTTGGCTATAAGAATATGTACGGAATTTTAAATAAGGGTGCCGAATTTATGATGACGCAACGGCCCAAATATAAAGAGTCAGTAATTCATATTATTTTCTATTAAAAATCAACAGTTTTTGTTAATAATTTTTATTTGGTATTTGAGTACTAAAAGGTTTCATTTAATTTCGTCACAATAAAATATAAATTAAAAATCCCAGCTAATTTATCTGAATTGGAGTCGTACTTGAATTTTTATTAAACTAATAAGAAATATATTGATAAATGATTTTTTTTTTTAATTTCAGATACTTATTTCTTACTAGTAACAATGTGTTATTTAATTTATAAGTATTTCAGTACTATGTGGGATTATTATGTCTGCAGGATTTTAAATACAAAATGGCAGTGTTAGAGTTTTTAAGTGATTTTGTACTTGGATTGAAACGATGTTAACTGTTGGGATATGCATGAGTAACTGATTTATGTTTAGAACGGTTTCTAGCAAGAGGTATCGTGGGTCATATCGACCAGATGGTTTATGACCTTTTTGGGATAAAAATAATCTATAAGAGAAAAAAAACTTTCTGACAGACCATATACTTTTTTGGCAGGAATTAGGTTAAAACAAATAATGAACACTGACCATATGTTTATTTAATAAAAAATAATTATTAATTATCGAATAAGTTCATGCCCCATAAATGAGACAGTGGCCTATTTATGATTTTTTTTAAAAATAGTTTAAGCGGCTCAGGTTTGAGTCATAGTAAAGAGAACAAAAAAATTATTTAAATGATTTAATAAATAAAAATAACAATTCTTTGGTAAGTAGTACAGCAAAACTATTTGCAATGGTAATTATAATATGTGGAGAAGGTTGTACGGGTTGTAGACATAAACTGCGGATACAACTAGATCCAGCTGACCAGTTTCGAAATATTGTTTATTGGTAATTTTAATAATAATACTAAATCTTTAGTAAAAATAAATTGCAAAAAAAAATAAAAAAATTGCACACAGTAAATTTGTCTTTAGGTAAACTGAAAATTATAATGAAGAATGGTGAATTTCAAAGCATGGGGAAGGACAAAATCCAAAAGGTTTTCCTTTGTTACTCTCACAGATATTGAAAATAAAATTTGTTTGTATTTTTTACTTATTTATGGCGCATACACGACACGTCACAAAATATCTCCCGACCGCTCGACTCACATGCTAGTCAGACATTCATTCCGACTATACTACGATATCAAGACCTTAAACATATTCGAGAAAATTCAACGCAGAGCCACTAAATTGTCACCGAGCCTCAGACACTTCACTTACGAACAACGACTACACAAGCTGAAACTAACATCTCTTGAACACTGACTTTACCAGTGATCTAACCAATCTGTTTGTGCTTAAACCCATTAGAGCCCGTAATTCTGTGGATGTTATTTTCAAGATATTTTTATCAAAATCATTCGAAAATATCAGTATACAACTAGTGAAGGCAATTTCATTTTCAAAAAATATACCCCTTACGAAATATTAGTCGGCAACTTTAGTTGCCACGCACTTTCAAGTCCAATTTTGAACATAACAAAACCAAAATATTTAAAAAATTTCCAAAGCAACATTCTAAAGCAACGTTTTTCTTTATATTTTGACATATAACAAAATATGTTCATGCATAGAAAATAAAATTATAATTACAATTCTTCCATAATGCACGGGTGGTAAATATTTAACGTGACTCTGCTTTCTTTAAACTGAGACTATTTTGATTGTATGCACTTGAAGTGGTTTATTTATGTTATGGGCCATAAATAAAGGTACAGATAATAAGTGTTTACATGCGCATTGCCCTATGATTCAAATCATCAGAGTTTTAGGTAATAAAACCGTTGGCAACTTTAGTTGCCGAGGGGCTCTAATGGGTTAATTCGGACAGTCGACTACATGGCCATCGTTTTAAGTTAGTGCGTGAACGATTTAAAAAAAATGTGCGTGCGTACTTTTTAAGCAACAGAACGTTTAATGTGTGGAACAGCCTTCCAGATAATGTGGTTGCATCTTCGTCTTTAAACGCGTTTAAAAATTATTTGGACTTGATATTATAAGTTATAACTTGTCTTTTTTTTTTTTCATTTGTATGTCTAGTAATTTAGTTTATAGAAATTTATTTTGTTAAAATGTTAGCTTTACAATATTTAATTTCAATTTGGAGCAACACAAGCCTTGGCTTCCGCTCTGGTATCTATTTGATAATAATAATAATAATAATAATAATAATAATAATCACTAGTCTCTAGTATGACGCGGCTCAAAAGGTTGCTGAAGTTTGAGATTAGTGACGCTTGTCAAGACCTGACAAACCCCATAATAATAATAATAATATAACGAATGAAAATATGTTCCATCAAGTAAGCTCCAGCGTGTGGCTACTTGGGATTCGGTGGTCCATTCCTATACTTATGCTGGCTCAAATTCGAGCCAGTTGATAGCGAACATGTTAAATGAAGGAAAAGGTCGTTTCTATTTGAAGCCTACCCTAGAAGAAGGGTTTATGTTGCATTTTTGTTAAATGGTGATTTTCATGGAAAACGGGTCTACGTCCATATACGTATCTGGGGGCACGTTGAAAATATAATCAAAGTGTCAAGTGTTTATGTTTATGTTTAAGTTACACATTAGTATACTTTGGAGTAATAATAATCCAATCTATAATAAAAAATGACAAATAATGACAAAGTTAACAATTGTAACATAAACCCTTCTTCTAGGGAAGGCTTTATTTGTAAAATATAAAACTTGTAAAACAACTTGAATTGAATTGTAGAAATACTTTTTGAAATATATTAAAAATTGTATTAGATGAGTCATAAACCAAATGCACAACTATAAAAGATCTATTCCTATTATACCTTTGATACCTCAAAATTAAAAAATAAATTATTTTTTCAGTAAATAAATATTTAGTTATGTTTCCCGCGATGTGTTTTTTAAGTTTTTGTTGGTTAAAGAGTTGTAAACGCATGCCAAATTTCAACTTTCTATGTTCAACGTTGTGGCTAGACACATGAGTACAAAACCCTAAAAATGCCATGTTTTGTTATTATTTGGGTTCTAAACAGACTAAAATAAAAAAATAAAAAAAATACTTATTGGGCGGTTGTAAATTATGTCATTGAAGAAAGAAGCTTTATGCATAAAGTGAATGCATCTGTCTGCTTAGTTTTGAAAATGAGATTTTACTAATTATATCTAATTTTCTGACTCGTTTATCATTCTCGGATATTGAAAAGCCATAAATCTTGAAAATAGAGTTAATCTAAAAATACACTGCATTTCAGATTAAACTGAGACTGTTTTTTTTTTTTTACATGGATTCCATACATAACGGTGAGATTCATTTCACGACAACGAAATGCTGACTGCTGCCAACGCCTTTTGCTCTTCGAAAGATTATATAAAATTTCAAGAACTTCTAAGAATCTCTCTTGTAGATCATTGTATAAAATATTTCATTCTTGTAGAAATATGACATAAAATTGTAGAAACTTCTAAGAATCTCATAGATCATCTTCACTCGTGAATATGTAAAATTCTGAATTTTTTATCTTGGGGTTTTGTGATGGATAACTGAAAATGTAAAAAATATTGGTAATGGATACCGAATGTATTGGTAATGCAGACGACGTAGTAATTATTGAAGAGTGAAAATGCGAAAACGTGAAAATGATATAAATGTCATGTCTGTTTTTTTTTTTTTTTTTTGTCAAAATCGGTTGAATATTTCGTGGTACACAGCTTTAGGGATGTAGGTTTTTTTTTCAAGCTAGAAAGAGTTTGAAGTGCTGCCAACAAATTGCGGAGAAAAAAGGAAGAAAACTGTTTGTATTATTTGTAGATTTGAAGGCAGCTTTTGACACGGTAAATAGAGAAGAATTATTTAAAATGATGAGAAATAAAGATATAGACGAAGACATAAGCCATAGAACAGATATATGAAGAGAAAAAGAGCGTAGTAATGATAGGCGAAAACAAGGTATGAACGTTTTGGACAACGAAATGTTTATGTTATTGAGCCTGTTACTCTTTGCGATTTATATATCAGATATAGACGAGAACATGATAAACGGAGAAAAATTTGAAAAAGGGTGAAAATTTGGAGGTTTTTAAAAAAATGGGTCTTTCAGCATAGTAAAAAGCATTTTGCATGGCATAGATATATGGGATTGGGAGGAACAAAGGAGAAAAACTGCAATTTGAAATATATAAAATGGGTAAAATATATATTGAAGCAGGGAGAAGAGCTTTAAATTCAAAGAAAAAACAAGAATAGGGGTTTGTAAAAATATATTGTATGGATGTTGTAGAGAGAGAGATGGGAAGAAAAAAGAAAAGCTTTTTATCAAAGTGCCGGGTACTCGACCACGGATGTAGAAATAATGATAATAGAAGTACAGATGATAGAGAACATAATAATTGAGAAAACTAGAGAAGTGCTAGGACAAAAACAGTTCAATAGAATAAGGGAATCAAGATATAATTCTAAATTTGGGGAAGTAAATACGCTGCGGATACCAAAATAGTTAAAGAACAGATGCAGGAAGAAAGACGATATGAAAATAATTGCAAGGTATGGGTGTGGAAAAAAAGAACGTGCATATAAGTTTTAATTAAAAAGAGAAGAACAGTTGTACCAAAGGCGCGGCATGGAAAACGAAATTTAGAGCATTTAATAGAGGGTTTTTTTGACCTAAGGGTCAAAAAAGTTAAAGAAAGAACTGTAGTGTTCTGTGATTCTGAAACAGGAATATCATTAATGAAAACGTTAAGAATGAAAAGGGGGTATTGATATGAAACCATGTTTAGTTTAATTATTTTATTTTATTTGGATTATATTGGGATAATATATATTTTTTTTCATTATTTTTTTTTCCGGTCATTATATTTAAGAATAACGAACTGGTCAATTAACAGTACAAATGTAATTTTTTTGTAGATTCCAAGCCAGAAATGACATGAATAATATCTATCTATCTATCATTGGTGTTTACTTCAAATGCCATTCGCGGACTGAATGTGTAGGTGACAAATACAGTATATGTTATAAGAAAATTGATGTAAAGTGTGAATTTTCACACATTGCAGGGTTTCGCAGGTATATAATAAGTGAAGGCGGCATGCTGAGTGTGTAGGACAAATTTTGCTTTGTAGTAATCACAGCAAAATAAACGATATTTTAAAAATAATTTATCGTCGGTTAATATACGAGCTTAAAAAACAAATTTTAAGTTAAAATATTTTTTTTGTTAATTTTAATTCGAATACCTAATATCATTATTTAGGTTTCTAAATATGTGCAGTATTTTTTTTTTTTTATACAGCAAGGTTCATTAATATTTTGAAAATTGCGCCTATGGCTTCCCTTGGTTGTTTTAAGTCAAATGCTACGCCCCTCTGGTTTCGTATACATGACACGTAGAATGAAAATATAATTCAACAATTCCAACTGGTTATTAAATTTACGCTCTTAAAAATTAAATGCAACATTTGCCAAAATATAACTAGAATTTTGACAAAATAATTTAAACAAAATAAAAATGGAAAAAAAAAACAAAAAATTAAATTGTCTCCTCTGCCCGGGAGCGAACCCTAGTTTGCTGGGTAGCAAGCGAGCAAGATAACCGTTAGACCAGGATACGCCTTCTAGTATAGTGTGTTACATAACTATAACTTTTGAACATCTTCAACCAAAAAACACAAAAAATGCGTTATTTTCCGAAAACATAATCTGATCAAAAATTCCTGTTGTACTATTTCGGTTTACGCTAATGTACATTACTTAGAATTTTTTCAAATTTTTAGTTTAAACCATCTGGGCTACAGGGTGTGGAACTATGGCAAAAATGGCATCAAAATAATTTATTTTGCAAAAATAAAATTTTGATCGTTAATCCACGTACTAAGGGCTTTCATTTGATACCCTACTCAGAATTTAAAAAAATATGTTTTTTATGTTTTTTAGATGTTTTAGTATTTTTCCTATGTGCGGGTCAAAGAGTTATATAAGCATGCCAAATTTCAACTCTCTAGGTTTAGCCGTTTGACTACAATTTTTACCGAACCGACAGACAGACGACAAACTGACAAAATGACGGTATGAGTGTTTTTTGGTCATACCTACAAAACCATAAAAAAGCAATATTTAAACTTATTATATAACATATTTTTAAGTCAAGATCGTTCCATTTAATTCAATTTTGCACCCTAACAATAACCGTGAACGCCCCTGGCGATATTAAATCCACGTGGTTGTAATCTGTGAAATTAAAATATATGTATGAGATAAAATCAAGAAATTAGTGGGTTATGTAATGGAAGATAAGAGGATTTCATGATTATCTAGAGCTACCAATTTAACTTGAATATTCAGACCCCTATAGTTAAAATGCTGCAAGAATTACTCAGAATTATTCATGTTTATGTTTTTAGATTGAGAAATTTTGATGGAACATTTAAATAATGAACAATAATAATTTAATTTGTTTATATTATTTTAGGCAATTGGTGAGGAAAACATTTTAAATTTTATACAAATTCAAGCAAAACAAAACTGTTTACAAAGAAGCAAAAAAATAGTATATTTAGTAATATTTTTTCCTAAGTAAAACAGTTTCGAGGGCAGCTTGATATGTAAGGCTGAACGCGTGGCTTTTATGTAGTGCCGAATATCTTAAAAACGGAGAACTAACCTTCTCTTACGTAACCTATTATTATTATTATTATTACAATCGTTATATAAATTGTCGAAGTTGAGGACCAACAATATTGTTGAAATTATTTCTCGTCTGCAAATCTACGAAGAGCTTTCATTTTATAATATAATTAAAATTAATTTTTACTATTTAATAATATATACGACGTAGGTGGCAATAGTTTCTGGTTTCATTTTATTCCAGGATTGCTGCAAATAAATCGACAGTGTAATTTTTCAATATGTACTTCAAAACATTTGAATTTTTGAATTCTCCCTCCCCGGTTTTCATTTGAATTTGCCCCCCCCCCCCCACCCGGTTTACCTTAGAGACCCACCCTAAATTGTTTTGATTCCTATTCCAAAAATTCTAGTTAGTCTGATTCAAAACAAATTTTCTTATATGCATTTTGAAGGTAAAGTAAATAGAAAATGAATATTTCAAATTTATATGTAGAGTTTCTCGTGGCTCTATAAATATTCATCTTATTAAAAACTGCGTTAAACATAATAGAGTTGTTATTACATCAATGGTATATTTCAAGAATTTAGTTTTAGATACCCTTCTCTCGGTCATTCAAACATTGATGGAAAAATGTACAGAACAAAAAAGATTTATTTCAAGAATTTAGTTTTAGCCCTCCTTAACTCAAATATTTATAACAAATGCGTAGAACAAAAAAGATTTATTTTCTTATTTTAAACGTTTATTACAATTTTGTTTATAAACATTTTTGCTGTTGAGTACTTAATAAGTGAGATATTTTAATTTATATAGTTAGTGCCTCCCCCTTTGAAATATCCTAAAGTTATGTTCTAAACCCAGTATTGTTTTGTCACTCACAGTCGTTTTTGCGTCAAACTCGAAAAAACAGATACACAGACAAATTGATTTTTTTGATAGATATCGTCTAGATAGATTATAGTCACCTGAAACAATAGAAAAGAAGTTGGAGGACAAAAAAATAAAATAAAAACAGATACAGAGACGACCGTTGTTTCACTCAAGCTTCATCTCTCCCTTTGCGCTTCTTCCCTTGACTATCATGCGAAGCTCAGGCGCTCTACGTAATTATGAAGTTTTAAGGCATAAAAGATAGGCCTTAGCCTGCGGAATAATTTTCTGAATACTTTGGTGCAAACCAGACTGTCGTACAATAATTAAACACAAAGTTCGGTCCATTTATGTTTTCAGGATATTTTCTAATAGTACACGAAATGAAGCATTTTGGCTCGCAATTTGTTCGTCCAGCATGGAATTACGTGAAATTTTCACAGAAGGTAGGTAATAACCCCAAGGATCATTTTCTACATCATGCCGGTGTACGCTAAAACCTTGGGGGTGGTTGCCACCCCATCTCGGGGGTGGACATTTTTTACTACATTTTAACTATAGAAATCGATGGAAAAAGTAATTCTAAGAAAAAAATGTTCTTTACGTTTTCTTCGTAAAACTAATATTTTTTGAGTTATTCGCGGTTGAAAGTAACAGTTTTTCGACGAAAAAATCGATGTTTTTAAAAAGTTTTTTGCAAATAACTCGAAAAATATGCATTTTATCAAAAAAACCGTAGAAAACCAAATTGTAGCTTTTAAAAAAACAAATAAAATCATTTTTTTATTATTTTTCTACGACCAATACGAACCGAGATACGGCATGTTAATGGTTAACTTTTTTTCACCAAATGCATAATTTGAAAGATTCAAAGTCAAATAACAGGAAAATTTGCATTTTCGAGGAAAACTCATTGAATCTTTTTTAAATTATTTGATAACACTTTTCAAACAAAAAAAAAAGTCTCTAGCATAAAAATTAAGCGACTTGTGATCAAAATAAGGTCGGTACCTACTTTTTTTTACGAAAAAATCAGTGAAAACAACCCCCTATTTACCCCCCTAATTAAAATTGATCCTCACCCTTCTGTGGTTCTCTTCATATATGTATTTTCAGTACATCCAAGAAGTTTGACCAGTTTAAAATGCCTAATTTTAGAAAAATTGGAGTTTAAAGAAGATACGATTTTTTGCGATTTCGTATTTTTCACCCTTTTCTTCAAAATATCTCCGAAATTACTGGAGATACGAAAAAAATGATAGAGCACTAAATTGTAGTTTTTTTAATGACTTAAATTTCCTTGTGCATATATTTTCTGTACAGTGAATGTTTGGCGAGATATAGCCGTTTAAAACCTCTATTTACAAGCGAACACCACCTTATTCGAGCCCTTCAAACACCCCATTTAAAAACTTAGGAATCTTAAGGAACTTAATTTACATAGTCTTATAGCTCTTGAAAAGCCCTACAAAATCGTTTTTGAAAAAACTTTCTATCACTAAAAATGAAGGAGCTATGTTTAAAAAACCAATAATTTTTTTTTCGAAAAATTCGAATAGCATGGTTTGGAGCGTAATAATCTACATAACCAGTATTTCGGCAGCAATACGTTACATGTTCCACTTTTTCCACTCAAACTGAAAGACAGAGAAGAAGAAACATCTTTAAGGGTTGAAATATTATGATATCATATCCTAAAGCATGAAACAATCATTACTTTACCAATTGTTAAACATTGTTGTGAGATTTACTTCACGCCGCAAGAAAGAAGAACTATTAGCGGCATATAAACGCACGAAGAACCTGTCATCTACGAAAATTCAAATAAACGGACCCGATCAGTCTATATATGTAAATGAACACTTGACCCCAAAAAATAGTTATCTCTTTAAAGAGGCTCGCGCTTCCCTACGTACTAAAGGGTTCAAATACATATGGTCCAGAAACTGTAAGATATATGCCCGCAAAGATGATACGTCTCATATTCGTTACATTCGTAACGAAGAAGACATCAATAAATTAGTTTAAGTTTGTCTTCTTCAAATATTTGCTTATTATAATACACTCTATTAATCTTAATGGCTCTATCTATTTATTATCAAAATGTTAACGGACTAAGAACCAAAACTAACGAAATTAAACTTAACTCTAGTAATTGCAACTATGATATAATTTGTCTAACTGAAACAAATTTAAATTCCTCAGTGTACGACTATGAAGTGCTTAGTAGTGAATTTAGTGTAGTGCGGCGAGACAGAGATTTGACCATCTCTTCAAAAACGGACGGAGGTGGCGTTTTAATAGCTATAAACAATAAAATATCATATGTTAACAATGTTGACTGGTCTAGTAACGCAGAAGATATTTGGATAACTCTCAATACAAATATATTACATGAAAACAACAAAACTGTTAAATTACACATTTGTTGTGTTTATATACCGCCAAACAATCATTCTGCCTTGCTAAATTTTTTAGACAAATTATATATAATAAGAGATTCCGATCCGAATGACAAATTTATCATATGCGGTGACTTTAATTTACCACATTTAAGATGGGTTTCTTTGGATGGTGGCTTCACAGCACTTAATACTTATAATTCAGCATCTAATGATTTAGTTGACTGTATAGCCTACTGCAATTTTTTTCAATTCAATCACATATTGAATCTTAACAATAGAATCTTAGATCTTATTTTCAGTAACTCTGAAACAGTAAGTATTATGCGATGTGATAACCCACTAACTAAAGTTGATAGTCATCACCCTCCGTTGGAGATCTTCATATTTTCTATCACACAAAAATACTTACAAACAAAACCAAGACATATATACTTATATAAATCTGCAGACTATGATAATATTAATCTTTTTCTTTCTAATATTGATTGGAATATTAAATTTTAATTTTTAGACACTGAAAAGTCTGTTGAATATTTTTATAACAATTTATATTATGTAATTAACAAATTTGTAAAACAAAAGTGTATCAGGAAAAGAATATATCCAAATTGGTACAGCGGGGAGTTGATTGAACTAATTACAGAAAAACATAAGGCACACACTAAATTTAAACGATTTGGCACTAAATCATGCTATCAATATTTTTCAGTTTTGAGAAAAAAAGTAAAGAAAATCATTAAGGAATGCTACGATAGTTACATTAGTAAAGTGGAGAATGAAATTCCAGCTAATCCAAAAAAATTCTGGTCTTATGTAGCAAGCACAAAACAGCAAACCATACCCAGTAACATAACTTATGAAAATAACAATTCCTCAGATGGAATTGAAATATGTGACTTTTTTTCTAAATATTTTAGCTCAGTTTACACCAACAATCACACCCAACAATCCAATAATTCGCCTTCCTACAGCACAAACCAATGTATTCCATCTAACCTTAATTTATCGGATTGCTGTATTACGGATACTGAAGTTTCTGTTGCGTTAGCTGAAATGGATATTAACAAAGGAGCAGGGCCCGATAATATTCCGGCTATTTTTATTAAAAAATGCAGCGAATCATTAAGCCTTCCCCTTACCTTAATTTATAAAAAATCGTTGAGCGAATCATATTTTCCTAAATTGTGGAAAAGGGCATTAGTTGTTCCGATTTTCAAGACAGGTAATAGAAACTTGGTTGAAAACTACCGTCCAATTTCTAAACTTTGTATTTTTGAAAAAAATTTTGAACGATTTATTTATAAATCATTATTTTATTTTGTTAAAACTATAATTAATATTGAACAACATGGATTCTTCGCGGGCCGTTCAGTAGATACCAATCTCACAGTCTACACAGATTATATATTAAAATCAATGGATAAAAGAATTCAGGTTGATGCCATTTACACTGATTTTAGCAAAGCATTTGATACTGTTGACCATAACTTACTTTTAGGAAAGCTAGCTTCAATTGGTGTAAGTGGTAATCTACTTGAATGGTTTCGCTCGTATTTGCATGATAGAGAACAAAGTGTTACATTGAACGGGTTTCAGTCAAATTTTGTAAAAATTTCTTCCGGTGTACCCCATGGAGCTCATTTAGCCCCCTTACTTTTTAATATCTTCATTAACGACGTGTCAGTATGTTTCCAGAATACAAAATTTTTAATGTATGCTGATGATCTCAAATTATATAAGAAGGTGACATCTCTAAACGACTGCCAGGCAATACAAGAAGACATTGATCGATTTAATAATTATTGTAACCTCAACAGACTTAAATTAAATATTAAAAAATGTAAAAAAATAACTTTCACACGTAACCGACATATTATTAATTTTTCGTATAAAATCAAAGACAACAATTTAGAACATGTTGAGCAAATTAAAGATCTAGGCGTTATATTAGATTCCAAATTACTTTATGATATACACATAAACTCTATAATTAAAAAGGCATATAAAATGCTAGGCTTTATATTAAGAATCAGCAAACCATTTAAGTGTGAAAAAACATTATTAACGTTATATTATACATCTGTAAGAAGTCACCTAGAATATGCCACTGTCTGTTGGTCACCCCAATATATGGTCTATATAAAGCGGCTTGAAAATATACAAATAAAATTTACAAAACACTTCTACTACCGATTTCCAAGCAACCATTTAAATTTAATAACTTTAGAAAAAAGAAGAATATTTTTGGATGTCGCTCTCTTATTCAAAATAATAAATAATATTGTTGATTGCCCACCACTACTAGATCATTTACGCTTACACATCCCTAATTACATCACGAGAAATAATGACCTTTTTTACTTATCATTTAACAGAACAAACTCGGCTTTTAACTCACCGCTGAACAGAATCTGCTTAAACTTTAATAACATCTCAACAAATGACAACTTTCCTGATATATTTTTGCTAAATTTCACACAATTTAAAAAATGTATTCTACGACTGTTATAACTGCTATTATAACATCAAAAATTTTACTGTTACAGTAATTTGCGTTATATAAATGTATTAATCTATACTAGTGCCACACTGTTATTGGGCATGTCCTGTTGTGTGGCCGAATTTTGTAAAATAAAAAAAATAAAAAATAAAATTCAAACAAAATTTTACCCATAATAAGGTTTTGCAATGTTATTTTATAATTTTTGACAATAAGAAGTAGTTTTCACTTCTAAAAATAAACAGTGCCCATGAGCATGATATAAATTTTGAAGTAGAGGGTGAGATGAGCCTAATCCCAAATTTTTATGCAAATCGATGAAAGACGAAATCATTTTTTTAGGATAAATAATTTTTTTTATATCAAGCTCTAACAAGGGTGGGTTTTTAAGGGTTGAAACATTAGAAATTGTGATTAGATGAGTTACGTCCGTAAGTTAGTAATTATAGTTGAAGGTAATGGGATTCGGACCAGTCAGAAAATAAAAACAAATTTATTAACTTCGCTAACGTTTCGATTTTATTTAAATCTTCATCAGAGCTTAGTTAATAGTCACGATATAAAATAAAAGTTTTAAAATTAATAACGAACACATCATATGATGTGAAGTTAATAAATTTGTTTTTATTTTCTGACTGGTCCGAATCCCATTACCTTCAACTATAATTAGAAATTGTATTCCAAAGCATGAAACAATCATTATTCAACTAATCCAAACCAAATTTTACCCATATTAAGGTTTACAACGTTATTTTATAATTTTTGACAATTAGGGGTAGTTTTCACCCTTAAAAAATAAACAGTGCCCATGAGCATGATATAAAATTTGAAGTAGAGGGTAAGACGAACCTAATTTCAAATTTTGGTGCAAATCGATGCAAGATGAAATCATTTTTTAAGATAAATACTTTTTTTTTACATTAAGCTCCAACAAGGGTTGATTTTTAAGGGTTGAAACATTATGAAATTGTATTCTAAAGCATAAAACGATCCATATTTAGCTAATCCAAAACAAATTTTACCCATATTAAGGTTTAAAATGTTAATTTATAATTTTTTAGAATTAGGGGTAGTTTTCACCCTTAAAAAACAAAAAACGTACAACGGCACAATATAGAAAATGAACTAGAGGGTGAAATGAGCCTCATTCCAAATTTTTATCCAAATCGATGCTGGACGAAAAAATTGCGAGGTTTTGTCATTTTTTGAGCTTCATTTCCTGTACTATAAATAATTTATAAATAAATAAATAGTTTCTGCTTGATTTTTAATCTTTTAAAAAATTCAGGGACTCTGAGATTCGTAGAAATAGGTCTGGCTGGCATATATAGTTTTTTAAATCGGTGCAGCTGTTCTTTAATATTGAGGTAAGATACGTGCATACATACAGGCCCAGATAGAGAGGGGGGCTAGGCGGGCTGTATGGCCAGGACTCCTGGGCCTCCAGGGGCACCGACACCCCAGAAATTATTTATATTTTACATAAATTACATAAATAAACGGAGGGGTAAGGGGCCCTAGAAATATTGTTTGGCCCGGGCCCCATTGAAGCTCTCTCGGCGCCTGCATACATACATACATTCATACATACGAGATGTGTAAATTAAGTAACCGGACTGGCAACGGTTTTTTTAATGCGTCCTAAAAATGAGTGACATTAATTTCGAGCAACAGTGTGCTATTAGGTTTTGCTTCAAACTTGGACAGTGCAACGGAAACTTTTGCAAATTTTCAGCAGGCCTACGGAGAGAGTGTTTTGTCAAGGACCCAGGTTTTTTGGTGGTTTAAGGCATTTGCAGAAGGAAGAGAGTTGATTGAAGATGAATCACGCAGCCTGGTCCTGGGCCTGCTGAAGTTTTGCAAAAGTTTCCGTTGCACTGTGCCCAATTCTGTAGCAAAACTTGATAGCACATCGTTGCTCGAAATGAATAGCACTCATTTTTAAAACGCTAGAAAAAACTGTTTAACGAAAAAAATCGCTACGGACAACAAAATTACTCTAACGATTTCAAACTCGTACTGAATGCGTATCACATGTTCACCTGCCGCCCCTCCAAGGCCAGCGTCCCTAATGTTGCCAGAGCAAACGCTATGTTGTCAGTCCGGTTACATAATTTACACTCCTCGTACATAGACACAAACGAACTCATTTATATATTAGTATCGATAAAGAAGATTAAAATTGGGTAAAACCAAAATAATGTTAAACTCCGAACCACTATTTTAAAAACTAAATCTTTTTATTGGCATTGTTGTATTTTTTATTTTCTCTTCTATCCTGACAATTTAAGAAAAAGCGATAATATTCTATCTACAGAATGATGTAGATTCCAAAATTCGATTTGCAATAATTTAAAAACTTTCAGACTACCACCGAACAAGTATACCTGAGAAAAAACAATAATAGCATGTATTTTAATGAGATGTTTTTCCTTATAAGAATTTTCATTTCATTATCCTCTCCACGATTTATTAAACCAGAAAATATAAAAATACTGAATTTTTAAAGAAAATAGGTACTTCATAGCACAAGAGTTTCATATTTTTATGCTTGGTTGGTGTTTGGAAGAGGCTACATTATAATATAATCACTTTTAAAATACATAAAGGCATAAGGGAGACAAAATGTTTTATTTTTAACAACCCTCAATTTAAAAACAAAAGTTTAAAGAATATTTTGCAGACAATTTTATTTTTGTGGAGTTTGAAATGTCTAGACCAGTTGGACGCAACTTCTAAGCACTGAATGCCAACTTTTCCAAAGGAAAATTGCCACAAGTTACAGTTCTCAACGGACCGCTATGCTTTTGTAGAGTAAACGGATAAAACAACTTAATCTAAATAAGCAATATTTTTATCAGAGACAAAATAAGATAGGCCTGTGCTATGACTTGTCAGTTGTGACGACATGGTAATCATGTACAGGCTAATACTCTTCCAATGGTTCCAAAACTTACTGTTTTATATGTGAAGTCTTCCACCTTATTTTAATATGTTTTATCTTTATCTGTGATGTTCGATGGTAATTGACTTCTTTACAGCCAGTTACCCTGCGTCAGTTAAATTTTTCGAATTTGTCGAACATTTGTCATATTTATTTGTGTTTATATGGGCTAGATTTCTTTTATTGAGTATATGTGTATGATTTTAATTATTTATTTATTCCTTAATTTACTGTTTTTTAATATATACTGTAGTCATTTAGATAAGCTGTTTTAAGTGCAAATAGCCATAGCTGCTGCGCGTCAAAAATTTTAACTAACTAACTAGCAACACTCAATACGAACTGAAAATGAAATAAAGCTGACTAAAACTTTTTTTAAAAGCGTAATCGAGACGAAATCATAATTTTTTATAAAGGCAGGTGCCAACAAAAAAAACGCACTAAGTGCCACGAGTTGCCCGCGGATTTCTACTTGCGAATCATTAGTCTAGACCAGCGGCTTTTAAACTACGGGTAGATTTTTAAACTAAACATAATTAATCTAATTTTTTAACTATGGGTCGGAAAAAAAGACTATTTTTATTTCAAATTGTTATAAAACTATGATGTTGTGCCTCTCCTTTCTAACAGTAATTTTTACAATTCAAAGATTTGTATAAAAAAAAAAATTGAAATATGTATGAAAATTTTGTTATAAGTGCATTACATTCTTTAGTAAATGATTATCAGTTAGTCTAGCAATTGTAATTAAATTAATAGACATGATTAGAGTTGTGGTGGGTTTAGTCCAGGTTTAGTCGTAGTTTTACTTTTAATCCTGTGTTTTAGTTAAGGTTAAAAGATAACACCATCATATGTTGCGAGTAATCACATACAATATTTTGTCTTAGTTTTTTTTTTTTTTGTTTTAACTATTATATCACCCTATGGTTAGATATAGTAGTTATTTGACATGATAAAGTTCCTAGACGGCTAAAAAATAGTAAATTAGAAACAATAAATGGATTTTTATTAGTTTATATTTACATGCAAACAAAAATAATAATGTCCTTAGTAGCTAAGTCATTATTTAAAAATATTTAAAAAAATAATATTTTGTCTTTTCTATGGATAAGATAAGCTTTTGTTTTATGGCTCTATTGCAAATGAAATAACCCACATCATTTACATTATATGTGAAACATGTATGTTGCTCCTTAAATAATTCACCCGGTATATAATTAATGAAGTTTGACCAGACCGGTCCGTACAAATTTACCAAGAACTGCAATTATAGAAAATTTTACACTTTATCACTGCTTTGTGATCTTTGTTTGTCACAAACAAGGCGTAAAATAAAAAAAAAATGATAAAAAAGGATGAAAAGAACACGAAACATTTCTAACAATTATTTTTGATAATTCTTACACAGGGAAATTTTCATTTATTTTGATTTAGATTTGTATACATGTTATTTAACATTATATTACACACTTTAATATAGTTTAAATCATAAATTTTATGACAAATCGGTGGGGAAGAACTGGCCTTAATCATAATTCTCATTAATTCCTTTCGTCCATAGGAAATATAGGTTTTCAATCTCTTTTTAGAAGTAGTTCGATATAAACTAACTTTTCTGACAATTTGCGAACAAGGCAATTTGGCAACAAGGAAAGGTTTTCGTCTGTGACGTCATCTTATAGTATCGTAAATGAACTTTACATCCATTATTAATATAATTAGACGATATGAAGAAAATTTTCAATGTCATTATTTAAAACATAATATGTAGTCTTGAATTAAATGAGTTACGTCCGAAGATTATTATGATGAAGTAATGGTATTCGGACTGGTCAGAAATTAAATCAATATTGTAACTTCGCTAACGTTTCGATTAGTATGTACACATTTTTTTTATCTTATTTTATATACTTATTTGTTTATTTTCACATGTAGATTTTATTATAATTTTACCATTAAGTTGTAGTTCGATTTAATAATTAGTAAAAACATTCTTTACACTTTCAAAATGTGTAACATAAAATTATATCTTCACTATTTTTACAGCTCTGATGAAGATTTAAAATATAAATCAAAACGTTAACGAAGTTAAAATATTGTTTTAATTTCTGACTAGTCCGAATCCAATTACTTCCTCATTATAATATTTAGTTAAACACATTCAAATATATTTGCTTCTTGATATGAATGTTTTTAACATATTTCTTAAAACAAATGATTGTGTCCGTTCCCTAGACATGATCAAGTTATGAGAATTTCGTTATTAACTAAGCTTTCTACGGTTAATTAGTAATATTAATCTTACGTATATTCTTACCGGAATAAAAATGTTCATTTTGAAGATTGCAAAGCACACACTTGATATATGGCACGACAGAACGTAATTGAAATTGGTCGGAGGCAATGACAGGCCTTTATAATGAGTTGACTACCATTTCTCTTCGCCAAAATGTGTATTGCATTCTAAATTAACCTAGGAAATTTTGAAATGAATTTAACTATCAGATCCACAAACATACGTATAATGTCACCAACACAAGGTCACAAAAAATTGATGTGAACTGTGAATTTTCACACATTGCAGGGTTTCGCAGGTATATAATAAGTGAAGATGCCGCCTTCACTTATTGAGTGTATAGAACAAATTTTGCTTTGTAGTAATCACGGCAAAATGAACGATATTTTTAAAATAATTTATCGTCTGTTAATCTATGAGCTGTAGAAACAAATTTTATGTTAATATATTTTTTTGTTAATTTTAATTCGAATACTTAATACTATTATTCAAGTTTCTAAATATGTGCAGTACTTTTTTTTTTTTATATATATAGCAGGTTTCATTAAGATTTTGAAAATTGCGCCGATGGCTTCCCTTGGTTGTTTTAAGCCATATGCTACGCCCCTCTGGTTTCGTATACATGACACGTAGAATGAAAATATAATTCAACAATTCCAACTGGTTATTAAATTTACCCTCTTAAAAATTAAATGCAATATTTGCCAAAATATAACTAGAATTTTGACAAAATAATTTAAACAAAATGAAAATGAAAAAAAAAACAAAAAATTAAATTGTATCCTCTGCCTGGGAGCGAACCCTAGTATGCTGCGTAGCAAACGAGCAAGCTAACCATTAGACCAGGATACGCCTTCTAGTATAGTGTGTTACATAACTATAACTTTTGCACATCGTCAACCAAAAAACACAAAAAATGCGTTACTTTTCGAAAACATAATCTGGTCAACAATTTTTGTTGTACTATACCGGTTCACACGAATGTTCATTACTAGATTTTTTTCAGATTTTTAGTTCATCTGAGCTACAGGGTGTGGGACAAATTTTTTTTGCACAATTTTGGCAAAAATCGCCTCAAAATAATTTATTTTAAAAAAATAAAATTTTGATCGTTAATCCACGTACTAAGGGCTTTCATTTGATACCCTGCTCAGAATTTAATATATATATATATATATATATATTATATATAGGAATTTTTGATCAGATAATTATTTCGAAAAATGTATTTTTTTTTGTGTCGTTGATAAAATAGTTTTTAAAATTTATTGTGTGATACCAAAAGAAAGCTCTTAAGGCGTAGATTAAGGAACGATAGATAGTTTTTTGAAATTCGTTTCTTTTAACACGAATTTAGCAAAAAATGTGCAAAAGTTCTTGTCCCGCATCCTTTTACCAAAAAGGATGTTTACTATTTCATTTGACTTGTAGTTTCATTTTATTTTTATTTTAATTATATATTTTAAAGTCTACATTTTTAATTTTATATTTATTATGTATTATTTATTTATGTATTTTATTTCACGTTATACTTACTCAGATTCTACATTCTACATTATACATTATACTCTCATTTATGCTGTTATATATTATATTTATTATAGTTACACTACATTCTATTGTCATAAAGGTTATATTATAACCTTTATGACAATAAAGGTTATACACTTATATTAATTATCCTATTGTAGCTCCGATGAAGAATAAAACTTATTCGAAACTTGTCAGCTGATTTGATTAGTTTTCATTGCTGTCCGCAACCCGTACAATCTCCTTTTCCATAAATATACCTAGATATCTAGTATTATGTTGGCTTCTTACACTTATTAAATACCTACAAAACCCTGAAATGTGTGAAAATTCACACTTCACATCAATTTTTAATTCTGTTAAAATAATAATATTTAAAAACTGTAATTTAATTTGATTTTATTTTAAGTTGTTTTTAGGGTTTTGTAGGTATGACCAAAAAACCCTTATACCATCATTTTGTCGTCTGTCTGTCTCACTGTCTGTCTGTCTGTTCGGTAAAAATTGTGGCCAAACGGCTAAACCTAAAGAGTTGAAATTTTACATGCTTATACAACTATTTGACCCGCACATAGGAAAAATAATAAAACATATCTCCCTAAAAATATAAACAAATATGTGCTCATCGAATAAAAATATATATATATTTTTTTTTAATTCTGAGTAGGGTATCAAATGAAAGCCCTTTTATATATATATATATATATATATATATATATATATATATATATATATATATTTATTTTGGGGCAATAACAAAAAAAGTTGGTCGATTTAAAAAATCGGAACAGCGAATAAAAAATCAACAGCTAAATTTTCTTCTTTTGTTGACTGTATTACTTGAAAATACTTTATGAAATTTTTCCAGCTAGAGCGCACAAGATCTTGCAAATTACTTCGCAGAAACTGCAAAAATATTATTAGTGAGATCGCGCAAGGAAATTAATTTCTTTATGAATTTAGAAAAGGATTACTCCGAATACTGTTAAAAGGAATATGAACTAAATTTAAATGCGATATTTAAAATAGGTTTTCTTGATTTATGTAAGATGATTAATGTAAAAGCATTGTAGAGATTAATATGAAAAATCAAGCTTCCGAGGGAGGCTTTGTTTTAATAAAGCGAGTCAGATTTTTAAGCATCGGTATTAACTTTCATAAAAAATATTGAAAATAAAAATAATTTGAAAGAAAATATTACATACAGCTAAAACATAATACGAGGTTTGCGGGGTTGCAATACTTAATAAGTGCAAAGACAAAATTAAACTTGATATGATACTATCATTTGTGAGTTAACTGCCGTTGAGTTTGCTCTAAATTAGTTAGTCCAAATTTTATAGCGGTTTTTGTAATTGAATTTTGTTTACTTCCTTCATTTTTAATACGTTAATCCCCACGTGCACTTTGGTGGGTTATCAGTATAATGGAGGTGTGAGCCATTGGTGGACACGTGAGGCTCTAAGTGTTAAGATGGACCCATACAGGATGTGAATCTTGTTTGGATAAAATTTTGTGACTTGGATATAAGGCTATAGAAACATTTGTAACATTTTTGAAACCGGATTTCGGAGATGCTTTGGGTCATACTTCATATTAAATGGTTCGGGTATTTTAAAGATGGTAAAAAATCAATCAAAATTGATGACAGATTGGATGCGCCGTCAATTACTAAAAGCGATGGAACGGTTATCCAGTTTACTAACTAAGCAGTAACATTGACAAGTTGGGGATCTTAAGCAAAAAAATCTTAATTTTAATAAAATTAATAGATTTAGTTGTAGGCTCTCGTTGAAACATATTGAAAATAGAACTCAAAATAAAACATTCGGTAATGTTTCAAAATATTTTAATTTATTAATACATATTTCGGCTTACGAGGCTATCATCAGAATACAAAGAGTTTACAAAACTAAACAAATATAGACTATAATCAATAGAGCAATTAGGAAAAACCGAAGGGTAAAATGGGGCTAGAAGCGGAGAATTACTAAGATCTAGTTGTTCATTCATTAAATCCATGTTCCTGGCACTGGCTTTCTTAATCTCTTACGCTTCCAACGCATCCAATTTTAATCCTTTGGGTTGTACATGTAATATTTTGATATTACTAAAATTAAACGAATGGTTATTATTGATCATATGTTTAGCGACATTAGATTTATTACTATTGTTGATCTCCTAGGCTCTGATGTATTCTGATATTCTAATGTTAAAATTGCGTTCAGTCCTACCTATATAAATACAGTTACAGTTATTACAATTAATTTGATATACTCCACTATGGTCCAACCTATCTTTATAAACGATTTTATTATTAACTAACATATTTCTTAAAGTTAACTTATTGTAAAATGCTGGATGAACGTGACATTAAATAAACGTAATTTTACTAAATTTTTAAGTACCGGCTGATTTATATTGTTTGGCTGTGAAAACTACTATTTTCACTCCATTATGTATAAAATTTTACTTCAGGAACTGAATTTTGAGCAAAATGTCACTTCTGCGTCTGAGAAAATAACATGTGCTTACGAAGTAATGCAGATGCAGTGCATCGTACAATTCTTTTAAAACCTATAGTTTAAAACTTGTTTAGTTAAATATCCATATTTAGTTTTCTGCATCTCTATTTATCTACAATTATATTAAAAATTGTTCTCCTGAGTTTGTTATCAGGGAATATCTTCTAAATAAAATGTCAAAATCTACATATTATGTATGAAGATAACACTGGTCAACAAATTTAAACTTTTTTTGCTGACTTAGATCTGATACTTGTTTTTAACTAATTTTGGGGTGCTGATTTCAAAAATGTTAACAGTTTCTACCTATCACGTAAAATTTTTGTTCTATCGTATTTTGACTTTTTTCACGTTTTCACGTTCTGATATACGTCTACTTTAATTTCAACTTCGTTCTTGTTGTCCAATATATTTCGTAGAAACGCCTTACATGCAGGTACTTGTTATAGACCTTTTTACAACGGCGGGGTTGCAAGGCCAAGGGTAAGGTACTTAGTATGACCGCTGTATCCATTAAATGTCCAGGTTTGTACTTGTTGTTCAATAAGTTTCCCAGAAAAGGCTTAGTTGCAGGTACCTGACCGCAACCTTTTTGCAATGGCGGGAAGGGGAAACAATATCAGGGTTAAGGTACTTAGCAGCCTACATCCTTAAATAGTCAGTTGTTTCATTCAAATCGAACGTCTTAGACTTGTTTGGTATAAATTAGTGTTTTGAATTTTATATACGCAATCCTGCACAATTTAAATAAACAATGGCTACTAGAAAGTGTTTGAATACAGCAGATACATTTTGTTATATATGTGGAAGCTTTACTGTTCCAAATCAGAGGATGAACATTAGTGATTTTGTGAAAAAGGTGTATTTAGCGTGTTTTCAAGTTAGACTTGGCGACCAGGACAAGTCTTTGGATCCACATAAAGTTTGCAAGCCTTGTGTTGAAAATTTACGACAGTGGAGGAAAGGAAATCGTAAGAAAATGTCATTCGGCATTCCCATGGTTTGGAGAAAGCCTAAAAATCACACAGATGACTGTTATTTCTGCCAGTTTTTAGTGAGTCTCCTTTACTTGAGGAAGATCTGTCTAGTGACATTAATGAACATGATGACGACATGGATTTTGAATGCAGTCCTTCTACTTCTTCTACACCTCAGAGATTTAACCTGGCCGAATCAAACGATCTAGTAAAAGATTTAAATCTTCCAAAAATTGCATCAGAATTACTAGCTTGAAGACTGAACGAAAAGTATTTACTCGAAGAAGGCACAAAAGTTACGTTCTTTCGTACAAGAGAGAAAGAACTGTTGCAATATTTTAAAGTGGACAATGATTTAGTTATTGCCATGATTTACTAAATTCTATGGGTGTGGCGCAATATGACCCAAGTGAATGGCGATTATTTTTTGACAGCTCTAAGAGAAGTTTAAAGTGCGTTCTACTCCACAATGGAAATGCATTTGGTTCAAATCCAATTGGCCATTCTGTGCTTCTAAAGGAAGCATACGGAACATAATGGAACTAATTAAATATAACGAACATAAGTATAGATCATCTGTATAGATCTTAAAATGGTAAACTTTTTACTTGGCCAACAAGGTGGATTCACAAAATATCTATGTTTTTTGTGTTTGTGGGACAGCAGAGCGAGAGATAAGCATTGGCCGGTGAGAATAGATATAAATGTTGGAGACCCAAACATAATACACGAACCTTTGGTGGAGCGAACAAAAATTATTTCCCCCCTCTTCATACTAAACTGAGTCTAATGAAGCAGTTTGTAAAAGCGTTGAACAAAGCTGGTGACTGTTTCAAATATATATCTGAAACATTTCAAAGTCTCAGTAATGAGAAGCTAAAAGCTGGCATTTTTGATGGACCACAAATTAGAAAATTAGTGCATGATCCACATTTCACTGCATTTCACTGAAATGGTGAAGAATGCATGGCTCTCGTGGTCTTTCGTGGCGATCATCAAAAATTTTCTTGGGAATAAAAAAGCCGAAAACTATGTGGAGGTCGTTGAAAATTTGATTGAAAATTATCATCATCTGGGGTGCAACATGAGCGTGAAACTTCATTTTTTAAACAGTCATCTTGACAAATTTCCTGTCAATCTTGGAGATGTTAGTGATGAACAGGGTGAACGTTTCCATCAGGATTTAAAAGAGATGGAGAGACGTTATCAAGGAAGGTGAGATCCTCACATGATGGCTGACTACTGTTGGTGTATTAAAAGAGACTTATCGGGAATGGTGCACTACAGAAGATCTTACAAACAACCATTTAATCCTTAAATTATTTTGTATTTTTATTTTAACAATCCAATGCATTAAAATGTTATTAAAACTGTTCTCATTTTCTTTCTTTCACTATAAATAAAATTTTAAGAATATTTTCTAATTATTTCGTCCTTATTGTTCGCCAAATTTGTACCAATTACAGTATCGACGTCTAAAATTAAACGATAGAAGCATTATTTGGCCAAAAATATGTATTTATTGTAGAGCAAAAATCTGATGTGATACGCAAAAACTGATGTTATTTGAGTTCAGCAGCACCAAATTAGTAAGAAACAAGTCTTAGATGTAAGTCAGCAAAACTTGTGTTGACCAATGTAATAGATATAGATGTAGATAATATGCATAAGTTGCTCGGGTCACTATAAACCGCCCAAGGAATGTTCGGCAGTGACCAACAAATTAGAGACACACAACATGAAGCTAGAATGCTCGTTGTGCAATAAAATTTCTATTACGCCGCTGTTTTGCTTGGACAGAAGATGTCTGCAACGGGTGAATCTTGTTTACATTTCGTGTTTTGTCCCGATATCCGAAGAATGAAAGTTCAGCTTATAACCGATGCCTTAGAACAAACATAATATTTTCAACAAGTTCATTCTTTTAGAATGGAATTGACATTGATGGTTTGGGCTGGAGTTATGCTCCAACTTTTGTCATTTTCAGAGAACCGATCTTGTGACTTTGGACGGACATGTAATTACCCTAAAAGTCCAAAATATTTTGGTAGTTTGTAATTCCATATATATATATCTAAAGACGTTAAGATAGAAATTGTGAATAAGTGAGGTCAAAAGTCAATATGTCTGACAGTACTAAATAAGAGAGAAAAAGAGAGACAGATTTATTAGACGGGGTAAGATATCAGACTACACAAGAGTCGAAAAATTTTTCAAGCAGCGTTCTATGATAAAAAATGAATCGATTAATCCTCAAGCACAAAAACTACAAAAATACTTTGTGTCAGTGGCGGCTCTTATGGGAGCACAAGGGAGGTACAGCCTTTCTATTTTTTCCATCGACATAATTATTACGACTAAATATTAAATTGTGTTTTGAAGGTTTAAATATCAAAGAATTACACTGAAACTTTCTTTTAATAGTGTATTTATATCAATACTAGATGTAACATTTCGGTCTGCAAGGCAGCCCTCATCAACAGCAAATCTTGCTGCAGATTAGGGCCAAGATTATTAAAGTAAAGGTTGTCTCGTAACTTGTAGTGGTGGGGGTAAATAGCGAAGCTACGCGTCATCTATATCTATCTTAATGGGTGGTCAGTCTTTGTATATCGTATATGTTATATACACGTGAAATTTTTACTTTTTCTTTGAAAGGAATGTTTCTTCGTTTTAAATAAATTTTCTTACATTCATTTTTGATGTGAAGTTAAATATTTCAATATTTTAGTTTTAGGGTGTCCCCCTGGGTAACTACCCTGATATTCATCCAATTCAAAAAATGCATAGAACAAATTAGATTTGTTTTTTATAAAAAAAAATTCATTGTATAGTTTTTTTCTCTTAAGATAGTTTTATTTATAAATTAAATATTTTAAATTTTTAGTAGCAGTTTTAACCCAGAAATAGCCCCTAAGAAAGAAAATTTTGAGATATCTTGCCTATATTTGATCTTGGTTCTACTCTATTGTACCAAATTTCGTTAAAATATGTCCAGCCGTTTTTAAAAACTGATATAACCTCCAATTTTATTAATTACTGTATTTATATAACAATTTGTTTTTCTATTTTTATTTAAATATTTCTAAAATTATATTTGAATTCGATTTTATTGTTATTTATTAACTATAATACAACTACCCAACACCTTAAATGTTATATAAATCAGTATAAAATTTCCTTAGGGTTTTATTTATAATTTAGTTAGTAGAACTGTCTTGAAATAAATATCTATTATGAATATAATCAAAAAAATATTTTAAAACGTGCAACATCTATATTAATTTTGCATGCTAGTTTGAACTACGCATACTTGTGACGTTTCTCTCTCACGCTCTGATTGGTCAAAAGTTACGAGACAACCTTTATTTTAATAATCTTGGATAAGGGCTACCTTGCAGATCGAAATGTTTCATCCAGTATTGATATAAATACACTATTAAAAGTAAGTTTCAGTGTTATTATTTAATATTATCTTCTTTGTTGTATTATTCTAAAGTTAATCACTTCACCATTAATACTGTGTTTTTTTCCAGTATTCCCATTGCTATATAACGGGTGTTTTTTTTAGAGGTATAGAACTTTAAATTGCAATAAAACAACGATGGATTATTCGATTGACATGAATTTTTTTTTATTCGAAAGATAATCTTGTGGCATTACATTAAATCATACCAACAAGACGGCGCAACATGTCACACAGCTCGTGCCACAATCGATTTATTGAAAGACACGTTTGGTGACCGCCTAATTTCACGTTTTGGACCTGTGAATTGGCCTCCAAGATCTTGTGATTTAACACCGCTGGACTACTTTCTGTGGAGCTATGTAAAGTCATTGGTCTATGCGGATAAGCCACAAACGCTTGACCATTTGGAAGACAACATTCGCCGTGTTATTGCCGATATACGGCCACAAATGTTGGAAAAAGTCATCGAAAATTGGACGTCCAGATTGGACTACATCCGAGCCAGCCGTGGCGGTCATATGCCAGAAATCATATTTAAAATGTAATGCCACAAGATTATCTTTCGAATAAAAAAAAATTCATGTCAATCGAATAATCCATCGTTGTTTTATTGCAATTTAAAGTTCTATACCTCTAAAAAAAACACCCATTAGTTATAAATTGTAATTTTGTTAAATTGCAGCGTGACCAAGATGCATCATACGGATTAAACTGGTAACAGCGCTCACGCGCCTAATCATACTTCTCACATTAGCAGCAAGTTTTCCAGGATGGCTTGAGTTTGATGGTGAGGTGTCAGGTGGAAAAAGGAGTTCATCGCTAACTACAGTTCAACAAATATGTCGTGACAGGGTATGAAAGCTAAGCGTGAAAATAATAGTGGAGATTCTAAGCGGTGACGAATTATATTCTTTCTCAGACATAAATATACAGTCAATGGCATAAACACATAGTATTGTATATTTATTTGGCGGACACATCTCTATATTTTTGAAGTAGTTTAGAAAAAGACACATGTGTGCGGGACGGTGAAGCTCTGGCCAATAAACAAGGAGACATAATCATCTTCCAGTGCAATTTTCACATAAAGCAAACATCTGGGTTTCTACAGGTTTGATCTCCGACTGTGATGACTAGAATGTGAATTGATACTTGTTTCATAGGCGCCCAAGGGGGGGGGGGAGATGGGTCAGTTACCCCCCCCTGGATTTCGGAACCAATTACCAATTAAAAAAAACAACTTTATAAAAATGGTAGGTACATAGGTATGCATTTATCAAGTAGATTCGAGAGAGATCGCAAGAGGTTGCAATTCCTTCACTCACATTGATACTTGGTCTTTATGGTATTTATACGAATTATAAAAATACAGTAATACTATATTTTCTATAAATTGAAACCATGTTGAAACCAATTGAAACAATTTAAGATATGTAAAGTTATAAATTTTGTTAGATTACAAATAAATGTAAGAAATAAATTTTTTAATCAGTTCCATTTGTTGTTTTATTATTCGCATAATATGTATATTTGTACCACAATAAAAAAAAAAAAACGATAAAACGATATTGAATTATTATATAAAATATAAAAACGATTGTTTATTATTATATTTTTGCTTTAGCAACTTTGGCTACTAGCTAGGATAGTTCTTATTTACTAAATCGATGATTTTTAACTATAGAGAACACATTTTTAACTAGAAAATAAATGTCTATCCTCAGCGGGAATCGTTCCCAGACCGGCCACGTGGAAAGCATTGTTCGAATATGACATCTATATCTATATTTTGGTCTTGCCCCCCTCCCCCTAGAATAATTTCTGCGGGCGCCTATGACTTGTTTATTTGACTGGTCTCTGCAATTGTCACTGTCTATCATAGTGATCTCTCTATGCGCAGCATAAAGACCGCCTTTTTAAGATATTTGCCAAACAATATGTTACTAAGGGTATATTCGCATACTAGATGCAGCACACTACGGCAACTGTCTCAGTCGCTGAAAATAGATGTGAATAGGATTTTCATGAAATAAAATAAACCATAATATTTGTCGGGGATATTATCGATTTTATATTAAAAATAAAAATTAAGTTGATTTTTGAAAAGAAATAATCTTTACAATAAATTCCACGCGATTTTACCGATACCGAACGATATAAGACGATTTTCTTCTTCTTGTTTTAGAAAAATAAGTAAGAATGAATATAATTAAGAGAAAATTTAAATATAGTATACAGGCTGTTTGTTTGAAACGCAGCACCTCGAATAACTCCTTTATTTAAAGAGATACAAAAAATTCTTCACAAGAAAAGTTAAACTAGACAAAAGGGCCCACTTAAGGACTATAATAAGAATTCTGCATCACTTCCGGTTTCAACGGAAATTGCTTCATTTTTTAATCTAGCATAGGGATCAGTACTTTATTTTATTTATTTTATTTTTCTTGAAAGTACATTAAATCAGATTTTCAAGGATGTCAAAATATCATACTTAATTTTAACCATTTCAAAATGGCGACCATTTATTTACAAAATAATGAATAACATAAAAATCGTAGAAACTAAATTATAAAAAGTTATAACATTATGTAACTATAGGGTGGCCATTCGTCCCCCATTTTGCGGGACTGTCCCGCATTTTAACATTTTGTCCCGCAAAAGTCCCGCATTTTAACATTTTGGAGGTGAGGACCTTTTTTTTGCTCTTCACTTGTATTTGGGAGATGAGGACCTTTTTTTTGCTCCGACCCGCATTGCCTTCTTAAGAAAATGGTCACCCTATGTAACTAGGAAAAACAATAAAACAAAATATGATTAAAGTTAGTAATAAATTATATAAGGAAAATTTACAATTGTTCAATATGACCGCCGTTGCTATCCACACATTTTCTCATTCGTAATAAAAAAAAAAATCCATTACATGTAGAAGGGTCTACTCTTGAATTTCCCTGACGGCTGTTCTTACCCTATGTTCTAAGTCTTCTAACCTTTACCTGCAGGATACCTTTATTAGTAGTATTAGAGTTGCTGGGCCCTAACAGAATTTATTTGACATTCCCCGAATGTCAGAACCATATCTGTCATGTCTTTATTTGAATAACGTACGTAAACCATAATTACAAACGATTTGATGTTATCACCTTTAATATCAAACTCGTACTAACAGGCAAGAAAAGTTGCAGGTTTTATTTGTTTTTTTTTAAGTAGCAAAATCATTTTCAAAGTTTGCTATGTTTAACTTTGTACGAATTATGTTATTTATTATTTTGTAAATAAATGTTCCTCATTTTGAAATGGTTAAAATTAAAGTATGATATTTTGATATCCTTGTAAAGCTGATTTAATGTACTTTCAAGAAAAAAAATTAAAGTACTGATTTCCTATGCTAGATAAAAAGTTGAAACAATTTCCGTTGAAACCGGAAGTGATGCAGAATTTTTATTAGAGTCTATTTATGTATACAGGGTGAGTGGGGAGGAATGGGCCGAACTTTAAGAATGTGTTGTACATGTAAAAATAAGTAAAAAAAAAACTCTAATGTTGTTGTGCGATTGTCTTTTATTTTCAAGTTATAGGACTACTAGAAGATGTTCCGCTAAATATTAGAATGCAGATATATTATCAACATGATGGAGCTCCCGCACATTTCGCTTATCAAGCCAGGAAACATTTGAATGCAACATTTCCAGACCGTTGGATAGGGCGCGGAGGGCCTGTTAGGTGGCCTCCAAGATCACCAGACCTCACACCATTGGACTATTGTTTATGGGACTGGTTCAAAAATGAGGTTTACAAAGTCAAAGTAGATACTCGAGATGCATTAATTCGACGAATTAGAAATACTGCAGTCGATATTAAAGAAAGGCATGAAACAATCAGGAGAGCAACGGGCGCTCTTCGTAGGCGAACTATGTTTACAAGTAAAAGGTGATATGTTTAAAACTTGTTAGCACACCGAAATTAAAACGATGTTCGATAGAAAGTGTTTTAATTACGTTATAACTTGAGAATAAAAGACAATCGCATAACATTAGAGTTTTTTTTTACTTATTTTTACATGTACAATTCATTCCTGAAGTCCGGCCTATTCTAATAATAATAATAATAATAATAATAATTTATTGACCAAATTACATATACATCTATTGTTTTTAGTCAGTCATTATTAGGTACATACGATTTCATATACAAAATTCAATATTTTCAAAATGATTAAAATCATAAATAGGATTTTTCAACAAAATGTCCTTAACTTTATTTGAAAATTCTCTGCATAATACTTGTTTAATCTCCTCGGGCAACACATTGTAATGTGTAAAAAAATTTTATACAATAATAATTTGAGCTATTTCTGGATTTGTTCATGCAAAGGTACTGAGAACGGATATCGTTTTTTGAGCGAGTATTGTATTCATGCGAGTCTCCAACAGTAGTGAATTTGCTCAAATTCTTATGTATTAGCAAGAGGCAATTATAAATGAATAATACTGGTAAAGTCATTATTTTGAGACTTTTAAAATAATCTCGACATTCGGCTCTGTATGCAGCGCCGGCGATAATTCTGACTGTTTTACGCTGAAGGCTAAAGATTCTGTCAGCGGACGGAGAATGTCCCCATATAAGTATCCCATAGTTTAGGTGGGATTGAAATAATGAAAAATAGGCTTTCAATACGACCTCTTTACATACTTCGTATTTCAACCTCCTTATCAGATAAATGGTGGACCTAAGCTTTCTACTAAGAAATTCTGTGTGTTGGTCCCAACGTAAATGAGGATCTACGTGGATTCCAAGAAACTTTACGTAATGAGGGTTTTCAAAGTTATGTTTCCTAGAAGTAAACAGCAGGGTCTGGGATTTGTCCGTGTTTAAGCATAATTTATTGGTGTTAAACCAAGAATTTGCTTCAGCTGTCAAGGCTCTATTCTCGGAAAGGAGAGCACTTAGATCGGAGTTTCTAGTTAATAATGTTGTGTCATCTGCGTAGAGAACTGTTTTAGAAGTCATAAAAAGGGGTAGGTCATTAACATATATTAAAAAGAGTAACGGACCAAGTATGGAACCTTGTGGAACACCAAACTGTAACGGAAGAGTTTTAGATTTATTGTTGTCAAGCTGAGTGAATTGTTTCCTATCCGATAGATATGATCTAAGCAAGGAGCAGCCGTTTTCATCAAAACCATAAAGATGTAGATTATTTAATAAAATGTTATGCGAGATGCAGTCAAATGCTTTGCTGAGATCTAAAAAGGTACCAACACAGTATTCACCAGCTTCCAATGCGTCCACAATATAACCGACAAATTCCAAAACGCCATCAGTTGTGCTTTTGTTAATTCTGAAACCAAACTAAGAGTTGGAAAACAAATCATTTTCGGTAAAATATTGAGTTATTTGTTTGTAAAGCACTTTTTCTACAATTTTTGAAAAAACTAGCAGAATAGTAATGGGGCGGTAATTATTTACATTATTGATGTCTCCTTTCTTATGCAATGGAAGAACTTTTGCTATTTTTAGCTTGTCAGGAAAACAGTTTTGTAAAATACAAGAATTAATTATTTTCGTTAAAGGTGAGATGACCTGATCCTTGACCGGGTCTCCCCCACTCACCCTGTATAATTGGGCCCTTTTGTCTAGTTTAACATTTTTTCTGAAATTTTTTTTATATCTCTTAAAATTAAGTTAGTTGAGTTATTTGAGGTGCGGCGTTTCAAACAAACACCCTATGTATAGTAATTTTTGACTGATATTGTATAGGTATACAAATTGATAATAATTAATTTAGTCTCATGTTTTAAATTTTCTTCAATGTTTTATTTTTTATTTCAAGATAATTTTTATTTTAATTTATTGCAATACCTATGTACATACTGTAACAATGCAAGTACTTGGTGTATATTTTTTGTTGTTCCTTTTGTTGTATTTTTTGTTGTGTTTGTGTTGGTTCCACCATTTTCCAAACTGACGAGCCGCCACTTCTGTGTGCCAGACCTGGCACGTACGCCATAGGTTTCCGTTCTCTTGTACACACTCTGATCTTACAATATTACACTTTTATATATTGGATAATAAAAGCTATTAACACTCAATGAAGTTCTCATGTTATCAAGATATGTTACGAAGTTGTTATTATGTTATATTAGGCGACTGACGCCAAAGTAATTAAATTCTCTGGTCAGGTTACAATGCACTAACTATGAACCCTTTCACCCCCTTTTCTGCCACCAATATCTACTTTATTGTTTTTTTTTTGGATATTTTTGACATTTATTGATATAGATTTTCCTTTGTTACATGTCCGAGATACATTTATATTAATTTACAAGGTTGGGATTTCTCTAATATTAGAACAATATTTTTGTTACTCAGTGTTGTGCCACCCGTGCCGTACAGTTCCTACAAATTTCTTTTACAAAATTGAAAGTCTGAAATAAAATTAGTAACAACCTATACATCCAAATTTACAGTACCTATATTTTTATCTATCTAATAGGATATTTTTTTTTTACATTGTAAAAAAGTATCTTATGTAATTGTAAATAAACAAATTGCATTATAAGTACAATCTTGTACACTAATCGACGCATATTTGCGTACGACGTGACAAATTGTAGCAAAAGCTTCATTTTACAAATATGTGTTTAGCTTTTGTATTCTATTGTGAAAATTTATAGTTATTGTACCTTGAATCTGCCGCGATTCTTAACATGCGTGGTGCGGGTAAAAATGATTAAATTTTAGTAAATATCACACGTACCAAGTGGCATTCCATTAATATCAAGTCTAATATTTTTCGATGAAGGTTCTGGATTAAAAACAATCATGTCTAAAAAAAATTGATGTGAAGTGTGAATTTTCACACATTTCAGGGTTTTGCAGGTATTTAGTAAGTGAATGATGATTATTTTGGATGCGAAAACAAATTTTATATTAAAATATTTTTTTTGTTAAGTTTAATTCGAACGCCTAATACCATTATTTAGGTTTCTAAATATGTGCAGTATTTTTTTTTTTTATATAGCAAGGTTCATTAAGTATTTTAAAAATTGCGCCTATGGCTGCCTTTGGTTGTTATAAAAGTTCCGCCCCTCTGATTTCGTGTACATTGAAACAGAATTAAATTATAATTTAAACAATTTCCACTGGCTATTAAATTTACGCTTTTAAAAATTAAATGCAACATTTGCCAAAATATAACTAGAATTTTGAAAAAATAATTTAAACAATATAAAAATTAAAAAAAAAAACAAACAAAAATATAGTCTCTTCTAACAGGGTTCGAACCCTTGCGGGTCGGGTTACTTGGTTGAATAATCAGCGTCAAATACCACTAGACCAGCAGACACGTTACAGTGTGGCGTGTTACAAAGCTATAACTTGTGTACATTATTAGCAAAAAATCACAAAAAATGCGTTTTTTTCCAAAAACCTAATCTGATCAAAAATTCCTGTTGAACTATTCCGGTTCACACCAATGTACATTACTTAAAATTTTTTCAGATTTTTAGTTTAAACCATCTGGGCTACAGGGTGTGGGACAAAAAATTTTTTGCACAATTTTGGCAAAAATCGCTTCATAATAATTTATTTTGCAAAAATAAAAATTTGATCATTAATCCACGTACCAAGGGCTTTCATTTGATACCTTACTCAGAATTATAAAAAAATATTTTTTTTTTCGATGAGCACATATTTGTTTATATTTTTACGGTGATATGTTTTTTAGATGTTTTAGTATTTTTCCTATGTGCGGGTCAAAGAGTTGTATAAGCATGCCAAATTTCAACTTTCTAGGTTTAGCCGTTTGGCTACAATTTTTCCGAACAGACAGATAGACAGACAGACAGACAGACAGACAGACAGACGACAAAATGACGGTATAAGGGTTTTTTGGTCATACCTACAAAACCCTAAAAATGATGCGTGTTTACATTGTTTTGGCAATTAACGTTAAATATTCTACATGTGATTTTAACAGATGCGTTTAAGGTATGGCTTAAGCTAAGTTTCCATTAGTTTGTCATGCATTTGCGTCGCGAGTTTTTATTGGTTAATTTCAAATTTCTTGTTTTGATGCAAATGTAGTTGTAGCTACGCAAAAAGTTGAACATTGTTGAATTTTCTGCATTGGTTAGAAATGGAAATTTTAAATTTAACGCGCATTGCATAAAATTTATGAAAACATAATAACAATAAATAAATTTATTGTTCAGTTGTGCGTACAAGAAAGATACAAGAAACCCAGTCACAGTAAAAATTTAAATAAGTTTAAATAATATTACAAGATAATATTACAATGTTTCTACAGCTAGAAGGCTAAAATCATCACTGAGAAACTCAGTGATGATATAAAAGGCCTTCTGTAGCAAATAATCCTTTATGTATTTTTTAAATAATACAGTTTTCAGATCTTTAACTGCTTGAGGCAGTTTGTTAAACAATACAGCACCGACATAAGTAGGTAAATTTTTTGTTATATTATATTTTACGCGAGATAATCTGAATTCTTCTTTTTTTCTAGTGTCATACTTATGGACAGTGCTGTTTGTGTTTAACAAATTACCGTGTTGCTTAACAAACAATAACAAATTTAATATGTACAAACAAGGCATTGTAAGAATATTCAACTGCGGAAAAATATCCCTGCAAGATGTCCTTCTGCCAACCTTACCAAGAATACGCACTGCTCTTTTCTGCAATTTAAATAGTCTCGGCCCTCAATAGAATTTGCCCAAAGAATTATTCCATACGTAAGGGTCGACTGTATGTAAGAGAAGTATACTAATTTGGCCGATTCCAAAGAAACATGATTTATCACTTTGTGAAGCATAAAGTTGTATGTGTTCACTTTTTTAGCAGTAGCATTTACATGCTGTCTCCAATTTAGCTTGGAATCTAACATGAAACCTAGAAACTTAATCCATTTCATATAGTTCTCTCTTGTCTAAGGTCTTATTTAAGCTGAAAACCATGTCGTGTGTCTTACTCTCGTTCAGTTTGAGATGATTTTCATGGAACCATTTGGTGGCCTCGGCTTTTGTTTTGTTAATACTCTCTTGTATTTGATTGGACTGTACCCCGTTATTTATAAATATAGTATCGTCTGCATAGATGATAGTGGATGCATTAACATTCTTTAGAAGGTCATTGATGTACAGTATAAATAGCAACGGCCCAATTATTGACCCTTGTCCAACACCAACTTCAAGATCACAAATTTCTGACAGGCTTCCATTATAATAAGTGGCTTGCTTCCTCTTGGCTAAAAATGTTTTAATGATACCGAGAGCATTGCCGTGAATTCCGCAGCGCACGAGTTTGTTGCACAAACTGTCATGTGACACGCAGTCAAATGCTTTCGTAAGGTCGCAAAAAGTAGCTGCAACGTGAAAACCATTTTCCAATCCCTCCATCACGTCGGCAAACAACGCAGTAGCTGCCTTCGTGGTGGACAAATTAGACCTGAACCCATACTGACTAACTGTTAGCAAGTTATTTTTATTTAAAAAACTATTAACCCTATTTTTTAAAGCCGCTTCAAACACTTTAGAAAAAATAGGCGTAATGGCTATCGGCCTAAAATTAGAGGGATCATTTACATTTCCATTTTTTTAAAAACAGGAGTAACTTTAGTTAATTTTAGCGCCAGTGGAAATATGCCTGTTTCAAACGAACAATTTATAATATTAACTAAAGGTTTGGAAATAAATTCTGCTGTCGACTTGAGTAGAGTTACGTTAATATCATAGATGTCTGTGCTTTTGCTATTATTTAGAGATTTAATAATATTAATAATTTCATTTTCGTCGACTGGCAACAAAAACATAGTATTATTATTAGAATTAATCTTTAAATTATTGTCCGAGCTATTACCCGTGTTATCAGGTAGATCACTTATAATTTGGGTAGCAACAGATGAAAACAAATTATTGAAATCATCCTATAATATAATACGCCTGTTTGTATGTTCGTATCATAGAGGTTTGTATGTTCGACCGGTCGTTTCTTCATTCCCCGATAGAGGCGCGCATATGTTAATTATTTATGTCAAAATTGTTTAAAATATATTGTTGATGCAATAATAGTGAATTTTCTACGAA
Organism: Liopterus haemorrhoidalis; assembly: GCA_963971575.1. Classification (NCBI taxonomy): domain Eukaryota; kingdom Metazoa; phylum Arthropoda; class Insecta; order Coleoptera; family Dytiscidae; genus Liopterus; species Liopterus haemorrhoidalis. Next base: position 32,647,407 of record OZ020615.1, read on the forward strand.
CACTTTTTATAACTATTATAAGATGCAATAATAGTGAATATTCTACTTGGTTTTGATGAAAGTAAGAAAAATGTGACTTTTTTCTTTAATATTATTTTTTCAATGCTTTATTATTTTTTTATTTCTACGATTTATAGGACAAGATTTACAATATCCCACTGCAAACTCTATACAGATGGCAGCACATAACGACTACACTAAATAATTCAAGAATTATCAGTGGCTCTAAAACAATGGTTTCTATTTATCACATTAAAATATCATTTACCTTTTAGTTTAGGTTAGATTCACCTTAAAAGCACTATCTTAGGTTATGGTGGATAACTGTTTATTTTATTTATTTTTTTATAAACCACCTAAAAATAAATTGTATTTTAACTGTTCTGTGCAGGGCTAGGGACAGTGATTCACCTTAAAAGCACTATCTTAGGTTATGGTTGATAACTGTTTTTTTTTTTTTTTATAAACCACCTAAAAATAAATTGTATTTTAACTGTTCTGTGCAGGGCTAGCGACAGTGATTCACCTTAAAAGCACTATCTTAGGTTATGGTTGATAACTGTTTATTTTTTATAAACCACCTAAAAATAAATTGTATTTTAACTGTTCTGTGCAGGGCCAGGGACAGTAATTCATCTTAAAAGCACTATCTTAGGTTATGGTTGATAACTGTTTTTTTTTTTATAAACCACCTAAATATAAATTGTGTTTTAAAAGTTCTGCACAGTCCCACCTGTTTAGAATCTCTGTATATTGAACAAATGACGTGTGTGTGACGCATGCGCAGTGTTCAGTGGGATATTGTAAATCTACCCCTTGATTTGAGATATAGTGTAAGTACGCTTTTTTCCGTGTGCCCTTTTTGCCGTGTGTGTATTTTTTCATGTGTGCTTTTTTCCGTGTGCGTATTAATCCGTGTGCGTTTTTTCCGTGTGCGTTTTTTCCGTGTGCGTATTTTTATATTATATAAGAAAATGGAAAATTAATTTTAATAAATATATTTTAAATTTAACGTCTCAAATAATTTTTAGTTTTAACATTATAAATATAATGCACTGAGTGAAAATGAATCGTTTTCCCATCTTCAAAAGTTAATGAATTAATAATTCGGAATAATGCTCATTATTTGTCCAGTTTTTAATAATGGGCGAAGAGTTGATTCAATTTGAATTGGATGAAGTTAGGCGTATGGCTAGAGAAAAAAGTCTGAGGTGTCGAGCAAGATCCACATTAAGGTAATGATTTGTTTGCCAACACAGTTGGCAACAGGTGCACTAGTTAGGTGATAATGAGCTTTTAAGTTTGTTATTTTTACAATTATTACTTTTTTTACCTGTTTCAGTCCTAATGATTTCCCAGGATGTTCTTGATCTATTGTCAGACGTCAATATAAGCTCGCTATAATAATTTCGTTTGGTTTCGTTTATTAGTATTTTATACCGTTTTTTTAAACGTTTATACATCGGCAAAAAAAGTGTTGTCTTGCTTACATAGATCGTATACAAAATCTAAAAACATTTTTTTTTTTTTTGTAAATTTTGTTTATTCCAGCTCTTCTTTAGATTTTTTCCGACGTTTTGTACTTCGATTGGGAAAAAACATTTCGAGACCACAACAAAATATTCTTAAAAACTCCTCTGTTTTTACATTTACATTTGAGATGTTATAAATAGGTTGCCAGTTCATTTCAGCTATCCATGTTTTGAATTTATTTATATTGTAATTATTAAAATTTCTACTGTACAAGGTATTAATAGTAGAAGAATCTTCAAATTTGTAGTTATGTTCAAATACAAATTCTACAGTGTGGTGATCTGAAATGTGCAAATTTATAACATCTGTTTTACATATTAATTTATTTATACCAGTAATAACATTATCTAAACATGAGCCAGTACCCAGATAGGAGTAACGTGTAATTTGGTAATTAGTAATCCATAATCCGAATGAAGACATAATATCCGTAAATTCATGATATATACTATCCTGGGTACGGAAATCAATATTGAAATCTCCACAAAGAGTTATTTCATGATTTTTGTAACTTTTGCTTATACAAGTCAATATGTCATGTAAAGTGTTTACAAAAATTTCAAAATTACCGATTGGTGATCTATACATATTAATGACAATTAATTTGTATAAGCAAATTTCAACTGCAATTATTTCACAGTGTACTTCTATTGAAAATTGTTTTATAAAATCTAGAACTTTAAATTCTAAATCATTTTTCACATATATCGAGGCACCACCATTTTTTACCGATTTTCTGCAGTAAAATTCACTTAGTACAAATGTACCCAGTACACTATAGTTTTCAATTTCCTCTTCAAACAGTCAGTGTTCAGAAATACACAAACATATGTATGTAAAGTTTTTCTTCGCTTCTTGAAGTTCGAAAATTTGATGCTCAATGTAGTCGAATTTGTTGCGAAGACACTGGACATTCATTTGTAAAATTGTTGAATGTTTACCCTTTAGACAATTTTGAGGCGTCTCGTCTAAAAATGTATTTCCTTACATTTATACCGGCTGGCCAAAAGCGAGGATTTTCTAGTTTTCCGCGATGTTCAAAATTTACACCAACTTTGAAGCAACTATTTTCTCCAATAGTGGTAATTTTGGGAACCAAGATTTTTTCATTTGGAATCCGCGTTTCAATATAATCAAGTACTGATTATTCAGAGGTATTTGGTTTTATTTTACCTAAGAAAAACCAGGCTTTTTTATGGGCAGCTTGGAAGTTATTGTCAACTGTGTTTGCACCAACAATTGTTTGCAATTTTTTCCTAGGTCTCCTTCTGATGACAACTTTAAAATTGTCATTGTTTTCATTAGAAGTGTTTTTATTTTCATTTATTTCATTTTTCTGGACAGTTGTAGCCATCTCTTTACCAGAGGCGGAATTTTTTTTAGATTTAAAAGTAATCTGTGCGTACGTTTGTACTTGCTTATTTTCAGGTCGTTGACCTTGCGACTGAGCCGGCAATTCTTGGCATGATATTTCTTCATTTTGTACGTTTATGTCATTATCAGCTGATATTGACGTTTGATTTAAATATTTGATTTTTTCTTTCAATAACATGTTTTTTTCTTCCATTTCTTTTAAAAGTTTTTTAAGGAATTTATTTTTACTAATTATAAATTGTATTTCTAATTGACTTACTGTACTTTCCTCGGTAGTAACATCCTCGATAGTAACATTAAGTGTATTAAGAGCGTTACATACCGAACATTTCCAGGTTTCTTGATCAATTTCTTGAATATTTTTAATGTCAACGCATCTAAAATGCAATATCTCTTTGCACTGTACACATCTAATGCTATTAACCACTCTTCTATTACATATTCGGCACTTCGTATCACTATTGAGCCGTTTTTTTTTGCGCACGATAATCAAACGAGGGTTCATTGCCCGCCATCTTTACTCTTTTTTCATAGATACGGAATACTTGTTTTTTTGTAGTACTTCAACTATGCAGTAAGATAAACAGCCTTAATGTACACCAGGGGTACTCAACCTTTTCATACCTACCGCCCACTTTAGCATCTCTATTGGTAGAAAAATTTTCATACCGCCCACCTGTTGTATAATAATAATAACTTACCAAATACTTTCGCAAAATTTAGCTGCAAAAACGCCATTTAGTTTCACGTAAAGTGAACTAAACTTATGCGCGGGCGATTGTAAATTTTGAGAAATTTATCTATAAACAGTAAATAATTTTATGAAAACTTAATGAAAATGTTTTTCAATAATGCTATGAAATTTCTTTAAATAATACTTTAAAATTTTCCATTTTAATGTTTTTAAACGTCAAATAAATTTAAAAAAAAAACGGAAAGTAGCCATCATTGGATAAAACCCCTACCGCCCACCAAAAAATTCCTACCGCCAACTAGTGGGCGGTAGGGACCAGGTTGAGTACCACTGATGTACACTATATATGTTAGGAACGTACATACGTTCAGAATTCGTAAAATAATTGTGACGTATCGTAAAGCAAACAATAATAATAATAATAATAATAATAATAATAATAATAATAATAATAATAATAATAATAATAATAATAACAATGCGGGTCACTCCGCATTGTGCGGGCACTGGATCTGGCGTAATTTCCGCGGCTGCATATCGCCAGGGTTTGGGATGCAGTCGTGTGTATTTAGCTCCACTAGTCTCTAGTATGACGCGGCTCAAAAGGTTGCTGAAGTTTGAGATTAGTGGACGCTTGTCAAGACCTGACAAACCCCAAAATAATAATAATAATAATAATAATAATAGTGTAGTTCCCATAGTAATAGGCGCCCTAGGAGCAATACCACCTAATCTCCAGAAACACTTGGACGCGTTAGGGCTGCAACGGATTACAACCGGACAGTTGCAAAAGGCAGCCCTGTTGGGAACAGCACGAATTTTGCGAAGATACCTTTGCGACTCTTAGGTCCTTGGTTAGGACCCGATTCGTGAAGAGGACATTTTTTCTCCCAGTATAACTATTGTTATACTGTGTAAAATAACTAATAATAATAATAATCATAATAATAATAAAATTGAACACTACGAACTCAGACAACGGTGAAGACGTTCAATTAGTTGATGGGAGGAAGTATATGGCACGACTTAGGCAGATATGGAGATCTTTTCTATCTGGCAAGAACAAGATCGCTGACACAAACATGCTTGCTGTCCCATTAATTTCATACACTTTTGGTGTAATGAAATGGAATGTTGATGATCTTGACAGAAGAACCAGGAAGATCTTTGGTCAAAACGGGGGTCGGGGATTACTTAATCTGGAGTGTTTGTACGATCGACTCATCTTGGTTACAGCTAACAGTATCCTCAGGACCCTCTATTAAGGTTCGTCAGTGAGCACGAATTTAGTGGCAAAGGAGCGTTTCTTTACCAGGCAGCGCGAAGAGCAGCAACGAGATATAACCTGGCAGACTTGAGTCCCGTCAGAGAAAACGCTGAAGTACAACTCTCTCGGAAGGAGTAAAACAGAGTTACCTGTTAGGTGAAACGAGGAGAGATGGACATGTTGTTAAAAGAACGCATGAGTAAAAGTACGCATTCTGTGTTCATCAAACATGTTAAAAGTCTAGAGTTGTCCTCCGAACTCACGTTCTCGTTTCTTAAATCTGCGAGTTTCAGATAGGAAACAGAAGGTTTTGTGTTTGCGTGTCAGGATGGTGTTATAAATACTTTGGCGTGCAGGGCCAGCATAATCCAAATGGAGGAGTCCACACTTTGTAGGTTGTGCCAACACCATCCTGAAACCATTATGCACATTCTGTCTGCTTGTCCATTTCTTGCAGCGTCGAGCTAAGTGTCTCGACATAATGCTGCTCTCCGCATGCTCTACTACCATCTTAGACATGCCTATGGTATTGACCAAATACCAGTTATACCGTACGTCCCTTCTGACATAGAATCGGTGATGGAAAATTCCAAGTGCCGAATTTATTGGAATTATTCCTTTCCCACCTCAAGATTACTGACAGCCACTAAGCCGGACATAACCCTCCTGGATATCGAGACCAAACATATGTTTGTGATCGAATTCTCAAGTCCAACTGAGAAGAATATTTCTCTCAAGGAGGAAGAAAAGAGGTCCAAGTTTATGGATCTCTTGTCCGAGCTTAGAAAGCTGTATCTCGGGTATAAAGTTAAGCTTGTAGTCCTGATAGTTGGTGTTTTGGGTGGTATGAAAGCCTCCTCAGCCTACACCATTCTATGGTAGAATGCTTTTAGATTATATATATGTAAACAAATAATGGATTTATTGTTTAAATAAAACTCAAGTTGTTCACAGACTATTTTATTCTAAGTATTCACTCTTACAACGTAAGAAAACATCTGATCTCTCTACGTGTGTTTTATAAAACCCAATTAGTGTAATGAGCCATCATCATTATCGTTAATGAGTCGTCATCATTAGTAGGTCCAGATTATGGATTGCATCTAGATAACATTTTATGGTGACGTAACAGGGCTTCGTGGAAGGCTAGATGCTAACACGGCCGTCCTGTTCCTGACGTATCCTCACGTCCTTTCTGTAGACGAATATCTGGTAAATGTGATGATGACATCAGGGGATGATCATGTAGGCCTTAGATTAGTCTGAAACAGTCTTCAAAAAGATTTAAGGAAAAAGAAAAGATTTTAGGTCCAATATCATTGACCTTTTAAGGTCCCTGACCATTTAAGATCCCTAATCATTTAAGATCCACACCATTGACCATTTAAGATCCACACCACATTCGAGGGCCCTCATTCAATCTACATATAGACCATGGTCTTAACCTACATAGACGATACCTGACCGTTCAACTGCTCTCAACTGGCAGAGAAGGTCACTTATCGTTCAACTGGCAGGGACGATCCCTGACCGTTCAACTGCTCTCAACTAGCAGAGACGGTCCCTGATCGTTCAACTGCCCTCAACACGACCAGTGTGTCTTGCGGTACTCAACAAGCTATCAATTCTCAACTCAACTATCCATTTATTTCATTAAAGATTGTCTACAGTACCCAACAAGCTCAGTGACTGTCGCTTCTTTATACTTGGTGCCTTCACAAAGCAAAAACGACCAGTGTGTCTTGCGGTACTCAACAATCTCAGTGACTGTCGCTGCTTCATAGTCAATGCCTTATCATATTATGAAAGCAATAAAATGTCTCTTACCATTCTAGTTATTCTCAACATAATCAGTTTCCTTCGTGCGGTTTAAGCGCTTCATAATTAGGGATCGTTCGCCCTTACACTCAAAACTTCATAAGGCCCTAGAAACTTGGCCCCAAACTTGCCACTACCGGTCAATTGTATGTCTTCTGCTACTACTTTTTCTCCAATTTCATAACGGATAGCTTCCGCTCTCGAAGCGTCGCCTGTCATCTCCTAGTCTTTTCCAGGAACATGGTCTGCAGAACTCGAATGCTGTAAAAAGTCTGAGGGCTGTTGTTCTAAAAAATAAAACGATTAATGTTGAGAAATCTCCTCCAACGGCACAACTCTGGCCGTAAGAGATCAACTATTAGACCAGTTTCTACTTTATTATCCTAGAAACTGACTAATCTGCCAGTGGTAATCCAACCACCCTAAAAAGACAAAATACAACTGATCAACTAATACTTAGCATTGAAAGTTACCTGACTCATCAGATTCCTACATCTCGATGAGGTATTTCACATCACAGCACACCACCCAACTGGCAGGCCACCGACTTACTAGTTCCTTTGCTGCCTTAGTGATGCAATTCGTAACAACTTTCATCAACTCGTATCGACCTTTATCTAAGCATTTAAGTACTTCATAGGGACCCAAAAATTCGTAATCTGTTTTTACTGATGTGCATTTTGAAATCCCTATGTATTAACACAAAATCTCCCGGCGAAAACTGTAAAGTATCTCGCCTTTTTCGGTTAGTGTTTTCAAAGTTACGATTATCTCTCATTGTTCTCTCAACTCTTTCGCAGTTAAGTTGTCGATTCCGTAATTGTGTTAAATCATGCAACAAATCGCGCAAAAGAACTTGAATCAAAAGGCTAAAATTATCTACTTTGAGGAGCAGTTGCAAAGGTGTCGTACTAGCGTTTTTTTTTTGTATTGTGGTATTCAAGACAAACTGAATTTTCTATATACCGCTCGACCATACTGACATTTTTTTGTATTTTATTTCTCTTCAGATCGTTTCATTTTCTAGTTCAGGTAAACTGCGACTTTGTTTGTTATCAAGCGCATTGTCAAAAGAAGTAAAATTAAGTAGAATACTACGGTTCCTACTATTTTAGTCCTTGTTGGAGTTCCCCAAGGAGAAAACAACAAATTTAATGAATTTACCTCCTGGCACAAATACCTGCAATAACTGTATCAAAAGATCTGCGCAAGATATGTGCATTAATTTTAAATTCTCTCTCCTTCTCTCTCTCTCTCTCTCTCTCTCTCTCTCTCTCTCTCTCTCTCTCTCTCTCTCTCTCTCTCTCTCTCTCTCTCTCTCTCTCTCTCTCTCTCTCTCTCTCTCTCTCTCTCTCTCTCTCTCTCTCTCTCTCTCTCTCTCTCTCTCTCTCTCTCTCTCTCTCTCTCCAAATTTACTTTATCCAAATTCAGGCTAGAACATTTCAACTTCTACGCATCACTGTCAACAAACTACTTGGTCAATTTATAATCTGCCACCGATTTCACAATAACAAATGTCAAATTTTACGAATATAGCAATGACACATTTCAATCTTGCCATCTAATGGTCGTATGTAAAAACATAAAAGGTAACTCTCGTATTTCGCATTTCTAATATCAGTGATCTGCCGTTTGTCATTCTGAATACAAATTTCTAATTCTTATCAAAGTTTAAACTCAATCATCAGAACTTAGATTCTAAACTAAAAACTCACATATCAAAATAGGATATCTTAAGTTTTGAAACTCTAATACAAATTTCAAATATTTGATCTCTTAACTCATATCGTATTACTCTTAATTTTAAATAATTTTAATTGATCTCTAATTTCAACTACCAAATTTCAATCCTCATGACTAATTTTTATTCTCAAGAAAGATATGTAGAATAGATTCTCCATTAGCTATGCGCTGGCGGAATGGTGTTAAACCGAAGCCAACAAAATAAGAAGAAGAAGAAGACTAATTTTTATCGTTCGTCTCGTTCGTTGTTTAACCTTTTCAGTAAGCAACGACTAATACGTGCCACATAATCAAACTAATAAAACTTGTCTTACAATTTTACTCATGTTCTAACCACTACCTTCATACAATTTGTCCATAAACAGAATACCGCTCGTCCCTTCTGACAATTTTTTTGTAGTTCTACTTCATTACTGGAACCATTTTATTCATCATCTAAAGATTTTCCTGCATGTAAGTTGTCTGTCCCTAAATAAAACAACGCTTGTCCATTTTGATAATTTTCATCAATACATTTGCTATTTTGTCTTAACTGCTCCTCAATCTGTTGTCAATCGCTAAGTATAAATTCCATTAGGAAATAGCTTTACCAGATGTAACTAGTTTGATAGCACGAATAATACTTGAAAAATTATAGCCTGCAAAAGTGTTTCATCTGAAAACGTCGGAAAACGTTTTCAAACGTTTCTTTTTCCTTCCACGGTGGAAGTTCCACCAATGTGTTCCACCATAATCTTATAATTTACTTATAACTTATTATTTAGTGATTAGTCTCTATTTAGTCTCTATTTAGTGAACTAGTCTCTAGTATGACGCGGCTCAAAAGGTTGCTGAAGTTTGCGATTAGTGGACGCTTTTCAAGACCTGACAAACTCCAAATAATAATAATATTTATATTTACAATAGACTTAGTTGTTGAAAATCGCATAACGTATAATGTAAAGCTAATTTTTCATTACTGCATCGTACGCTTTGCATCTCTGCGTCGCTAGTTTTTATTGGTTGATTTGAATTATCTTGTTTTGGTGAAAATGTAATTGCAGCGGAGTTGAACACAACTGAACTTTTTGCAACGATTATAAAGGATATTGCGTTTAAGAAAGAAACAGACTGACTTTTGGCTGTCGTAACGTAGGCAACAGTGTTTTAGAAAGCGACTTGACATCGTATTTGACGTTTGACATCTTTAATTTAAGAAAAAAAAAAAAAAAAACGCCTCTGCATAAAATGTATGAAACACAAATGCGTTGTTTTTTACAGCATTGCAATGATGCAATGGAACACACTTTCGTACGTAGCGGAGAAACATGAAAATATCGTAGTTATCATATATTATTTTTATTTATTATTATTATTATTAATTATTATATACGTTCTTTACGCATAGATAGTATAATTCATCGATATGAGTGCTGTATTTCTTTACATGAAATAAAATATATTTACATGAATAAAAGTGCTTCAAACGTAGAAAAAGATAGTAATTTTTTTTATACCGTAAAGAGGCGGTAGTTACGATGCACAGGCATTACTGTGGATTTGTATATATCTGAATTATTACCAATAGTTCCATGGTTTCTTTTAGGTTTTATGAAATACTGTAATTAAATTTCGTTAATTTTTTTAAATCAAATTTATTTCCAAAACACAGACACTAGCAACAAATTGTGTACAATTCCAAAAGACAGATTGTCTGATTCGCGAATTAGAATAAACATGTTTAAATGGTTAAAAAAGCTTGGTGCGACCGTAACCTCTAAATGTGTCCGAAAAAGAGTACATCGAAATTGAAAACAACAAATAACGGTGTGAAAATTAATGGAATACGATATAAGTAGAGCACATACCTGAGGGGAGTATAGGATACACATCCCGAAACAAGACGACATCGGATATAAAAGCGTATAAATCCCGGAAAACAGAGAATATGACTAGACAGCACTCGGAAACATGAGTGGTCATGGTTCGCATCATGTGACAAAGGTAAGCGTGGCACCAAATATGAATATGTTAAAGTACAATAAATTTAAAATACAGGTCAACGAATAGAACAAAACAAACACCAAAGAACAAGATAATATATCTGAACTACAGGGTATACAAACGACGAGAGAGGAAATCAGTTATTTTTAATAGTAATTTTGTCAATCAGTAGTTCGAAAACTTTAATGGAGGTGAATTCTCTTTGTTCATTAAGTAACTTAACTTGAGAGGATGACTTATGTCTCGTGATAAAAGGTATTGAAATGTGGGCCCTTGTCTACAAATGCCAAAAATTCTGTGTGTAATGAGAAATCGTGGTTGGAGGCTATGAGATGATTAACAAAAGTAGAATATGTGTGTTGCAGTCTCCTAGCGGTGAGATGTTCTTTAATACAGGTATTAAAACAACGGCATATTTATTTTTTATATTATTTTTTTCATCATAATATAATAAAACCATCTTCTCTTTTTTTTATAAAAACAATATAGTCAGACTCATTTGGGTCGCGCTCTATTTTTCATACAAAATGGAAAGCAGTGACGGAAGTATATTTTACATTTTTAAATATATTTTTATCCTATATAAGCTCCATTTTTTCATTAACGCTTCAGAGCTCACAAAAAAAATATGTGCCACATACGGCACATGTGGCACGCAGGACACCAATTTGTCTACCCGTGCCTCCTGCAGATAAACATCATAAGTGTCCCTTCTAACCATGAGTCCTATATACGCCACTGTCTACGAGTGGTGTAAGGTGGATGTTATGAAGTGTCGAGTATAAATTTGGAGCAGGCGTATTTTAACAACCGTCCCTTGTTGAGACAATAGTGTAGTTCCAACTTAAACAACAATAAGAGATACTTTTGGAGAATGTTTTCATATCCATTACCTATACTACGAGGGCTAGCTTTTAAGTTTTTACAAAAACTAAGAAAGACAATCTTTTTGGAACAAACTGTTTTATTGCTTTTCAAAATAGTCGTCTTTAAGATTTACACACTTTTGCATAAGTTCAAACCAATTCTCGAAACATTTTCTCCACTCTGTAGTTGGTATCTCAAAAACATGGTTTTCGAAGGCTTCAACATTTTCTTGAAAATCGTTGTCCACGTATATTTTGTTTGATATTGGGGGTCAAGGAATAAGTCGCTAGGGGATAAATCAGGTGAATATGGGCAATGATACATTAATTCAATGTTTTTCTCCTTCAAATAATCAATTGTTTGACGTGCTATGCGGAGCTTGGATTGTCATGATGAAAAATGATGCGACGTTTTTCGTTGTTGGTTGTTTTTCCTGAGTTTTTGATGCCTTCTGGCAAACAAATTGTTGTATACCATTCAGCATTAACAGTTCTCCGATCCTCTAAAGGAATGGTTGTGACATGTCCAGTAAAACCAAAGAAACAAGCGGTCAAGTCTTGGTAGTGCTTCATGAACGAACAACTTTTGTGGGTTTCGGTTCATCTTGGAAGACCCAAACAGTGAATTGTTGCTTAGTTTCCGGTTCATATGAATAAATCCAATTATCGTAACCTGTAACGATGTTGTATACGGATTTTGCAGTGCATAGGTTGAATTTTTTTAGCATTCCCTTACATCAATCAACACGAGCCTTTTTTTGAGCATCAGTTAAATTATGTAGAATCCAACAGGAACAGATCTTTTTTACAGCTAAATGTTCATGCAAAATCGAATGTATTGCAGTCTGCTATATGCCAAAGGATTCCTCTATCTCACGGTAGTAACATGCCGATCTTCTTCAATCATTTTGCGCACGCCATCGATGTTTTCTTGAATCACAACCGATTTTGGTCGACCTTCTCGAGATTCATCACTGACGGAAGCACGACCACGACGAAATTCTGCAAACCAATTGTAAACAGCCTTTTCTTATGGTGCTTCATTATCAAAAGTTGAACGAAGCGAATCTATGTATCGTTGTTGAGTTAGGCCTTTACTAAAATCGTAAAAAAACATCCAACGAAAACTTTCACAAGTAATATCCATTTTTTCACAAACTTTTTTTTAAACGCTCAATGTTAACCAACTACTAGGTCAATTTAAAAGCTGCCACTGATTTCACAATAACAAATGTAAAATTTTACGAATATAGTAATGACACATTTCAATATTGCCATGTAGTGGTCGTTTGTAAAAACATAAAAGGTAACCTCGTATTTACAGCCTTACGTTACACGCTACAAGGTTTTCACAAAATGTTTAATGGAAACTTAGCTTAGGCATGTGAAACTGTGAAACGTAAAAATATTACATGAAAACTACGGTTATTTTCACTTCTCCATATGATATTTTCACATCCGTTACGTTACAAGTTACGATGTTTTCGCAACTTGGTTACTATCTACTCTACTCAGGTCAAATACTCATCAATATCATTAATAATCACACCTCGTATGTTAATATATAAATTTGAACTCGAGTGTGAATTTTAGTTGAAAAGTTAGTTATTAATATAAAAAAATTCATTTGTTTTGTCAATTTAAATTTGCATTTACAAATTGAGTTATTCGCATAAAATCGAAGTACAGAAAACAACAGTTCATTTAGCGATGAACATAGTTATATCCAAAGTGCATTTTAGCGTACACTTATAATAATAATAATTACACAGCTCTACAAAAAAAAAAAGGGTCATACCCAGACATGCGATACATGGTTTCCGAAGTATTTTTGCTTGCTGATCACGAATCTGTGGTCGGTTTGTCTCCATCAGGTCCTCAAACCTTGCTAAGGTCAGGATCAAGGTCAAATCTGAAAATTTGATTTAAAAAATCTAAAAAAATTCATATGGGTGTTTTTGAGGTCGCTGATTACGAATCTAGTGTCCGTATTTCAAATATTTATACCGCAGGTATCTATCTTGTACCGTTTTCATGACAGAATTTTTTGAAATTTTGAAAAAATGAAATAAAAATCAAAATTTTAATTTTTTTTTTTTTTTTTCTTAAAAATGAAATCTAAGTCTATTTAGGACCTCAGGATTATAAAATTCCGACCGCAGGTCTTTAGCTATCATAGTTTTTAAGGTGTGACCGTAATTTTTTTTAGAATTTTTGGAGGTGTTTCGGCCATTTGACCTAGAACAGATTTTGACCTTATCTTGATAAGGTCAAACGGACACTGGATTCGTAATCAGCGACCTCAAAAACCGCCATATGAATTTTTTTAGATTTTTTTAATCAAATTTTCGGATTTGACCTTAGCAAAGTTTGAGGACCTGATGGAGACAAACCGACCACAGATTCGTGATCAGCGAGCAAAAATACTTCGGAAACCATGTATCGCATGTCTGGGTATGACCCTTTTTTTTGTAGAGCTGTGTTATTATTATTATGATACTATGTAGTATATATTGGTACTATGATTTTTCTACAACTAGAAATCTCTCCGCCAATGAGTTTGACATAATCTTCTGATTTCGATACAAAACAATTGTTTGTTGCAAGTGCTGCAGGTAAAGGCTGTCTTGAAGACCGAAATGTTACATGGAGTATCCATAGATAGATAGATAGATATATACTTTATTCTTGCCTTTCGGCTTTGAACGGAGTACAGTAATTACACTAATTTCCAAACTTAACTATATAAATAATAATATATATTATAATCTAATAATTAATATAATTTAGTAATCTAATACTTAATATTATTTAATAATCTAATAATTAGCATACTAATATAAAAAACATTTAAAAACAAAAAGAACAACGTACATATAAGTTACAGAAAAAAGTAGTGTTTTATGTTTTTCTTTCCAGTTCATTTTCTCTTCTTTTCTGGAACACCTTTTTCATCCATGTCGTCCCGGTACCCGACTCGTCCAGCAATTTTTGTATTGTCCTTGTCTCTCTTCCTATATCTGTACAGTTTTTTAGATGGTCTATTGTTTCTTGCATTTCACCGCAAGTTCTGCACAATCTCCTGTATTTTTCCTTCCAGTATTTATTTGCCTCTGTCTCGTTTCCGCACCTGAATCTTGCTATTGATTTTTGGTGCTTGTTGTTTTCTTGTAGATATTGTGGCACCCATTGAGTTTGTATGCTCCCATATTCTTTAAAGTACCTGGCCTGGTCGATCTTATTCTGCTGATTCTGCAGCTGTATCTCTCTATCTCTTCCTATACTTATATTTTCAACTGCGGCTCTGTCTTCCTGCCATCTTCTTATTTCGTCCTTTCTCTCACAGTATTTCCTTCGTTCTGTTTTCCAATTTGTTTCTGTATTGTTGGGAATTGAACTAATATTCAAATGTAAAATATTAAGAAGGCGAGGAAAAACAAAAGAAAGGGTGATAAAAAAACGGTTATGAAATAATTTGTAAGTTGTTGACAGTTGTTAATAAAAAATCCTAAATAAAATTTTGTAAAACTCTTCAGTGGTTTATTGAAGTCGAACCCTACCGTCAGGCGAAACGGGACAGTATTGTTTTCTCTTTCTTTCCAGCATTCCTGTCTAATCCCAAAGTCCATTTAATGTACGTTTCTTGTATTCTCTATTTCTTCCCATTATTTCCATCGTCATATTTCCGAGCCGTAGAAAAGAATACCTTGTTTTCGAGTATCAAAGAGAAACATTTTTTTTAAATCTTCTTTCAGTTTCCTTTCTCCGATACTCCATTATTTCTCTAATGCCATTTTCGCCTTTTTCATCCTTTCTTTTATATGTTTGGTGTCTCCGTTGTTCTTTTGGAAGGTGTATCCTAGATATCTAAATTCTTTTACTTGTTCCATTTCTTGTCCTCCCCATTTCCAACATTCCCTCATTCTCCCTGAGTCTCATTTTCTTTCCTCTTAGGTATTTTGCAAATCTTCCTACCATATCTTTTAGCTCCGTTGCGGTCTTTGCCAGTAGCACTATGTCATCTGCATAAACCAGCGACCATATTTTTAGCTTGCCAATTCTTATTCCTCCCGCTTGCCATCTTTTCAACGTTTCTTTGAGGTCTGCGATGTATACAGAGAACAGTATGGGACTGAGTGGACATTCTTGTCTTACTCCCTTTTCCGTCCAGAATTTATCACTTAATTGGTCCACTTCTTTCACCTCGTGACATGTTTATTCGTATATTTCCTTGATCTTCTTCCAATATTAATATAAATACACTATTTGAAGGAAAGATCCAGTGTCACTATATTTAAACCTTCAAAACACAATTTAATATCTAATTGTCTTATCCTGCAAAGGAAAACATCTGTCTTAAAGAAATCGATTGAAATACCAGGACTTGTGTCAGGTTACGAAGCTATACTGTAATTACAAAATTAACCTCATTGTCTTAATAACTAGTGTTTTTTATAGCGTAAAGGTCTCGCTGAAAAGAGATATCGAAATTATTCCGACCTGTAGATCTTGTTGTTTACAGTGAGTTGGCCACTGATCTACAGGAATTGTATAGCAGTATTGCTCAATCACTCCGCATTATTCGGGATCTAGATGTGGCTTAATTTCCACAGCTGCATAATGCCATATGTTGCAGGTTAATTCACACAGCAATATTTTCTCTAAAAAAGAAGTTTTTTTTTTCTGGCAGGTTTAATCATTATAAAAATAATAAGTTACTTATAAGAATAGAACTTTATTATACTTGCCCTAAGGCTTCGAATCTTACGTAATATTTTACAATATAGTAGTATTAAAAATTTAGTTATGTATGTGTTACATTTTTGTTAACAAAAAATTACATTGTTTCCTTTACGTTTTTAAATATATATATATATATATATATATATATATATATATATATATATATATATATATATATATATATATATATATATATATATATATATATATATATATATATATATATATATTCCAGAAATGTGTACTGCTGGATAAAAATTTCATGGGAAGCTGTAAAAGAAGAGATGATTTAGTTTTTGGAGCCTGTGACAACAATAGTTCAGACGAAAATAATATGAAGTGACTTAATGAGACGAGTGATAATACCGAGAGTGAAGATGAACTAAATGTTGCTGGTACAAGTTATCATAATAAAAATTAAGAATTTGTGAATATATATATATATATATATATATATATATATATATATATATATATATATATATATATATATATTCTTGACAAATTATTTCATAAATTTGGTGATCTTATCGGCCGGCGCTGATACTATCGTCGGTGCATATTATGGTCCAAAACAAATACTGTATTGAGAAACGGCCATATCTCAAATTTATTTCGAGTTCCTATTGTAATACTACCATTATGCAAGTTAAAAGATATTTTACTGTTGCTTAATATTTAAAATCAATATTGACTAAACAGGGTGTAACAGCGAAACCGACCTCCTATATTAGCTTTATTATTATAGTTACAAAAAAATACTATAGATCAAAGTTATAGGAGACCAAAAGGGACATCTACATACATTAAAAATAAAAATGTATTTAAATTTGAATCGAATTTTTTTCAATATTTTTATTATGTAAAGATATTAAACTAATATATGGTTGAATTCAGAAAAAGATACGCTATTGAATAGGTATAAAATATATGTATAATCCCATTTGAAAAAATACAACTTTAGTACTAGAGTACTTGTTAGAACTTGAAAACCACTGGTTTAAAAAAATATTTTCTTCTTTAAGCAGATGTACCCCTTGATCTTCTGTTACTTCGTTGCATAGTATTTTTTTATAATTATAATAATAAAGCTAATATTGGCGAGGGTCGGTTTAGCTGTTACGCTGTACACAAAAAAAATCATTAAAAAAAAAGATACTTTTTTTTCTCTCGAGCATATTACATGCTGGGAAAGATCAATATGTATAGATAGGGTGACCAGATTTCAGTGAAGGGAAACCGGGACACAGGAAAAAAAAAGAAGGTCTTTGTTTCCTCCAGAGCCAAGTGAAGAGCAAAAAAAAAGGTCCTCACCTCTCAAATTCAAAGTGAAGAGCAAAAAAAAGGTCCTCACTTCCCCAAATTCTAAGTGAAGAGCAAAAAAAAAAGGTCCTCACCTCCCCAAATTCAAAGTGAAGAGCAAAAAAAAAAGGTCCTCACCTACCCAAATTCAAAGTGACGAACAAAGAGATTCAAAAACCGGGACAATCGGGCGTCCCGAAAACAGTCTTCGGGACACCGGAACAATTGACCAAAAACCGGGACAATCCCGGAAAACCGGGACGGATGGTCACCCTATGTATAGAGGCCCTGCAAAAGTTTCAAGACAGAGACATGAGAATAATTCTTAGATGTGGGAATAAAATGCCCGGTTGACTAAAACATTCTTATATCTAGTTTTATTAATAACTGTTGTAAGTTTAAAACTACATATCACAGATCTATTTATTGTTAGAACTCTTGTATTGATAGAGTGTCTAGGTCGTCTAGACCAGTTTTTCTTAACCGGTGGGCCGCGAACTACTGTTGGTCCTTAGAAAAAATTTTTGATCCGCGAAAGGCTTAAAAATTATTATTTTTGAGATTTTTTGATTGTTTTTCAATGATTTTTTATTACTGAGATATTATATAGATGTAGAGTACATATAAAATAAATTTGTTTAATAGTACATTTATTTTTGTGGTCCGTGGTAGAATATTAAATATTTTATTTGTCCATGGCACGTTTTTGTGAACATGGGCCAGAATAAAATTAACGTTTCGTCCGCAGATCGTAGTAGTTAATGGACACATTTTTGTTACTTGCATTTTTTTATTTTTTCTGAAATTATAAAAAACGATAATAAAACAAAGTTAATTAAGTATTATATATTTCTCTTATCATTTATAACAAATCACAAAAAAAAAAAAAAATAAAAATAAGTAAGTATTAATCACAAGTTGTTTTCCAAACCCGTATCAGTTATTGAAGTTCTGTACTTCGATTTTAGATACTTCATCTTGGAGAATAGCTGTTCACATCGATATTTTGAGCCAAATAAGGAGCAAATGTACTTCGCATTATTAACTAAATTTGGAAATTCTTTAGCCGGCAGATTTTTATAAAACTCGTGCAAAGGTGTCAAATTAAATATTTCTCTTAAATCTGCCCTCTCTTTGAGATCCAAAAGTTCCATTTGAAACTTTTCTGGAATATTTTCGATTTCAGTGATGGAAAAGGGCGAATTAAATAAATGAAAATAATAATTTTAATTTAAACAAGACGAATTATATCGAAAATTAAACTGTAAATCTCTCCTTTTTCCTTATGTTAGGTACTAATCTAATCCTATTTTTAAAAATTTTTTTTTTGAAAATATTTATTTATTATTTCTTCTCTTATCTCGGGAGCCGGATTGGAACTTTACGCAGGCTAGAGGTTGCTGGAGTTTGATATGCAACATGTACTTATTGATTTTAAAAATCGCCTTAATTCTTGTTTTAAGTTAAATGTTACTTAATTGTTTAAGACTGTATTTTAATTTTTTTAAATTTAATTTTGTTTGTATATGTTGTTACGTGATTATATATACTACATATACTATATATTGTATATATTTTTTTTTCATTGTGAAATTTGGGATCACACGTATGCACGTTAGTAATAAATAAATTAAAGAAACACAAAAATCAGACAAAGAACGGAAACCAGACGGATGTGGTAATAACAATTAAGTCACTCAAATGGAGTTAGGCTGGCTAAAATAAGAATGGAATGGACAACGAAGAACAACAGACGGCGGAGGAGTCGCCAATATTAGAAGTGGAAGACGAGATTGTAGAACATGCTGAACCACTATGGTCTAGGACAGCACAACAAAGAGAATCCTTGAAGGTCTTAGGGTAGGCTTTTGCTCAGAAATGGGTTTCAAGCTAATTTAATTTTTTTTTTCTATTTTTATTTTATTTTATCTAAATTTTGGGTATTGCTGTTTTAGTAGTATTTAATTTTAAATTATTAGCTGTATTTGTTTTTTTATTCATTAAACTGTAACTATTATAATTATTGTAACTTAAACGTACCATGATGTAAAATATCATTATCTATAAATAAGCGGCTGTTATTATTATTATTTTTATTTATTATTATGATAATAAACTACTGCAGTAAATAGCTATTTTCTTTGCTTCCGTGCGTACTATACCCTGATACTGATCATCCCTAAAACATGCAATATAATATATAGAGTATTTACTTGATCCAAACAAACCACACCAAAGAGACCTCATCTTGTGACTCCACATAGATAATTCAGCTTGGATATCGAGATGCATATGCCCGCACCATTTGCAATAATGAAATCAATGAATAAATTATTGATTCCACTGATGTTTACAATCTTGCATAAAATACCATTAGCTCGGGGGTTCCCAACCCTATTCCCGTGGGCACTATGCCCCCGCCTACAATTTTGCGTGAGCCCACCACTATTCAACCACGACAGAAAAGTTTTTATTTAAATTTTTAATAAAATACTACAATGTACAATATATTTTACATTTTTAAATATTTACTAGTAACAACTTTTAGAATCTACTGGACAGAAAAATGTTGCCATTCTTAAAATGAGATGTAAACAAATGAGATGTCTTTTCATCTATGAATATCATACAATCAAAGTACAGATTTCAACTCATTGATAAATATCTAAGTGATTGTTTACGAATAGAAATGTCACCTCATCATGCTCTCCTAATTATTAGGAATTGGTGAATGAAATGCAATGCCAAAGATCATATTGACTATGAGATTTGTATTTTTTTATAAAGAATTTTTTTTATAATGTAATCGGTTAGTCCGTCCGGAAAAATTATTTACCTATGACAAACTTTTACAAACCACCCGTCGCGAGAATTTCTTAGAAAGGGGCTGCAATAGTTTTTTAGGGATTTTAAAGGGTACTTTACTATTGTAGCTCCGATGATAATAAATCTTATTCGAAACTTGTCAGCTAATTTGATTGGTTTTCATTGCTGTCTGCAACCCGTACAATCTCCTTCTTAAGTAAATATCTAAGTTATTGAATTCTTCTATATATCCTTAAGTGAACAGCTAAGATCCAGACTGATTACAAGATGCCTGATCAGTTGGTTTGTATGTATTAATACGTATCATTTTGCCTACAACCCGAATTCCTTTAGTCAGGAATCTCATTTCAGTTTTGAGATCAGACTTTATTTTATATCACAGGCTCGCTACATATTTATTTTACATAACAATCATATAAACAACCATTTTTATATCTTAAAATTACACTTTCTTAGAATTATGTTTTTTGTATATTATGTGTATTTATCTATATTAATAAAATTGGAGTCTATAGATTTATGTTTTTTATTTTTTCGATCACATATTTGCTTTCTCCACATTTCATACATATGATTATAAGACGACATCTTCAAAAACAAATTATGTCTGTTTACTACTAAAGATGGCTACTTCGTAGCCAAAATGTACGTCTAGTGACAATAAAATAATTTGTGAAGTAAAGAATCTCTTTAAGTTTACCTTATCCTGAACTTCACGTTAACTCAACAATTAATATTTATCTGTTTGTCTGAGATTCACGTAGATAGAACATATTTTCATATTATAATAAGTTGCGGTGATAGAATTGGACTAACAATTTAACATAGGCTATATTGCATCTCAAAATTTGATTCTGAAGGGGTGTTTCTGGGTTAAAACTGTTAACTAAAAACTTCAAATACTTCCGTTTTTATTGACAACAGAAAAATTTATAAGTATATCAAAAATTGTTTATTATAAGAAGACAAATATTATTTGTGCTATGCATTTTTTCAATTGGACGAATATTTGGAGAGTTATGGGGACACACCTTAAAAATAATCTTTTGATATATCTCACTTATTGTTGACTTGGCGGCAGAAACGTATATGACAAAAATTGTTTATAATTGCTCTATGCATTATTTTAGGGGGAGTTACCGGAGGGTTACTTATTATTTTTTTATATATATATACACTTATCCACTACATCCCATGTACCAATATATGAGAATACGGAAATATTGGCTACTGAATCTAACACGTACAAAAGAACATTTTTGAAAATGTGTTTCATTAACCAATTTGACAAAAATCTTAATGCAAAAACAGACATCCAGGGCTTAAACACTATTTATCAACATCTATTACATATATCCACAAAAAAAATATAGGTTAATAAATGATTACAAATAAACCATGGACACCTGTAAAAAGTAAGGACCTGCATTATCGACTACAATATCAATAAGATCTACGGTATTGATAGCGATCTACATTAATATGAAGCGATCGCGCCTAAACTTTGAACAGAAGACTAAGAAGAGACACGTTTGATTATTTGCCCAACCAATAAAACTCTCTAATTTTACTTTTTAATTTTTTTATGATCTGTACCAACAAATTTTTGTGATTTTATGCTGTGATATTTATTTTAATGTTTAATTTTATTTTGTTTTTTTAAAATATAATTTTATGAGTTTAACCAAGTTATACATCAGAGGAGACTCTTAGATTTTACTGTAAGTTGCAATGTTCTGTATAATACATTGTATTAATTTAAATAAAATTTTCAGCCCTTGAAAAAGGTCTAGAAATTTAGACCGAAATATCGGGCATGAGTAAATATTGAGTTTACTTTTCTCCACCGCTACTCCCAATAACTTTTACTACTATAATATTGGAACGGAATATTAGAAATACAAATATATATATATGTATATCTTGGTTAATATTGGCCATTAACCAGTATATCTTTATTTATTTTCATTTTGGATACATTCGTAATTTTTAGAACAAGTACAATCTTCCATGCCGGATTTGAATCCGAGTCACTCTGGTTAGCAATCAAACGCGCTGACTAGGGTGACCATCCGTCCCGGTTTAAGGTCAATTAACCCGGTGTCCCGAAAAATGTTTTCGGGACGGTCGATTGTCCTGGTTTTTACATAATTCTGCATTTGTAAGAAAAGAAATATTACAACTAGCCAATCTGAGAGGCGAGGTCCTTTTTTATTGCTCTTCACTTGGATCTGGAAGGTGAGGACCTTTTTTTTGCTCTTCACTTGGATTTGGGAGGTGAGGACCTTTTCTTTTGCTCTTCATTTGGATCTGGGAGGTGAGGACCTTCTTTTTTGCTTTCCCGGTTGCCCTTTAGTGAAATCTAGTCACCCTAGCGCTGACTATTACATCATGGCGACCGGCCATTTGTTATTTGTTTTACATCAAATATGTATATAAGAAAAGTATAATAATGTATATAGAACGAAGAAGCATTACTTTTCTGATAAATAGGATGAAGATTTGAGGAGCCATGGGGAGCGTTACCTGGCTAAACACTTAAAATATCACACTTACGAGGGCTACCTTTTAACTTTTTACAAAAACTAAGAAAAAAAAATTTTTTTTGGTACACACTCTTTTATTACTTTTCAAAATATTCGCCTTTAAGATTTATACCCTTTGCATGCGTTCAAACCAATTCACGAAACATTTTTTCCACTCTGAAGTAGGTATCTCAAAAACATGGTTTTCGATGGCTTCAACATCTTCTTGAAGTGATGAAAATTGCTGTCCACGCATTTTTGTTTGATATTGGGGAACAAATAAAGTCGTTAGGGGATAAATCAGGTGAATACGGGCAATGTGACATTAGCTTGATGTTTTTCTCCTTCAAATAATCAATTGTTTGGCGTGCTGTGTGGGAGCTTGCATTGTCATGATGAAGAATGATATGACGTTTTTGGTTGTTTTTCCTGATTTTGTCGATAACATCTAGCAAACAAATTGTTGTATACCATTCTGCATTAACTGTTCTCCGAAGGAATCTTCTGAAGGAATGGTTGCAACATGTCCATGAACAACCGAAGAAACAAGCGATCATTTTCTTGGAAGTGCTTCGTAAACAAGCATTTTTTTGTGGGTTTCAGTTCATCTTGGAAGACTCAAACAGTGGATTGTTGCTTAGTTTCTGGTTCATATGAATAAATCCAAGTCACCTGTAATGATGTTGTATACGGATTTTGCAGTGCCTAGGTTAATTTTTTTTAGCATTCCCTTATAGATCAACACGAGCCGTTTTTGAGCTTTGGTCAAATTATGCGGAATTCATCGGGAATAGATCTTACTCACAGCTAAATGTTAATGCAAAATCGAATGTATTGCAGTCTGCGATATGCCAAAGGATGCTTCTATCTGACGGTAAGTCACATGCCGAAATTCTGCAAACCAATTGTAAACAGTATTTTCTAATGGTGTTTTATTACCAAAAGTTGAACGAAGCGAATCTATGCATTGTTGTTGAGTATTTTTGAGGCCTCTACTAAAATCGTAAAAAATCATCCAACGAGAATCCATTTTTTCACAAACTTGTTTTTTTTTAACGCTAACTGTCAACAAACTACTCGGTCACTTTATAAGCTGCCACTGATTTCACAGTAACAAATGGCATATTTTACGAATATAGTAATGTCATATTTCAATATTGCCATCTAGTGGTCGTTCGTAAATAGAGCCGCAGTAAGAAAACTTTGCGCTAGGGGCAGAGCCGTGTTTTTGGCGCCCTTGGCAAAAAAAAGGTTCTCACCTCTCAAAATTCAAGTGATGAGACAAAAAAAAAAGTCCTCGCCTTCGCAATGGCCCCTTAGTCAAGCCCGTCAGCGCCCTTTTCCTTAGTGCGCCCAGAGCCATCGCCCCCTCCGCCTCCCCTGACTACGGCTCTGTTGGTAAAAACATAAAAGATAAGCCTCGTATAAGAAAAGAGGTTTAGAATGAAGAGACGATTATTTTCTGTTCAATGTAGTTTTTAATAAGATGTATATTTGGGAGACCAAGGCGAGCGCCACCTATATATTTGAAGTATCTCAATTATCATAATCAGTTATCAACAAAAATAGATTTAACAAAAACCGTACAAAGTAAGGGTACGTCAGTTAGCAAATAACTATAAATTTGACTTAAAAAAGGGAATGATGCCCGTCGCCTTAGGGGTATTCTGTAATGTGGTCTAGGGTAGTGTTTCTCAACAGGTGGTCCGCGGATCACCAGTGGTCTCCAGAAAAATTTTAGTGGTCCGCGAAAATTTTTATATGTGTTTTTTGCAGTTTATTTTTATTTTTTATTTCACTGGTCTAGGGTCCAAAAGGTTAGAGCCCCTGCACTAGCGTATGGATCTCTATTTAGAAAGGTCAAACAAAAAAAATAATGAAGTATAGTTTGTTTCACGATAAGATGAAGTGACTATATACTTATGGTCCTAAACACAGTGGGTGGTAATTACAAATAACTCTAATCCCTTGTTTGTACCCATAAACTAGCCAGAGATGTATCAGGTATAAATTACATTACACCATGTAATGACACAATTTTAACAAGAAATAAACATAAGATATCATCAAAATAAACTTTATTTTTATTATAAAAACAATTAATTTATAGAACTTATAATTAAATTTAAAACATTACAATTAGTATTTAAAACATTACAATAAAATAAATTTTAAATTAAATAATGTTTAAGATAAAAAAAAATCTTACAAGTCCAAATCATTCTCTGAATCAGTCTCTAAATTAATGATTATAGTACGTTCTATTTGAATATAACTGTCCTGAGTTTTAATAACATGATTTACACAATTTTTCCAACTATCTACAGGGATATTTTCCACTTCTTTTTTTATAAGTTCTATCACAGTGCCGTTTAAAGTGGGAGAAACATCCGTTTTATTCTCGCCTTTAACTGACTCCACATTTGTTCAATAGGATTGAATAAACAATAATACGGAGGTAGTCGTAAAACTGTGTGTCCTTAGCATTGAGCAATATTATCGCAACATATTCTTTAAAAAAACTATAACTTTTTAATAATTTAGTTAAACAATTTTTTTTACAACTTTCTTCAAAGTAAATATCATTTTTATATAAAAACTCTTGGATTTCCTTCTTACTGTTTGCACTATTCGGTACTTTATTTAGTTGCCGACTATGGTAACTTGCATTGTCCATAACAATAACACTGTTAGCCGGTATATTCGGGAGTAATTTATTTTCGAACCAGTTTTCGAACATTTCCGCCGTGGTATTGTCACGGTAGTCGAGTCTAGAATCTTTGATATTTTTCGCAGAAAGCAAGAGTGCATTCGGTATCCATCCAGTTTCAGAACCTGCATGAAGTATCGTAATACGTTTACCTTTATTAGACGGTGCTTGTTTGACATTTATTTGACGTATCCACCCAACCTTTTGAGTTTATTTCGTACGATATAGAACGTACTATAATCATTAATTTAGAGACTGATTCAGAGAATGATTTGGACTTGTAAGATTTTTTTTTATCTTAAACATTATTTAATTTAAAATTTATTTTATTGTAATGTTTTAAATTTAATTATAAGTTCTATGAATTAATTGTATTTATAATAAAAATAAAGTTTATTTTGATGATATCTTATGTTTATTTCTTGTTACAATTGTGTCATTACATGGTGTAATGTAATTTATACCTGATACATCTCTGGCTAGTTTATGGGTACAAACAAGGGATTAGAGTTATTTGTAATTACCACCCACTGTGTTTAGGACCATAAGTAGATAGTCACTTCAACTTGTTGTGAAACAAACTATACTTGCCAGCAATTTCAGGTAAAAAGATAAGCGGTCCCATAAACATTACTAACAGGGTAAATAAGGTTTTCCTTTATCTCCCCTACTGTTCAATATAATGCTGGTCTTACGTAAGGTTATCACAGGAAGAAAGGGAATCCAATAGAATGTACAACACAAACTTGATGATTTAGTTCAAAGGTCGGAGTTTAGAACGAAAATGAAGTTAGTTTTTATTTATGCATCTGGACTTAATATACATTTAATTGTTCAATTAAAGTAGTTTCATCAAATCTTCATCTAGAAATTGTTAATTTGCAATGTGAGATATTAAAATCCAAATATGAATGAGAGGTTCAACTTTTAATTGCATTTTATAAATGTTTACCGTGCAATCAAAACCAACAGGTAAAATCATACGTTCGTAGATTTATATTAATCTTTAACAGTTACCGTTATAAATGGCTCTACGAAGAAAGCTAATTATAATGTACTTCTACGAGCACTGCAATTAGGGGAGAGTGCGGCATTATGACTAGTTGCCGTTGGCAAATCACACGCTTTTCTATACGTGTAACTATTAGTAGTGTCTAGTATGTAGCAATCATTCACGACGGCAGGTCACACACTCAGTTAAAGGCAGGTCTCATAAAAGATTAATACCAGATTTAATGTAATATTCGACTGTATATAGTTGAATGCTGTATTCCTAAAAATAGTAATAAAATTGAGGCTTCTCTTTCGCTGGTTTACTATATCATTCTACATTATACAGCGTAATAATTTAGATTATGTACATGTTCATATTTGTTTTTTTTTTTTTTTAACTTGTTGAAATTATCTCCATTTCGGGTAATTGCGGATCTCTTTGTGTGGGTTATTGCGGACGTCCGCATTTTAAAAACGAGATTGTAGAAGAAAACGACAGTCCTACACACAAAAATTTTGCTTTCAAAAAGGCACCGACATCAAATATTTTCAGATTGAAAACACCCATGATTTCAATTTGAAAACTTGCTTTTGTTCCAAAAGTAATATGTTTTTGTTTGTAATACATCATTTTGAAAGTACTATGCATTCGTTTAAAAAAAAATTACTGTCAAATTGAAAGTAAAACAGATTTGAATTGTAAGTACTGTACTTTAAAACTAACAGCATTTGTTACTCGTTTTAAGTAATTTTTACAATTAAGTTAAAATTACAGTGTTTTTATTTCAAAATACTTACTTACTTTTGATTTGATCATTATACTTTTACATGAAAGGTATTAGTGGAAAGATAAAATTCTTTACAAAACTATTGAATTTTAATTAATTATATTCATTACATCTTAGTAAATAAAGTTACAAAAAATACATAAATAAAAAATGTATTTACCTATATTAAAAATTATATCACATATTTTGTTCACAGTTCAGCACCCAGTACAACATTTAGGCCCAGTCTTTCCACCTTCAGGTAAACTTTTAGATAACTATCTGACAGATAAGGATACTATCTGTGCTGAATAAATGTCATCCCGTTTTTAAATACAAATTTATCTATCGGACAGTTATCTAACGGATAATGAGACTGACGTATTGAATTCACTGATTGGTATTAACATTTATTCAGCAGATGAAGTTCCAGATAATCTTCTGTCATCTGTCAGATAGTTATCTAGATTTACCTAGGTTTACTTGAAGGTGGAAAGACCGGGCTTTAATTATGTTTATTTTAAGGAAACCTTAAAAACTATTTTAAGGCACTTACTTCTGTGGTGTTCCACTGTTGTAGAGTGTGGCGTAATTTAAGTATCAACCAAAAATTGTCAGAAGGAATTAATTCCTTCAAATCGGTGTCGTTTAAATATTTAAGTGTTTCTACACTAATTTGTGTTCCTGAAAAAATAAAAAAAATTATACTAATGTCTCTAAAAACTAGATTTACATAAAAAATGCACTTACCTTCCAAATAATAATAATAGGCATTTTCCAAACCGTGTTCCTGTAGAAATGAAAACAATTCATTTTCAACTAAACCTGGCACTAAATCGTTTCCAATATTCAGTCATTCTGAATATGAGTCCATTTGAATTAAACTTATTATGCTTCTTATTTTATTATTTATTTATTTATTTATTTTTCATCGGCCTATTTCTGCAACGAGGCTAATCGCCGATGCCTAGGGGCGAGCTCCCACACCTGGATGAGGGGTGAATGATTGTGAAATGAGAATAATGTAAACATATTATTTTCGCCCGAATAATATCACCGACGGAGAATCGAACTACTAACCTCACAATCCAGACTGTTCGGCCACTCCGTCGGCTATTATGCTTCTTATAAATTAGATATTTTAATATGCCTAGACAGAAGTGCACACACGAAATGAGCGATAACGTATAACCGAATACAAAGCAATAACAATTTTGAACAAGTTTACCAGTAAAAATTTGACAAGGTCCGACGTGTAAAATCTTACAAAACAAAATAATAGCAAATGCCTTTAATTCAAAATTAATTTCAAATAAAATATTCTTGAATAGAAATCAAATTGTATTTAAACAAATAATAAATTAAATAAAAGCAGCATAATCTTATTTTAAGTCATCTTATTTATTTTAATTTTCATTTTGATTAATTTGAAAACATTTCTTTTTTTATTTGAAAACATTAGATTGAAAGTAGGCTTTAAAAGTAATAATTACTGAATAATTTTGATTTGATTGCCTTTTTCTTCAAATTAATGTAAAACTCGGTTGAATACGAAATGTTTGCGATATTATAGCAAATATTTTTCTGTGTGTACTAATCAGAATATGTCCATTCCATTGAAAAATATAGTAAATGCCCCTGTTCTTAAAACTAAATTGATGAAACAGATACAGAAAAAAAGGAAATATTCAGAAATATTAACATGTTCACCTATAAGGGCTAAATTAAAAGAAAAACAACAAAAGAAAATTTAAAAGCTTAGTAAAAAAAAAAGTGAACCACCTAAAAAAAAAAAAACAAAAAACGGGAAAAATAAAAAAGGAAGGATAAAAGAAAGCAATAAAAAATTTGCATATAATTTTTACAAGAGAAAAAATGTAGAAAAAGAATAATATTTTTGTATGTTTTGTAATGAAAAATTTGTTAATCCGCCTATTGAGGACTGGATAATGTGCATTGTATGCCAAAAGTGAACACACGAGAATTGTACCTGTGGGAGTCCTTCCTCTAGGTATATTTGTGATTTCTGTAAGGAAAGATAGATATTCGTAACCACCCCAAATTGTACGTAATTACCCAAACGTCTGTCTGGTATTACTCCCAATAGTTACAGGTAATTACGGACAGCAAGGATTTGTTTTTGATTAAAATTTTTCTTTATTGATACCTTTTTTTAAATCTATTTTACAGATTTTGTAAGAGAAATACCAAAGATTAATTATTAATAAACAGTAATAAACAGTGATTTATTTGGGTTAATAGTATATTTTTTTTAAATATATTTATTATTATTTTTTTTTTTATTTTTTTTTTTTTCTCTGAGGTGTCTGCAATTCCCCCACTCGCCCCTGCGTCTGATAATAATAAACCGTTGGAATTGACTCTACGAACAGATAACAAGACAAATTCATGCGTGTAGCTAGTTCAAGTAGGAAGAAACTTTATGTTAATGGTGTGAACGTTAAACGTGGATAATTTCTACTATTTGCGAAGCATTACAACAAATACTGGAGCTTGCCTTAAGAAAGCAAAATTTAAATTACGCAAGATGCTTTTGTTATGGTCAAGAAAATGTGGATCTCCTTCAAGATATGTTGAACTACACATCCCATATGTAACACAAATATCTATTCTATGGCTCTGAGACACATAAAGCAATTAGATATATTACACAAAAGCTCCAAGTCTTCGTAAATAAATGTAATTGAAGAATAATGCGAATTAGATTTGCAAAACAAAGTCTCCACCATAGATCTTTGGAATCAAACTGCTCGAAATGAGAGCCGGGAAAAAAAGTACGAAAATAAATATGCGAGGATGGATCTTGACTGTAATTCACAAGGTGATTAGGGTGTCCCGACATGTGAACATACGACAGATTAACATGCGACAGATGAATATAGACACATTTGAACACACGACAAATAAACATAAGTCATAATTCATTTTTATTTTTATTTATTATTTTTATTAACAATGTTTGTAATTATTTGGTGTATATGTATGTAAAGTGGAGTATATGTAAAAGCTTTTCATTATTTTATTGATTTTTGTTCCAATGTAGGTACCTATAATCACTTCACTAATAAACAAATTTATTAGAATGAAATCATTCTTTTAACCTACCGACACCGAGATATACCGAAGTATAAGATTGTTTAAAATAAACAAAAAGATCAAGATATACCAAGTTATCTCAGATCAAAACAAAAATATAAAAAAATCTCAAAAATTACCAAACATAATTTTTCTCATAATTATTGATTTTGAAAATTTATATAAATAAATATAAAAATCTATATTCTGTCGCTGACCAACCGCTGACCAACCGTTGACCAATCGCTGACTAAACGATGACCAACCGATGACCAACCATTGACCAACCGCTGAACTTATATGTTAGGATAAATAAAAAATAAAAATAAAATTGATATGTGAGATCAAATGTCGTGTTTCCAATTAACTTATGCTTATCTGTCGTTATGATAATATGTCACAGTGTTCATTTGTCGTGTGTTAAAATGTGTCTACGTTCATCTGTCGCATATTAATCTGTCGTATGTTCAAATGTCGTGGAACCAATTCACAAATAATTTGGAAAAGAGGCAGCTTGAAACTTTCGACAAATTTTGACGCCAAATTAAAGATGTATGTATGCAAGTATATTAGCAATTAGAGGTTAGAAAAATGAGTATCACAAGTTAAATAAATTGAATTTAAATAATCACAATATGGACGGTTATCATAATTGCATTCTGACGCTAACCTTTTCTTTTTTTTTTTCGATTCTCATTATGCATTTGTTCTATATTTGCTTCAAGGCCATCTAGAGTTCTTGATGATAGCATCTGAAAAACGAACGAATGTAATAGAAAATTCAATCACTTATTAGTATTCATAAGGAAACGCGCACGTAAATTAAAACTTGGAACAACAATACGATTTCTAACCATACAAATTTTACTTTCATTTCTAAAGCAGATTGAACTGAACATTCTGAATTTTTATTAATACTGATTTTGCACTATACAACTAAATTGGATTATGAAAATCCTTCGGTTCTAGAATATTTAAAAATGTATCTTTTTATTTCATAAATGAACGTAGTAACCTATTGTAAACACATTTTCTTTAGTTCTTACAGGTAAATACACTTCAATACTTCACTTTTTTTGTAGGTATGTACCACCAAAAAACCCTTATAACGTCACTCATGTGTCTGTCGGTACGGTAGAAATTGTAGGCAAACGTCTTAACATAAGCAAAGAAACCCTTAATGAGATGACCGACTTGTCTACCTCCTCTCTCATAGAATTATCATTATTGAATTCTTACCTGTAAATAGTATTTAAGTAGTAATGTTTGTAACATAGTTCATTGCTTTGAAAATGGCGAAAGCCGAAACTAGTGAGCAGTTAATTAATAAAAATAGTGAAAAATTATGTTTTTATGTTTTTTATTTCAACCATTATTAAATATATAACATTTTCACAAAGTCAATTTGTCGACATTAAATTATAGTCCGAGAGCTAGCAACGTTTTCGAGAAAGAATTTTAGGTCGGCTGGTTTTTCGACATTTCCCTTTCTTACTGAAGTTAGGTAGGGATGCGGTACGTCTGGCACCTGGGAGCGGTTGCGTTTACCTGTGCGCATCTCGCCTGTACAGGTAAAAAGTGGATATTTTGAAATCATTTTAAGACATTTTTTTTTTTAAATATAATTTTCTATGTCTTTTTAGCATTATAAATTTATAGTTGCCAGACAGTTTCGTTGTTGCTAACATTGCGCCAGATCTAATTTAAGTGTTTAAAAAATTATATTTTTCAAACCATTTTAGTATAGCTGTAATTTTAATAGGATATAATTCTGTAATCAGAGAATACAATATTAATTTGCCAGACGGAAATTCCGTTGTTTAACTAGGAACCAGACCAATTTAAGTCCCGGGGAAAATAGGAGAGTTAGAAGAGTGTGGCAGCTTATTCGTTGGTTGCGTGAGAGAGATAGCTGCAACAGAGGGCGTTAGAGAGAGACAGGTTATATAGGTTAGAATTTCATAAAAAAATAGAGCAGAATAATAATTAAAGTAAAATGAGATGAGAACAACTGATAAAAAATATTATTAGCAAAATAAAACAAATCATTTATTTTAAATATGTAGGAAATGAAACATAAAATATAATTCAGTATTTTTATTGAATTATTCTGTCACAATAAAATGCTATATCGTCAGTATCATCGTCACTGCTATCATCGTTATCGCTCCTTATATCATTATTAGTATTGTATTCAGATGTATCGTCATTTTCTAGGACCTGAGTATCTGAAAAAAAAAATTAAATTATGGACTATTAGTAAGTTGTTACGTGTTAGTTAAGAATTTTTAATATTTTATTTAATTAATATTTACCTTGAACTATGATATCAGCAACTAATGATGGCAATTGATCCCCAACAAACCAGACAAAATCATATTTATTATTGTTTATAGTCCAACCACAAGCTTCTGGGGATAATGACGTTGGATATTTTAAGTGAGCATTTCCCCAAAATTTTGCAACATAACGAGCTCGTAATAAATGTTGTCGTAACTCAGCCTTACATGGAGGTAGGTTTGACGAGTCGAAATTCTTAAAAATTTTATCGAAGTTGTCGTCTGAATTTTTGGACCGATAAGTATTAGAAAATAAGTCAAATCTTACATCGTTGACATTGTTACTATTACGGTCTCCATACATATGACAAACGAATTTTTCCAAGGTAGCAAATGCACTCTCCAGTATTTCATCATTATCAGCAAGAAAATTTTGAAATGCTAATTGATAATCTTTCGATTCCATTAATAATTTGAAAGGGCGGAGTTTGCCTTTGCGGAAAAAAGCTGGTGTATAATCACATCCTCTCATTGCATGGAAGCCCGGTAGAGCTTTACATAAACTACTACCCAGTATATCATACAATTTATTAATGTTGATATATCGTTGGTGATTTCCAACGCCAAGATTTATCCACAGTTTTAAGGAAGCATTCAGTTGGTCTATATTTCCGAGAAGTATAATAATGATGTCAGAGTCCGAGCACCTAACTACAACTTCAGCGTCAAAATCAATTTGGCAGATATGATATACAATCCTTGAATCTGCTTCTTCATGCTCTTCACACGATAATGAATCTTCTTTGGTCATAATAACTTTGTCATTTTCAACACGATAGCAATAACATTCATTTAAACTCAAATAAATAGTTTTTCTACCAATAAACGGTGCCATATCATCAGTAGCCCAGTGGTCGATAAAAAATTTCACTATTGCTTCTTTAAACTGGATATTTTTTAGCTGAGTAGTAAAATTATGAGGTCGTATTTGATTAGGTCCAATTGAAACAGGGCTGGTCGATTCTTCTCGAAGTGTACGCTCACAATCTTTAATGGACGGCGTAAAATACTGGTCAAATACAATATCAATGCGATTTGCTTTGAAATTAGTAATCATTCTAAGGAATTTTTTAGATATTGCATCAAAGGTTTGAGGTATTTCTTTCATGAGATGTAACATGAAGAAGCCATCTATTATAACTATGTCGGAACACTGCGGATGCGCGTTGTTATCCTCACCCATTTTTTTTTCAAATATTTTGATTAACTGTGATTTATCGGTTTTATAAATAGTTCCATCAGCATGACACATAGATGTTGGTACAGGTGTTAATGGAAATGTAAGAACTTTTTCAATGTCAACTTTGTGGCTCAGAGATATACCCAACATTCGACCGAATAAATCTCTTTGCATCCTTAATTCAATAACTTTATTACCAAGCATGAGTTTTTTTTTCTTCGGGGCAGTAGCAAAGTTAAGAACTTTATTTTTTTTTATAGGTTTGTCAAATCTATCCTCACTATTTGCACAGTCATCTATAAACTTTTTTCTCAAAATATCACCATTTTCTTCGATATTTAATAAACATTCAGTAATATCTGAAGCAGCAGGTTTTCCAGTCGCAATATTATAAAGATTATCTTGGTCTAAACTGGGATCGAATGGATTTAAATTTTTGTCAAGAATTTCTACAAAATCTGCAACTTGTTTAGCATGAATTCTAATCCTATTAGGTTCCAAGTCTGCAGTTACGTCTTGTAATTGTTTTAATCCAGTAATATTAAGGACATGAGAAATTAAAACAGCTCTTATGCTATGACTTTTAGCCCAGCGTTGACGAGCTGCTAAAGAGTTTGTAAAGTGTGCAATCCCACTTAATCGTTTTGCTGCGTCAGCATTAATAGTTTGCTCCAATGTAAGATCAATTGGAATTCTTGAAAAAGGTTTTCCAGTTCTTTTAATTCCAAAGAAACCTTTTTTGAAATCATCTTCAAGTCCTGGATGCGTTTCATGAATATTATTTAAATTGTCTGAGTATTTGACACACCACCGAGCATAGTTCTGTTGATTAACAATGAAAAATAAATTTGTAATTTTTGGAATTATGTATTTATACATTTCAAAATCACCCATGCGTATGCTTCTAGATAGAGTGATGTAATAATTAACCAACTGTATATAAATCATGTAGTATTGAGCTGTCTTCCCAAAATCACCTCGCCGTGTCCGATGTACATATCTTTCATATGATGAAAAAAGTCGAGATAATACTTCATTAGATAACAGTTCCTCTGATGTAGTTGAATGCGAAACCTTTGTGTTTTGGTACTTCAAAAGATCATCGTAAATCTGTTCTTTGAGAAAATCATACTCGGTTGTTTTAGTTTTTAAATATTCTTGGAAATGCAACATTTGCAAACCAAGAGCCATTAAAGGATGCAAACGTTTGCAACGATTGAAATGTTTGCCTTCAATAATTCCATTAACTGATCCACCAGCTATAATTTTACTTTCTATCATCATGTGAGATAATCCACACTCATTTATAAATGTTCCAATTGATTTAAAAAAGCCATCATTAAATGAAATGAACCAAGATGTATAAAGAGATTATCAAATCGAGGCTTCTCCACTGCTTGAATTTTTAATGCAATTTTACATATCGCTAAATCATAAGTGACTTGTACATAAGTTTGATTACATTCTTTACCAATTTTTTGGGCCTGTTCCATCGTATTTACCACCACAGCTATATTGGTAGGTGAAGAATTTATGGGTGTAAGATATGAAACTCTTTGTTTTAAGCTATTCTCTTCGAATAATTGAGAATTGAAGCCTGTCCACATTGGAGTATTTGGTACATGGAAAAAATGTGAAACTAAGTGTAATAAATCAATTGATTGTATTAATGACAAAGTGTCTGGAAAAGTAAATTCTTCTTGCTCAACAGGTTTTAAACATCCAGACATCCTCAATCGTTTGGCGTATGGCATGATGTCAGGAACAATAGCTTCAAAGGTTCTTCTTCGTTTAGATGGGCCTGTTAACATTTCATTCATATCATCACTGGCAATATTTATATCCTGTACCTGCTGAACACCCTCATCTATATTTTGGTATATGATTCCAACGGTGTCATGTAGCGTTTCTTTTCCATTTATTGTGTCGAAGAATCTGTCAAAGTTATAAAATAAAAAAAAGTCTCCCACATCTAGCATTAGCGCCGAGGACTTTAATTC
The DNA here is from genome assembly GCA_963971575.1 of Liopterus haemorrhoidalis. Taxonomy (NCBI): domain Eukaryota; kingdom Metazoa; phylum Arthropoda; class Insecta; order Coleoptera; family Dytiscidae; genus Liopterus; species Liopterus haemorrhoidalis. The sequence goes on from OZ020615.1 coordinate 32,683,166, forward strand.
TTTTTTCTCTAACATATCCGCATCATTGAGCTCAAAAATCGCAACCGGACACTACAGTGCTCTGGCCCATGTAACCCGCTGTACTGACACCATATTCCTGCATCCAACGGACTATACCGAGGTCAAAGGGACCATTACGTCTCTGTCTGGGAGCCGCTCACAAGATGGGTACGGTATCAACAGCGATATACTTAAATCAATTGTCGATATTATTTCACCAATATTCGCTAATATTATTAATGCCTGTTTCCAAACAGGTACCTTTCCTGAGAAATTGAAAATTACGAAAGTAATACCTATATACAAAAGCGGAGATGTTAACAATGCATCTAACTATAGGCCGATAGCGATAATTCCAATCTTATCAAAAGTTATCGAGAAGATTCTTAAAAATAGATTAATAAACTTTTTCACGGAAAAAAATGTTCTTGTTAAAAACCAATTCGGCTTCAGACCCAACATGTCTACGTTAAATGCCATTACGGAGCTCGTTAACTATGTAACTGATAGCCTTGAAAATCATACGAAATCACAGGCCACATTATGTGACCTTTCTAAGGCTTTCGATTGTGTCCCTCACAAAATCCTGCTGGACAAGCTTGAATGTTATGGCATACGTGGTACTGCATACGAGCTTCTTAAATCTTATTTTTCTAACAGGTCACAATTTGTCTCGTTCAACGACACCGAATCATCAACGAGAAATGTTGATTACGGAGTTTGTCAGGGCGGAATATTAGGACCTCTCTTCTTCATCGTTTTTATTAACGACCTTCCAAATATCTTTTTCGATAACTCCACGGATGTAATACTTTATGCGGACGATACCACAATATTAACTAGTAATACATCAGTAAAAGAGTTACTCGACATTTCAGAAACTGCCCTAGGGAAAGTAAAAAACTGGTTTACTACAAACAAATTAACTCTTAATGCCAGCAAGACCCAGCAAATTATCTTTTCCCTAAACCGCAACACAGACGAAGTCTTTGAGTACGGGGATCCTATTAAATTCCTAGGAATATATATAGACGGTCAACTCAGTTGGCACCAGCACATCAGCAATTTAGCCATCTCCCTGAAGAAATCTATCTTCGCTTTTGTCAGGCTCAAAACTTCGGTCTCTTTCGAGACTTTACGTATTTTTTATTTTGCCGCTTTCCAGTCTCGTTTGTCATACGGTATAGTCCATTGGGGAGTAAGCTCATCGATCAACCGCATTTTCATAATCCAAAAAAGAGCTCTTAGAATTATGAATAATGTCCCCTCCAGAACCCACTGCCGGGAACTTTTTAAAAAATGTAGAATAATGTCAGTGTACAGCCTATTTGTATATATCTGCCTGGTGTATGTTAAAGAAAACGCAGCCCAGTTTGTCACCGTTTCCTCAAGTCATTCTTATAATGTCCGCTCTAAAGACAATATTCGTCTCCCTAAAATAAGACTTGAGAAGTCAAAAAACGGTCTTTACTCGGCTGCATGTTTCTTCAATTATTTGCCTTCTGCTGTCAGAAATGTTAATAACAGGACCTTCAAGAAAAAACTTAGAGAGGTTTTTCTTGAAAACTGTCTGTACAGCACTGATGAGTACTACAGCATTGATTGGAGCAAATACTAAAAATCCTTCTCTGTTTAATTACCCATCTGGCAATTGTATAGTAATTTTATAATTTATATTTCAATTTATATTTCGAATAATTATGTATGATCTTTGACTGGTGTAAACGTGTGAAAACTTGTACAAGCACTAAATAAAATTATTATTATTATTATTATATCAAATGCCACACCTGTACATAATAATGGATTACGAATAATGTCAGGAGGACAAATTTGTGACGTGCTAACAGATGAAATGGTAGCTTCAGTTTCCAACTCTTCCAGAGTGTTGTAGTTGCAAGAATGTCCAAATCTATTTAAAATATTTATAATCTTCCGACTATTTGTAAGGCTTTTTATAGTCATACCAAGTGTTATGTGTTTAGACGGCTTAACAGTCCCATTACTGACACAAAAAATAGCATCTGAGGCCAATGAACTTGTCAATCGCTCACAATTTACACTATCCCTCCGACGAATATCTTTGCCTCCAATTAAGACTTTAAAAAAACGCTCCAATTTTTCCGGAATTGAACACTCACCTTTAATTAAATCTTTTGTTTTGATATTTGATGGTAATTTAGATTTATCAATATTCAAAATTAATTTCCGCAGGATAAATGCTGCTTTGTCGATCAAATCATTCTCTTCAAGATTCATAAAATCGTTGTCTTCAATTAAATTACTATCCGTGCGCATAATTACTTTATGTTTGTTTTTGGTTTGAATTTTAATTCTCTTTTGAAAATGTTTCAAAATCTTACTTTCAAGGACATGATTAGATATATAACTTGAATCTGGTGAATATTTTAATTCATTCTCCAATTCGTTATTGTATATATCACAAAGAGATGATAATAACAAGTAACTTTTCTTTTGTATTACCTGAACGTCAATTAATAATATAATATCATTAAAATATTTTTTGTGGATATCTCTATTTACATGCCATGAAGTACGTGGATTTTTTGCGACAATTTTATTGTAATTATTCACGTACGCTAATTCACATGAATGATGATAAAATACACTTTCACCTGCGGATTTTATATCACTGATTTTTATTAACAATTTATCATTGTCTAATGTTGTCATCCATTCAATAATTTTTTCATAAATTTTATCATCCTTTGAGGAATGTAAAGTTTGTTGTTTTCCTTTAACCTGCTTTCGATCTTTTTCACAAAAAAAACAAACACTTTTTAGCTTAACACTTTTCTCTATAGCACTATCTTCAGGCTCTGGAGTTTCATTAAAAGACTCAGTATCTAAATTAATGTCATGGGTATTTACATCAATATTATCAGTACTTGAATTGTTTACTTCAAGGATCGAAGTAACATCATCTGGAGTGGTCTCATGAACATTTATTGAAGAATTTGACTGTGATGAACTAGTACGAGATATACTAGAAACATCAGTAATCGATGAAGGGTTAGATACATATAAATTACGATATTTAGCCATTAAGGATGTAAAAGTGCTGTAGCATTGTTTATGATATCCATCAGTAACATTCACATTGTCCGGTAACTTCACATTTTTATATTTTAGGTGAAACTTGATACGAGCATTTAAAATTTCTGCACACTTATTTAATTTTTCTTCATTAAATTTTATTATTTTACCACTTTTGTCTGAACAAAAAACACATTTTTCTTTTTCCTCACTCATCACGATAAAATTCTGCTTTATTTTATTTTATAAAAACTAATAATTTTATAAAAAAATAGCAGCTGTGATTGTTTTACTGTTATCTCTTCTAACTCACCTATTTTCTCCGGGACTTAAATTGGTCTGGTTCCTAGTTAAACAACGGTATTTCCGTCTGGCAAATTAATATTGTATTCTCTGATTACACAACTATATCCTATTAAAATTACAGCTATACTAAAATGGTTTGAAAAATATAATTTTTTAAACACTTAAATTAGATCTGGCGCAATGTTAGCAACAACGAAACTGTCTGGCAACTATAAATGTATAATGCTAAAAAGACAGAAAATTATATTTAAAAAAAAAAATGTCTTAAAATGATTTCAAAATATCCACTTTTTACCTGTACAGGCGAGATGCGCACAGATAAACGCAACCGCTCCCAGGTGCCAGACGTACCGCATCCCTACCTAACTTCAATAAGAAAGGGAAATATCGAAAAACCAGCCGACCTAAAATAAACTTTTTTGAGACGTTGCTAGCTCTTAGACTATTAAACTATATTTTTATTAGAACTTAATTAGAATTTAAGTTAAGGAACACCAACTAAAAACTTAATATATCTCACTTATAATTTACATTACAAGTATAATGCATTTTTTTTTAAACTGAATTGTGATATTAATTACAATAGAAGGTAAAATTACACGTATTAAAAGTACGCCATTTTTGCATAGCAACGTCAAACTCCATGAAAATTAGTTTTCACGCGAAGAAGAACAGTTATGAGAAAGAATAATGGTTACATTAAAAGACAAATGTTCTATGCATTTTTCAATAGGATAAATATTCAAAAATATACATATAGAATTGTAGAAATACAATAAAACCTCCCTCAAACCTACCCCAATTTACGTTATTTCGTTATAAGGCGGTTCCATCAGAACATTAAAAAAGCGCTAAATTTAGAAAATTTGTTAGAGTTGTTGTTAATTGTTGAAATTATAGGAACTTTCTAGAGATTTCCTCAGTAAACATTTAGTCGCAATTACGGAAATTATGAATCAATTTGTAGAAAAGGACCCATACTTATGGGTCTATTCTGTAAAAACATGTTTACAGTACTGTATCACTATAGCGCTGTAGCGAGCTTAGCACTGTAAAGTGCCAAGTTACGGCGGCTCTGTAAATATTGAGCATTAGCTATTCTGTAATTTTGGTCGATTTAAACTTTGCTTACATTGTAGCTAACGTCACTATGTTTATTTCTAACCTCAAAATTTGACGTATGGATCAATGTCATCGATCGGTAAGTGTATATCATATTTGTATATACACATATACTCATGCTTTTTAAGTTTGTAATTTTTATTAATTACTGTTATAATTTGTTTATAAAAATAAAAGTTTCTCTTTGCATCTTATGTATCTTTATTCCATATAAACATATTTTTTACATCAAATTATACAATGCACTGCTGAACATATAAATTCCTAATCTGCTTTCCCAAATTCATATCTTGATTAGTTGTTAAAAAAAAAGTTTTAAATCAGTTTTTGAAAATTTTAAATACTTTTCAAATAGTTTACCATTTGGTACAGGATCTTCATTATTTTCAGGTTCAGGATCTTCATTATTTACAGGTTCAAGCTCATCATCATCAATCTCAGCATAGTTAGGTATTCTTGCTTTTGTTGCTATATTAAGCAAAACTTACCCTTCTTTCAATCCACGTTTTTCTTCCCTCGTAGTGGGGAACTTTATATGAATTGGCATTAGATGTGTTGTTATCAGATAAGAAATTTCTTTTATCGATCTACTAACCATAGGCTGGCTCATAGAAGTGAAATTGTGAGCCCCTATAGTAGCCTGATAGGATCCATTACTTAAAAAATAGTGTTGCTAAAGCCTGTATTTAAAAATATATAAATTAAAACATGTATGCATGAAAAAAAGGACCACTATATAATCTTAATTCATTGATTATATCTATTAGTAAATTATTATACAATCTAAATAACTTCATAAAATGATTTTCAGAGATAGAAAACGGATTTTCTCTATCCCTTAACAATCTTTTTTTGACTCGTATATAATTTCTAAAAAAAAAAAGTTTATGTGTGTTTGTAACGTAATATTTTAAGCATAATTACCTATTATGATCCTCTTGTACTGGTTGCATTAGAAATAGGGTGAAATTTGATTAATTCATTTTTTTAGTGACACGAGCAATACAAACATGTACAACTTTACTTCTATACAGTACTGTAACTGACTTACGGCCAGAAAAATTTCGCCGTAACTTTACAGCGATATTTTACATCGGTGTAGAGTTTACAGAGCAACGCGAGTCAATACAAAATAGCACTTTCCTTACAGCGCTGTATTTTACAAGGTTATAGCGCTTACAGCGGTAGAAAACTCATACAGAATAGACCCATTAGAGATAAACTCGAAAGCAAGGCGAGGTGTTATCAGGGTGACCAGATTTCCTTTGAGGTAAACCCTAAGATTAAACAAAAAAAAAAAAGAAAAATTTGGAAATACAGTATATTTTTCAATTTTGTCAACCTCCCTCCAAAATATAAATGGTGAGCAAACAAGAAAAGGTCCTCACCTCCAAAATCCAAGTGATGAGCAAAAAAAAGGTCTTCACCTCCAAACTATACAACACCGGAGATTTTATAACAAATCCGGAGATTTTATAGCAAAACCCGGAGCCCTGAGACTCCGGGTGAAAACCTGAAACCTGATCACCCTGTTATTAGGGATGTTCCGATACTACTGATACGATACCAGTATCGATATTTTTCATTCGAATCGCGATTTTAGTATCGATACTAATCTTCCGATACTTTACTTATATCAGTAAATTTGATCCAGTATCGTATTGAAACGATACTGGGTCTTATTTTTTTTTTCACTTTTTTTTACAATCTCGTATAATTTATATTTAAACACACATAAATAAGTGATTAATTTTTAAAAAAATTAGAATCACTTCTAAATATTGTAATCTGGTGAAAACTAATAGCTCTAGTAGTTCTTTGGAGTCACCATACTGTCCTTGCACATGGGAATCGGAAACTAAAATCAGGCACAGGCCAACTTGGTTCTAACAAAACTGAACATGTATTTGAAATATTTTAAAAATCCAGTTTCACCTCTGAAATCCAATCCGCTACTGGTTTGGGACGATATGAAGACAGTCTTCCCTAACTTATATAAAATTGCTCAAAAATTCTTGTTTGTAGTAGCGACGTCAGTTCCTTTAGAGCCCATATTTTCGAAAGCAGGAGCCACTGTATGCAGAGACAGAAATTGGTTTCTAGGCAAAAGGCTTACTAAACTGCTTTTGCTCGGTGCTTGCAATGAAGAAGATTGGAGTGTTCATACAATTTCAAAGGTGCAAATTACTGAAATCAAAATTTCCTCTTAGTTTGTTTTTACTAAAGTGAACAGCATATATAGGCTATTCCAAACTTTCGGACTTTTGGTTATTTTGTTTAAGCTTTGTAAATTATACTCACTTTACAAATTCTAGATTAAATTGATTTTTTTTTTGTCATTCTTAATAAAAATTTCCTATTTATTTATTTGCTTTGTCTTCAAAATATGTAAAAAAGTATTACATTTTTTAATAAATGTCATTCGTTTCTATGGTTTCACTCACAGAACAGTTTCACTGTTGGAATTTTAAATTTTTACATACCAACCTGAAAAATTGATGTGAAGTGTGAATTTTCACACATTTCTGGGTTTTTCAGGTATTTAGTAACTGAATGATCAAAATGTCAAAATCTTCTTTTATGAATGTTAATTCGAATGCCTATTACCATTATTTAAGTTTCTAAAGATGTGCAGCATTTTTTTTTATATAGCAAGCTTCATTAAGATTTTTAAAATTGCGCCTATGGCTTCCATTGGTTGCTTAAATCGTAAGCCCCACCTCTGATTTCGTCAAACATAGAATTAAATTATAATTTCAACACTTCCCACTGGTTATTAAATTTACGCTTTTAAAAATTAAATGCAACATTTACCAAAATATAACTAGAATTTTGACAAAATAATTTAAACAATATTAAAATGAAAAAAAAAAAAAACAGAAAAAGTAAAATTAACGGGATTCGAACTATAGTTTGCAAATTACAAGGAGAATGACAAAACCAACTACGCCATTAGAGCTATTGATCTAGCGTGTTACATAGCGAATTATATATTTAACATATTTTAGTTAAAAACACAAAAAATGCGTTATTTTCCGAAAACATAATCTGATCAAAAATTCCTATTGTACTATTCCGGTTCACACCAATGTACATTACTTAGAATTTTTTAGATTTTTAGTTTAGACCATCTGGGCTACAGGTGTGGGACAAAAAAATTTTTGCACAATTTTGGCAAAAATCGCAACAAAATAATTTATTTTGCAAAAATAAAATTTTGATCGTTAATCCACGTAATAAGGGCTTTCATTTGATACTCTACTCAGAATTTAAAAAAAATATTTTTTATTTTGATGAGCACATAGTGTTTATACTTTTAGGGAGATATGTTTTTTAGATGTTTTAGTATTTTTGCTATGTGCGAGTCAAAGAGTTGTATAAGCATGCCAAATTTCAACTCTCTAGGTTTAGCCGTTTGGCTACAATTTTTACCGAACAGACAGACAGACAGACGACAAAATGACGGTATAAGAGTTTTTTGGTCATACCTACAAAACCCTAAAAATGATATAACCCAAGCATCTCTGGACTCGTGACAACATAAAAGAACGAAATTCCCATTTAGTTCCACCTGAACGTTTGGAATAACCTTTCTCCACGACCACTATAGAATCTACCAATTCTAAAACCAATTTTAACTACAGAAAGTTAATATTCTAACACAATAGTTGGAATGTTATTCTAAAGCACTTATCTTCTTATGCATTTTGCGTGTATTTCATTCCATCACTTGTTATGGAATAACTATTCCATGCTTGTTATCTTTTGTTTTTGTAGGATTACATTAAGATATATGCAACGTTTACATTAAATAAATGCAACATAACTTCCTAACCTAAAATAGTGGTCGACGTGCGCAAATTAAATTAAAATTAAACAAATAATAATTCAAAAAATTAGTCTAATTAATTGATTAATTTGTTATGTAATATAAATTATTTGCTAAGATAAAATGTTTGTTAAAATAATGTTTCTGGTGGTCGTGGAGAAAGTAGGGTCTGTGACTCGGTTGGAAGAGAAAATTTGATACTCGTGGTTCCTCACGCTCGCCTGCGGCTCGCGCTCGCAATATTCCACTCGCATCGAATTTTCTCATTCCAACCTTGTTACAGAATATACTATTATACTTTAATCTATTTATTATTATAAAACAATTAAATTGTTATTATAAGAATAAAATGTTTTTTACTTTTTATAAAAAATATATTCATTTTTCCTTTCAATACTTGAAAATATCGATATTCTGTTTCTATACGATACCGGTATCGATATTTTTTATTCGACATTATCGATACCCAAATATCGATAATTTCACAGTATCGCATATCCCTAGGTGTTATGAATATAGCTCTGCTACCGGCAGTTGATTCGTTAACGAAAAAGAATATACGACGCTAGAATATTTCACCATTAAACAATCGAGGAACTTGTGGAATAAAAAATTGTTATCCCAGATATTTAATATGTAGGCACTTCGTTGGCCACCATCACTTACCATTATAGATAGATACCTGCGGAAGCCTAAATTGTGTGAAAATTCACACTTTATATAATTTTTTTCCATATATAGTTTGGTGACCAAAACCTTATCTACATGTTTTAAATTCGGCGTCTTGCTATCATGATTTTTGTTTTAAAATTTTGCGATCTGACATAAATTAAAATACTTCTCCAAGTATTGGATTTCTTTTCCCTAAGAAATGTAACATAACAGAAGAATTATGTCTGAAAACAAAAATAACATATCCGAATATTTCCTAGAATTTAAAATTTTAATTTTAGTATGAAAACATGGTACACGTGTAATGTTTGTCAACACCTTCACAATTGATATTCTGAATTTCAATGAGCTAAGTGAGTTTATGACCCGACCGCTCGACCTAAATACAAGAAGCCACAATGTTACAAAATGATTTATTTTTATATTTTATATCAGCGTTTATCATTTTATTCAGACTCGTGACAAGACAGGGAAAGAAGGGGCACGTGTCCCGGAACACGTCGTCAACTTAAATCATCATGTAGGTAAAAATAAATGAAGTAATTCATGCGACGTTTCGCATCATATTTAAGTAAATGTATGTACAGCCTGTGAAATGCAGTTATCATATACGATGGCTGATATTAAGACCAGTGGGAAAACCTCACAAGAGATGGAGAGATCAGCTAACCGAAGATCTAACAAGTATTACTATACATGGTACATGGCAAGACCTGACAATGAACAGATCAAGATAGAGGACTTATATGAGTGAGGCCAAAAGTCAACCTGACTGATAGTGCCCAAAGAAAAAGAAGAAGATTATATATGAAATAAATATATTCTTTGAGAAGATATTCATATTAAGATGTATAACCAATTACCAGCACTCCTCTAAATTATACCGAGAACTTGGAAAAAAATTGAGACACCATCATCCATGAAAACAATTTTTACTCGACCAACCCCTGAAATATGCAGTACAATTTTACCCTACTTACACGCAGTAAGAAGAAATTTATAATTCATAATGCATCTAAGCACTGGCGGAATGGGAAACCTAAGACAATAAACATAGAAGAAGAGCATGAATAGCAATAAAATAAATAAAATAAAAAATAGGTTTGCCACACCTAGATTAGCGTATATGGGGCAGAGAAGGTAAGTTTTCCGCCGAAGTAGACCGCCGGCCATAGATATGAAAGCCACCTGATCCGTGTGACCTTTCGACCGGCCCTATTATCCCTGTATAAACAGGTACACATTTTAAGTATGATATACTTGAGGCTACCCTAGAGCTGAATGCACATTTTCGGAAGATAAAAATCCTAAGGAGGTGGAGGTCTCGAACCCGGGTCCCTGTGCTCCGTAGACAACCGTCTTACCATGGAGCCACGTAGAATATTATAGTTTCTGTTTAACCATGATAAATATTTTGAGAAATAATTCTTCTATCTAGATTAAACATAACGGAAATTATGTTAATCTTATAATTTTTACCCCTAGGCCATAGCCTAGGATTGTCCGCAAAAAAAATATTTGATTGAAGTGCGTTTTACTGAAAATTCGTTGACAAATATCTAGGTTGGTTGGAATATTCCGTTATTCCTAGGTGAAACATGTTAAATAAAAAGTAAGTTCAAAATACTAGGTTTATATCACTGATATATTTATTATCTCAATACGAATTACGGCTTTTATGCCATTCTCAAGAGTTTACAAAATTACAAAATCTATTATTATTTATGTATAAAAATTATTATTTTTTGTATTGATATAGTGAATAATATTTGGACTCTTTATTTATAATGTCTAGTGCCTAGTTTAAGATATATTATAGTTTTCATAGTTAAAGGTTAGGTACATAGTTTTTTAACTTTTATAATAGAGATATTTTATCGTGTAGATACAATACAAATGAGTTTAAGGCCCGGTCTTTCCACCTTTAGATAAAGTTCCAGGTAACTATCTGACAGATAAGGTTATTTGTAACTTTATCTGCTGAATAAATGTTAATACCAGTCAGTGAATCCAATACGTCAGTCTCATTATCTGTTATATAACTATCCGATAGATACATTTGTATAGAAAGAAGGGATGACATTTACTCAGCAGATGAAGTTACAAATAACCTTATCTGTCAGATAGTTACCTTGAACTTTATCTGAAGGTGGAAAACCCGGGCCTTAATGGTGAATGGTTGTTCATTTGGGTGTACAAGCATAGCTACGCTAAAAGCAAGAATCAGTTTGGAGCAAGAGAAATGAATTGTCCTCTATTATTTCATGCGTAAGTATTTTACTGTACACTCTTACCTCGCTTTACGGCCTAGATAAGTTGGCCGCAAAGCGAAAAGCAGTATACCGAATCAATTATTTTGATATAAACCCATATAAATTCAATAGGATCGGTTCCAAATTTTTATAAAATAACGTAGTTTTTAGTTTAAAATGCATTTTTTCTTCATATGTATTTCATTTAAAAATGCTTACATATAAAATAAAAATGCATAACAAGTACATATAATAATAAACTGAAACTAAAAAACTATACATGAAGATCACTTTCCTCTGTTGTGGATTGACCTGGTTTAAAAAACTTGTCCAACGTTGTTTGTCTTGCCTCGCTTTCTGCTTCTTTTTGCAGTTCTTTATAACAGATAATGGTCGAGTTAATTCCTCGAGAAACTTTAGCGTTGCGTTCTACTTCGGCATCATTTTGAAGAAGGATGTTTATTCCTGGTTCGAAATAAGAAAGTGCATTTGACAAGTTCTTTGATGTTTGATGTTTGCATGGCTCTGGCTCCTCATCAAGTGCTCGTTCTGCTTCTAAAACCAGGAAAAGCTTATTATTATTTTTGTTATAATCTAATGTGATTCATATATTGAATTGTTTGACATAAAACACGTGTATAAGTAGCTCTTACCTGAAACTAAAATAAACAGTGTAAAATTTTATTAAACAAATCGTATTGTATACCAAAATAAAATTTAAAAAAAGTGCTATCCTGTTATATAAATAAAAAAATAAATAAACAACGCTCTTTATTAATAATACTATATTATATTATTTATAATATCTATTAGTAAAGAAATTGGATTAAAATCAGTTTGTGCAAGTCTATTTCTGCAAATCTAGTGTCAGTGGCGTAGCGAAAAATATGGGTGACAAAGAGAAAATTTATAAAACCAGGCAAAAAACACAAATCCTGAAGACTTTGCAACAAAAGTAGATATAAGAGAAATTCAGGGAGTACTGAAAAACATCGAGCTAGAATTTAAAAATTTCAAACAAGAAATAAAAAACTTTAAAAAATCTATTGAGTTTATTTCCAACCAATATGATGAAATTTTGTCTGTAAATAAAAAAACGAAGATAAAATTAAACATTTGGAAGAGGAAGTAAAATCACTAAAAAGTAAAAATATGGAAAATGAAGATATGATGTCTAAATTTGCTGGTTTGGACCAATACCACCGAAATAGAAATATAGAAATCCATGGTATTCAAGAAAAAAATAATGAAAATTGTGCTTACATTGTGCAAAAAGTTGCAGAAGAACTGAACATCGAAGTACAGCAGTCAGATATCGATATTACTCATAGATTGAGGAAAAACAAGAACAACCAATCAGCCATAATAACTCAGTTTAAGACCAGACAGAAAAGGGATCTTTTTATGGAAAAAAGAAGTTTCGTAATTACCAACCGAAACATTCCCGGGACGGAAATAGGACAGCGAGTATATATCAACGAAAATCTGTGTCCATACAATAAGCAACTTTTACAATCTGCCAAGGCTAAAGGTAGAGAACTCAATTTTTCATATGTGTGGTATAAGAATGGAAGAATATTGATGAGGCAAACCGAAAATTCAAGACCGATCCTAATTAGGCACCCGCAAGATCTTAACAACATACGTAGCGAGCAACCCCCCTCTCCCGCAACCAGGACCCAAGATGCTAGCAGAGAAGGTGACTGTTAAAATTAGGTTTGATTGTCAAGTTTGTTTTGTTTTATAAAAATTAAGAATAACACATTTTGCTTTAATTATGATAAGTGTACCAATTGAAAATCTGTTGTGTGAAATTGAAAGTGATTCTGTTAATGCAATAACTTGTGATTCTGTCTGTCAATTTAAAGAACAAATTCAAGCTTTTTCAAAAGATTTCGAAAATATAAAAATATTTCACACTAATATCAGAAGTATTGCTAAGAATTTTGAAGATCTCCAAGTTCTGTTATCGCAGATTGATGATAAGTTTGACGTAATTGTTTTAACAGAAACATGGCAAGTGTGTTCCTTAAATTATTTCAGTATCCTTGGTTACAATACCTACTATAATAGCAGTTCTTACAACCAAAACGATGGTGTTGTTGTTCTAATTAAGTCAAATTATTCTCATGAGATCAAAATAGAAAATTTTCAAAACAATTATAATTTAATGCGAATAGTAGTAACAAAAAATAAGAAAAAAATAGGCGTAACAGCAGTCTACAAGCCACCGCCTTATAATATAACAACATTTATAAACAATATTGCTTCATTTTTTCAAAATAATTGTAACCTGGATGATGAAATATTTTTGGGTGACACAAATATTGATAGATTGAATTGCAAGAATACTCTGGTAAGTGATTACCTAAACATGCTAAGTCAATATGGGTTTATTTCATGTATAAATAAACCAACGCGCTTTAAAACGTGTATAGATCATATTTTTTTGAAATCAAAAATTAAAAGAAATTATTTACTTCCTATAATTTTGAATTCAAGGATTAGTGATCACTCTCCTATATTTTTGCAACTCAATATTAAGAATAAATTAACTGTAAAACAAGGTAAAAAAATAATAAACAAAACAAGAATAAATTTTGTTAAACTTAGGGATAACATGAAAAATATAAGCTGGGATAATATTTTACAAAATGGTATTGATAATGCTGTAGAACAATTTACTGACAAGATAATATCTAATATCAAATGTTGTGAAAGACGCATACCCTATAAAAACCACAAAAGGACACCTTGGATCACGGAGGGGTTAATCAAGTCAATAGCTATTAGAGATCGTTTGTACAAAGAATTTTCGCGTTCCCCTAATGATAATAATATCGGAAAATGTTACTTAATGTACAAAAATGCAGTATCCAAACTTATTAAAATTACAAAACAAAATTATTACAAAGAAAAAATTCTGCAAAACGTAGATAATCCGAAAAAACTATGGCTATTAGCCAATGAGTCATTAAATAGGAAAAGTAGAACCGAAGTAAGTCCTTTAGATACTAAAACAAATAATATCAATAAAAAAACAAAAGCGGACGAATTTAATAAATATTTCATAAATGTAAGTTCTATATTATCTAAAAATTTTAATAACAATTTAGATAAGAAAAATGACATGCTAAAGAGAATAAATTATAATCCTAAGTCACTTTTCCTCGCTCCCACAAATACTCAGGAAATAATTGAATTAATTGGAACATTAAAAAATGGGAAATCTCCTGGTCATGACGGAATCAGTTCTGAAGTTATTAAAGAAATTGCAAAATTCATAGCTGATCCCCTTACCAATATTTTTAACTGCTGTTTTGAGAAAGGCTATTTTCCTGACTCTTTTAAAATTTCAGTTGTTAGACCTATACACAAATCTGGACCCCCAAATGACATAAAAAATTACCGTCCCATCTCATTAATAACTAATTTTGCGAAACTGTTTGAAAAACTTATTAAAAAAAGGCTTGTGTCTTTTTTAAAACAGAACCAAATCATTTCTACTAAGCAGTTCGGCTTTACTGAAAAGTTAGGAACAGAAGATGCTATTGCCAGACTGGTTAAAAGGTTATATTCAGGGTTGGACAGCTCAAAAGTATGTGTGGCTATTTTCTTAGATCTTGCAAAGGCCTTTGACACTGTCGACCATTCCATACTATTGAAAAAACTAGAAATTTGCGGAGTACGCGGTCTACCTCTAGAATTATTCCGTAACTACTTATATAAACGGAAGCAAAGGGTCGTATTGAACAACATTAGCAGTACCGAGGAATATGTTATATGTGGCGTGCCACAGGGGACAGTGTTAGGGCCTATTCTTTTCTTGCTTTATATAAATGATCTAATAAATAACAAAAAAATCGTGGGTGATATTACAGCTTATGCTGATGACACTGTTTTGTTTGTCGAAGCCAGTGACTGGAATACAGCTAGGGAGGTAATAGAACTTGACCTACAAGTAATAAAGGACTGGCTGGATACAAATATTCTAACCTTAAATTATGAAAAGACTAAATATCTCTCTTTTTCTATTTATGAAAATACACAGCCAGATATAGTAGAACTAACAATACATGAACCAGAATGCAATAGGATTGAAAACTGTTGCATCTGTACCACAAAAATAAATTGAACTACACATGTCAAATATTTGGGGATTATAATTGACAATCACATGCGATGGGATCGGCATATACATCAGATGTGCAGTAATCTAAGGAAAATGTTCTATATATTTAAAAATCTTAGAGAAATTATACCAATTGATACTCTGTATCAGTTTTACTATGCACTCGTGCAGTCCATTATTAATTATGGTATAATAGCCTGGGGTGGTGCATCCGATGTATATTTAAATAAAATCAAAATAATTAAAAAAATAATTATTAAAATCATGTTAAAAAAACAAAAAATGTATCCGACAAATGAACTATACACAATCAGCAGATTAATGACCATTCCTCAGTTGTTTATTTCAGCTATATTAAAATACATTAAGAAAAACCCCGACTGCATAAATAAAAAAGGACATTCATACAGTGTCAGAAATAAAAACATTACTTTATATAAGGCAAGTAAAAGTATTGGCCAGCGATGTTTTTTATATCTAATCCCTAAAGTTTATAACGCCTTTCAAAGTTTCATGAGTGAAGAAAAAAAACAAAATTGTAACATTAACATTAACTCAGCTTGCTGGACAAAAACGTTTTGCAGAAATTTATCTGAATTGGAAATTGAAAATATTTTATATGTCATTAAGGCCCAGTTGCACAGTAACCGCTTAAGTTTTTATTTAGGCTTAAGTTTTAGTTTATGGTTTAGTTGTTGCACAGTTTCAGTTTTTGGTTTAAACTTAAGCTTAAATAGGAAAATACTTAAGCGGTAGATTTGTTTTGTTTAACCAAAATAAGCTGTCAGATTGCTGCAGATTTTTGGTTATCTGTCATATTAAAATGGATAAAATTAATTTGGTTGAAGTGAATGAGGAATATGATGATGATTATGAGGAAATGTTATACATTAATTTATTTATTCGCCCTCGCCGCACTCCCGTCTATAGGCATCGGTTTGATAATTTGAACTTGATTAATTTACCATATCAGTTGGCTTAGCTAAGTATTTTTTTATTTTTGACTGTGCAACATCTGACACTTAAGTATTTGGTTTAAGCTGAAGCTTAAGGTTTAGCTAAACTAATACTTAAGCGGTAACTGTGCAACTGGGCCTAAGTGACGCATAATCTAAATCCACATATTATATTTAAACAAATAACACAAAAAATACCTCTTTTGTAATAAATACAGTTATCCAAGTGTTCTTTTCTGGTTTTTATCTTTTCTATCTTTTCTGTTTTTCTTTTCTTTTAATTCTTGTATTTTTGTATTGAATCGTGTATAGATTTTGCTTACTGTTACATGTATACATGATATTTGCTAGTTTTGTATAAAAAATATGTCAAACAATAAAAATAAAATATCAAAAACTTGAAAGCCACGCACAGACTCTTATAGGTCTTTGTGGCGTAGCACTTGCCATTCTCCTGGTAAGTCTAAATACGAAAATTGATTATGTATTGATATGTATTTTTGAAATGTCATTTTATTTGTACATGTATATTAATTTCGTAATAAATAAATAAAAAAAATGTGTTTTCTAAAATATACAAGTATATTTATAATATACAAATGCGTATTATTATTTTTTTACTTGCCCGACCTTAATATATAAGGGGCAAGTATTGTAACGAAATTTTCGAAACGCGAAAATTTTCGATGTCGAGATTTTGACTGATGACCACGTTTCATGGTCCAGGAAATCCAAAAAAACTATTTTCGAAGTGCCGTCCGTATGTGTGTGTGTGTTTTTGTGTGTCTGTGTGTATACACAATAACTCAAAAACGGTTTAACTTAAAGAGTTCGTTTTGATACTAAAAAATTCTCTTAATAATTGGGAAGAACCCTATTGTTTTTTATTTAAATCCGAAACCGGAAACGGAAGTTATTAAACTTTAAAATTTAAAAAAATTCGTAACTAGTAAACCAAACCTTGGACAAAAATTTGTATAGGATATAATTTGATGTATTTTTGAAGATTTACCTAAATCTTTTTTTAAATTGAATTTTTTTTTTATGTATTTTTTTTTTATTATTTTTTTTTTATGGGAGGGCAAGTCTAGCGGAAGTGTTCCTTCGCCACTGGTTTTTTGTGTGGAATATGGTGTCTTATTTTTAGTTTTTGTTAGGTATATTTAATGCTATAGTTTTCCTAGTTACAAAAAAATATTAATAACAATAATAAGAACAATAACAAAGTATAATGCAGATATTACATGGATATATGGTTATGTTTTGACCAGGTTAAATATGGCGGCTGCCTTTTTCTCCGCCGCACTCTGCTACACTTACCCGTATCCACCGCCGCACTCTTCTACACTTAACTCGTCTATACACCCTATTTACTTTTGTTGTATATCTCTAAAATATAAACAGACATCATCGCGGTAATTGTTTTTTCTATTTCGCGAATTGACAAAGGCCCCATTTTACATTGTTGTCCCGAGCGTTAAGCACGGCACTGATTACAGAACAATATTTCTCTGGACAAAATGCTTATTAAATACTATGGGAGTTAACTCAGAAAATGAGTAATCTGCGATTTGCTAACTACCAATTAGCGTCTAAATTAATGATTTCCAGTTAGTACGTAAATTTCCGATTGCATTTAATTGGCATAAAGCGTTGAAATAACTAATGAATAACAGGTTAGTATGTTTGTACAGCTATCCATCCTAAGGATTAATAATCCTTGGTAATTTGGTTATGCGTAAACTAACTTTAATTAATAAGGCTTTAATTAGTAATTATGGATTTAAATTCATGTGTTTCCAAAAATATTAGATTGGGTCATAAATAGAGTGCGGTTAAGTCATAATACATTTTTAAAGACGTAAACAAAGTATTATGTGTAGCTTTCTTTATGCGAGTTATGAACATCTAACCTGGCCGCTATTTATTCATAAATAACTTCCGCTGTCAAAAACAAATTGTGATCAATAGATTTCAGTTCATAACTGAGGTGTTTTTATCTGGTTGAATCAGGGCCGGCGCAACCTACTTTAGCGCCCGGGGCAAACCAGTGAAACTGCGCCCATTTGTTAAAATATGCAGTGGCGTACCGAAGAGGGGGGTTGAAGTCACGTGCACCCCCCAAATTGTACAAGGACATAAATATTAACAAAAATAACAAAACATTATTTTAATAATTTCGCTCGAGAACTTCTGATCCGATTTTCACGCGTTTATGATTTTTTTTTTTTTCTATGTGTAGCTATATCATTTGGTTAAGTTTGATTAAAATCGGTTCAGTACTTCCAAAGTTATAATGAAATTTGTGCGTGCGGGTGAAGGGAAATTCATGTTTTCAGTGGCAAGGTTAGTATACAATTTATACACTAATCAGTCGCAGAGTCAAACCCTGAAGATAGCTGGCGTTGTTTTTCAGAGTCTATGCTTCTCGTATGGGCTATTCTATGTAGCGTGTTAATGTGTCAGTTCTAGCTACAATTTTTCCCTTCTAGCGCTTAATAATAAAACTCAAAACATTGTCTATGAAGAAGCTCTCAGATAAGTATTCCTGTTCAGTTAATTTTGGCCTTACTCATGTTTATAGTATTGTTTTTTGTTTTGTCACCTAATTACCTAACTTAGAGTAGGTTTGTTGTAAGTTCCAAAAATATATAGGTCAGTAATAACGAACTGTCTCCGAGCGAAGCCGGGCGCGACAGTTAATAAGTACATATATTTATCTATATATATAAAATCGTAACTAAGCTACCTACTCATAATCAACGCCCAGCCCAAACCACTGAACCTACAATCATGAAATTCGGCGAGTATATTCCCTCCATGACGTAAGCACCCACTAAGAACGGATTTTTCGAAACTCATCCTCTAAGTGGGTGAAAAGGGGGTTAAAAGGGGTAAAATGTGGCTTCACGGTTTCCTTAATATCTCTTGGGTCCAATAAGATATCGACTTGGTTTTTGCTTACAAAGATTACTCATGTAAATATTAAAAAACTTATTTCAGGATTTAGTTCTAATCGACCCCTAAAGGGGTAAATCTACAATCAGGGTGAATTATAGAACCCTTCGCATCTTCTGTGTTTATTGTGTTATAACATTCCTTTTTGGCATATAGGTGTCTTTTTAAAATATTTAGAAAGTGTTTTGACCGTTTATTTAAATTTAACCCAAAGGGGTAAATTAGTATTTTTTTTATTCGATAAAATTTCGTCTAGACAAAGAAACATAAAATTGGGGAGTATATCCCTTTTATGACTTAAGAACCCCCTAAGAAATAATTTCTGTAAATTCAACCCCTAAGGGGTGAAATGGGGTAAAATGTGTTTTCACGGATTCCTCAATATCTCACAGGTCCAATGTCCAATAATATATCGCCTTCATTTTTGCTTATAAATATTATCCATATAAATGTTGAAAAACTTATTTCAGGATTTTGTCCTATTCATCCCCTAAAAGGATGAATCTACAATCAGGGAGAATTATAGAACCCGACGTATTTCCTGTGTTTGTTGAGTTATTAAATTCCTATTTGGCATATAGATGTCTTTTTAAATGGTTTTGAGAGTTTTTAAAATTCTCACCCCTAAAGGGGTAAAAGGATATTTATTATTTGATAGAACATCCCTTGGATGTAGATACATGATATTCGCAAAGTATATACCCCCCATGAGGTAATCATACACTAAGACGCGAGTTTTCGAAATTCAAACCCTAAAAAGTGAAAAGGGGTGAAATGTGATTTCAAAGATTCCTCAATACCTCTTAGGACCAATAAGATATCGTCATGGATTTTGCTTACAACGATTACCCATACAAAAGCCGAAAAACTTTTTAAAAATTTCACCCCTTAAGGGGTAAATGGGTATTTTTTACTCGATAGAACGTCCTCTGGACAAGATACATGAAATTCGTAAAGTATATTCCCTGTATGACGTAAGTTCCCACTAAGACGGTATTTTTCGAAATTCAACCCCTAAGGGCTGAAGTGTAATATCAAGGATTCCTTAATATCTCTTAGTACAAATAAGATATCGACTTGGCTTTTGCTTATAAAGATTAACCATACAAATTCCGAAAATTTTATTTCTGGATTCTTTCCTAATCAACTCCTAAAGGGGTAAATCTATAATCGGGGTGAATTATACAACCCGTCGTATTTCCAGTGTTAAATTAAGTTATAACATTCATTTTTGGCACACCGATGTCTTTTTTAAATATCTCGAGATAGTTTTGACAGTCTTTTAAAATATCACATCTAAATGTAAATGGGGGGGGGGAGTATAAATGGGTATTTATATTCGATAAAACTTCCCTTGGCTATAGAGACATGAAATTCGGGAAGTGTATTCCTTCCGTGATGCAAGCACCCACTATGAAGAGATTTTTCGAAATTCGAGCCCTATGGGGTGAAATGTGATTTGAAGGATTCCTCAATATACCTTAGGACCAATACAAATATACCAAGGTTACCCATAAAAAAAATTGAAACAGTAATTCAGGACTTTGCCTTAATCAACCCCTAAAGTGGTATATCTACATTTCGGGTGAATTATAGAAATCTTTGTATTTCCTGAGTTATAACATTCCATTTTGGTACATAATGTTCTATTTAAAATATTGAAAAAGCGTTTTGAAAGTTTTTTAAATTTCAACCACTAAGAAGAGACTTCTCGAAATTCGACCCATAGGGGGTGAAAACGGATTTCTTAATATCTCTTGATGAAATAACGACTTGCTTTTTACTTACTATAGATACCCGTACGCATGTATAAAAATGTAATTTAGAATTTTGCTTCAGTCAACACTTAACGGGGCGAATCTTCATTAAATCAGGGCGACTTATATAATGTTTCGTAACTTATTTGTTTGTTGAGTTATAACATTCCATTTTGGTATATAATTTTTTTTATTTAATCTTTAGAAAGTCTTTTAAACGTTTTTTTTGTATCTATAAAGGGGTAAATAGGTATATTTTTGATTAAATACATGGAATTCCGGGAACATATTCCTTCCATAACGTAAGCATCGAACCCTTTATATCTCCTGTGCTTCTTGAGTTATAACATTCCTTTCTGGCATATAGGTGACTTTTTAAAATCTTTCGATAGTGTTCTAACAGTTTTTTAAATTTCATTCCTAAAGAATATTTGATTAGAAATAAGAAATTCCAAGAGTAAATTTCTCGATATGACGTAAGAACCCACTAAGAAAGGATTTTTCGACCCCTATGAGGTGAAAAGGAGTAATTTTTTTTTCACAGATTCCTCAGTATCTCTTAGAACAGATGAGATATCGACTAGGTTTTTACTTATAAAATTTACCCGTGCACATGTTTAGAAACAAACTACGAATTTTACACTAATGAACCTCTAACGGGGTGAATCTACACCTGAGGAGAGAGTCAGCAATGTGATCTATAAAGAACCATGACTTATAATAATTCCACGACGATGGCAAACCGTCAATAAACCGTAGCGAAGCACGGGTACTCACCTAGTATAGAAATAAAAATTTATATTTTTGTTCCAAACAAAAATAAGAATATCATTTTTGCACCCTTCTTCCCTTCATAAATTTATGGGTATGCTACTGAGGATGTGTATATTTGAATGTTCTTTTGGCACCCCTGACAACGTGACGCCCTGGGCCTGTGCCCCTCTTGCTCCTGCCTTTCGCCGGTTCTGGATTGGAGTAAAGTCTATTTCACATTATGCTTTTTTTTAAGCACTACGGATTTCTTTACGTAATACTGACGTAAAAAGTTTAATGTGATACACAATACTTCTTTCTGTGCCAACTTTAAAAACTATCTCCAGACAGAGTTTATTTGATATATCGATACTTTTTTAGGCGTACCGACTATGTTTATTTTATGCTGTACCTTTTTACTTTTTCTGGCATTTTTAATTATCCTGATTAAGATCTGGTCTTGTAAATAAATATTATTGTGAATTTATTCTTTTATGCAACATGTACTATGTCATTACCATGGATACAGTTTTTGACAGCAATATAAATCGTGTTCATATTCATTTGCAACATAGACAATTAGTGTGTATACTTTCGCTCATTACTGATTTAAAAATTAATCAACATGTATATATAGATGAAGAAAAAATAATGATTGTAACTTGGTATAATTCCCAAATGAGTTTAAGAGAAGTTTTTGCTGTATTTAGTGCAACTTATCCAGATCGGCCAATACCAAATCCCTCTACAATTTCAAGACTAGTTAATAAATTTCAGCGCGAATTATGTCTTAAGTCAAAACATAATAAAAAAATTTATGTGAAGTGTGAATTTTCACACATTTCTGGGTTTTGCAGGTATTTAGTAACTGAACGATGATTATTTGGGATGCCAAAACAAATTTTATGTCAAAATATTTTTTTATGAATTTTAATTCGAATGCCTAATACCATTATTTGAGTTTCTAAATATATGCAGTTTTTTTTTTATATAGCAAAGTTCATTAAGATTTTGAAAATTGCACCTATGGCTTCCATTGGTTACTTACATCATAAGTCCCGCCCTTTGATTTCGTCAAACATAGAATTAAATTATAATTTCAACACTTTCCACTTGGTTATTAAATTTACGCTTTTAAAAATTAAATGCACTATTTACCAAATATAACTAGAATTTTAACAAAATAATTTAAACAAAAAAAATGCAAAAAAAAAAACAAAAAATAAAATCAACAGGGTTCGAAACCCTAGTTTGCAAGTAAACTTATATTATTAAGCGCACGACAAATCCAACCACGTCACGAGAGCTACGGATCTGGTATGTTACACAACGTATTAAATAGTTAACATATTTTAGTTAAAAACACAAAAAATGCGTTATTTTCCGAAAACATAGTCTGATTAAAAATTCCTGTTGTACTATTCCGGTTCACACCAATGTACATTACTTAGAATTTTTTCAGATTTTTAGTTTAAACCATCTGGGCTACAGGGTGTGGGACAAAAAATTTTTTGCACAATTTTGGCAAAAATCGCATCAAAATAATTTATTTTGCAAAAACAAAATTTTGATCGTTAATCCACGTACTAAGGGCTTTCATTTGATACCCTACTCAGAATTTAAAAAAAATATTTTTTTTTTCGATGAGCACATATTTGTTTATATTTTTAGCGGGGTATGTTTTTTAGATGTTTTAGTATTTTTCCTATGTGCGGGTCAAAGAGTTGTATAAGCATGCCAAATTTCAACTCTCTAGGTTTAGCCGTTTGGCTACAATTTTTACCGAACAGACAGACAGACAGACAGACAGACAGACAGACAGACAGACAGACAGACAGACAGACAGACAGACGACAAAATGACGGTATAAGGGTTTTTTGGTCATACCTACAAAACCCTAAAAACGGATAAAACGCTATTTGGATAACGGATAAACCGCTATTCTGCCGGTCGGGCGTGCTTCCGTATCTGTTTAAATTGGTTTTACGTATTTAACAGGCAGCAACGGAGCTGCTAAGAAAATAGAACATGTTCCGGTTTTAAACCGCAGCAGCAAAACAACCGGCCGTCTGCGCATACTCACTGTAGATAATGTATTCTATTCAATGCGGTTAAAGAAACTACTTGCCGGCTAAAATCCAGTCTTCTGCACTAGCTCTTAGTGTACTTAAACAAAATAAACACTTACTTAATGAACTCCTTGTACTAAAAAGTCTAATTTTACCTAGTTTACATTTGAAAACACTTAAAATTGTTCCACTTTGCACCTAAATATTCGGCAACCAAACATTAAACTGCCATTAAAACGCTAGTAATTATAAAGTGAATTTCGTTGGCGAGAAACAGTATATGAAAATAGTCTCTCGGCCCAATTACTAACAAAACAGTTAAAAAAATAAATCACAACTGCCAATTCGAACAGCGACAGAAAAAAGTATGTTTATTTTTTAATACAAAACTAATAAAATGGCCTTGAAGAATAAACAAACAGAAAAGAGTTGGATATGTATGTAATTCTTTTAATGCAACCTGGCTATATATATTTTTTTATTATAAATTTAAAAATTATGTGAAGTGTGAATTTTCACACATTTCAGGGTTTCGCAGGTATTTAGTAAGTGAATAATGATTATTTGGAATGCCAAAACAAATTTTATGTTAAATTTTTTTTTTTTTTGTTAATTTTAATTCGAATGCCTAATACCATTATGTAAGTTTCTAAATATGTGCAGTATTTTTTTTTTTTTTTATATATAGCAAGGTTCAATAAAATTTTGAAAAAATTCCTCTTAGATAGATATATAATCTAAAAATATTAAGTGAAGGCGGAATACTGAGTGTGTAGGACATATTTTGCTTTGTAGTATTCACTGTAAAATGAACAATATTTTAAAAATAATTTATCATCTCTTAATCTAAGAGCTTTAAAAACAAATTTTATGTTAAAATATTTTAATGTTAATTTTAATTCGAGTGCCTAATACCATTATTTAGGTTTCTTAATATGTGCAGTATTTTTTTTATATAGCAAGGTTCATTAAGATTTTGAAAATTGCGCCTATGGCTTCATTGGTTGTTTCTAGTCATAGCTCCTCCCTTTGATTTCGTGTACATTCAAACAGAATTAAATTATATTTTTTACGCTTTTAAAAATTAAATGCAACATTTGCCAAAATATAACTAGAATTTTGAAAAAATAATTTAAACAAAATAAAAATGCAAAAAAAAAATAAAAAATAATATTGTCTCTTCTCATGGGATTCGAACTCATTTTCTTGGGCAGAACGCTAGTACCGTAACCATTGCACCAAGACACACGTTACAGTTTAGTGTGTTATATAACAATAAGTTTTCAACATTATTAGCAAAAAAACACAAAAAATGCTTTTTTTCCCAAAAACATAATCTGATCAAAAATTCCTGTTGTACTATTCCGGTTCACACCAATGTACATTACTTAGAATTTTTTCAGATTTTTAGTTTAAACCATCTGGGCTACAGGGTGTGGGACAAAAATTTTTTTGCACAATTTTGGCAAAAATCGCTTCAAAATAATTTATTTTGCAAAAATAAAAATTTGATCGTTAATCCACGTACCAAGGACTTTCTTTTGATACCCTACTCAGAATTTTAAAAAACAATTTTTTTTTTCGATGAGCACATATTTGTTTATATTTTTAGGGGGATATGTTTTTTAGATGTTTTAGTATTTTTCCTATGTGCGGGTCAAAGAGTTGTATAAGCATGCCAAATTTCAACTCTCTAGCTTTAGCCGTTTGGCTACAATTTTTACCGAACAGACAGACAGACAGACAGACAGACAGACAGACAGACAGACAGACAGACAGACAGACGACAAAATGACTGTATAAGGGTTTTTTGGTCATACCTACAAAACCCTAAAAAACAAAGGTCACACTCCAAAAATACAAGTGATGAGCAAAAAACAGAGGCCCTCACTCAAAAATACTAGTGACGAGCAAAAAAAAAAGGTCTTCACTCCCAAAATAGAAGTAATGAGCAAAAAAAAGTATTTTTTTTATAAAAAGTAAGAGTATAGAATATATTACTCAAAAAGGAGTATAATACTCTAAAAAAGAGTACGTCTGGTCACCCTAATTATACCACACAAACAAAATAATATCGTAAAAAAAATTATAACGTAATCCAGAAGCAGAATCAATGATACCAAATAAACAATAATACCAAATAATACCAAAAGTAATGCCAAAAAGATCAATTAAGGAATAAGATAAAACTATTTGCACGAAACAAAGTTGTGATGTGATTACAGCCAACAGTAGACTGCATATGTTAACAAATTTTTGTGTGCTTGTATCACGTGAGCGCTTTATTCCTATACAGCGTTGTCAATTTAACGGTTTTCGATTTTTAGTTATTCATTGTATTAAAAACAAAAAAATTTATAACTATTTATGTACATATAATATTTATTATATATCTATAAATTAATTCTAAAAAAAATACATATTTAAAAATTTTCGTGTTAATTGTTAATAAAAATAACAAAAAGATTATTAAGACTTGGCAACATGGCTCCTGCAGCGCTACTATGTAATGCGCCAAGTTATCACACTAAACTAATTTATTACTAAAAACGGAATCCCAGTTACCAGCCAATAAATATTTATTTATTATAAATGCCCTAAATATAACAAAACAATGTATTTTTTCCATTGCATGAATATTTAGAAAGTTAAGGAAGTCCTTATTATTGAATTAACATAAAACATGTGTATAACAGAACATAAAGGAATAAACATTTGTATTTAATACATTTTTAGTTTTATAAAATTCATATTTGTGAGCTATGAGCGATCGCCCAAGGTAAATTCGACTAAATCCCGAAGGAAGTACCGGAACCTCTGCTAGTACAAACTATGCGCCATAAATTCCTCTTAGATAGATATATAATCTAAAAATATTAAGTGAAGGCGGAATGCTGAGTGTGTAGGACATATTTTGCTTTGTAGTATTCACTGTAAAATGAACAATATTTTAAAAATAATTTATCATCTCTTAATCTAAGAGCTTTAAAAACAAATTTTATGTTAAAATATTTTTATGTTACTTTTAATTCGAGTGCCTAATACCATTATTTAGGTTTCTTAATATGTGCAGTATTTTTTTTATATAGCAAGGTTCATTAAGATTTTGAAAATTGCGCCAAATGGCTTCAAATTGCGCCAAATGGTTTCATTGGTTGTTTCTAGTCATAGCTCCTCCCTTTGATTTCGTGTACATTCAAACAAAATTAAATTATAATTTCAACAATTTCCACTGGTTTTAAATTTACGCTTTTAAAAATTAAATGCAACATTTGCCAAAATATAACTTGAATTTTGAAAAAATAATTTAAACAAAATAACCATGCAAAAAAAAAAATAAAAAATAATCTTGTCTCTTCTCGGGGATTTGAACACTCATTTTCTCGGTCAGAACGCTAGTACCGTAACCATTGCACTAAGAAACACGTTATACTTTAGTGTGTTATATAACTATAAGTTTTCAACATTATTAGCAAAAAAACACAAAAAATGCTTTTTTTTCCAAAAACATAATCTGATCAAAAATTCCTGTTGTACTATTCCGGTTCACACCAATGTACATTACTTAGAATTTTTTCAGATTTTTAGTTTAAACCATCTGGGCTACAGGGTGTGGGACAAAAATTTTTTTGCACAATTTTGGCAAAAATCGCTTCAAAATAATTTATTTTGCGAAAATAAAAATTTGATCGTTAATCCACGTACCAAGGGCTTTCATTTGATACCCTACTCAGAATTTAAAAAAAATATTTTTTTTTTCGATGAGCACATATTTGTTTATATTTTTAGGGGGATATGTTTTTTAGATGTTTTAGTATTTTTCCTATGTGCGGGTCAAAGAGTTGTATAAGCATGCCAAATTTCAACTCTCTAGCTTTAGCCGTTTGGCTACAATTTTTACCGAACAGACAGACAGACAGACAGACAGACAGACAGACAGACAGACAGACAGACAGACAGACGACAAAATGACGGTATAAGGGTTTTTTGGTCATACCTACAAAACCCTAAAAAGAACAACATCCCACGTGCTTACAGAAGAGAAGCAGTTGGAAATATTATTACAAGTGGAAGAAAACAATCAAAATACTGTAAGATCAATTGCACAAACCGTTGGTGTCAGTACTGGATCTGTTTTTAACTTCTTAAAAAAAGAAAAGTTTCGATCATACAAATTTCAAAATCATCAAGAATTGTTAGAAAGGGATGCAGCAGTACGTATGGATTTTTGTTTTGAAATGTTTGAAAAAATTAATTCCGACCCAACAAGAATTTTATTTACAGACGAAGCAACGTTTACTCTAAATGGTGAAGTGCACAGACAAAATTTTAGGTACTGGAGTCGAGAAAATTTACCTTTGGTTCATTCCTTTCTTTGTTTTCTTTCACTCTTAGATTCATGTGTTCAAATGCAAATTAAAAAAAACATGCAAATATCCCAAATGGTTTTCGAAAACTTTAATAAATGTAATAAAAAATAAAAATAGGTATCACAGAAAATGGAAAACTTACAACAATCTAGATGATTATAATACTTTTTCATTGTTGCGTAACAGATATAAATTATTGATGAAATCAGATTATAAAAAATATATACATCATATTGAGTCAAATTTAAAGACAAACATTAATCAGTTCTGGTCTTTTACAAATACTTTACGAAAAAATAACTCTATTCCGAACAGTATGTGTTACAACGACTCCGAAACATCTAACGGGCCAAATAACTGACTGAGAATGAATTAGATCTTTTTAAAAAGTTTTTATTTTACTAAACACACTTCAAAACAGTTACAAATCTTATTTGAATCTAATTTAAACTAACATGTTTCAACAAAAGATAAAATTATACAAAAAGTATTTGTCTCAGTTTTCATTCACATTTATAAGGAAAAAAGATGCTGACGGGTGTTGTTCGCACGTGACGTCATGGTCAGCGTTTCGTTACACATAACTCCTCCGCCATTACTTGAGAACATTGGGGCAAACAATGTTCGATGACCTCTGCATTGGAATCGGCACGGTTTCGATTTTCTTCTTACGTCTTATCTTCATCAGGTGTAGTACTACTGATGTTGAAATGGAAATGATCAGGATGACGTAGATGAGAATGGTGTAGATGCTGATCTTCTGGTACTGGACTCTTGGATTATTGATTTGATTGATTTCTTCCTTCTGCTGTTCTAACTTCTTTTGGATTTGATTTAATTCTTCCAAATTCAAAGTGTTTAATTATGTAGGCTCATATTTTAGTAAGGCTTCTTTTGGAAAATCAGAATTCGTAATGTAGTCTTGATTAGGCAGGCTGATTTTCTCGAATTTTGAATTTTTATTCTTGAATGTTCTAATGATCGTTTCTTGTATTTTTACTTCGCATTTATCTTCTGCGTTGAATACATAGCTGCCTTTTAATGTTATATGTTCTTGATTTTCTTCACATTTTTGAACCGCTACGGTGTCTTGTGGTGCAATTATTAACCATTGATTTTCTTTGATTTTTTGAATTTTCGGTTCATTGATTTTTATAGATACAGCTTGGCATGATGCGTTCTTCTCATGGATTAACAGCTGGATTTCGCATGGAATGGTGCCTTGAAGTTTCGTTGTGTGGAGTCCGTGACATATATAATTTTCGTTGCTGATTTCCAGGCATTCTTCGTTCGTATAACCGTAGTACAACTCAT
This sequence comes from Liopterus haemorrhoidalis, assembly GCA_963971575.1. NCBI lineage: Eukaryota > Metazoa > Arthropoda > Insecta > Coleoptera > Dytiscidae > Liopterus > Liopterus haemorrhoidalis. The sequence goes on from OZ020615.1 coordinate 32,712,713, forward strand.
TTATTAGGAGGTTTTTGGTACTAGGTATTATGGCTTTAAATGAATCATTGTAAGGAGCGGGTAGAGGTAACAGGCGATAGTAATCATACTTATCTGGCTCTACAATAGGAATTTCTAATATAAAAATTATTGAATTATTTTTCATGTAACTTTTAATTTCTAATATCTTCTCAAATAAAAGAATATTTTCTAATTCAGGTTTAAAAGGAAATTTTTGAATTACTTAATTGCTTTTCTGCATTTACAATTTCAATGAGTAGATCTGATGGGTCTGTCAGTGAATTGTGAAAAGTGTTCAATTTAGAAATTGTAATGGCTACTTCAATTTTTTCTAGTGCATCATATATAATCTGATAGGAACTAGATATCTGTGATATTACCATGTGCAACAAGAGATAGTGATCCTGTCCTACTAAATTTAATTTAGTCTTCTCAATTACACTTTCTAATTTGGTAATTCTAGCATGTAAAACCATTTGATTGTGCTCTAAGTTTTTTGCATTTTCATTAAATTTTGAAATTGATTCCTGTATCATAGAACTTTGACTTACTAGTACATTTTTAATTTTCTCTTGATTATTAGTTAACGCTGTCACGATAGTATCATATTTTTCGGCATCAGCTTGATCTAAATTTCCAGTGATCGTTTTTATTAATGATCCTAAACCATTTATAAGTCCTCTTTTTGATCTTTTACTAAAATTTGGAATTAATTGATATATTTGATTTTGATTTTTCTTTTCAAAAACTTCTACAATTTTATATGAATTTCTAAATTCTTTTTCATAACTGTTTTCTCTTAAGATAGCGCGTTTAATTCGTCCAAAGGATTTTTGTAAGGTGATATATTCGGTGATAAGGTATGTCAAGTCATAATTCAGTATAAAAGTCCATTGGTCGATTTTGTTCTGTGTCTTTCCTAATTTTATAGGTAGTAGTCCTGGATTGTCGTTCATGTCATAGAATTTAGTGTGTCCATCATGGAAGATGATTGGTAAAATTCATCTGGAACAACAGGGGGTTTTTTAATTTCTTTTATGTGAATAGTTTCTGTTTTATCGGGATTCTTATCGTTCGCGATTTCAAGTCTGTTCCTGTCTAATAACTTAACGACTTTATATGGTCCAAGAAATCTCTTTGAATTCTTGTTTCTAGCTTGGGAATTGACTTTATACACGATTTGTCCAATTTTAAATTCATTATTACTGTCTTCTTTCGTGTTAGTTTTAGCTACGACTTTAATTTTCTTTTCTTTTAGTTTTTCGCTAATTTCATTATAGACATGTTTTAATTTTTTTTGTGGTTATCTGCGTATTCCGAAAAGAATGAGTTAGGGGTAAAAATCTCAATAGGGTTTCGTAAATCTGTGTCCAAATGTTAATTCTAAAGCTGTAAAATTCGTGGAACTATGTATAGAATTATTATCTTCTTTATATATAAAAATGGATATTTGTGGCTATGTCCGGAAATTCTAACCCACTTCCAGATACGCTACCGAGTTGAAATTTTGCATACAGGTAGCAAATGGCTTCATCATAACTAGAAAAATCGAAAATCTCAAAAAAGTCCCATCAGAAACGAGAAATTAATAATTTTGTTTTTAATTACATTCGACCATTGGTATATCTATCACATATGCAGTGACCGGATAGGAATTTTCATTCAATAGTTGACTGTCTAACTGTATGAACATCGTGAGTGTTCGCTAAATATCGGAAGTGTTCGGCCCGAGAATAACCTTTATCAGGACGTAAACATTGTAGAAAATAAAACCGGTGTTTGGTTACAGCTGATAATAAATTGTTATTGTTATTTAGCAAAACTTATGGTTCGTGTATGTAGAGCGAGACATAAGCTGAATATCTGTTTTCTGGATAATTATTTTTAACGGAGTTTTCTTAACTTATTTTTATTATAATTATTTTTTTTTCTATCTTTTTTTTTACGAATATTGATTTAAATGCGATTGATAGCCATATTTTTTCAGTGTGGGCTACTTGCTCATTCTTCTATTTTTGTTTAAAAACATCTATTTTCTGTATCTATAAAATAGAAAATATTCGGAAATTGTAACCCACATATGGTACTGAGTTTTAATGCAAATTTGATGAGTGTGGAAATTTGGTTTACAGGTAGAAAATGCCGTCTGTATAACGATAAAAAAAATCGCATTAGAAACGATATTCATGAATTTTGTTTTTATTTATATTTGGGCATTAACATAGTTTTGAGAAATATTTAGTTGGATGGCTTTAGTGCAGCTTCGGACATCGTGCATTTTCGTGCGTAATTGTTATAACCCGAAGCCTGAGGTTGCATTTAGTTTACAGTCAGTCTAACCTAAACAACTGTTGCGAACGGATGTATGTTTATTATCTATCTATCTTCTATATATATAAAAGGCAGTGTCCTGACTGACTGACTGACTCACTCATCACCGCCCAGCCCGAACCCCTGGGCCTAGAAACTTGAAATTCGGAGAGTATATTCCCTTCATGACGCAAGCACCCACTAAGAAGGGATATTTCGAAATTCCACTCCTAAGGGATGAAAAGGGGTGAAATGTGATTTCACGAATTCCGTAATATCTCTTAGTGCCGATGGGATATCGACTTAGTTTTTGCTTACAAGTATTACCCATACAAATGCCGAAAAACCAATTTCGGGATTTTACCCTAATCAACCCCTAAAGGGGTGAACCTACAATCGGGGTGGATTATACATCCCGTTGTATTTCCTGTGTTCGTTTAGTTGCAAGATTACTTTTTGGCACATAGGTGTCTTTTTAAAATATCTCGAAATGGTATTGACAGTTTTTTGAAATTTCAGCCCTAAAGAGCGAAAAGGGGTGAATTGTGATTTTAAGCATTCTTTAATATCTCTTAGGACCAATAAGATATCGACTTGCTTTTTGCTTACAAAGATTACCCATACAAATACCGAATCACCAATTTCAGGATTTTGTCCTAATCAACCCCTAAAGGGGTTGGTCTACAATCGGGGTGAGTTATACATTCTGTCGTATTTCCTGTGTTCGTTTAGTTGCAACATTACTTTTTAGCACATAAGAGTCTTTTTAAAATATCTCGAAAAGTTTTGGTAGTTTTTTAAAATTTCACCCCTAAAGGGCGAAAAGGGGTGAATTGTGATTTTAAGGATTCTTTAATATCTCTTAGAACCAATAAGATATCGACTTGCTTTTTGCTTACAAAGATTACCCATACAAATACCGAAAAATATTTTTCAGGTTTTTGTCCTAATCAACCCCTAAAGGGGTGGATCTACAATCGGGGTGAATTATACATCCCGTCGTATTTTCTGTTCATTAGTTGCAGCATTACTTTTTGGCACATAGGTGTCTTTTTAAAATATCTTGAAATGGGTTTGACAGTTTTTTTAAATTTCACCCCTAAGGGTTGAAAAGGGGTGAATTGTGATTTCAAGGATTCCTTAATATCTCTTAGGACCAATAATATATGGACTTTCTGTTTGCTTGCAAAGATTATCCATACAATTACCGAAAAACTTATTTCAGGAATTTGTCCTAATCAACCCCTAAAGGGGTGGATCTACAATCGGGGTGAGTTACACATTCCGTGTTATTTCCTGTGTTCGTTTAGTTGCAACATTACTTTTTAGCACATAGGTGTCTTTTTAAAATATCTCGAAAAGGTTTTGATAGTTTTTTAAAATTTCACCCCTAAAGGGTGAAAAGGGGTGAATTGTGATTTCAAGGATTCCTTAAATCTCTTAGGGCCAATAAGATATTGACTTGCTTTTTGCTTACAAAGATTACTCATACAAATACCGAAAAATATATTTCAGGATTTTGTCCTAATCAACCCCTAAAGGATGGATCTACAAGCGGGGTGAATTATACATCCCGTCGTATTCCCTGTGTTTATTGAGATATAAGGTTTCTTTCTGGCACATAGGCGTCTTTTTAAAATATCTCGAAATGGTTTTGACAACTTTTTTAAATTTAACCCCTAAAGGGTGAAAAGGGGTGAAATGTGATTTCAAGGATTGTTTAATATTTTTTAACACCAATAAGATATCGACTTGGTTTTTGCTTATAAAAACTACCCTTGCAAATTCCGAAAAAACAATTTTTTGATTTTGTCCTAATCAACCCCTTAAGGGGTGGATCTACAATCGGGGTGAATTATACATCCCGCCGTATTTCCTGTGTTCGTTTAGTTGCAACATTACTTTTTGGCACATAGGTACCTGTTGAAAATATCTCGAAATAGTTTTGACATTTTTTTAAAATTACCCCCTAAAGGGTGAAAAGGGGTGAATTGTGATTTCAAGGATTCCTTAATATCTCTTAGGACCAATAAGATATCGACTTGCTTTTTGCTTACGACGATTACCCATACAAATACTGAAAAACTTATTTCAGGATTTGGTCCTAATCAACCCCTAAAGGGATGGATCTACAATCAAGGTGAATTATACATCCCGTCGTATTTCCTCTGTTCGTTTAGTTGCAACATTAATTTTTGGCACATAGATGTCTTTTTAAAATATATCGAAATAGTATTGACAGTTTTTATTAAATTTCACCCCTAAAGGGTGAAAAGGGGTGAATTGTGATTTTAAGGATTCCTTAATATCTCTTAGGACCAATAAGATATCGACTTGCTTTTTGCTTACGAAGATTAGCCATATAAATACCGAAAAATTTATTTCAGGATTTTGTCCTAATCAACTCCTAAAGGGGTGAACCTACAATCGGGGTGGATTATACATCCCGTTGTATTTCCTGTGTTCGTTTAGTTGCAACATTAATTTTTGGTCTTTTAAATAGGTGTCTTTTTAAAATATCTCAAAATGGTATTGACAGTTTTTTTAAATTTCACCCCTAAAGGGTGAAAAGGGGTGAATTGTGATTTCAAGTATTCCTTAATATGTCTTACGACCAATAATTAACCCCTCCTAATCAACCCCTAAACGGTGGATCTACAATTGGGGTGAATTATACATCCCGTCGTATTCCCTGTGTTTGTTGAGTTATAAGGTTTCTTTTTGGCACATAGGTGTATTTTTAAAATATCTCGAAATGGGTTTGACAATTTTTTTAAATTTAACCCTAAAGGATAAAAAGGGGTAAAATGTGATTTCAAGGATTGTTTAACATTTTTTAGGACCAATAAGATATCGATTTGGTTTTAGCTTACAAAAACTACCCATGCAAATACCGAAAAACTAATTTTTGGATTTTGTGCTAATCAACCCCTAAAGGGGTGAATCTACAATCGGGATGAATTATACATCCCGTCGTATTTCCTGTGTTCGTTTAGTTGCAGCATTACTTTTTGGCACATAGGTGTTTTTTTTTTTAATATCTCGAAATGATTTTGACATTTTTTTTAAATTTCACCCCTTAAGGGTGAAAAGGGGTGAAATGTGATTTCAGTAATTCCTTAATTCTTTTAGGACCAATAAGTTATTGACTTTGTGTTTGCTTACAAAAATTATCCATACAAATGCCGAAAAACTTATTTCAGGATTTCGTCCTAATTAACCCTTAAAGGGGTGATTCTACAAACGGGGTAGATTATACATCGCTTCGTATTTCCTGTGTTTGTTGAGTTATAACGTTTCTTTTTGGCACATAGGTGTCTTTTTAAAATTTCTCGAAATGGTTTTAACAGGTTTTTACCTTAACAGTTTTTTACCTTAACAAATATCACCCCTTAAGGGTCAAAAGAGGGAATTGTGATTTCAAGGACGCCTTAATATTTTCTAGGATCAATAAGATATAGACTTGGTTTTTGCTTACAAAGATTACCTATACAAATGCCGAAAAATAAATTTCAGGATTTTACCTTAATTATCTCCTAAAGAGGTGAATCTACATTTGGGGTGAATTATAGAACCCTTTGTATTTCCAGCGGTTGTTGAGTTATAACATTCCATTTCGGCATATATGTGTTTTGACAGTTTTCTTTTACTCCTAAGGGGTAAATTAGTATTTTTTTTGTTAGAAATAAAAAATTCGGAGAGTACATTTTTCAGTATGACGTAAGAACCCACTAAGAAAGGATTTTTTCAAGTTCGACCCCTATCTGGTGAAAAGGAATAAAATGTTTTTTCACGGATTCCTCAATATCTCTTAGGGGTCATTCCATGTCAAGTGGTCTGATTTCAGAGAAGTGCCCTGCTTGACCATCACGGATTTCGATGAAATTTTGTATGGACATTCACACATGTCCCCAACGAACATTGGTAAAGTTTTACGTTCATCCATGCAATACTTGCTGAGATTTAGTAATTTGTTTGACCCCATACCGCAGCCTTCTATGGTATGACTCCGAGATTTCGGCAACTTTGAGACACAGTATCTCTGCCAATATTTTGTTCAGAGAAACAAAACTTTGCCAACTTATACAACTTTTTGCGCTCTATTAGGCAAAATAATAAACAAATCTTTATGAGCGATTCCCGTGAAGAAAATTTGGATCAAACTTGGCCTAAAAAATTTGCAACTCGAAAAAATTTTAAAGTTTGGCTTTTTATACCTCTGAAAGTAAAAGTACGATAAACGTGAAATTTTGCACATAATAACTTATCAATACAAGGTTAATGAATATAAAATTTCACACTTCTAATATTTTTCATTAGTTCAGGAATTGAGTGTAAAGTTGATGATTTTTGTGAAAATGCTAAAAACAGGGTATATTTAGCCCACTTTTACAAAAATATACCTTCTGGAAACTGTTTTAAATTACTTTCATTAGAAAGAGCATGTTTTAATCCCCCTAAAAAAGTACGATTGGTTTTTCATCCCTGGTATATAAGGCCTTAGAAATAGGGACAAAGTTGAGAACGTTTCTATCACATGCTGCTATCGCAATATCGCATGCATTACATTATTTTTCATCTTGTTTGTTTTATACAGGCATTATAAGTACCTAAATTGCGTTGATCCATGGTGACATTGTCACTATCAGTTCAGAAACTTGAACCAGTAACCCCATCGCCATAGGGTTCACGCCCGATAGCCGTGCAATACCAGCCACGGGTGGGTTTCTTGGTTGAGGATCCCAAGCCTCTAGTTTGGTTTCTTCGTTAAGGTTCCAAAGCCTTGTGTGGGTATCTGTCCGGTTCCCAAGCCAATGATTGGGCAGCTTATTCTAGGTTCCTAAGCCTGAAGTGGGTATCTTACATGGTTCCCAAGCCAAAGTCTATGATGTTTGTATGAATTGCCAAATTCCAACTATTGCTTATTTATTATTGAATTCAGTAGCCACTTTCTTCAGTGTCACTTCTTGGAATTGATACTGTCGGCCTGGTGACATAACTGATGGTGCTGGAAGGCCACACATAAGGTGTTGGGCTGGAACCCAACAAATATCTTTGAGTGTAAAGTTGATGATTTTTGTGAAAATGCTAAAAACAGGGTATATTTAGTCCACTTTTACAAAAATATACCTTCTGAAAACTGTTAAATTATTTTCATTAGAAAGAGCATGTTTTAAACCCCCTAAAAAAGTAGGATTGGTTTTTCATCCCTGGTATATAAGGCCTTAGAAATAGGGACAAAGTTGAGGATATTGCTATCGAAACGTCATATACTTCAATATGCATTTTTTTACATTGTGTCACTTTCCTTTCATTCCCGCTGAAGTTTAAAGTGTACAATTAATTTTTGTACGCTATATGAATCTGTGAGTCTGCTAGCAGTGGTTCTACACGGATGAAATTTTTTTGTTAGTGCTGTCACGCGTCAGCATGTTTTGGGTATAGAATTCTGTACTGTTAACAGCGGTGGTCGGTGACCAAACGTCCCGAAATGGCCGGGAAAGTCCCGAATTGACCGGCCTCCAGCGACCAGTAACCGATCAAATACTGACGTCAATAGATCTGTTCAACTTTTTGACAAAAACATACACGGAATTAAATATATATATGTTCCGACTGAAGAAATTCAAGAAAACATGATGCTGCAAGAAGAAAGATGAAAAGCTAGCACCACAATAGCTGGCACAATAGATCATCACCAGTTTGTGCCAGTTGATTTGAATTCAATTTCTGTCAGCAAAGTTTCAAATGACACAGTTAACTTTGTGGCCAAACTTTCCAATTCTGTCGATCCTAATTTAAAATTAGCCGAACTATTTCCCGGTTGTTATGTAGCCAACATTTATGACAATAAGTGGTGGCTAGGCAATGTTGTAAAAATTTCTCTGGAACAAAATGATGCTTTGGTAAAATTTATGCATCTGCGAGGCCCGGCTCATTCATTTTATTGGCCCGAAAGAAAAGATATTTGTTGGGTTCCAGCACAACACCTTATTTGTGGCCTTCCAGCACCATCAGTTATGTCACCAGGCCGACAGTATCAATTCCAAGAAGTGACACTGAAGAAAGTGGCTACTGAATTCAATAATAAATAAGCAATAGTTGGAATTTGGCAATTCATACAAACATCATGGACTTCGGCTTGGGAACCATGTAAGATACCCACTTCAAGCTTAGGATCCTAGAATAAGCTGCCCAATCATTGGCTTGGGAACCGGACAGATACCCACACAAGGCTTTGGAACCTTAACGAAGAAACCAAACTAGAGGCTTGGGATCCTCCACCAAGAAACCCACCCGTGGCTGGTATTGCACGGCTATCGGGCGTGAACCCTATGGCGATGGGGTTACTGGTTCAAGTTTCTGAACTGGTAGTGACAATGTCACCATGGATCAATGCAATTTAGGTACTTATAATGCCTGTATAAAACAAACAAGATGAAAAATAATGTAATGCATGCGATATTGCGATAGCAGCATGTGATAGAAACGTTCTCAGCTTTGTCCCTATTTCTAAGGCCTTATATACCAGGGATGAAAAACCAATCGTACTTTTTTAGGGGGATTAAAACATGCTCTTTCTAATGAAAATAATTTAAAACAGTTTCCAGAAGGTATATTTTTGTAAAAGTGGGCTAAATATACCCTGTTTTTAGCATTTTCACAAAAATCATCAACTTTACACTCAATTCCTGAACTAATGAAAAATATTAGAAGTGTGAAATTTTATATTCGTTAACCTTGTATTGATAAGTTATTATGTACAAAATTTCACGTTTATCGTACCTTTACTTTCAGAGATATAAAAAGTCAAACTTTAAAATTTTTTCGAGTTGCAAATTTTTTAGGCCAAGTTTGATCCAAATTTTCTTCACGGAAATCGCTCATGAAGATTTGTTTATTATTTTGTTTAATAGAGCGCAAAAAGTTGTATAAGTTGGCAAAGTTTTGTTTCTCTCAACAAAATATTGCCAGAGATACTGTGTCTCAAAGTTGCCGAAATCTCGGAGTCATACCATAGAAGGCTGCGGTATGGGGTCAAACAAATTACTAAATCTCAGCAAGTATTGCATGGATGAACGTAAAACTTTACCAATGTTCGTTGAGGACATGTGTGAATGTCCATACAAAATTTCATCAAGATCCGTGATGGTCGAGCAGGGACCACTAGACCACTTGATATGGAATGACCCTTAGGAGAGATGAGATATCGACTAGATTTTTTGTTACAAAGGTTACCCATACACAAGTTTAAAAACAAACTACGGATTTTATGCCAATGAGACCATCAATATACCGTAGCGAAGCACGGGTTTTCAGCTAGTAAGCTATAATTGGATAGTCCATCAGGTTTTCGTCAGTTTGGGGGTAAATTTCTTTCAATATTCTTAAGTGTTCGATTATGGTAGAATGAAATCTCTCAACTATCGAGTTCGATTCATGGTGTCCGCTAGTAGTGAAATGGGTATTAATATTGTGGGTCTTTAACAATTCTTTAACTGTTACATTGTCAAATTCTTTGCCTTTATCTACTATAAAGTTTTGGGGTATGCCAAATGAGGTAAAGTATTTTATTAATGCGTTCGAGATATGTATGGCGGTTTTTCCAAAAATTTGATAAGCTTGTGCAAACTTGCTGAAAGCGTCTACAACTGTTAAATAATTTTTTGCGTCAAACGTGAAAACGTCTATGTGGACTACTTGAAAAGGTTTACTTAGCGTTTCCGTGACCATTAATAGTACATATGGCTTTTTCCTAGCATATTTCGATCTTTGGCATATTTCACAGGAATTTATAAAATTTGAAATCGAATTTTTCATATTTTTCCAGTAATAGTTTTTTCTTAAATGTTCAAGGGTTTCAACTATTCCTCTGTGGTTCGTCTTTCCTTTGTGGTGATATTTCATAAGAAGAATTTGTTCTTCAGGGTCTGACAAGGTATTAACTTGCTTTAAACAGCGAATTAATTTAGTTCCTTTTTCCGAAAAGTTTTGCAAATAGACTCTACAAAAATTTTGATATAACTTGTCCGTTTGAAAGTAAATGTAATAGGTATTTTTGGGATCTGTATAATTCTTTATGAATTCTACGATTAATTTATTGTTGTTAGTTTCAGGAATTTTTACAGAAATAATTTTACAATTTTCGTACTTATCATTTGTAACTTGTAATTTAGGATAAGGACTCGTAAAAACTAGAATTTGGTGGATTTTATTATTTATAATTTCGTCTCAAATCGGGATACCGTCATTCGTGATTTCATTGTAAGTCGAATGTTGGGTAGATGCGGTTAATGTCTGTTCTTGTTCAGACGCGGTGTCAGTTTCACTTGTCTCGGTAATGTCTATGAACTCATCAGCTGTGTCCGTGTATCTTCGTCGTTAACAATGTCACGATTCGCAATAAGTTTATGCGTGGGTGGATCAGCTGGACGTATTAATCTATTTTCTAAGATTTTAAATTTGGGATTCTTTTTTCCAGTAGAAGTGGAAGGTTCTGGATTTTCATAGATTGAAGGTGGTGGAATATTTTCCGCTAGATTTCTAAGATAGTCTAAAACGTTCTGATTTACGTCTCCGTGGTTATTAATAACCGATTCATCTTCAAGAGCATTAATTTGAATACGTGAAAGAGAATCTGCTACTAAGTTATGCTTTCCTTTTTTGTATAGGATAGTATAGTCAAATTCTTCTAAACGAAGTCTCCAACGTACTAATTTAGAATTTGGTTCTTTGAGACTAAATAATCATGTGAGGGGTCGGTGATCTGTGTAGATCGTAAATTTGCGTCCATAGAGATATGGGCGGAAGTGTTTGCAGGCCCAAACTATGGCTAATAGTTCTTTTTCTATAGTCGAATATCGGGTTTCTGAATCGTTTAGGGTTCTAGATGCATATGCTATAGGTTTATCATTGGGTACGTTACCTTGGGATAGAACAGAACCAATTGCATAATTACTGGCATCTGTAGTCAATATGAATGGTTTTTCAAAGTCCGGGTATTGAAGAATGGGTTCATTTATAAGTACGTCTTTACAAATTTGAAAACAATTAACAAATTCGTTATCATGTAAAGCGTTCTTTTTCAAACATTTTGTCATAGGTCTGGTAATTTTTGCAAAATTGGGGATGAAACGTCGGTAATAACCTAACAATCCTAAAAATGATTTAATTTCTTTTTGTGTCGTTGGTATCGGAAAGTTTTTTATAGAATGAATTTTGTCAGGATTCGGTTTAATTCCGTCTGGTGTAATTATATGTCCTAAGTACAGTACTGTCTTTTGTAAAAATTCAGTCTTATCTAATTGTACTTTAAAATTTCCATCTTTAATCTTTCAAAAATTGATCGCATGGTTGCAAGATGTTCCTGCAGGGAGGTACTAAAGATTATTACATCGTCTAAATATACGAGGCATGAATTTACTCCTATTAGAACATTGTTCATTACGCGCTGGAAGGTGGTAGGGGCGTTTTTTAATCCAAAGGGCATCCGGGTGAACTCGTAATGACCTTCATTGGTGGATAATGCTGTTTTTTGAATATCATCGGGATCGACTTCGATCTGATGAAATCCGCTCGCTAGATCGATAGTTGTGAAATAGTTAGCTTTTCCTAATTAGTCTAAAATATCCGTTATGTTAGGTATGGGATACTAATCGTCGATCGTTTTCTCATTCAACTTGCGATAATCGATCACAAGTCGCCATTTTCGCTTACCGGAAGCATCGAATTTCTTCGGTATTATCCAGATTGGGCTAGACCAGAGGAATACACTTTCTTGAATGATACCTTGCTCTAATAATTTCGACATTTGGGATTTTACTTCTTGCTTATGGACTTCGGGGAACCGATACGATTTTGTAAAAATCGGGGTATCGTCCTTTAATTTAATTTGATGTCTAATTTGGTTTGAGAAGGTCAGGGGAATGCCTTCGCAATAAAAGATATCTCTGTACTCGAAACAGAGTTTCCTGATCGCTTCTTTCTCTTCGCGATTACAATGGTCCAATCTTAATTTTTTAAATTTTGTTTTAATTTATCGTCATGATCTTTGGTTAGAATATCCTTTGTCTCCATTTTTTTGACAAAGTTAATATCTATGGAATTTAGATTTTCTGTTTCAAAGGGCTCTAACAGATCTAACTCTACAGGGTTTTCATTAACGTTAGTAACCGTGGTTATTGCATAGTGATTTGAAATATTAACAAGAGCTTTTGGGGTTTCTAAGCCGTGTCCAAAATTTTGATAATTTATAATTCCTAAAGCGTTAGCAGAATTTTCCAATCCAAAAATTATCGGAATTTTTGCGTAAGGGGTTTTCAATAATCTGCAATTTACGTTTACGGTTGCATTTAGTTGTTTTAACAAATCTACACCTATTAAACCGTCGAATTTATTAGTAAAATCGAAAAGGTAAAATTTGTGTTTTTGTCTTACTTTAAAGACTTTAAAAAGCGGTATCTCTCCAACTTCGTTATGAGAATATACATCGTGTGCAGATTGTATAGTGAAATTTTCATTATATATAAAATTTGGGTAAAATCCGTATGCTAGTTCGGGTCGCATTAAACTTTTACTACTGCCGGTGTCAATTAAAAATTTTGCATTTAGTTCCGGGATGAAGATGTAAGGTAAATTTGAATTTAGTGCGTGTAAATGTATTAAGTTACTGTGCTGGAACTCGAGACCTGTTGAAAATTTTGATTTTCAATCTCAGAAACATACGGTAACTGTTGTTGGTCAAAATCGGGTTGATATTGATCTGCGGGTAGATCATCGTTATTTATTCCGTCCGAATAATTTTGAGAGTACGAGCTATCGTACTGTTCGTAAAAATTTTGATCGTCAAATGAATTAAAATCGTTTTGAACCGGGTCAAGATTTTCAATATCTTGATTGAATAGTTCGGTTGAGACGAATTTGGGTTGCGGTTGTTGTCTCTGTATGTGCGTACGTATGGTAGTGGCATCCATGGGCTCAGGTTTAAATTGAGGCTGCGGTTTTCGGTTGCCAAAGGTTGAATTATTACCGAAATTCGTTCTTTGTTGCGGCTGAGTGTTCACGCGTTGTGAATACTGCGGTTTTTGAAATGCATAGTAATTTGGACGTTGCGCTGTATTACTAGTGTTCAAAAACGTATTTTGTCTTGGTGTTGCGCTCGCGTTAGGGGTTGCGTTTGAGAACGGTGTTTTCTGAAAATTATGATTTCTTGGTTGAGAAAAATTTACTGGTAGCTGTAAGAATGGTCTCTGCGGCGTAAAATTATTAGTTGTGTTACGTGGGAAATTGTCATTTTGTCTCGCAGGTGTCATTTTTGTCATAGGTCTATAGTTAGTTTGTAAGTTGTTATAAGTAGGGGTCTTTTGGGTGTAATATAAGAAATTTTCTTCTTCTATTACTAGACTCATGGCTGTTTCTAGACATGTTGGATTGCGTAACCTAACATTAGTCTGTATAGGGTTTTGTAGACCTCGTATGAATGTTTTAAGGGCTAAGTCATTGTAATTCTGAATGTAAATTCTCCTTTCTTCGACGCCAATTGTGGGGAGTGAGTTTAATTTTGCTACTACTAAACTACGCGCGTCTTGGCATCGCATGCCAAAGTTGTACGGCGATTCATTTTTATGCGGTCTGATGCTTATAAGATCTTGTACAAGACAGTCAACGTTACGTTGGTCTCCAAAACTTAATGATAGCGCGGATTTTATCTCTATATAGCTGCGTAACTCTAATCGGGGACCAATTAGCATTAAGGCTCTACCTGTGAGCTTTCCTAAAATCGCTCTTACTAAAAATCCATTCAATGTTATGTCAGTGTCACTATTAAAAGTTCTCAAAAGGTGTTCACAGTTATCTAGGAATACTCCTAGCGTATGGGGATTACCGTCATAATGTGGAATAGAATCTAGATATAATTTTAGCATTTGATAGGTAACTGGGTGTGAATCAGAAACGTGGTTTTGAGGGTGACTCATCTCTGGATTTTCAATTCTTACTGTACTAAATAAATTAGTTAAATTGTCCAGAGGTCCCTCGCTTAATTCTAAGGACATTAGTTTTTAAAAGTTACTTGTTTAAAACTACATTTTTTAATTTCTAATTTATTTCTTTAATAAGTACGATTACTCACTGACTTTTTGGGAAATGAGTAAAGGAAAAATGAGTGTACTTACAGTATTGTTGTCGTAATTTTCATTTCTTGCCTATAGGTCACGATTTTGGGTTTCCCAGGCTCTGCTGAAAATGTGTCCGTGGGGTGAAGTAGGCGTTGAGGCGATACTGTTCCTCACTCGGTACGGAAGTAGATTTTGAACTCGCGCACGGAGCTGTCTATTCACTCTCGCACTCGCGATCTAAGTTTTCGTCAAAAATATGAATCAGTGATTAATCGTTAATACGAAAAATCAATTCTTCGATAGATTGATTTCACTAATCCTACCGACTGCGCCAAATAACTGACTGAGAATGAATTAGATCTTTTTTAAAAAGTTTTTATTTTACTAAACACACTTCAAAACAGTTACAAATCTTATTTGAATCTAATTTAAACTAACATGTTTCAACAAAAGATAAAATTATACAAACAGCATTTTTCTCAGTTTTCATTCACATTTATAAGGAAAAAAGATGCTGACGGGTGTTGTTCGCACGTGACGTCATGGTCAGCGTTTCGTTACACATAACTGGCCTGCCATATGTAACCTTTTTGCAGATCATTTCCAATCAGTGTACATTAAATCTAATAACTATACGTGCAACCTGTCAAACGCCGAACATAGTGAAGTTGCGTCAAACGTCAATATTTCATACAAATTTCATAGATCATTACAAATTACAAAGGAAGATATTTTTAATTCACTTGTAAATATCGACACCAAGAAAGGATGTGGTTCTGACAAAATTCACCCAAAATTTATTAAATATTGTGCTCATTATCTACTTTCCCCTTTATATATATTCTTTATAATAAATCGTTAACCACCGGAATTTTTCCTCAGTTATGGAAAATTTCATCTATAACACCCATACATAAATCTGGAGGCAAGAATAATATATCCAATTATAGACCAATATCTATCCTTCCCACTTTTGGTAAAATCTTTGAAGCTATTATCGTAAAAAAAATTAAAAATACATATGAAACTACTATACTACCCCAACAAAATGGATTTTGTAGCAAAAAATCAGTGCTAACCAACTTAATTCCATTTACTCAATATCTGATCAATAGTATGGACAAGAAGAAACAAGTTGACGTAATTTACACTGATTTCAGTAAGGCGTTTGACAGGGTCATTCACAACATCTTACTCGATACACTATATAAGACTGGAATTCATGGATCCTTATTGCGTTGGATTGAATCCTACATCAAAAATAGATCCCAATATGTATCATGTAACGGCTATACATCTTGTATGATTGAAGTAACTTCAGGTGTACCTCAAGGTTCCCATTTAGGTCCATTATTATTTAACATTTATATCAACTCAATATTTAGTTGTTTTAAAAAAAATGCAAATTTGCTCTTTTTGCCGACGACTTGAAGTTCTACACTACTGTAGATTCAATCGAAGATTGCATTTTAATGCAAGAAGATTTAAAAATGTTAAATAATTATTGTGAATCTAAATACTTGTCATTAAATTTAAGCAAATGTTTTATTGTAAGCTTCAGCCGAAAGAAAACTAAAATTATGTTCAAGTACTCAATTAACAAGAAACAGTTATCAAGAAAAGATTCAATACGTGACTTGGGCATCATATATGACTCAAAACTACTTTTCAATGATCACATTTATACAATTGTATGTGTTGTACATGTTGCATAAAAGAATAAATTCACTGTATATTCTGGACACACAAGGCATTAGACAAACTGCAGTGGCAGCTCCCGACAGAAGCCTACGTCCCAAAAGGCATAAACCAATAAAAGTATTAAACCAATTAATCAGTATGTTAATAATTAGTAAGCTGTTATTAATTATAATTAGTAATTATAATAATTGAATCGATCATTTTGAAATGGGATCATGTACATTTTTTTTTAAATTTTCAGGAGAAATAAAAAACTATTTAACTACATTGCATTAATTAGAGTAACGTAATATTTTGTAATGTTTATAAGACATCAACCCTGGTGAAAAAATATATTTGTTAATCTTTTTGGAAACTGAGGGGCTCCCAGATTTTTTTTTCTCTCCTTGACCCATGACCCCTTTTCAAAATGAACTAGGTTTTTCAAAGAAAACGTCAATTTTTTTTTTTAACTTTATTTTGACAGTTTTGAAATAGTAAAGGAAAAAATATAAGTAAAAAAAGATAAGTAAAATTAAAAAATGTTGTTACAAAAGTAAAAATAGTAAAATAGGTAGCTAAAACTCTTCTGGCTTTTCTTCCCCTGCTGTTGTCGGCCATTCGTAGATTTCATCCCAGAAAACTTTCTTGTCGCTAAGAATGTACTGATACAGTTTTCTGATGTCTTGAATTTTTTCTATTTTTATTAATAGGAAGTTTTCCTTGATAAGCAGGTTTGCTTTCAGGTAATGGAACGGATAGCTGAGAGGTCTTGATGCCTGCTTTCTTTAGAAGAAAACGGTGTTGCATAATATTATCGATATAAGGTTTGGCAACAACCACTCCTGGCTCTTCAGTCATGAAAACGAATTCATAAAACTTATTGACAGCAAATTAAATCTTTTGTTCTTGACTAATTTTCTTTCCGTAACTTTCCTGGGACAGAACTTTCTTAAAAAAAAAAAAATCTAGCCACCAAATTTTAAAAACAGCTACTTGATATGTTATATGTTTCACTTGGAATTTTTGTGTGTTTGTAGAAGATTCAATAAAATTTTCATATTCACCAGGTCAATATACTCTCTTTACCGGTTCAGTTTGGAAACGGGCTATCTCTCGGAAATGACTCTTTTTTCAAACTGACTGATAGAAGTCTAGGCTTGTTAAAGCTGCTTCAGCTAGTAAAAAAAGACCCGTTTTCATACGGAATACATGAATAGACAGGTTATGGGCAGAATCTGGTAAAAGGTAGTTTTATGAAAAAAATTGACATGTACCCATTTCAAAATGACCAATTCAATTAAAGTATTATTATTATTTTTAATTATTGGGTTTAAAAAGGCTATTATATATGTTATACGCTGGCACAATGGTGTTAAAAGCCAACAAAATAAGAAGAAGAAAGGCTATTATAAATTATTTATTTATTTATTTATTTATTTATTTATTTATTTATTTATTTATTTATTTATTTATTTATTTATTTATTTATTTATTTATTTATTTATTTATTTATTTATTTATTTATTTATTTATTTATTTATTTATTTATTTATTTATTTATTTATTTATTTATTTATTTATTTATTTATTTATTTATTTATTTATTTATTTATTTATTTATTTATTTATTTATTTATTTATTTATTTATTTATTTATTTATTTATTTATTTATTTATTTATTACATCTGTCCCAACAACATAACCAAAATTGGACAGGAACATAATTAACAATATTAAGACTTAAAAATTAAAAACTATTAAACATAAAAAATCATAATACACAAAAATGATTGAATTTATAGAACTTTATATGAAAATTATTAGAATTATTAGAACAGTTCAATTTTTGTATTCTGCTCATAATATGAACACATCCTGTTCAATGGGGATTTAAGGAATAGATTGGTATGTGCCTGGGGAAGTTAAAAAAGTGAGAAATGCCTTGTACGGAAAGATGGGATGTGGAAATTTAATTGTTGAAAGGAAAGTGGATCGTCAATTAGATTTGATGCTAATTTTTTAAGATAGTTTGTGGAGCTTAACTCACGACGCTCACTTAACGATTTGGTGGAAAAAATATTAAGAAGGGTACTATATGAGAGATCGAAAGGGGGGTAGGATCCCATAACTTTAAAGTAGATGAACTTTAAAAATTTATGTTGCACTTTTTCAATGGAATATTTTTGAATCTCATAAATGGGATCCCATACTATTGAACAATATTCAATTTTAGAGCGAATGAATGCATAATAAAGTGTGAAGATAACGTTTATGTTTGAAAAAGTGCGTGAATTCCTGATAATAAATCCTAGCATTTTATAGGACGAAGAACAAATCGTATCTATATGCGAGTTGAAAGTAATCTATAAGCAACTGATTAAGTATCGAATAGGAGAAAATAGTGGAGTTACATTTTCGCGTAACTGTCAGAATTTTGCATTTAGAAAGATTGAGGTTAAGTTTGTTAAGGTGCACCAATTAGAGATATTTTCCAAGTCGTTTTGAAGAATGTGGCAATCATTATTTGAAGAGATAGTGCGGAAAATTTTGAGATCGTTGGCAAAAACTAATCTTTCACTGACTATTACATTATTAATGTCATCAATAAATATTAAAAAAAGAAGAGGACTTAATGACCACAATAGCAAACAGATAGATTGCGGTCTAGAAGATACGACGACAATAACGCTAGCAGTGCTGGTGACAGTCCAAAAATTTTAAGTTTTTCAATGATAATTTGAGGATCAATTGTATCAAAAGCTTTGGCAAAATCGGTATATACAACGTCTACCTGATTATTGCTATCCAGAGCAGACGAAACGTAATGCGTAAAATAACAAAGGTTGCTCGACGTGGATCTGTGTTGCATAAAGCCATGTTGTGAAAAGGATAGTTTATTTTTTATATTGAAGTAGATATTTTAATATATAATAGATTCGAAGATTTTACTAAAATTTGGGGAGAACGGTCACAGGTCGATAGTTTTTTATAAGACTTTTATCACCAGATTTGTGTATAGGAGTGACTCGTCCCAGTTTCCATTTAGAAGGAAAAGTACTGGTTTTTATACAGTGAATTTATTTCTTTATGCAACATGTACTATGTCATTACCATGGATACAGTTTTTGACAGCAATATAAATCGTGTTCATTTTCATTTGCAACATAGAAAAAACCATATTAACTAGCAAAATCAAAATATTTTATTGAAAATACAAATAAAAAATAAATAAATAAATAAATAACTAATAAAAACTTATAATAAATGTTCAAAAGTTTCTCCGTTTACTTGCATACAAAATGTTAAGCGATCATAAAAATAATTCAAAACATTCAGCAATTGCTCTTGAGGTATATTGTTGGATGCTTGAACAATTTTGTCTTGCAGTTCAGCAACATCCCTAAGTTCTCCATTATATACTTTGACCTTTAAATATCCCCAATTAAAAAAAAAAAAATCATTGGCTGCCAAATCCGGAGATCTCGCTGGCCAATTCATCAACCCTCCTCTTCCAATCTAGCTATTTGGGAAAGTTCTATGTAAATATCCTAGAATAATAGACTTATGCGCCATCATGTTGAAACCATACTTGTCCATTAATATTCAGGTTTCGCAACGCAGGTGATATTTGGTTTTGCAAAAAGGCTAGATATTTTGTGGCATTAAGGCATTAAGGCATTAAGGCATTAAGGCATTAAGTTCGGGAGGAATGAAACAAATGTAAATTTTCTCGACTCCAGTACCTAAAATTTTGTCTGTGCACTTCACCATTTAGAGTAAACGTTGCTTCGTCAGTAAATAAAATTCTTTGAAGCATTGTTGGGTCAGAATTAATTTATATAAAAAATTTCAAAACAAAAATCCATACGTACTGCTGCGTCTCTTTCTAACAATTCTTGATTATTTTGAAATTTGTATGATCGAAACTTTTCTTTTTTTAAGAAGTTAAAAACAGATCCAATACTGACACCAACGGTTTGTGGAATTGATCTTAAAGTATTTTGATTGTTTTCGCCCACTTGTAATAATATTTCCAACTGCTTCTCTTCTGTAAGCACGTGGGATGTTGTTCTTTTTTTATTATGTTTCGACTTAAGACATCCTTCGCGATGAAATTTATTAACTAGTCTTGAAATTGTAGAGGGATTGGGTATTGGCCGATCTGGATAAGTTGCACTAAATACAGAAGAAACTTCTCTTAAACTCATTTGGTAGTTATACCAAGTTACCATCATTATTTTTTCTTCATCTGTATACATGTTGATTAATTTTTAAATCAGCAATGAGCAAAAGTATACACACTAATTGTCTATGTTGCAAATGAATATGAACACGATTTATATTGCTGTCAAAAACTGTATCCATGGTAATGACATAGTACATGTTGCATTAAAAAATATATTCACTGTAGATAAATTAAAAATGTGGAAGAGTGCTTCTGAAAAAGGTGTGGCACAGTCTCTGATTATTAAATTTGGGATAAGGTCTGGACCGCAGGATAAGTTATTTTTCATAGATTTTTTAATAGCGTTTTCTATATCATCAGTAGAAATATATGATAGAGAGACTAAAGTATTAGAGACATTATTAAGAAGAGTATTGTTATTAGAAGACGTAGAGGAAGGTGATGAACAGACGGAGGAAAAGACACTTTGAAAGAAATTTACAAATTCATTTGCTATACTCGGAATAGTAGAAAAGTTTTCATTATTAAAAGACATAATGCTGGGGTTTGATGAATTTGATTTTTTAGAATTGACAAACGTCCAAAATTTTTTTGGGTCTGATGTAATTGAAGATTCACAGGTTTTAATATAGTTATTATATGAAATTTTTATATCTGTTTTAAGTTTGGAACGAAATTGTTTGTATTTTTGTAAGAAAAATGTGTTGTTTTGATATTTTTTATGCATTTTGTAAAAATGATTTTTCTTACTTAAATCTAACCTGATTTGACGAGTGAACCAAGGGGGAAAGGTCGTGTTATAATTAGGTTTAGGAGGGATACATTTATCAAAAATGTTGTATAAAGCCGAGTACAAAAATTCAACTGCAATATCAACATTGTCGAATGATTTAAGCTGACTCCAATCATAATTACTAATTAAATTATAAAGTTTTATAAAATTAACTTTTTTAAAGTTAAACATACGGGAAGTAACACAACATTTAGTATTAGTTTTACTATAATTACCATAATTCAACGATATTTATAAATTGATTATTATAACTAGGCTTACCATACGTCCCGGTTTGAAGGTATGGTCCCAGCGTCCCGGCTAGTTTGTCATTTTGTCTCAGATATTTCGTAAAAATTAAAAAGTGCCGAATATACACGCAGTACAAAAAGTGTAGCTTCGGAAAATAGCGATTAGGCAACTAATTAAATATAACAAAGAATTTTTGAAAGAAATTACACGCTAGTGATAAATGTTTAATATATAACTTTTTAATAATAAGTTATGTTCAATTAAGAGTAATTAAAAATAATTTCTTCGTATAGTTTGTTTCTTTGGTTTAAGTGGAACTATATTTTAAATTATAGTCATTCTTAACGTTTGATTGAAGCTTTTGATAATTTTATTTAGGAAATGCCTAATTCTAACATTAAAGAATTTGCTCGTAACAACTTAAGTAAATTAAAATTCTATTTAATTCCGCTTAAAGGTTTGGAAAGCCTAAAATTTTTATTTTTTGTTAACCACTTTTCAATCATAAGCACTTAGCGTAGAAGGCGTTACTTTCTGTTTTGAACAAAGTCTCAAAATTATCCTGGTTGGAGAAAAAATATTATGTTAAGTCTAATTATAACTAAAGCACGGATTGTATGCAAATGCATAATCTGAACTAAATGCGTATCCAAAAATATTCTTTCATATCTTTGCTAATCTAATAAAATGACGTTATTTGATACGCTTTTTATTTTGCATATTTTGCATATTCTCATTGTGCATATAATTTAATTAATTGCATATAAATGCAAATTTTACATAATACATATGTATATTTGAAATGTTTCATTTATGTATTCTTTTCAATTTTCTGTGCTAATATTAAATATATCCATCACTTTCAATATCCAATTTCCATATCAAAGTCAATATCCAATTTCTGCTGTCAATTTTGTTGAGTCATAGATTCGGATAGTAATTTTTTCACTAATTTTTATATGCGTTTCAGAAAATAGGTGCACAAATGTAGTGAAATGATCATTTACAGTTCAAGAGTTCCTTTTAAAGAAATTTTTTGTGTAAAGTAAATAATAACTAAAAAATATGCCTAAAACTAACAGTTTGCTCCATTAGATAAAGGCTTACCCAGAACAAATTTTAGGCCTCGGCCAAGTTTTCTGTAGGGCTTGCAGTAAAATTGTAAGTTTCATTGACTTTTTGTTTAATAATAATTAATAATTTTCGGCTTTCCTCAAGGAAGTGTCCTCTGTCCAACATTATTCAACATTTATACGTACGACTTACAATATTTGTTTAAACCTAATATCAGAATTATACAATTTGCCGATGATTTAAGTATTCACTGCTCAGAGAAAAAAATCATAGATACAGGTTTTGACTCAGCATTGCTGTTAAACAATTGAATTCGTGGAATCTACAAAACGGCTTTAATCTTTGTGCTGACGAATCAATAGTTTCCGTCTTTACTAGCCATCAGACTACCAAGTTACCAAATGTTCTTCTACTACATCGTATATACTACAAAATAACACCTGTTGTTATATTCTTAGGTATCTATCTTGATTCCGAACTGACATGGAAGACACATATTTCCTACATCGTTAAAAAATGTGAACCACGGTTGATATCTTGATATCAATATCCCACTTCTCGTGGGGTGCTGACCCTAGCACCTCTCTGATGCTGTACAAAAGTCTTATTTTGTCTATAATACTATGACTATATATTTTGACTATGGGTCCAAATTTTTTGGCAATGCTGCTAAAAACACGCTATCAGCTTTGAACAGTCTTCAGTATAAAGCAGAAAAAGTATATAATCAGATGCTATATCGGATCATTACATTCATCTCCTACAAATGCATTATTAGCTGAAGCAAACGCAATGCCGCTTGTCCTGCGCAGAAAAATTCTATCAGAAAGATTTATACTTCATCGTAGGCAGATCAAAAGTCCTATACCTATTGGTCAATATTGTACAAAGGTTCTAACGTCGAATTATTGGAGAAATAGAAACATGCCCTTAATAATAGAAAGCTCTTTAAGTCTATCGAACATCTCACCACTCCGTGCTGTTAACCATAATATTCCATGCTTTTCTAACCCATTTCGTTTTTCACTACCAAATAATTAATTCATTGCTGATCATAATATGATACAGATATCTTCCTCAAACTATCGGGAAAACGACCTTTCAGTTTTGGACAAGGTAAAATTAAAATGGCCAAATGCACACCATATACATATATACTGACGGATCAAAATCAACCAATGGCGTAGGTTGCGTCGTTTTAGATCCCCATCGCAATTTTAAACTAAAATTTAAACTCCCAGATAATATGTTTATCTACTAATGTTTGTAATATGTTTATCTAATGGTGGCATTAAAGTTAAGTTTAGAATACTTAAAGAATCACTTTCATAATGAATTTCTAATATTGTCTGATTGTAAAAGCACCGTCCAAAAATTGAGATGCCCTGGATTTGAGAAAAAGAAATATTCACTAATTTATCATGTTATTAAATGCCTTAACGATCTTACAATCTGCGGTAAAATTATAAAAATATGCTGGATTAAAGGCCACTCAGATTTTGAGTTCAACATTGAAGTCGATCTTCTAGCCAAAGAAGCAGCTGTAAATGGCCCCCTCTTAAATATTCCTCTAAACAGTAATGAGATTATGTAAATCTTCCAATCTTCCATATACAACCAATGGCAACAAGAATACATAGATTCTCTACAGTTCAAAGGATCATACTATGGTCAAATTCAACCTGTTCTTCCTAGAAAGCTTTGGTTTTCTTCTCACCAAAGTAGATCTTTTATATGCACTTTAATCCGGCTTAAATTTAATCACACCTTCTCTCCATATCATCTGCATAAAATTTATATGGTTTCGTCTCCTTTCTGCCCGTGTGATAATTTGTCTGTCAGAGATTCGAACCATTTATTGTTTGAATGCCCAATTCATTTTCACAATCGTAACTTATTCATTCAAAATGTCCAAAAAATATCCTTTCCTATATTCAGACGCTTCTTGCTACTCACTCTCTAGATATTTATAAAATTATTTATAACTATATTAAATCAGAAAATATCAAATTATAAATGTTATTTTTAAAACATTGTAATCTCTTCATTTATACCTGGCTAATAGCCAAAGCAGCTAAAGCCAATAAATAAACGTAAAAAAAAAATAATAATAATTTATAACTTCATTTAGAATACGAGTGACAAAAAAAAAATCAAATAAATCAACATATCATTTTGTATTGTTAGAGTTGTGTAGAACTTCCCTTCCAGTGACGCACCTTCCAGGACTAGCAGATTACACGGCGCGTTGAAAATTAATTTTGTTAACCACAACAGTAGTTTTTTTAAATTGCTTCATTTGATACAGTGACATAAGTATTGTTCAAGTGAAAATATATCACTTACCAAATATGCTCCAACGAATTATATGAAGAGAAGCGTTGATCCTTTTCCCCCCTGACACATCGACTAAAATATTCGCCCAGTCAAATGATAAAACTGTTTTAAACAACTAATTACTCGATTCAGATAACATAAAGTGGAAAGCTGACTTCGGTATAACCTTCAGAATGTAATTTTAAAATGACACCTCAAACGTGAAATATAGTAGAAATAGTAGAAATATAATAAAGAGAGTAGTTTTGGAGATACTCGCGCTCTTAAAATCGGTATTTGGTTTTATTTTGTGAATATCAATATCTTCTTAAATTATGATGTTTTACACACAAAAAGGACTGATATAAGTTGTACTGAACAACAGTGGCGTATTCAGAGGGGGGAGGGGACACAAGCCCCCTCTAAAGGTCCAATGAAATGAAAATTTAACAAATTTATCATAATCGTACAGCAAAATAACTTATGTGTTTTACAATAATAATAATAAGCTATATTTTATTATGATTAGTGTTGAAATTAACAGAAAATGCATATTTACATGTTACTTTTAGGTTTTTGTAGGTATAATCAAGAAATCCTTATTCCGTCACGTGAGTTTGTTCGTTCGGTACAAATTGTGGCCAAGCGGCTGATTTAGAGAACTGAACATAAGAGAAATATTGAGAATTCAAAAATATATCCCGCGAAAAATATAAATAAATATGTATTTATCGAAGAAGAAAAAAGTGAAAGTTTTTGATACATGGATTAACAATTACATTTTTTTATCGCCAAATAATGGAATTATTATTTGATATAGTCATCAATATCCAACAGCAGGGGTGTCGAACTGATTTGGGTCGCAGTCTATTTTACATACAAAATGATAAGCAGTGACGGAAGTATAAATATCCCGAAGGGTTTCTAGACATTTTTTTATAAACAGAAAAGAGAGTATATTTTACATTTTTAAATATATTTTTCTCCTAAATAAGCTCAAGTGATTTTGATTATCGCTTCAGGGGTCACAAAAAATGAGGTTGAGAGCCGTATGCGGCCCGCGTGCCCTCGAAATTTTATTCGGACCTCCTAAAGACAAAATCCTGGCTGCGCGACTGTGTTACAATAAAAACGATGCTTATCATAAAAACCAAAAACCCAAACTATCTTTGTATACAGGAATCAAGATTACCTCATCAGTTAGTAAATTTATCAGAATACACAGTATTCAGAAAAGACCGACAAAATCCTGTAAAGGCAAGCGGAGAAGTTCTCATATTAGCAAAAAATACAACGCAAAATTTGGAAATAGTATTAAACACGAATTTAGAAGCAATAGTAATAACTACCTACACGCCAAAGAAAATCACAATATGTAACGTATATTTTCCGCCTAATCGTACATATATAATTAGCTAGTGTGTGTTTGTGATCTGTGTAACACTGTGACGTCATTTTTCCTAACGTTCTCGTGATTGGCTAACTGGGGACTCAAGAGACCTCAACTCTTGATTGACAGGTGTTTTGCAGATTTATTCTCTATGAATCAACGAATATAATTACATATAGAAATGTGTAGGATTTCGTAGGCATAAACAAGAAACTATAGATACTTCTATATGATTTGACCGATATGAACAATATTTTGCAAATTCATTCTCTAAGAAACTGCGAATTAAATAACATATAGAAATGTCTAGGGTTTCGTAGGCCTAAACAAGAAACTCTAGACACTCCTACATCCTATGATCGATATGAAAAATATTTTGCAGTTATATTTCCTAAGAATCTGCGGATAAAATAACGTATAGAAATGTCTAGGATTGCGTAGGCATAAACAAGAAACTCTAGACACTCCTACATTCTTTGAGTGATATGAACAATATTTTGCAAATTTATTTTCTAAGAATCTATAAATATAATTATTTACAGAAATATCTAGGGTTTCGTATGCATAAACAAGACACTCCAGACACTCCTATATCCTATGATCATATGAAAAATATTTTGCAGATTTTTCTCTCAGAAACTGCGGATAAAATTACATATAGAAATGTTTCGAAGGGTTTCGTAAGCATAAAAGAGAAACTCTAGACACACCTATATCCTTTGACCGATATAAACAATATTTTGCAAATTTATTCTCCAAAAATCTACGAATATAACTATAAATAGAAAACAACTATATATAGAAATGGTATAAAAGAGAAACTCTAGCCACGCCTATATCCTTTAACTGATATGAACAATATTTTGCAGATTTATTCTCTAAGAATCTACGAATCTACGTTTCGTAGGCATAAATTAACGTCTCAAATTATTTTTACTTTTAACAATACTATAAATGTAATGTTCTGAATAAAAATGAATCGTTTTCCAATTTTAAAAAGGTTCATGAATAAATAATCTAACAATATAATTAGCAAGTGTCTGTATGTATTGTCGTTAACATTATGACGTCAATTTTTATCATGATTGGCTAACTGGGGACACCCTGTCTATTGATTGGCTGACAGGTGACACCCTCTCTCGTGATTAGCTAACGGGTGCTATACTGTTCCATGATTCGCTGACCAGCGAACAAATTAAAATACGTTAAAAAATAAAACCAAATACACATACAAACAATTGAAATTTTTATATTATAAATCCGTCATTGTTGACGGGCAATAACCTAGTAGTAATATAAACCAACATGACATAGAGACACTTTTAGAACAACTACCACAGCTTTTCATATTAACATGAAACTTTAACGCTCACAATATTTTATGGGGACCAAACATACACAACAACCGTATGGGGAAAAAAATAGAAAAAATGCTAGAGGATGATCTAATTTTACTGTAGAACAACTCTCCAACTCATCTCTGCTCAAGAACAGGGAATTTCTCAGCTATTGAATAGCCCCGGACTTATTATGGGAAACCCTTCCGAACATGTCAAACGGTGGACATTTTCCGATACAAATAAAATTTCCAGAAATAACAGAAAATGAACAGACATAAAAAGACATAACATGACAAAATGGAACCTTAAAAATGAAAACTGGGAAATTTAAAAAAAAAAGCAAATATAAAGTATGATAACTATGAAAATATCGATGTAAATTTATTAGTAGGAATATTGGTTAATCATATAAATAATGCAGCACAATCAGCAATGAAACAAAAAACCTATCAAAATAGTAAAAAAAACTGTACCTAGGTGGAATGAGGATTGCAGAATAGCAATAAAAATATGAAAAAGGCCTTATATAATTATTTTTAAAAAAACTGTGGAAAATTTTATATAATTTAAACATAAAAGAGCAGTTTCACGAATAAAATTAGCAAAACAACATCTTGGCAAAATTATGTAGAAAAACTTAATCCTCCACAAGAAATTCGGAATAAAATAAGAAAACTGAAAGGTCAAAAAATATCAAAACACACAAAAATCCTCTTTAAAGATAATGTAGAAATAACTACACCAACAGAAATTGCAAATATTTTAGCAGATACTTTTGAATATAATTCAAGTAGCGATCATTATGACCCGGCATTCAAACAAATAAAAGATAATGTTGAAAAAGAAAAATTAACTATCAACAACCAAAACGAAGATGCAATTAACTGCCCAATCACGAAAAGAGAACTGGAATACACTTTAAACAACCTTAAAAACGGCAGCAGTCCAGGACCGGATGGAATCCCTTATGAGATTATTAAAAACTTACCTCCAAACACAATAAACTTCCTGCTGAAAATTTACAATAAAATATGGCTTCAAAATACCTACCCCGAATTATGGAGTGAAACAATGGTAATTCCTATATTAAAGCCAAATAAAAATAAAACTGACCCACAAAATTATCGGCCTATAACTTTATCAAATATTCTGATTAAAATCGTACAAAAAAATTATTAACAGAAGACTATTATGGTATCTAGAATCTAAAAATATAATAAATGAAGCCCAAAGCGGATTCATAAACAACAGATCAACAACAGACCAACTATTTTCCTTGAACACCGAAATAGAATATGCTTTTCACAATAATCCACACCTAATAGTTGTCTTTATGGACATAAATAAGCATATGACACAGCGTGGAGACGAAATATACTAAGAAATATGAAAAAATACGGGCTAGACGGAAATATAATACATTATGTGAACAATTTCCTAACAGGCAGAAAATTTAAAGTGCTGGTTAATAATTGTATTTCAGAAACAAGATTTCTAGAAAACGGACTTCCACAAGGCGAGATAATAAGCCCCACGCTGTTCATAATAGCGATAAATAAAATTGCAAACTATATCCTAAAACTTGTAAAAATTGCTTTATTCGCAGATGACTTAGTGATATATTTCAAAAATATAAATACAAAAAAAAAAAAAAATCCAAAAGAAAACTTCAAGAAACAATAAATAATTTACAAAATCAACGGGATTAAACTTTTCAACAGTAAAGACAAAAGCCATGCACTTTTCAAAACTAGAAAATATCAGTACGATCCAGAACTTAAAATAAACAATAGAGAAATAGAATATGTCAACAGTATAAAATTTTTAGGACTGATTTTTGAAAAAAAGTTAACGTGGAACAAGCACATAGCAAACCTTAAAAAAGAATACCCTCACAGATTGAATATACTAAAAACAATAGCAATTCACAATTGAGGAGCACATAAAGATACAATGATAAATATCTATAAAACGGTGATAAGATCAAAACTGGATTACGGGTGTATTATATATGGACAAACCGCCAAAACAAAGTCTAGTCCGGTTATAAGAATACTAAATTGCATATGAAAAATAAAAAAATGGCGGATGTGAACATCTGTTCTGTATGTGAAGATAGTATTTTAAGTGATACGTTCAACTTAATTTGTAGTGGTTCGTGTAAAAAGGCATTTCACATGACCTGTGTTAGTGTGAAGAAAAGCGAATATAATTCTATCGTGGGCAACAAGAATATCCTGTGGATTTGTGACGATTGTCTGGATGGTGGTGAGCAAAAAGTTAACAAAGATGATTTATATTCGTTGGTAAATTCTCTGTTTAAGACATTTCAAGAACAAATTACAGATTGCTTTATGGCAGGAAATGCCCAATTAAATAACGAATTCTGTAAATTAAAAGAGGAATTTCATAACCTAAAATCCTCAGTTTCCGAGAAGAAAATAAACGTAACCAAGCGTGGCCCTCTAGAAAAGAATAGCCAAACATCAGATGTCGTTAAATTGGCAATGACTAACGGCGAGCAAGCAAGTTTGAACATTCCAAGCAGACCTCTACAAAAGAATAGCCAAACATTAGATGTTGGTCAATTGGTAATGATCAACGGCGAGCGTGCAAGTTTGTACATTCCAAACCGTCCTCCAGAGGTCCCCACCAACGCCAACAAGAACAAACATCGAAACTCTGCAGATACAGGTGCGCCACCAGTGGCAAAAATTCAAACTACACCTATTAACAATGTAAGTGACAAATACGAGGATAATATTTTAATTCCTAACAAAGAACCAGTATCATCAGAAAACTCTGATGCTGAATTTAAGGAAGTAATTAGGAAAAAGAAGAGACGTAGCAAAATAATCATCGGAACGGGCAGTAACCAAGGGAACCTATCTGTTACTCCAAAATTAACCTGGCTATTCGTCTCGAGGCTGTGTCCAACGGTCACCGCTGATATTTTAAAATCACACCTGATGGGCATACAAAATACCACATTTTTCTGTGAAGAACTGAACACCAAATACAACACGTACAAGTCATTCAAGGTGGGTTTTCCAGTTCAATTTGAAAAAGAGCTTTTCGAGCCAAAAAATTGGCCTATTGGAACTTTCTTGAATACGTTCAGATTTAGAAACATGAGAAATATCAAGGACAATAACACACAACAAAATAATTTTTTAGGCAAAAAAAATTAAATATCATGCATCTAAATATTCAAAGCATAAGAAACAAATATGAGCAATTAGAACTCCTCAGTGATGAATATAAATGTGATGTGCTGTGTCTCACCGAACATTGGCTGATCCCCGGCGAGCAGCCTGTCCTGGAAAACTACTACCCCGGAAACATCTACTACCGGCGTGAGAAGACCGGCGGCGGAGCTCTCATACTTGTAAAAGAAACCCTATGCTCGAAACCAGTGGCCATCCTTGATACTCTTAGTGTTAACAGTGATTTCGAATGTTGTGCGGTATCGGTAGAAAATAATAACATGAACTTTATTATCTTATGTATATATAAAGCACCTAAAGCTTTACTGAAAAATTTCCTGTCTAATTTAGAACTTTGTCTAGATATCTGTCAGAAAAATTTTAAAAATTCTCATATAATTTTATGTGGAGATTTTAATGTTGATACCCTAGTAGCCAGCAATGCATCAAACCAGTTTTTAGACCTTTTAAAGTGTCATAATTTACACTTAACCATTAATGAGCCTACTAGAATTGTGAAGAATAGTAAAACGTGCTTGGATAATATCTGCATAAATTTTCCTGATCATTATAATTCTTCAGTGATTCACTCATCGATCTCAGACCATTCAGCTCAATTAGTTGCGATTTTGGATGTCGACATTAAACTCTCCACAGACTATTATTTCAGCAGAGTATTTAATAGTACTAATATTGATTATTTTTTGTATTTATTAAATCAAGAACATTTTGATAGATTTTATTCTCCTGTTGTGGACACTGATCTATTATTCACTGATTTTGTAGAAACTATTATGTACCTCATTGATGTAGCTTTCCCTTTGATAAAAAAGAGAAGGAATGTTTCTAAACAAAATAAGTGGGTTACAAAAGGCATAAAAATCTCCTCTAAAAAATTAAAAGAATTACATGCTTTAAGATACATTGATGAATATTATGATAGTTTTTACAAACAGTATCATAAAACGTACAAAATTGTAGTAAAAGCTGCAAAAAAGCTTTATTACAGTACTTCAATATCACAGTCCGACAATAAAACAAAGACTGTATGGTCTATATTAAATAAAAACGCTCCTAACAAGAGCAAAAAATCGTCGTCCGTTAAGGAACTAATTGTAAATGGTGAATCTATTACTGTAAAAAGTGACATTGTTAATAAGTTTAATTTCTACTTTGCTAACTGTGTTCATAACTTAAATGCCTCTTCAAATAATTCTAACAATTTCAGGATTTGTCAAAACAACAGGTCTATGTTTGTCACTCCAACTAATCCAGCGGAGATTTGGGACATTGTAAAAAACTTAAAAAAAATCAAAAACAGCTGGTTTCGATAACATGAATACATTTTTATTGAAAAAATGTTTACATATAATTATTGAACCTTTGACTCATCTATGTAATCAGAGTCTTGTCACTGGTACCTTTCCATCCATTTTAAAAACAGCTATTATTAGACCACTTCACAAGAAGGGGGATGTAAAAGAAATTGAAAACTACCGCCCAATCTCCATACTGTCAACCTTTTCAAAAATCTTAGAAAAATTAATGGTTACACGTCTAAATCAATTTATAGATAACTATAATCTTGTTCATAGCCATCAGTTTGGTTTCAGAAAGTCTCTATCTACAGAAAATGCCATTATCACATTATTAAATAATATTCACGCTAATATTGATAAGTCTTCAGAAACTTTATGTCTTTTAATCGATTTAAGCAAAGCATTTGACAGTGTAAATCATAAAAAGCTTCTTAATAAATTAGATAGTATGGGAATTAGAGGTGTAGCTCTCGAGTGGATTAAAAATTTCTTATGTAACCGCAAACAATTAGTTTCATTAAATAACTTAAAATCTACCGAGATATTAACTAATATTGGTCTGCCCCAAGGTTCAGTAATTTCTCCGCTGTTATACATTTTGTACACCAATGATCTGGCTAGTGTCAACACACAGGGTAAGCTCTTTACATATGCTGATGACACTGCTTTTGTTCTAAGTGCAGCCAACTCGAGGGTGTTGTCTGAATTAACCAACCAAGATCTAAGCGTTTTTAATGAATGGTGTAAAGATAACAATTTACTATTTAATGTGAATAAAACAAGCGTTATTCATTTTGAGACGAGAAAGTTTAATAGTACCTTGGACATACCTATCAGTATTGATAATAATTTAATTATTTCAACAAATGAAGCTAATTATCTAGGGGTTATTTTAGACAAGCGCCTCAAATGGCATCCACACATTCAAGCTCTTTGTACAAAGCTAGCAAGGGTATGCTTTTCAATTTACAGGCTAAAACAGGTCTGTAACTTGTTTGCTTTGAAATCCTACTATTTCGCTACTTTTTACTCCCTAGTTTCATACAGCGTAATGTTTTGGGGAAAATCTACCGAAACTAAAAGAATATTCTATATTCAAAAACGAATTGTTAGAACTATTGCGGGGGTTCCCAAAAGAACAAATTGCAAAAAGTTATTCAAAGAGCTAGAATTATTAAGTTTACCATGCATTTACATATACAAACATTTAATTCATGTATGGAAACATTTTTACTCGTTCAAAAAATTGAATCATTTTCACAACTACGGCACTAGATCTGACAATAATAAATTGGAAATTCCTAAACACAAACTTTCAACTTTTAAAAATTGTCCAAATTATTGTCAGATTACCCTTTATAATGCCTTGCCGAATTTCTTAAAAGCATTAATTATAGAAAATAAATTTAAAAACCAGTTAAAAAAATTTCTGATATATAAATGTTACTACTCTGTGGAAGAATATTTGTCAGATTGTACACAATAATGTATGTATTGCACCTGTATGACTTTTCCTATACATTTTGTAATTGTCAAAGGAATAATAAATTATTATTATTATTATTATTATTATTATTAAATTAGGTAGGAGAACCAAATCTACATAACAGGAGAAAAAGACTTATAATATCTTATACAATTGCAGTAGCATAAAAACCCATATAATATAGCAGCCAAATATATTTTTCAAAATCCATTTGAACCAAAAACAATTCACAACATTACAAATTTACAAAATAAAATAAATAGTCTATTAAACACTTCAAACACTTTCTATCAGTCCATATTTCAATTACAGTATCAATAGATACCTCCCTGGCAATACCATCCACCTGATATTAACCTTAGTCTAACCAAATATATAAAGAAAAACACTCCATCTGACGTCGACCAAAACAAATTCAAAGAAATTCAAGATGAACACCAATCGTATCTTTTCTACTACACAGACGCATCAAAATTTTCAAATAAAACCGGAGCAGCAATAACACATGGCAACGAAAAATATGTATATCACCTACCAGAACAAATAAGTATTCTCTCTGCAGAAGCCTTCAGCATTAAAAAAGCATTGGATATAATCAAAGAAGAGGGAAATATTATATCCAACTATATGATATGTACCGATTCACTCAGTTTCCTGGAAAATCTACAAGATCCTTTCAATAAAAACATGCAGATAAAAGAAATACAAGAAATGCTGCACAATATCAAACAAGAGATGGGAAAAAGAATAAAATTTATCTGGATACCGTCTCATTCAGGAATACAAGGAAATAAAGAAGCCGACAGAGAAGCCAAACAAGCCACAGAGGAGTTGAATCTTACAAACACGAAAATTTCCCCGGAAGACCTAAAAAGCCACTTACAAAGAATATTAGAACAAGCGTTAGAAGAAGAATGGAGAAACACTACCCAAAATCACCTGCGAAACATAAAAGAAGAAACAAGAATATGCAGAGCACAAGAAATTAGAAGACAACAAATAGGACTTACTAGGCTTAGAATAGGACACACAAATCTAACTCACAAATATATACTAGAAAAAACCAAACCTGCAAAATGTAGCACATGCAACACCCAGGTAAACGTACAACATATCATAATCGATGGTCAAAAATACATCACACACCGCAGAACACACAATATTCCAAATAATTTAAAAGACGCATTGTCAGACAATCACACACACCGTACAAATCCCATCTATTACCTAACCGACACAGAGTTAATAAACAAAATATAAAATCATAATTCATTTTACATATATATTAAACATAATCTATAGATATAAGATTATAGATATAAAATACACTATAGAATTCAAATAACATGTAAACTATGTAACTGCAGAAATGTCCTAACGGTCGAAGTGCCTTGATTTAAATAATAAAAAAAAAAAAAACGATGCTAGTATTTAAAAAAAAAAGATTTTGCGGCACATTTGGAAAATTTGGCGTCACACTAATGTGCCGCGGCACACCCTTTGAGAAACACTGCTTTAGGGGGTCCCAAAATTAAAAGAAAAAATTTAATTTTTACCAGTTTTTGCTTCTAACGCAGCACAAAATGTAAATATATTATTTAAAAAAATTTCTTAGAGGGCCAGAAAATATTTTAGGCTAGTTGGGGGGTCCCGAGTATAAAAAGGTTAAGAACCGCTGCTGTAGTAGAATATAGTTTTAGAATTTTGAATCACGTCAAAAATTTGAAACTGTAGTGAAAATCATTGAAATTAATTTATTAAATGCTTTTTAATGTATTATGAAATTAGAAATAACCGAAAATAACAAATTTACTGACTAATTTACTGATCTAAATGGTATCATTTAAATTAAATGAAAATAAAATGTTTAAAAATATATAACAAAATTGCACCATTATTAAGTTATTAAGCGATACAATTTTCACAACAATTTTATTTATAATTAAAATATTCTAGTAGACAGATAAAAAAATTGATGTATTGATTGTTACTAATTTTATTTCGTTATTTTTGTATGCAAAACATGTATTCTGTAGTGTCTGCCCTTGAGCTAAGTTTCCCTTACTGCGTCGTTGCAGTGCTACAAAAAACAACGCAATTGTGTTTCCATAAATTTTTTGCAGTGCGCTATTATTTTGTTAAATTAAGCTAAGTTTCCATTACTGCGTCGTACGTTTAATGTCACTGCGTCATGAGTTTTTATTGGTTGATTTCACATATCATGGTTTGGCAAATGAAACTGCAACAATACAGAATGATGAACATTGCTGAAAATTTTGCAGCAATTAAAAAACGAAATTGGGATTTAAAAAGAAACAGACTGACTTTTGGTTGTAGTGCAAGCAACAATGTTTTGAAAAGTGACAACCTAGCAGGGGCCGCCCGTGTATAGGCACTGCGGAACTGCAGCCCCCCTATTTTTGTCAATGTATAATATATATAATAATTTATTCATATTTGCTTGTAATAATGAATTTTATCGTCAAAAATTGTTTATACTCTTTATTTTGTATAATTTTTATTTTTACCGACCGTCAACATATATAAGGTAGGTATTGTGATCATACCGATTTTGATATTTCGAGATTTCGATGGATCTCCACGAATTGAGGTCCCTACATAACATTTTGTCTGTCTGTCCGTCCGTCTGTCCGTCTGTCTGTCTGTCCGTCTGTGTACACGTGTAGAGCAAATTCGGCTGAAAGGCTTTTTATGAAACTTCATATTTAAGCTTCTGCCATCAATGGCACGAGTTGATCAACTTTTGGTAAAAATCGGTTGACAAAAAATGGGAGTTTACTCGTGTCGATTTTAAGATTTTTGTGAATATTTCACAACAGAAAAATATTTCGAAAAAAATTATTGAACAAAAGTTGCTATAAAAGCAATAACTAATAACTTTTATTTGAGACGTTTTTTGATATTATGAAAATTTTTGAATAAAACATGTAAAATTTTTCGAAATTTTTTCTGTCTCAATTTTTAGGATTTTGTAGGTATGACCAAAAAACCCTTATACCGTCATTTGGTCGTCTGTCTGTCTGTCTGTCTGTCTGTCTGTCTGTCTGTCTCTCTGTCTGTCTGTCTGTCTGTCTGTCTGTCTGTCTGTCTGTTCGGTAAAAATTGTAGCCAAACGGCTAAACCTAGAGAGTTGAAATTTGGCATGCTTATACAACTCTTTGACCCGCACATAGGAAAAATACTAAAACATCTAAAAAACATACCCCCCTAAAAATATAAACAAATGCTCATCGAAAAAAAAATATATTTTTTTACAATTCTGTATAGGGTATCAAATGAAAGCCCTTGGTACGTGGATTAACGATCAAAATTTTATTTTTGCAAAATAAATTATTTTGACGCGATTTTTGCCAAAATTGTACAAAAAAAATTTTGTCCCACACCCTATAGCCCAGATGGTTTAAACTAAAAATCTGAAAATAATCTAAGTAATGTATACTGGTGTGAACCGGAATAGTACAACAGGAATTTTTGATCAGATTATGTTTTCGGAAAATAACGCATTTTTTGTGTTTTTAACTATAATATGTAAAATATTTAATCCGTTGTTTAAGACGGTAAACGAGTGAACATCTTTAGTCCAGTGGTAACGTTATCGCCTAGTATTGCAACTTACGAAGCGATAACGTTCGAACTACGGTTCGAATCCCGTCGATATTACTTTTTTTTGTTTTTTTTTTTTTTTTTTTGTTTAAATTATTTTGCATTTAATTTTTAAAAGCGTAAATTTAATAACCAGTGGAAATTGTTTAAAGTAAAATTTAATTCTGTTTCAATGTACACGAAATCAGAGGGGCGGAACTTATAACAACCAATGGAAGCCATAGGCGCAATTTTTAAAATATTAATGAACCTTTCTATATAAAAAAAAAGTACTGCACATATTTAGAAACCTAAATAATGGTATTAGGCATTCGAATTAAAATTAATAAAAACATATTTTAACATAAAATTTGTTTTGGCATCCCAAATAATCATCATTCACTTGCTAAATACCTGCGAAACCCTGAAATGTGTGAAAATTCACACTTCACATAATTTGTTCATACTTATATATAACGTTTCTATGGTCATAATAAATAATATCTGTTAGAAAATATTTCTACTCTGCTGCTAGAATGTATTTTATATAAGTACTTTACGATGGCGGTGGCCACAGCTGATTTTTTAAAAACATCTTGCAAGAAGCACGCGAACCGCCCCTGCAAGTTTCAGCACTAAGAAGAGCGAAGAACGCTAGCTGAACTGCACTTTTGCCAACTCATGGAAACAGAAAGGTGCTATATGTAGTCTTAAAAAACACTAAAAAGCACTATAGTAAATGTATAAAACACTAAAAAATAAACACTAAAAATAAATATATATTTTTTTAAATTAGTAATTTATTTAATTTATTATTTAATAAGCATATCGAATTAAACACAAAGAAAATCAGCTGTGGCCACCACAAGACCGACCGCCATCATAAAGTACTTGCTTAAAATACATTCTAACATCAGAGTAGAAATAACTTGGCCTAATATTTTCTAACATGACCATGGAAACGTTACATATAAGTATGAAAAAATTGAGACTCATGCAGACAGACATCTTGCTAAAAATAGTCAAAACATTATGTAGGGACCTCAATTCGTGAAGATCCATCGAAATGTCGTAATGTCAAAATCGGTATGATCACCCTTATAACGGGTGTTTTTTTTTAGAGGTATAGAACTTTAAATTGCAATAAAACAACGATGGATTATTCGATTGACATGAATTTTTTTTTATTCGAAAGATAATCTTGTGGCATTACATTAAATCATACCAACAAGACGGCGCAACATGTCACACAGCTCGTGCCACAATCGATTTATTGAAAGACACGTTTGGTGACCGCCTAATTTCACGTTTTGGACCTGTGAATTGGCCTCCAAGATCTTGTGATTTAACACCGCTGGACTACTTTCTGTGGGGCTATGTTAAGTCATTGGTCTATGCGGATAAGCCACAAACGCTTGACCATTTGGAAGACAACATTCGCCGTGTTATTGCCGATATACGGCCACAAATGTTGGAAAAAGTCATCGAAAATTGGACGTCCAGATTGGACTACATCCGAGCCAGCCGTGGCGGTCATATGCCAGAAATCATATTTAAAATGTAATGCCACAAGATTATCTTTCGAATAAAAAAAAATTCATGTCAATCGAATAATCCACCGTTGTTTTATTGCAATTTAAAGTTCTATACCTCTAAAAAAAACACCCATTATATGTTGGCGGTCAGTAAAAATTGAAATCTGAATTACAGCGCAAGAAAATTTTTTAAATGACATTTAAAGTCAGTAATACACAAGTAACCAAAATAACTAGATCTGGTTTGTCCTTACAAAAGTAAACAGCATATATAAATAAATATTTTAAATAATTCATTCATTAACCAGTAAAAAATGACTTGTATAAGTAAATATAAATAAAATTAAAATAAATATATTTGCCGGTCGCTATGGCGTAGT
This sequence comes from Liopterus haemorrhoidalis, assembly GCA_963971575.1. NCBI lineage: Eukaryota > Metazoa > Arthropoda > Insecta > Coleoptera > Dytiscidae > Liopterus > Liopterus haemorrhoidalis. The sequence goes on from OZ020615.1 coordinate 32,751,682, forward strand.
GGTCAGATCATTTGACTGCTAACCATGGGAGCTCGGGTTCGAATCCCAGTGATGGCATGCATTTGTTATAAAATTACTAATGTATCCATAATAAAAATAAAGATATCCTGGTTAATGGCCATCGTAGCAAAGACCAAAAAAAATATATAATTCTTTGGCTTTAAGAGGATTCTGCACTGCATGCCCAAGGAAATCACTGTACATATTTGTAAATAATTCATAAATACTAACGAATTAAAAATAATAATAATAATACAACAGAAGCAACAATTAATGTACAGTCTATTCTAAACGATTAGGCGGAACTTACTGGAATGTTCATTTTTGTAAGTTGTCATTACCTTTTTTTTATATATTGAAGTTGGCTTTTCCTGAACAAAATTATCAAAAGCTTCAATCAATCGGTAAAAGTAACTAGAATTGAAAATCTAGTTCCGCCTAAACCAAAGGAACAGACTTTATCATCTTGCTTGTATTTTTGTTTGATTTTGATCAATTGCATAAAAAAGGTAAAAATTGCCAGGATAATTTTTTATTTGTGAAAAATTCCATGCCTGAACGGGATTTGAACCCGATGCCTTAGCAACGCAGAGCACATGTGTTACCACTACGCTACGCCGGTCGGCAAGCAATAATTTGGTTTCTGAAGTTCTGTTTTTAAATTTTGCCCCCCCCCCCCGTCTTCTATTGATTTTTTAAACACTTCCCTCCCGTTATTACTCTTTCGTACTTTTGTGTTTTACCCCTTGGGGTGCAATTTCACATATTTTGCTTAAGGGGCTAAATTTACTACTTACGCCACTGCTGACACCTACATGTTAGTACACCAATACTCAGGGCTATACTGGAGGGTATACCATGATATATGACGTGTACCTTCTTCTTTGTTTCGAATTAATAGCGTATACTCTATGCTTGTGCGAGGTTGTATATTGACTCCCCCCAAATTACAGTTTTGTAGGCCAAGCACCCTCCTATTTATATAGTATATCAAACATTCCTGTTGATCTATCCTGTTCCTATCAATGTACATTATTAAGATGTTTTCAGATTTTTAGATCAATCTCTCTCTGGGATATAGAGTTGGAGACAAAAGTTATTTAACCCTTTTTTGTAATAATTGAGTTTATGGGAGTTCGACAGGTGTAAAAATAAATAAAAAAATTTATTTAACTAAGCTTGCGTTTCGATTTTTATTAAAATCTTCCTCAGAGCTGAAAAGATTTTGAATATAAATTAGTTTAAAAATTACATAGCTAATTATTGTTTTATTAGAATACATTGATAAAACTATAGCAGAATGGTTTGAGATACTAAGTATATATAAATAAATTATTAGTTTATAGATAGGCTATTGATGATAATCTAGTTAAATATTAAAATTAATAAAGTCAAATAATAAAACATAAGTTACGTAAAATTTAAGTTAAAATAAATAAATAAATAAATAAAATAAATAAATACATAAATAAAATTTTCTATACCTAGTTAAAGTCACTAAATTTGAAATAAAACGTTAAATAATAAAATATAATGATATACGTGTCCATAGTATTAAAGGTCGTTGAACTCAGTAATAAGAATGTAACTGAAAGATCTATTCTGAATTTGAAGTAATTAACAGGTAAAGAATTGCAACTAGTGAAATCTATACAGCAAATATTTTTATTAAAAGTTATTAAAGATATTACAATAGATGGCGCTCATCGTATTGTAATTAGTTTTAAAGTTTATTCTTTTATTGTCGCGTTGGATGTTGATAAAATCTGTCTCAATTTGTAATACGAAAATAGATCTGGTTACTTTGGTGACTGTTGTGGTGTAAACAGACTTTGGCGTATCCGTATGAACCAATACTATGATAATATCATAAATGTATTGTCAATATACATCATAAAAAATGAACTTTTCCTGTTAGTTTCGTATTACAAAATGAGACAGATAATACTTTCGCATATTAATCTTTTATTTAAATTTTTATCTCCATCAAGAATATTTGATTCATCAAAATTAAATTTATGGTTAGTTTCAAAAAAATGTGTGCTAAGTGCAGTATTTTCTTTTTTGTTCCTATATTTTTCTTGGCAACTATTTTTATGTTGGTAAATTCTATGTAAATATTGTTTAGTTTGTCCAATATATCCTAAATCACAACTCTTGCAAGGGATGTGGTAGACAACTGAAGATGTATTTAATTTAGGTGTCGGAACCTTTAACTGGGAATATAGTTCTTTACCAGTTTTAATATTGTAGAATGCTAACTATATGTTAAGGCAGCGTTTCTCAACCGGGGGGCCGTGAAAGCTTCGTCGGGGGGCCGCGAAGTCATATAAAATCGAAGCATGAAATTATAATAGAATAACGCTCAATTTTGCAAGATATGTATATTCATAAATATATGACATTTATATTCATTAAAATATGTATACCGTTTAAACTTAAATAAAATAAATTATACTTATTTTGACAACTAATATAAACTAAATAAAACGGTTTGCGTTGGAGGTACTTCAAGTACTTTTAAGTAGGTACGACTTGAACTTGCAATATTTTTTGTTATGCTCCAAGCTACTGTTAGCTAAAGAGTAAGGATGCGAAAGTGTTCAAAATGGAAAGCAACTTGGAACAATGGAACACTTGTAAATAAAAATACTTGCAAGCCATTATAGGTAATCGTAACAGATATTAAAAACATTTTTATGTAAAAGTTGTTTTTTTCAAAAGTTTTATCCAATTATACCCAACACGCCATACGTTCCTATATAAAAAATCGAAGTTATCCTTGATATCCTGTACTTCCGGTTTGTTCCGAAAATTTAAATACTACCATCCAATAATTTGGGTAAACTCTGGTCACCAAATTTTTTCCCAACTTGCTCACACATCGTCTTTTCGAGAAAAATCGTGTTTCCTCTATCTTGATACACATTGAGATCCCTCCCTCGCTCCCCCTCTATATATATAAAACTTCTCTGTTGATCGTCAAATTATAAAATATATATTATGAATTAATAAAATGGAGACGTTTCAGCCACGAAAATACATACACACGTCAAGATCCCATTTATATATATATATATATATATATATATATATATGCACACATATACATATATATAGGGGGGACGCAGACAATATTTCAGTTATTTTGGGGGGTCCCATGCCAGAAAAGGTTGAGAAACGCTGTGTTAAGGGGTTTAAATAGTTTAGCAATATTGAATGAAATGTTATCTATGTAGAGAAATTTTATCTATGCAGGGAATTCCCTTTTTTTTTGTGAAAATCCCTGAAAAACATATTTAAAAACACAAAAACTGCCTGTTTATGCACTTAAAATTTAAAAACTATATATTTTTTTGCGACGTGTTTTTTGAATTCTCTATATTTTTCCTCTATGTGTGTCAATGTTCAGCGGTTTTGTTACAATTTCTACCGTACAGATAGACAGACAAATAGAAGGACAGACAGGCAGATAGACCGATGGAAAGACAGACACATAGACGGACAGATGGATGGACGGACAAACGGACAGACAGACAGAAACAAAAACAGCTAGAACGTTATAAGGGTTTTTTTTTGTTTATCATGACTATAAAGCCCTAAAAACTGGTGTTTTTAGGGTTGTATATGGCCAATTGTCGACATGGGCATGGGGAGAGACAAGAAAAGAGTTCTTTTGGAGCTGTGGAATGGACATAAGAGAAGCAGCGAGAAAGAGAAACGGAAGAACGGATATAGTAGAAGAATTGAGAAGGCAAAAAAAAAAACAGACAGAATAAACAAATCGCGGACTGTGAAAAGTTATAAAGCGATAAGAGTCAGCGGAATTCCGAGATACTTCAAGAGAAAAAGAGGAAGATCGGGAGGTAGAGTCAGAAGGATATCGAGGTTGACATGCAGAAACGAAGAGAGGAACAACAAGTACTGGGCAAAGCCAGAGGACAAGCTTTGTAGAATGTGCAAGGATACATTAGAGCATTTAGCGAAGAGATGCAGAGATATGACAGTCTGGGAGGAAGAGATAAAGGAACTGATAAGTGAAGAAGGCAAGGGAGCAAAATAGGCGAGAGAACTGGGAGGCAAGAAGGAAGGAGATCGGAGAGGGTAGCCGGAAGGAGAATAGGAAGAAAGAGAGGGATACTGGAGAAAGAATAAAGATGTTAAATAAAAATTACTGCAATAATATTCATATTGTAATGTTATTTTATTTTTATTTCTTTGTAGTACCTACCTATGGAAAAAATATCTCTAATGAAGACCAGATCGGGAGATTGTCAAGAAGTTTTTTCACGTCAAACCCGATGGAATTCTGCGCAAAATAAATTATAAAGCTCTCTGATATTGCAAACGATGGTGAATATACAATATAATAAAATCAAGTATTATTGTAAAAGTTATATACGAAAAGGTAACTTATTTATGATTTGACCAAATATATGATCACAAAAATGAGTGAACAAAGTTTCACGTTTCTCGTTTCATGTTCCGCGTTCACTAGAAACTGTAAAATGTCAGCCATCTGCGAAAAAATATTATGGTTTATTTTGTTATAAACAAGAATCTATAAAATTTGATAACTCCGTATCAGCTGTGCCTGAGCGCAACAAATACATTGAGGACAACAAAATGATAAAAATAGAAGTTAATAAGATTCTACCATTCAATAGAACATAATACTAAATTTAAGTTTAAAATAACCTACTGAAAAATTCAAAATCTTTGATTTTAAAAAATCGTTTTCCGTGATATCAAAGAATGTGAAATTCACTTTTCTGATATATCTGAAAGTATATTGTCATAAATTCTGCTTTTGAGATTGTTAGAAAATTTATTATTTCTATAACAACGCCGATCGAAAAAACTTCCCCGAAACAAAAATGAGAAAAGCTATTTACTATGAGCAAACTTTAGAAACTTTCCACTCTCCGTAATATTAGCGAAATTAGGTAACTTCAGCAACTGTATTCATCATCTACGGGAATTTTCTTTATATTTTAAGTGTTATGTGTTATACAGTGTCGTGTATACTGGGTGTAACAGCAAAAGGGGACACCGTCATTATTTTCATTATTATTAAAGATCCAAAAGAATACTAAATAACAAAGTTGCAGTGACGGATTTAGGGGGGGCTGACTGGGCTACAGCCACGGGCCCCCGATATTTAGGGCCCCCAAATAATGTAATAAAAAAATATACTACAACTGAAAAGTTAATACTGAAAATAATTTATATGCAATTAAATGAAGAACTGAATTTGTGAAATTAAGAAGATATCAGCCTGTTCGGAGTGGCTCTACTGTATTTGGTCGATTGCACTTACTGCGTCGCTGGGCGCTGTTTGGGCTGCACATTGCAAGGTCACATTTGCAATGTTACAAATATGAACGTCACATTTAGTAACTCATATACAAAATGCTGTAGATACGTGCATCAAATACAAAAAAAATTAGGTTTTCCAGTTTTATTTACACTTTACGTGGAGGTAATTTGTGGTTTTGGATTTAGACGACCTAAAAAGGTATGTTTTGGATTTATATTACTAGAATTTGTGTAGTAGTAAAAGAAAACAGCTTTGAGTCTTTTTAAATTGTTTACTTTTAAAATTACGTTTTTTTAAAATTTCTTTCAGTCGCTTTACGTCGGTAGTAGTATGTTGCAGACTTTTAAAAAAAAATGTCTTTTAATAAGTAGTACTTTATTTGAGTTTTTGTTAATTTATGTAATTAGCTTACGGGGACGGGGACGGGGACGGGAAATTTAAAAAATATGCATTAAAAAATATTTTCATGGCTTTCATGGTTATTTCAAATAAGACACCCACTGCCTTAGGGTGTCTTATTTGAAATAAAAAAATAATAATAATAAAAAAAATTAACTACTGAGAACCGAGTTCATAAGTGTAGAGTACGCATACGAATACCACACTACACTCTAAACCAGTATTTCTCAAACCTTCGACAGTTGCGGACCACCAACGTCAAGAAAAACTTTTTTTTTGCGTAAACGCTCATTATTAATACTAATGAAATTTTGTGTGCGCGGACCACCAGTACTGACCTGCGGACCACCAGTTGAGAAACACTGCTCTAAACTGTAATGATTAAATGTATGCATCGTATGCAATACATGATTGCAACGTATAATTATACCATGTGTTCAAAACGAAATTACACAAGGGTGGGCTGTGGAAAAATAACATAATGTGTACTGCAAGTTTTAACTGTCATCACTGTTGTTATCATAAGTTTCTATTGAAAATTCAATGAAGCTACAATTATAATGGTTTTTACAATAGAACACAAAAAATTATGATTGAATCATATTTCCGAAACGGTGTTCGAGTGAACGGCGAATGGATTTACAGTGCGGTGTCATGTTTAGAGGAATTTCGGCTACAATTTCCAGATATTGCTTTCCTTGAAGCAGATTTTTACAGCGCACTTAGAAGATGTGTTGATTTATTCCAAGATGCAGGGAGCATTACTCATAGATATAGAACTGGAAGGCCAAGAGTTCGTACTCAAAATCCATTTGATGTTCGTCAACGTATGAACCATCAAAACCCACTACATCACTACGTATACACTGTCGCAAGAGACTGATTTATCATTAGGAATTTGCCATACTATTGTCAAAAAAGATTTAATAATTGTGTATTGCTAATGTATAAATTTGTATTTAGCTGGCTAATATGGTTGTATAGATTAATGGCCAATAAAACAATATAATTTAAAAAAATAAATAAAAAATAATGTCCAATTTTAATGATTACAAAAGCTATGCTTAAACGTTGGTCAATTGTTATATAAAGCTTGCAATAGACATTATTTTATTTTTCCATAGCCCTTTTGTGATTTCTTTTTGAACTCATGGTACTATTATACGTTGTGATTCAACCTATTGTTTGAATTACTTGATTTTTGTTTTTAAGTTATCAAAGAGGAATAAATCATGAATAGTAATGAAATATTTATAAATCAAATGACAATGTTAAAACTGAGAAATACGCTTTTGAAATTGAAAAAAAAAATATGCCAATTATCAATGTTTCTTATTCATATAATGAAGAATTGAATACGAAGCAAATGCAGAAAAAGACGCTAGGATTTTTGGCAAATTATATACATATTGTTAAAAAGAAATAAATAAAAAGAAGCTCTTAGCAGTCAAATAACGAATAAAAAAGATTATCAAAAACTTGTTGATTTTGATGTGATTATAAAACAAATATTCCCAGACATCCAGTATTAGTATGATGTTTTCCTACACTTATTAAATACCTACAATAATAAGTGTGAAAATTCACACTTCTAATATTTTTTTTTTTCTTTGTTAACAACATTTTTAATTTAATTGTTTGCTGTGTCATAAAAATATATTTTTAATTAATTGGATGCTGCATCATGTTCAAAATAATTTTAATTAATTAAAATTTATATGCGAACGCAATATTATAAGTTATTATTTCGGGACTAAATTTGTTCAACTTATAATTTGCAAAATACTAAGTAAACATTGAGTCATACATTTGGTTTAAAATTAATTAACATATTACTAATGTAAATGACGATGGATAACAAACTAAAAGCATGCTATGTTCTCTTGTGATTTTCTATATTGATATTTATAATCTATAGGCCGCAAGGTTATTATTTAAAGTAAATAAATTCAATATATAAACTGTTTTGTTTGTAAATAAACGGCAGTTGTAATAAATATAGCCAGTTTATTATATTTTCTTTAGAACAGTTTTGTCTAAATATGAAGGAATATGTAGCGACCGTAAAAAATAAATAAAGTTTTAGATATCTTTGATATCCTTTGTGACCTATAAATCACCAGCTATAGGTTTATTTAGTCTTGTTTTTCCTGTTGGTTTGGATAATTTGGGGCTGGACGTACCGAACGTCGAAAGAAGGTTGGATAGAGGAAACTTCAAAGAAAAATCCAGATAAGCCTTTTAATCAAAATTAATTGTGTTATTGTTTTTTTTTTTAAATTTTGAATATTAGTTGTATATATTTTTTTAATACGTATAGATTTTATTCGGAATGTGTAGGAATTTCGTGGCGCTGGTAAAATCGTTTTATCCAAATTTAACTTTAAATTTTACACATTTGTTTGCTATTCTTGATATAATTATTCTAAATTTGTTATTGATATTTATATATATATTTTTTTAACATTACGATTTGGAATTATAATAAATTATATTTGTTTGGTATTTACTATATTCAGTCGTTGTTATTGCCTTATGTCCCAAATATCTCATTTTAGGTTAGGTTCCGCCTAGTGAGACTGATTTAGTCAGACTTCGTTAAAATCTAGTCTGTGCGTGGGAGCTACTGGTCGGCCCCACGTTGGGCGCCAGAAATGTGACCTATAAATCACCAACTATAGGTTTATTTAGTCTTGTGGCTAGCCTTTAAACAGCCAAGACGGTCGTGCGGTTCAAAATCAGATGAAATTATAAAAAAAAAATAAGGGCGCCAACTGGTCTAAAATAAAATAATTGGGACCAACCAGTAGATCCCACGCACAGACTAGATTTTAACGAAGTCTGACTAAATCAGTCTCACTAGGCGAAACCTAACCTAAAATGAGATATTTGGGACATAAGTCAATAACAACGACTGAATATAGTAAATACCAAACAAATATAATTTATTATAATTCCAAATCGTAATGTAATATATATATATATATATATATATATATATATATATATATAAATATGAATAACAAATTTAAAATAATTATATCAAGAATAGCAAACAAATGTGTAAAATTTAAAGTTAAACTTGGATAAAACGATTTTACCAGAATGCGCTGGATTACATAATTTTCCCGGGTTGGTCGACCAGCGCCACCAAATTCCTACACATTCCAAATAAAATCTAAACGTATTAAAAAAATATATACAACTAATATACAAAATTTAAAAAAAAAAACAATATATAAACAATAACACAATTAATTTTGATTAAAAGGCTTATCTGGATTTTTCTTTGAAGTTTCCCCTATCCAACCTTCTTTCGACGTTCGGTACGTCCAGCCGCAAATTATCCAAACCAATACGCCAATGCCGTAAGCTGGCTCTGGATATTTCCTTCGACGCACCAAGAGGGAGAGAGAGAGAAAAGGAGAAATACTGGGAAGGAGAGCCTAAAATAAGATCATATCCATTAAATTTCGGTAAATGCTAGCGTTTTAAGCGCCGCATACAATTATACAAAAATATACAAGCAATACAACACAATAATTTTGATATTTACCTGAAGATGTAATGCGGCTCTCAGTAAAGTAAATTTTGCAAGTGACGATATTTATCCGAATAATTTCGTAGGAAAACAATGCCCTTCTTCACCTTTTTGTTCTCATAAAATCCCTATACAGGTTTATAAAATATTCTATACTCTTCGCAGTATTATTATTTTATTTTGCTCAGAACAAAGGTGTGTCCACTTACAAATAATTTTTACTAATAAATAAAAATGACTGTTTGTTACCTGTATATTATTGTGTAATCATGGTTACCGAAATTTATGCGATATTGTCTTATTTTAATAAAGTAGGCTGTTGTTCATAAGCGTACAGTTTTAAATTTGTTTACAAAATAAACAAATTTCTTTTAAAACGTTACACCTTCGACGCCCATAAGTTGTACTATAGATTTAGAACTAGAAAAAATTGATAAATCTTCTAAAATGCAAAATCTGTGGAATTCTAAAAGATATTTTAATTTACAATAAGAGTTAAGTTAAGTCGCGCCGGTTTGTGTTTAATTGCGATTCTGAACGAAAGTTAACGTTCATGGTGACGCTGAAACTTGGAAAGACTTAACGCCAGCTGAATTGCAGCGTTGAGAGATAACTTGTACTGACATTAACGTATTGTACCGTCTAAAATTCTACATTCTAAAAAATAATATAAATAAAATTTCATCAATCTTTATTAAATTTTTAGCGCACTTTAGCGCATTTGTTCATCCTTTATATATCTTCTTTCCCTTCTTCTATCCATCGCTCCCTTGGCCTCCCTCTTATCTTTTTGCCACCGATAGGGCAGACTAGTAGTTTTGTTGGTATCCTTTCCTGTGGCATTCTTACTATGTGCCCTAACTATCTAATTCTTTGTGTTTTACCATAACTACTGCTATAATATTTTCGTCTTATAGTTCCCTTAGTTCTTGATTTATTCGTCTTTTCCATATGCCATGTACTTGTTTCCCACGGAAAATTTTCCTCAAACTTTCTTTCCCATATCGCAATTGCCCTTTGTTCTGCAATTTTCAGTGTCCATACTTCGCTTTAATATGTCACTACTGGTCGAATAACTGATTTATAAAGCCTTAACTTCAATCCTCTTGATATACTTTTATTCTTTAGAAGTCCATTTAGTCCCTGTATACATCGTTCCCTTGCTAATTAATAGTCGTGCTTGTATTTCTTCTTTTATTTCCGGTTTTCTCGAAATATCAGTTCCCAAATAAGTAAATCTATCCACTACCTCAAAATTGTTAAATTTTCCTACGTTATTTTGTATCATTAAACTTCTACCTCTTACAATTTCTTGCTTAGGCCACGTCATATATTTTGTTTTTGATTCATTCATCTGGAAACCCTTATTTCTTGCTAAATAGTTCTAATTGTTGTACTGTTTCTGTCATTGTTTTTCCACTTCTTGTTTAAACACCTATATATATAATCCGTAAATGCCAAACACTGGTGCATTTGGTGGTACAATAATCCTGATCTGTTAATTTGGGAATCTTTTATACTTTTTTCTAGCATAAAATTAAAGAGTATTGTTGAAAGTGGATTGTGTTGTCTTAGCCCCAACTTCACCTCAAACTTACTAGATAATTTTATAAAATAAAGTAGTAAGCTTAAAAATCTTTATGCAACGAATTATTTATAACAATAATTATTTTAATGACTTTACAAATAAAATCACGTTGTGCAAAAATTCTGAAAATCACTTGGGAAAGGAGAAGGTAATATTCAGAAAATCAACTGGTTTGGGGGCTTTGCAATTAATTTAAAAATCAGGTAAAAACGAGAGAGCTAACAAATCAGTAAATAAACATGGGCTCGGAGAAAACATCTAAAAATCAATCTAATCAAGGAGAAATCAATTACGGGGAACTAAAAATTCAGAAAAAAATAAACTGGGGGCAGGAGGGGATTAAAATTCTAAAAATCACTTAAAGGAGAGCAGAAGTACAGAAAAAATAAGTTTTTTAATAAACAGTTTTAACCCCAAAACACCTCAATAATTTTGAGATGCCATATTGTAAATGCCATATATATATATATATAAAAGCCTTCTACCATAGTATGGTGTAGGCTGCATTTCTTTGTTTTCTCCTTCTTTTAGATTCTATAATCGTTTTTCCTCTTTTCTCTATTATCCCTTTTACAGTTCTGTCCCATGTATTTCTTGGTTTTCCTATTCTTTGCTTTCTGTACGTTCTGGTCTCCCAGATCTGCTTCACTTGTCTTGTGTCTTGCAGTCTTTGCATGTGTCCCCACCAGGCCAGTTGTCTGTTTTCTATGAATTGTTCAATCGGTTCTATATCAAGTTCTTTTCTTATATCTGTATTTCTGATTTTATCCATCTTTGTCACACCTTTTACTCTTCTTAAATACTTCATCTCCAAAGCTTGTATTTGACTCTTTTCTCTTCTTGAAAGCGTCCAGGTCTCACAGCCAAAAGTCAGTACCGGTCTGTATATAGCTTTGAATACGTTTATTTTTGTGGTTCTTGTTATTTCTTTCCTATTGATGAGTTTATTCTTTATGTCAAAGTAAAGTTTTGTTATATTAATATATAATATATAAATAAATTAATATATACTTATACATTTAGTTTGTGATATTGTCACAATTATGATATAATTGTATGCTAATGTCCCAATTCCTTGAGCGGCCTTTAGGCCGTGTAGGTCGTGGTTGCTGACTTGCGGTTTTGGGAATTAAAGAATGTGCAGAGTGTTGCGTGTTTGTCAACATAAGTTTTGAATTACTTTCTAATGTGTTGATAAACATTATTCAATTGTGCCGACTATGGTCTTTAATTGCTGCCAACAATTACACAAATGAATAATGTTTCCAAAACAATTGAGGTAAGACTTGACGTCATAGTGTCCTGGTTAACAGTTATAAAATGGTCTTAGGGAATAGAGTCGTTAGTCGGTGATTCATTGAGGGTCAGTTATTCATTGAGAGTCAGTGATTCATTGAGTCAGTCATTGAAGTAGTTAGTTATTCATTCGATCATTTTTGTGCGCACGCTACCCGAGAACCAGCCCAGCTGTTCAAGTCACCAACCCGAGATGTGAGTGCCGTCTACAGGGCTTCTCCACGTGTCCGCCTCGTGCGGATACATGGTGTGGTTCGACCGATCCTGGAGAAGCCGGGGCAAGAACGGGACTGACATGAGCTACTAACAGTCAACACCAGCAGCTATTCTGACAATTAATTGTATTGTGTTGTAAAATTATTATAATATAATAAATTTTGTAGAAAAGATGTTCGTTCTTGAATCCACCCCGTGACAATATCTATTGCACTTGCCAGTATATTACAATATAATAATTATTTAATGGGACGATTGCTCCTGCATAGTTCAATAAGACTTCAATATATGGTGAATATTCAGTAATCTTTAACTTAAGGCAGCACTCAAGTTTCAGGTTAGTAAGATTACTTCTTAACTGACTCTTTATTAATTTCATATATGAAAAGACTTACTCACAGTAATATGTGGATCCTAAAATTGTCAGTAGTCATTTTTTTAAATGATTGAATGATTCTGGAAAACGGTTCCAAGCTTCGAAAACAACTTTATCTACATTTTGAAGATTGTGAATTTCGGTCCACTTATGCTGGGAAAATAAAATGCACTTTTCTCTTTCTAAACTTTCCAGTTCAGAATTAAGTTTTAAGAATATATTATTCCATAAATCTTTGAATTTCAAATCTAATAATTGAAGTTCAAATTGTACCTGATTAATCAATGGTAATGGTGATCAATGTAATTGCTGCATATCTGCTTCAATTGTAAAAAAAGCTAGTGTAGCTTTATATTTTCTAAACTCTTTAAATCTTTCTCTAAGAGCTTCTTGCATGTTAACAATAGTTTGTGCAAAAAAAAATTGAATTAATAACGTTGTTATTGTCCTTATGTTTTTGAAAATTAATAAAATGTTAAAATGTTTCTGCACGTATATCATTCATCAGAAATTACTTTTTCTAAAAGGGAATATGCAGCAACTCGGGGAATTACCGGGCGTGAATTGCACCGTAAAACATCCTGTATAGTACAGGCAGAAAGTTGAAAATTAAAATATAAATTATATTAAAATAAAAACCAGCCAATTTTCAAAGTAGACAGACAGACAGACAACAACTGATTTTTTGCAGATATTGTTTTATTATCATCTGAAACGTGTTGAAACTAAATATGAGGCAGAAAAAATTTAAACAAAACAGTCATAGCTTCTAATTTTATTAATGTAGATTTTCCTTATATATAATGACGTTAAAATGACTCTTATAAATAATATTCTTATAAAAGTGAAACGTTTCCATGACTAATTTTATTGGGAAATCTTGTTCTAAAGAATTTTGTACAGTTCAAACTTCTAGACATTATTGAGGAAATTATTATATGAGGAAACTTTTTTTTGTTGTAACATAAATTATAAAACAGGTATTTCAATATATTAAATAGTTGATAGTTTTATTTGGTGAAACGCGAATATAAGTTTCAGTGATTGTAACTTTAGAAATGGGAAACACTGAAACTGCAGGCAACATGCCGAAAAATATATTTGTGAAACTTAACCATGTGTTTCGTTTCAGAAGCTTTTATTGAGATATTTCAAGGTTTTAGTTATAGTTGTTTCCCCGTCACACTCCAAAAATCATCCAGTAGTTTATTTATTTTACATCGGCCTATTTCTGCAACAAGGCTAATCGCCGAATCATCCAATAGATACTATCAATAAAATTTAGAATTTGCACCTCAAAGAATAGCAATCAGAAAATATTACGAAGAAAAAAAATAACTGATTTCATAAAAAATTTATTCATTATTAAATATTAGATAGTTTCAAACGCCGCCCTTTAAAGGGCGTAGCTGGCCAAAGAATTGTTCTAGATTAATATATGCACAAATGTCTCAATGATACCCATTAGTTTTTCATTTTCGTTGATTTTTAAAACAGATAATCAAAATATAAAATTAGGTAAACAACAAAACTTTAAGAGCCGGTTTCTGAAAGCTTAGCCGAGTTTTAATCTTTTGGTTAAACTGGGTTACAATATAACAATCCAGGGAGGTAGTTTCAAAAACGCAATCGGATCAAAAATTCCTCTCGTACGTTTCCAACTCAGATCAATGTACATTATCTTTAATTTTTTCATATTTTTAGTTTATTATCCCAGTTTAGTTAGTCCTTTTGGGTAAAAGGGACTGGGACAAGAACTTTTTAAGCATATTTTTGGCTAAAATCGTCTTAAAAATTTACTTTTGGTTCCTTAATCTACGTCTTAAGAGCTATCTCTTGATACCATACAATAAACTTTTTAAAACGATTATTTAATGTAGTGGCAGCCTGTAATTGGATCCTTCTGTTGGCTGTCCATATATGTATTACAAATAAATAAATAAATAAATTAATAAATAAAAATATTTTTCTTTATCGACACATATAATCGACATTTTTTGAAAATCTGATTAAGTATTCCGGTTCCCATCAATGTTCATTATGGAGATTTTTTTTAGATTTTTAGATCAACCCCTCTGAGAGATAGGGTGGAGGACCAAAGTTTTTTCGCATATTTTTGGCAAAAGACCCATAAAAAAAATGATTTTTCAAAAATTAAAACTTGCCTGTTGATCCACGCATTAAGTGCTTTCAATTGGTATGCCACTCAAAATTTAAAAAAATATATATTTTTTTTTATTTAATACATACTTGTTTATATTTATCTCGTAATGTGATTTTTTATATCTCAGTATTTTTCCTATATGTGGGTCAAAGTATACCAGATTTCAACTTTCTATGTTAAGCCGTTTGGCTACAATTTCTACCGTACATACATACAGACAGACACATGAGTGACTTTATAAGGATTTTTTTGTGGTCATACCTACAAAACCCTAAAAATCACTCTATAAGTCTATGGAAAAAATGCGTAAAACAAAAAATATTTGTTTTCCTAATTGTAATGGTTTTTGTTGTATTAGTTTTGCTGTAAATCAATAATTAGTGAGATATTTCAAGTTTTTTTTTTATTAGACCCCAACCGCTGTAAAAAATTGAATGTCATATTGCCTATGTCCGAATCATGGTCCTGGTTTATCATGGTAATAAATTACACGAAAATGCAGACAGACAAAAATTTATGGTTGGAGTAAAGAATAGGTGACTACAAGGTTACAAATTTCTATACAGAGGGCAGCGCATAACAACTTCAATTCAAGGATTATCAGTGGCTCTACAACAATGGTTTCTGGTCTATAAACGCATGCACAATGATACACATTTTTAATTGGGCTAAAATAGGGGAAAATAAAGTACTATGCACCTAAAAACAAGGTAATTAGGTTAGATTTAGTTAGTAAAGTCCAGAATTGAGCGGAGCGAGCTACATATATTCTAGTTTAAATACAAAACACTATCTTAGGTAAGGTTAGATTAGTAAGAATTTGGTTAGTTTTGACATTTACTTTACATCCCCCAAATTTTCGCTTTTATTCAGATAACTCATTTAATAAAAATCCTACATGGTCAGGACTTTTTGTATTTGTTGTTACCTAACTAGTTATTGACATAACTAAACAATAATTAGGAAAAAATTAATTATTTTTATTCAATTGCAAATTATTTACAGAAAACATATTATAATAATATGTTTAAATTATTTTGACCAATATTTGACCAAGAAATGTTTGTATGAGCTTAACGTATTATAATTTGTAACTTTTCTAATTCTTTTTACTATTATTTTTAATCAGTTTATGTTTTTTATTCGTAGTGCTAATAAAAATGTTCATCTCTTTAAATGGGCAAGACCATTTAATAAAATAACTAGCGATACATTTTTACCAATATTTATCATAACGTAGTGCCTATGAGATTACTGAGCCAGAAATTAAGTCTCAAGAACGACACAAAATGCCTAGGATAGAGATGGGGTCCGCAAAAAAAAAATGTTTTTCAATTTGGGGGTCCTCGGACTACATAAGTTTAAGAACCCCTGGGTTAGAAGAAGCCGAGCGAAGCGAGCTACCTATCATTTAGTTTAATGGCAAAACCTAGTTAGATGACACTCACACTAATAATGCCACCTGTTTAGAATCACTGTATATTGAACAAATCACGTGTGTTTGACGTATGCGCAATCGGATAGTCAACTATTCTTCACTCCTATCAAATTGATTGTTTGATGGATATCCGGCTGAAAACCAGAACCGTGCTGCAATGAAGTTTGAAGAGAATCCAAAAACAGATATTGTTCGAAATGCTGAGTTAAATTACTAATTCAAGTAAGTTCACTGATGGAGATTAAAATAGTTGCATAATAAGACCACAATAGGAGAGTCATAAAACCACAACTAGGAAAATATACATATACTTGGAGAAAAACCCGTCATACAACGGGGTAAAAGTAATCACCAAATTAAAAATAAACTCTCGGTACAATATATGAACAGGCGTTTATAAGTCGTAACAACATAATTATTGCCCCTACTTGTGATGTGACATCCCTGAGGTGGTAAGACTTTTCAAAAATTCTATTCCTAAGTTTTCTGTTCCTGAGGCGTCCTCAATCGATTGAATCGATGCTAAGATATGTTACAGACTCGTCCTTCAAAAGGTTCAGAACCTCTTCATAGTATCTTCATGTCGGGGGCAAAGGGTATTGGTATAGTTAAGGACATTGCTGACTGTCAAACTGCTTCCAAATGTAGCCGTCACTATTGATTCATTGATGATGAGCTTATCTGGAATTTCAATGATATCTTCTCCTAAACATGCCGGGATTATAGGCATCTGCCTACTCTGCCTATTAGGTAATCCGGCACTGGTGAAAAACCACTGGTATGCAATACTCACGCAAAAACCGAATTGTGTTCAGTAGTAATAAAAGGGGTAAACTGAAAACAGTCATGTTTAGAACACGCCCAGATATTTAAATTAAACGTAATCAAACAAACTTTATTTTCTTGTCCCATTTTCCGACTCTTCTGGGAATTAAAGTGCGCGACAAAAGTTTTTAAACACATTTGAGCAAAAATCTCGTAAAAATATCGTTTGTTTCAAAAATAAAATTTTGTTTGTTAATCTACCTGTCAATTCCTTTCATTTGATACCCCACTCATATTTTTATATAATATACCAGTGGTTCTTAACCTTTTTTAAATGACTCTGGCGCAGGCAGATAGTCATACGAAACTCTAAAAACCGGATTATGTTTGTCAGTAAAAAACATCCCAATAAAAGTAAAAAACGATTTTGAAATTTTAAGCTACGATTCGGGTACCGATTTCGGAGTAGATAATTAAAATTTCGGAAAACTAATAACAGGGTCATGTTTAGGCTTTTCGAACACCCCCAGATATTGAATTACAACGCAATCGAACAAACTTCATTTTTTGTTTCATTAAGATAACATGGGAACTTTTTTGGGTCTCAGGTTCGCCCCCTTTTTGAATTTTCTAGGTTTAAGAATGTTCTCAGGAAACCGCATGCCAAATTTTAACTTTCTAGGTCACCGGGAAGTACGCAAGAAACATCAGGAAGGACATCTGACAGACACCTCAGGGATTTTATATATCGATCCATCCTAGGAAGATCGTCTTTACTCAATATTTATTTATTTTTTTTTAAATATTTAGTTACGACAATCTTCGTAGGACGGGTCGATATATATGGTAGATACATATATGTAAGTTTGTAAAAAACTACGAATAATTTAATACCAAGTCACCACTATCAGGGAATCCCGATGCAACAAAAATAGCTTGTGGTCAGTCATAATAAAAATCTTGTTTTGTTACTAAATGGAACTCAAGGCAAACTTCATCAGTCTCTTGCAAGATGTTGTTGATACAAGTTCTGTTATTATTATTTTTGCATATAACTCTGGGTTGTGATTATAATGCTGAAGATAAAAGAGCTCAGTGTCATTCATTTGAAGAATTGTCAAAGGCTGGTGAACAAACAGAATGGAATAAATTAAACGTTGTTGGTAAAGGAGAGTTTTTAACTGTTAACAAAGATGCTTTTTCTGGTGTTTCGAATGTTTTTGACTTACAAATCAAAGCAATAGCAAGTATATTGGAAAGAGGTACATTTATGAATATGAAAAAATTACATGAACTGCATCTGGATGATAACAAACTTGGAAGAATTACAGGTAAAAAATATATATTTTTTAAATTAAGTTTAATTAAACGATATATAACATTTTAAGAATTATATTATATTAAAAAACTTATGTAAAGTTTGAATTTTTACATATTTCAGGGTTTTGTAGGTATTTGATAAATGTAAGAAGCCAACATATTACTGGATGTGTAAGAATATTTGTTTTATAATCAAAACAAAATCTTCTTTTTTTTTGATAAACACTTTTATTCCTCATTTAATTTTACTAAGTTTTCATTTAATTTTTTTAAACAAAAATTAAATAATTTGCCAAAAATTTCATCGTTTTTTTTTTTCTGCATTTGCTTCGTATTCAAGTCTATAAGTTTATTATAAATGGCTTCATTTTTTTTCAATTTCAGAAACGTATTTCTCACTATTAACAATGTGTTATTATTTTTTAAGACTTTCATTAATATAAATGATTTATTCCTCTTTGATATCTTAAAAACAAAAATCTAAAGTAATTCCAACAATAGATTGAATTATAACGGATAAAAATTTAATAAAATAACTGAATACTACACATTACACTTTACAGTATAGAGTGTAGGTTGGTGTTCATGAACTCAGTTCTCAGCTGTTAAAATATTTTTATTATATTTTTAAGTGAAACACAAGACATACTATCTTAGCCATAAATACAAAAAATCCATAACATTATTAGCCATAATTTAGTTAATGAATTAAAATTTTTATTAATTTTGTCAAAAACACAAAAACTGTAATATTTTTCAAAAACTCCTCTCGTATGTTTTCGGCTCAGATCAGTGTTCATTACCTATGAATTTTTCAAAATTTTAGCTTAATTCGTTCGTGTACAGGGTGCGGGACAAGAACGATTTTAGCACTTTTTTGCCTAAAATCGTGTTAAAAAAACGTTCTAATTATAGAGAGGCCGCAGATAATATGTAAATAATTTCGGGAGGTCCCATGCCAGAAAATATTTAGAAACTCTGTTATAAAATATATTTTTTATTAAATAGTGCTGCATATCAACCAACTGTATTTCTTCTTATAATATCACGACACAATGTTCATTATAGATTTGTTCAGATTTTTAATTCAACCACTCTGGGAGAAAGGGTGGGGGACAGAAGTTTTTGACATACTTTTGACGAAAAAAAAAAAAAAATAGATTTTTCAAAAATAAAATTTTGCTTGTTGAGCCACCCTTAAGATGTTTCATTTGATATACCATTACAATTTTTAAAAAAATGTTTATTTTTTTATTAAATACATATTTGCTTATATTTATTTATTTTATTTTTTTCTTAACTCTGTATTATTCCTATATGTGACGTAAAGGATTGTTAAGTATGCAAAATTTCAACTTTCTATGTTATACCGTTTGGCTACAATTTCTACCGTACAGACAGATAGACACATGAGTGACGTTATAAGGGTTTTTTGGTGGTCATACCAACAAAACCCTAAAAAGTTGATTATAAGTTTCTGAAGCACACAGATTATAAGAAGTATTGCAGCGAGTAATGAAACGAAGGTATCAAATTTTTTTAAAAAGTACCACAAAAGTACCAACATAAATTGGGAGCTATCAGTCTAAACTAACCGACCAAATTTGATCTATTTTGATATCTAAATTATAAAAAAAAAAATCGGGTGAATTTTACACAATGGGAAAAAATCCCTAATTCCTAATTCATTCTGGAATAGCCATCAGTCTCCCTATACATTTGCATAATTTGAGATACCAATTTATGGGACACGCCAAACCTCTGCCCTATTCTATAGTAGCTATACTAGCGTCGGTGAATCAATGCAGTTACGTCACAGGACGTAACAAACGATTGTATTGTCTGGAACAATGCAATTGTTTGTTACGTCGTGTGACGTAACTGCATTGATTCGCCGACGCTAGTATACAACTTTCTTCCATAAATACTGTTGCTTGAGCACATTCATTTTATCTTAAATTTCTAGTTTCACGATGCATAATAATCAATAAAAAAGAAAACGTTAAAAATTCTGATCTCACAATCCACGCTTAAATCAGAAGTCCAATGAAAATCAATTTCCTATGCAACAAATTTCTCAGCTGTCCGTAAAAGCAAAAAAAAAAAAAAAATGAATTCAAGTAAACGGTCATAACCACGAACATCATATACAAGATTGTTTTAAAATAAAGTTAAGTACTCGAAACATTAATTTCAATTACGAGATTTTTAATATTAGTTTATGATACTTTAATCCCTTGGAGCAGTGTAGATTATAAGTGTACAACACAGCTCTAATAGATACCTAAGAAACCCTGAATGTATGCAAATTCGTACTTCACATCAATATTTTTATTTTTCTTACCTAACAGTCACACATGAATAACAACATTGTTAAAATCGTTATAGAAGTTAATTAATCATATAATGGTTATAAAATTTTATAATTTTATTTACATTAATTTTCATTAAAATGTTTTTTCAGCTCACAGTTTTGAAAATCCAGTCCTGGAAACTCTATTCGTCTATAATTGCGAAGTTACTGATCTACAACCACAAATTTTTGAAAATATTCCTAATCTCAAATATGTATTTATGTACGGCAACAAGATATCATCAATAAGAAAAGGAGTCTTTAACAACCTTCCTCTACGACAGGTTTCATTAAGAAAAAACAAAATTCGACAAGTGGAACTAGAGGCATTTACCAATATGTCCAATTTGGAATTCTTAAGTTTAGAAGAAAATGAACTGACATACTTTGAAACAAATTTAATTGTTGGTTTCAATTCAAAACTAGAATATTTATATATAAATAGGAATAAGATAAGTGAAATTAGAAGTGATATGTTTGCTACAGTACCTAATTTAAAAGTGTTGCTTTTAAACATAAACCAAATCGAGCATATTGGAGAAAAATGTTTTGCCGACTTAAAGAAATTGTTTCTTTTAGACTTATCTAGTAATAAAATTAAAGAAATTCGTCCAGATGTTTTCCCAGCAAAAGATTCATTAATCCAGATATTATTTTTACACGAAAATCGATTAACTTTTATTTCTTCTGGTGCTTTGGTGAGACTTCCTAAACTGAAACAAATATCTGCTAGTGGCAATCCTTGGCAATGTTCCTGTTATGATCATTTTATAAAATGGTTGCATGAACAAAATATTAAGAAAATATGTGATAAAGAAATTAAAGATGGAGAAAGGCCAAGTTGTCTTGTTCATCTTTCATATGAAAACTGTGTTTATGACTTGGAAAATAATTTGGAATTGATTGAATATTATGAAAAGCAAATTAAAGATTATCCAAAACTTCCACCTGTTTGCAATGTTGATGGCCATGAAGTACCAACTTGGGGAGATTAATTGGAAATTGGAATATTTAATTTTGTAAACACTTGTGAACTATAGAGTTGTTTAGGTGTCAAAACCTCCCATTATCCTTTTGAGAACCATTATAATATTAAATCCAATATGCGCATGCATAAACCACCCATTGGCAATCCATTTAACTTCCCTCATCAACCTGTATTGCCATTAATAGTCTATTTAAAATACCTTTGTACGACGTCATAATCATAGAACCGTAACAAAGATATTAAGCGCCTGTGGCAAATGTCTAACTTGCGCCCCCTCATACAGGCCACTACGACAACGTGACGTTTCGAGTTCTTATCTATGGCAGGCAGTCTAGAAATAGATACCTACCTTCTCTAACCCTTTACGCCTATCTAGGCGTTGGAAACTATTTTATTTTATTTGAATATGCACATCCCCGATAGCTTCCGTATTTCCGTCGGAAAAAGATCTTTTTGTTGGTTGACGACGTAGCCAGTTTTGCATCCATCACTTACTCATTAGAGACAAATCGCTTGCCTGCCAAGAATGAATGATACTAATGTATGAAATCTCAGCCATTTCGTTCACAGATATTCCCTTATTGTAGCAGATGAGCTGCACAACAAATAAATAAATAAATAAATAAATAAATAAATAAATAAATAAATAAATAAATAAATAAATAAATATAAATTTTCTAGCCAGAGAGCCAATACACATATCTTACATTAGTTAATTTATGTCCACATATCTACATAAAACATAATAACTACATATACACAAAAATATAACAAAATAATAAAATATAATAAACTATACAATTTGTTTAAGGTATTCTTTAAGTTTATTTTTAAATAGTTTCACATTCGTACAATTTTTTATTTCATTTGGTAATTTATTATATCTTACAACTCCTTTGTCAAAGACAGAGTTCATAGTTGATTTCTTGTTTTTGACTGAAATATGTATGTTATGTTTTCCACGCGTATTATAACTATGGATCGCATCTCTCTTAGTATTTATATTATCAAAACAAGAAGTCAACAAACCATGGACATGTTAAGATAATTCGCATTGCCTTATTTTGCAACACTTGTAGTTTATACTTTTCCTTATCGGTAATTGCATACAACACAGTATTGCAATATAGAAACTGCGGTTCACTTATAGTATTATATACTAATGATCTTGCATATAGAGATAAATTTCTAAATATTCTGTTTAGAATACCTAATTTCTTTCCAATTTTTTTTAATTAAACAATTTACAATTGAACTAAATTTAAGTTTGTTGTTAATTACAACGCATCATTTATATATACAATGAATAAAAATATACCAAGAACACTTCCCTGAGGAATACCTAATTCATTGCATATTGTGTCTGTCAGTATATTATCCCAAAGCACTATCTGCCTACGAAAAATTTTGCACCTTCTGCCTTGATCCTTGAATTCACAGCAGACGCTGGACATGCAACATTCAGTAAGTTTGGCACGTTCATTCTGGAAGATTTTTTACCAATCAAATACTGATCTGAGTAATAAATACTCTTCTTAAAACTGTTTTTGAAGTTTCTAATAAAATTCCGATACACTCAAGAAACAATTATTTATAGCATAAGCTAACATGCCTATTTTAATTGGTACAAAACCTATTTGTAGTGGTTCTTAAATGCAGGTCAATGTTGAACCTCCTTATATAAATTTCCCATATTTTTCATAAATTTACTCGTGAGAAGTAAAATACAGAATGTTGTGGACCGAGCAAATTTTAAAAATGACTTGGGAACGGGGGAGTCAAATTTAAAATATCAGTTGAGGGCGAGGGGGTTCAAAATTCAGATAATCACTTGAAGGGGAGAGAGGGGAATAAAGAAAGTAACTCGAGGCCGGGGTGTATAAATTCAAGAAATTACTGGGCAAACAAAAAATTTGCGACTCTGGGGAGTATCATTTTCTTCACCACCCCCAAGTAACTAGGCCCGTTACTAGATCATTTTTAATGGGTTAACCGTTTCCTTACCTCCTACTACCGTGAACTTAGTAATCGTGAAGTCCTAATTTTGCGTTGCTAAGATCTGTGTTGACACAATATGGATTCTAGATTGCCTCAAGGGTGGAACCAGAGAAGGCGGCAATGGGGGCGATTGCTCTCCCCGAAGAAATTTTTGAGCGAACCTATAACGTACCGCGTAGTGCAACACGCCCTGTAACATTTTTGTCTAGTTTGGACGGTATCACACGCGTAAGCCGAGCGTTTCATTTCTCGCTTGTTGTAATACCATCTTATTTACTTTAGAAATACTGACATATAAAGCAGCTGCAACTCTAAAAAGTTAATTAACAATTATTTGTAGAAATATATTCAAGTGAAAAGACCATAGATATAAACTAAATTTTATATTTACTCACATCTCTGACACATTTCACATCCATTAAAGGTCCACCATTGTCTCGCTCTCTTTCAAAATAATTAATAAGAGACAAAACCATCCTTTGAGCACGGCTACTAAGAGTTTTGGGCATTTTTACTTTTAAATTACAAATATATTTAAAAAGTATAAAATATAACCTCACTTAATTTCTCACTAAACGTCAACCTGACGTCAAAATAACGATTGAACTATCCAATTTAAAGCCGACAACATTGTATAAAATTACCAACATAAAATAAATAAATGTACTAACTGAGTTATGGATTGATGTTGATTAAAACATATCATAACGTTGGTACTTAAATAAACCAAGTGTGACGTCATCTCACGTTTATTGTGAATGTAGTTTAGGAATAAATTCTAAAGCAATCTTAGTCCATTCATTTTCGATCTATTATTTTATTTTATTTTATTTAAATACGCACGTCCCCGGTAGCTTCCGTATTCCCGTCGGAAAAAATCTTTTGGTTGACGACGTAGCCAGTTTTGCATCCATCACTTCCTTATTAGAGACAAATAGCTTACCTTCCACATCTAGTTTTCTGCATTCTTAAAATCAGCATTTTATTACTCACCGTGAGTTCGTTTGTACACGACGTTTACCTGTTTTTTTTTTTTTTTTTTTGCCTGTTCTTCGCTAAATTGACAATATCCGAATGATAATAAGACCAGTGATTCCAATAAGCGGCGTGCACTTACATATACATATATAAAATATATAAAATTTATTCTTGCGACAATATAAAAAATGTTATTTAGTTATTGTTTTGTAGAAAAATAAACATTAATTTCTTGGGAAAGTTATCCGATTAGTGAAAATGGGAGGGGTTTTAAATATTGTTATCTTTATTTTCAAACTATATATCGCTCCCCCCTTGAAAAAATCCTGGATCCGCCTATGGATTGTCTAGATCAGCATTTCTTAATCGAAAAGTTATCGCGGATCAGTAAAATATCTAATTTTCTATCGCGGACCTCTAGAAATAATAATGAAGGTACAATTTATTAAAATAAATAAAACAAATGTATGATAGTATTTAAAAATTTATTACATATGTATACTTCACATATTTCTCAATAATAAAAAATAAGAAAAATTAATAAAAATCACAGAAAATCACAAAAATAATCAATTATACTTTATACGCTGATGAGGCATCACTAACAGTCTCAAAAGAAAATAATATAACAACAGAGCAAAAATGTAACGATATTTTAGAAAAACTTGTATCATGGTTCAATTTAAACCATCTGTACCTAAATTTGGATAAAACTAATTATATAAGATTTCACAACCCTCAAAAAATTTCCGACCGGTATTAATGTGAAAATAAATGATACAATACTAGAAAGAACCACGCACACTAAATTTTTAGGTACATTGTGCTAAATTGACATCGCAACTCAACTCTACGTGTTTTCTTTTTAGAAACATTAAAAGAATATTAAATATCGGTCAATTATGCACATTATATCATGCACAAGTCGGATCTCGCCTACACTATGGCATTTGTATCTGGGGATCCTCAAAAGCGGTTACGAAGATTGCACAAAAAATAATTTTTAGATGTATAGCTAAACTTAAAAGATATGAATCCTGCCGCGGAACATTTAAGAATCTAAAAATACTAACAGTCACCTCCATCTACATTTATAAAATGTCAGTTTACATATATAAAAATTTAAAAAACTACAATTCAAATCAAGATATTCATAAATATGATACTCGTCAAAAAAGAAGCTACGAACTCCTTTAACAAAGCTGAAAATTGTTGAAAGTTCGCCTGATTTCATGGGGGTAAAATTTTTTAATAATCTGCCTAGCAGTATATCTTTAGCTGAGAACCTAAAACGGTTTAAAAAAACATTAAAAGAATTCCTCCTGGAACATTCCTTCTATAAACTGGATGAATTTTTTAATAAATGTAAACTTTTATAATTACTATAGCTTATAATTAATAATTAGTATACGTAAACAATGTAATAGCAATAATGAACAACTAAATCTAATTTTCATTGTTGCTAAAGGCATTTTCGTATTGTAGATTGTACTTTTATACTAGTTTTTTAATTTTTTTTTTTTATATCAATTGTATGACTTGTTCCATATGTTCTGTAAAAAACATCTAAGGAAATAAAATATTTTGTTATTATTATTATTATTATTATCATTTATAATCCTTTCGAGAACCACTAAAATCTTGCTACGGACCACCGGTTGAGAAACCCTGGTCTAGATTATAGAATCTTGAGATAAAGTTATGAAATGTGTAGATGGTAATACAGGTCATGCAACTTAATTTAGGACCTAACAAATAATTATTCTATTCTTATAGAAGACTTGTTTACAAACAGGTGTTCTTTTTTTAATTATATATTTTTTAATAAAGTCCTGTAATCGTATTGTAAGTATTATAGTCACAATGAAATATAATTATTAATAAAGAAAATTTGGAATTCTGCTGTTCTTATTCTAATCTAACAAAATCAAATGTATCTAGGAACAGATAAAAATCATTTTTCCACTCTCTACATAGTAAGTACATTGTTATAACTTTGATTTGATGGAAGTAGATACACATTACCGAGGAAGCTTTGGTTACTATTAACAACGGGATGTAAATAAAAATTTACCTTCCCCGGGGAAGTAAGTGAAAAAAATGAAACAAAACCTAAATTTGTATGCCATCTGGTAACGTCTCTTTCTCCGGCACGAGGAAGGAACATGCAGCGTTTGTAGTCTCATCAATTCACATTTCTCTTTTACTTTAGTTCAAATTCGTTTTACAAACTTTTGACACAATGCTTTTAATATTCACGCTTTGTTTGATGAAAACCATAGCAAACGGCCACATACATACTGTTATTTCATTCAATTAACTAAAATACATTAATCAAAAAGAAACTATGCAATTAAAAATAACTTTGAGAGTGAAAAATATATTATAAACAATTAGGGAGGTAAATATTTACCATTCTCGGACTTTATAATAGCCCACAGCCTATTCTTTGGATGCTAGCTCTCGCTCTAGCTTGGGCGCAAAAACGTCCTCGACTGGTAAATATAACTTTCCTCCCTTAATGTTTAAATAACTATTATGTGAGGGTAGAGCTGTTTTGGATACCGGAACATGTTGGTATTAAAGGCAACGAAACGGCAGGTGCAGCTGCAAAAGCCGCCTCCTACAGACCTATGATCGATGTGAGTTTCATTTTTCCAGATAACGCAAAGAGTCATCTGAAACACCTGGTTTTAGACATGTGGCAACATGAGTGGAGACGCACACAGAACGTTAAGTTGCAACAGATTAAGGGTGACGTTAAACCTTGGGGTTCTTCCTGCAGGATTAACCGCAGGGAGGAAACTGCCATCACACGCCTCCGTATAGGTCACTGTTGGTGGACCCATGGACACCTCCTTCGAGGTGAAGAGTCCCCTATCTGTGAGACGTGTATCACAGATTTGTCCTAGGGTAAATATTCCAAATGGTATCAGTCTTTAAGAACAACCCCTCAAAGTGAAATACGGCTCTACCTACCTTTCTTCTGTTATTTTGGGTTCGCGATCTGCACTAGAGTAACTCGCCTGATTTTAGCCTGCTCACAAATTAGTCTGAGGTTGTTCGGCCTCCTTTACATAGATTTTATTCCCGTCACGTGCGGGGGGGTCACACGAATCTTTTCGTTGATCTTGTCGACGTCCGGCACCTTTCTCATTCGTACCCGAACGGTGCGGGCGCCACAATATTTAAATTGTAACAAAATATACCCTATAAATAATATATGTTTCGATGTATATACAATATTCACGAAGACAATGATAATAATTTATCCAAATGTACGACACTGAACATCTGTCAACTTGGACTAAAAACAATATTTTTACATTGTAATACGGCTGATTTTCTAAACCAAGAAGAAACAAGGACAAACAGCTCTTATCTTCTTACTCACAGTATTTTAAGCTGACACAGTCTGTAGGAATGTTTAAAACAGCATTCGATTGATAGATAAAATTGTATAGTTTTGTTATACTTCTCAAATTCATGCCGATGTGTGATATTTAAAAAACAAATTTATTATGAATTTTTCCAAAAAAAATAACTGAAATAATAAAAATCGATTGCTAAAGTTATCGGTATCATTAGAAGCGGGTAAAAATTCTCTTTCGATTCTATTACGGAGATTTTAAGTTAATATGGCATAAAACTTGTCAGCCAGTATAGGGACGTGCATTATTCCGCTGAAAATTGATCTTTTTGTTTTGTTTTGATAAATCTGTTGTTTTTTTTTTTTGTTCATTTCGATCTGAAAGTTAGCATTCGTTCATAATCCGTAACGCAGAAAATCTGATAAATGATTGAAAAGTGCAAAAATGTTCTAGCAGAGTACTAGGAAGTTAGGTTCCATGAGGTTCCCATTTTGATGCAATGATTGATAGTTAGTTTTCGCTAAATACGCCTCAGTAAAACTTACACTTTCAATATTTCACAAAACAATTTTCTAACTCAATTATGTATCTTGTAACACCTATATTAATATAAGAAAATAATTTCTCTGTCAAAATCATTTCTCCTGTAGAGCATAAAATATAATTTCAATTGAAATGTGTTGAAGCGAATCCGCTTCGGTCTGTTAAATATATAAATACAAAATCACATCTCGCGATCAGTTATCTTACATACAGCAAGGTAATATGACAAGAATACAGTTTATGTTGTTAATTACGTGTGGATTTACAGTTAATAGTTTACGTGTTAACAGTACTGGACTGTCAAGAAAATCCAATGAAGCAAGTGACAAGCAGTTTTTAATAAGTGGGGATCCCAGTAAAGATGGATTTTTACAAACAAATAATCAACAATTTGAAGGTAACGTTATTTTTATATACGTATTCGTAGGATGTTAAAAACGTTCAATATTATTTGGGGAAATGAAATGAAGATGTATAGTACACAGTATAAATTTTTATGATTTCATAGGTGTGACAGAAACCTTTATACCCAGGGGTGGGATGCAGCCAGTTCGGCAGAATTTGTAATATTTATTTAGGGAATTTATTGCATAAAATATTCTTTATTATTTTTTTTATTTTTTTTTCTGTATTGTTCTAATTATAAGCAGTGTTTGGATTACATGCATTTTGCATATTTTTGAATATTTCAACATATTTAAACCAAATTTAACCAAAATGCATATTTGGCAATGATATTATAATCCGTCTCAATTTGTAATACGAAATTACATCTGGTTACTTTGGTGACTGTTGTGATGTAAAAAGACTGGCGTATCCGTGTGAATCAATACTATAATAATATTATAAATATATTGTCGATATACAACATAAAAAATGAACTTTCCCTGTTAGTTACGTATTACAAAATGAGACAGATAATATATATTACATTTTGAAAAACGTTCCTAGATCTGCGTGATTTTGGTGATTGTTTTGTTGTAAATTAATTTTTATGGAACCATGTGAATTTGATAATCAGATTTTAAAATTTTTGGTTAGATTTTATTTTATTATCTGTCTCATTTTGTAATACGTAACTAACAGGGAAGTTCATTTTTTATGTTGTATATTGACAATACATTTATAATATTATCATAATATTGGTTCACACGGATACGACCAAAGTCTGTTTACACCACAACAGTCACCAAAGTGACCAGATCTAGTTTCGTATTACAAATAGAGACGGATTAAATTAAGGCTAAATTCATTCAGAAATTATAAATGTCAGGTGGTCATTAATGTCAATTATTTGTCAAATATTTTAAAAGGTGCCATTTAGGACTACCACTTCAAGATGATATAAATATACAATATAAACCAGTGGCGAAGGGAAACCTCCGCTAGACTTGCCCTCCCATAAAAAAAATATTTAAAAAAAAATGTAAATTTAAAAAAAATATATATTTAAATATTTAGATAAATCTTCAAAAATACATCAAATTATGTTCTATACAAATTTTTGTCCAAGGCTTGCTTTACTAGTTACGAATTAATTATCATGACCATGGAAACGTTACATATAAGTATGAAAAAATTGAGACTTCAATAATTAAATAATTAAAATTTTAAATAATTTTACAAAAAATTTTCGAAATTTTTCGTTTTATCAAAAAACGTCTCAAATAAAAGTTATTAGTTATTGCATTTATAGTAACTTTTGTTCAAAAATTTTTTCGAAATATTTTTCTGTTGCTAAATATTCGCAAAAATCTTAAAATCGACACGAGTAAACTCCCATTTCTGGTCAACCGATTTTCATAAAAAAACAATAGGGTTCTTCCCATTTAATAGGAGAATTTTTTAGTACCAGAACGAACTCTTTAAGTTAAACCGTTTTTGAGTTATCGTGTATAAACACAGACACACAGACACACAGACACACACACACACATACGGACGGCACTTCGAAAATAGGTTTTTTGGATTCCCTGGACCATGAAACGTGGTCATCCGTCAAAATCTCGACATCGAAAATTTTCGCGATTACAATACTTGCCCCTTATATATTAAGGTCGGGCACGTAAAAAGAAGTTTTCCTCCTATAATCTGTTCACTTTTGTAAGAACAAACTAAGAGGAAATTTTGATTTCAATAGTTTGCACCTTTGAAATTGTATGTCATGTTAGTATTAAAAAAAGGTAAAAAATGTCAATTTGACATATGTCATAATAAAAAATGATATCTTAATTATAATAATCATAACCAACAACATTTAAAGTCTGTTTTACAGCGCACGAAATTTTTTTAAATGACATTTAAAGTCAGTAATACACTATAAAAGTAACCAAAATAACCAGATCTAGTTTGTCCTTACAAAAGTGAACAACATACAGTCTATTCCAAACAATTAGGCGGAACTAACCGAAATTTTCATTTTTGTAAGTTGTCATTAACTACTTTTTTATATATTGAAGTTGGCTTTTCCTGAACAAAATGATCAAAAGCTTCAATCAATCGGTAAAAGTAATTAGAATTGAAAATCTAGTTCCGCCTAAACTAGGGTGACCATTCGTCCCGCATTTTATCATTTTGTCCCGCATTAAGGTGCGTCCCGCAAAAGTCCCGCATTTTAACATTTTGTCCCGCATTGTACCGCATTTGGGAGGTCAGGACCTTTTTTTTTGCTCTTTACTTGGATTTTGGAGGTGAAGACCTTTTTGTTTTTTGCTCTTCACTTGGGTTTGGGGAGATGAGGACTTTTTTTTGCTCTTTACTTGGATTTTGGGAGATGAGGACCTTTTTTCTTGCTCTTCACTTGGATTTGGGAGATGAGGACCTTTTTTTTTGCTCCGTCCCGCATTGCCTTCTTAAGAAAATGGTCACCCTAGCCTAAACCAAAGGAACAGACTTTATATAGTGATCTAAAAATGTAAAGAGCCACTATTCTGACGTCTTAAAATTATAATAAATGACTTCTGTATTATAATAAATTATCACACACTAACAAATGTCGTCCAACAGCGTTAGACGTTCGTTATGAAACAGAATATCACTTAAATACACCTCTCGAATATGCAGTTGGACTAGTCTGGACGAATTTTGGTTTACTGCAATGGCAATAGACTGGCTCTTTACACTTTGAAACAACTATACTTACGTATTGCAAAATAAAACATATTATATTCCATATTAAGCATATTTAAGACTTTTTTGTCAATGTATTTAGTAAATAAATTACTTTTTTTATTTCTTATAAATTTACTTCTAGAAATTTTGTTTAAAATTAATTTTTAAACAGTTATTTTGTATGTAAGAAGTAGTTGCTAATTAATAATACTTAATAAGTGATCTATGGGTAGTGCAGTAGCTTGTGGTGTTATTCATAATTCACAATATTTGTCACAAATTTAATTAATTTAAAGATGCCTAAAATAGGTAACATTAAGAACGATGTGTTATCCAAATGGATAAAAGATTTTACCCATTTTACAACTGATGACGATGTTGTGTTTAGCGAACTGTGTTACAAAACTGTAAGAAGATATATTTTTGGGTTATGTTAACTATTTATATTTACAAAATATAAACATTGCCTTAAGCAAAATTTGTAAATTCCCTCCTATGAGAATGAAAAAAAGAAGCATAATACTAGTTGAGCCTTTGCTATCATAATACTATCCTAAAATCAAATGATTTTGTGATTATTCGTTTTGTTACATAGCTAAGGAGCCAAACACTTGGTTACTTAAAAAAGTTACGGTTTTATACATGCGCGGACTCGGACCAGGGCCGTTTTATGATCATCATAGACCCTACGCACTTTTACATAATATTACATTCGTAGGCCTCATCAATTTAATGATCACGTCATTTTTATTGTTATTATATTTGTAAGCATTTATTTAAAGGTAAACACTATATTTTATTGTAAATTACAAAATTACATGATTAAATGAGTTCGAAACGTTAACAAATATATTTAAGCTATTGAATCTACTGAATTTAGAAAGTTATGACTATTGTGATATAAAATAAACTAAATAACATTGGTTTCTTTGTCTGAAAACACGAGCACTAAACACAGTAATGGCGTAACATTACTTAACTTTCAGACTAGCGTCTGTACAACCCTCTTAGTAACAAGAAGGGTGGTCGCGCACAACCCTCGCGCACTTCGCACTCACGTGACCGTCCAGTGGCGTCTCGTTACATCCTCCCCCTCAAGAGGCGATGTCGGAGGGATCGGCTCTTGTTAAAGAAGACGGGACGACGGTGGTGACCATTGTTGTTGTAGCATCAATCTCGGGTCGATATCGCTTTGGGCGGCCTCGGGCACGTGTCGCTGGTGGAACGGCTGTGTTGTCTGGCGGGGTTCCACGTCGTGGACGTCCTCGTCGTTGGGACTCTCGTTCTGTTGTCGGGTCTTCCTGGGACTCGTTCTTGCGGGGTCTTCCTCGGCCTCGTATTGGTCGGACCGGGGCGGTCTCTTGATTGCTCGGCACGTACGGGGTAAGTGCCGTAGTATGGTATGCGCCAAGGGGCGTATTTGGATTGGAGAGTGAGGAAATTTGGTAGGTAGTAGGGGACAACTGTGCAAAGACCAAATAAGGACCATCACGTCTGGGTGCAAATTTGGAGGTGTACCCTTTTGAGGCTCTACTTAGTGCGTGCACGGCGACTAATACCTGGTCTCCAACCTTATAATTGGGTGCTTCACGGCGATGAGCATCAGCATATCTCTTCGAGTGGTCTTGCTGATTCTCTCGTTTCTCTCTAGCTTCCGTTAGAGTATTGGCCAGTTTCTTTAGGTACGGCGTAATTTGCGGTACGAAATTATCTTCGTCCACGACAGCACGCAAATCACGATGAACATCATCAGGCGTTCGAAGTTCCCTGCCGAAGGTAAGGTATGCGGCGGTAAATCCGGTTGAGTCGCATTTAGATGTGTTCATTGCGAACCGTATCATTGGGAGTTTTTCTACCCACTGACTGTGGTCCGATTGAACTAGAATGGCCAACTGTCCTTTTAAGTCCCTGTTCTTCCTTTCAACGGGGTTCGCTTCTGGGTGGTACACTGGTGTCAGGTTTTGCTTAAAACCGAAGAAAAGGGCGACCTGTTGCATCACTTCCGTGACGAATTGTGTGCCATTGTCGCTTATTACTCGCCTAGGAACTCCATATCGCAGTATGATCTCGTCAATTAAACAATTGGCACAGTTTTCGGCAGTGGCCTCTTGTAGCGGACAAAGCTCAACCCAACGGCTTGCTACATCCTCGATGACGTAGATCCATCTTTCCCCAGTAGCACTTTCGGGTAGGGGACCGAAGAGGTCAATGGAAAGTACCTCAAAGCGGCGATGCTGAATTGGTGTTTGTAGCAGTCCAGCAGGCTTTTGGTTGGAGGGTTTGAATCGTTGGCATTCGATGCATTTTTTAACATGTTCGGTAACGGTTCTACGCATGCCAGTCCAGTAGTACCGAGAGCTTATCCTACTCAAGGTTTTCTCAATCCCATAGTGACCCGCTGTCGGCGAATCATGGTAGTCGTACAGGATTTTTGGTAATAAGTTTTTCGGCGCGACAAGGGCGGCTTCCTCTTCCTCCTCGCCATCTGGTGGGTAGCGGTATAGGACTCCACTAAACATGACGTAGCCGCGTTCTGTCCAGCGCGAAACATCTACGGGGTCATCGTCGGACTCAAATGCTCTAATGATTGTTTTGAGATCTGGATCTGCTAATTGCTGATGACGCAGTTCACTTGCAGCTGCGGTGGGCAAGTCCACCGTCACTGTACTTACATCTTCACCAGGTGGTCGAGACAAGGTGTCGGCGACTGTGTATTCCACGTAATGTTGTTCCGGGCTCTCCCCCTGCATTAAAACTGCCCCAAGAGCATAACCGCTGGCATCAGTCCTCAATATATAAGGTGACACAGCGATTGGCGTATCATCTGTGACTTTGATTTGGTGTTTCGCAAACGGTGTTGGCTCTACACTTGGGGAGAAAACATCCCTGAACTCTATAAGCAACGCTTCGAAACGCTGTCGTTGCTCCTCATCGGAGTCTTCGTCTTCTTTTTGGCCTGAAACTTCCGTTACGTCGTTTGGCGGAAGAATTGGTAAGTTCGGTTCTTCGACGAATTGGTGCGTCGTGTCCGGTTCATCGGCGAAGTACCATACTTGGGCGGAAACGTCCAATACGATGCCAGCCGCCTTAATAAAATCAACACCGAGCAGCATTCTACTATTAATGTGGTTCGGTACTGCAATGAGTGTCGTAGAAATGATTCTATCGTGCACAGTGATTTGCACATCAAAATTTCTTATAATTACTCGCTGCACTTCTCCATCAGCCAGCCTAAGGTCTACTTCGTCCGTCGAATACGCGTGTCCTCTATCAAGCAGGATTTTGTGAAGTCGCGCACCCGCAAAACTACGTTTGGCACCAGTATCTAGGCAGGCTATGCCATTTAGCCCGAATAGTTGCACATGCACCATTGGCCTATTCGCGTTAGTATCAGTAGGACATTGCACAGTGAAGAACTCTAGGGATTCATGTACAGGAAGTGAGGAGTTGGCTTTAGTAGGGTTACAAGTTGGGCAATTACTACGCACATACCCCGGTTGTTGGCAACCGTAACATTGAAGTTGTTTCTTACCCGCTCCTACAGGTGGTGGTGGCGTCTTCACGGCTGGTGTGTGGTCTCTGCGAGCCTTCTTCCTGCAGTCGGCTTCCATGTGACCGAAGGACTTGCAGTAATTGCATTTGGGACGAGTCTTCTTTTCTGCTCTTTCTGGAGAAGTCGTCTTGGTGGATTTCGGAAACGTTGTCTTCGCTGCATACTCTCGCTGGGATGCTTCGATATCTCGCGTTTTTGTTAACAGCGCTTGGAAGCTGTCAAAGTCTGCGCGCGTGATGCGTTTTCGAATATCATTACGCAGCAGTCCGTACAACATGTCCAGCTGCATGCGTTCCGGAACCGGATATGGCAGTTGAGCCACTAATGAGCGCACGTTGCACACGAATATTTCCGTGGTTTCGTCCGTGTATTGCTCGCGAGAAAACAGTTCTCGAAAAATCTGCGATGGTGGTAGCTGGCGGGAGTAGGCATTTCGTAGCGCTTCGAGGGCACCGTTCCAGTCTAACACTGTGTTTTTTACTCCTCTCCACCACGTTGAAGCGATCCCCTCAAGGAGAACGGGCAAGCCACGCAGGGCGTTGCAATCACTCACATTGTTACAGTCTTTAAATATCGCAATGGTGTCGATGAACGCTTCCACGTCGGAATCGACCGAACCATTGAAACGCGCAGTACATTTCGTGAAATTACCGGAACGTGGCGCGACAGGCGGCGGGCTAACACTCCCGCGCGAACTGCGGTCACTCGCGGCGCTCCCAATACTGGCGAGAAGTTCGCGAAATTGCACATCCGTTAGAACAATATTTGTTGATGAGTCTGTTGACGTACTCGGTTTTTCTACTTTGGGCGGCATTTTACACAGATAGCGCACTCAAAAGAGATGAAAATGTTTTTAAAGAAATAGTTTATTGCGCAAAAGTGAAAAAATGGCGCGAAATGTCAATACAGCGGAAAGTTAGTAGAAAACGCACTAAACTTTCTTCCACTCCGCGAAAAGTTTGTAAACTATACACAGTTTACGCAAAATCTGTTCAATTTTCACTTTTGTTTAGTTCACTCTGTCACTAACTTCACTAAATCAACGAACAAAACACTTTTAATAATAAGTTAACGGCTTCTTAGTTGGGCGCCATTTTGTAAGCATTTATTTAAAGGTAAACACTATATTTTATTGTAAATTACAAAATTACATGATTAAATGAGTTCGAAACGTTAACAAATATATTTAAGCTATTGAATCTACTGAATTTAGAAAGTTATGACTATTGTGATATAAAATAAACTAAATAACATTGGTTTCTTTGTCTGAAAACACGAGCACTAAACACAGTAATGGCGTAACATTACTTAACTTTCAGACTAGCGTCTGTACAACCCTCTTAGTAACAAGAAGGGTGGTCGCGCACAACCCTCGCGCACTTCGCACTCACGTGACCGTCCAGTGGCGTCTCGTTACATATTTACATTGTTTTTAAATTTTTAGCATGATGCACGTTGATACCCATCAATATTCATAATAATTAGCATTTTCGAGGGTGTAGAATTTAATCATTAATAACTAAAAGCAAATAAGATCAATTGACTTTTAAAAAAATATTGCGTTATAATAGAAGTGCAAAATTTGCAAGCTGGTTAAAAAACATCACAAATCACATCACACATCAAAACCACAAAAAATCAACAAAAAGTGGTCAAGAATACTAGAAAAATATAAGATATACACGATTTAGCGAAAAATGACCTTGGCAAATAGTCGCAAAGTTAATATTATCTAACATATTCTTAACTTTTTTTTTTTTTTATTACAAAGGTTATTGAATATGATTTTATATTTTCAATTTTTTATTTTTGTTACATTTGGGTCAATAATTTCTATTTAAAATTTCATTCTCAGACTTTCAAAGGCCCTAGGCTCAGTGCCTACTGTGCCTAGTGAATAAAACGACCCTGATATAGACTGGAAGCTCAGGGGCCGGAGCCACCCCTGAACATTCAAAATACACATATTTTGGACAATTTTTATCGTGTAATTCAACAATTATATATGTAAGCCCGCTCAAAAGAAGAAAAAAGAAATATATGCTTAGCTAGGGTTTCCAATTATCCGACATTAATGAATATCCGGATATCGAATACAGAAAATTTATTAAAAATATTCGGATTTATCCCAATATCCGGATAACAAATAAGAAATTAAAGATAATAACTTGAATCCAATATTCATGGTGTTTTAGAACTCATTTATTTAATTTAATTTAAGTATTTTAATTATATACATTAATACTTCACAAAATAATTTAAAAAAAAAAAAAATTATACCTATAATTAAATTTATTTCAGTTTTAAAAATGCGTATTTAAAAAAAATAATTGCATTAAAATTTCAAAATTCAAGCGAATTCTAATTTTTGTCCTAGTCAGGCCTGCAATTGAAAAAACGCGCTCTGTTGCAGTAGATGTTGATTTTATTGTGAGAAGTGCATTAAATAATATACAGGTAAACCTCGTTTTACGCCGGGGCTCCGTTCCAAGAGACACCGGCGTAAAAAAAATCGCCGTAAAATGAACACAAATATAATGGACGATATAAAACATGTTTCATGTGACATGTAACATGTTTATTTAATACATAGCCTATATATATTCAAAATAAATTATAAATGTATTTAATAAATACATTTTAAATTCTTTTACAAAATAAATAATAATCTCTGAATATAATTAATGAATTTTTTAAAATAAATACTAATTCATCAGTTCGTTTGATAAAATCCAGTTCAAACATCAATCTTGTATCTGAATGTTATGAAGCACATACATTACTTAAACAATATAGCAATTCATAAAGATACTGCAATGAGCTATTTCCTCTTCAAATATATTAAAAAATATTCTTCAATCACTGAAATATAAAATTTTATTCCTAGTTACATCCTTTTTATATCAAGTGTATCCAAATATGTTACCAACAAGGTTCTATCAGAATAACTTGGAACCTTGTAGATAAATTTAATCAATATGTGGTTATGTGGCTCCACTACCATATAAGAATAATTAGGTTTCATTTGCTGGTTTCAAATTAACTCAGTCAGTGGAGAAAAACGGTTATAATAAAAGTTATAAAAGCTCTGTCTATATATTTATTGACAAACAAGGTTCTAAGAGTATTTCAGTGCTTTTAGGTAGAACTATTTTCCTGGACTAGAAGCAGTAATATTATTATTATTACCATTTATTTACCAGCATCTAGGCCAAAAACAATATACATATAATATACAAGTAGTAACAAACAAGACAAACAGATAGTGAACAGAATAATTAAATAACTTACAAAGAAAGATATAAAATAAAAGAAAGAAGAAAAACAAAAAAAAAACAAAAAGAAGACAGTACAACCATTGGTCCAGTCTGCAGTCTGTCAACAATACAGATTCAATTATTAGTAAAGCACTAAATGCTTACACCAATGGTTGTTAAATATAACATCATTTTTCATACAATTGACAATCAGCTTATTTGTTGACAGCCAAAGCCTGCAAACATAAGGCTAGCGCTACAAAATTTGTCCAAGTCATTTATAATTCTGAAGGAGTTATTATAACACACTCTGAATCTATGTCTAATTGCTTTTGTTGCATTTATACACAAGGCTGATACATAAACATAGGCACAGTATTCGTTGAACAGGCAATTTCGCACACCTCTACTACATCTTGTAAATCGTCTATTCAGCATATTGGCGCTCAAGCACAACATTCGCACTGCCTACTAATGTCTGCATTGTCCGAAAGATCGTCGCACATTATGTGACCGAGGTATGTCACGGACGACACACGCGGTACGATCTATCCACACAACTTAAGATTCGGTACGCGATACTTCTTGCACTTGGGTTGGAAAACAATATACTCAGTCTTTTTGACGTTATATATCAGTCCGTGCTCTGTGGTGAAGCACTCACAAACCTTCACTAGTTCTCTCAAGCTGGCCAAAGAGGGTAAGAGTAGTACCATGTCATCAGCATAGCATATGTGGTTGATAACACAGGAACCCATCACACATCCCGTTTTCAGCTTATTCAACTGCAAACTTAAGTCGTCCAAATACACGTTGAATAGATAATGCATACAGATACAACCTTTTAAATAAGAAAACTTCACTTTTATAGTAATAGATGGCAATATAACATTATTTGGCAGGTAGAATTATGTACATGGAACCTTTTTATCTAAAAATCTCATTTTCCTCAAAATTCTAGACAGAGCTCTTTTATTTTAAGGTCCCGAAATGCATATTTTGTTTCATTGCTGCATATATTGATAAGTTACTGCACATTCGAGCATATTTTGTGTATTTGGCTGCATATTTTGTGCATATAATCTGAACTCCAATTATTAGAATTGACCAAATTATTCATAAATGAAATAATTTTTTTACAAAAAGTTTTTATGCAGTATTTTGTAATCCTTTTCGGTAATGACGAGCAACATTTTTAGTTTTTTTTTTTGTTTTTAAGTATCAACTATATAAAATAATAAACTACTTTTTGGCAGACTATTTTTTATTCTTAAAACGGTCACTAGTATAGCGAACAGGTTGTGAAATTATTTGAATCTTACCACTGTTTATACCAGGCTTGTCCAGCCTGCGGCCCATAACGGCTATGAATGCGGCCCAACGAAAAATCGTAAACTT
The DNA here is from genome assembly GCA_963971575.1 of Liopterus haemorrhoidalis. NCBI lineage: Eukaryota > Metazoa > Arthropoda > Insecta > Coleoptera > Dytiscidae > Liopterus > Liopterus haemorrhoidalis. The sequence continues at coordinate 32,791,655 of OZ020615.1, forward strand.
ACAAAATTTATAAGAGTGCGATTACATGTACCATTAATAACACTATAATACAATTTTAACTTGCTATTAATTTATAAGCGATGTATTTTGTAATTTAATGCGTTCTTTAAAAAGAATCATAAAATCATTCTCAAACTAAATAATATACTAATAAGTATTAGTGTATTTTATGCGTGGCCCAAAACAATTCGTATTCTTATAATGTAGCCCAGGGAAGCTAAAAGATTAGACACCCCTGGTTTTTATCATGAGTCAAAATGTAGTTACATAATGTAGGGTTGGCTATGGAAAATTAAAGTAATGTCAACAGCAAGCTTTAGAATGAATTAACTATCTCACTGTTGTTGTTTTCATAAGTTTATATTGTTATATAAAGCTTGCAGCAGACATTATTTTATTTTTTTATAGCCAACCCTTACGTAATTTATTTTTGAACTCATGGTACTATCAATCATATGCCTGTTTTTTTTTTGTTTGATCCGAAATATAAAATAAGTTAAAGCTGCCATTATTTCTCCGTTTTTTAATTTTTTGATGAACTTATACAATGGTACTAAGAACTGATCTATGCTCTTGCATCTATAAAATTACGTCGCTAAAAGATTATATGTGATTAACTGGAAAATTAAAGTTGTGATTTTCATATTTAAAAAATGTTAAATAAATAATAATATTTAAAAAGGGAATTAATAATGTAAACCTATTATTGCTAGTAAGCATTCAAATACAGATTTTAATCCACTAAGTTCATTTAAAACGTGTGTTGTCCAAATTTAAATAATCAATTTTTCCTGTTTTTGCTTATTCAAATTTTAATGATTAAATTAAACGTTTGGGACCTTAAAAATAAGTGGGTTGAAAAATCAGTTTCCTAACTGCCAGTAAACAGAATTATAATGTTTTTTTACAATTATCTCAAAATTGCATTACTGTGACAAAACACGTTTTGAATGTTACCTCCTCTTTTACAAAAAATCATAATATAGTAAAGGAGAATTTACTGCACAAATAGATCGATTGAGAACCGATAAAGAAATATACATATATATCTATTTCATACAGTTTTATGTAAGTTGTCAAAAAGGTATTTCTGCTTCTTACTGTAACGTACGTTCATAGTTTTTGTCTTTTTATATTATAATATGGTAACTTCAACGTATGTCCTTTTGTATACAATCGCGCGCATAGTACTCAAGGCGGTCGCTAATTGTGCAGGGGAAGGGGTTTCACGTGTTCGATGCATTCTTGTTTTTGAAGACAAGCGTGTCATATGAAACAAATTGTATCTCTTTCTCTATTTCTAGCTCTGTCTGTGAACAAATGATATGTTTCTATTAAAAACTGGAAATTTTATTTCTATAGTTCTCTCCCATTGAACCATATGTTTTAATTAACCGTCATCTGTCATCTAAATTCACCTTTTCTATAGAACAATGTATATTCTATCTAATGTGGAGATGGTCGTGTCCGTAATGAGTAGAAGTGGAAAGGTTGTACGGATATCGGACATAAATAAAAACAACTATCTACAGCTGACCAGTTTCGGAATGGTTTATTCCTTCATCAGAGCTGCTACATAAAGGAAAATCAGAATACAGTATAAGTGTATATCGTATATGAATAAATAAATATAAATATAAGTATAAGTATATATGTCTTTCAATATTATACTTATACTTATATTTATATTTATTTATTCTTATACGATATACACTTATACTGTATTCTGATTTTCCTTTATGTAGCAGCTCTGATGAAGGAATAACCCATTCCGAAACTGGTCAGCTGTAGATAGTTGTTTTTATTTATGTCCGATATCCGTACAACCTTTCCAATTCTATCTAATCTGTATAGCAAATCTACTAACAAAGCAAAATTATGTATTTCATACACGTTATAAGAACACTGATATAAAGATCGTGCATCGAACCCGTCAACCTAAGAATTTCGCGTTCTCGTCCCAGGACCACTGGGCTACGGTGATATGTGAAATAAGCATATGATAAACATACGGAAATGTTATGAATAGCATTAGGACGTATTTAGTCACTGAACTAAATTAAATATGTCTTAATAAGCGTAGTTTTTATATTATTTTATTTATTTTACATCGGCCTATTTCTGCGATGAGGCTAATTGCCGATACCAGGGGGCGAGCTCCTACACCTGGATGAGGGCTGAATGATTGTGAAAATGGGAGTAATGTTAACATATTATTCTCGCCCGAATAATATCACCAACGGGGACTAGCAACCTCACAATTCATACTGTTTTACCAGTGAGAACTGCGTGATTTAACCAGCTCGGCCACTCCGTTGGCGATAGGCGTAGTTATTAAATGTGAAATTTTCTATCTCTTAATTTAATTTTATCACTGATTTCCAAAAAAAAAAAAAATTACAGATAAGAAATTAATTAATCTATAACATTAAAAATGTATCTCCGTATAAGTTCAATCAATTAGTAAGTTTTTACTTTGATTTAGAGACATATTTCAAGACAGTTACTTGTTTGGACAGATGTACCACAATCATATTCACAATTTTAAGGAAGCGATATAGACACATAATATTTAATTAAACACATTAAAATATATTTGCCGCTTGATATGAATGTTTTTAACATATTTTAAAAAAATACTTATTTGTCCGTTCATTAGTAATAAATAATATTTTTGTTATCATAATATAAGCAGTTCACTTTTGTAAGAACAAACTAAGAGGAAATTTTGTTTTCAACAGTTTGCACCTTTGAAACTGTATGTCATGTTGGTATTACAGGAAAATAATTTGAAAAGTCAGATTATAAATATGTCATTTAAAAAAATATCATTTGTCATATTTCATTTTGAATAGTGATATGTTAAATATTTTGTTAATATAATACTAACCTAAAATAATACAAACATAACCCAAAACTGTAAGCCTTTTATACAATATAACCAAGTTTCTAAAAGTCGGTAAAACACTATAAAAATCACCTAAATATCCAGATCAAGTTTGTTCTTACAAAAGTGAACTGCTTATACAAGATTATTGAGAAAAATTCGTCTAGTTAGCCATGGAATTTATTTATTTTTAAATTAAGTTGGCAATATCGCTTCTCCAGTATCATTTAACAGATATTTGACGTGTGAGTTTGAGGTTATCTTCAAAACAAACATATATCTGTAAAAGTTATATTTGTATTTGTATTATAGTTTTTAAAAAATACGCATTATGAACACAAACGACAGTAAATGCTCAAAAACGATAAGCAGCACAGAATTACCAACTTAAACATTTTTAAAAATAAAATTCAAAACCAACTATAGTCTGTTTTTAATTCCGAGGAGTAAATGCAAAAGGAAAATTTACATTACAACATTTTAAGAAGCATTAATGTTTACAAACTAAAGGTGTCATTTTTTCAGTCTTTTCTTGGACGTAAAAAATCACTTTCCATAAAATGTAACGAGCATGTATGCATGGGCTTGGACTTTTGCCCATTTTTAGTTTTTGGGTCCATAAAAACCTACGATCCACTTTCTCTCTGCCTCCAAACGTCGTTTCAATTGATATTTTTTTCGGTTTAGGTAAGTTATGGAATGTTTAAGAAGGATTCTTCCCTATTCACGATTTACATTGCGGCACACAACAAAATTGATTGTTCTTTTTCCATGATTCACAAAAATAAAACATAAACAACAAAAAAAAACAAGTATTTCTCCATTGAACAAAACAAAAAAAATTCACTTTCGTATCTTCCGCAAATTGCCACCAGATGTCAGGGCACTTAGGAAGTTTCCCTTATAGCTGCCGTTGCCATGAAAATTTACTGTATGTAAAAACGACTTGCCGGTAATCAATTACAGATCAGCTTTCTGGCACAGTATTTTTGAATCACTCCTTCGAATTAAAAAATAGAGTATAGACGATTTTTTTCGATCATATTGTACTTTTGATGGTACAATTGTTACACATTTGCCTATCAGTCTGTGTTCGGTAGAAATTGCAGCCAAACAGCTGGATTTAGAAAATTAAAATTTGGTATGCATATACAAATATTTAACCATCATAAAAAAACATACTTAAATTTAATTATACATTATAAAATTCAAATAGACACGTTTCTGTGTTATTTTGTTTCATTTGGCAAGTAATAGATGTTTTTTACACAATAATAAAAATTATTAAAAAGATTAATAAACAAAATATTTACGATTAATGAAAAAATTGTATTTCTTTAATTTTAAAAGGACAATATTTTATCACATTTGACATAAATTGTTTTTTATATAAGCAAAATAACCCTCTGTTAGCAAAGTGAAGAGGAATATACAAACAATTTTAAATGTAAACAATTTATAAAATGTTAACGTGCTAAATTAATCATTAAGCGTAACAAATTTAACAGCAATAAATAATGTAATTATTATAATTTACTGTTGGTTAGCAGAATTTATTTAATACAGCTTAACTGAATCGAAATTACTGTAATGCAATGCATATCTCACTATTCTACATTTCTCATAACAATGCAGTAGGTAGCATTGCTAATCAAAAACGATTTATATACTGCAAATACAGTATTGTATCAGTATTGTGCAAATACAGTATACAGTAATTTACACAGCACACATTCTGTATAAGCTGAATAATCATTTACGTTGTCGTAAATCATATTGGTTAAGTTGTAAACTTGGCTGCTCATTAAACCAATCATAAGCATTCTTAACTAAAATGAACTTTAAACTATACATCCAAATTTCGGTACCAAGTAATCTCTTCTTATTTTGTTCCTTACTCATTCTAATACTAATTTGTAATATTATTTATTTTATAGGGTACAGAGTATTTAATCAACATCCATACGAAGGGAAGAGTCAAATATTTTTTAGTTCCCTACAAGACCAGCACCCAAAAATCATAACAGAAGACCCTGGATTTCATTTCCAAAATCAAGACATTTTTCTAAATCCACTGGACAAAAATGTGCATAACAGGCAAGAAACTAGGCAAGATGAAATTGTTTTCAAAACGACAAAGGAAGACTTTAATAAGAAAAAAACTAGGTTAAATAAAAGTGATGGTAAAAGAAACAATCTGGCGATAAAGAGTAAAGATAAAAAATCAGAAGGTGAAATAATATACGGTAAATCAAAAAATGGGGGAGCAGAACACCCAGATGAATTTAAAATTTTTCCCAACCAAAATCCATTTCAAGCAAATTTACGTTCTTTTCCAACAACAAACTTCCAACTGACTGAGGATCCATCAAAAATTGTCAATAATTTTAATTTGGGTTACAATTTTGCTCCTGAAGCCCTTTATTTAACACAAGACAAAATCGAAGAAAATTTAAAAGCTCCCGAAAAAATATTGTCCAATAATAATAATAAGTTGTCTACTAATAACGCTCCTATTTTGCAATGGAAAGAAACACCTCAAGGAATATTCTTGGATGAAGGAACAGGCCATTTGGAAGGAACAGAAAATAAATTAACAAAAGATTTAAATAAAGTGAAAAATGAAAATTTTAATAAACCTCCTAAAAGAAAACAAGGAAAAAAATATAAAATTAAAACAAAAATGACGAAACAAGATGACGAGTCAAATAAAAAAATTATTAATGATTATTCTAGTTTATTTGGATTGGAGAAAGAAGAAAATACAAAATATATCAATAAAAATAACGACAGGGGAGTGGTTAAAAATGATTTGAAAGGATCAAGCACACAACAAGAAGAAAACCATAATTTAAATGATGGGGATAGCAAAAAGAAAATAACTCATCATTCTTTAAATGAAAATACAAACAATAAAGGCTACGATAAAGAACATTACATAGATTCTAAAAAATCAGAACATCATCTTGATGAAAATTACAAAGACAAAAAAACTAATAAAAGCAAGGAAAAGAGTGCTAAACACCACGCAGATGACTACATAACAAAAATAGAAGAAAGTGAAAAAGCAAATAAAAAAGAGAAATTTCTAGAAAAAGAAGGACATAAGAAAGGCCATAAAACTAGAGGATACAACAACAAGTTCCATAGAGATGAACTACACAGAGAACATAAATTTTACGATGATGATGATAAAATGTTGTATCACAAGAAAAAAGAACAACAAGTAACAAGTAAAACAGTAAGTAAACATCCTATTGCATATGAGCCAATAAGAAGATATAATCCTCCTGTTCAAAGGATCGCAAATTTAAACATCTATCCCAGAATTACACCTCCACATAAGCCAGTGTATTACAATCGTAAATACGGTTCATTGACCAAACCGCCGAAAAGAGACGGACGGTATGTCGTTTACAATAGAGGGAAACGGTAATTTGTAATAAAGTAAAAGTGAAATCTTAGAAAGTGTAATGACAAATCAGTATTTTTTACTTTTTGTACAAAAATAAATAAATAAAGAGTTTTTATTTTACCAATAAATGCAGTTTCTGTATCAATGAATATATGTTTTGTTCTAGAATAGTGGTTCTCCAACTTTTTAGCTCGCGACTCATAAATTTAAAACCTATAGTCTTGGTGACCCGTTGTACCACAGTTCTTACTTAACAGTTATATGTGTCTATTCTCAAAGCATGATGTTAAAATCTTAGCGTCAGAAACTGACGTTAATTTTTTGAACACCATTTTTAACCTAAATGCTATTCGCTAAACATGTATGTGTTAATATTATAGCGCGGCGGCGTTAAAATAGCCAGTTAACGTTCTACAATAAACGCCTACCGAAACGGTGGCTTTAAAAGTTAACGCTAGTGTTTAGTTTGTAAAAATGGCTGATCCTATTTAAGTAAATGTCATGTTATTTAAAAAAATTAATAAAACACAAGACGGTAGGAATATTAATCAACTTTCTATTACTTTTTAAAGTGAATTCTTTACAGTTGTGATAAGAATGACGCTTCATAATTTTTGTTATACAAGTAACCCAGACGCAAGTTCAAGTAATTGTATAGAAAGGAAGTAAATGGAATATTGGAGAGCAGTTTTGGTTTTTGTTGAGACACAGAACTTAAAATTATAATCCTCTGAAAGCTACAAAACTTCACTTATGCCTCCGCCGTGTTTAAAAATATCGTAGTACATTTTAATGGTGTATTATTTGAAGAAACAATTGATGAGATTGATAATGACGATCACAACAGTGTTATTCCAGGGTAGAAATAGCGTAATAAAGCAAATTTAATAATTAATATCACCGAACACCTTTTTAAAAATAGAATGAACATAAAATTCACATATTATTAATAAATTAGATAAACTGTTATAATACAATGTAGTATATAAATTGACTAAACAAAAGTTGAATAAAGTTATATTTTTATTTAATACACTGTGGAAACCAGTTATAATGAGTACCACAATACCAAACATTTCTGTTCCAAATAAATTTCGCCACTGAATATTTAATTCAACGCCGAAATATTAGGTTAAGATTCTTTTGGCATTTGACTAAATAAATACTCCTGATAAATTCAACGTAACAGCGCATGCGCGTGCAGTTAATATTAGCCTCTCTACAGGGTGAGTTAGCGCCTCGCGTTAATAAATATTGTATTAACACTAAGGCCCAGTTGCACAGTTACCGCTTAAGTATTAGTTTAGCTAAACCTTAAGCTTCAGCTTAAACCAAATACTTAAGTGTCAGATGTTGCACAGTCAAAAATAAAAAAATACTTAGCTAAGCCAACTGATATGGTAAATTAATCAAGTTCAAATTATCAAACCGATGCCTATAGACGGGAGTGCGGCGAGGGCGAATAAATAAATTAATGTATAACATTTCCTCATAATCATCATCATATTCCTCATTCACTTCAACCAAATTAATTTTATCCATTTTAATATGACAGATAACCAAAAATCTGCAGCAATCTGACAGCTTATTTTGGTTAAACAAAACAAATCTACCGCTTAAGTATTTTCCTATTTAAGCTTAAGTTTAAACCAAAAACTGAAACTGTGCAACAACTAAACCATAAACTAAAACTTAAGCCTAAATAAAAACTTAAGCGGTTACTGTGCAACTGGGCCTAAGGCCCGATTTCTCAATATTGGTTTAATCTTACTGTTAGATAATCTATGCCTTCCAGTTAAACTAATCATTAAACCCAAGAACATTTCTGAATACAAATAAATCTATTGGTTCCGTAATCTTTAGATTATTCTTGGGGCATGCGCATATTATCTAAACGTATGTCTTACCTAAACTCTGAGCGCTGACCGCACCGTCGGGCATGCGCATTTAGCTATCATGTACGTCAAATTTGTAAACAACTTAACCTATATCCACCTTATTTACAAATAGTAGAAACTAATTTATCATGAAACCATGGGGGGCAGATATATTCGCGGAACGGTAAGGTTTATAATGTGACACTTAAATTTATTTTCCAAAAACTAAACTTTATTTGTAGCGAAATAGCGACTTTTACAATGTTGTCGGCAGTAATAAAGTTTAGGTTACAGAAGTAAAAATTGTTGTTCCAAGATTTATTTACCTGTTTTTCACAAAATACTGTTATTTAACTACTAATATGGAACCAAACTACTTTTAAAACTAATGATTTATACAGATTTTATTTATTTTAAACTGAGATAGTAATATAATCGGGACATAAACGGTACCTGCGGTGACGGTTAAGTTTATCTTAAGATTACCAGAGGTTCAGCTCCAACTGGATATTGAGAAATACAATCATGTGATAATCTTTAGTTTAACCTTTACTTCTAGTTTAAACTGATATTGAGAAATTGGACCTTACCTTAACAAATGCTCTTACAGAATAGCAGTTTTGGATAATGACGTTAGACATGGAGTTAAAATAAAAATATTAACCTGACGCTAATTTTAACGCATTTCTTACAGAATACACCCGCGTAACAGTTAATAACAGTTCGTCGAGGAGATCATTTCGCGTGAAAAATATCATATAAATACTAGACCAATTATGTATAGTTGCGCAACTAAAAAAAAATATATAATTTTTAGAGAGGCATAGTAATTTTACTAATTTTATATCAAGTTACCGTTGAAAACCAAATTAAAACGACTCGTAAACAATTAATTTAAATAATAATCGTAGCATTAAATGAAAGTCGTAATAGATAATATTGAAATGTACAATTATTTGATTTGTCGATGTCATGCTTGTACGAGGGCTACCTTTTAAGTAACTAAGACAGTAAAAATTTTTTGGAACAAACTGTTTTATTGCTTTTCAAAATATTCGTCTTTAACGTTTGTACACTTTTACATGGGTTCAAACCAATTCTCGAAACATTTTTTCCATTCTGAAGATGGTATCTCAAAAACATGGTTTTCGAAGTCTTCAACAGATTCTTGAGGTGATAAAAATCGCTGTCCACGCATTTTTTTTTTTTTTGACATTGGGGAACGAAAAAATAAAAAATTCGTTAGGGGATAAATCAGGTGAATACAGGTAATGAGACATTAATTCTATGTTTTCTCCTTCAAATAATCAATTGTTTGACATGCTGTGTGGGAGCTTGCATTGTCATGATGAAGAATAATGCGAAATTTTTGGTTGTTTTTCATGATTTTGCCGATGACTTCTGGCAAACAAATTGTTACACAGCATTAAGCATTAACTGTTTTCCGATCTTCTAAAGAAGTGTTTTCCAAAGGGTATGCCGCAAAATGTTCCAAGTGTGCCGCGAAATCGTAAAGAAAAAAAACAAAATCAGCTGTGGCTACCACAGGACCGACTAACATCACTAAGTACTTGTTTAATTTATGCTGATTTATCAAAAAATTTCTCAAATAAAAGTTGTTAGTTAATGCTTCTGTAGCAACTTTTATGAAATAAATTTTTTCGAAATATTACTCTGTTGTGAAATATTCACAAAAATCTTAAAACCGTCGTCGAAGTGCTTCGTGAACGAACAACTTTTGTGGGTTTCGGTTCATCTTGGAAGACCCAAACAGTGGATTGTTGCTTAGTTTCCGGTTCATATGAATAAATTAAAGTTTCGTCACCTGTAACGATGTTGTATACGGATTTTGCAGTTCATAGGTTGATTTTTTTAGTATTCTCTTACACCAATCAACACAAGCCTTTTTTTGAACTTCGGTCAAATTATGCGGAATCCTTCGGGAACAGATCTTTTTCACAGCTAAATTTTCATGCAAAATCGAATGTATTGCAGTCTGCGATATGCCAAAGGATGCCTCTATCTCACGGTAAGTCACATTCCGATCTTCTTCAATCATTTTGCGCACAGCATCGATGTTTTTTTGAATCACAACCAATTTTGATCGACCTTCACGAGGCTTATCACTGACGGACGCACAACCACTACAAAATTCTGCAAAGTAATTGAAAACAGTATTTTCTGATGGTGCTGCATTACCAAAAGTTGAACGAAGCGAATCTATGCATTGTTGTTGAGCTAGGCCTTTACTAAAATCGTAAAAAATCATCCAACGAAAACCTTCACGAGTAATATCCATTTTTCACAAACTTTTTTTTAATCGCTCACTGTCAACAAAATACTCGGTCAATTTATAAGCTGCCACTGATTTTACAATAACAAATGTCAAATTTTACGAATATAGTAATGACTCATTTCAATATTTCCATCTAGTGGTCGTTTGTATAATCATAAAAAGTAACCCTCGTATTCGAGTTCAAGGAGCTCAGGTTTGTTGTAAAAAACAATAGCTAGTTGTATTTGTAAAAACAAAAGTTACGGAATGAGCGGCATTTTACATCAGAGATGAGAATTTTTTACTTCTTTTTTTACACCAAACATGTCGTATGTAAAAAACGTGCCATTTCGAAACGCGTGATACACATTGCTTTTTGCAATTTCGTCGAAATACCTATATACAAAATAAAACATTTGCCTGAGAGGTGACAGACATCCGAGAGTTCGTTACCATGGTAAAACATTTTGTTTTATAAACAATTCAGTCATTAATATAGACAAGTTTCAACAAAGAAACATTTGTTTTCTTTATTTCCTAACTATTGGGTTGTGTAATAAATTCCCGCGTTTTTTTGTTTATAAGATTTATTGAAGAAAACAATAATTATAGTAACAAATTAACCAATAATATATTCTCCAGCATTATTAACAATCTGTTCCCACCTATCGACCCACTTATTGATGCCGTCTCGCCAAAAATCTTTTGATTTTGTGTTGAAGAAGTTTGTGAGCCAGGTTTTGAGGTCTTCATCGTTAGCGAAGGGCCCGTCCCTCATTTGGTTCGACATGGAGCGGGAAAGGTAATAATCCGTTGGCGCAAGATACGGAGTGTAGGGCGGAGGCGATAGAACCTCCCATTTGAGATCATTCAGATCTTGTGGCCATCGCTCAAGTTATGTGGCACCCAATTCCCAAGTTTTTGAGTAAAGCCCAAGGAGTAAAGATGGTTAGCGATGGTCATAAAGGTATATTCCATCTTTTCGGCCAATTCTCGTGTTGTTTGACGACCATCTTCCTTCAAAAACATCTTGAGACCATCATCGTCGAAGTTGGGAGATCGGCCGGAGCGAGGTACATCACCAAAGTCAAAATTGCCATTTTTAAACTTGGAAGACCAATCTTGCGCGGTCCTCGGAGCTATGCATCTACTCCATATACGTCACAAATGTCGCGAGTTGCTTCCGTAGCTTTTTGACCACGACGAAAGGCAAAATAGTGCAGATATCGAAAATGACTTTTTTTACCTCCTAGAACTTACATTTCAAAAGCCTCAACTTCAATTAAAATTAATTAATTCCGAAAATTAAAGCAGATAAGTTTGTAGAACACGAAAAACACTTAAGAATGCATACATAAACTTAACCTAACAAGATACAAAATTGCGGGAAAAAGATAAAATACAAAAACGCGGGAATTTATTACACAACCTAATAGTTTAAGAAGGTTTAAGTGTGGAGATGGGTGCCATTTTGACATTCAAAATAATAAAGAAATGTTAATATTTCTTAACGGAATTGCAAAAAATAATTTTACTTTACATTTCGACTATGTTTCTTTGTTTGTTTTGTTTTAACTTTATATTAAACTTGTAAATTTACTAAGCCACTAATAAAACTTTAATTCTTGTAGTTGCGCAACTAGACCCTATTCTGTCTAATATGGTCTATATTTTAATGACATTTTTCTCTAGAAATGGCCTCCTTCACAAACTGGTAACGATTGTTACACTCATTATAAACCCTGTATAGTATATAGGATTCAATAGTCCTATGTGGCGCAAAAGGCTTCAACGAAGTTCTTCCATCGGGTACAGTTTTGCGCTAATCATTAAACCTGGTTCCAGTTTTTCCCATATGCACTCCCCTCCTTGTTCATCTGGTAATCATCGCCATTTTGGGTCTTCTAACGCGTCTTTTACTCTGTAAAGCCTCGTTTAGAATAGTTCCATAACTTAATACATAGCATATCCACAAATATGAGATAAAAGGGTTTCAGTGTTCTGAACATCTGTTTGTAATAAACAGAACAAACAGTTCTGTGATATTTATGCTATGATTATGCTATGAATCCATTATAAACGAGGCTTAAATTCTAGTCCAAAGCTTGCTTTGCCGTGTTGTCCGTTTTTCGCACATGGACCGGGAGATCATTAATCCTTGTCCAAAAAAAAAACTACCTTCTAAGGAGTAATCTTAATTTTATTCCTGTGTGATATTAGCCACATTGCGCAATGCGTTTGTAAATTGGACATTTCTGGTACTTGTTTATGGTACGATTCTCAGCTTTGACTTTTTAAAGTCTACTACGATGTTATTATTATTCAAAAGAGTAATTTCTATAAAATTAACATTTCCAGTGATTTAATTATAACTGATAAAAAATGATAGTAAAAATAACTTCTTATTTTTCATATTTCCGGCTCTTTTGAGCCTACTATTACAAATTGATACTTTTATTTCATAAATGACAGCTGGTGGATGTTAGTTTTGATATCATCTCTGTGGAAAGTAGTGTTTTGACAAGATTAAGGATCGCCCGGTATCAGTTAAGCTGCATTAACACTTCCCAAATAATAATTATACTTATGATTATTACATTTCTACTTAAACAAAGGCTATTTGCGCCTAACGCAGCCCGTCTAAATGACTAGACTATATATTAAAAACAATTCATTAGACAATAAATAAATAAATAAAATCATTGAAAATACACGTACTCAATAAAAGAAATCTTGCACTGACAAACACAAATAAATAATATAAAAAGTCTGTTTGTAAAATTTATTTTTACATAAAATTTATAAAGTGTCTGTCGAAAATATGATTAGACTCAGGGTGATGGTAAGTGGCTGTAATGGGGCCAATTACCATCGAATATCACAGTCAATAACTAGAAACACATTAAAATAAGGTGCAAGACTTCACACATAAAACAATAAATTCGATTCTCTCAGGAATTCACCTAAAGCAACTGACAGGTCATAGCACAGACCTAACCTCTCCCTGACATCCTCGAACGGTATACACTCAGTTAAAAAGTGTAACACACAAATCTGTGGTACACGTTTTACAGATAGCGGACTCTTCACAGTTAATCCTGCAGGAAGAACCTCATGGTTTAACGTCTCCCTTAATCTGTCGTAACTTAACGTTCTGTGTGCGGCTCCACTCATGTTGCCACATGTCTAAAACCAGATGTTTCAAATGACTCTTTGCGTTATCTGGAAAAATGAAACTCACATCAATCATAGGTCTGTGAGAGGCGGCTTTTGCAGCTGCATCTACCCTCACATTCTGAACATTCAGATTGTGGAGCAGCAACCGGATCTTTAGTACAAGAGGATGCACTGGATCTGGATCTTGGATACTGTTCAGAGCGCTCAGCGAGTCCGTCAAGATAACACTTGACCGACTTTGCTCTGACGAAACAAAACACAGGGCCTTGAAAATAGCGTACAGCTTAGCAGTGTACACACTCGTTATGGAGTGTAGACGCTACTGAAACTGTTGGCGTGGATTCAAAACAACGAACGCACACCCAACCCTGGTTCCGGATTTTGATCCGTCACTAAAAATGACAGTATCCTCGAACCTAGGGACCAGTGTTCTTTGTAACTCATGTTGCTATTCGATAGGCAACGTAGTATCTTTATCAAACCTAGTTAATGTGAGGTTCACAAGAGGACGCGGTAGCGTCCATGGTGGAACAGCACACAAAACGAAACTTGCCATTTCGGGCATATTAAAATCAATGTCACTCAAAATGTCGAAACGTCGAAAAGTCCTCAAACCAAAAGGCCTATTGGCTCTTGGTTTTCTGTCATAAATCTCTGTATGTCTATTTTGTGGAATAGGGGCATACGCGGGCCTCCTACGTAAATATTCATATATTTGGAAAGAACAAGTTATTTTTTCAAAATGGCAGACAAAAGTTTCCAACTGTACAGTGACGTAGGGCTATTTATTAAAATAATTGTTATCGGTACAAAAAAGAAAAAATACCAATCTTGATATTTTCAAATAAGCTAAAGATAGGAGATACAATCAATAAAATACTATTATCTGGTTTCTCATTTCCCGGCTTTTTTGTTATTCCGGGATTTCGGGACAAAAATGTTCTTTGTCCCGGGATCCCGGGAAATCCCGGGATTTAATTAAATTTAAAATATATTATAAATTAATTAGTTTGGGAAGGCGGGGGTATATACATAGACAATAGTTTTATAGTGATTTAATAAATTGTACAATTTACATGACAGGTAAAAATAAAATAATACTTTTCTGTTGTAATGGGTGTTTCAAAATGATTAAATGGTGACGTCATAAAAATTCCACCGTAAACAGCTCAAAATATGATTCCAAAAAATTTCTTTTGTGATCAAAATGTTCTATAGCACTAATCTAATTCGCACCTTTGTTATTTTTTACGGGGATCATTCTAGGAATGGAATTTTAGCTTAATTCGTTGAGATTCTTGTAAAGTAACCCATTCAATCATTTTGAAACACATATAATACATGCATTTAAAAACAATTACTTTTGAATTTGAGTATATAGAAACTTATTTTAATTATTTCGAAAAAATATAAAAATATTTATATATATATTCTTTATTTCCCCTAGGCCTTGCGGCGTTAGGGTATTAACAATTACAACCAATTACAAAGAAATAAAATAAATTCACATAATAAATGTATTATAATAAATGTATTACAATTCTCCCTTTCTTTCCACATTCGAATATTTTTTCATTTCTTTCTTCTTCCAGTGTCATTTTCTTTCTTCCTCTTCTCCTTCTGACTTCCCTCTTCGATATCCTTTCTTCTTGCCTCCAGTTCTCTTGCCCATCTTTCTCCCTTGCCTTCTTCGCTCATCAGTTCCATTATCTCTTCCTCCTAGACTCCATCTCTCAAATTCCTTCCAAAATTCCCAAAATTCTTCATCCTTTCCTTTAATCCCTGCCACATTCCAGAAGATTGCCTTAACTTCTTTCTCGTCCTCCTTCCCACCCCTCCCCTTACCACTATGCATCCCCTCTTCTACCTCTTCCCTTCTTGCCGAAAATCTCGCGTTTCCTCTACCTCACCCCTAAACTCGTTCCATCTCCCATCTATTTGTATGTTTATATATCCCAACTTCGCTTGTCTGCCTTTTCCCTTTTCTTCTCTCACCATACCCCATAGCTTTTTCTGTATCTCTCTCTCCTTCTTTGTTAGATCGTCATCCACGTACAGATTCTTTCCTCTCAACCTATATTTCTGCCTCATCAAGTCTTTTTTATCTTCCCACTTTTTAATTTTACTAACCACATTTTCCCATCTCCTCTTCCTATCTCCTGCATTCTCCCTACTTCCATATCTTTCCCTGTTAGCTCCTTTATCATTATTTTAATTCGTACCTCCCTATTCTCCATATTATTCAACTCTGCCCCTCTGACTACTATATTGTTTCTCCTCGCTTCCCTTTCTTCCCTTTCATGTCCTATCTCTACCTCTTTCATCCTTTTCTCCAATTGCTTTAATTCCTCACCCTCCTGTTCCCCCGACCACGGTTTACTCTCCTTCTTTTCCATTATTTCTAGCCTTCTTCTTGTATCCTCCAACTCTAACTTCAGCCCCTTGATCTCTTCCGCCTGCTCTGCCTGCCTCCTATCATATTCTTCACCCATCATTCTTATTTCTTCCTGTATCTCATCTTTATCCTTTTCCATTCTCCCCAGGGTCTCCTTCAACATTCCTTCAATATGGTTCTCCTTTATTCCCTCTTCTTCCCCCCCGCATTCTTTCTCTTCTTTCTAAAAATATTTATAAAAAATTACAACGAAAAAAAAATACCTTGAAATACGTCGGAAAGTTAAAGTAAAAAATAAATAATAATTCTAATGAATAGAAAACAATCATTGTGTATTTTTATAGTATGATTTTAAAACATAAAGATGGTCAATACTCTGATCACTCAAACGTGATCTCATTTTAGTCACGAAAAGTCCAGCTGCTGAGAATGCTCTTTTTGATTCTACAGACGCGGGTGGAATGTATTTAAAAGTAGCGAGATGTTATGTCCCGGGATTTCGGGATCCCGGGATTCCGGGAGAGAAACCCTACATCTGGTTTGTGTAAAGAGATCCTTTTATTTTCAAGGTTATCAATAAATTGTTCAATTAATTGACAAAAAAATGATCCATTTATTGATTAATAAATTGAACTATGTAAAACCAACTTAAGTAAAAAAATCAAAATATAGAACATATTTGTAGAATAAAGCTATAAAGCTATACGGCTACAATATGCCGTGTCATACGCAACTGGGCGGCGATTGATTTGCAAGATGACGTCCATAATATAATTTGTTTAGCTACAAAAAAAAAAAAAAAAAAACAACTTAGCATATCCTGTTAGATATATAAAAAATCGCTAAAAATTTTGATGCATATATTGCTACTTATTTTATTTCAGATTGTTGTTTTGTGTAAGAAACTTGTAAGAAATACATATACTGTTGTGCCTTCTCTTAATTTAGCAAAAACAAAATTACTTTTCGAATGTAAAAATTATCTGATTAAACATATGATTGAGATATTTTTGAAATTTGCAACAATATGATTTTTTTTAAATTTAGGATTGTATAGCGGACAAACTAACAATTTTCCTCCTTTTTATATATAGAGAAGATTAGTCCTAGACCAGATTTTTTTTACAGAAAAAGAGTATACTATAAAAAAGTTACACTCCAAAAATTCAAATAATGAGCACAAAACATAGGTCCTCATTCAAAAATACTAGTGGCGAGCAAAAAAAAGGTCTTCACTCCTAAAATGAAAGTGATGAGCAAAAAAAAAGGTCCTCACTCCCAAAATAGAAGTGATGAGCAAAAAAAAGGTCCTCACTCCCAAAATAGAAGTGATGAACAAAAAAAAAGGTCTTCACTTCTAAAATAAAATAGAAGTAATAAAAACAAGTGACCATCAAAAAAGAATATATTCAGGTTTTTTTTTGTAAAAGTAAGAGTATAGAAAATATTACTCAAAAAAGAGTATAATGCATCATTTTCATGGTAGTGTCAAAGGCGCGACAGGGGTGAGAAATATAACACCACGCCGGTGTTATATTTACAATTTCGAATTTCATGGTGGGGATGGAGGCGTGATAAGTGCGCATTTTCGGTTTTGACAACATGTATCTAACCCAGATCTAACCTTAAATTTTATGCAAGTGTTTGGAGTAAACGGTTATTCAATTTCATTAAATATGTCGTCAAATCGAAGGAGACGTCTAGCTCTTTTTTAGACTTATTGCGATATGAAGAAAAGCGATGGAGGGTACGTCCCATATATACATAGAAACAGAAGGCAACGGGGAGATTATTTTAACTTGTTGCAAGAAATGAGACACAAAAAACACAGACAGTTACTTCAATTACAAGAAAAGAATTTAATACACAATCTTTTTACTTGACATCACAGTTTCGAATGAAGATTCTGTTTGCCCCTGCTTGTGGGTGTATTATTACCCATTGCATGACATTTCTGCAGACCAGATATTTGAAACCGAATCCATATTAATAAACTTTATGACTGCCGACAACATTGTACAAGTCGCTATTTCGCTACATCAATTTAGGTTCATTTAATTTTTTTTTTTAGGAAATTAATATAAGTATCTCGCTAATGATCTCACCATTCCGAAAAAATATATCTGTTTCTATGGTTTCGAAGACGCGGCCAGCGCTAGAGTTGAAATTTCTGAACTTACGACACCGCTTTTGTAACACCGCGCCTACGACACCATGGTACGGGTTTTTTCAAAATAGAGCGATGCTATTGGTTCAATTTCTTGTTCCACGCTTCCAACACCAGAATGAAAATGATGCATAATGCATCATTTTCATAGTAGTGTCAAAGGCGCGACAGGGGTGAGAGGCGTGGTGTTATATTTACAAGTTTAAATTTCATGGTGGGGTTGGAGGCGTGGCAAGTGCGCGTTTTCGGTTTTGACAACATTTGCATCTAACCAAAATCTAACCTAAAAGTTTATACAAGTATTTGGAGTAAACGGTTATTCAATTTCATTAAATATGGCGTCAAATCGAAGGAGACGTATACTCTTTTTTATGCATATTTAGACTTATTGCGATATGAAGAAAAGCGATGGTGGGTACGTCCCATATATACATAGAAACAGAAGGCATCAGGGAGATTATTTTAACTTGTTGCAAAAAATTAGTCAAAAAAAAAAAAACACAGACAGTTACTTCAACTACAAGAAAAGAATTTAATACGACATCTTTTTTACTTGATATCACAGTTTAGAATGAAGATTCTGTTGGCCCCTGCTTGGGGGTGTATTATTAGTATGCCCACTGCATGACATTTCTGCAGACCAGATATTTGAAACCGAATCCATAATAATAAACTTTATGACTGCCGACAACATTGTAAAATTCGCTATTTCGCTATATCAATTTAGGTTTTTTTAATTTTTTTTTTTTTTTAGGAAATTAATATAAGTGTCTCACTAAAGATCTCACCATTCCGAAAAAATAAATCTGTTTCTATGGTTTCGACGGTGCGGCCAGCGCTAGAGTTGAAATTTCTGAACTTGCGACACCGCGCTTGTAACACCGCGCCTACGACACCATGGTACGGGTTTTTTCAAAATAGAACGATCCTATTGGTTGAATTTCTTGTTCCACGCTTCCAACACCAGAATGAAAATGATACATAATACTCTTAAAAAGAGTACGTCTGGTCACCCTAGTCATACTTATTAGTTAGAAATAGCGTTCGTTGACAAAACAGAAGAGATTCTTGTTAATACGTACGTAGCCTAAAAATACCAGAATTATTAATCAAAAAATAATATTTTATTTAACAAGAATATAATTTAGGCTATATTTCTCAAGAGTGAAGTTTACCACCGGAGCAGTAGGTGAGGGGTGCGATCGTCCGAGAGTAATATATCCATTATATGCGAGTCAAATACAATATTTTATCTACAACACCTAGATAGGCGTATAAGGACAGAAAAAGTATGTTCTCCGTTTCTAGACCGCCACTCTTAGATATAAAAGTCACGTCATCAGTGTGACGGTTCGACCGGTTCCATTATCCGTCTAAAACAGGTACTAATTTTAAGTATTAAATATTTTAAGCTGCGTTGACCCAAGAGCTGACTGCACAACATCTGAAGAAAAAAATCAGAAGAAGGTGATGGGATTCGAACCCTGAGTCCCTGTGCTCCGTAGGCAACCGATTTACCGTAGAGTGGCAACTCTCAACTATATAGTTTTATCATTAAGAAATAGTAAATTTAATTTAAAAACACAAAAATTGTGAGCATCAGTTGTAAAACTTTAGAACTGACGTAATCAGGATGGTATCATCATGATAGTTTGGCTTCAGATGATTGTGATCTACAACAATGTTTAAAATAATATTATTTATTGTTTTATTTATTCTATATTATTATTTATAAAGATGGGTTATGTGAGGTGCAAATAGCCATCGTTGCTGACTACCAAACATTTTAACTAACTAACTAACTAACTTACTTACTAAAAATTTGCAGTATAAAAAAACGTTCATTATCCACAGACGGGCACGCATACGCAGTGCAATATGAGCAATACGAGCAATATGTATTTACAGTTGGACACATAATGCATTTATTATTTGATGGTCGTAGGTAAAATCATTTTTATCAGAGTAATGCACGTGCTTATACCATGAGTTGAAAAAGAAATTACATAAGGGTTGGCTATGAAAAAATAAAATAATGTCTACTGCAAGCTTTACATAACAATAAATAACTTATGACATCAACAACAGTGATGACAGTTAATTAATTATAAAGCTTGCAGTAGACATTATTTTATTTTTCCATAGCCAACCCTTATGTAATTTCTTTTTGAACTCATGGTACAAGTATCCTTTTGAAGGTAAAAATCTCCAAATAGAATTAAGATTTGGAGACCCATTTAACTTATTTCCTCAAGTTTCATAAGAACGAGTTTTTAATCGACAAGTGCGGCATAATGTCTTTTGTGTCGAGTTTTTATACATATTTATTATTTTGATTTTTCATACCTTTTAAAATAATAAATTTGCATTATATAATCAAACCATATCCCCGATTAGGGAATTTGGCATTTGAATGAAGCGGTTGATTGAAGTGGTTTGACAGTTTTATATTTTTACCGACCGCCAACATATATAAGGGAGGTATTGTGATCATACCGATTTTGACATTTCGAGATTTCGATGGATCTCCACGAATTGAGGTTCCTACATAACGTTTTGACTATTTTTAGATGATGTCTGTCTGTCTGTCTGTCTGTCTGTCTGACTGTCTGTCTGTCTGTCTGTCGGTCCGTCCATCCGTCCGTCCGTCCGTCAATGGCACGAGTTGATCAACTTTTAGTAAAAATCGGTTGACTAGAAATGGAAGTTTACTCGTGTCGATTTTAAGATTTTTGCGAATACTTCATAACAGAAAAATATTTCGAAAAAAATTATTTAACTAAAGTTGCTATAAAAGCAATAACTAACAACTTTTATTGAAGACATTTTTTGATAAAACGTAAAATTTATGAAAAAATTCTCGAAATTTTTACTAAGTATCTATTTTTTATACTTATATGTAACGTTTCCATGGTCATGATAAATAATATCTCTGTTAGAAAATATTGGGCCAAGTTATTTCTACTCTGCTATTAGAATGTATTTTATACAAGTACTTTGTGATGGCGGTCGGTCCTGTGGTGGCCATAGCTGATTTTTTTAAATAGCTATCAATTATGTTTTGTAAAATTTGCAGGTTTTTGTAACAGTTTTGCCAATTTCATGAAAAATATTTAGTGTCGTAATGAAACTCATAGCATTCAATTCAGTTTCATAATGACTCTTTCACGAATTCCAAATAGAAAAAAATAAATAATTACATTTTACGGCAACAAATCTTTACTGGTATCAAAAATTTCAATATTTAAACAAGGGTTCTATAGAGTGGAAAATCAACATAAATTCTAATGATCTTGTGAGGTGGTGGTGGGTAAAATAAAGGTTTTCCTTCTTCATCCAGATAGGAATCCCAAGGCATTTCTAGTTCTAGTGTGTAGCCAAGTTTCTTGCATATCCTAGATGTGAATTCGCTGGTGCAATCAACTCGGAAGACTGGAATACTCATATCACGACACAGTTCACGTGATGCTTCCACTAAATTTGTTCCAATTCCTTTACCACGTTTTTCTCTTTTTGTTACTAAATACATTAACTAAAATAAAAACAATATTTAAATACAGGTCTAAGAAGTAATATGAGGGAAAATAAGCAAAAATAAAATAATTTTTAGTCATTGGGAAATAATACGAACGAAGCCTGTAGCTCAGTTGGTTAGTGTGCGACTATCTGTGTATAAGGCACCAAGTTCAACTTCCGGTAGACATTTTTGAAATTTCTCATTATTTTTTCCCGCGGAAGGCGAAGGGCTTGCTATAGTTGAAAAGATGCGAGGTGCCGATCGATCGACAAATAACCGATGATAGAAATATATCATATATAACATAATTTTAGGATGGAAATTCTGAAATGGCCTATTAAGAGGTAGATTAATGTATTTGGATACATTTTAAAAATATAATTGTATGTTTCAACGACACAACAAAATCGATTTTTTGAGAAACTAATTAATCTGATCAAAAATTCCTGTTGAAATGTTACGATTCTCATCAATGTACATCGAAAATAAAAATTTGTTGATCTATCCCCTTATTGTTATTAAAATTTAAAAAAATATATATTTAGTTTTTCCGTATATACATATTTGTCTATATATTTCCGGCCGTGTGTGTGTGAGTGTTTTTTTTATGTCTTTTTAATTTCAATTGCTTTTATATGTGTGTCAAAAATATGTGCAAGAATACCAAATTTCAACTTTCTAGGTGTACTCGTTTGGCCACAAGACATACTCTCCAAGGCTTATTAGCTGATAAATTAGAGCATTTTGGTATTAGGGGCACAGCATTGGTACGTAGTTGTCTAACACAGTGTTTCTCAACAAAAAACGCACCGCGGACCAGTAAAATATATAATATTCTAACGCGGACCACTAATAATAATGGTTGGTTAATTTTTTGCAAGAAAACTTTTTTTGCAAGAAAATAAACAAAATATAAATTATTTACATAAAAAATGTGTATAAAAATAACAAAAAAACTGCAAGGAACACAAAAAAGTTCTCGGACCACCAAAAATTTTCTGCGGGCCACCTGTTGAGAAACACTGGTCTAACAGATAGGTGCCAGTGCGTTAATGTAAATAACAGTTTTTCAGATAAACTTAAGATTAACCATGGAGTCCCACAAGGTTCCATTTTGGGATCATTTCTGTTCCTTATTTACATTAACGACTTACCCGACTTCATTATGACCAAAAAAACCTTATACCGTCATTTTGTCGTCTGTCTGTCTGTCTGTCTGTCTGTTTGTTCGGTAAAAATTGTAACCAAACGGCTAAACTTAGAGAGTTGAAATTTGGCATGCTTATACAACTCTTTGACCCACACATAGGAAATATACTAAAACATCTAAAAAACATATCCCCCTAAAAATATAAACAAATATATGCTCATCGAAAAAAAAAATATTTTTTTTCAATTCTGCGTAGGGTATCAAATGAAAGCCCTTGGTACGTGGATTAACGATCAAAATTTTATTTTTGCAAAATAAATTATTTTGACGGGATTTTTGTCAAAATTGTGCAAAAAAAAATTTTGTCCCACACTCT
Source organism: Liopterus haemorrhoidalis (assembly GCA_963971575.1). Classification (NCBI taxonomy): domain Eukaryota; kingdom Metazoa; phylum Arthropoda; class Insecta; order Coleoptera; family Dytiscidae; genus Liopterus; species Liopterus haemorrhoidalis. The sequence goes on from OZ020615.1 coordinate 32,814,891, forward strand.
GTAGCACAGATGGTTTAAACTAAAAATCTGAAAAAATCTAAGTAATGTACATTGGTGTGTACCGGAATAGTACAACAGAAATTTTTGATCAGATTATGTTTTCGGAAAATAACGCATTTTTTGTGCTTTTAAGTAAAATATATAAAATATTTAATCCGCTATATAACACAGTAAACGAGTGAACGTCCGTAGTCCTGTTGTAACGTTCTCGCTTCATAAGTTGCAAACCACTGTTCGATTCCCATCAATTTTTATTTTTTCTGTTTTTTTTTTTGCATATATATTTTGTTTAAAATATTTTGTCAAAATTCTAGTTATATTTTGGCAAATGTTGCATTTAATTTTTAAAAGCGTAAATTTAATAACCAGTGATAAGTGTTGAAATTATGATTTAATTCTATGTTTGAATGTATACGAAATCAGAGGGGCGGAGTTTATGACTTAAACAACCAATGGAAGTCGTAGGCGCAATTTTCAAAATATTAATGAACCTTTCTATATAAAAAAAAAATACTGCAAACATTTAGAAACCCAAATAATGGTATTAGGCATTCGAATTAAAATTAATAAAAAAATATTTTAATATAAAATTTGTTTTGGCATCCCAAATAATCATCATTCACTTACTAAATACCTGCGAAACCCTGAAATGTGTGAAAATTCACACTTTTTAGATAATAGTTCACATAAATTTTTAGATAAAAATGTGGACTTCAGAAGAATTCCAGACCTTATGAAATCGTCTCTAAACCAGGCTTTGAATTGGTTGGCATCCAACAATTTGAGCCTGAACATAGAGAAGACCAATGACATGGTTTTTAGTCTCAACAGAAATTCTTCAGAGAATCTTGAACAGCATGTAAACAATAATGTTAAATTTCTAGGTTTTATTTGGATACCCAGTTAACCTGGAAAATACACATAAATACTCTTGAAAATAAAATAAACACCGCCTTGTTTATGTTAAGAAAAGTGGTGAATTACATATCACTTAGTGAGGCTAAAACGGTTTACTTGGCGCGTTCATGGCCTAATATCATATGGCATCATATTATGGGGAAATTCTGTAAATTGGAAAAGCATTTGTATTCTACAAAAAAAGCCATTAAAATAATTACGAATAGTGCTTGGCGGGATTCGTGTAGACCATTATTTAGATCCAGCAGCATTCTTATTGTACGTACTGGAAGCGCTTACATTGATCGGAGAAAGCATTGGAGAGATGGCGATATGTGGCAATGGTCATGAACATAACACTAGTGGCCGCCATAATATACTTAACCCCGTCTTAAGTATAAAAAATCCTCATGTTTTGAAGGCAAGTACGCATTGACATGTTTAAAAAATTGCCGTTAGCAGTAAGGAACTACAGTGTCCGTAAATTCAGATCTACCATGAAAGCTTACCTCCTCGATAATGCTTTCTACAGTATACGACAATATCTGAACCATAATCTAGATCAGTGGTACTCAACCTGGTCCCTTTCTACCGCCCACTAGTGGTCGGTAGGAATTTTTTGGTGGGCGGTAGGGCTTTTGTCCAATGCTGGCTACTTTCCGTTTTTTTTTTTAAACTTAATTGACGTTTTAAAAACATTAAAATGGAATTTTTTTGAGATGATGCAGTAAGTTATTTTATAAATATTTTTGCAGCTAAATTTTGCGAAAGTATTTGGTAAGTTATTATTATTATACAAGGTGTCTCAAAAGAAATTTTATATTTAGTGGATCGATTAAAAAAAAAGTAAGCCGTATATAGAATAAATGTTTATTAATTATTAAAATACACTTTTTGGGGATTTATTTCTTAAAAATAATATCGTCTAAATGTAGACCCTTGCGTTCTCGGCACTCATTTAATCGAACAGTAAAATTACTTATGCCGTCTCGGCAGGTGGACTCAGGGATGGCTGCCATTTCGTGACGGATATTTTCTTTCAAATGCGCCAGTGAAGTCGGTTTATTGGCGTAAACTTTAGATTTAAGATAACCCCATAGGAAAAAGTCCATAGGGGTTAAATCTGGACTGCGTGGAGGCCAATTTATGTCACCTCTCCGGGAGATCAATTTGCCTGAGAAAATTTCACGAACACGTGGCAGAGACATATTGGACGTGTGTGAAGTTGCTCCGTCCTGTTGGAACCATGTTCTTTGGTTATAGCCAAGAAAGTTTTGCAGTTCAGGTACCAAGAAGTTGTCTAACATCTCCACATAACGCTCTGAATTCACTGTAACTGCACGCCCCCTTTCGTCTTCAAAAAAGTAAGGGCCGATAATTCCTCGCGCCGACATCGCAGCCCATACGGTCACTTTAGGCGAATATAGGGGTTTCTGATGTTTGCGTTTCGGATTCGTTGCACTCCAGTAGCGGCAGTTCTGCTTATTTACGTGGCCATTAAGATGAAAATGAGCTCCATCCGAAAACAAAATGTTGGTAAACGTTGAAAATCGTTCAATCACCTGATTTACGAAATTAAGCCTCTGACTGGCATCTTGGGGCTTTAATTCTTGCACCAATTGAATTTTGTAGGGGTGCAGCTTTAGATCTTTGTGCATAATGCGATGTAATGATGATCTATGCACATTTAAAGCACTTGCGCGCTTCCGAATTGAAAGGTTCGGGTCGTCACGAACAGACTGATTAACATTCTCCACGTTTTCTACCGTTCTTGATGACCTAGGTCGCCCGGATTTTGATTTATCCAGCGTTGTACCAGTCTCTTCAAACTTTTTAACCCAATGTCGAATGAGAGGAATGCTTGGCGCATCATTTAAGTGGCGAAAACCTCGAATACTGCAGAAATTTCTACGCGCTACAGTCGCCGAATCACCGTTTTTGTAAAACTCTCGCACGCATAACGCGCGGTCTGCTCCCGAGAAACGCTCCATAGCGAATGCATTCCCAAGAGCCAGGCTACCGATTGACATAACCCCCGCGCCCCTCGGATACGTTGCGTTCACGCAGTAAGCTAAATAAATATAAAATTTCTTTTGAGACACCTTGTACAACAGGTGGGCGGTATGAAAATTTTTCTACCAATAGAGATGCTAAAGTGGGCGGTAGGTATGAAAAGGTTGAGTACCCCTGATCTAGATGATGTATTCTAGTTTTTGTATTTATATTAGGTAATGTAATATTTTTGTACTAATATTATATTTTGTTATTTTCTCTTTGTTTGACTTGAATTATATACATATGTATCAAATGTTTCAATAAATAAATCTATCTATACAGATATACAGATAGACAAGACATATGAGTGACATTATAAGGGTTTTTGGATCATACCTACAAAACCCTAAAAGGTAATTATTTTCCACAAAATGGCTTTCAATATATATTTCTGCATTACATGTTTACGTCTAACTCAACAAAATTCAGCAAACGCCCTATTTGACTGTGCTCCATTGTGAATTCAAGACGCAGGTGGTCACTTTAAATCAGTTGTTTCCAACCTTTCTGTACCTCCGCCCCCTTTTTTATGAAAAAATTGTTGGGCCCCCCTCAATTTTTGTAACAATCTAATTTCACAAATACACACTTGATATTGTAATTTATTTAAAGGGCTACAAAATAATATACCATATTATGTATAAATATACATCAAATATTTATTATAAGTAATAATAATTTTAAATGGAAGAAAAACAATTGTTACAAAAATACAAAAACTAGAATACATAATTAATAAAACATAATTGTATTTTAATTATGTGATGGTTGGGCTTGTTTTTCAGCACACATTTTCTCAAACCATGGTATCATTGTAGATATCGCTGTTCTTAATTCCTTTTCAATCACTACACGTGATCGATACTTCGTCTTCAAAACAGCTTGAAACCGAACGCCGAAGGCGTTACTTGAAGCGCGACCCCCTTGCAATAGTCTCACGCCCCACAGGTTGGAAACCACTGCTTTAAATGATTATTGGAATTTATTTAACTATCAGTTCGTTATTATTTGAATTTCACAAATAAAAATTGTTATTTATTATTTGGGGTTTGTCAGGTCTTTTATTAAGTTCCGAGATAACAAAAAAAAATAAAAATGCAAAAAAGAAAAAAAAAAATCGAAAACATAAATTTATCTAGTCTGTTCTTAAAGGCATTAATAGTAGTCACACTATTTATTGGCAAAGAGTTCTACGTGTCGAACACACGGTTTGACAAAAAGTTTTGACCGGTACTGACATTTTTTTGCACTTTTTAATTTAAATAAGTGACCTCGAAGTTCTTGATTTGGTTTAACTTGGTTTAACTCAAAAAACACAGACATCTCAAAGTTATAAGTGTTAGTTAACAGGCGAAACACAGTGATGAGATTTCAAGAGGTTTCAAAAGTGAAAGGATGTCTTCATATGGTGGTCGACTTCTGCCAAAGCAAAACCTAATTGCTCACCGTTGGACATTTTCAAATAAATTAATATAGCGTACTAGGTGAGGTGACCAAACAGTGACTGCAAACTTGGGGCGGACATATGTTAAGTAGAGTTTCCGTAAAAGTGGAAGCGTCGGGCAGTAGAACAGTTTTCCGCTAAGATATGTAAGCGAGTTGGCGTTCTTTACTTTCTTACAAATATGACTAGTGACAGTTTCATAAAGCAATGCTAAATTTTAGCAACGCTATTAAATTTTAATTGTACAGTGCAGTTTGTACAGTTGTGCGTTGTACAGTTTTGCGTTCCATAAAGCAATGTTAAATTTAGCAAAGAATTAAACCCTCTGCTATTTTAACATAGGTCTGAGGCTGTGTTAAATATTTAACATTGCACTGTTACCATAGTTTTACTAATTTTTATATCAAATTTTTATATTTAAATTGAATATAAAGAAAACACAAAAGGTACAGTCTGTTTCAAACGGTTAGGCGGAACTAAATGGGAATTTCGTTCTTTTAGGTTGTCACGAGAAGGGACCTTGCTTGGGTAATTTCATTTTTTACGTTGGAATGTCAAAATTTAAAATTCCAACAATGAAACCATGGAAACGAATGACATTAAATTATTTTTTTACATATTTTAATAAAAAAATAAATAAATAAATGGGAAATTTGTATTAAGAAAGACAGAAAAAATCAAAATATAAAGAAAATGACATTTTAAAATGATATTAACCTTAACAAAAAAATGTTTATTGTAAGTATGATTTACAAAGCTTAAACAAAACGGCCGAAAAGCACGATTTAAACGATGAAAGTAACTAGACTGCAAAATCTAGTTCCGCCTAACCATTTGGGACAGACTTTAAGTTAATAATAAGTTAATAATAAATATTTTTACATATTATAAGAAGTTCACTTTTGTAAGAACAAACTAACAGGAAATTTTGTTTTCAATAGTTTGCACCTTTGAAGCTGTATGTCATGTTGGTATTAAAAAATGTCACTTTTTTAAAATGTCGCTCCATTTGACATATGTCATAATGAAAAATGATATCTTAATTATAATGATCATAACCTTATCAACCTGAAGTCGGTTTTACATCGTAAAGAATATTTTTAATTGACATTTAAAGTCAGTAATACACTATAAAATTAACCAAAATAACCAGATTTAGTGTGTTCTTACAAAAGTGAACAGCTTATATCTGTCTCAATTTGTAATACGAAACTAAGAGGAAAATTTCATTTTTTATGTTGTCTATTTAAAATATCATCTTAGGGTGGTACTGCTGAAATGGCACCTTTCAAAACATTTGGCAATTCATATTTGACATTAAATTATATGTCAATTTATTTTTTTAATTGAAAAGTATTTTTATACAACCAAAATAAGAACATAACATCAGAAAATATGCATAAGAGACAACAATTAGATAAATATACAAAAAAACACATATATAACGCTTATGGAAAACTTTTAGAAAAAAAAATGAACAAAATTAAAAAGAAGCGAAATTATAGACCTTGTGGCAGATATTTTTTCAGTAAATCTTAGTGTCCTTTTTGTTGTGAAATATAAAATAATTTACCCATTTCAATTTCTTTAGATTTCTGAAGGAGATGTAAGAAAAATTTTAAATGAAGGTGCAGAAAATTTAAGACCGACGAACATGGGAAGAGGTAATAATAAGAAAACAGATTAGAAAAATTTGGGATTTACATTCATAAAATGAATATTTTTGTTTAAATATGTTATAAAATTTTGCAAAACAAGAATGAGATTTTAAGGGCAGCACAATAAAATGATAAATTATTATTATATAATATTATCTGTCTCATTTTGTAATACGAAACTAACAGGGAAACTTCATTTTTTATGTTGTATATTTAAAATATCACCTTAGGGTGGTAACACCTTTCAAAATATTTGACAATTCATAATTGACATTAAATTACGTATATGTCAACTTACTAACACAAATTGTATAAAACACAAATTGACAAGCATTTGAAATATATTTTATGCAACCAGAACAGAAAATATGAATAAGCGAATTAAGATGAAATAAATATTTGTATACAATTCAAAATATTTGACATGTCAATCACAAATTTGACAGGTCAATTTGGTATCTGACATGTAGTTTTTGAGTGAATATAACCTCAGTATAATGCAACTTCACTAAAAATGTAAAAGCCAGATTTACAAGTTTACATGGTTTCAAAAAAGTCTATTTACACCACAACAGTAACCAAAGTAACCAGATTTAGTTTCGTATTACAAATTGAGACAGATTATATGTATTTTTATTTTTTATATTTTATCACGATATTTCATTGTAATCATAATATTTTTTTACTATTATACGAGTAATAATGGAAAGTTGATGAAATAAATATTAATATATACATTCAAAATATTTGACATGTCAATCAAAATTTTGACATGTCAATTTAGTAATAACCTCAATATGATGAAACTTAACCATACTTTTAAAAGCCAGATTTAAAAGTTCACATGATTCGACAAAAGTCTATTTACACCACAACAGTCACTAAAGTAACCAGATCTAGTTTCATATTACAGATTGAGACAGATTATACAAAATTTAAGATATTGGAAGACGTCTGTATAAATTTTATTAATATTTAATAATATCATAGATTATCTTTAAATTGTTTTTCTTTTCCAGCAAATTATTTGCCGAGTCTTCAGATGAATTTTTAGATATTGCTGTGCACCTGTTTCCTCGTATGCGTATATTAGTCTTAAAAAGACGATTTCCATGTTTATCTATGGGATTAGGATAAAAAATTGACACAAGTCGTGCAGTAATAATTGCATGTTGTGTTTTGTAAAATTTGACAATGTTATTTAAAGACGAAACTCCACATATTGTAGAAGAATTTCAAATAATTGGAGACGGTTCTGATGCAGTTCCACTTGGACCAAACAGAAATTTACTAAACAATACTGCTGCAAGACAGTTTAATAACACCGTTTTTACTAGGTTATAAGTAATGTCACGGTGGTATTAAAAAATTTCACTTTTTTAAAAAGTCGATTCATTTGACATATGTCATAATGAAAAAATATATCTTAATTATAATGATCATAACCTTATCAACCTAAAGTCGGTTTTACAGCGTAAGGAATATTGTTAATTGACATTTAAAGTCAGTAACACACTATAAAAGTAGCCAAAATAACCAGATCTATGGTCTGTTTCAAAGTAGAAAAATGTGTGTAAGAAGATAGAAGCTGTTTGTTTTTGCTTCGGATTGGTTTAGATCGTCATCCCTATTACACTATAAAAATATTGTTTTTAGTCCAAGTTGACAGATGTTCAGTGTCGTAAAGTCTGTTCCAAACGGTTAGGCGGAACTAGATTTTGCAATGTTACTTTCATCGTTTAAATCATGCTTTTCAGCCGTTTTGTTTAAGCTTTGTAAATCATACTTGCAACAAACATTTTTTGGTTAAGGTTAATATCATTTTAAAATGTCATTTTCTATCCCATTTATTTATTTTTTTCTCATTAAAATATGTAAGAAAAATAATTAAATTTTGACATATGTCATTCGTTTCCATGGTTTCATTGTTGGAATTTTAAATTTTGAGATTCCAACGTGAAAAATGAAATAACCCAAGCAAGGTCCCTTTTCGTGACAACCTAAAAGAACGAAATTCCCATTTAGTGCCGCCTAACCGTTTGAAACAGACTGTACATTGGAAATATATATTATTTATATTATTTAATTTTTCTCATATATTTTGTTATTATTTACATATTTAGACTTTTATTTATATTCTTGGCGTAGATTTTATGGAGAAAATTCTCCATGTAATTTGTTTTTACGTAGTTATATATTTTTTAGGTTATCTGACATATAAATATTTTTTGACACTTGATAATTAGCAGATCAAGAGAGAGGACTAATGTGAGGCCAAAAGACAGCCCAGTTGATTGTGCCCAAAGAAGAAGTTATTGATATAATTTTTAGACCTTCATATATACAAATATTTTTATTTACAATAATTATTAAAATAAGAAACTTTAGCTCTGAAGATATATTGTTTGTTTTATTGCTTTATTTAAACTGTTTTAGCCAAATCTCTCATTTTATACATATATACTACATAATTTTTAAAATTTATATTTTTTTAACTTTTTCAAATTTCCCATTAAACTGAATTTATTTCGGATAAATAACGTAAGTGTATTATCTGCCTTGTTTATTTCAATATCTTATTAACCTTTTTATATTAAAAACAAAAAAAAACCATTTGCTAACCCAGTTGCTACGCCCATGCCCTAGTTGTAACTTATTTTAAATTTCCCGCTATACTGTATTTGATCAGTATAAATCGTACTCGGTTTGCAGCGCTATCTACTTTTTTCTACTTTGAAATAGACTATAGTTTGTTCTTACAAAAGTGAACTGCTTATACATTAAAAAATGTTACGAAATAATATAAAAATTGATTTTTTATTGAAAAATAATACATGGCAGTAAATAATTCCAAGGATTACTAAGGTTATAATAAGCCTGTTTGACGTTTAAGACAACTGTGAAGTTGATATTCTTACCAATCTACTTAATAAAAACCCTAAACTGAATACAGCACTAAAATTACTTAACACGATGTTAAAACCGATGCTATTTCTTTATGAAACGTAGTTGAATTTTAACAGCGTGTTATTTTAGCATCATGTTAGCTAATACAGGATTTAGCATTCCTTTATGAAACCGGGGAAATATATCTTTTTAAGTCACATGCAATGGTGACACCAAGATCAAGATGTTCCTCATATTGAGATTTAATTTAATTTATATTGTAGAGCGGAAAACCAATACAAGTTTTTACTAATATGGTGATTTTCGCAATTGAGAGATAGTAAGAAGATAGTTAAAAATCATCCGCAAAAATTAGTGCTTCAGATGAAATACAGTCATTAAGATCGGCCACATACAGAAGGAACAATAATGGTCCCAATACAAAACCCTGAGTTACTCCACTTGTCATTGTTACTAGCCAAGAACATTTCTTGCCCATATATATAAAGTTCATTTCAATAAGCTATAATTCTGTTATTTTGTCGAATCGGACCTATGTTAATTTTTTTAACAACTTTTTAAAAATATTTAAGGCACACATCTTTGAAGATTGAAGATTCCTTCTGGAACATTTTGAATACTTTTTTAAATCTGATCATACTCCTACTGATATTTCCAATAAAATAAAATATGTCACTTATAAAAATTTTAGTTGAGATGAAGGTATTTCATCTAGCTAAAGAGTGTAATTTAATCATGGAAAATCCAGAGTATTAAAGAAATGAAGTTTCCAAGAATATTTATAAAATGTCGACGTCAAGACAAGGAATTCAATCTTTACAGCCGGCATAGCTAGTGATATTTATGAGGAATGCTTGGAATAAATGCATCTTCAAGTCACTCGTACATATTTTATTGGCATTTCAATAAAATCCCGCAAATAACTATCCGAACTACAAATTTCTATTTTATTTATAGGCAATAATGCCCCGAAACTGCAACAAGGTGTTGATTATAAAATTTAACTTGTGATGTATTCGAGGCATAAAAATGTATTAAACGTGACACACATTCGATATATAGTAGAGGTGGGAAATGCGAAAGAAGATTCGTTCAGTATTCAGTACTCTCTAAAAAGATTCTTTTGGAACGAATCGTTGGCGTAAATGTGATGGGCTTCCTCGGCATGCATGCCATTTAAATTTTGGACATTTTACACTATTAAATTCACATTTTACTTTATTTGGTGCTGTTTAAGATAACGTAAAATCCTATTAAAATTTTCACAAAAATTTTCCGAAATTTTCCACCCTTGGGCCAACGAGGGCCGCATGCCAATTTTTTTATAGGGGTTTTATGACATAAACTTTAATTCTTTTCATCGGCATGCTATATGAAAACGCGGAAAATCATATATTTTTATTACAAGATCACGCGACCGTTTGAGCCCTTTGGGACCCTGCGAATCGCATGTCTATAACTAAAAGACTTTAAATTTATTTTACCTTTCTTTTGATAAAAGGGCAAGCATTGACCGGAAAGCGTGCAGGGGTTTAATACCATCCTTTCTTTATTTGCACAGGGTAAATATTCTCTCCTCCAAAAGGCATGCTTTATGAAATCGAAGACCATAAACTGTCATGAGCTCCCAGTCTATTCCTTTAGAAGATCGGAGAACAGTTAATGCTAAATGGTATACAACAATTTGTTTGCCAGAATTCATCGACAAAATCAAGAAAAACAACCATCCTGACAATGCAAACTTCCACACAACACGTCAAACAATTGATTATTTGAAGGAGAAAAACATCGAATTAATGTCTCATTGTCCGTATTCAGCTGATTTATCCCCTAACGCCTGTTTTTTTGTTCCCAATGTTAAACAAAAAATGCGTGGGCAGCGATTTTCGAGAACCATGTTTTTGAGATACCAACTTCAGAGTGGAAAAAAAGTTTCAAAAATTTGTTTGTACGCATGCAAAAGCGTACAAATCTTAAAGGCGAATATTTTGAATAGCAATCAAACAGTTTGTTCAAAAGAAGATTATTTTCTTTCTTAGTTTTTGCAAAAACTTAAAAGATAGCCCTCGTATACATACATATATTTATATTCAGTAACCAAGTATTGTTTTATTGCCTGCCGTCCGAAAGTAGGTTGATGCATAAAATGTTTATAAAACTACTTTTTTTTATTTAAAATAAAAATGTTTTCTTCACTAATACCCGGTTCCATAAAATTCTTAAAACTATGGTCTATTTCAAAGTAGAAAAAAGTAGATAGCGCTGCGAACCGAGTACGATTTACACTGATCAAATACAGTATAGCGGGAAATTTAAAATAAGTTACAACTAGGGCATGGGCGTAGCAACTGGGTTAGCAAGTGATTTTTTTTTTAATATAAAAAAGGTTAGTAAGATATTGAAAGAAACAAGGCAGATAATACACTTACGTTATTTATAAGACATAAATTCAGTTTAATGGGAAATTTGAAAAAGTTAAAAAAATATTAATTTTAAAAATTATGTACTCTATATAAAAAGAGATATTTGGCTAAAAGAGTTTAAATAAAGCAATATAACAAATACATCTTCAAAGCTAAAGTTTCTTATTTAAGTAATTATTGTAAATAAAAATTTAAAATATACAGAGATTATTTAATGCCGAGACGACGTCACTGAATTTTACGTGCCTCCTAGCAGAAATACTGGTGAATACTATGACATAATAACCTAAAATTTGATTATGAAGAAAAAAATGCACGCATAATCGCCTGCTACGATGTGTATGAAACGGCAAATTATTAAAACTTCCAGTGACGTCGTCTCGCCATTAAATAATCACTCTGTATGTATATATGAAGGTCTAAAAATTATATCAATAACTTCTTCTTTGGGCACAATCAGCTAGGCTGTCTTTTGGCCTCACATTAGTCCTCTCTCTTGATCAGATAATTGTCAAGTGTCAAAAAATATTTATATGTCAGATAACCTAAGAAATATTAACTGCGTAAAAACAAATACATGGAGAATTTTCTCCATAAAATCTACTCCAAGAATATAAATAAAAGTCTAAATATGTAAATAATAACAAAATATATGAGAAAAATTAAATAATATTAATATTATATATTTCCAATGTACGACACTGAACATCTGTCAACTTGGACTAAAAACAATATTTTTACAGTGTAATAGGGATGACGATCTAAACCAATCCGCAGCAAGGACAAACAGCTCCTATCTTTTACACACATTTTTCTACTTTGAAATAGACTATAGTTAAAGTTGAAAATAGACCTAAAACATAAAAATACCTAGCAACACAATGCGTTGCTACGTATTTTAGTGTTTTATATCTACGATGAGTTCAAAAACAAATTACATAGGGTTGGCTATGGAAAAATAAAATAATGTCTACTGTAAGCTTTATAATTAATTAACTGTCATCACTGTTGTTGAAGCTTGCAGTAGACAATATTTTACTTTTTTATAGCCAACCCTTATGTAATTTCTTTTTGAACTCATGGTAGTTTTAGTTTACAACTAGCTTTAAGCCAACCGGCGTAGCGTAGTGGTAACACATCTGCTCTGCGTTGCTAAGGTCTCGGGTTCGTATCCCGTCGACGCATGGAATTTTCATATATAAGAATTGTCCTGGTTAACCGCCGAAGCAGCAAAAGCCATAAAAATTAAATTATACAAAAAAAAACAGTTTTTAGATTTTTATGTAACCGAGTTACTTTTAAATTTATTATTCTTTTTTTCAAAACTAGTTTCAAAATATTGTGTATTTTTATATTATGAAAAAATTAAAAGTATGTATGTAAAAAAAATCGTATTGCAAATGAGTTATGGGTATTCCCAGACGTGGGAACCCCGCCGTGTTTCCCAACTTGCTGTGAACTTGTGACAAATAATGAACTGCCTTTCAGTTCTAATCAAAACTTTAAATTGTTATATTTTACCCTTTACAGTTTTATACCATAAATTCAAAAAGAAATTACATAAGGGTTGGTTATGGAAAAATCAAATAATGTCTACTGCAAGCCTTATATAACAATAAATAACTTAAGACAATTTTATCTCTCTAGACTCTAGACAGTTCCTCTCGACAGCTTCTCTCTAGATCCTCCCCCCATTCCCTGTAGGGAGAAATAACACTGATTCGTATTCATATTTGTTTCGATTAATTTTTTATATTTATTGTTATTTTTTGTTTGTTTCTGCTCTGATTATATATTTAGTAAAATTGCTGACCTGTTAACAAAATTCACAATAAAAAATATCACTATAGTCCAAGTGACTGTCACTACAATATAATTGTTGCAGAATTCTTGTAAATGTGTTATAGAATTGGAAATAACACAAAGTCATAAGATATTGTGAAATTAATTCGGCGAACCGGATCAAACCGTAGCCGACGGAACTCTCAGAATATTATTATTTTCGCGGGGTTCTGTTATCGGATTTGTAATGTCAGTGGTGTTCTCTGGGTACCAGGGTTCGGTGCTGGTTCGGTTTTCCGACTCTGATCGAGTGATATTAAATAAAATTGATGAAGATTATCATATATTGGTTTTAAATGTCGTTAAAACAAAAAGTCCTTACCTCAAATATTTTAATAATGCAGTATTTGTTATATAAATCAGGTGCTCTCAAGAGATGTGCATGAAACTTTTCAACCTGAGCTGTTTTTTTGCATTTAACATGTTTAGCTAGCTTGTCTTTTAAATCTGCATCCCAAGGACAAACAGTCCCATTTATAGCTGCTGCAATAATGCTTCCATCGTTTCTGCACCTCACCATTAAAGACAGACCCTGACAGATGGTTTCCATTACGGACTGCTCTAACACTGAGTTGTTTTTGAAAATGCTTGCTGCTACAAATAGTGGCTCGTCTGGAACGTAATATTTTTTCCAAAATTGTATGACGTCATCGTAGTCATTTGGAGTAACTCGAACTAATGTATAACAGGGATTGTCCTAAAACAACGTTTCTTTTAATATACCTTAATGATCATTTAATTCGGAATTCGAATCAATATATATATTTTTAATATAAAATAAACATTTACGCCAAACTTGACTTCTTCCGCACATTATTTATTTATTTATTTTATTTTATTTTTTTTTTTCATTGGCTCAGTTGTGGTGCTTGCGGTGGGTTCCGGGGGGGGGGGGGGGGGGTGCAGAATTTCTTGGATAAAAATGTATTTTAGAAGTGAGGACCTTTTTGTTTTTAGGTCATCAATGATTTCAAATATTTCCTGCCCCCCCCCCCCAAATTGTACTCAAAAATTACCTGTCCCCCCAGATTTTAAAAGCTAGCGCCGCCACTGTATTAGCTTAATACATGATTTTTCCAAGAGAACGGGCAAGAACGTAAATAAGAAATTCATAAAAAGAAGATTTTAAAACTAACTGTCAAATCAAAAATAGTTAAATAATCAGCTAAAAAGCAGCTCGTGGCGTACACGTTCCTTAAAAATTTCGTTAGATTAAAGCCCATTTTAAGGATTTCGTAGGTATGATCACCAAAAACCCTTATAACGTAGGGTTTTACATCGAAGGCAAAACATCGATGTTTAACATCGGCGCTTACTATCGATGTTGAAAAAACATCGAAGGAAAAACATCGATGTTTCCGATACATCGATGTTTTAATAATATTAAAAAAAGATATTTATTTATATTATATAGGTTTTATTTAATAATGTAAAGATAAAATACGAAAAATGGAACATATAAACACAAAAAGCATTAAAATGATTCCTTCCGCCTAATCGTTTGGAATAGACTGTAAATATTACATTTTTTTTTAAACACTATTATAGCAATCCTAATATAAATTTTACACTAACATTACAATATAATAATCCTAATAATAGTTTTATTAATACATAAATTATAATTATATTTCCCAGTACGGTAATTCCAGGAATTGGAGGAATAACAACTGGGAAAGTGTCAACAAGACTCAAAAAGAAACAAGTGTATTGGCGTCGTTGGTTGTTCGCATTGTTTGCAAAAATTAGAAGTTACTTCTTATTCTTATTAGAGTTTTAAGAGACCATAATAGAACAATTACAAACACAATACTTCAAGTGGGTACTGGGACTGGACTGGAATACACCGGACTACATTGTCTTGAAGGAGAGCGGTAAAGTACAAATAAAGGAAGAGGCAAAAATATGAGCAAGGAATATCCCAAGGACATAACAAGAAAATTCTATACGCATGCTTAAAAGAAATAAATAAAAACTATTTAAAATACTAGTGAAAATACTATTTAAAAAACGAGCAAATGGGAAATAGAAAAGAAAAAGGTTTTTGAAAATAAGGGTTTTTCATAAAAAGAAGTGGAAAGGCTGAAAATTAATAACACCTTAGTCAAAGAAGTATCAACCAGAGACTGGGAGATAGAAGGACACAAAATAATTAGTAAAATTGAAGTGTCAAATTACAATAAAACTTATAAAGAGATAGACAGTCTCGGGGCGCCTATTCATTTAAAAATAATGGAAGGCCGACATGACCAAAAGCTAATGGCCAGATTCAGAGCAGGGAACGAAGAAGAGTTAAACAAGTACTGGAAAGAGCTGGAGGAAAGAGTATGTCGATTCTGCAAAGAAAAAGAAGACTCAGTGGAGCACTGGCTGACGAACTGCCCGGAATTCAAACCAGACTCGCAAAACGCAGCAGGGATCCTAAATGGGAACGGAGAGGGTCTGAACTGGCTCAAAGAAATTTTGAGAAAAAGAAAGGTCATGAGAACAACTGGGAAAATATAAAAATAAATAAATAAAAAAGTAATAATGTTTTGTATTTCTTTTTCATAATTTTTCTGTTTGTTTTTATAGAGACTTGTAAATGTATTTGAATAATTAGAACGGATAATGTAATAAAATGTATTCTGTGTACACCATATGGTTACAATAAATTAATCCATCTATCTAATAATACCTGCTTAGCTTTTATGAAATTTCTTTATGTTATGTTATTATAAGTAGCAATAAAAACTTAAGAATTTTAACGCATGACTGAAAATTGTCTCAACAAAAAGAAACGTTTAAAATATTGATAAATTGACCAATTATTGGTTTTTGTAATATTGAAACGATATTTTTATTAGCTAGACATTTGTTGTAAAATACCTCTAAATAACTAACTACGAGGGGCGTTTGATAAGTCAGTGACATCGAAATGTATTGAAATGAAGATTTTTGTTTTACCAAAATGCGACTTATTTTCAACAGTCTCCTTTTAACCAATCATATAAAAAAGTTCGGTTTGCAACATAAAAATCAGTCCGGTTACTTAATTTACACACCTCGTATATTTATCTTTTCAAAAATGAAATTTGGATTGTGAAGCCATGAATTTTATTTGATACCACACTCAAAATTTAAAACATTTATTTTCTTCCGATAAATACATATTTGTTTAATACAAGTCTGTATTTTTCTTATATATATGTCAAAGAGTTGTAAAAGCATGGAAAATTTAAACTTTCTAGGTCCAGCAATTTGGCCACAATTTCTGCTGAACAGACAGACACATGAGTGATGACGGTATAAGGGTTTGTTCCACACTCCAAAACTCCAAAAAGCACAAAACTTATTTATGACAGAAATTTTTTATATGATTGAATAATAAACTACAAATTAGAGTTATGCCTGTAGACAGCAGAATCAATGCTGCCATTATATCTCGTGTCTGTGTGGAAAATCTACCCATAAGCACAGTTTGAAGCAAAAAAGGAACTATGTAATATAACGAAAATTGGGATTTAAATTTTTTTTAATTTCTGCGTATACACTTTATAACTCTATGTTTTAACTTTTTTAATATATATTAGCTGGACGTGTGCCAGAACATTTTCGAAAGAGTTTTGGTGTGCTGCGGAATTCTGGGGAAAGATCTGGTATGCCGTCGGTGAGAAAAGGTTACGGAGCAGTAATATAGAAGACTATTTCAAGTAATATTCACTAAATATAACGATTCTATAGAAACACATTTTGACAAGAAAGGGAATACATTTTTTTTAAAGTAAAATAATAGAAATGCAATACTTACAAATGTAAATACGCGTTTCTTGGCATAGTTTCTGATTTGGTATATTTTGCGAGTAATATAGAAAGCATTACGAAAAATTTTATGAAAGTGAAACATTATAAATTAAAATTGCATAATAATTGTACTATAATTTTGTTACATGCCAATGAAAATTGCAAAATGTTGAAAAATGAAAATCAATTAATTTGACAGCATAGCACTTTATGATATTTAAATTGTAATATTTCATACAATTAACATTTTTTAATCAAGATAATTTACTGGTTTCACTTTTGTAAAAAACTAGGAGGAAATTTTGATTTCAATGGCACTTTTGAAATTGTATGTCATAATTACACAAATAATTAAAAATGTCACCTTTGACATATGTCATGTTGAAAAATTATTATAGTCGGTTTCATTAGCTTAGCGGAACTAGATTTTCAAATTTAGTAACTTTTGACGATTGAATGAAGCTTTTGATCATTTTGTTTTGCAAAAGCCCACTTCAATCGTTAAAAAGTGAGCTAGTGACAATCTAAAAAAATATCAATTCCATTTAGTTCAGCTAAACGTTTGGAGTAGCCTATAATTATAATGATCATAAGAAAATCAGTACAGGTTTTTTGTTTTACAATTTATATTTCCTGTAAAATTCAGCATTTATTGTAAAAAATTAAATATTGCTAAATTTAAAAAACAAGATTAATGTAAATAGTATAAGGTAAATACTAGAAGCATAAGCTATCACTATTGTACATGTTCTACACAGGATGCAATATATTTTATTACCAACAATAAAACAAAGTTTTACATTATGTTTTACATTTTGTTTATTTTACAGTATAATGGATTGTTAAATGACTCTTACTCCATTATTTGCATAAATTGTAATGATGCTTTTATTAACCAACAAGACGATCTGCATGATCTCGATAAGGAGGAAGATGAAAAATTTACAACAACTTGAAAAAGTAATGGAGACAGAAACGGAACCATTGTGCGAGATGACAGAGGAAATGGATATTAAGGCAAATATTACCGACCAACCCCAATTCCACAAAAATCGTCTATACCAGCGATATTCAAACTGTGTTCCATAGAACCCTGGGGTTCCACACAAGGTCCTCAATGGTTCCACGAGCTTTTTCTTAATACAAATTACTTGGGCGTCAGAGTCTTAGGGCTCCGGGTTTTGTTATAAAATCTCCGGTTTTGTAGTTTAGAGGTGAAGACTTTTTTTTGCTCATACTTGGATTTTGGAGGTGAGGACCTTTTTTTGCTCATCACTTGGATTTTAGAGGTGCGGATTTTTTCAATCTTAGGGTTTTCCTCAACTGAAATTTGGTCACCCTATATAGGTATCAACCTTATGTTAATTTTTTTTTTGGTTCCACGGAATATTATTAGGCTGCTAAGGGTCCCACGACTCGAAAAAGTTTGAAGACCACTGGTCTAGACCTACCGGGAACATAAACATGCCGCATATTCTATCTCAGAGTGGTGTGGAAATGAATATATTTTTTAATTATCTATATATATATATAATTCTTTATTTAACCTAGACCTTGCGGCGTTTAGGGTTTTAACCAGTACATTGAAAATAATCATAATAATAATAATATATTTTATGACATTCTTTCTTCTTCTTCTTCTTCTACATTCTTCCTCCGGTGTTCCTCTCTTTCTTTCTATTCTCTTCCCTCTTTTCTTTCCCCTCCTTTTCCTCTCTCTTCCTTCCTGTTCGCAGTTCTGTCTTGCCTCTCCGCATTCCTTCCTTCTTTCCTCGAGTACTCTCACCCACCTTTCTCCCTTTCCTTCTTCACTCAACAGCTCCTTTATATCTCCCTCCCATTTTGTCATCTTTCCACATCTTTTTGTCAGGTGTTCCAAGGATTCTTACTTCTCCCTACACATTCTGCATAGCCTATCCTCTGGTTTTGCCCAATACCTATTACTCCGTTCTTCATTTCCACATCTTAATCTGGCAATCCTTCTAACTCTACCCCCTGCCTTTCCTCTCCTCCCTTTCAAATATTTAGGTATTCCTACCGTCCTTATCTCTCTATACCTTTTCACATTCCTTGAATTGTCTATTCTTACTGTTCTTTCCTGCTCCTGTACCTCCTTGTCTCTCCTCCTCAATTCTTCTACTATGTTTCTTCCCCCATTTCTCTTTCACTCAGCTTCCCTTATGTCCATTCCACATCTCCAATAGTACTCTTTCCTTGTTTCTCCCCATTCCGACAGTTTACCCTTTTGTTCTTCCTTCATTCTTTCTTCCCAGAATTCTCTTAATATTTTCTTTCTTTCTTCCCTTCTGATTTTCTCCTCATACTTCGCCGCCCTCGTCCTAGCTCCCACTCTCAGCTTTTCCCTCTTCATTTCCTCTCTCACTATATATCCTGGTGTCGTTCTGTCTAATCCCATAATCCATCTCATTTATCCCTCTTGTACCCTTTCTACTATCTCCCATTCTTTCCATCCCCAGATCTCTACTCCGTACATGAGGATACTCTTCACTATCCCGTCAAACAATTTCATCCTCCACCTGATATCGTCGTCAAACCTCATCTCTCCTATGCTCCATAGCTTCCCCATAACCATTCTTGCTTTCTTCACCCTTTTTCTAACATGCTGCTCTACTCTGTTGTTCCTCGTTAAAACATATCCGAGGTACTTCATACTTTTTACCTGTTCAATTTCTGTCCCTGACCATTCCCATCTTATGTTCTTTCTCTTTCTTAATTATCTATGAATGCGCAAGCACAAAAAAAAAAATAAGAATCAATCAAATATATGGACATAACGAGAACTGAAGTTTAAGTTATAGTAATGTGTTTTTTTCTGCGGAAAACGAGAAAAAGTATTTTTTAAATGGCTGAACGTGCATTTCCGCAAATTTTTTTATTCGTAATTTTTTATTTCGTAAAATTGGTTATTTTCTCGAATTCATGAAAAATATACTTTTCTCTGCCAAATTAACGCAAAAATATTATTAAAACATAAATTCAACTAATCTCTCAAAATATGTGGTTGATTTTAATATTTTCAGAGAGGGGTGTACAAACCCCAGAGGAGGTTGGTTTTTGAACTCCAAAGTAGTCGAATAATCCTCCCAGGAGTTTGGTAGAAGATCTAGCCTTAAATTATGTGTGAAATTTTCATTTTATATTATTTATTTTATATTCAGTTCTTATATTATATTTTAATATAACTGTATTGTAATGTATATTTAATACCCATTTGGATCTGTGCACGGTAGAATAGAAATATGCTGACGTATGGTGGAGATTGGCCATACATTGCTTAGTTACGGCTTTCTCGGGTAATATCGCTTATAGGCCGATATTGGTCGAATTATTAATTAAATTTTAAACTATCTTTAAACAAAGGTTAAGTAACATGAAATATTTAATTCAAAACACCCTTATTCCTAAGTCATAAAGAATCATTGCAACCAGCTGGAAAACCTAGGGCTTTCAAGCTTGATCCGCTCAAGATCTGTGGAAACAAACTATGTGGAAAGCTCTCAAAGTAAGTATCATGAAGTACAATGAAATATTTAAAATCAATTAGCCAACAGTGAATTACATTCAGTGTCAGGACCCTCCCCCCCCTCCACACACACTACCCACCAGTAATTCTCCGACTGTTATTTATGAATGTATCGGTCCAAAATTATATGAGTTCTCCCGTTCGCATTTTTTAAGGTTTTTACTAGAAATGTGTAGCATAAGTGAAATTACATAGCATATTGCTGCTTTTATTAATCTATTTTATTGTTTAATTAAATTTAAACATATATATCCACAAATTAAACTTAATCATATTCATTACGATAGAAACTGTACAAATTTAACTGAAATTTTATACCTATATATATTAAAGTCTGTTCCAAACGGTTAGGCGGAACTAGATTTTGCTAAAGTCACTGGTTTATACAAAGTTTATACAAAGTTTATACAAAGTGCAAAGCCGACAGACCCCAGGGTTTGATTGGCAACATTGCTTCCCCTATTAAACAAACTAAAGCAGCAATTTTTACGTTCTTAAGTTTACGTCTGCGCTGTCACATCTCCCTCTCTCGCTCTCATTTAATAACCTTCTTTGTCAGCGGTTTGAATATTTAAGGTTAGGTTAAGTTTAATTTAAATTTATATATTATATCCATTTTATTTAATAAAAATTAAAAAAATAATTGATATTTACCACAATTTTGTTATAGTGCATCTTTGATTAAAAAAATCGTGATTACAATGTTTAAAATAAAAACTAGTTTATTATTTTTGTAATGTTGGAATCACTGAACATCATTTGTGTTGGCGACATTTTTAACCCGAGTGTCTTTAGATTTTGCAATCTAGTTACTTTCATCGTTTAAATCGTGCTTTTCGACCATGTTGTTTAAGCTTTGTAAATCATACGTACAATAAACATTTATTGGTTAAGCTTAATATCATTTTAAAATGTCATTTTCTTTATATTTTGATTTTTTGTGTCATTCTTAATACAAATTTCCCATTTTTTTATTTTTTTGTCATTAAAATATGTAAAAAAAATAATTTAATTTTGACATATGTCATTCGTTTCCGTGGTTTCATTGTTGGAATTTAAAATTTTGACATTCCAACGTGAAAAATGAAATAACCCAAGCAAGATCCCTTCTCGTGACAACCTAAAAGAACGAAAGTCCCATTTAGTTCCGCCTAACCGTTTGAAACAGACTGTATCTGTCTCATTTTATAATACGAAACTAAGAGGGAAATTTCATTTTTTATGTTGTATATTTCAAATATCATCTTAGGGTGGTAATTCCAAAGTGGCACCTTTCAAAATATTTGACATGTCTATCATCTTTTTGACATGTCAATCGCAATTTTGACATGTCAATTTGTTATCTGACATACATAGTTTTTGAGTGAATATAACCTCGATATAATAAAACTTAACCAAATATTTAAAAGCCAGGTTTACAAGTTCACATGTTTCCATAAAAGACTATTTACACCACAACAGTCGCCAAGTAACCAGATCTAGTTTCGTATAACTAAATGAGACAGATTATATATAGGTATAGTTTTACGAATAACTGCGTCGGAACTGTTTATTTATGTACAAGTTAATTACTATGATCGATACTATAATCCGTCTCAATTTGTTATACGAAAGTAGATCTGGTTACTTTGGTAACTGTTGTAGTATAACCAGACTTCGGCGTATCTGTGTGAACCAATACTATGATAATATTATAGATGTACTGTCAATACACAATATAAAAAATGAACTTTCCCTGTTAGTTACGTATTACAAAATGAGACAGATATTACAACTTTACGCCTGAACTTTAAAAAAGACAAAATGCCCTCTTATGAGAACTAGCGAAGAAAAGAATGGTCAAATATTTCTTTTGAAATACGGGGAAGAAAACTAAACAGAGATTCATCAGCTATTGCTAATACTTTTTCCGAATTGCCTCGATTACCTCAGCATCGTCTAATTCAGGGGTGTCAAACTCATTTCAGCTCCGGGTCATTTTTCTAACAGGTAAAATTCACGCGGGCCGCATGATATGTATTATATTATTGCTCATTCTGTTTTTTATTTCCCACAAATTATCATTTTTCTAAATATTAGTTTGAAGGAAGTAAAGAAATAACATTCACATAATAACAATTACACAGCAGTTGCACCTATAGAAAAGAGCTATTTGAAAGCTCTGCTTACGAGTATATCATTTGGAATCACGGAGAATCACCGATCGACCGACTATCGCGCGGCCTTGGCTAACTACAGCAGCTACTGCCTGACTATTAGTTTTCCAACCTTTGCCGTAGTCTTTGAGTAGCGGCCCGAACAGTTTCTGTTACGATATATTTTCGTCCAAATAAATTTTTGTATATAAGACTATATAAGACATATAGTATAAAAATTTACATCAAATGGATGTTGGGCCTCGACAAATGCACAGGAGTATATTTTATTAGAGGAAATGAAATTAGACAACATCAGAATAGAAGCTACAAAAAGAGCCATTAAATTCGAAGAGAGAATAATAGGACATCCAGAAAAAAACTTCCTGTATCGGTGCTGGACAGGGATAGAGACAAAAGAGATACAAGGAAAGATGCAATCCAGATGGGAAGCAAAAAGAAGGAAAAGATTTGAGCATAATGGCTACTCAACTAAGGAAATATCAAGAAAGAGGTCGGAAGGACAAGATATGACACTAGAAATAACAGATAGAATGAGGGACATCCAAGGACAAAAAAGAAGTGAGAGGTTAAAAAATTCGAGGTATAACAGTTAATACAAGAAAACTTGGACGACGTAAATACCCGAGTACCTCAAAATCCAAAGCAATGGATTAAAAAAGAAGGTAATAGATAGATTTAGGTGCAGAAATGAGGAAAGAGAAAATAAATACTGGAGAACGGATGAACAAAGAATATGCAGGATATGTGGAGATGGAAGAGAGACCTTGGAGTATATAATGAAGAATTGTGGAGAAATTAAATTTAAAGAAGGAACAAGAGAAGGCGCGTTGTGTGAATCAGGGCAAGGATGGAAGTGGATGGAGGACGTCTTAAAGAGAAGAGAAGATTTAAGACGAAGATTCAACAACAATTAGAATACGTATTTGAAAACAAATTAAATTAAGCTGTATGTAAATTATGTGTAGATTTTAACCGGAAGGTATAAATTAAATAACTATCTATGTAGCTAGTATAAAAATGTATTATAGTGTAAGAAGTCGTTGCGGGCCGCAAAAATGCAATACTTGGGCCGCCAGTTTGACACCCCTGGTCTAATTGATTCGCCATTTTTGACATTTAGATTTTTCGAATTGTTTTACTGACAAATGAGCACATGCTAAACAATATTTTGTTGTCGTCATACTCCACCTAATACTTTGCTTGACCATTCCAGAATATATTTAGAATAAACTATTTCGATAGTACATTTGGAACCGGTTTTGCGAAAACCGTTGTACGTACATCAGTCCGAAATAAATTTTATACCCGTGGACCAGTGGCTGCTCGTAAGTTTCTTTAATAGAAGGGCACAGAAAAAAGTAAGTAAGTGATAACAAAATGTGGGTACATATTAAAAATCATAAATTTCGATAAGTTTTGAAAGAATAGGTCACATGCTTCCATCTAGAGTTTTACAAGCATACTTGTGCTCGCATTAAGCCACATCTATAGCTACCCATATGATATCCCCAGTCAGATAAATGTCAGATAAGCACTTATAAATATCTGATCAAATGTTTCTGTTGTACTATTCCAGTTCATACTGTGTGATCATTAAATCCTGAGCGTTAAATTGGGTTTTAAAATATCAAAGCTGTATTCTAATTCACAGTTGAATTTACCAATTTAATAGAACCAATCAGATTACTTCGTAGCCCGAACTCACCCGAGGAACAACGAAATTCTGGTTAACTTAATATCTGTTATCAACTCATTGGCGTATAGAGAAAACAGTGTTCATTTAATAATTAATTCGCACAAGGTAATACAAATATAATGTACGCCTATGTATACATGTCCTTGGAAATAAGTTTGATAACTAAATGTTTCTGTCAAGTATTGCATAACGTTCAAGAATTATTGATCGCACTGTTAACATTTTTAGATTAACCCCTCTTGAACACATGCTGGGGACAATTGTTGGTTTATCCACACATTAAGAGAACTTTCATTTAAGATTGAACTTTCTATAGATTTTCTATAAATGGATCAAAGCGTTGTACAAGCATGCCCAATTTTACCTTTCTAGATCCAACCATTTGGCTACTTTCTACAGAACAGACAGACATATGAATGACGGTATAAGGGCTTTGATCATACCTACAAAATCCTAAAAAGTAAAAAATGTTTATTTTAGACAGATATATTTTTATATAACTGTATTGTGGTGTAGGGATATTTAATACCAATTTGGATCTGTTCACGGTAGAATAGAAATATGCTGACGTATGGTGAAGATTGGCCATACGTTGGCTATTTACGGCTTTCTCGGGTAATATAGCTCATAGGCTGAAATTGGTCGAAGCTTAACGAAATGTAAAATATCGGGGAAAATTTAAAGCTGTTCCCTGACAGAAATTTTTGATATACAATTCTAGCGTAGCGTGCCTGGAAAAAAGATTTTATTGCTGCTAGTTGTTTCTAGGCTAAAAAAATAAAATTAGAAACAAAAAATCAGAAAATTTAATAACTACTTCTTTCTGGCTAACTTGGGTAGTGCACGTGGTCACATGCCCATATGTCCCTTAGGACCAGCCGCTACTGCCTTGAATTTTTTCTTCACTCCTCTATACGTAAATAAATATTACCACTCTGTAACTCCACTCATACTTTTCAAAATAGCGTCAATTCATCCTTGCGTTATGGATATAAGTTTCTGTCAATCTAGCTTTGAGAAAAAGTTTTATATTCCTTTAAGTGAAACAAGTGACAAGAACTTATTGCTACTGCCAGATTCTTCATTAACTGGCCTGTTCTTAAGGACATTTTTTCCATCGAATTATCCTATTCAACTAAGAAGAATATAATTCTCAAAGAGGTCGAGAACAAGACCAAGTATCTGGACCTATTTTCCAAGCTAAAAAAGATGTACTTGGGTTATTATGTGAAGCTCGTAGTCTTAATTTTAGGCGTATTGGGTGGCCTTAAAGCTGCTTTCAGAAGAGAAATCGAAATTATTCCAGTCTGCAGACCATCTGCTACCTCTCTGGTCTGCAGAATGCAAAAAGCAATGCTTCTTGAATGGTTTCGCATTGTGCGAACGCTGGATTTGGTATGAGCCCATTTCACATATCGCCAAGTTTTGGGATGCGGCCGATTGCTGGGATAAAGCTCCCTCGACCTTGTATGTTGCGGGAAAACCTGGACAGTATTGGCGGTACTAAAAACTCCCCCTTTTTAAATAATAATATCTTTATCAGGGTGATGACTTTTTGACCTTTTTTCTCAAAAATTATTTTCTGTAGCACGAATGGATGAACTTTTGTTAAAATAACGTTAATTCCACTGAATTGTTGAAAAAGGTCACGCACAAACCACTTTGAAATGTTATGTTGGCTGCTCATTCATTTCCTACTCATGAGCTGACCATTGGTTCAGCAGTTAATTGTTCCGCGCTGAAGATTTTGATGAATCATCTGCAGCTCTGAATGACTACCCAACAGCTCTCAAATGCTTGAAAACCCAGTGTAAAACAGATTAATCTCCAATCAACATTGCCCGAAGCAAACAGTGCTGTAAGCATGCGATCAAAGTTATGCAAAACTTGCACGACACCTGCCGCAACAAGGACAACTCCCACTGAGATTTATCCTGTCCAATGACATTATCGTGAATAATTGACTTCCTTGTGTGTTTGATGATCCTATATAATGTTGTATATATGTGACTCTAAAGCTCGTGTTCAATTTTGTATCTTCTTGCAGTGACTTCAAAAAATGGTCAAAAAAGCTGATAAATAAAATTTTTAAAATCATTTTGTGCGTGAGGTTTTCTTATCAAATCACCTTCAAAGTTTGATTTTATCTAATCTTAAATGAAAGCTCATCAAATTATGATACAGGGAAACGAGGTTGTAAAAAAGTCATCACCCTTATATTTATCCTTTAAATTACATAAATTCAGGACAAGTCAATTTTTAAAATATAGTTAGGGACTAAACAAATATTATTTTAGTCTTTTGTTAAAAAATAGTAATAAATAAAATTAAAATAATTCAAAATGTTATAAAAATATGTGAAATGTATGCAAGAAAATAACATAAAATTCGTAAAAATTTTAAATAATTGGCTGGTTGATTTTGCTTGTTTGCTTTCTATTATGCTTGCGAACATTTTACATTTACAGTCAGAACATACACATTATAAATTAGCTATGGATTAGCATGTTTTATCTTAATTAACGAAAGAGAGGCTCATGTTTTGTGAACAGCGGCACTCTGAAATTATTTACTAACCGAGTAAGAGTATTTCGTAGTACGTTTCTATTAATTAAAACAGATTTAATTTTTTTTTTTTTTCGTTAAAGTAATAATAAAAATATCCTCACTTATCACTTCACATTAAGGTCAACTTTTTCTTTTTTTTTTTATTTGTTTTTAAAGAGGCGCCAGCAACTTGGCTATTGGCCCCTGATACATACATTTTTACACAATATTATTTTTTCATATTATAAATACATAATATTTTTAAATTTTAGAGAAAACATTAATTGATTTTAGATAATTTATTACGTTGGAGAGATGATCTTGGTTGTTGCTTAGAGCTTCTTTGAGTGATAATGGGATTTGGAATCTTAGCCTCTCAACTTGATAATTAGGACAGTCGATTACTAGGTGTTTTACATCTAATCTAGTTTTGCAATTTTGGCATTCTATGGGATTTTGTTTTTCAAAAATATGTTTATGAGTAGCTAGTGTGTGACCTAATCGGAGTCGCGTAATAACAATTTGATCTCTTCTATTCATATTGGTTTTCCAATAACTGAAGTCTTCTTTGATTTGACTGAAATGATTTGCTATTGTGCCCCAGTATGAAATCAATTTAGAATTTAATTTATTTTTAATATGGCTAATGAAGTCTCTATGTGGAATGGGTATATTTATCAAATTGTTAGTTGTAGCTAATTTTGCTGCCTGATCTGCTTCTTCATTTCCTTTGATACCAACGTGAGAGGGGATCCATAGGACAACAATCTCTGTCCCTTCAATAATAGCTTTATGTACGTTTGCTTGGATATCTTGAATTAATGGGTTTTTCGTGTGAATATCTTTGATGGCGTCTATGGAACTATGTGAATCCGTTTGTATTACAAATTTGTTTTTTTCCACATTTTCCTGAATATACTCTATTGCCTTTAAAATACTAAACGCTTCTGCCGTGTATACACTTGTCGCTGATGGTAAGTGGAAGGTCAACTTTTATTATTAATATATATATATATATTATCCTATAATATAATACGCCTGTTTGTATGTTCGTATGTTCGTCTATGGTATGTTCGACCGGTCGTTTCTTCATTCCCCGATAGAGGCGCGCATATGTTAATTATTTATGTCAAAATTGTTTAAAATATATTGTTGATGCAATAATAGTGAATTTTCTACGAACACTTTTTATAATTATTATAAGATGCAATAATAGTGAATATTCTACGAACACTTTTTATAATAATTGATAGAATTGTAAGAAATTATTGTTTATGTATTGGACAGTAGTGTGCTGTTAATTTTTGTTTTGAGTGTTGACAATAAATTAGTAAAAATGACAGTTGTGTTTTTCATTAAAAAATCACTTCACAATTATTAATTTAGTTGTGAAATACACGGATCGGTTTTTTTACGAAACAAAACACAGAAAAACGTTTTCCTTCCCTGATATTCCACATTTTTGATTAAAATTATTATTAGCAGAAAAATAATTATTTTAAAAAATATTTGGTTTTGATGAAAGTAAGAAAAATGTGACTTTTTTTTCTTTATTATTATTTTTTCAATGCTTTATTATTTTTTTATTTCTACGATTTATTGGACAAGATTTACAATATCCCACTGCAAACTGTATACAGATGGCAGCACATAACGACTACACTAAATAATTCAAGAATTATCAGTGGCTCTAAAACAATGGTTTCTGTTTACTAATCACATTAAAATATCATTTACCTTTTAGTTTAGGTTAGATTCACCTTAAAAGCACTATCTTAGGTTATGGTTGATAACTGTTTTTTTTTTTTTTATAAACCACCTAAAAATAAATTGTGTTTTAAAAGTTCTGCACAGTCCCACCTGTTTAGAATCTCTGTATATTGAACAAATGACGTGTGTGTGACGCATGCGCAGTGTTCAGTGGGATATTGTAAATCTACCCCCTGATTTGAGATATAGTGTAAGAACGCTTTTTTCCGTGTGCCCTTTTTGCCGTTTGTGTATTTTTTCATGTGTGCTTTTTTCCGTGTGCGTATTAATCCGTGTGCGTTTTTTCCGTGTGCGTATTTTTATATTATATAAGAAAATGGAAAATTAATTTTAATAAATATATTTTAAATTTAACGTCTCAAATAATTTTTAGTTTTAACATTATAAATATAATGCACTGAGTGAAAATGAATCGTTTTCCCATCTTAAAAAGTTAATGAATTAATAATTCGGAATAATGCTCATTATTTGTCCAGTTTTTAATAATGGGCGAAGAGTTGATTCAATTTGAATTGGATGAAGTTAGGCGTATGGCTAGAGAAACAAGTCTGAGGTGTCGAGCAAGTTCCACATTAAGGTAATGATTTGTTTGCCAACACAGTTGGCAACGGGTGCACTAGTTGTATAAATAAATGCATTCCAATTTAAAGAACGTTTTCATTTTGGCGCTCTGTGAAGGTTCTTGTTTTACCTAGAGTCAGCCCTGAAGATAAGAATAATGTTTTCTGTAGAAGCCAGGGGCGCACACCATTTTTTTTTTAGGAGCGGTCCGCAAAACTGAGCTTGTAAAACACCTATTTGTTTGGTGAAAAGCAAAAAGTATAAAAGGGTATCATTAGTTTTTAGTCACTTATAAACACTTTTAAGCTCCTCTTTTATTAAATGTTAAAACTTTTTACTTCCAATATATTTTTATTGCAAATACATATATAATGAACACGCCCTATAAATTATTGAACTCATTTAACTCCGGATATTCATATTTCATTTCAGGATATTCGTATTTCAATTTCTAGTATTTTTGTCTGTCTGTCTTTTTAACTCTCATTGTGAACTTTTCCATAATGATCAAGCAAATCATATTTTATATTCATACAAAATTTAGCATTATAAGATTCATTTCGATTTCAACCTTCCGTAGAGTCAAGTCAATTTCTATTTCCATCCTCCGTATTCAAAAGTCCATTCCATCTCGTAATTATAATTAACATTAACAAGAAATAAATATAAATTGATATAAATAAAAACCTGTTGTAATTCTAACGGAAATAAAAGTTCTCATAAGTGACTTAACTTTCATACAGTAAACCCATTTGAGAACCTTTTACAGATACATAAAACCACACAAAACTTAAATATTGTGTTAACCCATCTCTCACGTAAAATAAACTAAACTACTAACTTGTAAAATATAAATTTTTTACTTATTATGGTATAATTACAAACATTTGCCTTGAATCTTGGGGGCGGATCCACTGGACCACCCCTTTTGTGCGCCCCTGGTAGAAGCCTAGTAATAGTTAAATATATAAATGATTTATTCTCAGTTTTAAAATCATTATAACTAATATATGGCATTGCGAGCTTCCTATGTAATATAATAATTACGACTGTCACATCGTCACCTTATTTTGTAAGCGAGCACTTAAACCATTCATAATAAATCATATTATGCACGTTCACAGCATATGGATACAAGTATTTTCAATCCGCTATTTGGCCACTTTTAACTTTTTTTCTGGAATTAACAGGTTGGACATGCGTCGAAATGAAGCGTTGAGTGAATGGAGAATAAAAAATATCATAGGAGATGGTAGCATCGGCGATTTAAACCTCTAGTGTGAATACAAACTGATCTTAAACATCTTTATTCTAGTGCGAAAAAATGCACTACAACCATGAGTTCAATTCCTAGCTATGTCAAATAATTTGTATTAAAAATATTTTTACAAACTACAGGTTCTTCTTAACCATTAGCAACTGGCTATAAAAATATGTACGTATAATTAGTGCGCTGTGGACAGTAGAGCAAAGTTTGCAATCTTCATACTTTTCAATACACTGTGTTATTGAGGAATATATATATATATATATATATATATATAATATTTTCATTGTACTTCATGGTACTTTGAAAGGCCCTGCCACATTGTGGGTTCCAAGACTTGCGAGCGAAATCAAGTCTGAAACCCTAAAGGTCCACCGGTCGGTTGCTTACATTCTTTATGACAGGAATACGGGTGTTTGAATTAAAGTCTGCACTAGAATTTACAATTACAAGATGCTGGTTACGAAATCTCATGAGAGACACTCAACACAAAACCTAACCATCACTGTTTCACGTCACAAGCCGTTAAACACCTCACAACACTCACAGTGTTTAACCCGTTATCGAGGTTCGTTCAATTCAGCAAAACTGCCCTCAACACTTCCAGACTACTTCTGATTCACTACACGCTGCCGGGTTTCTCAACCAAAAATACTTGGGAGGTTCGTCCGACTCCGGTGCTGGTTTACTCACGACTTCTCGTCTCTCACAAGATTTTCCAAGCCTTTCTCTTACAATTAATAATCAGTTCTCCAATTAACAACCAAAATCTTTTAACTTATCTTAAAGACTCATATTTTTATTCCAATAATTCATAACCCCAAATAACTAATTTTGACTCTAATTACCTACGAAGTCCATTTCACTGAAAATATATGGTCGCTTATCCACATCTTTGTAAATATTCGAGATAAACGTTGACAACATTTTAAACAAATCATATAATATACAACCGCAATTTCTACCCTTGTCTCTCAATATATAACTTAAAAAATATATGATAGCTCAACTAATCTTTGAGGATGTTTATCTTAAAATAGATTGGTTTTTATATTTAAATAATCTGAATATTTTTAACTAATTGAATAATTTTATTTTAAATAATAATGAAATTTTATTTCTGAAACTACCGCTCCCACAACAAAACCTAACAACATACTATATTTTATTATATGTACACATACTTTGTACTTGTTTCAACAAATTTCTTGAAACGAGAAAGAATTTCTGTAATTGCGGCTACAATTTTGTTATTAAAATATAGTAAGAACTAGGAAACTAGAACTTACGAAAGATCTAGGTGTTATGTTAGATACTAAGCTTCGTTTCGATCAGCACATAGATTATATCATAAATAAATCTTATGCTAGGTTTTATTTTAAGACAACATTTTAACTTGACTAATTCCAAAACCCTGTACAACAGTCTTATAAGACCCAACCTGGAATACTGTACACCAATTTGGAATCTTCTGTACTATAAATATATTTACAGCATAGAGCAAATACATATCTTTATGAGCTATTTAGCTCGTAAACAAAACTTAATTTTCCATTTATCAACCTACCATTCATTTTTAAATTATTTAAATTACAATACGCTGGAAACTAGAAGAACAAAAAATGATATGATCTTATTATATAAAATTAAATAGATATTCAACCATTTATTTCAAATATAAACATATTAGTACCTCAAAGAAATACTAGAACAAAAAATACATTTTACATTAATAATTGAAATACAAACTGCTGTCAAAATTCATCTCTAAACCGATGCATGTCAGTCTTTAATGAGGAATTTAATGCTATAGACATATTTAATGGTTCACGTGCAGATTTCAAATCGAAAATGAATATTATGTTAAACATTATCTCTTAAATAAAATAAAATTGTTTCATATTGTATTTAATTATAACAACACATTTTATATCATCTAATACGGCGGTTCATCAACAGTGGTCCGCGGACCCTTGAGGGTCCACGTAGCCAATACCGGGAGTTCGCGTAACAATTTTGACATTAACTTTACATTCTCCAACTTTTCGCTTTTATTCAAATAACTAATTTAATAAAAATCCTACATGGTCAAGACTTTTTCTATTTGTTGTTGTCTAACTAGTTATTGACATAACTAAACAATAATTAGTAAAAATTTAATTATTTTTATTTAACTGCAAATTATTTACAGAAAACATATTATAATAAGATCTATTTTGACCAATATTTGACCAAGAAATGCTTGTATGAGTTAAAGTATTATAATTTGTAACTTTTTTAATTCTTTTTACAACTATTTTTATTCATTTTATGTTTTTTATTCTATATGCTAATAAAAATGTTCGTCTCTATAAATTCCCAAGACCATTTATTAAAATAACCAGCGATACATTTTTACCAATATTTATTATAACGTAGTGCCTATGAGATTATTGAGCCAGAAATTAAGTCTCAAGAACGACGTATAATGCTTAGTGTTGGGATGGGGTCCGCAAAAGAAAAAAGTTTAAGAACCCCTGATCTAATACATTTGTACTATTATTCTGTAGTTATCTGTAATCAGCCACTCACTGGCTGTTGATGTCTACTTAAATTAAATTAAAAAAATAAACAAATAACAGTCTATTAAATTTATCCACAACTCACAACGTACAGTGAATGCAGCTTAACTCGTGTTTCTTTCATCATCTTTTCAAGTTTGAAATAAAATTTCAAACTCTTCGATCAGATCCATGTCAAGAATCGCCGGGGTAAAGAAAACTAAATTACAAAAACTGCTACAACTTAATATCTTCGTTAAACAAATTCAACGGCAATAAACTTACAAATAACAGATACATCATATCAAGTCACTATTTCCCTATTCACTATTTCCCAAGTAACTATTTTTTATCAATTCACGTCTAATGTCTTATTGAAAAGAGAGAAATATTGGCAATGAACACCGCTACTAGTTGATAAATGACTACAAATATGTATTATTATATGGTTAAATGAAGCAGTTTATAATAGTTTCGTTATTGTAACGCAATTTAGTGAAAAGTGAAACATTTTGGTTGAGTAAACAGCGTATCAAATGATTTAAACGCGAATTACTTGCATTTTTAAAGCAACAATTATGACATAACACAACTGCACTTCCTAGTTTTATGTAATTAATTATTATAATTAACTTTTAGGTTAATAAAATTTAGAATATAACAGCATCACTACTTTGAATTTGTTAAAAAAATAGTTTATTATACTGCCCTTAAAGTTTTATATTATTTGAGCAAAATCAAGTGAATCCGTAACTAAATATTACTCAATTTCAAAAACCGCATATTTTGAAATCTATAAACCCCACCAATATTTCAATCTTTTATAAGCTGTTCATTGATTCAATAAGTATTATTCTTAAACCAACTGTGGTCATTGTTAATCAATATGTTTTATTTGTGCATGTTCTTCTGTTTAGCACTTGTCAGTGCTGGTCCTGTTTTGGATACACAGATTGTCGAGTCCACGATTAGAGAAGTAAGGGCTATTGCTCCTAAGGACCTGCAGGCTGGTAAGAACATAGAATAGAGTTTTCGTAATGGGGTTCTGTTATTGAAATTGTTCTACAAATTCGTGTACATTAGTATGCGCTGTACTTGCTTAGGTTGAGAAGTTTAGCAGTTTCATAGTTAATTTATTAATGTTACTGTTGTTCTAACATGTAACTGTGCACAGGGATATTGCCGTTGAAAATATATAATGCCTGGCAGTGATGTTTTATTTGTATTATGTGTTTTATTTACTTTTAAACTCATAACATTGTTATCGATATTGTATTGTTTGAGTTTTGCAATATTTATCTGTGAATACTGGGGAAAATCAAACAAAAACAAATTAGGTCTCCAACTTTAGAATTAATTCAAATTTTATTTACTACAAGCAGATTACCGGGTCTGTGTTATTTTTAATTTAAATAAATGTAAATGCACTCACTATCCACAATGCGCTTGAGTAGGGTGACCATTCGTCCCGCATTTTGCGGGACAGTCCTGCATTTTGATTCAATGTTCCGCCCCATTACATGTCCCGCAAAATGTCCTGCATTTTTAATTCTAACTTACTTTACATCTATTTAGCTGTCAGTGCTCTACTTTTCCTATAGTTTTTTTTTTTTTTAATTATTATTATTCTTATTTTATTTTTTTTTTTCTATAGTTAATTACAGTTTTAATTTTTGAATTTTGATATCAAAATGTTTATATTTATTTTATATATGTAGTTATTATTGTAATTTATTTTTTTGTGATATTTTTTATTTAACTGTTTAAACCAGTGTAATGTGCCTATTTTTCCCTCGTTATGGGAAATTTCCCACGAGTTGGCAACACTGTTCTTATTCCACTCATACAGCAACCAGCATAGTTGCAATAAGCTCTTTGTAATAGTCTGTTCTGTTGTTTTCGAGAAAACCATGAACCACTGCTTTCAGGCTTTCCTTTCATGAGTATTGAGTATCTGTGAAAATTCGTCACTGGCCATTATTTTCTTTATTTGTGGTCCGACAAAAAGAAAGGTAGCAAGGATATTTAGTATAACCGCCTATGCAAGTCGGAATCTCATGCATTCCTTCTGACTGGTGTCTTTTCATAGACAGTTCTACAAAAAGTTTAAAAGCTGTCCTTCTTCACAATGGAAATAGATTTCCATATCTTCCTTTGGCTTATTTCGTAATGCTCAAAGAAAATTACGAAAATCTGAAAATGGTGCTTGAGAGTTTAAAGTATGATGAGTATACCTGGCCAGTGATAGGGGATTTTAAGATGGTTGGATTTATGATGAGATGCATTCCCATCAGAAATCCAACCATTCTCTTGTTTTGATAAATTCACCGCAAATATAGCAGGATGAGTCTACCTCGTGTTTACAACTTTTTGACGCCATTTTTTGGATCTGCCGCCACACAAAATGCGTTGTATCGCTGCAATGCGCATGCGCATACCGACTATGAACCACGTAAGTGAAATGCCACTTGCTTTCCGCCCGCTCGTCCCCACCCTTACTTAATATAACGCGCTTCTCCTTATATGGTCATAAAAATAAATAAATATATATTGATCGTTGTAAAATGTACAAAAGCAAAGTTTTTCAAAAATAAACGAATGTTTTAGTTATTTTTCGATGTAAAGATGTCATTAAAATAAAAACTCAAAAAAATAATATTTTTTTTGTTGACCTGTGTAATTTAAGAACATATTTCTTTTTTACATATTTCATTACCTACTATATACTTTTTTTGTTTTATTAATTTTATTAAATCTCTTTTTTATTGCACCTACGTAACTTTATCAGATTAAATACTTTAACATTGATAAGCCACGCACTGAACACTGTTCATTGTAGTGTTACTCCTTTCGAAGGAAATTTGTTTTATATTTCTCTATGTATCTGATGTAACTGATAAAACTGTGTATAATGTAAAGAAAAATATGTATAGATAATT
Organism: Liopterus haemorrhoidalis; assembly: GCA_963971575.1. Taxonomy (NCBI): domain Eukaryota; kingdom Metazoa; phylum Arthropoda; class Insecta; order Coleoptera; family Dytiscidae; genus Liopterus; species Liopterus haemorrhoidalis. The sequence continues at coordinate 32,850,923 of OZ020615.1, forward strand.
TCTAAATTACAGAGTATATACATACGTAAAGTCCATTTACCGTAACTTTGAAATGACGTCACAGTTGAAAAACTCACTTTGTTGCCAATTCGTAAACTGTCAAAAAAAGTTAGGTTATATCGAACAACTTCTAAAAATATATTGAAAACCTATATTTCCTTTGGAGGAAAGGACTTAATGTAAATTATGATGCACAGCAGCTCTTTCTAACCGATTTGTCGCGAAATTTATGGTTTATATTATATTAAGTGTGTAATGTAGAATTAAAAAAAATACATAAATTTCAGTGTATTGTAGTTTTGAAAAACCCTACAATAATGGTCTCAATCGCTCTGTAAGAAATGATAGTTTACTAAGGTACCATTGCAGTTTTTAAAAATTAACTCGACCAATATCTCGTAAACTATTGCTAAGATCAAGCTAAAATTTTATATCTAATACTCTTTTATGAGTTTTAAAAAACCCTTAAATTTTGGTTTCAATTGCTTTGTTAGAAATGGTAGTTTACTAAGATACCATTACAATTTTTAAAAATTAACTCAACCAATATCTCGAAAACTATTGCTACGATCAAGTTAAAATTTGATATCTACTACTCTTTTATGAGTTTTAAAAAACCCTACAATTTTGGTCTCAATCGCTCTGTAAGAAATGATAGTTTACAAAGGTACCATTGCAGTTTTTAAAAATTAACTCGACCAATATCTCGAGAACTATTGCTACGATCAAGCTAAAATTTGATATCTACTACTCTTTTATGAGTTTTAAAAAACCCTTAAATTTTAGTCTTAATCACTCTTTTAGAAATGGTAGTTTACTAAGGTACCCCTTTCATGTAAATTTATATTAATAGTGTCGACAGTAACATGCTCAGCTAAAATCAAATTAATTATCTTTCAAAATAATTAACAAGAGACAAAACTATCCTTTGAGCACGGCTACTAAGAGCTTTGGGCATTTTTATTACAATAAAATTTAAAAAAAATAAAATATAACCTCACTAAATTGTAAGCACATAAATGTCAACCTGACAAATAACGATTGAACAATCCAATTTCAAAATTACAACATTGGGAAAATGTACCAACATATAATAAATAAATGTACTAACTGAGTTATGGATTGATGTTGATTAAAACATATCATAACGTTGGTACTTAAATTAACCAAGTGTGACGTCATCTCATATTTATTGTGAATGGAGTTTATATATCTACTCATACTATTATATTATATCTTCTTCTTCTTCTTCTTCTTCTTCTTCTTCTTCTTCTTCTTCTGATTTGTTGGCTTTGGTGAGGTCACCATTCTGCACATATCTTTACATAGTAAAAAAGTAGTACATTGTGAGATGGATACTAGAGATGTGCCGGATCATAAAAATCTTATACCTGCAGATACGGATACGGATTATTTTGAAGAATATCTGCGGATACGGATTCTGAAAAAAATTGTTAACCTTTATTAAGAGTTGCCGTGGCTCCGTGGTAAGATGGTTGACTACGGAGCACAGGGACGCTGGTTCTATACCTCCCACCTACTTCGGATTTTTGTCTTCCAAAATTGTGCAGTCAGATCGGTCGACTCAGCCTCAAGTATTTAATACTTGTATCTGTTTATACAGGGATAATATAACCGGCCGAAACGTCACACTGAGCGTGGCTTTCATATCTATGGCCGGCGGTCTAGAAACGGAAACTTACTTTCTCTGCCCCTTATACGCATATCTGACACATAACAAAATTTGTTTTAAAATTTTAATTTGCAAAATAAATACGACTTTGTTCATGAACTGAACAATTATATTTCAAGGTCAGTGAACCAAAATCTAAACCTTAACTGTTTATTATTAGCCTTTAACCATGTATTTTTAACAAGTTCAGGAAATTATTGTATACAAGTAGTTATTATGGGCACTTGCGACAGACAGGCCCCTAGGAGAGCCCAAACGACATTTCATTAAGCCAATTAGTGACTCCTCGCTAATTAATTAAGCCAATTAAGGACGCTAATTAAGAACTTTTTTATAGACATTGATGTAACCGAGCAACTAAAAACACATATCCACAATATTCACTCAAATGTACTGATGTTGTGTGAGTAACTAAGTACCTACGTCGCGCTACCGTCCATACCTTGATATTTGCCTGAATATTATATTTACATGAGCATGTTACTACACATAAAACCTCACAAATTTTAAAACTCTGTGCAGAAATATTTTAAAATGAGTGATTCTTGGATAACTAAGAGGGAGAAAAAGATGTTTTTATGTGCCTTAGTATACCTTAGGCAAAAAGATTAATAATCTTTTAATCTTCTCTATATTTCTTAATCTTCGTATACATAAAAGAGGAGAATTGTTTGTTTGTTTGTTTGCTATACATTCCTAGGCCGTTAAACCGATTTAGACCAAATTTTGCACAGTTGCTCTTTAGGATTCTGCGGATGTTTAAAAAAATAATCGGATTTTCTATGATTTACATGTTTTTACGGCCCACGGACGGAAATAAATCGAAAAAAATCTAGCGCGCGGAACATTAAAATCGTCATGACTGCTAAAGTGTAAGAGATATATCGAAAATATATATGACAGACTTTTAAGGTTTAATATTACTACAAAAAAAGCTCGGGAAAGCATATATCGCAGGTCAATAGATAACTCACAACTATCATTTATTAGTTTTCATTTTCCGCGAAAATTGTAACGTTTAATTTATTTTGGAATATCGTTGTTACCTTTAAAGATCTACAAAGAAAAATTACTTTACTGGCAAGAGTATTTAATAACGAAAAAAAAAAGCCCTGTGATCCATGTCGGTAGGCGGTAGAGCGGTGTGCTGGCAGATTACAGGGTTCAAGTTTTGCTTAGTTGAAGTAAATTTTAAATTGTGTTTTGATATTTGTTATTTGTATGTTATTGAATTGATTATATTAAATACTAACATCGAAACTTTCCTTCAATATTGTGTTTTATTACACTCGATCTTTTGCTTACCATTTCTCATATTTGTTTTTGACATACGCAATAGAATTTCCGGCTTAGAAACAATGAAACCGTTAAAAGTAAAAATATTGTTACTGCCAAGTGCTGTTTATACGTTTACAAGGACCAATTGAGGAGAGATCGTACATTGTTAAAGCCCTACATAAATCTATTTTGATAAATTAAACGTTCTTAAATTAAATTACTAAATCGAAGATAACATACATATGTTGGTATTTAACCCGTCATTGAATAATTTGAATTTTTTGATTGTGCAGCAATCATTTATTTTTCCGAATAAAAATATTTTTGATAAATTATTATTTTCCTTCTGAGCGTCGCCGGCTATGTCTGCTAGTAACATATAAACAAATTTATATTAAGTATTTATACATATTACGTAAACGTAATAGGCAAATACTTGTGACGTCACTAGTCTTTACAAAAAATTCGACAGTACTTAACAATTTACATTTAACAATATATATTTTTTCAAGAACTTTTTGTTACGTCATTTAGTTTAGTTATTTCTACTTTATAATTTTGTTTAATATTGTGTTTACTATTTAGAGATATTTGTTTATATCTTTTGCTTTTTTTTATAAGTCATTTTTCTTTATTGATAACAAATTATAACTTGTTTTTGTTTTTTTTTTTTGTTGTGATTATTAAATAAATTAATATAGAAGTATAATTTTGAATTTAAAATTTTATCTAATATTTGCTGAACACGAATCCAACCCTAAAAATATTTTGGTCCGTAATTACGTTTAGAAAAATATGCAAATCAGATAAAAAAGTAGTTATAGGCACTCCCTATAAATACTTACATATGCCTTAAAATTTCATAATTTTTATAAATAAAATAAAATTACTGAAACGCTTACTGGATTGTGCATGTATATTCTCTGTTCTGTGACAGTGCAGGGAGCGAGGGAAGGCATAGTGATATGTTTCATATGTAGTGGGGATAACATTCGCCGTTGATTTATCCTGTATGGTAAAATAGGTCCGTTTTTTTGATTCTTATAATTCCTGAATTTTTCTAAAATAATTAAAATCAAGCAAAATGTTTAAAATAGTCTTATATATGTTCCCTCAAAATGAAAGAATAGCTGCAGTGATTAAAAAAATAAATATCGTACACCGCGTATTCATAGCATTGTTTATGATAGGGCTGTTTTTATGACTCAGAGTTCAATTTTTTTTTTAATAAAGTCTCCATTCTATACACTCGTATTAAAAATATAAATTTAATTTAAATCGATTTTTTCTCAATAACTTTTTTTCGAAGGATATAAAATGTTTACACGGTTGAATTCAAAAAAACAATATGCTATCGAATGAATCTTATAAATATTAATCCAATATGACAAAAATATAACTGTGTTCAGATGTCCCTCTGGGTTTCCTACAATTTTGTTATTTAATATTTTTTTGTATCTCTAATAAAATAGAAAATAATGGCGGTATCCTGTTTCGTTGTTACATCCTGTACATTATATTGTAAAGGCGGCGCCAGCGGGCCCTCAAAATTGTTCTGAATCGCAGTTGCCCCCCCCCCCCAGTATATGCTTGGAGGTAAATTTTAAAGGGTCGCTTACAGGTGACAGGGCCGCTTACAGTCCGCTTTCATCTTTTCAAAATTCCAAACCATCATATTTTCATTTTTGCTTTCCTGTTCATTCTATGATGCTTTTTTCGCTTCGTTTCTTATAGTTAAATTAGATAATTTATTAAACTTGCCGATCGGAATAGACGCCAGGAGTGAAAGGCCACACAAAAATAATTGAAGGGTCACGTGTTACTCATCACTCACACTAATATTTAAATTCTCTATGTAAACTTTCGGAAAAACCATATAAATAGAAATTATTATTATTATCTAACCCAGAGTTGGGCATTATTTTACTAAACTTTCAATCAACTAAAAATTTGAATGATAATGTAATTAATAAAGTCCGGCAAAAATATGCAACGGTACTTGAGTTGATAAGTGTTTTATTCTTTTGTTTTTTGTTGGTTTTTTGTTAAAATAAAGTTTAAAATAGCACGCCTATGGCAAAAGTACCATTGCATATTTTTACCGGTCTCTAGTAATCAAACTAAATTAATAATTCCTTATTCAATCAATAATGGATGTAATCATAAATCCTTAACTAAATGATAATCATTAGTTTCAAATCATTAATTTTTAATCATATTGTGATATTTTGTCTGAAAATTTTGAATCGCTTAAATCAATTTATATATTACATATATAATATCCCTTTACCCAAATACTCAATAATTATTAGCCGTCGTGCAGCTTTCGAAAGAGCATTACATTTTGCTAATCTACCGACCTTAGAGGAATAACATATTTGGTAATGTCTTCTTCAAATTTTTGTTGTGACAATGTTCCGGCTCTAATTGTTCTTGATTTTTGAAGATCAACTATTTGTCCTCTTTAAGATAAGATATAAAATTCGATGAACTATTTTTATATTCTTTAATTTCAACTTTAGTTTGGCATTGACCGCATTGAGCAATGAACTTATTTTGCTCTAAATAGTTTTTTGCGGTTAAATATTGAAATATATTGAATTTTGAAAAAAATGTATAATCTACCGATTTCGATTTAAATAAAACATTTCTTCTCTTGCTTACATTCCATCATTGGCTTACTGAGAAGAGTTTGAAGCTCCTGATGCTTCGGATATTAAAAGAGTCGATGCACCAAAACTTTTACGAGCATCGCTGGCAGTCATGTTGACGAAAAAATACAAATATATAACTCGTGGCACACATGTTGGCGAAAAAATACAAATATATAACTCGAGTGATATATTGTAAAATATATCACTCAAATTTTTCACAAATTGAATGTGTCAGACGTCCAGAATTACTAAACACTAAATTCCAATGAACAGTGAGAGTGAAAAAATCAAATCTCAATCCTGATTTTAGTTTCTATCATAACTAAAAGTTTAATCATGATAATGAGTAAATATTTAATTTAGTTACCAATGTGAATAATTGCGTTATGAGTGATGTACCTTAGTCATTAATCAAGTCTTGAAATTAAATTTTTACTCTCAATACTTGATCATTAGTTTGACTGCAATTTCTTTAACTCTGATCTAACCCAGATTTTCAAAAATATTTCATATTAAAAATGTTCTAAAAATATAATACTAATAATGTATAAAACAAGATCATAAAACACACTGAGCAGTCAAGAAACTGAATAAACCAAATTGTTAGAAAACTTAAATCTATAGTTGGTGGTCAAAGTTTAGTTAGTTTAGATTCCCAAGAGTTTAAACGCTGTTACATGCACTTAGCAAGTTATGAGGTTCAAGAAAAAGAAAGTAGATGTTAGAAAATGAAAGTTAGAATCAGAGTAAAGCGATATACAAAATCGACAAGCGACTGACGTGATTGTTTTCATAGACATTTAACGTTTATATATAAACGTATCATTTAATAGTTTATTATAGAGCGACTTAGCCTTGGTGGGCATGTACGTCGCTGTTTTCATTTTGCAAGTACGCTCAACATCATTTATACGATCCAAATCGGTTTCAGATTATGTTATCTTAAATAACTGACTTGTATCACGTTCTTTTTTACGTTTAGAAAATGTAATAAAGTTACATTTACTTTCATTAATAATGAGATCATTTGATACAAGCCAATCGTACAGCATTTTAAGATCATTTTTGATCTTTTAAACACGATTTTGACTATCAGAGTCATAACCCATTATCGTGGGGCCGTCAGCGAAGGCTACAAATTCTGAGCTCAGAGTATTCCCTGCAATGTCATTTACACATAAAATATATAGAATTGGCCCAAGTACACTTCCTTGCGGAAAACCCTGATCTACTGATAAATAATTTGATTTTATATTACCTATCTAAACATATTACATCCTATTATCCAAATATGACGAGAGCCAATCATAAGCCTTGCCGCGAAGTCTCAAAATATCGAGTTTTCTCAGCGGTCTAAATTTTCCTTGGCCCAGGCGAATCGTTTTTCGACATATTTCACGATTACAAAGGTTTTGTTTGGTGCTCCTGAATTTAATACTATTTTCAATTAAACGACTTCTCAGTGTCATTAGACTTAGCTTAATGTTATTTTTTAACAAAATTGCCTTATATTTACGTAAAGATAACATTATTTGATTATTTTAAAAAACGTGAAAAATCACTTTATTTTGTTTTTTAGTATTCACTGTTTTTAATCCACGATTAGGTAAATCGTCAATATTTTTATTAATTATATAACGTTTCACCAATATTTCACAAAGTCTACTTGTATACATATTATGCTGCACTTGAAAAGGACATTTTTTGCCCTTTTGGGTGGGTACATAAAAATACTGCTTCAAAACGTTTTGCATAAATAGCACTCATTATTACATAACTGAACTAGAGAAAGACAAAACACTAACTAAACAATTTTTAATATCAGACGTATTAAGTCTTGATCATGTTTGAACCTGTTTATTATTTGTGCACATGCCTGATCCTGAGTTATAAGCAAGTATGTCTTATTATACAGACTGTAATTCTTTACTTCCCTTTTTATACGTTTATCGGAAAACCCTTGGCTAGTTTAAGAGCTTCTGGAATGATTCAGTGAGAGAGTGATTCATTAATGATATTCACTAAAACCTGCGCTATGTTTGCACTACAGTTTTTTACAATATTAGCATTTAACTCATCGTATGCTACTGCGAAAAATATTTTCATGGTTTTTACTATTTGAATTAGATCTATCTCATCAGTAGGTGTCAAAAATATGCTATGCTCATTAAATGAAGGTGCAATATTGTTCACAGCTCTTCACTGTAAACAATATTGCACTATTGTACTGTTCATGGCATCTTTTATGGTAAAATAGGACTGTTTTTATGATTCAGAGTTCCTACATTTTTTAAAGCAAGTAAAATCCAGCAGTAAATTTATATATATTTGGAAAAATATATAATTATCATACGACAGTCTAGTTTGCATCAACGTGTTCAGAAAATCTTTCCGCAAGCTGGAGCCTTTTTTCATGCCTTAAAACTTAACACATAATTTTTATAAAGATACTAAAAAATACTCAAGCCCATTGTGTTAGCGTTGAAGTTAGCGTTCTCACAACGGGAACGGGATCCCGTATTGGTCTGAGGTTACCTTGATCATACGTCCCGGACGCAGACCGGGTAATCTGCTAGGATAAATATTAATAGGAAAATGCAAATAATACATCAACTTTTATCTTTGAATCTGTTGAACACAACTTGTGTCCCAGCATAATAAACCATATGAAAAAATGTTCTAGGTTACAATCGGTTTGATAACCATCTTGATGACATTAGTTCTGAAGTTTTAAAATTGACGGTTAAATTTTCTGTTTTTTTAATTGAAATTTACTATTTTTCTAATTTTAAGGGCCCGAAATGTACCGGAGCAAATCGAAACGGTATTCCGGTACGTGAATTTATGAAAAATATGTTCCGGTTTGTGAAATTATTGAAAATATTTTTCCGTTATTATTTTGTTAATCGTACAATAACTTTAAAACGGCGTTTCGGTTCGTTTCATTTTCATTTCGAGCTCTGTAATAATTTTCTTGAAATCCAGCAAAAGTTACCTAGTTCTTATCAAAAATTATATAGTTATAGACAAAATATTGAATTTGACACACATATAGTGTATGTATATTACACCCAGTAGATAACAACCCTCTCCTTCGGCTCGTGTTGTAAACTTCATCCTCGTGTAATATAGACTACATTATATACTTGTCAAATAAAATTCTATCCTACCGCTTACCATAATGAAATTTGGAACTATAAGAGTGTCATTACCTTTAATTTGTTCTAAATTTTTAGTAAAATTTTCTGAGCTAACAGCGGGAAAACGGGCACAAAAAACATTAATAATATACCATGGGTACGTACCTGCATACATACAAAAACCAGTGGCGAAGGGAGACCTCCGCTAGACTTGCCCTCCCATAAAAACCAGTGGCGAAGGAAGACCTACGCTAGACTTGCCCTCCCATAAAAAAAAAATCGTTATTTTTTTTTTCAATTTAAAAAAAGATTTAGGTAAATCTTCAAAATCACATCAAATTATGTCCTATACAATTTTTTGTCCAAGGCTTGGTTTACTAGTTACGAATTTTTTTGAATTTTAATTTTTAATAACGTTTCCGGTTTCGGATTTTAATAAAAAAGAATAGGGTTCTTTCCAATTATTAGGAGAATTTTTTAGTACCAGAACGAACTCTTTAAGTTAAACTGTTTTTGAGTTATCGTGTATACACACAGACACACAGACACACAGACACACAGACACACAGACACACACACACACACACACACACACACAGACACACACACATACGGACGGCACTTCGAAAATAGGTTTTTTGGATTCCCTGGACCATGAAAAGTGGTCATCCGTCAAAATCTCGACCACGAAAATTTTCGCGATTACAATACTTGCCCCTTATATATTAAGGTCGGGCAAGTAAAAAAATGTGTCAAATAAAAATTGTTAGTTATGCTTTTATAGCAACTTTTGTTAAATAAATTTTTTCGAAATATTTCTCTGTTGTGAAATATTCTCAAAAATCTTAAAACCGACACGAGTAAACTCTCATTTCTAGTTAACCCATTTTTATCAAAAGTTGATTAACTCGTGCCATTGATATCAAAAGCTTAAATATGAAGTTTCCTAAAATTCCTTTTAGATAAACATAATGCTAAAAATAGTTAAAACGTTATGTAGGGACCTCAATTCGTGCAGATCCATCGAAATCTCGAAATGTCAAAAGCGGTATGATCACAATACCTCCCTTATTATTGTTGGAGGTCGGTAAAAAGAAAGAAAAAACTATATTAAACCAAAGGTACTAAATTTACCTAAATTCTCTAGTCCGATCCTGACTTTCAATTCTAGGAATTTGTACAATATACATATACTGGGATGTAACCAATTTGTCAACTAATTCGTAGAACAGAAACAACAGAAACTGCTATTAATTTCTCTGTCTGAACAGGCTGTAAATATTAACACAATACACTTTTACTGAATTTTATTGAATTCGCTCTGTACAAATTAGTTTTCAACTCTCAACTGCTCTGGATTACATTTCCGGAAAATTCTAGGGATGAGTATCGATGTTCAAAATTTTCAGACATCGATGTATGGAAGTATCGTTGTTTTTGACATCGCGATGTTATCACTGTTTTGGTACGATATTCTGTTTCTTGAAATTTCCACTAAAAATGAATAAAAAAACATACGGACGAAAATCAAATAAAAGTAAATAAAAAACTTTTTAAGTTACACGGTTTTAAATAAAATTAAATGCCCATAAAGAAATACTGTTGATTAATAATGCACAATATTTAGCAAGGAGGAATGTTGAATAGATTTAGAATTGAAACTGATTTAAATAATTGTAAAATATAGTAATTGGTGCCCTACGATTTTATTTTTAGTCATATACGAGGGCTACCTTTTAAGATTTTACAAAAACAGAACGAAAATTTTTCTTTTGGAACAAACCGTTTTATTGTTTCAAAATATTCGCCTTTAAGTTTTTACACTTTTGCATGCGTTCAAATTAATTCTCGCAACATTTTGTCCTCTAAAAGATCCTCTAAAGCAGTGTTTCCCAACCTTTTTCTCCTCGCGAACCCCTTATAAAATCCGAACAAATTTGGCGAACCCCCTATGTCAGTGTTTCTCAAACTTTTTAAGTTCGTGGCTCACTTTTGACGTGTAAGCATTTTTTTTCGGCACAGCTATGAGTTATTGAATATAATTTTATATAGAAAATTGTAAAATTTCGCAGCACACTCCTAGTATTTCACGGCACACTAAAGTGCCGCGGCACACCGGTTGGGAAACACTGCCCTATGTAGTCGTTAATGACAGGAAAACCAAACAATAAAATTTGGTAGAACATTTATTTTCCATGTACAAACATTAATAAGACTAAAATGATAGCTATAAAAAATGAATACAAAATTCAACTGGTTCTTAGTTAAGCATACGTTAAATTTGAAAAAACTCTTAATGGGATATTTGTGGCTGTTTGATGGAACGAAGCAATTCTAAGTTTGGCTCAATATCCGACAATTTCATTCTTAGATCAGGTTCTGCATTTAACCTGTTTCTGTATTTATCCTTCAGATAAGTATATGTTGAAAATCCATTCTCATATAGCTAGGTTGTGCAAAAGGGTAATAGAACTTCAATGGCTTTTTTTGACAGAACAGGATATTCATTTTTAATTTGTTTTTTTTTGCGTTTAATTTTCTTTGGTGTTTTAAAATTCAGCCATTACAATATTATTTTCGCAAACCCCCAGGGGTTCGCGAACCACCGCTTGGGAAACGCTGCTCTAAAGGAATGGTTACGACATGTCCAGTACAACCGAAGAAACAATCGATCATTTTCTTGGAAGTGCTTTGTGAATGAATAACTTTTGTGGGTTTCGGTTCATCTTGGAAGATCCAAACAGTAGATTGTTGCTTAGTTTCCAGTTCATATGAATAAATCTAAATTTCGTCACCTGTAACGATGTTGTATACGGATTTTGCAGTGCCTCGGTTGAATTTTTTTAGCATTCCCTTGCATCAATCAACACGAGCCTTTTTTTAGCTTTGAGCGTTGTGTTCGTAGTGCGCAAAAACCTTCCTTGTATTTGTATTGTAGATAACAAAATTATGTTAACTTTCTTAAAATTGGACCCCAGATTAAAATGCCACTCGATGCTTATTTTAATTTTAATAAAAATGCAATTTATTTTAATAACAGGTGGCATATTCAAAAGACAAATAATTTAATCCACAATTGTCTCTTTAATTTAGTATTTCTTGACAAAAAGATAAAAAAAAAATTATAGTTGAGGTAATGAGATTCGGACCAGTCAGAAAATCAAAACAAATTTATTAACTTCGCTAACGTTTCGATTTTAATTTAAATCTTCTTTTAAAAAAAAAAATATGAACTCTCTATTAGTCATTATCATCATCATCCAGCCTCTCTTATCCAGGGCTTGACTGTTTCTGCCAGTGTCCCTCGGTCTCAATTATAAAATTTTATTAGTCCGCCTACTATCTTGAAGCCTCGCTATATGACCGGCCCAGTTCCATTTAAACTGGGCATTTCTACCGACTACCTCACAAACACTGGTTTGTATCGTACATATGTTAGATTTTCTGTCAGCAAGACGTATAGCGAGACCCTATTAGTAGTAAATAATTAATGAGACTGTAAATTATGGAATATTAAGTGAAATCGGTTAAAACTGATATCAAATATTATCAATTTTGTTCCTGAACAAAGAAAAATAAAAAAATAAATCAAATTGTTCCCGTTTTCGTTTATGCCTGTAAATAATCTTGTTATGTATTTTGATATTTATTTGTTTAATTCTTGCTTTTTCAGCTGCTAATGATAACTACCATCAAGACTATTCTGCTGATGATGATGGAACAATTGGATACTTGAAGAAATCTGAAGATGGTGGATCAGATGGATACAAGCATTTTGACAGTTTCCATAAAAAAGATGGTGACAAATATGGATATGAAAAACACACCTCATTTGGAAAAGCCAGCAAATACATTGATGGTAAGTTCTATTCTTGTTAGCCCACGACTTCGTGGTAAGACGGTTGCCTAAGAACGCCGTTTCAATCCCCCCGTTTAAATCGGAATTTTTACATTCGGGTACTGTACAACTTACTGGACATGTTAATAGTCTTGGGTAATTAATACTAAAAAATAAGTAACTGCTCAGACCGGTAAAAACATCACGCTGACCACTTGGCTTTCCTATAGAAGTGCTGGAGATCTTGAAATGGAGTATCTACTGGATTCCAATCCCAGACACTATTCGTCATTTTCACTTTCGATACTGTGGAGTTCAAGTTTTTAATACTTTTAATGAGTTTTATACTGGGATTATAGGATCGGTTGATAGCCATAGAAATAGTAGTTAGAAACTCGTAATTTGTTATGGCAACTCGCTAGCGAGAAATAAGGTGTTCTGAGCTATCGAAAAGGTACATGTAAGGTACTTGTATCTAAACTGAAAATCATGCTTAGATTGATTGCCAGTATTTAAGTTATTTATTTAAAATTAGATCGTCTAAAAAAATCGTCTCCTGAAAACTTACTGTCAAATGACTCATTTTTTTCTCTTGTAAATGAGCGAATGAGTGAGTTTTTCGAGAATTATCGATCGAACTTACTCTCATCACTGGCTTTATTATAGTGTCGGAGGTTTAGAAACGGAAAACTTACCATCTTTGCCCTTTGCGCTACTTCAGCGATAGAACCTATTAATATTAAATTTGTCAGACAAATATCCACTAGTTTAAACTTCCGTAGCTATTGAATGCATTTCAAAGCTTGGAGACTAATCGTAGAGACTATACCATCAAAAGCTCTTACAGTGCGCAACGAATCGGGCAACACTGCTTTCTATATTCTGCACATTAATAAGAAGAAATTCGATCTTCATGCTAGCATGGTCCCAATTTCCCTTTTCTATTAACATTACCTTGTACCCAGAATGTAGTTTATGAAACTCAGGAAAAAGGCGCAATTATTTAGTGCTCTTTTAAATTCCCTTTCGAGATATGTTGATGTCTACTGAATAGAATAACTCATTAACATACTTGACTTTTATTTTGTGTCGGTGGCAGGGGCAGATTTACCACAAGGCTAATCACGCTACTAGGGGTCTCCAAAAGTGCCCGTCGATAAGTCTTGCAATATTTAAGCATATATTACGCAGAGCGCTAGAAATTTTTTGTCGTACAGATTAATTTTTTACAGTTTTTCAAAATAATTCTCATTACATACACTTATACATTCGTCGAAACTAGACATCAATTTTTTTTTCTCTCATTTCATTGTCACGATATCACATGATTCATCCCGCATGAGTAATAGAAGGTTTTAATTAAAATGGCACCCTTTTACCAATTTTTGAAGTAGGGGAACAATTAAAATCTCATGCACTATCAAAAAGGTGCAAAATCTGAACTATACGAAAGCTGTTATGTTGTTACAGAGGATAGTAATTGTAATCCTGAATGTATGTGTTACAAACTGTATAATAAGACGTCCTTGTTGATTTTTGGCGAACTATAAGAGAGAAATGAAAAAACTAAAAATAATTTAAACATTTACTGTAAATATTATTACGCTACTACCTAATAATTGGTCCAATCTCCATTATTATCAATTATTGCTTGGCATCTTTTCGGCACATTTTCTACCAGCTTTTTGGCATACTTTGACAGTGATCTCTCCATATCTGCCATATTTGACGAGTTAGCTGATCCAAATTTTGAACGTTTTTTGTTCAAAGCTTATATTTCATGTAACCCCTATCTAAAAACTAGATACATCAGAGAAAACCACATCACTCCAATCGCGGTCTAAATTTTCCTTTGCCCAAGCGAGTCGTTTTGCGACATGTTTCACCGATAACACTGGTTTTTGTTTGGTGCTCCTGAATTTAATACAATTTTTAATTAAACGACTTCTCAGGGTCATTAGACTTAACTTCTTTTTTAACCAAATTGCCAGATATTTACGTAAGGATAATATAGGATTATTTTTAAAAACGTTAAAAAATCACTATCTTGTTTTTTAGTGATCACTTTTTTTAATCCACGATTAGGTAACTCGTAATCATTTTTATAAATTTTATAACGTTTCACCAATATTATGCTGCACTTGAAAAGGACATTTTTGGCTCTTTTGGGTGGACACATAAAAATACTTCTTCAAAACGTATTGCATAAATAGCACTCATTATTACGCAACCGCAATACTGAAAGACAAAACACTAACTAAACAATTTTTACTATCGGGCGTATTAGGTCCTGATATTCTTATCATGATTGAACCTGTTTTTTATTTGTGCATGTGCCTGCTCCTGAGTCATAAGCATGTATATCTTATTATACAGACTGCATATTTAGTTTCATTTTATCTAGACTGTTTTCATCACTGGTAACAAGAAGTATTACCTTTAGGCCCAGTCACACCCACTTTGCGCTACTTTCTTTATTTAGGGGCTTTAGTTCGATAGAGGTTATTAATTATAAGTTGCCCGGGTGATTTTGGCTGTACATATATATGTATACCAAATTTCAACTATCTAGATCCAACAGTTTGGCTACTATTTCTACATTGCAGACCGACTAAAATGACTAAAATGAATGCACTATCAAAGTAACAAAAAATAATTTTAATTTCCGACTTAAACACTCAAAGATGAAAACTTGTAATCATAAACGTGAAATCATGTATTTAGTTTTCTTTTTCTTGTTCCGAGATAACTATTTCAACTATCTTGTAATAAATTTGTACGTGCTAAGCATTAATTTTTCAAAGAGTAAGGAACTTTTATGACGTGGTAATATTTAAACAGCACACAAAATAAACATGCGGGAAAAATTGTTAAATATTCAAAACAAGAAATATCTTTCTATCAAACTATTTCTTCTTGTTACCTTTTGTTAAACATTTGTGTTTGTGTTTTTCTGGTAACTACTTTCAGTAAAATCTACCGTGAACTATTGGCTTATGCAGAAACGTGACTTTTGTGCCGTGCTTTTCAATTTCTAGGAAAATCTAATATCGAAACGCTTCAATTCAAAGCACTGTCTGACGAGATGAGAAACATGGTTTATTTTTTTTACGAAAAGCAATATATTCACAGTTTTTTTGTACACAATATATCTACATTCCCAAATTTTTAATATTATTTTAATTTTATATTCTAGATGGCGAAAAGAAAGGAGATGACAAAAAAGCTAAAGCAACAGAGCATAGTTATCAAGTAGCTGAAGAATTGAATGAGTAAGTTAACAAAATCTTACTTTATTAAAATTTTAATCAAAAAATAATATTAGAAATCCCTTTTACCTTTAGAATATCCTTTATCTCCTTTATGTAAATAATATGAAAAAAGTTCTTGCACTCTCAAAGTAACGGAAAAGAATTTCAACTATTGACTGCAGATTTCAAAGATGAAAACTCAAGTGTACTAAACAGTTGTAGCTTTGATAGCCTAGAGCTATTTGAGACTGGTACAAAGTTCGCTAACTAATATATGTACTTTGTTGTTTACCTGAACTCAACGACTCTCATAGAAAGGGAAAATAAAAAAGTTTTATTTGACTTTGATTTCGGGTTCATCCGAAATATAATGAACCGACTATCAAATAAAAAAGGCTGGTAAAAAAAATTATTTCCTTACATTTATAATTGAATAGAAAAATAATGTACACTTGTTAATAATAATATAATTTATTGACCATGCTACAATACATAAATTTTTTAAATCTGTCGTAATTACACATCTTTCTCTCTCTTTGTCCTTTTAGCTCCCAAGTGGAGCGTAGGGCGCGTAAACGCGTTTCTATAGGCGGTAGATAAAAGTGGTTGGTTGGCTAGACCAACGCACTTAACTTCTTCTTATTTTCTTTTTAATTAGTGTTTCATTTATTCTCATTTTCACATATTTTTTGAACAATCTCTCTCCACTTTTCTCTATCCTTTGCTTTCCTTTTAATTTCATTCCAAGTCATTCCAATTTCTGCATATTCCCTGTTTATGCTTCTTTTCCATATCATTGTCGGTCTTCCAGTATTCCGTTTCCCTTTTGGATTATATTCTATCGCTTGTCTTGCTATGTTTTCCATTGTTTTGTTAACGTGTGTCCTATCCATTTCCATTTCTTATTTTTTATAGTCATCCTAACTGGTTCTTGTTCTGTTATTTCCCACAATTTTTCATTTGTTATTTTTTCGGGCCAGAATATTATCAAGATTTTCCTTAAACATGTGTTTATAAAAGTTTGTATACGTTGTATGTCCTTCTTGGCTCCTTTCCACGTTTCGGCTCCATACAGCAGGATACTTTTCACATTACTGTTGTATAATTTTATTTTAGTTTTAATTGTTATTCCTTTTGCCTCCCATACCTTCCTTAACATGTTAAATGCATTTTGTGCTTTTCCTATTCTTGTCTGTATGTCTGTAGTGCACCCTCCGTTTCCTTCTATCGTGCTGCCTAGATAACAAAATTTATCAACAGTTTTTACTTCTTTTCTTTGTACATATATCTTCCTGTCTTTGATTTTATTTCCTCGTAAGATATGAGTTTTCTCAACATTTATTTTGAGTCCTATACCTTTTGCCACTTCTGCTAGTTTTTCCAGTTTCTTTTGCATATGTCCACTATTCTCTGTTAATAAACAAACGTCATCCGCATATTCCAGATCTTCCAGTTGATTGTAGATATTCCATGTTATGCCTGTTTTGCCATCTACGACCTTTCTCATCACTCAATCAATGACTATGACAAACAAAGTTGGGGAAAGTATGCAGCCCTGTCTCACTCCGCTGTTTATGTCGATTTCTTGTGTTAGTTTACCTCCGATTACACCGTAATTACACATAATATACATAAAATAATAATTTAAAATAGAAGAAAATATAAATATAACACTAAATATTAAAACAAGAGTTCAGAGAGATTTATACTAGCTAGCAAGCGCGTTAAAATTTAAAAGACCAGAATTAATTGACAGAATAAAATGGATTGTTTGTTAATTTTTTTTTCATTTTATCTTTAAAAGTATTGAAACAAACCCTGCAGTCGGTTTGGTAACAGACTTCGGCCAGAATTCATACAACTTGTCATTTTAAGGAAAATATTCTTTCTGCCGCAGGAGAATATCCCCAGGTTAAAATGGCATAGGATATTTGGAACAATGTAAAATAAGAAATACGAACTATTTCTCTGGAAACTGAGGCCATAAGATTTCTTAATAGATATACAGTGCTATAGTAAAGGAGATTTTACTTGACAGATTGATCGATTGAGAACCGATAAAGAAATGTATATCTATTTCACACAGTTTTATGTAAGATGTCAAGAACGTATGTCTGCTTTTCTTACTTTTTAAGTCTCACTGTAACGTACGTTCATAGTTTTGTCTTTTTTTGTTATATTATATTATGATAACTTAAACATATGTCCTTTTGTATACACGCGCCCTTTAGACCTCCCACCACTAGATGGAAGACAGGCCTATCAAATAAAACAAATTGTATCTCTTTCTATTTCTAGCTTTGTCTGTGAACAAATGATATGGCTCTATTCAAAAATGGAAATTTTATTGCTATAGTTCTCTCCCATTGAACCATATGCTTTAAATAACCGTCATCTGTCAACTAAAGTCTCCTTTACTATACATAATTTATTGAATAGGGACCTAACGTGATGATGCCATTTGAGGGTGGGGTCGAGATGACACCCAAGAAATTTCCGAAATCTGGGTTGTCAAAATATGGACGGGTGGTATGGGTTGCGAACATAAATAATGTAACTACAGGTAACCAGATTAGAAATATTTTATTTCTTCATCAGAGCTACGCAGGAGAAAATCAGTTTTTTTTTAATTACAATTATAGATTAAATTAAATACCGTATTTATTTTCTAAATGTAACATTTCCAAATTTTCTGCCTTACATCGGTGAGCGTTTTCTAATAAACGATTTTTAAATTACGTTTCATTTGACCTATGTAATAAGCATATTTTATTTTGTATATTCCTGAATGGAGCATATTTTCTTTCTAACTTTGTTGTTTATTTATTTATTTCTGAGGGTATTCTTACTATATGTAGATACCTGCTTTAATATTATTTTGTTTAAGATTTTAGCAATGTAAGAACTGTTGTTATTTATGTAATTGATTATTTTATAAATACTACATTTAGTTTAAATTGTCAGCTGTTTATGTATCACTTATATTCTTCTGATGATGGCATAGCAAGCCGAAATATCCAAGGTGATGAACTGACCAGGTACATAGAGGGATTTAACAAGTAAAAACAAACATATGCAATTTCCTGCTTCTTCGTTGGTTATACAGAAAAAAATTAAATACAAAATTTCTTCAGAATTTTATTTTGAATTTAATAAATGCATAAAAATAAATTTAATACTCATTTACATTTAATATTTAATTTTTTGTTTATTTTTTCTACTGAAATTAACAAGTTATTAAAAATAGTGTGTCATGATGCCATTGATGCCACTCTAAAGCTCCAATCTCACGGCACATTATAGTTAAAATGTAGCAGAAAAAATTAGCTTTAAATTAAAAAAATTACTATAAATTAGTATTGAATTTAGGTTTTATGAATTTATTACCATAAGTTCAAAATAAAATTCTGAACAATTTTTATATTTAATTTTTTTCTGCATAACCAACGAAGAAGCAGGAAAACGCATATACATATATGTTTTTACATGTTAAATCCCTATAAGTACCTGGTCAGTTGTTCACGTGTTTAGTAGCTAAATCAAGTAACTAAAAATCATGTAAACCATTCATTATTATAAACAAGACTATACGTGCCCATAGGCGCCCGCAAGGGGGGGCACGATGGGTCAGTTGCCCCCCCCTGGATTTCGGAACCAATTACCAATTCGTATCTTAGAAAAAAAAAGTATATTATTTAAATATAAAATTCATAAAAAAAATTGATGTGAAGTGTGAATTTACACACAGGGTTTCGCAGGAATTTAGTAACTGAATGATGATTATTTGGGATGCCAAAACAAATTTTATGTCAAAATATTTTTTTTTTAAATTTTAATTCGAATGCCTAATATCATTATTTAAGTTTCTAAATATGTGCAGTATTTTTTTTTATATAGCAAGGTTCATTAAGATTTTGAAAATTGCGCCTATGGCTTCCATTGGTTGCTTAAATCATAAGCCCCGCCCTCTGATTTCGCATACATTCAAACATAGAATTAAATTATAATTTCAACACTTCCCACTGGTAATTAAATATACGCTTTTAAAAATTAAATGCAACATTTACCAAAATATTATTAGAATTTTGACAAAATAATTCAACAAAATAAAAATGCAAAAAAAAAAACAGAAAAATTAAAATTGACAGGAATCGAACTGCAGTTTGCAAATTACTAAGCGATGACACTACGCACTACGCTACGGGCGCTTACTTAGTTACTGTGTTACATAGCGAATTATTAGCTAATAATTAGTTAAAAACACAAAAAATGCATTATTTTCCGAAATCATAATCCGATCAAAAATTCCTGTTGTACTATTCCGGTTCACACCAATGTACATTACTTAAAATTTTTTCAGATTTTTAATTTAAACCATCTGGACTACAGGGTGTGGGACAATTTTTTTTTTTGCAAAATTTTAGCAAAATACGCTTCGAAATAATTTAGTTTGCAAAATTTTGATCGTTAATCCACGTACTTGGCTTTCATTTGATACCCTACTCAGAATTTTAAAAAAATATATTTTTTTTTTCGAGGAGCACATATTTGTTTATTTTTTTATGGGGATATGTTTTTTAGATGTTTTAGTATTTTTCCTATGTGCGGGTCAAAGAGTTGTATAAGCATGCCAAATTTCAACTCTCTAGATTCTCCAGACCCGCCACGTGGAAAGCATTGTTCGAATATGACATCTATATCTATGTTTTGGTCTTGCCCCCCCCCCCCCCCCAGAATAATTTCTGCGGGCGCCTATGTACGTGCCTCTTTCAGATTTTTCGCGTCCACAGTTTTGTTGCATGCGGCATTCATACCACACCGTAAAGCTTTCTATGGTTTCTTTGGTTTAAACAGAACTAGATTTTCAAATCTAATAACATTTACCGGTTAATTGAAGCTTTTGATTATTTTGTTTAGGAAAAGCCCATTTTAATATATAAAAACTTACCTAGTAACAACTTAGGAAAATTTCAATTCCGTTTAAATGTTTGGAATAGCCTATACATATGTTTTATGGCAAAAAAAATAATCGCATTGTTTATACCAGGGATGACAAATAGGATCTAGTTATCGTGCAAACATAAGATCAATGTGTTTTTATTCCCGTATTAATACTGATGTGCAGTGATTAATTGGATCTCGTGGTGCCCTAAGCAGTGTAAATTGTTGGTACCATCCAGGGACGTAGCCAGGATTTCAGCTTGGGGGGGGGGCAAAAATAATAAAATATTTTAATTTGGTCGGTACGACCTTAATTACATGGCTTGGGTAGAAAATTACAGCGTTCTAGGTCAGGGGTCGGCAACCTTTCAGTGACAAAGAGCCAAATCTATATTGAAAAAAAAAACACAATAACATGGAAGAGCCGTTAAAAAATATATACTATATTTAAGACAAAAAAGTAAAAATTGTTTATTTGTTTTAAAATAATCAAGTATTACAATAAATTAATATTTACTTATACATTTAGTTTGTGATACCTATTGTAGTTGCCAGTATATTACAATATAATAATTTTTTTAATGGGACGATTGCTCCTGTATAGTGTTCTATAAGATTTCAATATTTGGTGAATATTCAGTAATCTTTAACTTAAGGCAGCACTCTAGTTTCAGGTCAGTAAGATTACTTCTTAACTGACTCTTTATTAATTTCATATGTGAAAAGATTTGCTTACAGTAATATGTGGATCCGAAAATTGTCAGTAGCCCAAAAGCATAATTTTTTAAAAGATTGAACGATTCTGGAAAACGGTTCCAAGCTTCTAAAAGAACTTTATCTACATTTTGAAGATTGCGAATTTCGGTCCATATGCTGGGAAGATAAAATTCACTTTTTTCTTTCTAAATTTTCCAGTTCAGAATTAAGTTTTAAGAATTTATAATTCCATAAACATTTGGATTTCAAATCCACTAATTGAAGGTTATAAATGTAATTGCTACATATCTACTTCAATTAATTTTGTCAAAAAAGCTAGTGTAGCTTTATATTTTCTAAACACTTTAAATCTATCTCGAAAATCTTCTTGCATGTAAACAATATTTTGTGCAAAAAAAAAAAAAAAATGTATTAATAACATGTTTTTGTAAATTAATAAAATGTAAAAATGTTTTTGCACGTAAATCATTCACAAATACAAATAACTTTTTTTCGAAACAAATAACTTCTTCTAAAAGGGAATATGCAGTAACTCGTTGAATTACCGGGCGTGAATTGCACCGTAAAACATTCTGAAAAATACAAAACCTGTATAGTACAGGCAGAAAGTTGAAAATTAAAAAATAGATTATATTAAAATAAAAACCAGCCAATTTTCAAAGAGCCACAAAATTTTCTAAAAGAGCCGCAGGTTGCCAACCCCTGTTCTAGATCTTTTGTCGTATATTAAATAATAAAAGTCCAGTAAATTTATAAATTTTCGTCACCTCCGGTGGAGAAAACTTCTAACAACCTAAATTATATTTTATATAAGGTAAACTATCCTGGTGGGGGGGGGGGGGGCAAATACTCCCTATGCCCCCTCCCTCTGGCTACGTCCCTGGTACCATTAATGGCGTCGCCTGAGTTTGTGTCTTTGGCAAGGTATAATTTTCGGATCTCACACCAAATGGTAAGCGAAGTAATAACTTCCGAAAATTTGGTGTTCGGGGAAAAACGTAAATCACTCCTAGCCGATCGTTGAGCGACGCTGATGCCTCGTTTCAGTTGATACTAAAAGTACATGCTTACCTTGCCTTTTGAGTAATCTACCACTACTGATATAGTTATGCATCATTTACTTATCTCGCTTTCTTCTTTCTGATGTTGTGCATTAAATTATTTTCGTGCATCCGAGTATCTCTAGTGTTCCACCTATTTTACCGCTGGTGAATGATGTACTATAGTTTAGATAGCTGTATGTCGCAGGTCTTTTTTTTAATAATTTAAAATACATTTTCGGTGTTGCGACTACTAAATTTTACAAATACATGTGGGTTATTCAGGAACAGATATATTAAGAGTGCAAAACAAAATTTATTAAACTAAATTACATTAAATGGTTAATTAATTACTAAAGAAAAACTTCGTCGCGGACACATCA
The DNA here is from genome assembly GCA_963971575.1 of Liopterus haemorrhoidalis. Lineage (NCBI taxonomy): Eukaryota > Metazoa > Arthropoda > Insecta > Coleoptera > Dytiscidae > Liopterus > Liopterus haemorrhoidalis. The sequence goes on from OZ020615.1 coordinate 32,873,858, forward strand.
AACTTCCCACGTACACACACATCTACATTCCGTCTCTCTCTCCCCGTGCCGTTCGACTCCTCAGACCATAGGCGGAGACCTGCCCATTCCCACAGCTCGGCCGTTCTGCAGCAACTTCCGCCTCGGATGTTGGGTCTTGCTGTCTGTTGTTATCGTCCTCGGTTGCTTCTGCTTCGGAATCAGAACTGTCATCTGGAAAGTCTTCCCAGGGCTTCATAAAGTCAGCACTGGTGGTGGTGTTTCTAGGGCCTTCCCCTCGTCCCTGATGTGCTACAATATATCGATCTTTCAGGTTGACAGTACGTACCTTGTATGGACCTAAATATTTTGGGTATAGCTTTAGGCCAGGCCCAAACTGAGTCCTCTTGATCGCTACCAAATCCCCAACGTGGTACTGCTTGGCCTTCTTTCTTTTCTTATTAAAATTTTGTCTATTTTCTTCTTGCACCTTTTCTATTTGCTTTCTTGCATTTAATCTTAGCTCCTCTCTACTGTCTTCAAACACTCTTCTATTTTCTTCTTCTAGGATTTCTCTTATTCTTATATTTTCTTTATTTCTCATCTTGGTTCCTACCATCAACTCAAAGGGAGTTGTGTCTATACTTCTCTGGTATGAAGCATTCAAAAATCGTTGGACGTCATTAACATGCTTATACCAATCCATAGGATTTTCAATACTTAACTTTGACAAGGAAGATATCACAGTCTGGTGTATTCTTTCAACTTGTCCGTTTCCACGAGGAACGCCTGTTGTAATTAAATAATGCTTTATACCTTCTTTCTCAAGGTATGCTTCGAATTCCTTGGATTTAAATGCTGCACCTCTATCGGAAACAATTCTTCGGGGATTGCCAAAAGTTCTTTTGGTAATCTCTAACTTGTCAATCACCTCTTGAGTGTTCGTCGTTTTTGTTGGGAACAGCCACACATATTTGGTGAAGCCATCCACAACCGATAGGATGTACTTGTATTGCTTATGACTAGAAGGTAGTGGTCCGAGATGGTCAATATGAAACGTATCAAGCGGACCTCCATCTTTTTCAATTGGATTAAGTAAGCATTCCTTCTTACCAGCCTTCGTTGAGACCATGATACACGGTACGCAGTTAGCAATAACAGACCTAATTTTCTTATCCAATTTAGGAATAAAATACTCAGCTGTTATAAGTTCCTTAGTTTTCTTGGTGCCAAAATGTCCGAAGTCGTGACATTTCCGTATAATCTCATGTTGCAACTTCTTTGGTATGACTAACAAATCTTTCCCTGCTTCAAATTTGTACATAACACCTCTTCTCAAGCTATAGTCTGTACTTACGCCCTCTTCTAATTCTCTCAAAATTTTCTGGCATTCTTCATCTTCTTTCTGAGCTTTCTCTATTCTTGCCTTAACGCTATCTTCTAAAATTGTCATAATGGTGATACGTGATAAGGCATCAACGTGTGGTAGTCGATCGCCTGGTCTATGTTCCACTGAGTATTCGTATTCTTCAAGTATCAAAGCCCATCGTGCAATTCGATTGGTTATATCAGCTTTAGCTAGTGTCATCTTCAGCGCTGCACAATCTGTTACCAATTTGAACTTATTTCCCAGTAAATAATTACGGAATTTCTTCAATGCTCTCACTACTGCTAGTACCTCAAGTTCATAACTCGAGTACTTTCGTTCGCACTCACTTGTCTTTTTACTGTAGTAGTGTACTGGGTGCAGTTTCTGATCATCTGTGCTCTTTTGAAATAAGATAGCTCCTAGCCCATACCTTGAAGCATCTGTGTGTAATTCAGTTTCCAAACCATCTTGAAAAATTTTCAACACTGGTCCATCTGCTAATTTCATTTTTAAAACTGACATCGCCATCTTTTCATCAGTTCCAAATTGAAAGGGTACCTTCTTCTTTAGAATGTCGCTAAGAGGCTTCGCAATCATCGAATATCCCTCAATGAACTTACGGAAGTATCCTGTGAGTCCTAAAAATTGTTGTATTTGTTTGACATCTCGTGGTTCTGGATATTTTAATACAGCTTCAACCTTCTTTGCATTGGGTCGAATAGATCCATTCTCTATTTCATATCCCAAATAGCTTATTTTCGTGCTCAGGAACTGGCACTTAGCCCAATTTATTTCCAAGCCGTAATCTGCGGCTAATTTCAAAACAGTCTTCAAATTTTCCATAGCCTGTTCTTCATTCTCTGCCAGTACGATGATATCATCTAGGTAAATAGCTATGATCCCTTTCTGTGCAAGTGGCCTAAATATGCTGTTCACAAATCTCTGAAATGTAGAAGGGCTGTTACAGAAACCAAAAGGCATTCTGATAAATTCGTATTGCCCTGTACTTGTCACAAACGAAGTATATTTGCGGCTATTCTCTTCCACAGGAACATGAAAGAAGCCGTTCTTCAGATCGAGTGTAGTGAATATACTTGATTTTTGCAGCTTATCAATTTCGTCCTCTATTACGGGTAATGGATATCTGTCCCGTATGACCACCTTATTTAATTTTCTAAAATCAATGCATGTTCTAATGGAACCATCCTTTTTCTTTACTGGTACTACAGGACTAGAGAATTCGGAGCAACTTGGTCGAATTATGCCACTTCGCAGCCAGTCGTCAACTTGTTTCTCTACTTCGAGGTTTTCCTTCGGTGGTAACCTTCGAGGTCTTTGGGCAATCGGTGCATCATCCTTCAAAGTTATTTTCAGTTGCACTTCGGTTGATTTAACTTGTCTCGGTGTATAGTTTTCAATCAATTCCGAAATAATATTTTCATAATTGGCATTTCCAACGTTCAACACGTTTTTATTTACTTCTATATCAATTTGCATCATCGGAATAATTTTTTCCACTAAAATTCCAGCTTGATTAATTGTTAAAGTTGCAAGCTCTAACAATTCTTTGCCAACTATGCATCGCATTGGCATAGCAGTGTCGCTAACAATATGCCATGTCATTTTATAATCTGTATTATCAATTAGTGCACATGCATCAAAAGCACCTAAAGTTTTTACCTCAACTTGCCCAATACCTGATAATTTTTTTACCTCCTTGTTGACCTTTGGGGCACCAATCCGGAAGTACTCATCGCACCTTATTAAATTGACGCAGCTACCTGTGTCTATCAATGCATCTACTTCTTCGCCTTCAATCTTAATCTTCTTATAAGTTCTATCTACCTTTACTTCTAATTGCTGCTCTACCTGCATGCTTGTTCGCTTCTTTTCCCTCTCTTCTTCTGTTTGGCTTGTCGTTTGACGATAACATTTAGCTGCAATGTGCCCGTACTGACGACAGACATAACATCTTGGACCCCTCTCTAACAACTTACAGTCTCGCCTTTTATGTCCTGTGCCTCCACAATTGAAGCATGTCTCATTTTTCTTCATTCGTTCTTCGTCGCCCTTCTTCTGTACCTGTGCTGTTCTATTATCGGTATTCTTACCTCTATTTTTCATTCTTTCGTATACAACCATGTTCTTTTTCAGCTCTGCTAAATCTTTCGCATTGTACAAAATAATTTTATTGCACTCCTGGTCTGGTATTCCATCTACGATATACTGTATGAGCGATTCTGTATCTAAACATATTTTTTTAGCAATAGCGGCCATGTGAAGAACATATTCTTGCAAGCTTTCATCGGTCTTTTTCTTCCTTCGGCTTAATTCCCGGTGGACATCAGCGCTGTTAGCCTTGTTACCAAATTCGGATGTAATTTCTGCTTTAAACATCTTCCACGACTTTATGATGGGCATAGAATTCAACCATATTTTAGCCGTACCGCAAAGTAACTTTTTAGCTCCTATCAGCATGTGTGGTTCGTCCCAACCAAACATTTGACTGTTTTCTTCTATGTCAAGCAGCCATTTTTCAACCGGAAAATTCATATCACCGCTGTACTTTGGCAAGCTATCTTCCACATCTCTTAAGCTGAACCAACTTTTCCGTTCAATCATTTGTTCTCGCTTGAATATTTCATTTTCACGCTTTAACAGTTCAATTTCGCGCATAAGTAATAGTTTTTCACTTTCATTCACGCTATCGGCCATATTTAATTGCTTTTCGGCTTTATCTTCCGACATTTCGATCAAATTTAGCAAATTAAATTAAATTCAAACAAATTTTACGCCGCCACTGGCTAATGTATCTCTACGCGCTTTGCTTAGTAACTGGCGCCGCCGCACAAGCACGGATGCTACTCGAACTAAATTTTACCGGCAAATGCAGTAACCGCGCCCAATTTTAGAGGTTATACACGTATACAATTCGAATTTTAACAATGTTATTCACTTTTACAGCACCTAGTACAATGTTTTTCATCCACAACTTATGTTTATGTCCTCTAAAATACTATTAAACATCTAACAAGTGTCCTTCTTTCATCTAATGTTCAACATCTAAATATCACATCTAAGTTTTTTCATCTAATCTTTGCATCTAATGTTTTTATCATCTAACTTTTGCATCTAATTTCATCTAACACAGTTTAAGTCCACATAGGCACTTCTAATTTAACCACTTATCACTTTCACTTTGTTTTATAAACATCACTTAACATTCTGTTACCCGTATATCCCGGTTACGAGCCCCCAAAAACTTGTGGGTTATTCAGGAACAGATATATTAAGAGTGCAAAACAAAATTTATTAAACTAAATTACATTAAATGGTTAATTAATTACTAAAGAAAAACTTCGTCGCGGACACATCAAACTTCCCACGTACACACACATCTACATTCCGTCTCTCTCTCCCCGTGCCGTTCGACTCCTCAGACCATAGGCGGAGACCTGCCCATTCCCACATACATAGTACAGTTGCTCTGTGACGCATAACAGGAAATATTTCCATGTGAATACTCACAAGAATCTCTCTTTGACAATCATGCAAAAACATTGAAGAAATCTTACCTAAGAACGTGATGCTGTTTTCAATGAAATTCCTAGGATATAGGATTCAAATTGAAAATATCCTGACAAGAAACTAGAGCTGTCTCCCTTAGGATTGTAGTGTAGAAATTATTACCAACCGCCAACATATATACGGGAGGTATTGTGATCATACCGATTTTGACATTTCGAGATTTCGATGAATCTCCACGAATTGAGGTCCCTACATAACGTTTTGACTATTTTTAGCATTTTGTATGTCGGTCTGTCTATGTCTGTCTGTCTGTCTGTCCGTCTGTCCGTCCGTCTGTGTACACGTGCAGAGCAAATTCGGCTAAAAGGATTTTTATGAAACTTCATATTTAAGCTTTTAACATCAATGGCACGAGTTGATCAACTTTTGGTAAAAATCGGTTGACTAGAAATGGGAGTTTACTCGTGTCGATTTTAAGATTTTTGCGAATAGAATTAAGAATATTCCATGGTTATGATAAATAATTTCTCTATTAGAAAATATTAGGCCAAGTTATTTCTACTTTGCTGCTAGAATGTATTTTATAAAAGTACTTTGTGATGGCGGTCGGTCCTGTGCTGGCCACAGCTATTTTTTTTATTATTACATAATTTCAGTACTTTTCAGTACTTTCATTTTCATTTATTTTTGTTTAATTAGTATTATTGTTAATTAAATTCAAGTATTTTGTAAAATAATGGGTCGGTATGATTATGTTTTTTGATCAACAAAAATTAAATTTTTGTTAGTATTAATAATAATTGCAGAATATATATATATATATATATATATATATATATATATATATATAGAGAAATAAAAATTCTTATTTACTCGTCAAATTTATTAATTAAAATGTACTAAGAGACGTTTCGACTGTGAAATCCAGTCATCTTCAGTCTATAAATAAAATACAAGGTTTTACAATTTTTATAAAAATAAAATGAAACATTAAATGTGAAAATATGTAAAAAATCAAGTTAAAAAATATAAAAAAGAACATACTAAGTAAACAAAGAAGAATTTGAAACAATAATTATAAACAATAAATAGATAACAACTTGGAATTATAAAAAAATTATTAAAAAATTTTAAAAAATTTAAATTTAGAAATGCCCTAACATTGTTCAAGGTAAGTGTTCTTAACGTGGAAATTGAGGACAGCATACATCAGTTTAAAAAATTAGACAAAAAATTAAATTATTTACACAAATTAATTTTAAATTTTGACAATGATAATTTCAATTCCAAACAATATTTTAAACACATTGACGCTAAATTTAACGATCAATTTTTAACAATAAGAAACAGACACATTACTAAGTTTTGTTGTATACAACAGCAGAACAAACCACCCCTGGAAATACAAGACAATTGGATTAAAAATATTAGTAGCACTGTTCTTCCTACAAACGTAAAATTATGTTTAAGCCTGGGCCCAAAATTTAATTTTGAACAACCCACACTTAAACAATCGACAGTACATAACATAATCAAATGCACGGAAACAGCCATCCATCAATATAAGATTGAAGACGGTCAAGAACTGAGAGATAAAGTCACTAATTACACCAAAACATTAATTAATCGCAGCAAAAATCAAAAAATTAAAAATAACAACATAAACTTTTTTCAAAAAATTAACAAAGAAACCAATATTTTTTTAAAAGACCATCCGGAAATTTTAGTATGCAAGGCGGATAAGGGTAATATTACGGTGGTTCAGGACAAACATGAATATTCCACCAAAGCTAATGCATTGTTGACCGATATTAACACTTATAAGCCAATCAAAAGTAATCCTACTACCAAATTGCAAAATGAAAACAACGCTATTATTAAAACTTGGTTTAACAACAAATCAATCAGTGATAAAACCAAACATTCTCTTCTGATCACTAATGCGAACCCTCCACGTATTTATTTTTTGCCAAAAATACATAAAGCTAATTTCCCACTACGTCCAATAGTTTCTAGCATAGACTCCCCCACGTATAAAATGTCTAAATTCTTAGCTCAAATCTTATCCAATATTGTAGGCAATACGAACAGCAATGTCAAAAATAGTTTTGATTTCGTCAAAAACATCAGGAACATCAGCATTCCAGATAACCACATTATGCTCTCGCTAGATGTTGAATCGTTATACACTAACATTGATCTGGCACTTAATATTATTGAGGAAAAATGGGACCAAATCCAAGACTTCACCCCTCTGTCTAAAACAGACTTCTTGACAGGTACTAGATTTTGCCTGAACAACACGTATTTCAAAGCGTTCGATAAATTGTATGCTCAGACACATGGTTGTGCCATGGGTAGCCCTATTTCCAGTGTGGTAGCAAATCTGGTCATGGAGGAACTTGAATCCCAATGTCTAAATAATTTACCAATTTCGCCCCTTTTATATTACCGATATGTGGATGACATAATTTTAGTATATCCCAAACACTTAATCAACACCTTGGTTGAAAGTTTCAATGCCTTCCACCCCCGCTTAAATTTTACGCATGAGGAAGAAGAGAATGGTAAAATTGCTTTTATGGATGTGTTATTGATACGTTCGGAGGACAACTCTATTATCACTGATTGGTACCAAAAAAGTACCCACAGTTGGCGCTATTTAAATTATTTATCCAACCACCCTACCTCACTGAAAATTAACACCCTCAATAATGTGTTGGATAGAGCGATAAAGTTGTCCCATCCGAAATACAGAACAAAAAATCTTCAAATAGTGAAAAAAGAGTTTAAAATCAACAACTACCCTGCAAATATTATCAACAACTGTATCAAAAAAAGAATATGGAAAGCTTATAACACAAATCTAACTAATAATAATCCCAATCCTAACAACTACCTTAGCTTTCCATATCACAATACTGAGTTCTTGCATTACAAAAACATTTTTAAAACAGTTGATATTAAGTTAGCCTTCAGCTCCGATAATAATAACAATCGTAATTTTTCTAAACTTAAAACCAACATTCCCATACTTGAAACGCCCAATGTTGTTTACGAAATACCGTGTAATGTATGTGATAAAAGCTACATAGGAACGACACAACAAATTTTGAAAAAACGCCTATACCAGCATAAAAGTGACGTTAGACTTAAACCTAATTCCACAGCTTTAGCAGTACATACTAACAGCACAGGTCACATTTTTAATTATGAGAATGTAAAAATTTTAGACAAAGAAAGTCACGTGCAAAAAAGAATGATCTCAGAGATGCTGCACATTCATGCCGCCAAAGATAAATGTGTTAACAAGAAAACAGACACGGTCGGGTTAGATAAATCATATTTTAAACTTATTTCCTAGACATCAGCTGATTGTCATTTTCTTATTACATTTTGTCTTTGGCTTATCAGCATATGACGTATGGCTGTCTAGGTGTCGTGTTAGTAACGGATTGTCTGTCCGATACAACATGTCGCACCACCACGTATTTCCAGTGGTCTAGTTTTGGCAATGTTGAAGTTTTTTATTTTATAGTTCAATTTACTTTAGGTAAGTTTTTCCAGTTAAGAACACTTCCTTTTTCGTCATATTTTTGTATGTATATGGTTTTTCTATGATTCTAAGATCTTGTTTTAATAGTATTCATATTTTTAATTTTTGACTTACAAAATGGTGCCAGGCGCCATTTTTTAAATTTTTTAATAATTTTTTTTATAATTCCAAGTTGTTATCTATTTATTGTTTATAATTATTGTTTCAAATTCTTCTTTGTTTACTTAGTATGTTCTTTTTTATATTTTTTAACTTGATTTTTTACATATTTTCACATTTAATGTTTCATTTTATTTTTATGACTGTTTTTATAAAAATTGTAAAACCTTGTATTTTATTTATAGACTGAAGATGACTGGATTTCACAGTCGAAACGTCTCTTAGTACATTTTAATTAATAAATTTGACGAGTAAATAAGAATTTTTATTTCTCCTTATACGATTTTCGTCAAGAACTACATTCAACTATATATATATTAATTTTTTTATTCGGTATTTTTTAATGGTTACAATCTTAGGCTGATCAGCAATCTTTCTATGGTTTTGTAGATATGCCTAAAGAGACCCTATAACGTCACTCATAGTCGGTCGGTCTGCTTGTATGTTTGTTCGGTAGAAACTGAAACTAATCGGCTGAACATAGAAAGTTGAAATTTAGCATGCTTATACAACTCTTTGGCCCACATATAGAAAAACTATAGAGAGTTCATAAAAACACATCGTGGGAAAAATATAAACAAATGTGGATTTAATGAAATAATAAATATTTTGTATGGGGTTAAATTTCCATGGGCTGGTGTCTGAAAGCTTAGCCGAGTTTAATCTTTTGGTTAAACTCGGTTACAATATAACAATCCCATAAGTAACCATAGCAACCATTTTCCAACTATTTGGTTATAGTTAACTAAGTTTTCAGAAATCGGCCCTTAATGCTTAGATAAACAAACAATTTTTTTATGAACCGGGGCATAACGGGCACCTTAAGGATTATCTTTAATAAAATCTTAAGGAATATCGTAAAAAATTTGGAAATATTTTTATTCGTAAGATCATTTATCGTTTAATTATTACAGACAGTAAACACACTTAGAAAAATACAAAAATAAAAGTATCGTAAAACCAGTAGAGAAGGGAGACCACCGCTAGACCACCGCTAGATAATAATATAAATACATATTTTTTCACACACACACACACGCACACGCACACGCACACGCACACGCACACGCACACGCACACGCACACGCACACGCACACGCACACGCACACGCACACGCACACGCACACACACACACGGACGGACGGACGGACGGACGGAATATTCCCTGGACCATGAAACGTGGTCATCAGTCAAAATCTCGACATCGAAAATTTTCGCGATTACAATACTTGCCCCTTATATATTAAGGTCGGGCAAGTAAAAAAGCTTCCTTGTGCTCATTTTGCCCCGGTGTCTGGGCAGAATGAGAACGGGCGTTTTATAATGAGCAATCAGCTAAAATCTGGCGCAGATGAACCGACGTGAGTGCATTTCTCACCGTTATCATCTTCTCCAGCGCAAGAATAATGTGCCCACTTGCCACATGCTCTGCACTGGAGCAATCAACGTCTGGATGTGTGAAAAATATATCAACACAGTAAAAAACACTTTACAAAATGTAAACGCTAGCTCTCAGTCATACAACCACTCTTGGAAGACACTATCGAAGTACTGAACGTGATTGGAATGCACCCAATCATGGCGGCATGCTTTAACAGCTAAAAAGAGGGAAGCCCGTTATGCCCCGGCTTCCCCTACAATGATGACAACCGGAATAGTTAACAGGAATTTTTGATCAGATCAGTTTTTCGAAAGATATAAATTTATTGTGTTGAAAATTATTTTTTAAACATTTATAGTGTGGTATCAAATGAAAGATCTTTAGACATAGATTAAAGAACGGAAAGAAGTTTTTAAATACGATTTTGGGCAAAAATATGCTAAAAAATCTTTTTCCCGCACATTTAACCTAGGCGGGGGTTAATCTAAAAATTTGAAAAAATTCTGAGTAACGCACAATATGAACCTAATAGCACCACAGGAATTTTTGTTCTAATAATTATTTCAGAAGTTGCAACACCGTGTTTACATTATTTATTTGACTGACTGTACTAAAACTGTATCAAGCTGTAGCTGGGTTTTGATGCAAGCGAATTTCCAGTACGGTTGTCTCTAGATAGAAGCACGTGGTTTATTCTGTCAAAAGTTATCGAAATATATGATTTTTAATATGTCTTAATAATTTGTTTTTACTTACTAAATACCTACAAAAGCCTGACATGTGTCAATATTCACAATTCACATATTTTTTTTTTTACTGTAAAATAAGAGAAAATATGAGAACGTCTATAAGAAAAAATGGCTGTATTATATTAAAAAACAAAAAATAAAAATGCAGAAATTATATATATTTTTATTACTTAATTCATTTTCTTTGTTTATGAGTACTGACCATTTATTTTACAAACTAATTAAAAATGTTTAATAAAGATAAAAAGCAGCCTTTATTTTTTACCAGAAATATACATATTTGTGGAGAAATCATCAAGCAGCCATTATCCTCACCTGCTAATATAATTTTTTGATTTATAGAATTTCTCAATATATTTTGTCTGAATAAATTAAAATAATGTTTCATATGCAAATTAATGATATATTAAAATTATGAGAATAATGTTTGTATTTTAGATATGATGATGGCCCAGCTGGTCAACTGAGCGAATATTCCTTTGGGCACGATGGAGGTGATGGAGAAAGTGAACACTACGAAGGAGACAGTGGCCACTACACTGATGGTAATGCATTGTTTCGCTTTTAACAAAAGCAGTTAATGTCCTCCTTTTACTTACCGTTTCACGTTACGTGCTTTACATGATAATATATGATATATGTCCCTAAAAATCAACGTTAACTACTATTCTCATAAACTGTACATTGTAAAATCCATCTCAAAACTCAATTTTCTTTACTATTGCTACACTTGTCTTCAGTGGATTTTTCACAGTTGAATTTATTGATAAAAAAATTCTATTTTTATCAATTTATTGAAACCTTGAAACTAAAATGACCACTGTACACATATCAATTTATTTATGATTTTTTTTTTGAAAACTTTTACATTACCAACTGTAAAACATGTTGACATAGTTTTACAAATTAAAATATTGAAGAATTCCGCACAAAAACGTGCAAAATTATAAGCTGTGAATCAAAATAAAAGAGAAAACCTAGATGGTTGACTAGAACGTTTGCGGTCTTAAGCGGAACTGTCACATATGAAAATGAAACACATAACTTATACATTCCTGGTTTATGCCACAACTAAACTGTTGTCAATAACTAAATAGATAAAAAATATACCTAACGGCTATTCCAAACTTTAAGGCGGAACTAACTGGAATTTTCATTTTTGTAAGTTGTCATGGACTCTTTTTTATGGTTTGAAGTGGGCTTTTCCTAAACAAAATGATCAAAAGCTTCACTTAATCGGTAAAAGTTCCTAGAATTGAAAACCTAGTTCCGCCTGATATAATAGAACTTCATCTATTTTCAAAGTAAATTGATCAATTTTTCATCAATAAATTGTTCAATTTAATGATAAAATTTGAACACTTTACATACATCAATAAATTGAACCGTGTAAAACCCAATTAGAGTTGACAAATTATTCCAAATATATTATAAAACCATAAGTAGGGACTTTTTAAGAAATATGTTCATTTATATCAAGGGACAAATATAGAGTATTCAAAATTCATAGATTTTCGTTTAAATTTCCCGCTCATTAGATTAATATCATAGGTTGATACTTACTAGTGTCGCATATGAGAAAACTTACAAAGGCATAAGTCATTAGGCATTTACGTTTAATCAATCTACAAGACTGCTCAGATTGATCTGGTGACGTCTGATGGCGGGAGCGCTCAATGAAACTGTCAAATTTCTGTCTTAGATTGCCACTTCTGCAGCCTTTTCCTTTATAATATGAGTTTATTATCGATATAGGATGGGCTGAATTTTTGTTGAAATGAAATTTAGTTTTGTGCAAACGATAATGGACAAAGTACAAAAAATTAAAGAAAATACATGTTTCAAAATAAAATTGAATGCCCCTTCAACACCGTAGTTGTCACACACAGCACTTATTTCACCCATTTTGTATGGTTATGTTTATATAACTTTCAAATCGGCTGTTATATTCAAATGTATTCGCACTATCGCCCACTACCCAAATTAATCCCAGCAAACCTGCTAGTTAATCGGATTGCTTAGAAATACTCTGAACACTCTGGCAGATCACTCAGGTGGACTAAAAATAAACGATTATGTACGATCCGACTGACTTTTCGAACGGATCGGGAGCATTTAATTACTCGGATTAAAACTGACTGACTAAACGTAAACGTCTATTAACAAAGCAATCTAATTACCAAACATACCTGTACATTTGTTATTGTTTATGTGGTTATTTTTCGTTTAACAATGAAATAATGTAGAAAAGTGACCATAAAAATAGCATTTTATGATAATAAATACACTAAAAGTGTCAATGTAAGACAACATTCAATGTCAAATTATATACGTATCTACTTTTATGAGCAAATACAACATGTAGAGCTAGATAAAACAGCTAGGGATGAAAATTACTAATATGGCAAAGCGCTAAATTCAAACGCCTATCAATCATTAATGAACACTCTTTTAATGGCTTTAATGTGCTGCCAATATTCAAATTATTAATTATATGTATAATTTAAATGTATAACTATGATCGTTTAAAGACTCGTTTTAAGGATTATTATTAGTTTTGAATATAAATACTATAGGCGTTTTCCTTTTACCACTTCACTTAAGTAATCTAAGCTAACCTAAGTCGTATGATCGATCCCTTTCTAAGACTACAAAAGATTAACTCCCCCCCCCCCCCCCTCCCTTACTAAGGCATTTGTCGAACTTGTGTGCTTAGCTAAGCATTTTTACTTGTAAAAGGAAAGTACCTATTATACAAGTACAATTTGGTAGCTGTGAATCAGGCTTTAGCCTGATAACTAGCATCGTTCCTTCTACGCTTTTAAAACACCTATTTGATCAGCAGTCTTTCTCGTAAAGATAATTATTTCTAAACCATAGATTTTTACTGTAAAACACAAGTGTTATACACTTTTCCTTTTAGATTTGTCGGAAATACGGCATTCTTTACGAAATATCTCAATGTTTCAAAAAGGAATCCAGCTCTTTGAGCAGTTTGCATTTCTCAATTTTTTTAAAGCTTTGTTTAGCTCTTCTTCATTATAAATTCAGCATATATTTTTGGCAGTTAGTACGGGCTAAATGTGTCTTTCTCCTTGAACTTCGAAGACAATTCGTTCCAAGAGATGACGCGACTTTCACCTTGTTCAATTTTAGAGTTAAATCAATAAGGAAGCTTCCCTTACACCCTTGCATGATGACCACGTGATTCTTTGTTCGACCTTCGAGTTTTTGTTCGGGATTCATAACCTTTCGAAATTTGTTTCAAGTTATTCCAATATCAAATCGTTCGAGGGTCATATTGTAGACCTTCATCAGTCGATGGTTGGCCAGTCGATGATCGTTCTTAATTTAATATTTTATAATATTATACGTGTATATTTGAAATCATTTGAAATCAACGACAACTTTAAAGCAATGATGAATATGCAACTAGCAAGGTGGTAGCTTAAAAAATCTTGTAAATGACTGAAATTCAGTGATTTTGAGTTATTCCTAGGTTATTAATTTCTGGTTAATAAACATTTTTAGGATTTCGCAGGTATAACCAAGAAACCCTTATACTGTCACTCATGTGCCTGTCTGTTCGGTAAAAATCTTTGCCAAACGACTAGGAATGACGAAAGTTAAAAATTTCTCGAAGCAAGTACCCGACACAATTACCCGGTATTTATCCTTTATCCGAAATTTTTCCCCTACCCGTTAATTACTAGTTAACTACCCGCTACTCGTTATATACCCACTACTCGTTAACTAACAGCTACTTGTTAAATACTTATTTGAACATTTATCCTTGAATATTTATTCAGCTGACCAAATAATACAATAGAATGACTGAATCACTTCTAAAAACATCATACTTTTGTACAATGTAAAACCAGTGGCGAAGGGAAACCTCCGCTAGACTTGCCCGCCCATAAAAAAAATATTAAAAAAAAAATGTAAATTAAAAAAAAAAAAAATTTAAATATTTAGATAAATCTTCAAAAATACATCAAATTATGTTCTATACAAATTTTTGTCCAAGGCTTGCTTTACTAGTTACGAATTAATTATTATGACCATGGAAACGTTACATATAAGTATGAAACCAGTGGCGAAGGGAAACCTCCGCTAGACTTGCCCTCCCATAAAAAAAAATATTTAAAAAACAATGTAAATTTAAAAAAAAAAAAAAAAATATTTAGATAAATCTTCCAAAATACATCTAATTATGTTCTATACAAATTTTTGTCCAAGGCTTGCTATACTAGTTACGAATTAATTATCATGACCATGGAAACGTTACATATAAGTATGAAAAAATTGAGACTTGGAAAAACTTTAAATAATTTTACAAAATTTTTTCGAAATTTTTCGTTTTATCAAAAAACGTCTCAAATAAAAGTTATTAGTTATTGCATTTATAGTAACTTTTATTCAATAAATTTTTTCGAAATATTTTTCTGTTGCTAAATATTCGCAAAAATCTTAAAATCGACACGAGTAAACTCCCATTTCTAGTCAACCGATTTTCATAAAAAACAATAGGGTTCTTCCCATTTAATAGGAGAATTTTTTAGTACCAGAACGAACTCTTTAAGTTAAACCGTTTTTGAGTTATCGTGTATACACACAGACAGACACACACACACACACACACACACACACACACACACACACACACACACACACACACATACGGACGGCACTTCGAAAATAGGTTTTTTGGATTCCCTGGACCATGAAACGTGGTCATCCGTCAAAATCTCGACATCGAAAATTTTCGCGATTACAATACTTGCCCCTTATATATTAAGGTCGGGCAAGTAAAAATTGAGACTTGGAAAAATTTTAAATAATTTTACAAAAAAATTTCGAAATTTTTCGTTTTATCAAAAAACGTCTCAAATAAAAGTTATTAGTTATTGCATTTATAGTAACTTTTGTTCAATAAATTTTTTCGAAATATTTTTCTATTGCTAAATATTCGCAAAAATCTTAAAATCGACACGAGTAAACTCCCATTTCTAGTCAACCGATTTTCATAAAAAACAATAGGGTTCTTCCCATTTAATAGGAGAATTTTTTAGTACCAGAACGAACTCTTTAATTTAAACCGTTTTTGAGTTATCGTGTATACACACAGACACACAGATACACACACACACATACGGACGCCACTTCGAAAATAGGTTTTTTGGATTCCCTGGACCATGAAACGTGGTCATCCGTCAAAATCTCGACATCGAAAATTTTCGCGATTACAATACTTGCCCCTTATATATTAAGGTCGGGTAAAATGTACGTAATATTGTATATGTTCCCTAAAAATCAAGAACAATGCAGGGTTAATAACATATGTAGTTATTCATCAAAAAATTAAATAAAAGAACAGATGATCAGCAATATTTTCTGCAAATATTCAGTTTATTTATTACCTGCTACCCATTTATTATTCGCTACCTGTAAATTTCCCGTTGCCCGTTGGTTTGCGGGTAATGGGTAGATACAGGTAGCGGGTATTCAAAATCAAAACCGGGTAGCACCTTAACAGGTTGGGTAGCGGGTACCAAGTGGGATAGCAAGTATCTATCGTCATTCCTAGACTGAGTTGATAGTTGGCATGCACATACAGTTCTTTGACCTTATATAGGTCACTCATACGTCTGTCTGTCTGTTCGTTAGAAACTGAAGCCAATCAGCTGAACACAGAAAGTTGTAATGTAGCATGCTTGTAAGACTTTTGACCTACATGTAGGAAAACTATAGAGAGTTCATATAAATTCTTCACATGAAAAATGTAAACAAATATGTACTTAATGAATAAAATGTGTTCTTAAATTTTTTGAGTGGGATGTCAAAAGCTCTTGACACACGTATTAATAGCCAAATATTATTTGGAAAAGAAAAAAATTATCAGTCGTATTTCACCCAAAATGTGTAAAAAATCTTGTGCTCCCTATCAGATTTCCGAGAGGAATTTGTCTAAAGACCTTGAAAAAAAATCTCATAAAGCTGTATTCAGATTAGCGAGCCGATCCTGTAATTTGTCGCGTAACGTAATGCTCGCTTGAAATATACTTGTCACGAACATATAGCAAACTTTCTGTGAACAGTCCAAGAGTGGATCATGCTTCGAACATAACAAAAAAAAAAAAAAAATCAGACGGTATTCTAAATACACAGTGTAACTCATTTTATGGAAAGTATCGTAAGATATCGTAAAACAAATACTCCGGCATTACTGGGTTAGATATGTTAGGTAAGGATAAAGTTTATATAAAACAGGATAAACTTTAGGACAAACTTCACAAGAATTTATTAAATTATTGTTAAAACTTCACATGTATGATATACACCACACACAAACAATGTTTCGTCAAAAAATAATTAAACAAATTTATTAACTAACATTTACTATCTATTCTAGGTTGTGTAAACTTTGTGTCAAATGTACACGCCTGCGAGCGTCAAAACTACCTTGACCGCGTCCAACCATATTCGACGAACTCCTTTGTTTTCGCGATAAAAACTAAAATCAAATCCAAAACCGAAACCTTTGAATGATTGTTTTTTTTTTAATATAAAATATACATGGGTTAATAAGAAATTTAGGTAAACTCGTGAAATTCGTTTTTTTTTTTTTTGTATATCCCATATGTTATTATTCTGCGTACGGAAATATATTTATAAACTGTATTAAAATAAATACGAACTGCAAATAATTTTCTTAATTTTCAGGTGAGAGTGAATCTTATGATGGTGGAGAATCTGCTAAGTACTCCAAAGAAGGTGATAATGAGGAATATTCTGCCGATGAAGGAGAAGAAGATTACTAAAACTATTTTGTAATATGTTAAGTTTTCATTTGCTTGTTACGGTATTGTTAATTATTTGTCAAATTATATTTATAAATAAATAAGATTATTCATAAATACTAAAATATTATTCAAATTTGAAATCCCTGGTTGAAATTTATATATGGCTTTTAAAATTTAGGTTAAACCTAAAAGAAATGGAATTTCCTATAACCAAATTCCTCTAAGTGCACTATCAGGTGATATAGAATTTCCGAATATCCGGAATATAAAGAGAGTAAAAAGTAGTGTTTTTACAAATTTTGTTATAATTCTAAAAGGCTGAATTGAAAGATTAAAAAAAGTTTTTAAAAAGATCAAAAATACAGAAAATGTATCTTCAAAATATAACTCCTCTCCTAATATAAGGCTAAAAAGTCAGATATTTTTGGGGTTTGGTATAACTAAAAAACATCTTAGTGTGGTAGAAATTATGGAAAAAATCTGGACTTAGAGTATTGAAATTTGGCATTCATATATGCATTCTTTGACTAGCATTTAGAAAAAGTACTAAAACTTCTATGAAATATATCTCTCGAAAAATATTTACATATAATCGGATCTATTATGTATTTTAAATTATCTTCGATGCAATTAATTCAATAGGTTATATGAGTCCCGTCTTGGTGAAGTTGGTCCAACTATTTAAATCATGAAAATTGTGAATTTATGTTAAAATAAAGTAAATATAATTTAAGATAAATGGTTTTTATTATAACTGTACCTTGTTATAAGTATTTCACTAAAATATTTTCTAAAATATTGTATAAAATATTGAAATATCTCACTTATTTACTTTACATCCAAAATGTATATGAGGCAACATTTTTGTTTTCTCTTCAATGCAGTTTTTAACACGAAAATTATTTAGGGGGAAGTGTTACTTAGAATGTTGAAATATCTAATTTAGTCTAGTGCCTACGCATCATATTTTACGTGATACTGCACTTGATTATAATGGAACGCCATTTGGCACATGTGTTTTTTATAAAAATTAAATCATTTTGACCCACAGCACCTATTTAGGAATCGAGGTAGATTCAAGATGGCGGCGAAAATAGAGCGCCAATTACGATAACGATAAATAATTTTTATGATAGAGCAAAATAGTTGAATACATATTAGTACAATGGACCTTTAGCTACAATTTGCCGTATCGTACGTGAATGTCCGTCACTTAGTTTACAAGATACCGTCCATAATTCATTCTCAGACGCAAAAAAGTGATTTCCGAAATGGCTAACGAATTTCGTATGATATAGCTCGTTTTCTATTAACTTAATACCGTAGATTACGAATCTGTTATCAAAATGGCGAAAATTTAAAATCTAATATATTTTATTTCCCAAATTTGAGACATGATGATATACTCTATCACTACAAATCTGCGTAAATTAACATTTTGTTTCAATTCTTCCTAAATCTGTAGGGCATGGCTAAAAGAATATATGCGGAATTTTTCTCTTAGGGGCACCGAAATTAAGATAGCGGCCGAAATATGTAAAATCTTAACTTCGTATTATTTTGACACATTTTATATCGTTCTCGACCAAATCAGATCTGTAGACTACATAAAAGGATCTGTGGATTACATACAATTAAATAAAAAAAAAGGCATATGACTTGTTATTATTTGGGTTTTGTCCGAAATAAAAAATTTGACATATCCGGCCGGAACGTCTGTAAATTATGACATTTAATTAAGATACATATATAGGTATATGGAATACATCAATTTGCTTAGATTTGTTCGCAGCACTTGGTCTCAAATGAAGCCGCTTTCGAAATAACGCTCGAAAATCGAATTTTGTTATTTACATCAAATTTGTGGAGTTGTATATCAATTTCGGGTATATTGAAGTCGTAGATTTCAAAAATGGAGTTAATTTAAAGATTTGCTACATATAAGATTGTATTTTGACCGAAAACAATAATTACATGTATTCTTTACATAACAGTGAGATCCATTACACGACAGTTGCTTCCCCATCCAAAGAGTAGTATATAGCAGTTCTGACAAAATAATATAGATTACTACACACTTAATACGATTCTAATGGTGGCCGAAAACTATTATTTCGATAATGGTTATAATATTGTCTGATATTTTTACTAGTTGATACTTTTAACCATTATGTTAAAAAGTTAGAACTTAACGCTTGAGTTATATCTGAAATACTGAATAAGAAACATGGTTAAAATTTTAACTCTTAGTTAAAATGTTACTTTTTAACCATCATTTTTAACCAAATCTTTTTAACCACAAAATATACAAAATAGACCCGATAAGGCGATATTATGAACTTATTTATTGTAAGAGATACGAAGGAAATTAAATTAGGAAGGATGAAGTATTTTACTCTGATAACACAAATTATAATATTAAATTGGAAAAACAACTATCAAATAGGCGAGTTATTTCGAAAACTTATATTTTTTTTAAGTGGAACTGTATTTTTTTGGTCTAATGGTCCGGTTACACGATGCCAGTAACTTGCACAAGTAAGAACTTGCACCAGTCACTGGCATCGCGTAGACGTACATGTCAGTACTGGTGCAAGTACTGGCACCTATTTACTGGCACAAGTAGCCATGCAAGTGACTGTTAAAAATGGCTGCCATGAACAGCTGATTTGTTCTCAGTGATACAAAAACGTTGTATATACTTAAAATGTCAATAACAAAGTGGTCTGAGGACACCACAAGTAAATTTGTGGTTTTATATAGAGAGCATGGGTGATTGTGGACCTCAACGTTAAAAATTTGTAGAAATAAGCATGCTCGGGATGCTACAGTAATGAAGTTAGCAAGTAACAAGAACATTGAGGGTTTTGATGCCGTAGAAGTAAAAAATAAAATAAAATCCATCCGCACAACCTACCACCAAGAAGTGGCGAAAATAAAAAAATCAGTTCACTCGGGTATGGCAGTGTCAAGTAATCCTTTTATTTGGTAGGTGCTTGTTCTCCTACTCAAAACCAAGTATCCGTTGTTCTTTGGAAAGCTTACGTCTTACGTTGAACCCCACATAAACCCATAGAATTTGGAGCATATTATTATGTTTATTAAACTAGGGAGATTATTATTTATTCCCAATTTTCCAGAACCTATCTGTGAGTATTACCCTTCCTACAATAAACATGTTAACAATACCAAAATCATTGTATGGCATATGTATTGTTTTGTATTCCACTATTGTCTACATGTTTCAATAATTGCCGAGTTCCTATGGACAATAGAATAAAGGATATTGTCAGGACCAATGAATATCTGCGTGTGGCAACCTTGATAATTAAAAATTATCGCAGACCATAATTCTATTATTTAAATACGTATTGAAATACGAAATTATCCACATGAAAATAGGATATATTATAAACAAGGACAATACGCATGGAAACAAAAAGATCTCAAAACAACCATGGCGTTTCTGTGGAAATTTTGCTTCATTATAATAAAAATATTTTTTTCTTATTATGCAGGGTAAGCCTCTCTTTTTATTAGATTGCATTGAAAGTTTTGAAAATGTTAAGCCTGACTTAAATGAAAAATTATCGAGAAAAAAAAAAGGAAAACCTGTACCAGCTATTCCAAAAATTTAAAGATTTATTTTCATTTTATTTAAAACAGATTGGTGTCACAAACATAACCGAGCATTTCATAGATACTAAAACTTGTCACGTAGGTGGTTAGATGGAAATGCAACTCCTGGTTTTAACAATACAATTTATTAAATAATTATCAAATTTACAGTGTTAATGTATGGTTGAATTCGTCCATGGGAGTTGGGGAAGTTTTCAGTCCATTCCGTGTTGGCCGGATTCGACTTGAACCTATCTCCGAGGCGAGGGTTGCCCATCAGGGGAGTTGAGGAACCTGGAGAAGGCTTCACACTCACATGGTGATTGCTGCTTGGCTCACCAAATGTATTGGTATATGGAATCCTTCTCTTGGTCGTTACCTCGTTGAGTAGAACTTGTAGAGGAGTTGGCTAAGTCCCTCTGCCGGCTTCCGTACGACATCCATTTACTTATACTTCTGATTGACCTAGATCCGATATTCATTTGATATTTATTTATTTATTTATTTATTTATTTATTTATTTATTTATTTATTTATTTATTTATTTATTTATTTATTTATTTATTTATTTATTTATTTATTTATTTATTTATTTATTTAATTATTTATTTATTTATTTATTTATTTATTTATTTATTTATTTATTTATTTATTTGAGTGACAAACAGAGTTAAGATAACTCCTAATATGTCACCACGTAGATAATTTATACATACAATCGTAAAAGTTTGCAGTTAATAAGATTCACAAATATATGCTACTTAAAATCAAACAAATTTTAGACATGTTACAATTAATTAAATCACATATGTGAGCCATTGTTAGATTCTAAGTTGTAGTTTAATCCTGCAATATTCTGTCAATTTCTGACTTACATTGTGTAAATCACAACAAGAATATATCGGAGGTATCAAAAAATGAATTAAAAGATAGCATAATTCTATTGAAAGGAGAATTGTGACCAGAACTTGTCAATCTGTTACTACAGTAGAAAGTAGAGATTTTCCTAGTTATTATTTGAAGTACGTTAAAATTAATCAATTCAATAGCAGCGGGACAGTCAATCCAATTATTTACAATTTTAAAAACGGTATTAGATCTATTTTTAATCTGCGGTTAGAAAGACTAGTTAGGTTGAAGGTTTGGAGGCTAATATTATAATTATTTGTATAGTGACTATTTTTGAAAAATTTGTAATCCAAATATGACATGAGAACGGTCGTGGCTCAGTTAGTTAGTGTGTGGAGTACTGAGCGGCGAACAAGGGTCCATTCCCCGGTACCGGAAAAACACCTTACATTTTTCCGACCGTTTCTCCCTTGGAAGGCATCGGGCATCCACCGAGGTAAAAGCCCTAGTAAAATTTCCCCAAAATAATTAGTGGTTCGGATTCCACGATAGTAAATTGTAGGTCCCATAAGATTGTGTTATATACAGGCAACACACACAACACAACTGTATGCGGGGAAATAGCTTACGCTCGGAATATGTTCAGTACGAACTTGTCAGTTCAGAGCATCGAATATGTTCAGGAAGAACTTGTCAGTTCAGAGCATCGAGCATGGCACTCTAAGAAGAAGAAGAAATATGACATAAAACGCTTTTGAATCGACTCAATTCTATTGATACATATGCTATATTGCGGGTTCCATGACTAATGATATGACTAATATTACCTTATTACAAAAATGCAACGTATGTTTGACATCGTAATATCAGGCTAGATATGCTAGACGCTTACAAATAGGTTTTCAATCAAACAGCTGAACATCACAATGTCTAGGTGTCACAATCCTAACCTAGGATTACCTTTGTGACATTATGAACTCTGATCATTCCCCAATACTTGTGAAATTAAGCGAGAATATCAACCAAAAAGAAAATGACAAACAATTAGACAAGGAAGTAGAAAATTTTATAAATGATATACAGCAATCTGTTTAGCACAATACCCCGGTAATTAAAAGAAGTACAACGAACAGCTAAACTTCGCCACACATGAAACGTTTCCTTGTAGATGCGGATTTGTCAACTACCCCTCTTAATTAAAATTTTTTTTAGCCAAACAACTTCTAGCGGATATTATCACTTAATGTTTTATAGCAGGAGTCTACAACTTTTTTTATACTACGGGCGGCATTCAGTAACTTTTTTAGGGTTTTGTAGATATGACCAAAAAACCCTTATACCGTCATTTTGTCGTCTGTCTGTTCGGTAAAAATTGTAGCCAAACGGCTAAACCTAGAGAGTTGAAATTTGGCATGCTTAGACAATTCTTTGACTCGCACATACGAAAAATACTAAAACTTCTAAAAAAATATATCCCCCTAAAAATATAAACAAATATGTGCTCATCGAAATATATATATATATACGGAGTGATTATTTAATGGCGAGACGACGTCACTGGAAGTTTAAATAATTTGCCGTTTCATACACATCGTTGCAGGCGATTATGCGCGCATGCGCATCAAGGTTATTATATCTCTTCAAGGTTATTATAGTCATAGTATTCACCAGTATTTCTGCTAGGAGGCACGTAAAATTCGGTGACGTCGTCTCGCCATTAAATAATCACTCTGTATATATATATATTTTAATTCTGAGTAGGGTAACAAATGAAAGCCTTTAGCACGTGGATTAATGACCAAAATTTTATTTTTGCAAAATGAATTATTTTGGGACGATTTTTGCCAAAACTGTTTTTGTTTTTTTGCCAAAAAATTTGTTCCATGCCCTATGGTTTAAACTAAAAATCTGAAAAATTTCTAAGTAATGTACATTAGGGTGGAGCTTCAGTATATGAAAGAAAAATAAAACCATTCCGATTAATCTTGAATACCCCAAAAAGGTTGTGTATGAACGAGTTATACACGAGCGTATTTTATTTTATTTTTTTTCCCCTAATTTTTAGCCCTCTACTTTAATTCAAAGTTAACAAAATTTTCGTCAAAATTAATCTTTTTTGGATTGTCTGTGAGATGTGTTTTGAGCTCATACGTAAATTATTTTTTATCATATTTAAAGAAAAACTAGAACAGTTTTTAATCAAGAGACTTTATTCAAAATATGACAGTTTTATACTAAAAGTACTAAAATACATAGAAGTGAAGCCGAAAATAACTAAAACCAGATTTATTTTTTTTATTTTAATGGACTTTGCTTCTTTGGCAATTAGCCTGGACAATTTTTATTCTTTGAAAATTTCCATGCCTGAACGGGATTGTATGAAATGTATTGAATCCGCTATGGATTTAGGAAACAAATTCGTATAATTATAATTATAAGCATTTGTTTCCTGATCAGTATTTTTTTCGAGTTTCTTCGTCTCCAAAGGGTCTATGCCACCTATCGCCATTTTCCTTTCGTTTCTTTGATAATAAGCTTCTTCTCTCTAGGACAACCACAGTTATTGATATCGTTGCACTTGCAAGTACATACATATATCAAACAAATCCGTCAAACATTTATTTTTTCATTCTTCCATGTCTGTCTTAAATATGTCTTAATGGCTTTTTCTTAAATGGTCTAATGTCACTTTGCTTTGATTTTGGATATCGTAAGAAATGTAAATACTTATCGTAACTTTTCTTTAATTGCTGCTTAACCCGTTGGATGGTAACGACGGGCAAAGAAGCAGTAGTCCAAACTTCCACAACATCACGTTCTACGGCATCAAATACTTGAGAAATAGCGGGTCGTTTGCCATTTATTTTCATTTTAGATCATTTATAATGTTGAGAATATATTTTAATACATCTCCTATAATCGGTAGCACTGTTTTTTTTTTTTCAACAAGCACTGTGGTGCGAAGAAAGGACAGTCGAATTCTTGTCTTGTAATTCTCTTCGCCATTATTATTTTAATATAGTACTCGCAAAATATTCATTTTAACACACAACTACTTTCTTCAAAATAATATTGTATACTAAAAAGTCAACGTGAAGGTAAAAATGAAATTTTAAGTTATAAAAACATGCGACATATGGTTTGTTTGTCTATTGTGTTTATGATATTTACTGCGATTTGTTTTGAATGATTTGATAAAAGTCATTGTTTACATAAAGAATATTACAGTCTGAATATTACAAAGCAATAATTTTGTAACAAAATCTATAAATGGTAAAATTATTTTAAAGTCAGCTTTATTATACGTATTTTAATAATTTTTGAAAGGAGGTAGAGAGCTAAAAGTAGGATCGATGTTTTTTTTTTCATTATTTTTTACGTCAACACTACACCCATATGCAGTCTTTTAATGCTATTCCATTTTTAATATCGAAAAAAAAAAAAAAAATAGCACACCTTCCTAATGTATATTGGTGTGAACCGGAATAGTACAACAAGAATTTTTGATCAGATTATGATTTCGGAAAATAACGCATTTTTTGTGTTTTTTTGTTTGACGATATACAAAAGTTCTAGTAACACACTATACTAGAAGGCGTATCCTGGTCTAATGGTTAGCTTGCTCGCTTGTTACCCAACAAACTAGGGTTCGCTCCTGGGCAGAGGAGACAATTTTATTTTTTGTTTTTCTCCATTTTAATTTTGTTTAAGTTATTTTGTCAAAATTCTAGTTATATTTTGGCAAATGTTGCATTTAATTTTTAAGAGCGTAAATTTAATAACCAGTTGGATATGTTGCAATTATATTTTCATTCTATGTGTCATGTATACGAAACCTGAGAGGAGGAGCATATGACTTAAAACAACCAATGGAAGCTATAGGCGCAAATTTCAAAATCATAATGAACTTTGCTATATAAAAAAAAATACTGCACATATTTAGAAACCAAAATAATGGTATAAGGAATTCGAATTAAAATTAACAAAAAAAATATTTAAACATTTGTTTTTAAAACCCTTAGATTAACAGACGATAAATTATTTTAAAAATATCGTTCATTTTGCCGTGATTTATACAAAGCAAAATTTGTCCTACACGCTCAGCATGTCGCCTTCACTTATTATATACCTGCGAAACCCTGCAATGTATGAAAATTCACCCTTCACATCAATTTTTTTTATTATAACGTTACGGGCCGCATTCAGCAACAATTTGTTTTGGCGGGCCATACATCCTTTTGTAATTTCTATTTTTAAGTTCTTGTTTACGCCGGTTTACATGTATTTATGTTGGCATAAATGCGTCTAGTGTCTGAAAAGCCTAAAGTAGTGCGGCGGTAAATTGTCGGCTACGCTGTATAAGAAAAGTAAATATTATATTTTCTTAATGGTGGACCACATAAATGGGGTACTTTTCTTACCTATATCGTGTGACTTAGCTTGTAGTAGCACCTACATACGACCTGTAAATGACTTAAGGTTAACTAAAATATAGAATTAAATATTGTATTATTATTTATTGAAATAAATACAACTGAACAAATTAACTGCACAAAATGACAAAGCCGTGTGCACTAAACTGCTTTTAGTTCATAAAATGAAATACTAGAGCAAATATGTTGTTTGATTTTGGCAAGCTGTACAATCTGTACTGATCGACTGTATTTATGAACGACTAATGGGTATTATAAGCAAATCAATAGCATATTGTTTGGTTTAAAATTCTACCAAGAACTCTACTGTCAGATGTTAGTATAAGTATACATGAAGTGGACCCCTCAAAGTAAAGTTTTACAACAAGTTTTGACAATTTTTAAATCTAATTTCAGTGTTGGTAAGATTTATTTATCTAGATATAAAAATAGTGAGTACATCAGTTTACTAATTTGTCCGTATTTTGCAAAATAATGCCAAATAAATTTCCTGAAATACAAGACGATTTAAAAAAGTTAATTTAAAAATCCTAAATAAATATATAAAAAAACTAATAAAAATCGGATATTCAAAATTAATATTAAATCTCTTCTGCTTAATACCTGCAAGGCCTGAGTAAATAATGGGACAATGGGCATTATGAGAATGGGACTCATCATTTCCCACCTTTCATTTCCACCCCTTTAATCC
The DNA here is from genome assembly GCA_963971575.1 of Liopterus haemorrhoidalis. NCBI lineage: Eukaryota > Metazoa > Arthropoda > Insecta > Coleoptera > Dytiscidae > Liopterus > Liopterus haemorrhoidalis. The sequence continues at coordinate 32,900,953 of OZ020615.1, forward strand.
CCTGAATCTATCTTTCTAACACAAATAGCCATCGCACTGTGCGCCAATAATATTATCTCGATCTAGTATGAGCGTTACATTCATTTCTGACAGAAACAACAAAATTCCCACGGTACTCAGTTTTTTTCCAGAGCAGCATTTACCCGGCGAGAAACCAAAAATTTCCCAGTGGCTCGTGACCTGACAAGGTATAAAAATTAAAATAAGTAAAAAATACTATACTTATTTTTCTTTGCATTATTTTTTATTCAACTGTAATAAATAAAATAAAGTATGAAAAATTTTTGTTTAGTTTTAAATCACTGGCCTGGCCCGACCTCATTGAATTTTCTGGTACTAAATAGGATCGCAGTTTTAGATTTTTTCGTGCCCAACTGACCTATTAACTACAGACCTGGCGAGTTATATTTCGCAACCCGTGCTTGAGGACTATAGCTGAAATACATTAGCCAAAGACCACAGCCAGTGAAGGTCTCTGGAAGCTCACAGAGCAAACAAAAATAAGGTCAGAAATTATAGTGTTAATGGAAGTGAATAACATTGCAAGAAAGCTTTGGTAGTAATCCACAAGAAAAAAGAACAGTTGGGAACCAAAGCAAACATGGCGACGTACCTTAAAGAAAAAAGGGCATTAAGACGGGAAATTCTTATTTTATATTATTTACTATATTGTACAAATCACAATACATATGCCATACGCTAAATATATAACACGGGAAAATCTGGAGACCAACAAAATCCCATTGATGAAGATTACCAGATGACGACATTTCGTTGAATCCCTTGGCTCCCCTTAAGGAATTACAGGACCTATAATATATTGTTCTTAATTGTATAAATATTCATATTAATAAACTGTACGAGGCCTAGAAGAATCAAACGAGTTATATACGTAGATGCAAAATTAAATATCTGTCTGTTATTCTGTGACGATGAGCAGAGCCGTAGCAATGTTTTTGGCGCCCCTGTCTTTTCATTTTATTCAAGGAGGGCATAATTTTAATTTTATTAGACAGGTGTGTGAAAATACAAGTGATGACAAAAAAAAGATCCTCACTTTTAAAATAAGAGTGGTGACCAAAAAAAAAAAAAAACAAACGGTCCTCACTTCTAAAATACAAGTGATGACCACGATAACGCCCTTCTTCAGGTTTCGCGCCCCTGGCAATTGCCCCGAAAGTTGCTACGGCTCTGACGATGACGACGATTCCCATTTAATACATGGTTATATTTCATTTTGGTACTGCACCCGTGCGTTCAGGTCTATTGAAAACAGTAATCGAAAACGGAAATTCGCATTTCTCGTATGCAATATGCTAGAAAACTGGCTTTCAATGAGGGGCTCATATCGGACTCATGATGCTCGAGCTCCCATAAAGATATAAAGCACTATGCCATCAGGTTCTGGGATCATTCTGGATGGATGTATTAACAGATTTCAATCTGCCAGAAAATACTAACCCCCAAAGAGCTGAGATGGAGTTTTCAGAAATAAAAATTTAATCTCAAGAAAAATATTCTTAATATGGTCTTCTATAACCGATAAGATACTGACATACGAATGTACTTTATGCATATAAGATGAAACTGCTTCGTGTCTAAAGAGTAGCGTGAGAGGGGAAAATATTTCAACTAATGATAATTTTTGAATGTATTTGTAATTTAGTATTTGAAATACTTTTTCTGAGTATTTGGCACAGCTCTGTACTGTATGGACTGCATCATGAGTGGTGACGAAAAATAAATGTTGTATGATAATCGTAAAAGATCCAAGATCTAAGCTCCAAGACACGATCCAAAGTCTTCGTTCCATCAGCAGAAATTGCTGATAACAGTTTATTGACAGTATATATGTTGTAGTTGATTATTTCTTCTTGCCTACTGATGAAACCATGACAGTAGAAAGGAACTGTGAATATATAATGTATATAAAAAAGTCGAGATGATGAACGAAATACCTGATATTAGAAACTAGATCTAAGAAAAAATGTCTAGCGATAAGAAAGAATTCCAAAACATGTACTGTAATGGATGTAAACAACGAGACGAAAAGAGAATGATCAAAGAGCACATGAGCACAGGTTATGTCGGTAGAAAATCTGGATCCAGTAAACTGGGCTGATCGACAGGAGGGAAAACTGAAAGCCGAAGTGTGCCGAGTAATGCAGTAAAACCATAAAAATTTACTGTGAGAAAATATATTCATTAGAAACTGATTTGTTGAACAAAACATTGCGACCAATTTAAAATTATTGTAGTCACGTCAGCACTTTTCACTCACAAAAAAGACATAAAATTTTAGTTATATTACCTCTTAGTACATTCCATTATTTATAGCTCTTGTAGTGACACAGACAATATAAAAAGTGTGTTTCCTAAATAAATAATCTTAAAAATCTAGAATTGTAAATAAATCTTCCAACACTGCTATAACTAAATATTTCCAACTCATTCCAAAAATACCAATATTGTTCATATCTGAAACATGCCTGTCTTTTTTTAACATTTTAGATAGTGGCACAGTACATTTCAAATTTTGTTTAAAAATTACATTAAGTCCTACATAAATACACAGGTGAATAATATCTCTTATTTAACTTCAAAAATATATTATTTTGTTAAACCTGTCGACCGGCTTTGGTTCGAGAAGAATTTCTAGAAATGAAAATTAGAAGAAAGATCGAGACATTTAATTTCAAAAACAAAAACATTCAGGAAAAATACCATATGTAACTAGCTCGACCAAGTGTTCTGTTGAAATTCGCGCACTTTGCTGACGCGATTATTAAAATCTGTTGATTAGCATTAGGTGTGTGCAAAAGTTACTACTATTGCAGATCGAGCAACATTTCTGAGACAGTTAAATGAGATGGGAAAAAATCAGAGGCTCGAAAAATGAACGCTCCGTACAGAGAGAGCACTGTCAGTCGGTTAAAAAAATACAAATTAAGAAGAAAAATTGTTACTGGCGGCGAAAAATGGATTATGTACAATCCTAAACGCACATTTAATAAAGAGACTCCAGTTATCCATATACATCAACGGCAAAACCAACCATCTATGCCAAAGAGGTCGTTCTGTGCATCTGATGGAATATAAAGGATATACTGTTTTACAAACATCTCCAACCGGAGTATGATTATTAGACAAGGAAGGTCATTTTGCTGCATTACAAAGCTAACTGCATGCTGCTCTTAAACGATCTTCTATACACGGCGTATCACCCAACTTGACGCCTTCCAACTATCTTCTATTCAGGACGATGCAGAACACTTCCACTCGACAGCGTTTTCAAGATGTGATACAAAAATACATCGACAATGTCTCTACCTACAAACTGACTTTTTATTTTGTGCAGCAATTTGAATTTTACTCGATAGATGGCAGGATTGATTGTAATAAAACCTTGCAAATAATTTGATGACTGAATTGTATTTTATACGTAATGAAAATAAAGCAAAATCTTAAAAAATTACATACACATAAATGTGTAGTATTAGATCCATAACGCGTTAAGTATTTGATATCACTATGCTATTAACATTTTGTTATTTTCTTGCGTATGATCAAATCTTGATTAAATACCAACAAAATACTTGTATTAAGCTTTTTTCCTCTTGCAGACCAAACTTTCTCTAAATTTAGGACATTTTTGTATCTTTATCAAACATTTTCGGGAGATCTAGCAATAAATCCTTGGAGCCCCGTGGTCTTCCGGAGTTCAAAGAGTTTAATTTAAGAGTGTAGTTATTTAATTAAAGAAAAATTATCAGATTTTTTTATTAAAGTAAGCTGGGAACACAATAACTGTCTGTAGGACTATTTTGTTCAGAAATAATAAATCGAGAACGGAAATGGTTATATTATATTTAAAAAATCTCTTTTTTAGTGGGATCTCATAAATTTTTGCCGCAAGGAGACCCCCGAGCGTTTAATTCGCTCTGTGTTGTATTTGGAACAGTTTGTTATTCTGTGCTTTCCACTATACCTTATAGGTCTTCATTTTTTTCTGAAATTGCAACTAATGATTTCAGTATTAATATTAACTAGCCTGGTACATCTCTTTACTCATCCTAAAATTTTCATTTCAGCTATTTAGATTCGGCTCTCTTTTGTGTGGTCACCAGGGGTACGTTCCAAAACCTATGGAGTTTACTCTAAACTTAACTCTAAGTTTAGTAAGATCGTTCCAAAATATTCGAGTTTCCAATTTGAGTTAACCCTAGAGTTTACTCTTTTAACTCTGCTTGCAAGGTGGGTAATATTTACTCCCATGCACAGAATGCGTACGCATACATGTAATGTATGTTTTGACATATCGTAATTAACAGAAAAAACAGGAATTATGGAAAAAAATTAACAGAAATTCATGATTCTGAAATAAAAAGGAAATCTTTTACTTAATTATAAATATATATTTATTATACAATAGTTTGTAAATAACACAATGAACAGTTGTTGACTCAAATCAGCAGCAATAATGCATCACCATTTAAAGATATTAATAATTAGTTAAATTAATATGTCGTGTTGACAATATTTTAGCGGGAATTTTTAAATAAGCACTCCTACCCTTAACATCGCCGTTCCAAAACCTGATCACATGACCACATTATCTTTGAGTAAACTCGAACTCCAAGACTTATATTTTAGAACGTACCCCAGTATTTGGCTACCAAATGTAATGTTAATATTCTTTATACATATGTCGAGCCAGTGTTCCCAGATGAAGTACCCAGGTGATTCCGTTCCTCCCGTGACAATCAATTCTCTCGCCGAAAAGATTTTTCAAAAATTTTTGATACATACTTTTATAGAAATTTAACGTATTTTTATTTTAAATGATAGTGAATGATAACAATATATTGTGGTACTTATTGCACTGTTTATACTTGAAACGCTAAAAAAATCTCTATTCTTGCAATAAAACCTGCCTAATATACATACTTCAACTCCGGGTGATGCCCAACAAGGATAAAAACGTCAGGATTCAACACCCTGAAAATTCACCATAAAACATGATGTAATAAAGTTATAAACCGGTAAATTTCATTACTTTTATGTGGCCTTACTCGATACCTGTATTCCAAAAGTTATATCATAGTGAAGTTTCTTTATACAATTTTAATTGAATCTATATCTTAGAGTTTACCTTATTTTAACATCGCATAGTCTTAAAAGATGTAATGTTGTTGTTAATGTAATTATCAAGGTCATACAAGGAATCACAGCCTAGATACTTGAATGCTGGATTTGATATCTGTTTGTTTTCTACTCGCCAAGTTTGTTACTGGTCGTTTGCCTGTAGTGATCAAATATTAATAAACATCTCGATCTTGTCTTTTAATGAAAATTTTAATTGAAGTTTTAAGTATTAACTGTAATAATTCAGTCAAATGACACATTACCTTATATACAGATTTACACACCAAATAATACTGAGTGATTATTTTTTTTTAATACAAAATTTTTTATGGCACTTAATTATCATACTTTGCTGAGCATACTAATTCCATATTGCCAAAATACTAATACTAATTAAAGTACACATGAGAATATTCTTATTTTCAGGTACTTTACAAATTTCTATACCATCCATTAACTAGTTTTTAATAAAAGAAAACATTTCGTTGTTTTGAAATAACAAGCTGACTAGTAAGTGATATGTCAAATAAATATAATTATAGTTTAAATTACTAGTAATTTAGTTTGTGATTTTAAATTTTGAATTGTTTTACATATAATATAGTCTTATTCATCGAACTTATCTGTTTTAGCATTTATTTTAAAAATAACATCATTATTTAATTTTCTTGACATTAAAAAACATAATTTGGACTTTTCTTATTTGAAACTGCAGTTTTGAGATATATGTCTACAGCATATACAGTAAAAGTTTCAAAATACGGACTCCATAAACCTAGAACCCAGGGAATCGGAACTTTTAAAATAGAAAGTATGTAGATTTCAATATACATATATAATTTTTTTTTTTTCTTTTTCGATTTATTATTTTGTCAGTATTACACGATTCTATGCCAACCGAGAAGATCCTGAATAGGAGTTAGTGCAAATAAATAGTAGAAGAGTACAGTAGAATGGAAAAAGCGGTTAAGAGAAGAAAGCCAGCGACCAGAAGAAAAACATCTTAATACCATTGGCCCTTGAACAACACGAATTTAAACTGCATGGGTCCACTTATATTATCTGTCTTATTTTGTAATACGGAACTAACAGTGAAAGTTCATTTTTTATGTTGTATATTGACAATACATTTATAATGTTGTCATAGTATTGGTTCACACGGATACGCCAAAGTCTGTTTACACCACAACAGTCACCAAAGTAACCAGATCTAGTTTCGTATTACAAATTGAGACGGATTATATACGATTTTATTTATTATTATTATTATTTTTTTTTTTTTTTACTTAGCTTATTGGATTTTTTTTTATAGAGTTGCGTATTCTATAGTTTGTTTTAATTCCGATGAGTAAATGCAAAAGGAAGATTTACATTAAAACATTTTAAGAAGCATTATTGTTTACAAACTAAAGGTAACATTCCCGCAAGTATTAAATTTAAAAATAGGTTACATTTGAAAACCAATCATATGATTAATTTAACCAATAATAAGACATTTTGACAGAATTCAGAGGTTGACAGTTTGAAGTAATGGCTGCAGTTGTCATAAAAATTTGCTGTATGTAAAAACGACTGTAACCATTCAGAGATCAGCTTTCTGTCATGGTATTTTTGAATCGCTCCTTTGAATTAAAAAACAGAGTATAGAGATATGGAAAAAAAAAATAAAATAAAACAAAAGATAAAGTTACGTATGTCATGTATGCATAAAATATATGTATCACAGATACTAGTTTGGCATCATATAAAACAATATTGAAGTCGTTGCTGACAGACAGTCGATTCTTCTTATAAGAATACATATAATATACAAAATATGTGTTAATCGACTGGTTATGATACCAATGGCGCACTGGGCCAGAGCCCTTATATGCCCGCGTTGTTCAAGGGTCAACTGTACATACGTTTACATACACAGGATATGTCAAAATTATGTTAACATTTATATGGAATAAACATTTGAATTTTATTTTCAGATATTATAGCAGATATGTTAATACTAGAAGATAGGTGGCAAGCTTTATGGAAGTGTTTCTTTTTGCACCAATAGTTCCCAAAAACAATCTCAGCAAAATGCACCAAATCGTTTAACGAGTTATCGTGTATGAAAAGTTTGTTAAATCTTTGGTGAGTCTCGTTGAAATTGTTCTTTGTACTTTTTGCGGACTATGGTTGCATAACGAAATACTTCCATCAAAGTTGCCACCAATCTTATTTTTTCTAACGTTTATATTTCAAATATCTATTCTATATGTGTTAACATAGTATTGACATACTCTGTATATTTTAGAATTGTAATTGAATCGACAATGGTGCTTTGTGGCAACTTTACTCTTTACCAGCAGTTATACACGATGTTGAAACAATCAGCAATCGATCTGTGATAGCGGTAAATACCCTAGCACAGTGGTCTCCAACCATTTTGTACCATAGAGCACATTAGTATTAGTACGGCTAGTACCATATATTTATTCAAGTCAAATTTATAGTTTCGGCAAATGGACAATATTATATGTATATCTTTTTCATTCCGGTTATAAAAACTTGATTATGTGAGATAAATTGTGGTCAATTCTAAAAAAATATGGGAATTCCTCGAAAACTTACAACTCGTATACAGTGCATTTAGGAAAACAGTCTAGCAAAAGGATAAATTAGTGACATTGTTTCCTATCCTATTAAAATAAAATCTGGAGTTAGGTAGGGCTGCATCATCTTCCTAATAATGTTTAGCATATACCGTAAATAGATTATGAGGAAGGTGTTGAACCAATGGGCATAATAAGTCATTTTGGATGCGCAGAGAGTCACAAATTTGTGATGTGCTGATGCACATTAATTATATTTTCAAGTGTGAATGTAATTATAATGAACCGGATCAGAACAACTAGTCAATAATACGAACTAACACTAAACGATAAGAAGACAAAAGTCTTTAAAATAGAGCGTATAAAAGCTTTTACCAATATCAAAAAACTAGCCGACTTTAAAGTTGTAGAAGACTTAACGGTTCAGTGATCTCAAATATAGGATAAAGTGTCTAATTCTAGCGAAAAGGGCCATTGTAAAACTGTAATGCAGTTACTAACTAATACACTAAGCAATATATCAGAATATTAAATTAAAATTAGTCAAATCATTCATTTTTCCTATCGCAAATGAGAACCTAGACCTACGCGCAATGTAGACGTGTTAAGAATATCATACAAGTCTGACCACCAAGAACAGTCAGTCATCTTTTAGATATTTTGAACACCTATCTAGGCGAATGATTGACATGGCAAAGATGTAACTAGAAGACAAGGTAAGTAAATTATAAGCGTCCAAGAGAAGGATCTCTTAATAGATGTACTAACCAAGTGAAAAATCTGATAAGCTACGAATTGCACTGAACCATAGAAGCAACACCAGTGGCAGAAAAAAAAACGCCACGTACCACAATAGAAGCTACGATAAGGGAGCAAGCAATGGAGTCACATAATGTCACCATATCCCTTTTGGGATTATTGGAATGAGACAAAGAATTTCGGCATAATATTAACTTGGACTTGAATCCATAACAGCATCAGTTCTTCTCTGAGACTTAAAATAACATTAGCTGACGCCCCATTTTAACAAAAGTTCTAACCAGAAACTGATCAGTTATGATCAAATAGTGGCGATTGGGCGACCAAGTACCTTTGGACATAGGGTTGGAAACCATTGCTGTAGTGAATTATTTTCCAATCTTATAACCCTTTACATATGTTGTTATCAACCTATTTAAACATTTTTGTTCATTCCATTTTAATGCTTCCAATAGTACATAAAATTCATTATGTTGAAAGAAAAAAACCTCAACTTGACTGAATCTTAAATTAAGAATTCATATTGAAAAATATTACGAAAAGACCACCCCAACCCTTTGCAGTCTAGATTTTAAGACCTTTACTGTATTTTGGACTGTAGTAGATAAGTTGTAAACATGGACAACTTTTCTGAAAGAATTTTTTTAAACAATTCGTGAAAAAGTGGGGTTATGTTGGCATTTCAATGTAAAACAATTCATTTAGGCAAATCACTTGATTTTTTTATTCACATAAATTTCATTTTAATACTTTCAAATTTAGTACAAGAGCAGAAGAATGACTAAAATATATTTAAGTATTTGATATTACACTCCAAGTAGTTATCAAGGTTTGTTAAATAAAATCAAATACAAATTTAATTGTTTCATCTTATTGTTATTCTTATGTTGATCTTGTGTTATGTTTATTGTAAACTAAGGCTCAGGGAATTTGAAACTAAACTCGAAGTTAAAAATGTACTTTTATGTTTAAACCAAGCTTACCGCTATTCTAGATTGCTTGACTTAATATTTAAATTATTTGCTAATATCACTATTAGGAACTAAGTTTAATCAAGCAATTTATTTAATTTTTTATAACAAATGTATTTTAATTTGATTTTTTTGGCGAAAGTTTTGGTGGAAAGTAATATTAGTCCACTAAAGATGTGTTTAAAATAGTGGTCTTGGAAAGAGTTTTACGGCAGTTTTGGAAACTGATAAGATTAATACGTTCTCAAATACGTGCAAAAAATATTTTTTTCAAAACTTATTGCAAAAAAATATATCTGTACTAAATTAAAGATGAATAAGTTCTCTACAGTTTAGCTCTCATAAGTTTTATTAACCGTTCAGAGTTAATTTTCCGGCTAACGCGAAAAGCATTCTTGAACAAGTTTGCGGCGCAAAAAAAGAATATTAAAAATAATCGTATATTTTGGAAAATTAACAGAATTGAAGTTATAGTAATATATTTGCTTTAAATTGGAGACGAAAAGTACATTTTCATGAATTCGAAAAATTAACTTAACCTTGCGGCGCTCTAGAGGCGAATCCGTTACCACAAAAAATCTTATTGTAGCTAAATTGTGGAAAACGTATCTTTCCTTAATTTAAAATGAATATATTGTTTTCGAAAAGTGCACTGTAACGGAGATATTTGCAGAATAAAAAAACATTTCTTGCACGTTTTTTTTTTCAGCTGATCCAGCAACAGTCACAAAATGCAACCTCCAAAACTGCTCCCCAATTAATCTCAAGAATTTCCAAAACTGCAAAACTTTGTTTCGAAAATTATATGCTGGAATAAATATTAATTCACCAAATTTACTTCCTACTACTTTACGGACAATGAAATGTGAGCTTTCAAATTGAGCATTTAAAATCATTTTATGTTTCTTATAATGAGATTACTTAATTTTATAATGAATAATTAGCTACATGATATAAATAAGAAGCATTTTTTGACATATTTTTACTGAATATGTTGTTTAAATTACTAGTAATTTCCAAATTGACATAATTTAGCATCAAATAGCCACAACAAACATAATAAACCCCAAAAAATCTTATTCAGTTTTAAACAATTATATCTAGAACCCTGTCTTTTACATTTCTATGAAAAACTGGTCTTCTGACTGTCTAAAAAACCCGAAATTAATTGAATAATATGTATAAAACGCTTATTCTACATTAGAAGAAAATATGTTTAACAGTTTTTCCTTTCATTCATATCATTCATCTAAATCACAATATTTATTCACAGTACATTAGTTCAAACAGTGTCCAGTAGATGTTGCATCATCGCTAGTTGTGGCGATGTCCGTTGATGTTTGTGGTGCCATCTACTTCGTGTCAAACGGCACTGCCTCACTGTTGAGAAACATCTTGGAATTTTTGAGGTGCGATTGCATGCTGGATGAATTGCACCGTGCACTGAGTCATGTTGATGCATTGTTGAGAATCTAACTGGTTTGGGATGGGCTGCTATACAACGCCGACCCTAAAAAAATATTAATTATTATTCCAAAAACTAGGAATCATATACAGCTAAAACAATTACATACATATTTCTTTAATTTATAACCTTTATTTTAACAGTGAAACATTTTTTTAAAAATTTAGTGCAGCAGCGCATCATGCACTACTGCTTCCATCTAACGATCAATATGTGCAACTAATTTTGGGAGGTAGAGTTATTCAGGCGGGAATATTTTTCAAATCATACTTACACATAATACTGTCGGACAGGAATCGTAAGCTCTTGCTTTACTGCTTAATTCAGTCTTAAGCTGCCACCCATGGAGATAAACATGAGGACTAAGAGGCACATCACCTCTCTGCAGTCGCATTATTGACTGCCACCTATAAATATACATGAAAATAAAAAATCACATGTCACAAATATTTATTTAAAATATCCGTACCTTGTAATTATTTGGAGAAGTTGGGAATGTCGCCCCTGCAACCTTAGAATTTTAGACGCACCAAGCATTGCAGGTTGATATGATGGAGATACAGTCAAGGCTCTCCAATAAACTCTCAATGACAAACCTTGCAATCCTGAAAAATAAAAACCATATTTAAAATAGGCGCTGCGCGTTGGAACTTATGCGCATGGCAAGTGCTGCCATCTACCGAGAATACATTTAACTCCAGTAGTGAATGTGAAATTACATTCAAATACGTCAAATTTTCAATTCCCTGTTTGGACATTCATTTCAAGTTAAAATGTTATCCCAATTTTTAAGAGATACAGAAACATTTGGTAATACTTTGGAAGATGAAGAATGTCATGAAACATTTAGTGAGGAATTGGATGATAATTCAATTGAATTAAATAATTCTACAGAAGACGGTATATATCACAACATGTATTTAAATGAAATAATTTATATTTTCTACTATTTTTTAGAATACAGACGAGATTTAAGTGAACAAACTAATACTGAAGCATCTCAAATGGTATTCACACAATGCGTGCCAAACAAAATGCCGATAGTATGTAAAGAAAAGAAGGAAGTAAATACGTCTTTGGAAGATAAAAATAAAGATGCTAAGAATCAAGATGTAACAATAACAACATCTACATATAATAGGAGAAGCGTTGGGATACAGTGTAATTTAACTCATGAAGCTAAAGATTCCAGCACACAAACTGACTTTAAATTTAAATTAGCTGACGATAATCAGTTAAAAGAGAAATTACAAGTACGGAAATCTGTACTTCGTTTAGGTTTAATAAAAAGACGTAAACAGTGATTATAAAAATATAATTTTAAAATGATAAGATTTTAAGTACCGATTAAGAATAAGTTTTATTTATTATAGACCATGTAAAATTTTAAGATTAACATGTAATACGCCATTGATATTGGTTTTAATTTTAAATAAACATAAATAGTGTACAACTGCTGCCATCTTTTATCTTTTGTAAGAATAAGCTGAAACAGATCAATACTCGAGTTGCTGTTTCGTTCTTCCCGCCATAAATGTCTTCTTCTTATAGTTTCAACTGGTATTTTTAGCAACATTAATAAAATTAAATCTAAAGGAAACGGGGGTTTGGCCATATTTTCATTAAACATGTTCGTAAATATTGTACTTACACTTGTAGAAAATTATTAACACTATAATATAGTTGGAATAATATAGGTTGTTGATGATTATGAAATTTGCCGCTAGAGGATATATTTTATGGCGCTTTTTTTGAATCATATTCTTAATCCTATGGTATTAACTAAATACCTACAAGCTGTTTTATCTACTAATTTAATATATATTCACCTCTTTCTCTAAGCCATTCAGCGTAGCTTGTTATGTGATGTGGATCTTTGGGGTTTAATTTTATGACACGTCGTAAAAGAACACCGACTTTTCTATCTTCTCTTCCTCGTAATCTTATTAGCTCTAGATACGCTAACGTAAATGCTGGTTCTAGGTTTATGCAACGTTCTAACATTTTTGCAGACTCGAGGGTGCGATTCGTTTTTCTGAAAATAAAAATTATCATTTAAAAATTACAGTGTAAAGTAAATACGATAGATATCTTTCTAAAAATACACATGGCGAGATCAAGGGGGCCCAACAGGGGAACCTTAAAGAGCGGAAGAATTGGTAGATGTTGATTGTTAGATTAGACCTTTTTAAACACTCACATACTCCATCTTTCAAAGATGGAAGCGGGTCAAAGAGCCATCCGGGGCCCACTTCCATATTTGCATTTTGAAATTTACAAAATATTAATGCTGATTATAAAAATTGATGTGAAGTGTGAATTTTCACACATTGCAGCGTTTCCAAGGTACATATACGGAGTGATTATTTAATGGCGAGACGACGTCACTGGAAGTTTTAATAATTTGCCGTTTCATACACATCGTAGCAGGCGATTATGCGCGCATGCGCATCAAGGTTATTATATCTCTTCAAGGTTATTATAGTCATAGTATTCACCAGTATTTCTGCTAGGAGGCACGCAAAATTAGGTGACGTCGTCTCGCCATTAAATAATCACTCTGTATAATAAGTGAAGGAGGCATGCTGAGTGTGTAGGACAAATTTTGCTTTGTAGTAATCAGGGCAAAATGAACGATATTTTTAAAATAATTTATCGCCTGTTAATCTAAGTGCATTAAAAACAGATTTTATGTTTTTGTTAATTTTAATTCGAATACCTAATACCATTATTTAGGTTTCTAAATATGTGCAGTATTTTTTTCAGATTCATTAAGATTTTGAAAATTGCGCCTATGGCTTCCATTTGTTGTTTTAAGTCATATGATCCGCCCCTCTGGTTTTGTATACATGACACATAGAATGAAAATATAGTTCCAACAGTTCCAACTGGTTATTAAATTTACGCTCTTAAAAATAAAATGCAACATTTTCCAAAATATAACTAGAATTTTGACAAAATAATTTAAACAAAATAAAAATGGAAACAAAACATAAAATAAAATTGACTCCTCTGCCCGGTAGTGAACTCTAGATTGCTAGGTAGCAAGCGAGTAAGCTAATCATTAGACCAGGATACGCCTTCTAGTATAGTGGGTTACATAATTATAACTTTTGTACATCGTCAACAAAAAAACACAAAAAATTCATTATTTTCCGCAAACATAATCTGATCAAAAATTCCTGTTGTACTATTCCGGTTCACACCAATGTACATTACTTAGAATTTTTTCAGATTTTTAGTTAAAACCATCTGAGCTACATGGTGTGGGACAAATTTTTTTTGCACAATTCTGGTAAAAATCGCATCAAAATAATTTATTTTGCAAAAATAAAATTTTGGTCGTTAATCCACGTACTAAGGGCTTTCATTTGATACCCTAATCAGAATTTTAAAAAAATATTTTTTGTTCGATTAGCACATATTTGTAAATTTTTAGGGGGATATGTTTTTTAGATGTTTTAATATTTTTCCTATGTGCGAATCAAGCTAGATCGGACCCTGTATTCAAAGTATTTAACAACAGGTACGCTAAAAAATTGATAAGCTGATAAGCTAAATTAAGACTTACCAAATGTTCGTTGTGAATATTAATAATTTCCACATCATTTACTGATTTTTAGAAATTGTTGATGTGGCCTTTTGCCTGAAGTAAAAACGAAATGAACTGTTTTTTGCCGTTTATCCTACTGTTAACATACATTTAACAACCAGTATGGCAGTAATTTGATAACCGGTACGGGCGTACCGGCGCGTTCCAGTTGAACATCAGCTCTATACATACATATACGTTCAAAAAGTAATTATTTAAGGGTTGGCTATGGAAAAATAAAATAATGTCTACTGCAAGCTTTAGAATTAACTATCTGTCATAACTATTGTTGTTGTCATAAGTTATTTATTGGTATATAAAGCTTGCAGTAGACATTATTTTATTTTTCCATAGCCAACCCTTATGTAATTACTTTTTGAACTCATGGTATATAGGTTATTCGAACTAACTGGAATGTTCATTTTCTTAAGTTGTCATGAGCGCTCTTTTTAAGTTCTGAAGTGGGCTTTTGATAAAGAAAATGATCTAAAGCATCACTTAACCGGCAAAAGTTACTAGAATTCACATCTAGTTCCGCTAAAACCAAAGAAACAGGTGTGTGTATATTTAACCTACATATAGTCTGTTTCTTTGGTTTAAGCGGAACTAGATCTTGAATTCTAGTAACTGTTAACGTTTGATTTAAGATTTTGATCATTTTGTTTAACTTCAAATATAAAAAAATTAGCTGACAAATTTTTGAGAAAATTAATATTCCATTTGGTTTCGCTTAAAGGTTTACAATAGCATATATGTACGTGTATTTATGCGATCAATAAATAAGGTATCTTATATTTTAAATGAAATTAAATAAATAAAATAAAATAAAAATAATAGGATCCCAACACCTAGATAGGCGTATAAGGGGCAGAGAAGGTAAGTTCGCCGTTTCTAGACCGCAGGCCATAGATATGAAAACTACATCAGTGTGACGTTTCTACCGGTCCTATTATCCCTGTATAAACAGGTACTCATTTTAAGTATGAAATACTTGAGGCTAAATCGATCCCAGAGCTGACTGCACAATTTCGGAAGACAAAAATCCGAAGGAGGTAGGGAGTCTCGAGCCCGCGAAAAAAAAAAATGACAGTAAAGTCAGTAATATACGATAAAAAGAATCTAAATAACCAGATCTGATTTGTCCTTATAAAAGTCAACGCAATATTTAAGGTTCCAGTCTTGGTATAATAAAATGTATTTAAAAAATTATCCTGGCAAAAGAAAGGTTAATAAAGTAAACCATTATAGATATGCAGATGCTACTGTATAAGATGTGTTATTTTGTAATATCTGATGATTTTGGTAACTTTTGTGGTGTAAACGAACTTTGATGTATCCATGTGAACTAATACTATGATAATATTATATATGTATTGTAAATATACAACATAAAAAATGAACTTTCCCTGTTAGTTACGTATTACAAAATGAGACAGATAATATTATTCTCTGATATCGAAGATCTTCAAGAAGAATTCTCAGAAAAAAACGGACTAAGAATAAAAATGAAAAAGATAAAGTCGTAGCAAATACACAACAATAATATGAACATTACCTTAAAAAATACAAGTTTAGAACAAGTAGAAGAGTATATTTGTTTGAGAAAACTGATGAAGCCAAATAAAGCAAATCGTGAGGCTAAAATCAACAGAAGGATGAACGGCATTCGGAAAGCTTTTTCAGTTTTAAAAATCAAAATATTACACATCTTACAACCAGTGGTGTAACACTTCACATTTCCCCCTACTAGATTTGTCAATTTTGTCTATGGAGACAAACCGACAAAAAAAAAATCATCATTTAGAGGTTAGATGAGCCCCTAAATAACTTGCATCCTGTGGTTGTGGGCGTAGCGGACCCAAAGTCACGCCACTGCCTTAGATGAGGAACTCGGATAGTACATCCTGGTGCAAGAGGAAAATCATGGAAAAATTTAGGGGAACCCCTATATTCAAAGATGGATCGAAAACGGCTGAAGAGGAATCAATCACTTTGTACTGCCTAAATAGGCGAAACTCCAGGTCTGGATTGTAAGATAGATGGTCTAGAATTTGCCTAGATGGTCTAGATCAGCGTTTCTCAAAGTATGTTCCGCGGAACATTAAAAGTCTTTATAACTCTCTTGTTTCATAAAAATGGATATTAAAAAAAAAAAAAATTAAGATATACTTGTTTTTCTTACCGTTTGCAACTACGTACAGGTGTGAATCTGGATTTTCAAAATACGCTAATACAAAATCAAAATATGCGATATGCGAATTCCATTATCCAATATTATACCAAATTATGAAAGGATATTAGAATCCAAAAAGGTAAAAGCATGCTTCTCATTAAACCTAACTGTATTATCAAAGGATCTCACACTATATATGAAGAATATAAATATAAAATAAAGACAAATCTAGCTCACTTATTTAATGTTTTTTTTTTTTTTTTTGTCTTTAAAGTTGTATGAAAAATGTTTGTAATAAAAGGGTTCCGTAATTTTTAACAGCGCATAGGGGTTCCACGACAAAATAAGTTTGGGAACCACTAGTCTAGATGGAAAAACTGCAGAACGTCTAGTGTTTGGTATGTATTATCGTGCAACAAAATAAACCTTTGGTAAGCAGGCTTGGCCTTTTTCTTCGAGAGGAACGCCTCTTGCACTTTAGAACAATATAATAACTTTGCCTGCTGATAATGATTTTTTTTTGTACTCGGTGATTCTGGTTGTTTTGGTATCATTGTTGCATTAGCTATGTCTCCTCGACGTTTAAAATGACTTCAAAATAGAGACCAGAGTGTTCACAGACAGAAAATACATTTCCATGTGTAGATATAGCGTAATTTAGTTGGGAACCTTACTTATTGATCATCTCTCGTATGTGTGTTAAATTCGTCTGTCTGTCTTATGTCAGGAAATGTGTAGGACAATGTTGGGAGTAATATTTCTGGACAAGAACATACATGACTGGATTAGGCAGAAAACTAATGTGACAGATGTTGTCCAGTATATAGTCAAACTAAAATGACAGTGAATGGGGTAATGCATCGAGATGATGGCCAGTGGAATAGGATTGTTACGGAATAGTGTACGAAAAGTGCTATATCGTCTATCAGAACGACCAAAAGTTCCGGACAGCTTTGAATGAGAGTAGTCATCGATCGTCAACAATGGCCAGGATAAGGGGGGCATGTATCCAAAGATAGACACATTAAAGCTGGATATATCTGGATGTTGTGTATTTGCTTTATATACATGTATATGTGTATGTGCGTATGTGTGTGTGTGACGTTATAATAGTACTCCTAGGAAGGGGAAGTAATTGAAGGGGCTCTGACCCCATAACCCATCGTTGTGTGCATGACACATCCTTAATTCAAATCTTGTCAAGAGTGTTAAAACTTTACCTATAAAGCTGCCCTAAATTATAGTGAGCATTAACATGATCCGCTGAGTATCTGATCGCCGATAGAAAATGAAGTTCAGCTAATTCGTCATCGTTCATGAGTGTGCCGAGATTGTTATGGGCGCTGGCGTATGAGGGCCAAAGTCTGAAACAAGTACACAGGTGTACACAACATGTCGGTTCACATGAGTTATTGTAGTTAAGGTTAAAGTTAGGGTAGGTCACTATACTATATGTCATACTTACTGGAGTGCTTTTTGATAATGCGATATGGCCAGCTCAGGACGATCTGTATCTCGCAGGAAATTGGCAAAGTTGTAATGCATTTTTGCGTTGTGGGGAAGAGATATTAAGCCGGCCCTGAAAGTTACAAGTTTGTTAAAATTTGCACCAAATATTACACTGTTAAGTAGAAAAAAAAATAGACATAAACAAACACACTATTCGGATAGTATAGAGAAGTAAATAAAATAAGCTATTTCAATCAACCATATTTTCATGACATTTCTGATGCTCTTGCTTTTGTTGAACGTTGACCTTAAGCTATTGAACTGTTATTGGCTTGTTAGCCAGTAGGTAACAGTTCAGCAACTAGCGTAGACTTTAAGTAGCTTCAAAGAGAAAAATTGTCAAAGTCAAATCTAGACAGTGAACGAGAAAGACAATCGATATCAACAAAAATTGAAATTATTTGGCTAGAAAATGCATAGCGCAAAACTCACATCGTAGCGTAAGCTGTGTGCGATATGGCATCGTCCTATTGAAATCACATGTGCTGATATTGTTGACTAATTTCAGATACAAAAAATGTTTATAGTATCACACGATGTCGTTCACCAGTGACCATTTCCATTAATGGCCAGTCCAAATTGCACATGAAACAGTTAATCTAAGGCTGGGTCCACATTAACGAACCGAACCTGTAATGTATTGCGTAAGGTAGCTTGAACGGGATCACGCGCACAATCCGAGTGATTCGCAAAGCACTCTAGCTGATCCGCTCTGTGTCGGTTTTTGTTGTGAACACAACACAGCCCACCGAATTTTTAGAATTTGAATGCTTTCGAGGAAGTTTTGACGCTCGCAAATATAGACGTTTGACTCAAAGTTTACTTAACCTAGAGCAGGCAGTAAACGTTAGTTAATAAATTTCTTTAATTACTTTTCGTCATGATTCGCAAGCAGCTTAGCTTCTGCAAGATTTTTTGTGTGTTGTATATATTATACATATAATGTTTTCACAACAACTTAATACAACTACAATGTAAAGTTTATGCTAACCTGACATATCTTAACCAAGTAATACCGCAGTAATTATTATTATTATTTAATTAATAGTACAGCACATAGCCAATATAAACAATAACACAAAACAAGAAATAATAAAAAAAAAAATAAACAAATATTGTCAATATTGTTAAAAATACACAATATAATGTTGTTTGTACAAATCCGACCGCCGTCGCTCAAGACCTAGTGAAGACAGAGTCCGTATGAAAGTAAAGTTGGCCATAGACTATCGCTCCATCCGTATAAATAGAGCGATATCACTCCAAAATCTGACCGTGAATGGGGAAAACCTGGTGGAAGATGTGGAGTGACAGGATGAGTTGGTTATCCAATCAGTTCAAAATCCATTCGTTTGGACCATCATCCATTCAATTCAACTGATGGTGTGTGGGGAAAACCACGCGGAGTGACATCAAGCCATCGCTCCAATCGTATGGTGTGTTGTGATAACGTGGTCCAAACAGGTCTCATTCTGTCCGTGGCCGCCCAGCCGTTAACATCGTCAACCATTTAACTTTTTATTGCACAACTTTTTATTTGCAAACTTTCTAATTTACTTTATTTTAATATTTATTTTTATTATTAAATTTATTTTTAATTAATTTATTAAATAGTTTTCAACATTTTTTAATAAAATATAATGACGACTGGACGCGAATTTGTGCTAGAAGTGATTCAAAAATATCAAGATTTGCCATATTTATGGCCAGTAACTAACGCATAGTCTAGTGCCTACGTCGAAAGATACTGCACTTGATGATAATGGAATGCCATTTGGCACATGTGTTCTTTATAAAAATTAAATCATTTTGACCCGCAGCACCTATTTTTTAATTGAGGCAGATTCAAGATGGCGGTGAAACTAGCGCGCCAATTACGATAACGATAACTAATTTTTATGATAGAGCAAAATAGCTAAATACATATTTGTACAATGGACCTTTAGCTACAATTTTCCGCATTGTACGCGAATTTCCGTCACTTAGTTTACAAGATACCGCCCATAATTCATTCTCAGACGCAAAAAAGTGATTTCCGAAATGGCTACCGAATTTTGTATGATATGGCTCGTTTTCTATTAATTTAATGCCATAGATTACGAATCTGTTATCAAAATTGCGAAAATTTTAAATTTTGATAGATTTTTTTCCCAATTTCGAGACATGATGATATTCTCTATCACTGCAAATCTGCGTATATTAATATTTTGTTTCAATTATTCCTAAATCAGTAGGGCATATCCTTGGCTACAAGAATATGTGCGGAATTTTTCTCTACGTGGCGCCAAAATTAAGGTAGCGGCCGAAATGTGTAAAGTCTCAACTTCGTATTATTTTGACACTCCTTCTATAGTTTTCGACCAAATCGGACCTGTAAATAACAAAGATGAAAAAAAAAAAATGGCATATGACTTGTTATCATTCGGGTTTTGCATGAAATGAAATAAAAAAAATTACATATCCGACCGGAACGGCTGTAAATTATGACATTTAATTAAGATACTCCATGCATATACGGAATGCATCAATTTGTTTAGGTTTGTTCGTAGCACCTGATCTCAAATGAAGCCGCTTTCGAAATAATACTCGAAAATCGAATTTTGCTATTTACATCAAATTTGTTGAGTTGTATATCAATTTCGGGTAAATTGAAGTCGTATATTTCAAAAATGGAGTTAATTTAAAGATTTGCTACACATAAGATTGTATTTTTCCCGAAAAAAATAATTACATGTATTCTTTACATAGCAGTGAGATTTATTACACGACAGTGAAGTCTCTCCATCCAAAAGAGTGGTATATAGCAGTTCTGACAAAATAATATAGATTACTACACACTTAATACGATTCTAATTGTGGCCGAACTGCTATATACTACTCTCCATCCAAAAGAGTAGTATATAGCAGTTCTGACAAAATAATATAGATTACTACACACTTAATACGATTCTAATTGTGGCCGAAAACTATTCTTTTGAAAATGTTTAAAATATTCTCTGATATTTTTACCAGTTATTAGGACAACATTTGAATGTGTTGATAGTTCCTCTATGTTTGTTAATTATACTGACTTCCAGTGTTACCCTACAAAATAATTTATATTTGTTTACAAATCAAAGTCGAAAGACTCACTAATTGGGTGGGCCTATGTAAAGATAAAATTCTAGTGAAATAGAGTATGTACATTCATGCCATCAATTGTATTCATTATTGCCGTTATTAGTTTTAATTTAGGTTTATTTTAAAATAAGGGTAAAATATCTCAAGGGTAAAATATCTCAAAATTATATCTTTAAAAACTACGCCTATGAAAACGTATTAAGTCAAGTTCAGGGGCTAATTACGTGCGTTCCCTAGTAATTATTAATTACGTATTATTTCTTAAATTAAGGTTTATTTACAATTTTTCTTCAATTAGTTATGCAAAATAATGCACACCTGGTTTTGACTTCGGTTCAGACTAGTGTTGAATAAGAATTCATCGAATGTCTTCATTTTGTATACAATTAAGTAGTAGAGGAATTCAGTATTATTGGCACATATAGAGAATTTATCAACACATTAGAATGTTCTCCTGATAACTAGTAAAAATATCAGAGAATATTGTAACCATTTTCGAAAGAATAGTTTTCGGCCATAGAATATATGCATAGAGTATCTTACTTAAATGTCATAATTTACAACCGTTCCGGTCGGATATGTAAATTTTTCTATTTCATTTCGGACAAAACCCGAATAATAACAAGTCAAGGATATACCCTACAGATTTAGGAAGAATTGAAACAAAATATTAATATACGCAGATTTGCAGTGATAGAGAATATCATCATGTCTCGAATTTGGGAAAAAAATCTATCAAAGTTTTAAATTTTCGCCATTTTGATAACAGATTCGTAATCTACGGCATTAAATTAATAGAAAACGAGCCATATCATACGAAATTCGTTAGCCATTTCGGAAATCACTTTTTTGCGTCTGAGAATGAATTATTGACGGTATCTTGTAAACTAATTAAGGAAAATTCGCATATGGCGCGGCAAATTGTAGCTAAAAGTCTATTGTACAAATACGTATTTAGCTATTGCTCTATCATAAGAATTAGTTATCGTTATCGTAATTGGCGCACTATTTTCGCCGCCATCTTGAATCTGCCTCGATTCACAAATAGGTGCTGCGGGTCAAAATGATTTAATTTTTATAAGGAACACGTGTGCCAAATGGACTTCCATTATCATCAAGTGCAGTATCAACGTAAAATATGGTGTGTAGGCACTAGACTAGCAGACTATCATGATAAAATAAAAAGGAATTTGGCTATTGACCATTTATTAGTGTTATTTAGGAGTAACAACATTAATGCAAACAGGAAAACATAAAAAAATTGGTTGTTTGCGGTCCTACATGGTTCACTAGGTTCACATGAGAGAACCGCTTCCACTTCAGTAACCAAACTTTTGACCATTTAGTCCTCTTCGTTTTCTTTTTCAAAATTAAGCAAGCGGCATCAGCCAAAAGCAATTCTTCTTCATCCATGGAAAATGGAAACTAGACTGCGTGGATGATTGGAGTGATGATGTATATGCTAGGTTTTTGGATGTCATCCATTCGAATGTCCAAATGGATGACATCCGAATGAAGTGATAGTGTATGGCCAGCTTAAGAGCGGACAAGTGGATTTACAAAATTGTACAAACGAGACTAAAATTACAAACATTAATTCCTACAACTGATTTACACATACACACATTACTAACATATTACTAGTGCTACAATATTTCGGTAGATTATTTATAAGGTGGAAGGCATTATTGTAACAAGTAACGAATCTACGGAAACAGCTGTTGCTATAATGTACCCAACAAGTGCGGTATAAAAATTAGCACAGTATATACACAGGTAAACTCATATACTAGAATTACATTTGTTGAATTTCCTATTCAACATGCTAGCGCGGTATTTTCCGAGAAAGTTTGAATAAGATGAGTTACGCTGTGTATTTAGAATATCCTCTAACTGAAATTAAAATTTCTTATTTATGTTCGTAGCATGCTCTACTGTCGGACTGTTCACAGGGAGTTTGCAATACGTTCTTGTCACGTAGATTTCAAGCGAGCATTACGTTACACGGTACATTCCAGGATCGGTTCGCTGATGTGGACCCAGCTTAAAAAGAATTTTGGGATTTTCTTTGTTTATGCATGCTGAAATAAGCTTCGTCACTCATTACTAGATTCTTAAATAAATAGGGTCGTCAATATTGAGCTGTAACAAGTTGGAATGGTGGTAAACTCATCATCCGAATATCTTGCATCCAAATATACGACTTTCAAATTACAAAGTGGATGTATAGAGGCGCGCATCCAGAACTTTTTCTAAGGGAGGAGGGTAGAGCTTAGATTTTATCTTAGGAAGCTGACATTCAACTACACGAAAAATGCAGTCCTTAAAAAGTGTAATTTGACATATTTAAGGGGTCTCAAGACCGTTAGTTCACCTCCAAGGTATTCGCCTGGATGTACATAGTTACCCTTTCTATTAAATGTCAGTAACACAAACTCTCGTATAATTTCACACATTTCCCCCAATCACAAAAACCCAAGTGTATTAAAAAGGGTACAGTTGCGCAATTTTAAACCTTTTTTTTTATTTTTTTTTTAATTTTTATGGCCTTTGCTGCTGTGGCAATTAGCCAGGACAAATTTTTATTTGAGAAAATTTCCATGCCTGAACGGGATTCGAACCCGAGACCTTCGCAACGCAGAGCAGATGTGTTACCACTACGCTACGCCGGTCGGCAATTTTAAACCTTAATCTTTATTCAGTTACAATTTAAGGCAGTAACTTTTATTTTACTAACGTAAAGAATAATGTATAAAGTTAAGTTGCTTATGGTTCATGATAAGAATGTATACAAATATCGACTTCCCTGACTGATTTGTTTTAAAAAAGTCTTACCTTAGTAATGATTCCCTGGATCTCCAGTCCCTATTCCTTGCGATTGTTCTTAACAATCCAACAACAAGCAGCATGACCCCAAAGAAGAGAATAGTCTGCCTGTGTCTAATCACCGACTGCCACAGTATTTGCGCTCCATAAACCACAAGTAAAACACATCCAAGACTCGGAATGTAAAGAACTCTTTCTGCCACAACGAATCCAACTGTCACTACGAGATTGGTGGCTGGTAAGAATGGAAGTACTAACAGTAGAAGACCGAGCACTAATGGAACATGGCGCTGAGACTGCAAAAAATAATTTGAATTAATTTCCTTGTATAGTCTGCAATTTTAAAACATACATATAAAGAGAAAATTTTAAAGTTAACAGCTTAGTCATTGAGTACATTTAAGAATCTCAGAAGCCAAATGATATAACTATTCTTCAAAGTTTGCTACTAAGAAAAAAAATCATGTTTTATTTTAAGGGCAGGATTAATAATTTTTCGATAATTTATATTTCTATAAAATTATTTAAAACTAGTCGAGGTCCCGTTCTTCGCAGGTTTATTGTTCTATACATTTTTGGTGTAAATGAAATAATATTATTTTCATTAGCGCCCGCATTTTGGGGTAAGGGGGCACTTGCACCTTCCTGAAGTCTCCACTTTTAAGTGTTTTATTCAAAACCCTTAAGATTTTTTGTTCTCAAATTTATTTATTTTTATATTCGTCAATTTAAAATTTGCAATCAAATGATAAACAAATCTTAGCTCATACACATTTATTCGTTTCAAGTTTGGATTAAAGGGCCTCGCAACACAGGAGCACCTCAGACCTCGAAAAGGGTAAGCAGGTGCGCCAAGAGAGAGCTCGGGCCCCGATAATAGTATATTCTGTAACAAGGTTGGAAAGAGAAAATTCGATGCGAGTGGAACATTCCGAGCGCGAGCCGCAAGCGAGCGTGAGGAACCACGAGTATCGAATTTTCTCTTCTAACCGAGTCACAGACCCTACTTTCTTCACGACCACCAGAAAAAAAAAGAAATATAACAAATAATTATTTTAACGAACATTTAATTTTAACAAATTATTTATATTACATAACAAATTAATCAATTAATTAAAGTTATTTATTTATTTATTATTTGTTAAATTTTAATTTAATTTGCCGTACACCTGCCACTATTTTAGTACTTTTTAGGAAGTTATGTTACATTTATTTAATGTAAACATTGCATATATTTTAATGTAACCCTACGCGTATTGATACCGTTTGCACTACTTTTCAGCGCGGAGTAATGCATACCTTATAGTGAACAAAAACAAATGACAACAAGCATGGAATAGTTATTCCATAACAAGTGATGGAATGAAATACACGCAAAATGCATGTGAAGATAAGTGCTTTAAAACATTCCAACTCTTGTGTTAGAATATAAATTTTCTGTAGTCAAAATTGGTAAATTCTATACCTAGTGGTCGTGGAGAAAAATAATTCCGGGCCTATGAAGACAATAATTCCCCCATATCCCGAAAAGTTAATTACGTGCTTGATGAAAGATAAAAAACTACACAAAGATAGAAATTGTACATTATTTTTTCTGCGGAATATATTCCACGCGGAAACTACCGCTAGAAACGCCACAAGAGGACCCAAATACTGATAAATCTGGGCTGACCCGGATCTATAAACACTATCATTTCAATTATTCTTACGTCAATAATGATCGTTTTTTCGGTTTGAGTATGTTAAGTGTACACAGGAAAAATATTACTAATAATAGAGTAGATTTTATTGTAAAAGATATGAATCAATTTCACAATGATCGCAGACGCTTTCAATTTTTATTAAGGTAGTGTTCTGTATTTATGAAAGTTTACTTAATAAATGACTAAATATTTTCAAAAATATGCCTTTTTATTTTGCCCCCCATACAAAAAATTCTGTAGGTGCTCATGAATATTTGAATGTATATTTTTTAAGTGTCTCTATAAACTCCCAAATATTAATTCTATTGAAAAAACGCATAGAACCAGAAAATATTTGTTTTTATTTTAAAATTTATATATATTATGCTATAAAGTAAATAATAAGTGAGATATTTCAAGTTTTTTAGTTGGCGTCCCTTAAAGCTCTCCAAATATTTATCCAACAAAAAAAAAAATAATAAAACAAAAAAGATTAGGTTTCTTATTCTAAAAAGTTTTAGACATAGGTACGCGTTTTTTGTGTAAAATAAATAAAAACTGATATGTTTCAAGATATTTGTTAGCGTCCTCGAATTAGTATTGTCCAACTAAAATTTGTAGAACAAAAGTGATATGTTTTCTTATTTTAAACAACTTTTGTTATAGACGTTGCTTTTAAGTTAATAATAAAGTGAAAAGAAAAAGGAATAAAATTGATCTATTGCTGATAATGAAATGTTTACTTAACCATATTTTACCGCACTTCACAGTTAAACAATACGGGGTTTATTACAAAAAAATCTACATTTATCACACTTTTTGAATTCACTGGATTTCTCAACATTTATTAAGTTAAGACGATTTGGCATAAGTGGAAATGTCTTGAAATGTATTAAAACGAAGATTGCAATTCGTAATTATCAATGGATAAAAGTCTAAATAAATTAAAGGAACTTCCGGTGTGTCCCAAGGTTCCAATTTGGGTCCAATACAATATCGGTCCTACAAAAATGATATTTGTGAAGTACTATCATCAGAATTTTTATTGTTCGCTGATGATCTAAACATTGCTCAACTTATAATTGATTCGAATGACATTATTGCCTTACAAACTGACTTAAATAAGTTGGCTGTACTGTATGGTGTACTGATGCTTAGCAAACACATTTTTAAAAAACAACCCTATTTACGTCGAATATAACTAGGTTATCGTCCAGTGGAAAGAGTAAGTAGAATTAAAGATGACAGAATTATCGTTGATTATAAATGATCTTTTAATAAACACGTAGATAATAGACAGCGGCGGACCAAGGTATATATCTGCGCCTTAAGTAAAGTATAAGTCTTGCACCCCTTGCATTAAAGTGATGACAAAAAGAGGAAAATGGATCGAAGTGATAAACAAAAGAAAAAGGATAGAAATGATGACAAAAGGAAAGATAGACGAATCAAAGTGATGACAAAAAAAGAAAACCGATGAAAGTCATGATAAAAATAAAGGAAAATGGATCAAATTGATTCCAAAAAGAAGGAAGACGGATCAAGTGATTGCAAAAAAAATGGATTGAAGTGATGATTAAAGAAACGTGATAGAAGTGATGACAAAAACAAAAGATAGACGGATCAAAGTCATGAAAAAAAAGTAGACTGATGAAAGTCATGACAAAAAGAAAGAAAAACGGGTCGAAGAGATTACAAAAAAAAAGGAAGACGGATGAAAGTCATGACAAAAAGAAAGGAAAATGGGTCGAAGAGATTACAAAAAAAAGGAAGATGGATCGAGTGTTGACAAAAAAAAAATAAAATGGATCGAAGTGATGACTAAAAAAGAAGGTGGATCGAAATGATGACAAAAAAGGAAGACGGATCGATTGACAACAGAAAAAGGAGGATTAAAATGATTTTTACGCCCGTGTCAACTGCGCGAAACATCCCTTTCGAAAGAAAATTTTAGATGCCATAGAGCCTATGTTTTTTCCTAGTTCTGTTTTTTCATCAGACCATACTTCGTCAAAATATGACCAACGGTTTTGGCGGGAATCTCGGACAAAGAGATAGACAGGTAGACCCTCACCAATTGATTTTTTAGTGGTTATCGTCTTCTATCATTTGAAAATATAAAGCGAAGTACAAGGACGAAAGAAAAAACTATATAGTGTCATATACATTCAATTTCAATTGAATATCTGGATTGCCATTTTCAATTTTCAAGACCATATTTTAAGGTAAACTTGCCCCTTAATACTGGTATTTACTCACCTCTTTCAATTATGAAATATCATGGTAATATATTTCAAAATTTCCTTCTATGAATGGCTTTACGAATATGAGTGTATAATAACTTCTTTTTTAAATCAGTTAAAGAAATTAATTCACAGTTGTTGAGATTTTAATGGACCAAAAAATTCATGTTACTATTACGCCAAACAAGGGTATTTTAAAACTTTTTAAATAAAACGACCCTCGCGAAATTTATAGGCCTATTAAGTTCCCCCTGCATAAGTCTATTAACTAAACATGCGTTACTATGTTAACTCATAGTAAAGGGAGAACATAATTTATCTTGAGATATTCTGCTAACTTGCAGAATAAAACTGTGATTTAAAATAGGCCAATATCAGATATACTTCACGTTACTGTAATTTATGAATAATATTATACGCCATACTTTAAAAAAAGTGTCAGGTCCTTTAATGCTATATCTTGTATGCGTATACTTATTTACAATCTTTATATACGACCATCAAATAATAAATGCACTGTATGTCCAACTGTAAATACATAATGATGCTCATATTGCACGCCATGTATAAAAGGACGCGCATGCGGGTTTTTGAATAATTAACGTTTTATACACGGTAAGTTTTTTTCTACTAACTTGGTGACTGTTTGGCGCTTACTAACGATGGTTATTTGCGCCTCATACAGCCCATATCTTTATAACTAGAATATTATTTATAAGTTAGGGTAAATAAAACATAGTATTTTCAACATTGTTGTAAGTTACAATCAGCCGATGGTTCGGTAGTCATCGTGATGACGTAGGTTCTGAAGTTTACAATTGACGCTCAGAATTTCTAAATTAAATTACCAATTTTTTTAATGATAGAATTATATAGATAAACATCAAATGTCATATTTGACCTGCAAATAATGGCTATATTACAAGTCGTAGTAAAATCAACATAAAAAAATTAAAAAGAAGATCTACAGTCTATTCCAAACGATTAGGTGGAACTAACCGGAATTTTCGTTTTTGTAAGTTGTCATTAGCTATTTTTTATATATATTTAAGTTGGCTTTTCCGGAACAAAATGATCAACAGCTTCAATCAATCGGTAAAGGTAACTACAATTGAAAATCTAGTTCCATCTAAACCAAAGGAACAGACTTTATATTTTCCTCTATTTTTTTTAAACCCCTTCTTTTTTTAAACTTCTTCTTGTCAGTGATGCCAAGTTGGTGCATTTTACACTAGCTCTATGTCACCTTAGAAAAATGTGTGTAAGAAGATGTGTGTAAGTGTAAGAAAGAGCTGTTTGTTCTTGCTTCGGATAGGTTTAGAACGTCATCCCTATTACACTGTTAAAATATTGCTTTTAGTCCAAGTTGACAGATGTTCAGTGTCGTACATTGGAAATATATATTATTTATATTATTTTACTTTTTTGTATATTTTGTTATTATTTACATATTTTTATTATTGATTTAATTTTTAGAACTTCATATATACATATATTTTTAATTTTTATTTACAATAAATATTTAAATAAGAAACTTTAGCCCTGGAAGATACTCTTTTAGCCAAATCTCTACACAATTAACAGATCAAGATAAAGAACTAATGTGAGGCCAAAAGACAGCCCAGATGATAGTACCCAAAGAAGAAGTTATTGATATAATTTTTAGACCTTCATATATACATATATTTTTAATGTTTATTTACAATAAATATTTAAATAAGAAACTTTAGCCCTGGAAGATACTCTTTTAACCAAATCTCTACATAATTTTTAAAAATTAATACTTTTTTAACTTTTTCCAATTTCCCATTAAACTAAATTTATGTCGTATAAATAAGGTGACCAGATTTTGAAAATCATAAACCGGGACAAATAAAAAAAAAAACGTTTTATCAAATTATTTATTCATAAGCCACAGATAAAAAGTGATTAATTACAAACAATTTTACACGAAAGAAATTTTACTTCTACGAATACTTTTGGATTTGTGAATTTTTTCCAGCAAAACTTTATTCTTGGATATTTTATCGTAGAAATATCGAATTTACGAAAAAACAACTATCGAATTTACTTTTATTGCGATGACTGCTTTTAATTTATTGACATGCATCCTACTTTTTTCTTTTGTCCAAAAAGAATTTACAAGACTGAATACGCTTTCAATTGGACTATTGGTTGCTGAAACACTGAAAGCAAATTCGACGATTAGCTTTGTATACTGACAAGGGATAGAATTCTCATCAAAATGACTGAAAACTTTTTTCCACTTATTTGTTGCGCTGTCAGTTTTAAATTCATCCCCATTTGAGTTTTCTTCCAAAAATTTCTTTATCCTCGTTATTTCCGTAAATAGCTATTCTTCATCAATTGCGGAGAATTTATGCGCTGAAATATCCAGATATTTATTCACCAAGCCTCTTGATTTTGTATCATCATTCCATGTTGTATTGCTTTCAGTAAAACCCATTGAAATATGGATCCAAATTGGAAACAGTTTGTCCATTCTTCTAAACAATTTAAAGATGTGCTAAAGAATGCATCAACCGTCTGATAGAATGTGTTTGAATCTAGTAAACCCTCCTCAACAAGATGATCGATCATATCCGATAATTTAGAACCGATAAATTTCACTTCTTGATGTTTAAATATCTTTGTTTTTATTTGAAAATTAGTTTATCTAGCTTGTAAAATATTTGATAAACATATTTGTAAATAATGTAATATTTTGAAAGCTTGCGAGATATTAGAAAAAATTAGGTTCGTGAAGTTTATTTTTTTGGAATTGTAAACCGGGAAGTGTACCTTTCGGGACGCCGGGACAAATGATGCAAAACCGGGACTGTCCCGACCAAACCGGGACGTCTGGTCACCTTACGTATAAATAACGTAAGAGTATTATCTGCCTTGTTTATTTCAATATCTTATTAACCTTTTCTATATAAAAAAAAAAATCACTTGCTAACCCAGTTACTACGCCCATGCCCTAGTCATAACTTATTTTAAATTTCCCGCTATACTGTATTTGTCCAGTGTAAATCGTAGTGACCAAAATTGCGCTCTAGTGCAGTTTTTGATTTTTTTTATAAATGTGATTAACTTAGTTAGATGAAGATAATAGTTAATGTTTATTATATATTTATTATTTTTGTACTAAATATTAAAATATTAAAAGTTATAATTCAACAGACATATTCATAGAACAAAAAAATAACTGTTCGATATTTTGAACTTCCTAAACTCGGTCTACGCCACTGTTTTGATGCATTTCTGGTGGATTCTTACGTTCTATTTAGTGCATTGAAAGTATCTATAGTTGGCACCACAGCTTGTTGTTCATCGAATGTCTCATATTCTCTTCTGCGTATTCCATGTCATGTAATAAATTACGGGAGCTGTATTTCATAACGTTTCATAGGTATGCGGACACCGTTATTTTGGACGTTTGCCATTGCTGATAGTATTAGGCTAGAATAGTACAATATAATGAGTATTAGTATCAAAACGATATAATACTGCATGAGTATATAAAATATATTCGGACGTTTCGGAAACTGCTCAACAATTTGTTTCAGTCTTCAGCGATAACGAGAGTGGTAGAAACGGTGTTGCCAAATTTCATAAAAATGTCAAATAGGTCAAAGAACCCAAAACAATATATGGAATTTTATGTTCTTTTATAGTTAATTCATTGAAATTAAATGGAAAAACTATCGGAGACTCGTAAGATTTACAAAAATCAGGTAACACAGAACAAAAACGAATAATCATTTGTAAAATACGGCGTTGTACAGCCAGCAACGTCGCTAAGAAAGAAAAGGATAACGTTATTATGAAAAGAATTACTCCATTTGCCCTGTACTGCATTGTAATGATTGAACGGACTATACATAAATTATACGCTTTCGATTGATACCATAACCATTATTTTTCGTAAGAGCGGTGAACAACAGTTGGCAAAAAAATTATTTACAATATTGATCTCCTATGTTCACCATTAAGATAAATACACGGTCTATGTCCTAGTAAGGATATTGAGGAATTACTACATATGATTACAGACCCCTTGTAACACCGCCTTTTATCCCAAAGCGCCTGCTTTATATTCCTTTTTGTATGATAATTTATCAACTACAATTACATTTATAAATCGTTTTGGGTTAAACGTTAAATTTTTCAAGCATTCCAAAGCAACTAGCGTTAATATAAACAAATAGAAGTTGCCTAATGATTTTTGTTTTGTTTCCACTGTAATCCATTTACTGTAAAAAACACATTTAAAACACATTCATCTTGTTTTCGCACTGTTTCACATTGTGAGGTCAAAGTTTTTGTTTTGTGTTTTCTGTAACTTACTAGACTAACATCATAGTTATTCGTTGTTCCAGCAAAATAGCTCGTAACTTTATTAGATACATCAGTAGAATTTATATAGAGCTTTCAGAGATTTTAAACATTTTTCTACCTCGTTATTGTATGTTCTATTATGGGTTCTGTATTATTTACTGGGCCAGAATTGAAATGAATTTCTGAGCATACTTAACTCAAGTTTCTCTGTTTCTCTGGAGTTCAAACCATCATGATATGTTATACTAATATATTCATTTATAGATTTCTCTGTTGTCTATAACAGCGGTTCTTAACCTTTTTATATTCAGGACCCCCAATTAACCTAAAATATTTTTCAAATAATATTTTAAATGTTCTTAATAATTTATTGTTTAATAATTAAGTTTATTGAAATTTTTTCTTTTAATTTCGGGACCCCCCGGTTAAAAACCGCTGGTCTATAGGAATATTTGTACATAGTTTAGATATACAGATTGTAAATGGCAAATGCCAACATAGGTTTTTGTAGAACAAATTAAGTCTCATATTAAGCATCGATAATTTGATATAAATTAGTCAAAAATTTATGTGAAGTGTGAATTTTCAACATTTCAAAGTTTTGTAGGTATTTAATAAGTGTAAGAAGCCAACAGAAACAGTTGGATATCTAGGAATTTTTTTCTATAATTACATCAAACAGTTTTTTGATAATCAATTTTATTAATTATTTGTGTATTAAGAGCGAAACAAAATTTAAATAATATCCGAAAATTTCGTCACAATAAAATTTAAAATCCCAACGATATTTTGTGCATTTGCTTTGCATCACGTCTTCATTAAATTAATAAGAAATATATAGAAAAATAGCAAGTTTTTTTCAATTTCAGAAACGTATTTCTCACTGTTAACAATGTGTTATTTGTTTTATAAGTATTTCACTTCAATAAATTACAAAAGAAATAAAAAACTAAAGTAATTCAAACAATAGGTTGAATCATGACGAACAATAGTAGACGGAGTCTACTGAACACTATACTCTACATCAGGGATGCACAATACGCAGCCCGCTATTGATCTATTGGCCCGGCTCACAATGTATTATTGAATAAATATCCCTAAATAACATTATTTGAAAAGACTAAATATCAATAGGAACAATTGAAACAAATTTTACAGTGAAATGTGTTCTTGCATATATTGAATTAAAAAAATATACTTTTAAATTTAATTAATGAAATTGTAATTTTCATTACTGAATAAAACAAAAACGTCCCTGACTTGAAAAATCCGGATTGGTTATGTGATTTAGCTTTTCTTGTTGACATTACTAATTATTTAAATACATTAAATATGCGACTTCAGGGCAAGGATCAGTTGATAATTGAACTTTACAACCACATTTTGTCTTTTCAGTGCAAGTTAAATTTACTTCAAACCCAACTGAAATTAGGGAATTACGTCCATTTCCAAAATTACAAGAAAGTTTCTGAAAAGTTCATTGTCAACTTCAAAACTGTATATGTTGAGAAGATTGAACATCTGATATCAGCCTTTAAGGATCTTTTTTATAATTTCCAAAAAATAATATGGCGGCCCTTTCTTAACTTATAGTGAATCTATGTGGCCCTTTGTCTTAACAAGTCTGTGCATTCCTGCTCTACATGCATGAACCCGATTTTTAACTTAGTTTTAATTTAACAAAAAGACAAAAAATTTATTACATTACTAGCCATAATTTATCTATGAATTTAGAAAATTTGTCAAAAACACAGAAACTGCAATATTTTCCAAAAACGAAATCTGATTAAAAATCTCAGAATTGACATCAAAATTTCGGTGTTTTTAAATTAAATTTATTATTATGATAAAACTATATAGTTGTAGATAAAATATTGTATTTAACTCTTATGTAATTTTGGACTTAAAAATACCTGGACACTATGATATATCATGGTGAATTTGATGCAGCAGGAAATTACGAACAAAATTAAAGCTGCTAATGCATCGTATATTGTACTTGGTCCCCTCTTCAAAACGAAACTCTAGAAACACCAAGATCAGGTTATATCAAGCTATAGTACGTTCCATAACTATGTATGGTTCTGAAACACGATCCTTAACAAAGCGAGTTCGACAACACCTCATAGCTTACGAAGATAAAATAATACGCCGAATCCTTGGTCCCATTCAAATTAATGGTGAATAGAGAATATGTAAGAACAAAGTCATCCGAGAACTGTACGCAAGGCCGAGTATCACATAAGAACTGAGAGGTAGACGATTACAGAAGGTTAGAATAGGTGATGAGAATGACGGAGGACAGAATGGTTAAGAAGATATGGGCCGGAAGATTGAATATCGGTCGATCAGTGGGAAGACCTCGCAAGGATGGGGAGATCAGCTAACCGAAGTTCAAATAAGTATTGGTATACAAGATACATTCAAAGATGTAACAATTATCAGATCAAGTTGGAGGACTTATGTGAGTGAGGCCAAAAGTCAACCCGACTGACAGCGCCCAAAGACGAAGAAAATGAAGAAGAAGAAGACGCCAAAAAAGAAGAAGAAGAAGTAGAAGAAAAAATGCGACTCGCATATAATGCTCCATTATATGCTTGTTAAATAAAATACTATTATAATAGTTAATTGTGTACCATGGCCAAAAAGTAGATCTTTTTCGGCCACATCTGAATTTATTTATTTACTTTGGATAATTTATGGTTACTGATAATTGTTTGACTGTCAGTTGTTTCCGTGTAACCATGGAGATCTTGTAACTTAAGATATGAAACAGAGATGGTGCCAGCATCCAGCGGCCAAAAAAATAAGCAAATCGGCCTAGGCAGAAAAAGATTTACTTTTTGTTCGGTACTAGATGATAAAAAAAGAACTGTTTTAGATATGGGTGCCCAAAAAAAATTATTGACGTTAATTACCATTGGCAGTAGAATAACCTAGAATAATTTAAAATTAATGTAAAATAAAAAAAGACATAAAATTCGTTTGTTTTGTAGGGGAGACTGGTGTCAAATGTAATAGGTGTTAATTGTAACACGGCAAATTATTCTGTCATCTACGAGACAATAGTGAAATCATATGTGTATGCAAAAAGCGAATTGTACCCTGCATTACCGATACTAATCAAAATTGCAAATAGCCGCCTTTGACAAGAATGAACGACAAGTTTTTTGTATGAAAAGTAGATTTATTTTGTCTGATATTTCTTTTATTTCTGAAAATATAGTAAAATAATTTGCAACTCAATTGTTTGTTATAAATATATAGAGGTTTTAGCATATTGTCACCTATTTTGTTGGCAATTTATAAACTGCTTGTTAATAAATTCTGTGTAATATAAGAAATAGCAATTGGTGTCGGTTGTAACATAATATTTGGTGTCGTTTGTAACATGTTACAATTGACACCTGAATAAAATATAGAGCCAGAAAGTGCTCATCTAACAGTAAAAACTCCAGAGCAAATAAGACCATTTCCAAAAGGTGACATTCAAAAACCGAGAAAAAAACGGAAGAAGGAAGGGAAAAACGGCAATATTGACGGACACGCTAGAAAAGATATTAGAAGAAGCAAGAAATAAAAAGAAAGTGATTGTAAAATTTAATTCAAATACTATAAAAAACGAAATCCAATATCTAAAAAATCTGAAAGCTCAAGCTCATCCGAGGATGAAAAAACACATTGTTTTGAAACCAGCTTAATTCCGTTGAGAGAATTCTGCAGAGATCGGAATAGGTGATAGTCAGAGGGTGCTATGTCTGGACTATACGGTGGATGCAACAAAATTTCCCAACCAAGTTCTCGCAATTTTTGACGGGTCATCAAAGAAGTGTGTGGTCTTGTGTTGTCATGATGAAAGACAACACCTTTCCTATTATTCAATTGGGGCCATTCTCTTTCAATTGCCTGTACGCCTTAGTATGTTTTGATTCATATATAAACAGTAAAGAAGACTGGGTTTAGTGCATAAGTTGCAAAATGTGGGCACATGTTAGTTGCACTAACAATGCTATTTTCTACGTTTGCAAAAATTGTGAATCTGAATAAATATTTTTTCCTATTCATTTTATTTTAAATGGAGTATCTACTTTATGTTTACGTAAATAAATATACTTTTAAAATTCTTATTCCAAATAATATTTTGTTAAATTATTTATCTTTTCGAAAATAAGCATAATATTTATTTTGTGTTTAATTACAGTTTTGAATTGAATATGACTTGTAAAGAAGATATTTAAAATTTGATGTTTCTATTGTACGTTTACTTACAAAATATACATTTACGTATAATTATATAAAATTGTGTTTTATTTTATTTATTCCAATAAAGAAACAATATTTGTTTATGTTACTATTGACACTGACAGTGTTACAACTGACACCATAAAGGTGTCAATTGTAACAAGTGTCACAGTGTTACATTATAGCTGAACAAAATATATAAATATAAAATTATTATTAATTTGAATAATAAAATGTGTAGCTCACTAACCATTCTAATTATTAAAAAAAAAAAACGTTATGTAGAAATAATTAAGAAGTCATATAATGCAAAATTTATAAATTTTATAACAATTGACACCAGTCTTCCCTACTGTTCTGCAAACGCACTTGCGACTTAATCTGTATAATTCTATATGTTGATTTACTTCAATGTTACTCTTCGAAACTTAAATGTATAATAAAATAAAGCGTATATTTTTATGTAGCGTTATCTTTAAAACGAAATAAGCTTTTTTAATAATTTTCAAGCTCTCTCACAATCTAGGATTTACATCTCAAGAAAAATCTTAATTACTTAGTCAGTTTTTACATTTAGCTTGTCATTTATTTTAATTCCCTGCGTTTTATGAAATTTTGCCTTCAACCCCTTGTCAGTTATTTTGGTAACTTCATCACAGACTTAAAAATAACGCAACCAAAAAAAAAGTAATTCACAGAAATCTACTTCACAGCATTACGAGTAGTAAAAGATCTGAAACTTTCCTTATTAAGAATATTTTGAAATCATGGATGAGTGTAGCACATTAGTTAAATAAACGTATTTTTATTCTCTTCCTAAAGTGGTTTGAGTTCCATATCTCCAACAAAAATATCGACCCATCCTACGAAGATCGTCGCAACTCAATATTTTAATTTTTTGACTTATGTAAGTTAAATATTAGAATACACGATATTCTTTTTGTGAAAAAAATATGTATCTCACAAAACTGTATGTTAAACATAACATAGCAACTAAAATTATAGTTTTGTGAGATAGAAATTTTTTCATGGAAAGATTACACGATATTCTAATATTTAAATTATATAATTTAAAAACAGAAAATATTGAGTTTCGACGATCTTCGTAGGACGGGTCGATGTAATATCGAAGGTTTATCATCATATCTGGCGTTGCAACACCGTGGTAATTTTGGCCCCCTTCAGACTGCCTTCCATCTTTCCTTACTTTTGTCAACTTTGGGCAGTTCTATTTTTCAGACCTGCCTTGCGTCCTCTAGTGATGTATTTATAAATATTAATTTGGTAGAATTGGTGATCTTTCTACCTGGTCTATTCACTTATGATTGATAATTTTTATGCTTTTGGTAGCAAGACGTTGATCACACAGATCGTTCATTGAAGAATGATAAGCGTTTGAATTTAGCGCGTTGTCGTGTTAGTAATTTTCATCCCTAGTTATAAAAGACGCATTTGATCGTAAACATAGGTACGGACATAATTTGATCTTGCCAGTTGCCTGACATTGAGTATTTCTAGTGAATTTTCTATCAGAAAAGGTTTCTTTATTGCCACGTTTGTACATTATTTCATTGGCAAGCAAAAAATAGCCACATCAACAAAAGAAAATGTGATGAAAATTATTAATAAATGTCTTTATTAATGACTCATTAATTTGCCTTTGTAAGTTTTCCTATGTAGGCCACTGGTAAGTATCAATTTACAAAATTAACCTAACGAGCGTCGAATCCAAACGCCTATCAATCATTTATGAACGCTCTGTACAATTTTTACAACTTTGATTTATAGCGCCTGCGCCATAGATTTTTACTGCCAAAAATCAAGTGTCAAATGTTTCGTACACACAATTTGCTAATAGCTCGTCTTCTGTATTTATAATCCATCTTTCATATCCATAAAACAGTGTTGGTTTGATTAGTATGGTGTACCGTTTAATATTTCTTACTAATCTATGTGATCATAGTTCAAGGTGAAAATCATAATAGACTGTGTTTGCAATTACTTTTATTCATTTTATTTCAAGTGTTACTATTCACAAGTATACCAAGTTGCTGCCAAGTGGTAACTTGGCAGGTTTTAATGATTCTTATCTCTACATATTATTCATAGCTTCCGTGTGATAATGTATGTATATCTTTTATTCCTTCCTCAATTATACGGAGTTGTCTGGTATTATTTGTACTAATACGCCGTGTTTTTCCTTTATAAATGCATCTTTAGTGACAGTCCAAGGTAGCAGTTTTAAAGAGATAGAAGTCAAACTAACAAAAGATCTCGACGCGCTTGCAGTGTATTATGATAATAATCACCTAAAGCCAAAACCAAGAAAGACTTGCCAAAGACCAAACGTGCACATTTCATCTGCGAAATAGAGAGGCAAAAAAGGCGCTAAATATTATGTGGAGAGGTGAAAAACTAATTCCTTGAAAAACGCCCAATACCTCGGAGTAGTACTGGATCACGATTTAACATTCAGCCAACACTGCCAGAGTACAAAAGGAAAGGGATGTGCTAGAAATAACATCCTTTGCAAGTTAGCAGGAACATCATGAAAAGCGCAGCCACAGGCGGTTACGCACTCGCGTTATGTTTCTCAGCGGTGGAATATGCAGCACCAGTTTAGTATAATTCTACTTACGTTAAACAAGTTAGTCGAGCTATAAATGAATCTAGTCGCATTGTGTTGGGAAGTTTGAAATCCGCTCTGGTTGATAAAATAAACAGGTATTGCTCCACCTGAATTTCGCAACGGAAGTTGAAAGATCAAAACAGCTAAATGACTCAAGACACCGTCGTACGGGCATCAGATGAAGAAAAAAAAACATACTCATATCCAGAAAGAGCTTCATACGAAAAACTCCTGAGATTGATACACTTCCTAGTCTTCGCCTAGTAGAAAAATTGTGAGAAAGATCCCGGACATCTGGATTGAAGCAAAGAAAAACTTACTCTAGGACGTAAAGATATGTAAATCTCTTAATAGGATGAGAACTGGTTTTTCCAGGTGTAAAACTAATCTAAGAAAATGAGGGCATGCTTCGCGAGGAAGATGTGTTGTGCGAGTGTGGAGAGGTATAGGATAATTACTACAT
The DNA here is from genome assembly GCA_963971575.1 of Liopterus haemorrhoidalis. Lineage (NCBI taxonomy): Eukaryota > Metazoa > Arthropoda > Insecta > Coleoptera > Dytiscidae > Liopterus > Liopterus haemorrhoidalis. The sequence continues at coordinate 32,940,704 of OZ020615.1, forward strand.
GCTCATCTCTTCGAACAGGAGGATCCATTTACTATAAGCAGAGGTGTCAAACTAACGGCCCAAGTGTTGTATTTTTGCGGTCCACAACAACTTCTTATACTATAATAATTTTTTTACTATGTTTTATATAGCATAAAAATGTATTTGAACGAAAATACCTCGTGACAGAATCTTCGGGCCGCGGCGTCAAGACTTCGGCAAAAGGCGAAAAACCAATAGTCAGGCAGTAACTATTGCAGTTAGCCAAGGTCGTGCGATAGTCGGTAATTCGGTGATTTCCCGTGTTTCCAATAATATACTCGTGCGCAGAGCTGTCAAATAGCACTTTTCTTTGGGTGCAACAGCTGTGTAATTATCATTATTTAAATGTTATTTCTTTACTTCCTTTAAATAGATATTCAGAAAAATTGTGGAAAATAAAAACAGAATGAGTAATAATATGAATACAAATCGTGGGGCCCGCATGAAATTTACTTGTTAGAAAAATAGCCCGGGGCTGAAATGAGTTTGACACCCCTGCTATAGAATAATTATTTCTGTTAACTGTTAAGCGATAAAAACCGCAATATATTCGCAAAATGTGACGTGACGATCTGGAAATGAAAAGTAAATAAGTACCAGATCTGCAATTTTTAATTTGTTACTGTAAAACTACCAGTTACAGTATATTTTATCACCCAATCTAAAACAATATAAAATAATAACGGAGGCAGTAGGTAGCCTTGCTTCACTCCATTCTTTACTTGGACTTTGCTCATTAATCTTTCTTTATGAAATATTTGACATGTTGCATTATCATATTGTTCTTAGTTCTATATAGAACTAAAAGCTTGAACCTTATATAAACAAGGTTTGAATAAAAAATTCGCGGATTAGCATCATAAAGCTTTATTAACAAGAAATTATTTTATGTTTATAATATATGTTTATTATGTTTATATTATTCGAAGATGATAATATAAACTTTATATTATCAACTTCGAATACTGCCCTTCTGCGGATATATTTCGTTGCCAGTGTTTTATTCATTTTTAGAAACAAATTTTGTAAACAATTTTTGACGTCGCTTTTTTGGATATCACGTCCGTTGTTTGAAAATGGCGTCTTTTTAATTAATTCTTTATTCTTAGGGACACTAAAAAGTTACATGGAGTCGAGTCAAGTGAGTATGGTGAATAAGTAACGAGAATGATTTTGTTCTTCGCCAAGAACTGCCGAACAATAAGGAAAGTGTGAGTTGATGCGTTGCCTTGATGGTCGACATTAGTCAAAATATCTTCCTAAAACCCATTTTTTATTGCTATTTCTTCTTAAACCTCTTTGATAGTCAATCGTCTATTGATACGAATTAATTCGCAAACCTGCCTGATTTCCCATAAACTTATATTGAATTTATATCATCTTTAAAACTTCCAGTTACAGTTTCCATCAACACCGCTGAAATTGAAAGCATATATGAGGCTGTTAAATATGCACTAACATCTGCCGCAAATACCCATCTTGCTATATGCACTGATTTTCTGGTAACAGCAACCGGGATACAGAATCTAAAAAGCAGATTGGAAAGTGTGAGAACAATCCAGGAAATGGCCCACCCACTAAATTCACACGAGACGTGAACTTAACAATTGCTTGGATTCCCAGTCACGCTGGAATTCCAGGAAATGAACTCGCAGGCAGCACTGTGAAAAACAGCAAAAACGCCCCACTCAGGAACATCACCAAAAGACTTCTAACAAATAATTAGAGAAAAGGCAAAAATACACCAAAACTGCTTATGGACAAATGTCTCCAACAATAAACTGCGACAAGTCAAAGAAGATACAATTTTATGGAACTTGGGCAGAAAGTAGGTAACAACAAATTATGCTCACCAGACTGAGAATTGGGCACATTAAAATCACACACGAACGCCTACTTGCACGAAGTGAACCCAAAACCTGCACACAGTGCACTACGCCTCTAACGGTGGAACATATAGTAATAGACTGTCCTAAATATTGCACCAACCGAAATAAACACAAGATACCAAGCACCATTAAAGAAGCACTCCAGAACAACAACACTTCAACCACCAACCTGATCAACTTCCTAAATGAAAAAAAACTCACGAATGAAATATAAATGACATGTATATAAGTAACAACAATATATAATATATGTCATGTATCAGATGTAATAACCAATAACTGACGCTAAAAATCATGTTATTGAAGCGTCACTAAATAAAGATTAATAAAAAAAAAAAAAAAATCCCAGACCACCTAAAACACGCAATTCAACTCTTATCCAAAAGCTGTTTTCAAAGATTCAAGTGTTTTTGTCGCCGTCTTTCCAGGTTTGAACAAAATTTTCAACTTTAGCTGCAGCAAACAGCCACGAAAACTTCGTATAATTTTTACACAGACAGACTGTTTTAGACGTTTACAACACACATATCTAGTAACATATATGTAATGCGGGGAGAACTAATAATATTTAAAATATCTTACCGTTCGCCGTGTCTCTCTGTTACCCATGTTTCCCTAATTATATTAATACAATTAAGTAATTTGCTTTTAAAAAATCATTTTTTTTTACTAAAATACAGTTTATTAAAAATAAAGTTGTTCTCGGTTTATCTGCATTCGGAAATATACCAGAGAGATTATTCACATTAATAATTCCTAAAAGTCCCACAGATTATAAGTTTCTTATAGAAAACTAACAGTCTGAAATAAACTTAGTAACAGTCTATACATCAAAATTTGCAGAGAACTTTTATCTATCTAATCTATAAATGTAGAAAAATTTGTTTTAAAAATGTTATCACTCAATAACTTATGAAAAGATAGCAGAAAAAATTTCTGTAATATTTTAAATATATTTGTGGGTTTCAAATAATTTTTATATTTATATAATTCTGTGTAAAAAATCTATAACATAATAGCCCAACGTGTGTCCCTGGGTGCGTATATGACGGCAATGCTTACGTCTGAAACAAATTTGAAGCGAGATTCCGAAATGTAACGAAATATTTCGAAGCTTACCGAAGTGTCAATAGCTATAACTTGAAACATTTTGATATTTTTCAGCGGCTGGTATTTAATTTATCTGAATTTAATAAAATAACATATAGAAATGTCTAGGATTTCGTAGGCATAAACAAGAAACTCTAGACACTCCTATATGCTTTGACCGATATGAACAATATTTTGCATATTTATTCTCTAAAAATTTTCGAATATAATTACATATAGAAATGTCTAGGGTTTTGTAGGCATAAACAAGAAACTCTAGACACTCCTATATCCTTTGACTGATATAAACAATATTTTGCAAATTTAATCTCCAAGAATATGGGGATAAAATAACGTATATAAATGTCTAGGGTTTTGTAGGCATAAACGAGAAACTTCTATATGCTTTGACCGATACGAACAATATTTTGCAGATTTATTCTCTAAGAATCTATGAATATAATTACATACAGAAATGCCTAGGGTTTCATAGACATAAACAAGAAACTCTTATATCCTTTGACCGATGTGAATGATATTTTGCAGATTTATCCCCATTTAATACTGACATTATTTTTATTTACACGGTAATTTAAACTGATTTGAGATATTTTTGAAGACATTTTAGTAAAAATGGTAAATTCATGTAAAAATAAATTAAACGTTTTAAATTACCTTTATTTTCAAAAATTTAAATGTAATGCGTTGAGTAAAACTCGCCTTGGTATATGCTGTTCACTTGAAGTAAGGCGTATGGCTAGCGAAAGAAGTCAGAGGCGTCGAGCAAGTTCCACATTAAGGTAATGATGTGTTTGCCAACATGGTTGGCAGCGTGTGCACTAATATTCAAATAATACCTCAATATTTTTTCAACATGATTGACTATAGTACAGAATCTTCGTGAAAAAATATGTCGTTTGATGTATAGATTGTTACTATTTTTATTGCAGATTGTTCGTTTTGTATAAGAGACTTGTTAGAATTATACTCCCAACCTAAAGTTGTACGGATGTTATGTTCAACTGTATTTTAACAAATCCTCAGGTCAGTATGTAAATACGAAATTTTCGGCTCCGCTGTCCATAGGTTGAGAATCACTCAGCTAAAGCTTAATGGCCATGCTTACGAACCTGAATACCCCAATTAAATAAGAGAAAAAGTTCCTTACCTCAAAGTCCATTAAACTTTTGTACGCCAAAAGAAGAGCGCATCCAAAAAATAAGCAGGTAACAAGATTTCTTGAGTCGCTAATAGATGTCAGGAGTGGCACGGAACCCATTTGCCAATCATGGCTGAGAGTCGAGGGACATAATAACAGCCACCAGTTGAAAGCGGCCAAGTAAGAGAAAGTAAGCAATCTGAAAACATAATTTAATTATGTACATTCATTTCTAATAGGAATAATTATAGTAAATGCAAAGGATAATAAATTTGTTTGTTTTAATTGCACAATGAAATAAGTAATTAAGTTTTTATAAGCGTAAGAGAGGTAATTTTATTGGAATTAGTATTATTAAGGTATTTTTAAATACAAATCTTTAAAAGAACTCCAACCAAGGCCATATGATTGATATAATTAACATTATGATGTGTTTCTCTGTCATTCACTTTGGCAGCGTAGTTTGTCTATCAACTTAGTTCATTGTTTAAGCATGACAACGACAAATGTATAAATTCACCGTTCGTGTTTGTGAGAATTCTCTGTGTGTGTGTCGGCTTAGATTCTAGCGTAATTCTAAAGAAATCGATGGCGTGAAACCTGATAACATGTCTAACTCCTGCAGCATACAATTCAGAGAAGACCTTGATCGGACACCTTTTATTGACCTTGATTTAACACCAGAGGGAACAACTGCCTAGGTAATATATTTTCGAGCAGTACCGATTTTTCCGATGACGTATTTCCGGTCAAAAATTATTTTTCAGACCATAGCGGAATGGGACTCTATAGACATATTATCGAGGCAGTTGAACCCTCGACAAGTGAAAAGGATGTGCTGCCCAATTACTTGTATGGGATTACATAAATTTTATAATAACATTTTAAATATAAATTGGGATTTCGCATATGATCATAATTGTGCTAATTTCTTTAACAATTTTTTATCCAAATTTTTGGAAATATTTGTTATCTGTTTTCCACAAAAAAATTAAAACATAAGAATATTGACAATGTATTTTGGTTCAATGATAAATTAAAACATCTAAGAAACATTTTTTCAGGAATTATATGTGCGAAACCCCAATCCTGACTCAATGGCAGCACGGAATCGTATCAGAAACTTTTATAGACGGGAAATAAAATCTTCAAGAATTAGAGCTAATTCCGATTACATAGATAATTCTGATAACACGCACAAAATCAATGTGGGCAGTAATTAATAAATCTAGACCTATCAGCGAAAAAACAGAATGTAATAAAGATCCTAATTTAATTAATAATTTTTTTGTTAATATTCCTAAAAATATTTTATAAAATCGACCACAGGATAACAAAGACTGTGTTAATATAATTTTGCCCCTAATAAATAAGGACAACATACCCGTCTTTACATTTAAAGAAATTACGCACAATCAAGTGAGGGATGCCATTACTTCATTGAATAACAGTAAAAGTAAAGACGCGTATGAATACGTATATACGTTTCTCTTATAAAAAAGACAAAAAATCTGATTATTGACCCATTAAGTAAGATTTTTAATAGATGTATAAGAGAAAATACATTCCCAACTGCCTTAAAAATATCAAAAGTAATACCGGTCTATAAGGGTAAGGCAAAGATGACATGAATAATTTCCGGCCGATATCTCTAACACATATTTTTTCAAAAAATTTTGAAAAAATATTATTGCAGCAGTTGATTGAACATTTTGAGAATAACCGTTTACTAAACGAGTCAATTTGGCTTTAGAGCTGGCAGATCTACCAGTAATGCTATTCTAGACTTGATCGAATACGTAACATTTGCTATAGAAAATAAATCTCATAGCATGGCTACTTTTTTAGATCTAACTAAAGCTTTTGACTGCGTTCCACATGACCTCTTAATTACAAAATTATCCTGTTACAATATTGGCCCTGATAGTATTAACTTATTGAAGTCCTATCTATCAAATAGGAAACAATATGTATGGGCTAATGGTAAATAATCTAAAGAGCTGGAGATAAATTCTGGGGTGCCACAGGGTTCAATTTTAGGACCACTGCTTTCATAATTTATATTAATGATCTGCCATTATATATGAATCAAGTTAATACTATATTTTATGCAGATGATACTACTATTTTGAATAATGATTCTAATTATGAACAGCTTATAGATCAAAGCCAGTTAAGCCTGGAACGTATTAAAGAGTGGTTCAGAGCTAATATGTTAAGTATTAATGTAGCTAAAACACAACATCTGTTTTTTTCCCTGAGGGCCCCCGACCCTGTTAACAACGACTGAGTAAAGTTTTTGGGTGTTGTCATAGGTGCTAATCTCAATTGGGAGAAACATATAGAAGTAACATCCGCAAAGCTTTGTAAGTCTGTATATTGTATCAGGAATTTAAAACAAAAGGTTACTCAAAATGTTCTATTAACAGCATACTATGCATTATTTCAGTCTCATGTCACCTATGCCTTATTAGCCTGGGGTCATTCCTCTCATGCCGAAAGAATTTTTGGTTTGCAGCGACGTGTTGTTAGAATTGTTAGCGGTTTAGCATACAGAGATGATTGTAGAAGTTCCTTTGTCAATTTAGGTATTCTGACGTTTCCCTGCTTGTATTTCCTTTCTCGCAATATATGCCTCGTAACTTTTAATTTATTATTTTAATATGTCTTATTTTATTGTTAAATGTACTAATATTTTTTATTTTTTAATATGTACTTTTTTTATTGTAAATTGTAATAATATTTTTTATATTTTAATATGTTTCATTTTATTTTAAATTGTACTAATATTAATTTATATTATGACGAATGTAAAAAACTCAAATTTTATTAACATGAATAAATATTATTATTATGGGGTTTATCAGGTCTTGACAAGTGTCCACTAATCTCAAACTTCAGCAACCTTTTGAGCCGCGTCATACTAGAGACTAGTGGAGCTAAATACTCACGACTGCATCCCAAACCCTTGCGATATTATTATTATTATTATTATTTTAAAATTGAAGTATATCTATATTTGCTTAGCACTTTATGAGGAAACAATAAAATATATGATGCATTTTGTGGTGATTTTGTATATTTTTTAAAATACCTAGATACTGGACTATGCTCTAATAATAATTTTACAACAATAACACAAAAAATGAACATTACTAGAGAACATTCATTTTCGAAACAACACAATGAGTCGTCAAATCGACGCGAACTTCAGCTATTTTACCAGTTTTTCCACACTGTTTTTACTTACATTTGTTAAAATCTCACTCACAGAAATATAATAGTTCTGAAAAGAAGTGATTATTTTAACACAGTTTTAATAAAATAACGAAACACAAACAAGGTACCAAACAAACAGCTGACTAATAAAATAATAAGTAATACACCACGCCACTGCTTATCGTGCGCGCAGACGTAGTAAGCTCTCAGTCAAAAACTCGTTTCTGCGCAGTGTGTAGTTTCGAAAATGTACGGCCTATAGTCACAATAACTAAGCATTAATTTAGCTCTTTGCTTTTCTCAGTATACTCTGTCGGCTATAGACTCAAGTGACTAAATAATTGCGAATGAGTCTTTCTGTCACTGACTGACCATCCACGCCCAATTTATATATTTGAACGTACCACTTCGAGAACATACTACATTTTTACTTCAAGGCCATCTGCCCGGTCAGCGAAGGTTCGTATTTCGTAACAATACGTATAACTTTTTAGTAAGTTACTAAACAGTGGCAATAAAACACTGTGCAAGTACAGGATCGTTTTAAAAGATTGTTATTACCTAACGCATATTCGCTTAAAACTTAGTACCAACTTTAAAAGTTGTAGTCTAAAAAAACACGACTCTAACGAAGCGCTAAAGCCATCTATATGCATAATCATTGAACTTAAAATCGGTAGATGTATAGTTATTAATGTGAGGTAAATTTTCAATAGCTTCAGAAATAAAATTTCATAATTAAATTGATATATTTATCTGATTAAATTAAAAGATTAAAATATATTAAATTATAAAAAATAATTTATTTTCTAGAAAGGGCACTTAGGATGATTACAGACATGTTTATTATTATTTCTTGAAACCCTAATAGATAGATAAATATAACTCAACCTGCGACCGTGGCGGATGGGATAAAATCGGCGCAGAGAGAGGAAGCAAAAGAAAAAGACACGAAATTCGCCCCCACTACACTTTTCTGTAGTCCAAATTTTGTACGCCACGACTCACTGGATGAGGTATAGATAGTTTATGATTCATTAGCGAACTCGAAAAGTTAATATCCCAAACCGCTCGCTGATTATGAAATTATGTGGGAGACCTCAATTTTTTTTGATAAGTATCATGAAGTACAACAACAATCAGAGTATATTTATATCAATGTATACAAAATTAAGTCAATTAAGTGTCTCTACAATGATAATTATTAATTATATTTGAGGCTATTTAAACAGTTTCAAAAGAACTAATATAACCTAATATATTTTGTAAACATGTGTCAAGAGCTAAAATGGCAAATAATTGTAATTCGGTTCAAGCTATGTTGTAGTGGTGTATTTCATGACTCATATATTGTATTTTAAAATCCCCTGTATTTATCATATTTGGGTCTATTCTGTATCTTTTGTGGTTAAAAAGATTTGGTTAAAAATGATGGTTAAAAAGTACCATTTTAACTAGGCGTTAAAATTTTAACCTTGCTTCTTATTCTGTATCCCAGGTTAGAACCCAATCGTTAAGTCCTAACTTTTTAACCTTATGGTTAAAAGTATGTTGTGAAATTATCTACAAGGGAAGGTATTTTGCTGGTGTAAGTGTGGATTTAATGTAAACAAGTGTTATGGTTGAATCGTGAATGAACAACGATAAAATCTACTCGTATATCGCCGAAATGTACAATATTTATACATAAATAATTATGGGTGCAGAAAGTAAGTAACATAATATAACCATAACATGCAAATGTATGAATATGTTTTATCTCTTTTCTTTCTTCTATATTAAGATACTTCTATTTTTAGGTTATATTTACCTTATTTTTATTTTTAAATAAACAGAGAAATCAGAATTTATGTATTACAATTTTATAGTTTTAAATATTTACTTGCAATATATTGGGAAATCTTTTGGTTCTTCTCGGATTTTCAAAATAACATTTGCAAAATGAGATAATCCGTATAAGTTTTAGACAAATGAAAATATTTTAAAATGTGTCTTCAGGTAAATTAAAATAGTCACTCATATCACGCAGTTGCCTTTGTTTAATTCGAACTGATCTCCTAAAAAACATTTGTATATTTTCACTTATATTAATTTTTTACTTATTAACCTCTTGCTGTTCAATGTGTTCTTGTAATAATTGGTTTAAAATAAACAGACTTGCCATGATTAATTCTAAAAATGGATTATTTGTGGCTATTTGACGTTTACAGGTTAGAATTACAATTGGTGAAAAAGTTAACAGCATGTATTTGGCTGGAGTTGAAATTCCAAATGTAACCTACTGAATTAACCACATCGCGGTTAAAATTTTAACGTCATAGAGTTACAAACAGTGGCGGATCTACATACGGATTAATAGGGCTTAAGCCCTGGGTCCCAGATCCGCAAGGGCCCCCAACCTCTCGGACATATACCTATTATATTCTATACCAAGCACAGCTTATAAGAGAAAAGATAAAAAACAAAACAAAAATATTACTTTAAAAAACAATACAAAAAAATTTAAAACACAAATTTACTAATATTTGTTAAAAATCAACATAAGTGAAGCGCATGTGTAGGGCCCCTTGATATTTTTAAGCCCTGGGCCCCCAAAAAGCTAGATCCGCCACTGGTTACAGAATAACAAAATATTGTAAAGCGTGGTTAAAATTTTTTAACTTCGACCTTGAGGATAATTTTTAACTTTTTAAATACAGAATAGACCCGAATGACTCTCAGTTACATTATTTAACAGTTTGATAATTGCTTAAGTGAGATATTGTGAACAGGCTGTAAACTGTTCAAGGTCAAAGATGTGTTTATCTTTTAGCATGCAACATCTGGTATATTTGTAACTTAACAGTCTATTAAAGTTAACAGTTTATATTCAGAATAACCCTATTAGAGCTATAATCAGTGGTGTTATGTGAATAGTTTAACAAAGAGCTCGCGCGAACTCTTGCGAGCCCCTACCTGCCCTCTACAGTAAACCACTGCCACTATACAAGATTGCATAATCGTGCAACAAAAGGCTTGCGAATTTACAAAAATTTAACATAGAGCTAGCAGCAGCTCATATACTGCTCATCACTGGCTTGAAGCAAAAACAAAAGATACACAATTATTATTACTAAAAATGAAGACGATCTTCAATAACTGTTTCCATAGCTGAAGAATCTCCGAAATTGGTCAGGGTGCACAACTATTTACCTATTCCGAGCTGGTATATCAAAAGATCAAATAGCTATGACGATTACCAACCTTCGAAAGCACTCGGCGTAAAAGATGGAGATAGTTTTTTAGTTATAAGCTTTTGGTAAAATGAAGAAACTACTAACATCTCATGACTTACCAATCGATTTAAAGCTTTGATTAGTGAAATGCTACATCTTTCCAGTAGTGTTGTATGGTGTAGAGAACTGGACTTTACTAAAAATTTAAGTAGGACAATAGATTCCTTCGAAATGTGGATTTATAGAATATTGCGCATTTCGTGGACCAGCAGAACGAAGAAGTACTCGCCAAGATCGGAACAAAACTTCAATTAATGTTCCAAATTAAAAAGAGGAAGTTGGAATATCTGGGCCATGTAATGCGTAATAACCGTAATAAATATCATTTATTACGGTTAATAATGGAAGGAAAAATAAATGGCAAAAAATCAGTAGGTAGACGAAGAAAAACCTGGTTCCGGAACTTAAGTGATTGGTTCGGAATGTGAAGCATAGATCTTTTCAGGACGGTAGCATCAACGATTAAAATTGCTATGTTAGTAGCCAATCTTCAAAGCGAAGATAGCACTTGGAGAAAAATATGGAGATAGTGCCCACCATGGCCTCCTAAATATTATTGAAGTCTTATAATAACCTGCATTGAAAAAAAATATATATATATATTTTTTTATAAATAACTTTTCATATATGAGAAGGTACAAAACAAATCCAGCTTTATCACAGTCACCAAAACTTTGGGTATTCAAAAAAAAAAAACGTTTTTCGATTTAAGTTTTATCACTACAATTATTTTTTTGTTGTAAATCTACTGTTTATGGTAATACGATTTAGATTAAATAAGTCACCCACATCGAAAATTTAATAGTTTGTGGAGATAATTCATTTTTTTGTTTGGAAAAAGTTGGTTTTGCTGAGACTTGTCTGGATAAAGTAGGTTTTGCTGAGATTTGACTGGATACAGTTGGATTTGCACCAAATCGCTTCCAATCTCAATTCTTAAGAACAATATAATAATTGTTATGACTTGTTATTGTCAACTTGTATTTATCTACTTGTGTTTGTAACCTGCGCCAATAGAGAAAATAATGGATGTTTTGAAATGGAAATTGTTGATTTTGCACCAGACTCGCTTGAGGATAAAGTATGGTTCTGTTTTGTCTTGCACAATTCGATGCGACATTATAAAGGGATATCGTTCATTTTGTTCATATTTTTTCTGTTTTCTGAATAGCTTTCAAGGTAAGAAATTGTAATCACGTGATATCTCAATTTTAAAAAAATATGATAAAGTCGGATTTCCATTGTGCCTCCTCATATGTATACATTTTTTATATTAATCGAATAATTAGTGAAACATGTCATGTTTTTATGTAGCGTTCTCCATAGCTAACCAAATATTCATAGATTTAGGTTGAATAAAAAAAAAAACTTTTTTGCGAGTAAATTAATATAATTTGACAGAAAAAGAACTTAAAGCTGCCCCTACTGATATTATAAAGAATACTTAAGGAAAGTAAGTGGGCAGCGACGTATTACTTACAATGTATTTTCACGACGAAGTCAAGAAGAGATAAACAAAACTCAAGCTATTAAATTAACATCAAAATAGGTTGGTGTATCGGAAAAGTTGTTGTTTGAGATCGGAAACAGAAGGTTTTGTGTTTGCGTGTCAGGATGGTGTTATAAATACTTTGGCGTTCAGGGCCCACATATTCCAAATAGCGGAGTCCACACTCTGTAGGTTGTGCCACCACCATTCTGAAACGAATATGCACATTCTGTCTGCTTGTCCATCTCTTGCAGCGTCGAGCTACGTGTCTCGACATAATGCTGCTCTCCGCGTGCTCTACTATCATCTTAGACATGCCTATGGTATTGACCAAATACCGGTTATACCGTACGTCCCTTCTGACATAGAATCGGTGGTGGAAAATTCCAAGTGCCGAATTTACTGGAATTACTCCTTCCCCACTTCGAGGTTACTGACAGCCACTAAGCCGAATATAACCCTCCTGGATATCGAGACCAAACAGATTTTTGTAATCGAATTCTCAAGTCCAGCTGAGAAGAATATCTCTTCTCTCTCAAGAAGGAGGAAAAGAGGTCCAAGTATATGGACCTCTTGTCCGAGCTTAGAAAGCTGTATCCCGGGTATAAAGTTAAGCTTGTAGTCCTGATAGTTGGTGTTTTGCGAGGTATGAAAGCCTCCTATCGAAGGGAAATCGAGTCAATTCCCGTCTGCAGATCTTCTGCCAACTCTTTGATCTGCAGGATGCAGAAAGCAGTGCTGCTCGGGTCACTCCGCATTGTGCGGGCACTGGATCTAGCGTAATTTCCGCTGCTGCATATCGCCAAGGTTTGGGATGCAGTCGTGTGTATTTAGCTCCACTAGTCTCTAGTACGACGCGGCTCAAAAGGTTGCTGAAATTTTAGATTTGTGGACGCTTGTCAAGACCTAACAAACCCCATAATAATAATAATAATAATTATTATTATTATGCATTAAATGTTAACATTTTTACAATCGTCAATCAGTATCATTACATTATAATCTTAGTACAAGGTGCGTAAAAAAAAATGTGACAGAGATGCATACTATAGTTTACACAGTATACTGAGCTTCATCTAAATCACTGAAGTCATTATCTAGGTATTCTGCAGTGGAGTGAAATGCCTTAGATATTAAATATCTCTAAAACCCTTATGAATTTTGAGGGGGGCATAAGTTTGATGTTTGTCGGGAGAACATTATTGAAAATTTTATAGACAGGTAATTTAGGCTGTACCTTGATTTCTCTAACCTCGTAAAGTCAGGGCGTATTTCGTTCTTATTTCTCGTGTCGTGTCTATGAACAGAGCTTTGTAGAGAGAACTTGCCCTGGTTTTCATGTACGTACATGAGGCATTTAAGGATGTAAAGTGATGGGAATGTTAATATACCCAATTCAATAAATTTGTATTCACAGTCGGATCTGTATTTAACATTCCCTAGGATTCGAATAGCTCTACGCGTATACCGTCAAACTCTGAGTACGTATACCGTCAAAATGTCAAACTTTACAATAGAACCGTCAGTTGCCAGATGCCAGCACTAGTTTAGCGCAATCCCGAAATATAAGAGACAACCCTCATATCACAAAAAGCAACATAATCTACATAATTTTTAAAAATTAATATTTTTTAACGTGCATAATTTACCTTGTTTATTTCAATACTCTGTTAACTACTTCCTTTTTATATAAAAAAAAAAAAAAATCACTGGCTAACCCAGTTACTACGCCCATGCCCTAGTTGTAACTTAATGTTCCCGCTATAATGTATTTGTCCTGTGTAAATCGTATTCGGTTCGCAGCGCTATCTACTCACATCTTATTTGACACAGAGTATAGTAGTTTATTAATTTGACACGGCAGAAGTAAGTAGTGCGAATTAATTCAAATTGATTATTTTATATGTTTAGAATAAACAAGAAGGAAAATACACGGAGTCATTAACTTGTAAATTTTTAACATAAATTAACGTTGGAATTAAATATTCAATTCTATTTAGATATTTTCCTTAGAGTTTTCTTTGTTTTCCAATATCGGATTTACCGTATATAAGCTTGAGAAATATTTGTATTCATTTGTCCTTGTACTGTTTTGGATCCACAAGTACTGTTTGTAATGCAACGAACATCGATTTCGCATTTACATAGATTGTTTGAATGGAAAAACATTACTGGAAAATAATTTTCAATATTTATTTAACGATATAACATAAAACTTTATAAAAGATTGCTTGTTCTGTATAGATGACCCTTGTTACCTCGGTAATATTTATATATTCATGCCTGGAAAGTGACTGGTATTTTATATTTAAGGCATAAAAGCATTGATCGCCTTTTTGAACATCTATATAACATCCATCGTAACAGCTCATCGTAGATATATGATGGAAGGCTTTATTTAGAGCAGGGGTTCTTAACCTATGGGACGCGACCCAAGATTGGGTCTCGAAGAATATTCTGTGGGTCGCGGAGATAAATATGAAATTATGGAGATAATATATTCATTTTTAAATTTAATAACCTTTCAAAATTTATGCAAAGTCAAGGTTTACATTAATAATATTAACTTAGTATTAATTTTATTTTAATGAAAACTACGCTCTCTGTTCGAAAATATGATATACATTTGATTTTTTTCTTGTCCGAAAATATCATATATATTTATAATTTTAATTAATCCGAACGATAATATTTATGAAATAGTTACAAATATCTAGTAAAACAAAGAATGATAAAAAGTGTTAGTTTAACAAGGACGTGGTTGTCTCCACAGCTTATATCGAACATGATAATGTTGATTGTAATCGTCCCTTACGATAGGGTGACCATTTTCTTAAGAAGGCAATGCGGAACGGAGCAAAAAAAAAATCTCCCAAATCCAAGCGAAGAGCAAAACAAAAAAGGTCCTCACCTCCCAAAATCGAAGTGAAGAGCAAAAAAAAGGTCCTCTAATGCGGGACTTTTGCGGGACGCATCCTAATGCGTGACACCCAATCAAAATGCGGGAGAAATGGAAAATGAGAAATGGAAAAAACCTTACCATGAAGTTTTGCCTTATTACTGTGCGGAATCTTATACGAATTCCCTTCTTTTGCTAACATTGTTGCTTCTAGACAAGTTTGCAATGTTAAAAACACATTATCAAGGGTTTGTATGTTTAATGCATTAAATGGATTTTGTACGCATTCAATCAATCCGTCGATTGTATTCGGTGAAGCTGTATGTTGTAAGGATTGAATAGAATTGGAAAAGCCAGGATCCAATACATTAAAATCTAGACTATTTGGCGGTTGTGATTTAAGTCGATTTGGTACTTCTTCCTTGCAATTCAACATAATTTTGATAAAAATTTGCTATTTTGTTTAAACAGCGGGTCACTTTCATTTGTCTAAAATACGCGTTTTTTTTTCTGTGAATTACTTTTGACATATGCAAAACTATTCCGTACTATTTGCGTGCCATTTGTTTATTAGTTGCCTAGCAACCTCTTATTTAGAAATAAAAACAAACAAAAATCAAATTATATTACTTTTGTTAATCCCACATTTTTAAAATAATGTATACCATATTGGAACGGATGGAATGGAATATTATATAATTCAATTTATATTACTCAAATTTATCATTTTTTTTTTTTTTAATTAAATTTTATACATTATCCTGGGTACTTGTAAAATCCATATTATCCAATTTTTTTTTTTTTTTTTTTTTTTTGTGTTTTCCTTTTTTGGGTCGCGACATAAACGAAGTTAACTAATTTGAAAAGAGAATAAGTTAGATTCGAAGTTAAAATAACTGTGATACTGGTGCATAGGCTGGTTTATAGCTATGGATATAGCATTGTTAAGTTAGTTAAAATTTTTGGCGCACAACAACGATGGCTATTTGTGCCAATATAGCATTGTTGAGGTGAAGCATGCACAGAAGGAAACATTTTTCGAAAAACTAATCTGTTCTAAAGTTCCTGCTCAAAACATATTTCAGTTCCTTTAAATGTACGAGGGATGTTTCCAAAGTTCTGGAAATTTAGCTATAATTTTTATTATTTTGTTAATTTTCGTCAATATTACAATGTAGTTTTTCAACATAATCACCATTTAACTGAATACATTTATCCCAACGATAAACTAATTTTTTTAAGCCGTCCTCAAAGATCAGACTTATTGAGTTTCTGTTCTGGTCCCAACAGCCTTGGCACCCAGCGCGGCGAAACCTTGCTAACGCCCAAACAATCATGCAAGATGTCATCAACTTGTCGTGTTCCTATCCCTAGGCGCACACTAATTTGACGAATAGTCATTCGCCTGTCTTCTTTCAGTAGGTCTTCGACGGCAGTAATGTTTCTTTCATTTACCGACGTGCTTGGGCGCCCACTGCGTGGATCGTCTTCTAGTGATGTTCTACCGGTTTTAAAACGATCGATTCACCGATAAACAGTAATTTTGGATTCTGTAGAATCACCAAATACTCCTTGCGACGCTGAATAATTTCTGGTGTTTTCACACCTTCTTTCCACAAAAAGAAAATTATTGCTCTTTGAGATTTTGCTGCGTCTTCCAAGGTTACAAAAACAGTGCTATGAAAACGCGTCTATATCAGTCGAACACCTAAATCAGACTGAACAATATTGCACTAGATAGTTGCATAAACATGTCAAGACTTGTCTGGCACCAATAACATTGCCTATAAGTTCTGCGTAATTTAATTAAAGCACAATTTCCAGAATTTAGTAAACATCCCTCGTACATTATTCAGATTTTTTTCAGATTTTTAGATCGACCTTTCTTGTAAATACGGCGGGGAAACAAAAGTTTGTTTGATATACTGAGTGTCCCAAATAACTTGGGTATAAACATGGGTATACGAGGTCTGTAAAATTAGATCCGCAAGTTGCCGCATTAAAAGACAATTTTAACGATGTCTTTATTCTCCTAAAGAAATACGTAGGTTACTAGATATGAACGAATATGTAAATTTTCGGGTTTTTAATTTTTGCTCATAACTTCCAAATTTAAAACATTAAGTGATTTCGGTGTGGACTTTCTTTACGCACTATTTCATGGTGAGTTTACAGAGGTTCTGAAATCTTTTCTATCACGTTCCGTTTTCAAGTTATTGGGGTCAGTTTTAATTTTCCATATGGAGCTTATAGTAGGTTATGATAATTTTGAAAAGATTTTTTAATAGTCCTATTTTATTTTCGTAAATAATATGAAAAATTAAGAAAAACATTTTTTTGTCAAAAATAAAAATTAAAGTTGAGCTTATTGTATAATAGTATTTTACTAGTCTAGAACAGCGGTTTACAAACTTTGTTCACTAACGCCGCCTTCATAAAAAATCCCATCTCTGGCGACCCCCTATTTAGGAAATTTATAAATAATTTGTAAATAATGTCTTTACTGAAATAATAATCACAAAAGTAGTATAAATATGTAATGTAAATAATTTCTCTATTTCCTAAATATTTATTCTCACAACATAAATCACGAAAATTGTACAAAAATAAATTATATTAATATTAAACGTAATACAAAATACAATAAAAATGAATCAATTTTAATGTGAAGTATGGGCTTGTTTCTTCGCACATAATTCGTTAAAACGCGGTTCATATGAAGAAAGGGCTACTCTTATTTCGTCTTCCACTATTAATCGTGCTCAATATTTTGTTTTAATAACAGTTAATGTGGAAAATCCTGTTTCGCACATATATGAGGTGACAAAAGGTACAAGAATGTTTATAGCTTTTGATGATAAGGCGGGATATTCCTTGTTCACTTTCAACCAGAATTTCTCCGGATTATTCGGACTGAATTGATCTTTTAGCGAGCTATCACAAGAAAGTTCTATTAATTTTTCCTGTTCATTAGTTGTTAGTTCAAAATTATCATTTTATTCGACAATAAACGATCGAAAAAAAATGACATATTTGCAATTAACCCGCGACCCCTTGGTGAATCTTGCACGTCCCCAAGCGGGCGCGCCCCCCACTTTGGAAACCGCTGGTCTAGAAGAAAACAATATGTTATGAAAATAAATATTTTAATTTAGAACAATAACGAAAATTAAAAAAAAAAATTACAGCTTGTGTTGAAATAATTCTTCATTTTTATCAATGCGTTTTTGTGCGTTATCAGTGCAGTTGCGTCACTGGAAACGTCACATGTTTTTGTGACGCCATGTTTAGTACGTCTACATAGCATCCATTTAACGAATGTAATATTCGTACGTTGTCGCTTGTATCGTAATTAAATGAAAATATAAGAATAAGAACAGAATAGAAACAAATAAATTATTCTAATAGGCTAAGTAGTCCGAAAAAGGGCTGATGTGATGCAAAAATATGATCAAAGAAAAGAAAATATAAATACGTTGAATTTAACCTAAAAAGCTATGCACTACACACAATATCCAATGGAAATCTATAAGATATCTATAAGAAAATATATAACTAAACACAAAACTGCTAAATAAACAACAAACTAAATAAAAATGGTTTTTAGAAATTACTATAAGTTAGATATGTGAACACAAATATCAAAACATATCAGAGGGTATTATAAAATATCAAATGTAAGCATCGTTTTATTTAGTGATACCAATACAAATGTCCTTATATTAAATAAACAGTTTTAAAATATGTAAATCTTCAAAATGACTTTCGAACACAAACTAAATATGACTTGAAAAGGTATGTTTTAGTAAAATAAAGAAGTGGAGAGCAATATGGGTCTAAAATTCACATGCAAAAAAAAAACGATTCAGTTATATTTTCGCCACTAAGTTTGTCATTGAAGTTATGACGCAAAATGACCAAATGACCCTTATTTTGATAGTCAAAAAATGTTTTTCTTTATTTTTCATATTATTTAGGAAAATAAAATGGTACTTATTCATAAAATTGAACAGCAAAAAAAAAAAAAAAAACTATTCAAAATTATCATAACGTAATAAGCTCCATATGAAAAATTAAAATTAACCCCGAAAACTAGAAAACGGTACGCGATTAATTTGAAAACCAAATTTGTAAATTCACCATGAAAAAGTGCACACCAAAATCACTTAATATTTTAATTTTGGAAGTTATGAGCTAAAATTAAAAATCGAAAAATTTACATTTTCGTTCATATCTAGTAACCTATGCTTTTTTTTAATGCGGCAACTTTGGTCTAATTTAACGGACTTCGTACCTCTTACCATTCTCGAGATTCCCGACTTTCCGATGACCAAAAAAATTCGACTTTTCAAAAATAAAAATGTGTTGACTTATCTGCACATTAAGAGATTTCATTGGAAACCCCATTCAAAATTTTAATAAAATACTTATATTTTCATTAAATACATATTTGTTTATATTTTTTCCGTGATGTAATTGACCTTCGTAGTTTTCCAAATGCAAGTTAATGAGTTGCACAAGCATACCAAATTGCAATTTTCTTAATCCAGCCGTTTGGCCACAATTTCAACTGTACAGACGCACAATTAGACAGATAGACGCTATAAGGATGTTTTGTACGATTGTTTGACGTTCTATATCCCTGTTATATTGGGGGAGAGGATTTTATTCCATTTAAAGAGTCTTATCATCTTTTAATTGATGAGTTTTAATTTTATGGTTAAAATTGAGTTTAAGAATTACATTTTAAAGCTACAATGTGATTTTTATGACTCTGAAATAGATATAATTTAATTTTAGATTGTTTCTGCAAACCTAACTTCTTTCACATAGTTTATTTCCGCAACCATGCTTGAATATAGCCAACACGTTGCACCCTAATAGTAATCGCTTCATATCTCGAATCGCGTGTTGGTTGACCAGAAGACATACCCAACACCCAGCCACGGATACTGATGTGTGACCAGCGAAATTTGGCGTGCAGGAAAGGGGAGTGAAAACATCATTAATCTTCTGTATGATTGGAATCCATGGGGGTGCTTGAAAATTCGTGTTACATCCTGTCATTTCTTATAACATATCCTAGAACGATTTGTACCCAACCAATTACGACGCATCACACTATGAAAATTCAAGATAACATAATTTATCAAAGTATTTTTCAATTATTATAAGATATATTTTATTAATTTTAACTATGTGAACGTAGGTGCCGTTGTCATCATTTTATCAAGTTATAATACTTGGTAATATTAGCTTAGTTCGTGGATAAAGTTTTTAGCAAAGTACCAACTGTTGCAGAATAAATTCAAGAACAGTTTTACTCAGCATGTCCAATAGACCATATTAGTAACTATATCATAAAATGGGAATCAGTGCTGCCGCCTCGCGGTTGGTATCCTTTTATTTGAATTTAGCAAGTTGTTTTTTATTTAAATTGTATTTTGGAAGTATAAATTGAGTTTTCAAAGTAAGAAAATGCTTCACAACATTAAAATTAACTAAAAGTCAATATTTATAAATTAAAATTCTTATTTTATACATTATTATTTTATAATGTCATTATATTTGCAGAACAATATTATTTTGCAGGGAAAAATTTACGTTAAAAATAGTTATTATGGCGAGTAACATAGCAATAATTGTTTGTGTCAAACCTAAATGGTTTGAAGAACAATATGTTGTTATTATTTTATCCATTAAAGTTTTTCATTTACGTCTGTTAAAAAACGAAAAAATTTGCAATCAAGAATGTGGATGTAATGGTTACAATTTGGAGCAAAACAATACACCATTATGCATTCTAAAACCAGTTATTAATGATTACAAAATTTTAATTAAATAAATATTAAAGATATTTCGATTTTCATATTATTAAATTTGAACAAAAATAAAAATGAAAAAAAAATAAATAAAATTGTGTCCTCAGCCCGGGAGCGAACCCTAGTTTGCTGGGTAGCAAGCGAGCAAGCTAACCATTAGACCAGGATACACCTAATAAAAAAACACAAAAAATGTGTTATTTTCCGAAAACATAATCTAATCAAAAATTCCTGTTGTATTATTCCGGTTCACAACAATGTACATTACTTAGAATTTTTTCAGATTTTTAGTTTAAACCATCTGGTCTACAGGGTGTGGGACAAAAAGTTTTTTGCACAACTTTAGCAAAAATTGCATCAAAATAATTTATTTTTTTCGATGAGCACATATTTGTTTATATTTTTAGGGGGATATGTTTTTTAGATGTTTCAGTATTTTTCTTAACTGCGGGTCAAAGAGTTGTATAAGCATGCCAAATTTAATCTCTCAAGGTCAAGCCGTTTGGCTACAATTTTTCCGAACAGACAGACAGACAGACGACAAATGACGGTATAAGGGTTTTTTGGTCATACCTACAAAACTCTAAAAAAGGCTAGTGGGAGGAGTGGCATTCACTTTTCTTCGCAATTTTATTACTTTCTTATTATGTACCTTGTCATTCCCATTCGAATGCGTCTGTTTTTATATTTAATCATAATTTCTATTATAAAAATATTTCAAATATTTTACTACGATTATTTACGAATTATATATTTATTATTGTATATTAATTTTTTATTTTACTTTTAAGAAATATGTCTTCCTTATGCAAGCTATCGGTAGCTAGTGATCGGATGTTTAGCGTTCTTTGACGTTCTTTGACGTTTTTAGACGTAAACTTTAGTAAAAAAAAAAAATCAATGCCTAACTTGCTCTAAAATTCTTTTACGATAACTATGAAATGACGTAGTAGTTGATGAATTTGTTGTGTTGCCGGTTATTTGTTTACAAGTGTCAAAAAAGTTAGGTTATATTCAATTATTTTAAAAAAGGGTTTGAAAATCTATATTTCGTAGAGAGCCTAGGGGCTTATGTGAATTAAAATATAGAGAGAAAATTTGTTATTTCTAGTTTTTGATTGTTTTAATTACCATTGTTCGAATTTGTATTCCTCGAATAATGAATATTCGAACATTATTGCCAGAATTAATTACAAGATATATAACACTATATAATACTTTAATTTAATTACTATATCGTATGTTCTTTTTCGACTTGCAATATAGAACTTTCCCATGTTGAATTTTCCATTGCATATTCTAACTCTACTATGAGTTTTATACAAAAACTACATTAATATAAATTGTTCAGTATTTTACTCCCAACACATTGAGCCTAATTTTCAATAAAAAAATCCCAATTTGATTGAAAAATGCACACAATATTCTTTCTATATATATTTGAAAATAACAGTTGCCATGCACAATTGAAAATCAAACATCAAACAAGGTTTTGTTTCAGGTTAAATATCAATTTACAAAATACTATTATATACATCTAAATTAAATTTTCAAATTTCTATTATTAGCTAAACAAAAACCTAATTTATTGTAGAAATTTCTGTCTAAATTTGCAATAGTCCGCGGATGAATATGAATACAAATATTAATTATTTTTTACTTTGAATCGTTATTGAAATTATACGATTTGTTTTTTATGAAAACCACAAGAAAAAATCACAAGGATTTAAAACTGGTGACCTTGGAGGCCAAAGTATTTCACCTCCTCTTCGAATCCACTTAATTGTAAATGTAAAACTAAAATGTTCTTTTACTTCGGTACCATAATGCGCATAGACAACCGTCATGTTGAAACCAAATTTCATCTTCACTTACAATTCAACCAGTGGCGCACCCAGGAGGGCTGCCCTCCCCAAAAGAGAGATGAGGACTTTTTTTAGGTCATCATTTGTATTTCAGAGGTGAGGACCTTCTTGTTTTTAGGTCATCACTTGTATTTTATAAGTGAGAGCATTATTCAATTCATAATTTGAATCATTTTGTCTTTCGTCAAATCATAGTTATTGTGAATGAACTTTAACACCATTATAAATAGCATAATTTCCTTATGGCGCCGAAGTATGGAAAATAAATAACTGATAAAAAAAAATAAAAAAATGGGGAAGGCTCACTTCTGATTGAACTACCAGGTTCAAGAGAAGGACCACGACTTATAAATCGGAGAGTTGAAGTCGTGGATCTAGTCTATATATCTAGATTGAAGTATGGTGTTCGAGAAACCGTGAGACCAAAACGATACCATGCACAGTCGCTTTACGCTCACGGTTATCCAAATTAACCCTGATATTGTCAAATGTTTACCTGGTTCACAAGAAAACAATTTTTATAATGTTCAATTCAAACTACTGCGAAATGCTCTTTGTATGCTTGAGTAGATCTCGTTGAGAGCTTTAAACTGATACTATGCAGAGTCGTTTTGCCCTCATGTTTGCTAAGATAGATTGAGTCAAACGCAGTGTTACACCCAGAAATATTGCATCATTTCCCCACCCGCAGGATGCGAAAGGAGTATCGCACGCACGAACTATTAGGCAGTACACGAGTTGGACTCCATGCTGTTTACGAATATCCTTACACGATTACTGTGCAACACGTAGTTTGAATGATATAACGATTTCAAATGAGACCTATTTTTATCTCAGGCTGTCGACCGGGAGTCGTTCCATACTATCCGCAGAATTAAACGTAGTCCTTCCAAAAGACTACTAGCCACTGAGATTGATTTAAAAAGACGATCATCCGTGTCAACACTGGGTAAAATTCGAAATAAAATGATCACAGGATCTAAGAAAAGCAACTTATCTGTTATGGTGTGGTATCTAAATATTCAGAAATTTGCAGCTATTTGGGATCTCTGATTTAAAATAATAAATACGCAGTATTTATAAAATATTTCCTCATTTCAATGGTATTTAGTAATTTAAAATAAACATCGTTTTCATGCCCTATATACTAACAATTAAATTGTTTCATACCACAAATAGTATATAAATTCCTAATTAATTAATTAAGCATATTTTCCAATGCATGTTTTATTTGTACTACTATATGTACTAGTGTTAAACAAAAAATGTAAATATATTATTTAATTTCAGTTATGTCTTTATTAAAAAGGGTTGTGGCCAAACTATGGCTACTGATTCATGTTTTAGATCAAGGATGGCCAACCGTCTTGTGCTCGCGTGCCAAATATTATTATTATTATTGCTATAAGGCCAAGTTGCATAAAGCGTTAAGTCTGACAATGTAGTTAACTATGCATTAAGACATCAATTGTTGCTAAAAGACTTGCAGACCATCAAGAGGGTGTGAAATGATATTTAACAGTTGGGCCGCTCAGGGCATTCATTAGGGTAGTTGACTCTAAAGGGTGAAGATGTTAAGTCGTGTTTTAAGTAAGAGTTGAGCTTAAACCGTTGTAAAGTTAAGCGTGTTTTAAGTAGAGTGAGATTTTGTTAATATTAACCTCAGGGAAGAAACCGCCATCACACGCCTTCGTATAAGTCACTGTAGGTGGACCCATGGACACCTTCTTCGAGGTGAAGTGAAGTCAGTTGCTTTACGTGACGACAGAGTACACAGGCTGATACTCTTCCTGAGAGAATCAAACTTATTGTTCTATTTGTGAAGTCTTGCACCTATTTTAATTTGTTCTATTCAGAGAATGTGATATTCGATAGTAATTGGTACCTTAACAGCCCCTTACCATCACCCTGAGTCTGTTAAATTTTTCGAACAGACTTTTTTTTATCTTATTTATTTGTGTTTGTCTGTGCAAGATTACTTTTATTTAGTAAGTGTATTTTTATTGATTTTATTTATTTATTGTTTGATTTATTGATTTTAATATGTAGTGTAGTCATTTAGATGGGCTGCGTTAGGCGCAAATAGCCTTTGTTGCTGTGCGCCAAAAAATTTAACTAACTAACTAACCAGATTTTGTTAATCATGGGTTAGGGACATTTAGAGTGTTCGGTCGAGACGAGTTATAGAAACAAGTAATTCCGTATGAACGTTAGTGTATTGTCCAGCTAAAGAATAGAGAGACAATATTTAGAAACATGTAGTGGTTAAATTAGTGTTTGGTGTAAAGTGTGTCTAGGTGTGCGAATGTGTGTCTCTCTGGATTTAGTCATCGTATAATTGTAAGTCTATGTAAATCATGTAAATACTAAACCGTAATCGTAATTAAAGTAGGTTAGTTAAAATGAGAACTTTAATTGAACAACCCTTAAACCCTTCCAAGAATCATAGCAACCAGCTAGTGGACAAATAGGGGGGGGTCCAGACTTGATCCGCTCGCGAGTCTGGATACTCATAATGTGAGGGAGACCTAAAGTAAGTACAAATGAAGTAAATAAATCAGCCAACCGTAACATTTTATATTTATATATCGTACGTTCCCCACATCTTTTGTCTATAATGGGATCAAAAATATGCATTATATTAATAATCCCCATTCACATCCAATTATTTCGTTTATTAACAAATATTTCTGGGGTTACAAAATGTACCCCTTACGGAACAGGAGAGTTCCGGTCCGGAAATGATAATGTGCTGTCGGATATGACATTTGTGTATATGTCCAAGATATTCTAGCTTCCTTTTTTCAAGAATGACAACATTCCGCTGATGATGACTTCAACGTTCTATGACAAAAAATATACACACGTTGATCCATATTTCAAAACACTGGATTTTCAATTCGGTATCTTTCACGTCCAAATAGTGTTGAATCTAAGGGGGTACTTGGAAAGGATTCATCCGGCGGCAAAAATTTAATAAACCATCCTCCGGGAGAATTTTTTAGCTATAATTTACTCCACCCCATGTTATGCAGTTTTACCGGGCTCATGTAATTCCCAGGGTACATGCAATCCCCCCTACCCGAAAAACATGTTACCCAATATGACTGCTATTCTCATCATTTGTTTTCCATTTGAATTGCTAATATTTCACAATATGATTATATTTAAATCCATTTGATCTCCAATAAATTGAAATTTTTCTCTTATTATTGTCGAATTCTATGAACCTCAGAAATCAAATACAAAATCATTTCAATTTAAGGTAAGAGATGATTTAGCCCCTGAATCATCTCCTTAAATACGCCACTGATGTAACTGGGTTTAGGTTTCATAAAATAAAATAGAATTGAATACAAAGTGACAATGCCATGTTAACCAAAAAATAAAAAGAGATATAAAACTAATCTAAATCCTCAAAATGAAACATAAAAAATTATATCGGTATATTTATCCATGTTGTTTTGTTGTAAATAGAATAAAATGAAGTCATGAAAATAAAAAATTTATATTTATATTAATGTTAAATGAAATTTGACCAAACTCGTAAAAATATTCGTAAATTATCTGTCACATTTTTCATTTTTACAACCTAATTTGCTTTTTATGCTATAATAAAAACAAAAATAAACCTAACATGCTACACTACCGAATATTTATAATTTTGTTGAGGAATTTAATTTTGTTACAAGAAAGTTAGCTAGATTTCGACAGGAGCGTAGCTTAGAGGGTAAATCTGAAAATTGTTCGTTGAACAGCTATGAAAATATGGTTTTACTACTACTTTTATGTCTTTTATGTTTGTCGTTAATGTTAAGACATTAGGCCAACCAGTGGGCACATAAAAGTTATTAAAGAGATATCTGTACGTAAGATTTTTTCAAATAGTTCTAGTGCGACAAACAAACGAAGCTAAAACTATTCTTGGTATTAAAGGACTATTGGCGAACTGAAAAAAGTGCGCTTAAAATAGAAAATTTGTCAACTATTGTAAAACTAAATTTAAATTACAATTGTAAAGATTTTTGTAAAGTATTGAAAGTAAATGAAGAATTGACAAAAAACTTTGTTAATATCTTGACTTCGGTTTACTTGACTTACATCCGACTGCATTTACAACTCTTTCTTGACTGACGTCCAGGCGCTTTCCTCGTACCTCCGACAACGTTCGATTTCGACTACATCAGTCATAAGGGGCGTACTTTCTTTAGGCTAGTGATTCTCAATAAGGCCTATTTGTGAGGAATAGAACATTTGTGGGGGGCGCTGGACGGCACAATGGCTGGTAGTGAAGTGTAGATGACTAGGGCTGCTAGGCTAGTCAACAGTGACAAATAGTACAATTCGAAAAGGACATAGCATATACGTGAGATTTATATTTCATGTTAAATGAAATAAATTTGTAGCTACAAAGAAATGAATTGAATCTGATTGAAATGGAGGCTGCTATTGTCTGCATTTGTGACAAAGCTTATTCTGTTCAAACGCATCTTAGGACATAAAGAATTTTACCAGTTTCCAAGTATTTCTCCACTCAAGGAAAAGACAGAAATGCATAATGATTATATTGTGTGCACAAGGGCTTGTCCGAACGATTTGAAGATAATCTCGGCATGGAGATTCCAGACTGGGTTTTAGACCCATTTCAAGTGTTGAGGAAACAGAAATTCAATTACCTAAGAAGAATTCATTGAATTGAAAACCAACGGAGAGTTGAAACTCTATTTTATGAACCGGTACCATCATTTATAGTTATAGCACCAAATTACAAATATTATATTATGGGTCAGTGAAAAATTTCCTAATTAGTTTTCCATCGTCATATTTACTTTGAAGTGGATTTAGCCGTTGGACGAAAAATATATATTGAATATAAATGGTCGAAAATTGGAGTGCGATTTAAGGATGCAGCTTACTAATTTGGGGTTGAAATACAATTGATTTGTAAATATGTATTGTTACGATATATGGTCCTATAAAGTTACACGCCAGGGGGGGGGGGGAGCTCTTTAAACTTGTGCATCTTTATACTAACTGGCAGTGGCTGTAGATTCTTCCAGAAAGAACCGGTAGTAATTATATAAGTTACACACGGATAGTGTCAGTGAATAAGTCAGTCTAGAGCAGTGTTTCCCAAACATATTCGGACTGACACCCCCATTTAGACCACATAAGCACCCCTTCACCCTAAAAGTTTGTCAAAAATATTATTATATATAGAAAATTATATATAGAAATTTATGCGGATTATTATTATTGCTTTATCACAGATGCCCGAGTATTACTAGGGATGCGGAATGGATGCAACAGAGGTGGAAAGGAGAAGAAAGGAAGGGATAAGCGTGATTGAGGAGGTGTGGAGGAGGGATAAGGAAGTGGGGGAGCAAGAAAGGACAGTCGAATACACAAATTAAGGAGAGCAGGGAGATATAAGGAGGTCAGAACTACAGGGTAACAACCTACTTGAAGGGAGAAAGAGGAAGGTCAGGAGGGAGGGTTAGGAAGATTGCGAGGCTAAGGTGCGGGAATGAAGAGAGAGGAAATAGATATTGGAGGAAACAGGAGGATAAGATGTTCAGGGTGTGCGGGGACGAGGAAGAAGATATAGAGCATCTCGCGAAGAGGTGTAGGGAGATGACAGTGTGGTCGGGGAACACATTAGACCTGTTGCACGCAGATGGAAGGGGGAGAGGTGAACAAGGGAATTAGAGGCAAGAAGAATTGAGATTTGGGGTAAACAGAAAGGGGTAAAGGAAGAAAGGAAGTGGCCCGGTGGGATGCAGAAGGGGGGAAAAGGAAGGAAGGAAGAGGGCTGAGGTTACCTGGAAATGGGGAGGAAGGAAGGTATATAGGAGGAGAGGTGAAGAAATGGTTGGAAGGGAAGAGAATGGAATAAAATAAATAGTAATGTAAAGTAATGTAATGTAATGTAATGTAATGTAATGTAATGTAATGTAATGTAATGTAATGTAATGTAATGTAATGTATGTTTAACAGGACGTTGCGATTTGGGATGTTGATATGAGATATATATTTTGTAATTGTAGTAAATACCCTAAACACCGAAAGGTCGAGGGGAAATAAAGGATTATATATATTAATGCTTCATCACAGATGCGGATCTGCGTAGCTTAAGAATCTCTTTTTGAATCTATCTAACTTACTTCTGCTGACTGAATGATTTTAAATTATCTGCTGCTTCTTGTAAGTGTCTGAAAATGGTCCTTGCTTTTTCTGTGCGGATGTATTATTATAGGCATGTTGCGTTGCGCTTCGTCCACACTATAAAGGTTAGTAAGAGCTCCAAGAAAAAGGATCTCTATAATAAATCAGCGTTAAACGAGGTAGCACTTAGCTAGGTTTACTGTATATCCCATTTTGATGTAATATGCAAAATGTTTTTTTATACTTTTACGGTCCGCTTAAGTTTTTGCGATTTTTTTGTAGGTTCTCCAATGAAAAAAGACAATAATAATAATAATATCGCTGGTCTAGAGCCTACACTAAAGTCCGGTTTCTGAAAGTTTAGTTAACTATAACCAAAAGGTCAGAAAATGGTTGCTATGGATACTTATGGGATTCTGATATTGTAACCGAGTTTAACCAAATGGTTAAACTCAGATAAGCTCTCCAAAACCGGACCTAAGATTGCACATGAGATTGGCTCTGGTAAAAGTGTAGTAACTAGTAAATTTGATTAATTAAATGTTGTAAGAAATAATAAATGTATTGTCCAATATTTAATAAATATACAAAATCACAATATATATAAATTCATTTTATATTTTAATTGCTAATACGCAACAGTAAAGTGGTACGCCACTGAATTTCGGTACATTTTGAAGTTTTCAGAAAGTAACACAGGCTTACCTGACGTAAAGAGATTGATGAAATGCTGTTGGGTTGTCTTGCTGGGAAAACTTGGGTAGAGAACCTTGCAATAGGGCCAATCTGACAGCAAGTAATAGTCCCAGCTGAAATATAGGATTTCTTAGTTATTTATTTATAATCTTATTATAAAGGTTTATGTGAGAGAAAACAAATTCAACACAGCGTTAACACGTTAATTATAAAGGAAAATGGATGATTTCAGAAGAGAAAAAAATTTGGAAATTTCAGAAAATTGCTTTTCTTAAACTTCTCAAAAAGTGACTAATTTATCAAGGAAATTTTTAAGCAAAAAATAGCTATTAGAAAAATTGCTGCGTAGTAGGTACACATTTTAGGATTCCGTAGGTATTTAATAAAAGGTGGCCAAAGTGAGGAAGACTAACAGAATATTGCATGTCTGGTACAATATGTTTTGTGCATATTTATTGCTGTAATCGGGTCAAAATCAAGAATTTTTGAAAATTATTTTTCGCCTGTTAATCAAAACATTAAGTGCTTTCATTTAATGCCCAACATCATAAGTTCATCAAAATTTAGTTTTCTCAAATACAATAAGATATTTTTTAATAAAAAATATGTTTGTACCACATTGGTTCACGTCAAGGTCCATAACTTTTTTTTCAGTATTTAAAACAAGGATAAGTGACTGAATATGTAGGTTTTCTTCCATTTCGATATCTACAGAAAACCTACATATTGAGACACTATCATTTACGTTTAATCTAATCACCTCCTAAATATAAAAATATCCACCTTCTACAATTTTCTAGTCTTTTATCTGTACATCTATCACTTGGAAATTTTTCCAAAGAATTAAAAACTATAAATGTAATTGCTCAAAATAATGGGTACAATCCCAAAATAGTAAACAATATATTATAAAAATAAGTCTCCTAGTATTTATAAAAGAATAAATTATTTAAATAACAACAGATTTAAAATTGTCAACATATTCAAGTAACCAAAGTTTTGAAGATCACTAGTTCGGAAATACATTTAAAAACGGGAGTTCCACAAGGAACAGTGCTTGGACCCTTATTCTTCATTTTATATGTTAATAATTTATTTCAACTTCATATAAATTCTCAAATTATTTCATACGCAGATGACACCGCGCTCTTCATTGAAGGTGATTCATGGGAGCAAGTTAAAGATTTGGCCACTAAAGATCTATTAATTATTAAGCAATGGTTGGATTTCAACAAACTATCTTTAAATATTAAAAAATCACACTTTTTAACTTTCTCATGTAATATTACCACTCAACCTAATTTTGATTCTATAATTATTCATAATAATAAGCAGTGTGAACAAACTACAAATTGTACATGTGAAAAAATAACAAAAAAAGATCATACAAATTATCTAGGTTTAATTGTAGACAACTTTCTTAGATGGAACCATCACATTGAAAAAATTTGTAGAAGCCTCAGAAAATCAATCTTCATTTTGAAGAAATTAAGATATATTCTACCCTTTCCTAAATTAAAAATATTTTATTTCTCTTTTGTTCAATCTATTTTACAATATGGCATCTTATGCTGGGGAGGGACTACTAATAATTACATAAATAACATTCATATTTTACATAAACATATATTAAAAACAATGTGCTTTAAACCTAGTATGTATTCTTCAAATTTAATTTATAAGGAAACCCAACTGTTTAGTATCACTCAGCTATATATTTTGGCAATCATTACAAAAATTTATAAAAATCCAAACATAATTGAATACTCCAAACATAACTATGCTACAAGATTAAAAATAAATAATTTTTCAATTCCGTATAAACATAATAAGACAAAATCAGAATGCTACTACCTTTTCTACATTAGCGTCATTCACAATAATTTTAATAGTTACTTAAAGACAAATAATATTGAATTAAATGTTCTCAATAAAAAAAGCATATTTAAAAAATGGACATCCTCACTTAATGCAAATGAAATTAAAGAAATATTTCAAAAATAACTTTATGTATTTCTACCTCTCTAATTCACATACTTGTACTTATGTATAAATATATATATATATATATATATGTATAAATTAAAATGCATAGTAGATACATTTATCACCAACTACGCATATTTAAATTAAACTATATTACCACGCGCTGAACTAAGTTCTTTGTGGGCTAACCTCTTGGAGGTTATTATTATTATTATTATTATAATATGGTACAAAATTGTATATATGTCTCCTATGTATGTAGATATATTTCTATATTTCTGTATATGTATCTTGTACTATTATTGTTATTTATGATAATAAACTATTATTATTATTATTATTATTATTAAAACCAAATAATATTAAACCAGGCTTTTATAATAAAGGTATATTCAGAACTAAATTAGTCAACAACAAAAAAGTCAGAAAGAAAATACTTCTCATTCAGGAAATTACATAATCCAATGTAACGATTGTGATGTGAATTATATAGGCCAAACTAAACGTAATTTTAAACTAAGATTTCAAGAACACTTGAGGGCGTGGAAATATAATAAATCTGAATCATCTAATTTAGCGAAACATCTAATAGAAAACGGTTACCTTTACAAGGAAGAAAATTTAGAAATTTTACATTTGGAAAACAAAAGCGGAACACCCATTTACTTCTTAGTGGCATTTGAAGTTAAATATGCAGAACGAGAAGGGAACATAGCAGAAGGGAACATAATCTTATCAACGAACAACTGGATCTGTTGGAATCACTCATTCTTAAGACTGTGGTCAATGGTATTTTATATTCTCTTCTCACACTTATGTTTAAGGAAAAGTTTTTTTTTTAATTTAATGGCCTTTGCTGCTGTGGCAATTAGCCAGGACAATTTTTTTATTTGATAAAATTTCCATGCCTGAACGGGATTTGATCCCGAGACCTTCGCAATGCAGAGCACATGTGTTACCACTACGCTACGCAGGTCGGCAAGGAAAAGTTAATCCGATAAAATTTTCATACAACACTTCATTCTTCTGAATCACATTTTTACAAAAATAAAAATACAAAATACTTTTCATCCATTAATTTACGTATTAAGGGCTTCAATTTAATAGCCCATTCAAAATAATTCCTTTCCTGATATTTTTCAAAAATCAAATTATAAAATACTTTTCATCCATTAATCTACCTATCATTTAATACCCCATTCAATATATTTTCTTTCCAGAGATTTTTACAAAAATTAAAATACCAAATACGTTTCATCCGTTCTGCGTATTAAGAGATTTTATTTAATACACCACTAAAATATTTTCTTTCATTAGAAGTGTATAATACATGAATGTATGTATATTTTTCGAGTGATATGTTTTTTAAACCAAGTAATTTTTTTATATGCAGGCCAAATAACTGTATACAGGAATTATCAAAATAGAGGGAACGGGGAATTTTTTTCTTTCTCGAAAACGCGACTTGTAAGCAACTTGGAAAAAAAATTATAACTTAAGTTTACTCAAAGAATTGAATAGTATTATTGAAACTTTCCGAAAAAACTCGGAAGTATAAGTTATTAAGAACTTTGATTTATTAAATGGGAACGTATATCGTATAGGGTATCTTTGGATAGAGCTCTGAAAAGAAACAACATTTACTTAAGCATTTTTTAATATATTTTACGGTTTACGAAAAACTGTATTCTTCACAATGACTTGAAAGTATTGTATTTTTATTTCCAAGTGTTCAAAGTGCCTTCCATTATGATTTAAACACTTTCGCACACTAACTCTTGAGCTCTTTATAGCTCGAAGCATAATAAAAATAAATATATTTCACTTTCAAGTACTTTCAAGCTGTACTTTCTAGTAGGTAAGACTTGAAAGTAATATATTTTTATTTTTATTATACTCCCAACTACAGATAGTTCATGTGTAAGGATGTGAAAGGGTTTGAATTAAAATGGATGGCACTTTAAACACTTACTAAATATACTTGACTTTCAAGTTGTTATATAAAATACATTTCGTAAACCGTAAAAGATTCAAAAGTCCAGTCCAAAGATACCAAACACGACATAGGGTATCGTATGTTAAAAAATAAAAATTAACTGATGTCGTGTACTTTCTGTTAGAACCGGGAATTTTCAATACTACCATTCGATTTTTTGGGTAAACTTTCGCCATCAAAATGTTTTTCCTACCTTGCTCCTACGTCGCGTTTTCAAGAAAAATTCCTTCTATCTTGGTACACTGTATACTCTAAGTTCAGTCATTTGGCCACGGTAAACAGGTTTCTTGGTTTTACACACAAAACCATATAAATGTATAAGAAACATATAGCGGAATTATTAGAATTTGGTTACTATAAGTTTGGTCTGCTAGTTCTTAACCTACTCAAGGTGGTATAAATTCGTTAATTCGGTAAATACTAACCGGGCTATTCAGACACAAAATATTAATCACTGTCTAAATTAAACACTATTTAAAATTTAGACAGTGTTTAATTTATATATTGCCGACCGGCGTAGCGTAGTGGTAACACATGTGCTCTGCGTCGCTAAGGTCGGGTTCGAATCCCGTTCAGGCATGGAATTATCAAGAAATAAAAATTATTCTGGCTAATTGCCAAAGAAACAAAGGCCATTAAAATAAATTTAAAAAAAAATATGATATATATATATATATATATATATATATATATATATATATATATATATATATATGTATTTTTTTAATTTATTTTTTTTTAATTTTATGGCCTTTGCTGCTGTGGCAATTAGCCTGGATAATTTTTTATTTGAGAAAATTTCCATGCCTGAACGGGATTCGAACCCGAGACCTTCGCAACGCAGATATTTATGTATTTATAAACTATTTTTTTAAACAATATCTAAACTAAACACTGTTTAAATAAAGACGGCTGAAAATTGTAAGTGTTGGTAGTGAAATAATTGAACTAAACTGCCATTTTGAAATTCATAGCCAATTAGTTTTACAGCGTAGTATAGTTTTAAAATAAAATTGAGAAAAACTCTTCATACTTTTAAAATATATTTTGAAATTATTCTTCCTTGAAAATACAGGATATAAATTTTTTTGCATAATACAGATAATAAGAGGTAAAATTAAAAGAGATCGTTCAGATAATTGGATAGAAGACGAAAAATGATTTTTTATAGAACTGCGCAGGGACAAATTGAAGATAATAGAAGACAAAAATGTTGGAGGGCATATATATAAGAGAAAAAATTTGGCTTGGAAATACAGGTTGAGTGGGGAGGAATGGGTCGAACTTCAGGAATGTATTGTATTTATAATTTATTATTATTATTTATTATTTATTTATTTATTAAACAGAAGACAATAATAATTAATTTGACACTAATGATAAACAGGATGACACTAATGATTTATTTATTAAACAGAAGACAATCGTATAACAACGTTCGAGTTTTTTTTTACTTGTTTTTACATGTACTATATATTCCTGAAGTTCGGCCCGATGTTCGATAGAAAGTGTTTTAATTACGTTATAACTTGAAAATAAAAGATAATCGCACAACATTAAAGTTTTTTACTTATTTTTACATGTACAATACATTCCTAAAGTTCGGCCCATTCCTCCCCTTTCAAAAATATACAGGATTTTTGAAACTTTTTCGGCGAAATTTGGGAAAAAAAGGCTTTATCAAAAATTAAACAAGAACGGCACGCTACCTCACCAACGTATTCTATATTGGTAAATGCACAATTTCTAGCGCTAATGGCTTGCACATTCAAACTAAAACAAGATTTTCTATTTATAAATAATGCCGGGGTTGGTCCCGGTGGTTTTATAATTTTGATATGGATGCAATCTATTGCTGCAATAGATTGCAATCTATTGCTGCAATAGATGGGTACCCTGCCATATTAAAAAAAAACTAATTTCTTTTTTTTATGCATTACTGAACATTTTATAAAAGCATATTTTTTTAGAGCCAACGCAACTGATACATAAAATGTCTAAATGCCCTGTCTAAATCCATAAAGATCAGCAGTATCATCCTGAAATGTTCCCTACCGAAATATCTCAATACGGATAATAATTTTAATTTTGAATCTATTCCGTCCCTTATATGTCACATGATCAATTTCATTTTAAACAAGGTGGTGTATCAAATTGTATGATGTTGAGATGTACAAACTTCCTGTTTTAAAAAACGATTTTTTCACGAGAAATTTTACCACTATAATTATTATCATAGGAATTTTCCCTGACCATATAAATTCCGACATTTTTACCCACAAACTCATTTATATCCTGCACTTCTTCAATATCTTCTAAATATTCTTCCATTGAATCACTAATTTAGAAATCTCACGTAGATAATAATCTTAATACACAAATTTAAACTACCGACATACGTTGTTTAAAAAATGTTGATTAAATTGTAACTTAACTACGGTAACTAGAATGAAATGTTGTCTCTGGATAGCCAAAATCAACTTAACCACTGTATCTAAGAAAAACAGTGTTTAAAAGATTAATCAGTGTTTAAAAAATCTCATAGAATAAGAAGAAAATGTAAACACTGAATTTAGACAGTGTTTAATTTAACACTGTTTATTTTTTGTCCCTGAATAGCCCTGTAAATATTTAAGAAATTTGTAAGCATATTTTAGAAATGCATTTCAATGTATTGTTAAGGAAACTTCTTATACGAAATATATAGTATATCCTAGCAAAAATATTGTTGTTTTCTGATTCACATTAATATTTTCTTTGTTGTTATCAAAACAGCTTAATCTCCAAATATATTTTTTCTGAAATCTTTCATTTCTCTTATAACTTCATGTTACGACACTTTTTACGATTTTTTATATAAAAAAGTAATAAAACTTACCGAAACAAGAACTTTAGCAGCTCTGATAGCGAAATTACATGCCTCATCATTCCAGCGAACTTCAGCTATCGTCCTGCGAAAATTATCACATAGATTCGTTAGAAACATTATTTAACATCAGAACAAAAAGTTGTTAAATAAACAGAAACATAAAAAAAAGTGCTGATATCTTAAACATAAAAGTATAAAATGGTTAAATTAAAAATTTTTGATGCTGATAATCCTATAAGCAGTATTTTTCCAACAAACCAACTAGGAATTTTAAGGCCGCTACGCACGTGCAAGTAAAGCTGTACAGTTATACCTGAATTGGTATACCGGATAATCTATTGCACGCAAAAGATGCAGTTTTTCTTCATTACAAAAAAGTACACTCAACATAGATAGTCCAGAGAACTTTTCTTCAAAATTCTTAGATTTGGCGTCAACAGACGATACTTTGACCTAGTTGGCTTGTTAATAATTGCAAAAAAATTTCATAAACGTAAAATAAAATGCAATGTAAGGGAAAGCAGGGTAAGTTGTACCACTTTGTTAATCGTACCACCTCGGTTTTAGCTTAATCTAAATCTTCTTCATCTGTGTGAGAAATTAAAAAGCTACATGTATGACATGAATGTAAATACGAGGGTTGTCTCTTATATTTCAGGATTGCGCTAAACTAGTGCTGCCATCTGGCAACTGACGCTTCTATCGTAAAGTTTGACATTTTTGACGGTATACGTACTCAAAACATTTTGACGTACGAGCGCTATTTGTGTTGTTTACAGTTTCTTGGATAAATTCATCTCGGCTAAAAATGGAATTAAATCGTGAACATTTTCGAGTGATTATTTTTTACAACTTTCGACGTGGATTAATAGTACATCGATGAACTTAATTCGACTTTTGGCGATGAAGGACCATCAAGGACTACTGTTTATCGATCGTTTGCCGACATTAATTCGAATTTCATGAAGGTCGTCCAAAATCGATTGTTGTTCCGGAAAACATTGATGCTGTGCGTGAACTGATACTGCAAGATCGTCATGTGACTTATCGTGAGATTGAGGTATCCTTGGGCATTAGTGGGACCAGCATAAATTCACTATTGCATACACTTTGGCCGTCAAAAAGATTTGTTCGCGTTGGATCCCATATAATTTTATAATCGCAGTGGAAAATACCTCAATCGGAGTGGAAAAAGTGCTTCAAAAATTGGTTTAAACGCATGCAAAAGTGTATTGATCTTCATGGAGAATATTTTGAAAAACAATAAAGCCACTTTTGTTGATAAATAATTGTTTTTGATCTCAAATCCCGATATATAAAAGGCAACCATCGTATATTATGGATATAAAGGCTATTCCAAACGTTTAGGCGGAACTAAATGGGAATTTCGTTCTTTTAGGTTACTTTTTTATGTTGATATGTGAAAATTTTAAATTCCGATAGTGAAATCATGGAAACGGATGACATTTTTCTAAAAAATAATACATTTCTACATATTTTGAAGACAAAAAAAATAAATAAATGGCAAATTTTTATCAATAATAACACAAAAATCAATGATGACAATCATTTTAATCTAGAATTTGCAATGTATGATTTATATAAAAAGCTTAAATGATCAAAATTCCGGTTTAATAAATAAAAATTACTAGATTTCAAAATCTAGTTCCGCCTAAACGTTTCGAATAGCCTATATATTATTAATTTCTTAGCTTTGTACGGAATGAGACAGTCATTTATTTTTTTAATGTTACCTGTTGGCTATGCTGCCCAAAATATGTCAGTTTATGTTTCAAATGTCAAATTTTTATTTGTATTTTCATGTCATATTGTCATGTGTTATTGTTGTGTTATACAGTTGTCAAGATAATATTTAATTTATTATTTAAAAATATAGCTGCAATAAAACTGTCATTTTAACATAAATTGTATTATAAAACCCGATTTACTTTGTTCAAAGAGTCGGGTTCAAAGTACCATGCAATCGGTAAAACTCGCTAGAATTCAAAATCTAGTTCCACACGAAGCTAAGAAATGAATAATAATTCATTTCTTATTTAATTTAATGTCATCTTCTGTCGTGCAAAGAATTTAATTTGTCGTCAGTTCATTTGTCACTATTCAACGTCAAATTACGTCATTAGACGGAATTTAACGTGCTGAGTTTATCGTACAACATTTGTCGTTCGATGTACATATATTTTCTCGCTGTTATTCTCCCCATGCTACAGTATCTACTTTAAGGCAAAAACAGTTTTCTTACCGTCTGACTGAAGGCCAACAGCGATAAAGATCATAAACAAGGTTGAGAAGGAAAACTGTCACTCCTGTTTCTTTGGCTAGCATGCTTAATCCTCCAAGAATAACACTTGTCCAAATTTGACACCTGCCATCGACATGTCTGAAACCAATAAGTTAGTTAACATAAATTAATGCAGAAACATATTTTTGCCACATTTTTAATAAAAACCACGTTATAATATTGTTATAAATGATTTTCGTCAGTTAATAATAATACTATCCGAGTTCCTACTAGGAATTACGAGTACTAGAAATTTATGGAACCGGGTACCCGCAAAAATTACACGGATATTACCCACTACCCGTTAATTACTCGTTACCCGTTAATTACCCGCTACCAGATAATTAGCCGATACCCGTTAATATATAAAAATGAAAAGTAAGTATAGCAAAATTGATGTGAAGTGTGAATTTTCACACATTTCAGGTTTTTGTAGGTATTTAATAAGTGTAAGAAGCCAACAGATTGCTGGATGTCTAAAAATAAATTTTTGATAAACATTTTTTGAACATTTTTATTCGTTATTTGAGTACTAGAGCTTCAATTTAATTTTTTTAGACTTAATTTAAATAATAAGCCATAATTTAGCCATTAATTAAAAAAATAATTTATTTCTCTCGTACGTTTCCGGCTCAGATCAATGTATATCACTTATAAATTTTGCAGATTTTTGCCAAAATCGTGTAAAAAGAAACAAATTTAAAAAAAAAAACTACTTTTCGTTGCCTAATCTACGTCTTAAGAGCTTCCTTTTGATACCACACTATAAATTTTAAAAAAATCAATAATTTCAATAAGACGCAAACCTCAATAACATCAACTCCTCTGGGAGATAGGGTGGAGGATAAAAGTTTTTTGGCACATATTTAGCGAAAATCTCATAAAAAAATATTAATTTTTTCATTAAATACATATTTGTTTATATTTATTTCGTGATGGGGTACCCGGGTACCCGTCGTCATTCCTAGTTCCTAGGTTAGACCCCATAAAACCTAAAATGGCAAATATTATTATTATATTAACATCAAAGTAAGTATGATCATTTGTAGAATATACTATTATTTTAACAGTATTGTTACAACAGGGCTCAAAGTAAACAACACAGATAAATTATTTCTTTCCGTTAAAAAGCTTAAATAAGATAAGCAATGCTCAAGTTGAAAGTTTTGTTTTTTCAAACTAAAACGTTTTATTTTTTCACTGTTGAAAACTTTTCATGATATCATTCTTTGATGTCTACAACTATGAACTTAATCTTTTCTACTTTAAAAAATTTCTAGAACCTTTTTGTTCATTTAACAAAAACATATTTCATTTACGTTGGATTCTCGTAACATACCATCTAATTTAATTTAAAATGTAACTTTTATTTTATTTATTGTTTGTTGTATACGTGCAGAATTTTAGCGTGGTATATGTTTCAGCATGGATTGTTCAGTTAAATTGTTTATGTCGGTAAATTATTGTTAATTGATATCTATTCAAGCGTTTCACATTTTGAATTGTAATTAAATAGGCATCTGAATGAAAATTTACCAATTTTCCAAGAATTTTTTATAAAAAGCATCGACTATCCTATTTTAATTACGAATTTTATATAACTTTTTTTCATTTATTTTTTACCGAAAAAATGTTGCAAATGATTAATTCCATACTATGTTATTATTTATTTAGATAAAAAATTGATTTGAAGTGTAAATTTTCACATATATCAGTGTATCATAGTGATACATATCCACTCGCACACTTGCAATTTGCGAGTAAGCATAACGCGATTTGTTTATTAATTTATTATTCCAAGTCAGTTTTTATATTATATACTAACTGATGTACCCGTACTTCACACGGTTTTTGTAAAATACATATTTGTTGATAAGTTATTGTGATGAATGAGATATTTGAAGTGTATAAGTGGCTACCTTATATGTAAATAAAATTAAAATATTGGAGGGGATACCAATATTAATCTTATTAAAAACTAAACTGAGCAGAGTAGAATCGTTTTATTGTTCCAAACTACTTATTTACATTTTTGGTCTAAGTATTTGATAAGTGACACATTTTTGGTCTAAGTAAGTAAATGGTAAGTGAAATATTTTAAATTCATAAGTAACATTCCCCTTAGCCAAGAATAGAGCTCTCCTTAGCTAAGAATAAGAAACTAAATAATATTTTTATTAAAAGCTACATTGAACAGAAAAGCGTCCTTTCTTCATTCTTAACAATTTTTCTTATATGAATTTCTGTTGTTAATACCCTATTCACACCAGAACTTTAAGACGAGTGAACTTAAAGTTCATCGATGTTTAACATCGGTATACTTTCACACTTGATGTTTAAATGTCATCAGCTACAGTAATTTTGTCTGTAAGTTACCGTCATGAAATTACCAGTTTTGAACTGTCTGCGTAGACGCACATTTTGAATTATTATAAACAAATATGGATATTTCATTTCATTCTACAATAAAGACACTACAATAAAGAATATATTACACCTGCATTAACTTGTAAGTCGATACATTTTATCTCAATTATTGTAGCTCTGTATTTTATTAAACACATTATTAAAATAAATAATTTTATTATAACAATAAGTATAAACTTCTTATAACGTCGATATAATACAGTATTCTTGTTTATGATAATATAAAATGTTGTCAGCACAAATTCAAAGAGTATTTTTTTATAATAGAAATTAAGTTGGCAATGCGGACGATGTTTAAGACGCAGATCTCAGTCTTAAACATCGCTTGTATTTAGACGAGGCCATACGGTTTCACATTAGCGTTTAAAGACACATTCACTTTAACATCCGATCTTAAAGTTCTAGTGTGATTAGGGTATAAGCAAATGATAAGTGAGATATTTGAAGTTCATAGGTAACAGTCCCTCTAGCCCCTAATTAATCTTATTAAAAGCAGTATTGAACAAAAAAGAAATTTTTCTTTATTCTAAACAATTTTTTTTATTTACATTTTTGATGAGAAGCAAATAGTAAGTGAAATATTTCAAAATTATAATTTTAGGGTGTCCCCTCGTAACTCCCTAAATACTCATCCAACTGAAAAAATGCACGCACAAAAAGAGTTTTATTATTATAAAAAAGAAAAAAGTTTTTGTTATATACATGGCTGTTAAGTCGGTAATAAGGGAGATATTTCAAAAGTTTAGTAACAAATAAGATTTGTTTTCTTATTATAAATAATTTTTGTAATACATATTTTTGTTTTAAGTGGATAATAAGGGAGATATTTTAAGTGTGTCAGTAAACAGTTTTGATTTTAAAACAACTCCTTAGTGTGAAATTTTTAGATACCATATTTATCTTATGTTTGAATTCTGGTTTTACTCTGTCGTCATACCAAATATCGTTAAAATATGTCCAGTTGTTTTTGTGTGAATCTCGAACAAATAGACAAACAGACAGACAAATTGATTTTTTGCGGATATCGTCTTATAACTATCTGAAACGTGTAGAAACCGAATATGAAGCCGAAAAAGTAAAAACAGATATAGACTTCAATTTTATATAATAGATCTATACATTTATAATTACGATCCAGTTAAACATGTATATATTACACAATATTTAAAACACCAATACTAAAACACAAATAATACATCAACTTTAATTAAAGAGTATACTGGTTGGGTAGGATGGTCACTGTTGGTTGGACCAAAAGATAAATGTTAGTTGCACCTCCCTTTTTTTGGCTGTACTCAGTGCCGTTTTAACCATTAAGCGCATGCGGCGATAGCTGGGGGCTCCTCTTGACTGGGGCTTCCTTGTTGGACTATCTTTAAAATCTTAGTTGTAATCACGTGTGTATACCCTGAAACTAAACTTTTGATACAGGTGTCTCAAAAGAAATTTTATATTTATTTAGCTTACTGCGTGAACGCAACGTATCCGAGGGGCGCGGGGGTTATGTCAATTGGTAGCCTGGCTCTTGGGAATCCAGTCGCTATGGAGCGTTTCTCGGGAGCAGACCGCGCGTTATGCGTGCGAGAGTTTCACAAAAACGGTGATTCGGCGACTGTAGCGCGTAGAAAATTCTGCAGTATTCGAGGTTTTCGCCACTTAAATGATGCGCCAAGCATTCCTCTCATTCGACATTGGGTTAAAAAGTTTGAAGAGACTGGTACAACGCTGGATAAATCAAAAGCCGGGCGACCTAGGTCATCAAGAACGGTAGAAAACGTGGAGAATGTTAATCAGTCTGTTCGTGACGACCCGAATCTTTCAATTCGGAAGCGCGCAAGTGCTTTAAATGTGCATACATCATCATTACATCGCATTATGCACAAAGACCTAAAGCTGCACCCCTACAAAATTCAATTGGTGCAAGAATTAAAGCCCCAAGATGCCAGTCAGAGGCTTAATTTCGTAAATCAGGTGATTGAGCGATTTTCAACGTTTACCAACATTTTGTTTTCGGATGAAGCTCATTTTCATCTTAATGGCCACGTAAATAAGCAGAACTGCCGCTACTGGAGTGCAACGAATCCGAAACGCAAACATCAGAAACCCCTACATTCGCCTAAAGTGACCGTATGGGCTGCGATGTCGGCG
This sequence comes from Liopterus haemorrhoidalis, assembly GCA_963971575.1. Classification (NCBI taxonomy): domain Eukaryota; kingdom Metazoa; phylum Arthropoda; class Insecta; order Coleoptera; family Dytiscidae; genus Liopterus; species Liopterus haemorrhoidalis. The sequence continues at coordinate 32,984,020 of OZ020615.1, forward strand.
CGAGTTACGGGGGTTACAGACAAATTGATCTCCCGGAGAGGTGACATAAATTGGCCTCCACGCAGTCCAGATTTAACCCCTATGGACTTTTTCCTATGGGGTTATCTTAAATCTAAAGTTTACGCCAATTAACCGACTTCACTGGCGCATTTGAAAGAAAATATCCGTCACGAAATGGCAGCCATCCCTGAGTCCACCTGCCGAGACGTCATAAGTAATTTTACTGTTCGATTAAATGAGTGCCGAGAACGCGAGGGTCTACATTTGGACGATATTATTTTTAAGAAATAAGTCCCCAAAAACTGTATTTTAATAATTAATAAACATTTTTTCTATATACGGCTTACTTTTTTTTTAATCGATCCACTAAATATAAAATTTCTTTTGAGATACCTTATATGTATATCTCCCTTATTATTGACTTGACAGCTAAAATGTATATGACAAACATTTTATACTTAGAAAAAAAAAAAAAAAAAAAACATTTCTTGTTCTATACACTTTTTCGGTTCAATAAATATTTGGAGGGAGGACTCTAAAACTTAAATCTTGAATTATTTCACTTATTATTTACTTTATATAAAAAATCCATATGAGAAAATGTGTTTAGAATGAGAAAATATTTCTTATCTGTTCAAATGCAGTTTTTAATGAGAAGATGAAATATCTTACTCACCATTTACTTAAGAGCAAAAATTAATGTAAAAATATATTTGGGGAGCTATGAGGAGCGCTACCTACAAACTTGAAATATCTCACTTATTGTTTACTTGACAGCAAAACTGTATATAAGAATATTTGTTTGAGCCGACCGGCGTAGCGTAGTGGTAACACATATGCTCTGCTTTGCTAAGGTGTCGGGTTAGAATCCAGTTCAGGCATGGACTTATCGACAAAAAAACAAATTCCTTGCTAATTTCAGAAGCAGCTAAGGCCATTAAAATTTTAAAAAAATGTTTGGGATAAATAAGCGTTTCTTTTTTGTTTGAAATTGAAATATCTCACTGGAGATCAAAATGGAGAACTTATGTGCGTCAGGCCAAAAGATCATTTACTAGAAATATACAGAGCGGTCATCAAATCTTGACCGTTATGCAATACTTGATAGAAACATTAAGTTATCAAACTTATTTCCAAGGACATGTACACATGGGCGTACACTCTATTTTTATTACCTTAAACGAATTGATTATTAAATGAACACTATTTTCTCTACACGCCAACGAGTTGATAACAGATATTAAGTTAGCAACACATATTTTCGTTGTTCTTCGGGTGAGTTCGAGCAAACGAAGTAATCTGATTAGTTCTTTGTTAAATAGGGATTTTCAGATGTGAATTAGAATACAGTTTTGATATTTTTATCTGATTGTTTACTGTTATGTAACGGACAAGAAATAATAATCGCATAGTATAAGACAATTTTGTTTCAGTGTGTGTGCTGTGGCGACTCCACTGCACTACCCGCATGACTCAATCGTGGTCTTATAACGCCCCTTTCAGATAACTTTTTTTTTTATTACAATGTCGTCTCTGTAAACCGCTGTGGACTCTACCAATAGTTGCTGTTGTTAGTGATACCACTTCTTTGAACACATTTTTTAATTAAAATAGAAATTTTTTGTAAAATACAGATGTATATTTTTATATGTTTGATGAATTATTTCCGTAGGTTATACAGGGTGTTTGTTTGAAACGGGGCACCCCGAAAATCTCCTTTATTTGTAAAGATACAAAAAATCTTCAGAACAAAAGTTAAACTAGACAAAAAGGCCCTAAAATATAAAGGTTACTATAAGAATTCTGAGGCACTAGCATAGGGAATCGATAATTTTATATTTTTTTCATAAAAGTACATTAAACTAGCTTTACAATGAGACCAAAAAATCATATTTTTATGTTAACCATTTCAAAATAGCGACCATTTATTTACAAAATAATAATCAACATAAGTTTTACAAAGTTGAAGGTAGCAAGCTTTGAAAACAATAAAAAAAAAAAAAAAAAAATTGTAAAATAATTGTAAAAAGTAATAGTTTTTTTTTTCTAAATAGTCAAATAGTTTATTTTAGAGATATTTTGTTTCTTTTTTTATTGTTTTCAAAGCTTGCTACGTTCAACTTTGTAAAACTTATGTTGATTATTATTTTGTAAATAAATGGTCGCCATTTTGAAATGGTTAACATAAAAATATGATTTTTTGGTGTCATTGTGAAGCTAATTTAATGTACTTTTAGGAAAAAAATATAAAATTATCGATTCCCTATGCTAGATCAAAAGTTGACATCATTTCCGGTGAAACCGGAAGTGCCTCAGAATTCTTATAGTAACCTTTAAATGAGCCTTTTTGTCTAGTTTAACTATTGTTCTGAAGAGTTTTTGTATCTTTACAAATAAAGGAGATTATCGGGGTGCCCCGTTTCAAACAAATACCCTGTATAATTAATGAATTAATAGGATTCGGACAAGTGAAAAAATAAAGAAGTTTATTTAACTAAGCTTATGATTTGATTTTATTCAAATCTTCATCAGAGCTATCTTAAAGTCACTGAAGTTAAAAATATTCGTTAAATTATAAAACATAAAATGTCCATAGTTGTTAAGGTCATTAAACCTAGAGATAAGAATCAAGTTAGATACTTGTTAATCCTATTAATTCATTAACGGTATCTTTTTATCCAACCATTATTTTAAATTAATTTATTATAGAGGGCCCCAGAAACCGTTTGCACCTGCAGGCCGCGATTTCATTGAACACCCTGGCTGCACCCCTTTGTTACATTTTTGTCTGCACCACTGACTCTTATGGCACCTGAAAACTTATGTGTAGTACTATTTGAAGAAGTGTTTTAATACTGTGGATGAAAATAGAACAGAAACAAATTTTCTGAATTAAATTACACAGGCAAGTGCACATAATTCAAAACAAACAATGTTTCCAATATATATTGTTATGCAGTATTCATCTTTCATACGTTGAAGTATCTATATATCCAGTGAATGTAGAATAGAGTAGAGTAGATATATAGATAAGTAGCTGCCGGTGTAGGAGCTAACAATAGCGTCTATCCCGGCATGTTCTATGGAGGAGACTGAAGTGTGCTTACCCGTGATATGCCAGCAGCGATATCAGGAAGAATACACAAGCCAGGACGTCTGCACGGCCAACAATACCGGTCACCTGAAACAAATAGTTTGATTTTATTACTCTATTCTAACCTTACAGACATATTGTTTTTCAAGTGGCTCAACGAAAGATACATAGGTAATATTTTAAAGAACCAGCATTTTAACCCTTTCATTGCAGAAACCGGAAAAAATATCGTGTCTGTATCACGGAAGCCGTATAATTACGCGAGGTTTGAAGCATATTTAGATGTTGGACTAATAAGTATCCACGTATTGATATGTTATTCAACAGTAAAAATCTATCATTAAATACACCCATATTCCTACGAAGGCTACCTTTTAAGTTTTTACAAAAACTAAGAAAGAAAATTTTTTTTTTGAAACTAATTCTTTTATTATTTTTCAAAATATTCGCCTTTAAGATTTATACACTTTTGTATACGTTCAAACCAATTCTCGAAATATTTTTTCCACTCTGAAGTTGGTATCTCAAAAACATTGTTTTCGAAGGCTTCAACAACTTCTCGAAGTGATGAAAATCGGTGTCCACGCATTTTTTTTTGACATTGGGGATAAAAGTCGTTAGGGGATTAATCAAATAAATACGGGCAATGAGACATTAATTCGATGTTTTTCTCCTTCAAATAATCAATTGTTTGACGTGCTGTGTGGGAGCTTGCATTATCATGATGTGACGTTTTTGGTTATTTTTTCTGATTTTGTCGATGACTTCTGGCAAAAAAATTGTTGCATACCCTTCAGCATTAACTATTCTCCGATCCTCTAAAAGAATGGTTGCGACATGTTCAGTACAACCGAAGAAACAAGCGATCATTTTCTTGGAAATGCTTCGTGAACGAACAACTTTTGTGGGTTTCGGTTCATCTTGGAAGACCAAAACAGTGGATTGTTGCTTAGTTTCCGGTTCATATGAATAAATCCAAGTTTCTTCACCTGTAACGATGTTGTATACGGATTTTGCAGAGCCTAAGTTAATTTTTTTTTAGCATTTCCTTGCACCAATCAACACGAGCCCTTTTTTGAGCTTCGGTCAAATTAAGCGGAATCCATCGGGAATAGATCTTTTTCACAGCTAAATGTTCATGCAAAATCGAATGTATTGGCAGTCTACGATATGCCAAAGGATACCTCTATCTCACGGTGTTATTTTGCGCACAGCATCGATGTTTTTTTGAAACACAACTGATTTTTGTTCGACCTTCACGAGATACATCACTGAGGGACGCACGACCACGATGAAATTCTGCAAACCAATTGTAAACAGTCTTTTCTGATGGTGCTTCGTTACCAAAAGTTGAACAAAGAGAATTTATACATTGTTGTTGAGTTAGGTCTTTACTAATGTCGTAAACAATCATACAACGAAAACCTTCACGAGTAATATAAATTTTTTCACAAACATATATTTTTTAAACGCTCACTTTAAACAAACTACTCGGTCAATTTATAAGCTCCCACTGATTTCACAATAAGAAATGTCATATTTTACGAATATACTAATGACACATTTCAATATTGCCATCTAGTGGTCGTTTGTAAAAACATAAAAGGTAACCCTCGTATAAGTGGGGTGACCAGTAGATATTAGAGACAATTATGATTTTTCCATAAAGCAATAAAAGCGGGAAATAATCAAACGTTTGCGGCAAATAATCAAATGCCTTTATCGTTATTATTCCACTCGACCGAAAATTCTTCCATCTCTACTTATATTGAATAAGCGGAATTTGTTAGGTTAAGTGCAAATAAATTAACAAAAGCCGTAAATAATCAAATATTTGCGACAAATAATCAAACGATTTTGTAGCAATTATTTCACTCAGCCTAACACTCTCTAATTTTTTTGTATTATTTCTATAAAATTAAGAATTATTTTCTTTATTGCCGTTATTGGTGTATACGGGCGTTTTTGGCGGAACGAAAACATCCTTCGAGCAGGAATTTAACATAATTTCTGCCTGCTGATCAATTTTCAGTTCTTTGATCTGCAGATTGCAAAAGGCATGTTTGCTTGGCTCCTTGCGAATTTTAAAGACACACGTAGTGCATTAGCCGTTGCCGCACATTTCTGTTGTCTGGGATGCGGTAGTGTGTATTCACCCTGTCAAGTATTCACGTATGTGCTACCATTTTCAAATTGTACTGTACGACTTGAAAGTAATAAGTTTTTAATTTTTTTTTATGTTGTCATATTTAATATAAAATGAAGGTACATATTATGTCCAACACGCATATGAAGTATACAATTATAGTCAGTTTACTTAATTACTCATACCACACATTTATGAAACCACTAACCAACAACAGGTATTATACTGTTTTATCTCTATCTCTGTCTCAAATAACATAAATCTGAAGGTATGGTTGTTCAGAAAATAAGCCCTCTTTCAGTTGAGGTACCGAGTAAAAATACAGTTTACAGTTAGATAATACTCTTAATATAACGGAAAAAACTCGAAAACACGGAAATGGGTTGGCGCAGGGCTGGCGAAAACACCAGGTCAGCCATGCGGTCTCCCGGGGTGCCGCGTTTTAGGGGCAGTTCTTCTCTGAAAATGTTATTCGTTTTAAGTAGGATTATAATTCAATAGACATAGATTCAATGTTTTAATAGCGAATAACATATTCGGAGAAATCCTTTGAGCGAAGTTTTTACGTTATTGTTGGCATTGTCAACAATAAATAATAAGATAAACAACATCATTATCTTAAATAAGGAAATGAAGAAAGGTAGTTTCTTATTTTATAGAATTCTAAACGTATGCACACACAGTCTCTTATGTAGAAATTTATATTTTCGCGCCAAAACTATATCGTTATTTCAATCAACACCTCATAGCCCTAGGTGCGTTCGGCATAAGCTAATAATCAACACATTCTGCATAATTTACACAAGAAACGTTGGGCATAAAGTTTCTGTGTGCTCTGTGATGCACGAAGTTCGTTCGGAAAATATCGTGCAGTGCAGTTTGCGTTGCACAGTCGACACAACTTCAGATCGTGCGGCAATCTGTGCTATAGTGTTTTTCGTAGTAAAAATATAAATTATTATTCCTACACAACGAGTGAAAACAACAAGATATTATTGTTTATGCCTGCAGCATTTGCTAAATAAATAGTATAGTCATGAACCTCATAATGGAACATGTAAATACACTCAAAAAGACTAAAAATTTTCAGGATACAAGCGGAAATGTACTTTAAATTGATTTGTAGTCATGTTTGGAACCCTACTCTCTGCAAATTTATCCAAAATATTTTCTGGTTTGGAAAATTCTTCTGAACTATCTTCCTCATCAAATAAAATTTCTTTTATATTACTTAAAAGCATCCCAAAACCCATATGCGTCATTTTTATATTATCGTACAAAACAAGTAGCAGGAGACAGACTTCATGTAATCAAACACACATAATTTATTTGTTTACAAAAAAAAAAGGTTAGAATAACAAAAATAACTGCACAATCTCAACAAAGCGCTCATCTTTGGCTTTATTGCACAGTGTGCACAGTAGTCACGTGACAAAAAACTTGCACGATACAGAGTTAACACTGCACAATTAAGGCTGCGTATAACCCCCGGAGGTTACTAGTTTCTTATACAAAACTAACAATCTGAAATAAAATTAGTATCAACCTATACATCAAATTTTGCACCGAATTTGTATCTTTCTAATATGATAGTTTTAATTGTAGAAACATTTATAGTAAAAATATTATCGCTCAATAACTTAAAAATAGACATCAGCGATATTGTTCTGTAATTTTTTAAATCTATTTGTGGGTTTCGAATAACTTTTATATTTATATAGTTTTGTGTCGAAATGTTCAAATAATACGTCATTTTTTTTTCGCCTTGATTACTTACAGTTTAGAGCCTTCGTCGAAAAATATTATACTTAAAGATAATAAAATGCCCCTTTGTACACGTATTCTTCACGAAAAATAAATCATTTTTACCCCTAACACCAATTTTGAAAACCGCGGCAGATTCAAGAGAGCGGCAAAAATATATTACCAAGTACAATAACTATAAGTAATTTTCACAATACAACAAAATAGCTAGAATCATATTTGTAGAATGAAGCTTTAGGTACAATTTGCCGCATCGTACGCAAATATGCGTCGATTGGTTTACAAGATGGCGTCTATAATGCAATTTGCTTATTTACAACTACCTAACAGTTTTTTCTACAATTAAAAATATCCTATTAGATAGATAAAAATTCGCTGCAAATTTTGATATATAGATTGTTATTAATTTTATTTCCGATTATTAGTTTTGTATAAGAAACTATTGAGGACTATAGGGTTGTGCGCCGCCTTAAGCCAAACGTACCTCCTGTAGTGCTTTGAATCTGCAGTAGAACGGACAGGCTTGTTAGGAGATTAAAATTGGATTTAAATTTACACATATTATTTTAAGTATACCAGAATTAAGCGCCAAACTCAGTTTTGCCCGGTGTTAAAATATTCTCTCAATCCCTCTGCACATAAATATGTGCCCCAAAACTTCTCGTCTCCAATCGCAGCGCGGAGAGAGAGAGTGTGTGTGATAGAGAGAGAGAGAGAGAGAGAGAGAGAGAGAGATCACAAATTTCTATAATGGTTAATTTAATTTAATTTTGGGGGTGATGATGCTCTTATGTACTAGCCGACACTGCATTCCACAGAACCCCTAACTTAGAAAAACAATCTTTTTCAGATGCCATATAGACTATGTTCGAATCCTGATTCAGTTCTGTCATCATACGAAACTACGTGAAAATATGTCAAGCTGTTTTAGCATTGATTGATTTTTTTGGAGGATATCGTCTACGCCTGACCTGTGTAGAAACGAAGTATGAGGACGAAAAAATAAAAACAGATAAGACTCCAATTTTATTTATATGGATGTACGTTACATATCGCATAATGATATGGACTCTATTTTAAGCTAGATATACCTTCCTCTTTTCGTACTATATACTTACAGTTTTTCGCTTCACATTTATTTAATGATAATGCTGTTTCGCATTTCCACCAAATTTTGAAGCGTCGGCAAAAACAAGTTTTTAAGTTCATTTTTGGCTAAAATCGTGTTAAAATGAATAATTTAAAAAAACTGCATTCGTTCTTTAATTCACGTCTTAAGAGCTTTATTTTAATACCACACAGTAAATTAAAAAAATAATATATTATTTTTCGAAATAATAATCTGATCAAAAATTCCTGTTTAAAACTATATCGGTTCCCATAAATGAACAATATTGAGAAAATTGACAAATTTTTAAACTAACTCCTCTGGGAAATAGGGTGCGGGATAAAAGACTTTTTACATATTTTTGGCGAAAATTCGATGAAAATATTTGATTTTGAAAAATAAAATTTTGTTAGATTATCAATGCATTAAGGGATTTTTACATTTATTTTTCCATTAAATATAATATATTAATAAAATATAAATTATATTTTCCTGCTATGTATTGTTTTGAACTCTTTATAAATTTCCTATATGTGGATCAAAGAGTTGTACAAGCATGCCAAACTTCAACTTTCTTTGTGTAGCCATTTGTGTAAAATTTCTGCTGAACTGAGAGACACATGACGATATAACAGTTTTTTGATCATATCTACAAAACCCTAAAAATTCATACATCATTATAATCTCGGAATCACATAATTTTATGCAATGTAAAGAAAACTTGAACATAAAAGGAAAAGTAACCATTAAATTTCGTTTATTCAACTTTTATACAACTTTTCTTATTGATATATCGTTTTAATCAGCAAAATGCGTAAGTCTAAAAAAGCAAATGTTGCTTCAGACGCAAAAAATTGATCAAACGCGCCATCTGCGCGTCTATCCTTAGAAATTATACTTGACATAATTAATAAAAAAAAAAATGTTTTTCACTGATATGCACAAAAAGCAGACCAATGAATGCAATTAGAATTAATTTATTTATAATTAACTATAATGAACTTAATTGTATACATAGTGTTGTCCAAAATTCATAGTATCTAAGAATTTACGTACATTTATAATAATAGTGACGACAAGCTTTTTCTTAGTCTAGCCCAGTGGTTCTCAATCTTTTTTCTCTCGCGGAACACATTTAGTTATTTAAAACTCTGACGGCACACCAAGGTATTTTAAATAAGCTTACTGATGTAAGTACATGTAATAAATAAATTTTATTAATAATTAATAAATACATATAGAAAAAAAATAATTAAAAAATGGTAATAAGTAAATGGTAAAATAATAATAAATAAACATGAAATAATAAACAAATAATGTAATTCAATAAAATAATACAGTGAATTTCTTTTATCCTGCAATATAGGTATTATCGTTACTATGGTAATTGAAATCTGACAGTAATGTAAAATTGCGTTTCTTTTAATTTACAACATAGGTGATTTTTGTATCTTTTTCATTCAAAAAAAATTTAAACAAGTGAAGAAAAAATCATGCTTGTAACTTGGTACAATTCTCAGATGAGTTTGAGAGAAGTTTCTTCTATGTTCAGTGCTACTTATCCAAATCGTCCTATACCAAATCCCTCTACAATATCGAGGCTTGTTACCAAATTTAAACGCCATGGATGCCTCAGTTTGAATCATACAATAAGGAAACGACCATCAATTATACTGACTGAAGAAAAGAAATTAAAAATTGCTTTAGAAGTTGAAAGTATTCACTGTATAAATTTCATAATAGCACAGCAAACTAATTGTATGTCAATGGGAAATATGAGCTTGATGCTTTTGAACAATTTCACTTATATTTAGTCGAAGAAGGGACAATGCAACTCTCATGTCATGTTTCACATTTACAACTATTGATTTTTTTTTATTTTATATTGGTTAAAGCCGAAAATCCAAATTCACATAAATACGATGTTGCAAATTGTATTAAGGTATTTAATGCTTTTCTTAATATGGCTGGAAAATCTTCTTGAAGAGAAAGTTTTAATTTCAGATTTCTGTCACGAATAGAGACAGAAATAAGTTCACATCAAAACTACTAGTCAATAGTTAATTATTAAAATTCTTATTTCATACATTATAATTTAATATGTCATTATTTTTGCGTAACCGTATAATTTTTCAGGTTAATTTTGAAAAATTTACGTTAATAATCGTTATTATGGCAAGTAACATAGCAATAAGTCTGTTTACCATATCTAAATAGTTTGAAGGAACAATATTTTGTTCTTATTTTATCCATTATTGTTTTTCATTTTCATCTGTGAAAAAACGAAAAAAATTGCAATTAAGAATGTGGCTGTAATGGTTTCAATTTGGAGCAAAACAATTCACCATTATGCATTCTGAAATAAAATATTAATTATTACTTAGTTTTAATTAAATAATTAACTAAAAATACTTCGATTTTCATATTATTTGAAAACGTAACCTATAAATATATCTTCAAATCCTTATTTATATGTTTATAAAAACATCTATCTATAATATAAAATATCTGAACTGTATATATTAGTATATACATTCTGTCAGGGAAGTAGCGGGAATTGTTAAATAAAGCACACAATTTTCATTTAATCATTATAATTTAATTTGTCGCCTTTAAAGTAGGCCCCATTTGATGCAACACACATTATCCAGCGTTTTTTCCAGTTTTTGAAACAAATTATATAGGCGCTTTCCGGTATAGCCTTCAGCTCATTCCACGAATTTTCTTTTATGGCCTCGATCGACTCAAAACGGGTCCACGTAGCGGCAATTTTAATTTCGGATATAAAAAGAAGGCACATGGGGCCAAATCCGGTGAATACGGTGGTTGCTCGATGGTATTTGTCCCGTTTTTGGCCATAAAGCCAGTCACAATTGCTGCTCTAATCGATGGTGCATTATCATCATGTAAAATCCACGAATTGTTCTTCCATAATTTTGGTCGTTTTTGACGAATTTTCTCACGCAAACGTTTCAATACGGCCGAATAATATTCTTTATTGACCGTCTGTTCTGTCGAGACGAATTCATGATGCACCAAACCACGAATATCAAAGAAAACAATGAGCATGACTTTGACTTTTGAGCGACTTTGACGCGTTTTTTTTTTTTGTTTTGGATCGATTTTGTCCGTCATTCTGATGCCTGCTGACTTGTTTGCATTTCAAATTCATAGACCCATGTCTCATCACCTGTCATGATGCTTTCCATGAATGTGGGATCAAAATTGACGCGATCCAGCATATCTGAAGAGACTTGTTTACGGTACTGTTTTTGTAGAAAATTCAGCTCTCTTGGAACGAGATGAACCGCGACGTGTCTCATGCCCAAATTATTCACCAAAATCGACCAAACGGACTCGTGAGAAAAGTTCAAGTTACGTGAAATCTTTCTTAAGCTAGAACGCTGTTTATCGAGCACAATTTCCTTTACTTTTTCGATGTTTTCGTCAGTTGAAGCGGTCGAAGGCCGTCCGGAACGTGGTTTGTCTTCGGCGATCTCTCGGCCGTTTTTGAACGCTTTGTAACACTCGTACGCCTGTGTTTTTAATAAAGCTGATTCACCATAACACTTTTCCAACTTTTTTAACGAGTCGGCACACGTAATTCCATTCGCAACACAAAATTTAAGGCAAACTCTTTGTTCAGTAGTTTTGTTCGTTGTAAAAATGCGACGCACTACTAAAGTGTATTAACTAAAACAGCCGATGTAATCAAACAGGTTGACAGATGGCGCTCACGTTTGACACAGTAATTAGGGACAGTGCTGCCATCTTATGAAAAAAAGATTTTAAAACAATTATTAAGGCGGGCTTTTTATATCACAAATTCCCGCTACTTTTTTCATAGAGTAGTAGGTACTTATCAAAGATATATATATTTTTGCTCTAAAATTGAAAATATTCATAAAATTAGGGAAACAAAAGTAATGACACAAGTATTTTAAATCAGCCAAAAATTTCCAAAGGAAACCGTTTTCAGATGGCAGCACATGTATGTGACGTCACACTAATATGGTCTATTAACAAAATCAATTAGTAGGCGACTACATCATTTCGCCTTACGTAACGATATTCAATGATAAGAATTCACATTATTATTAATGCACTCTTTTTTAAACAATAATAATCATTCTTCTACCAGTAGGATGTATAGTGCTTTAGTTATTCGCTTTTACCCAATATTATAATTTCAACAGTTACGTCATTGTGACCTAATTCATGGAAATGAAAAAGATGATGAATTTATTACTATTACTGTATTTACTTAAATATTATATTATCTAAGTGGGATTTGGAATAATTTTTTTACATTTAAATTTAAATTTATTTTTTCTCAAAGAAGCATTTTATTATAATTAATTCAAAAGAAATCTTTTAACTAATTACCTTTAAAAAACTTTCAGAATAAATTTTCCAACGTTTGTAATCTTTAATTTAAATACAATTTTTATCATAAATTAAATATAAAAAATAGTCTGGCTTTAACACGAGCCTTGAGTAAACTAAATGCGTTAAATATTCTGGGTTTAATCTGCCTAAATCTATATTAACACGCTGTTAACAATACCAAGCAACTTTTCTAAAGCTATAAATTTTAAATCAGAAAAAAAGCGACCGTAATCTGATTTTTTTAGAGTTTATAAACTAGACTTTATTATCATTTTATAACAGTGAGGTTATGTAGAAAGGTTAGCTAGAAGTGGCCAGCACATTCTCCATTTATTTTCACATTTTAAGAGGCCACGTTATTAAAATATGTGTTATAAATCTAAGCTTAATTACATTCGATAATCAATCAGGATCGAACTTGGGTCCCTTATAAAGTGAATCATGTTTGTGTGATACAGACGGTCTAATGTTGAATTTATGATTTTAAAATTAATTGTAAATTATTATACTGTTTTGAAAAAATAGATAATATATAGTGATAGGTATCTGACGAGATATCGATAGTTGACATCGCTGGTAACATAGGATGTCTTAAAGCGCCTACAGAAGATGTGTCTAACGTTGGCCAACGTTGGTACGTTGGACGCCACATTTAGCATGCGTGCAATTTATCATAGCGGACACTTTTATATGCGGTACGTCGATTAAGCGCCAAAGCTGGTCAAATGTAAAAATAGCGAACAAGGGCTAACGTTTTAAAAATTGCGTCTGATAGTGAAAGTGAGATTATCGTCGCAGCTTCGACCTTGCTTTTGACATTTAAATTAGATTAAAAGTATAAAAAATTACTTTTCCTACGACTACTACGGAACTATCTCATTTCGATACTATTAGTTGACGGGAAATTAGCTTAATATCGCATATTACCCTCATGCTCGCGCAGGCGATACGGGAATGGTAAATGCGACCCAATGCGCATGTGCGTTGTGCGGGAAAGAATAAATTCGCAGCAATGCGCATGTACAGTTTCCGAGAATTTTAATTCCCGTACTGGCTGCGCGCGCGTTAGTGGCTGTTAACCATATTTATATTGTATTTTCTTGATTATTTATTTATTGAAAAATGGTAATCGGAGGAAAAGCATAGTGAGCAACATGCGCAGAATATATATTCCGCGCTAGTTGCACAATATAGGGTAACTGCAGCGAATTTCGACTACGCAGGTAATTTCGACTATCCCATTATTTCTCTAAATAATTGCTGCCATATAGCGGTAGTATAACGTAACACTATGTTTATGTGAAAAACTAACCTCACTTTATTTTAAGCCACGTGTGAATGTCGTTAGACGAACAGTGTAGATATTTATATTTTTTAACTGTTAAAATATTTTTTTATTGGTTTTAATCAGCAGTTGTTTATCAAAGGAAAGTTGAACAAAATATTTTGCATTGAATAAACTGATAAGAACTGATCCAAATACATATATATTAGCTGGTAAAATTTGATTTTCATAATATTTTGTTACAATATTACAGGCTACATAAAACAGATTTGATTGCAGGTAATATCGACTAGGAGGAATGAAGCTACTACGGACTAGTCGATATTACATGCATGCATGTTTCACTTACCTAATTTGACGACAGTTAAAATTTTTCACGTTTTACTAAAAGTCTCTATTATTATATTCTTTTACCTAAATAAAATGTAAAAGAGACAAGAAACGTTGATTATCTTAAAATTTTAGAGTAGTCGATATTAACATCACTTTTTTGAAATCAACCTTTTTTTCATATTTTTTTTATGTCGAACTTAAGTTGTAATAACAGCTTGTTTCATCGTGAAAATATTTAGCACGTAAAGATAAGTGAATCAATTGGGACCACTTTCCTACCAAAATATTGAATAGTACGTAAATTAAAAAATAAATAAATTTGGTAGTCGAAATTCGCTGCAGTTACCCTACTATTATTTACGATCATCAAATGATAAATGCATTACGGTTGCAACTGTAAATACATAATGCTGTTCATATTGCAGCAAATGTAAAAAAAAAAAACAAAAAACTAACATTTTGTTCTCTTTTACACTGCAAGTTTTTGTTTAGTAAGTTAGTTAAAATGTTAACCGCTCAGTAATGATGACTATTTATATAAATAGAATATTATTTATACGTTAGAATAAATAGAACAATAGATAATAGTATTTTGAACATTGTTGTGGATTACAATCAGCTTATGGTTCGGTAGCCATATTGTGACGACAATTCTGAAGTTTATCAATTGAGACTGTGTCAATTCTGAAGTTTATCAATTTCTGTGTTTAAAATTAAATTTACTAATTTTTTTATGATAAAACTAATAGTTGTAGATAAAATATTATATTTGACTCGCAAATAATGGCTATATTAAACTCGAAAGATTACAACCCTCACCTACGGCTCAGGTGGCAAACTTCATCCTCGAGAAATATTGCCTGCATTATATGCTTGTTAAATAAAATACTATTTTACTTTAACTAGACTTCACAATTAAGTAAAAATGATTATAACATTCCTATTTAGCGCAACACTCTCGACTGATGTGATGACAAGTCTGTGCGCGTCGTGTGTACAATAGTGACATGTATATCTACACCAATGTTAGTCAAACACCTTTAACGTGTGATAAGAATACCGCTTCGGAAACGAATGTCAGCCAGTTCCAAGTCCAACATACGTTGGCTGTGATTGGCATGTATTGTCTGTACACACGATACGCGGAGTAAGACAAATGTAAACATTGGCCATCACTTGCCACACCGTCTGTAGGTGCCTTTAGGAAGCGTCCAGGTAAAACACACCGTGCTGCGTTCAACTGCGCTACACACTAAGCACAAATTCGGCAGTTTGCGCAAAGGAAGCTGCATTTTCGTGCTCGGTCTGTCTAGATGAGAACCGTGACATACGGTGAGTTTGCGCGTAATGTACACAATCTGGAACATAAGTGAACATAACTGAGAATTTTGTTCCAGAGCGTGACAGCAAATTTTTACAATGTAGCGCAGTTCCACGCGGTTCTTAGTTGATGGAGCTATTTGGCGCGTATGACAGAATATTATTTTATATTTTAAAGTTAAATTAGTGTCTGCAAAATTTTTTAAATGCAGGTTTGGATTAGGCTGTTATAAAATAAAAAATTAGATATATCTGTATTATATTATTAAGCTTAAATTATTAAGCAAAATTCTTTGTGTCTTAGAGGTATTCCCAGAAACTACCGAACAGATTTGAAAATTTCTTTCAGTGGTGTATACTTGAGACTTTTCTTAGGCTACATCAGGCTACATGTTTCTAACTGGGAAAGCGCAACACTCTGGTGTGCTGTGAAAGCAACTTAATGAAACAATTTGATAAATTCTTTCAGTGCTGTTTAGCTTAGACTTTCCTGAGTAACATAAGCTATATCAGTGTAACTCAACTGGGAAGCAGAACCTCGTGTGTTCCACCGATGCAAACTATTTAACCGATTTGTAAAATCCTTTATTCGGTTTATAGCTTAGACCTTCCTTAATAACTTAAGCTATATTAGTATTTCTCAACTGGGAGGGGCAGGAAGACACCCTAGTGTGTTGCAAAAGCAAATTACTGATCTAGTTTGAAAATTTCTTTCAGTGGTGTATAGATTAAAACTTTCTGAGTAATGTTGGCTATGTTTTGTTTGACAGTCGGGGAGAACCTCCTGATATTTTATAATTTTACTAAGGGCCAGTATTTCCAACTATAAGAATAAATTTACCTTTGGAATAATTTTAAAATTAACCAATGAAATATTGCCATTTATTCTGGGGATATATTTTTAGCCAATTGCATGGCTTAACTTTTCTTATTTTGAGAATAAGTAAAGGTGGAATTACTGGCCCTTAGATATATGAAAATATATTGCGAATCAATATAATCTGATGCCGCATCGTCATGTTAGAAAAATCAAGGTAGAAAAAATATCGGACCAAAATATCAATGGTCCGCTAGATCGGTCTCTCAACATAGATATCAAATACATCGATAGTACGTTAAGAAACATCGATGTATAAAAAATATCGAACATTGATATTCATCAGTAGTAATATTTCATTTCCAAGTTACATTGACCCTGTCCCATATTTCATTTTAGTTCGTATAATAGTTCATTTCCCTCTAACCAGGGAATCATAGATATTTCCCTCACTATTTGGCCATAAACCAAACGAAAACTCGCGTCAATAGGCCAGTACTGAAAGCTCATTTGACATCCGCATTAAGGACCACTATAGTTATTATAATTTCGTGTTTAACTACTAGTGCTGTATTGAATATGCTTTACCCCTTGATGCGGTATTGTTTGCTACCCACAACACCGTACTGCAACTTTGGTTGTGTTCAACCAATACAACTCTTATTAACTATATGAGGTTTGCGGGATTTATGGTGGAACCTATAAATCGGAATTTTTGTGGATTGCACATTGTTAGATATAATGTTTTGAGAAAGACAGCGGGATTGATTTTATGTAGGGAGAAATTCTAATAATTTACAAAATATTTTAAATTCCGTTTTTATTAGAATTCCACTATATATTTTAGTCAAAAATTGGAAATTTTCATTAAAAAGATTTTAATTTGTATTTTCCAAAATAAATAAATTTCTGTTTTTAATATTGTTTTCCTATATCTTATTTATATATATGTTACGGCCAAAGCCCGAAGTTCGACTAGACCCGAATTGGCCGGCCATTTCGCACTTTGGCTGAGGCGTATGTCCGATGTACTGTGTATATGCTACTTTGGCCGGCCACTTCGCGAAGTGCCGGCAAATCCCTGGCCAATATTCAATGTGCTAATTCAAGTGATCCACGACACGTTCTTGCAGTTGTCATGAACGTCGAGGACCAACTTAGCAACAAATCGCTGCAAATGTATAAATAACAAACTGTTGTGTAATTCGAAATGTCATAAAAGTTCATCTTGTTGTAACTAGTAAGGAAAGAGTATGATAATTTTCTATAATAAACTAATTTGACTGATATTGATTATGATTATACAAACACCAAAAAACTGCTTAATTTTTTTATTCCGACCCTGACCGATCGCCTAATGTCATTTCGCTGGCCAAATCCTAAAATCAAGAAAAGATCGGACATTGGCCGGTCAATGTGTGCCAATATTAGCCAGTTCCCGAATTGGTCAGCCACTTCCCACTTTGGCCGATTTCGGAATTTGGCCATAACATATACAAGGGCGACGAGAGACGGGGGAAGTCGGAACAAATTGCCGGGGTCCGGGACTGGATTGTATTTTTTTTACAAATTACTATAAAATTTTAATATTTGTAATTAAGCTGCATAGTTTCTTTAATTGTTTTGTCGGTAATGGAAATACGTAAAGTCTATTCCAAACGTTTAGGAACTTTTACTTTTTTTAAGTTGGCACGAGCTCACTTTTGGAAAACTGAATGACAATTTTATTAAATAAAATAGGCAAAAGCCTCATTCAACTGTTAGAAGTTACTAGGTTTCAAAATCTAGTTCTGCTCAAACCATATATATATATATATATATATATATATATATATATATAATAGATTAAAACAATAATTGAAACAGTGTGTATAGGTTTGGGTTCCAGACCTGATTTGAATGAACCTTCTATTTATTTATTTAACTGTTCAAAGTTGGGCCCCTTCGCGGCGTTCTGTCTGTAGTTTCCGCGCGGACAATGAATACCTTACGTAAATAAATTATATTACAGAAAATTTTATTTAAAATTTCTATCTACTTGTCATCGGGCCCATAATTATCATTTAGCCCGTAATTTCTGGGAGGTGTACGTAGCGATAAGCACATGACAACCACTTGCCCAGGGCCCAGATAGAAGGGGGCAAAGAAAGGCCTCTAAAAAAAAAAAAAAAATCATCTCAGTTATTTTCTTTGTTTATTTTGATATATATTTGAATTGCAAAAGGCGGCAGCCGATTTGTCAAGCAAATACAAGTATGATAAAGATTTGAATAGTTATGAATTCAGTTGTGAGATTGAAAGTTTCAAGTTTCAAGTATGTGGACTGATGCAAAATCTGAAACATGCAACTCCTCTAAATTTATTACAGACCATACACTATTTCGAATTAGTCACATCGTACAAGAACATCGTTGTTGCGTTAAGAATATATCTAACCCTGCCAGTGACCACTGCTTCTTGTGAGAGGAGTTTTAGTAAACTGGAGTTAATTAAAAATTACTTAAGATCGACCCTCTCACAAGAGCATTTATCTAATCTGTCAATTATATCTATTGAACATGATATAGTGCAACAAATAGATTTTAATGATTGAATTGATGAATTTGCGAAAAAAAAAAAAGCAAGAAAAATACAATTTAAATAAATTTATGATGTTTTAATTTATTGTTTTTTCATAAATATAAAATGAAATTAAAATTATGGATATAAACAATTAAAAGAATAATTATTTTGTGTTTATTTATTAAGACTGTTATACCAAACTTTAAAAAATGAAAGAACTGGATATTCAGAACTATCGTATATGCATGGTAAGTTTTTTTTTTTGTTTTTTTTTTTTATTAAAGGGGCCTAATTTGAAAGTCTTGCCCAGGGCCCACAAAAAGCTAGTTACGGTCCTGATGACAACATACGCTGACTAGCAAAAGTAAATATTGCCATACTTTCCAATATACCCGGACACGAAGAACTCTTGTTGGAACTTATCGGTATCTGTAACGTGGGCCAATAAGTAAAAAAGAATCTTTGAAACATTTTTTATCAGGTGACAAGAAGCTGGCAGTTACTTATTAATACTTATTAATACAATTTCTTTGACGTAGAGAATTACCGATATTTATAATAACTTATCGGCAGAATAAAATTTAATAGTTTGTTATGAATTTACTTTCCAACGTCAGATCTGCAGAAGTTGCTGATTTTAGTGGGTATATAATACTTCAAGTAGGTACAGTAGGTAGAAATGTAAATTCTAAACTAACTTATTTTTTTTATTAAGAAATTTGAGTAAAGCAGAGCCGATAACAGTCATGTCAACAAGTTTCTGTGAACAAGCGCCGACAACAAGAACTAAAAGATATCTGTTTATAAGCACCAAAAACAATATATCTACGTGTTCGTGCCCTATATGTGTATGTTGCGTATTATTTAAACAAAACACTGTTATTTTAATGGTAGTAATAAATGTAATGTAATAAATATTGTCTTATTTACTGTCTTCCTGTCTAACAACTGTTATTAAAAAACATGAACAACAACTCATCTCTAAACAACACTAATGATTATTAGCATTGAACGAGTAAACAAATATTCATATCTGCTCACTAAAATCAGAAATAGAAAATAACACTTGCAGGAGGTAAAGATCTGTATCGAAAAATAATCGAATCAGCATTGTAGTCAACCAAATGGAAGTTCACTCAAAAAGCACGATCTAACGTTAAGTGGGTTTTACAAAGTTCAATTAATTAATCAAGTTTTTTGTCAATTAATTGAAAAATTTATTGGTAACCATGGAACCAAAAGCATCACTTTACACACATCGATTTATTTATCAATTTTTTTGAAAACTTTTACATTATCAACTATAAAACATGTTGACATATTTATCATAATGAAAATATTGAAGAAATCTTCACAAAGTTACGCGCTGTGAACAAAAACAAAAGAAATAACCTAGATGATGGTAAATTAGAACGTTTGATGTTCTGTCATATTTGAAAACGAAACACAAACTATATATTTCTAGGTTATGCTACAACTAAACAGTTGGCAATATCTTAACAAACAAAAATATACATAGAATTCCCTAAAAAAATGATGAAAAATAGAACAAGTTCTATTTCCAAAATAAATTGATCAATTTTTTTGTCAATTGATCAATTAATTGACGAAATTTTTACACTTTACACACATAAATAAATTGAATGTCAACTTTTTCAATTAATTGATCAATAAATTGAATCGTGTAAAACCCACTTGAGACACAAAGATGGAACTTCTGTGCTGCTACTCTCTTCTTTTTTATGGTGTAGAATCATGGATCCGACGGAGGCATCATGCAAAAAATTAGAAACATTAGAAATGTGGCTTCATCGTAAAATATTGACGGTACCCCGGGCAGATCGTGTGCCAAAATTTGAGATTCTTAGCAAGGGCGGTTTTTATGTAAAGACAAATGGGCAATGCTCCCCTCAAGAAAAATGTTTCGTTTTATATTTTGATATCTTATCAGTTCAAAATTTTATTTAATAATAATAATAACCCATTTATTATAATTTCGAAACAGGAAACAAAGTTTTCTTTCAACCTCTTATTAAGAAAATCTGGAAGCATTTGCCTGACGTTTAAACTAGGTACGGGCGCGTGCTGTGAAATTTGCGTGTCACTTCGTGACACGACCGTTCACGGTAAAATCGTGAATGAACGTGATTAATAATTTTCTTTCGTGCATGATTGTGCGTGATTTAATATTTGCCGTGACATGTCGTGCGTGCATTCATGGCGTGTCACGACTCACGAAGTTTGAATTTTAGTAAATAGAAGAAATAAGAAGAAAGAATTGTGTATTTTGTATCATTATCTATGCTGGATTTTGTATCTCCTTCTACGACGAAGCAACATGTCTCCGTTGTATGCAGGCGTTGGAATTATTTTTTGTTTAATTTTGAATGAATCTGACTGGATATGGATAACTCAACAATCCCATTCTAACTAGTTTGCGCTTTTTCTCTAACCAGTTGGATTTGATGGGATCATACGGAACATTAACCAATATTCTTCATTTAATATCCTTTTCTTAAAATAAATTGAGCCCTGCAAATCCGTGGATCTTTCCGCGGTTGCAGATAAATTATCATTTAAATCATGCGGAT
The DNA here is from genome assembly GCA_963971575.1 of Liopterus haemorrhoidalis. NCBI lineage: Eukaryota > Metazoa > Arthropoda > Insecta > Coleoptera > Dytiscidae > Liopterus > Liopterus haemorrhoidalis. Next base: position 33,005,429 of record OZ020615.1, read on the forward strand.
GCGGATAAAATATCATATCCGCTTATCCGAAATATGCGCATGAACATAAAATCTTCGGTTAGACGCCTCTTCCCACGGAAGACACGTTTAGAACCCCAAAAATGTATCGCTGGTATTTGTATTTTGCTTATGGCAAGAGTGAAATAATGATACGTTACGAAAGTTTTTACTTTTTACTCTTCCCATAAAGACCTATTTTACGCTTACTTAATTAGTTAAATATAGTAAAGTGTATAACAAACGTAGATACAACAATTTCTTTGGATTTATTGCCAGTTTATCAATTGAAAAATAATTTTGTAACGTGTCTTATTTTGCATTTTTTGAAATATTAGTAAAAATTAACCGTGGTAATTTGCCAACCGGCGTAGCGTAGTGGTAACACATGTGCTCTGCGTTGCGAGGGTCTCGGGTTCGAATCCCGTTCAGGCATGGAAATTTTCTCAAATAAAAATTGTCCTGGCTAATTGCCACAGTAGCAAAGGCCATTAAAATAAAAAAAAAAAAAAATAAAAAAAACCGTGGTAATTTGCCACATTTAAAAACATTTGAATCTCATATGAAATTAAAAAAAAAAAAACAAACAAAAATATCTTAAATTTCTTGTCGTCATATAACTTTCATCATTTAATAATAGGATGAATTTAAGAATTTAGTTTTATTATTAAATTTTTTTTTTTTAATTTGCTGAAAAAAATCAAAGAAATATAATTATTTTTTATAACTACATAACACTCGTTTCTTTTTAACAAAATTTAGAGAAGGGCGTGGGTAAGCCATTCTAACGTGAAAAAATTCACGCGTGTCACTATTCACGCGTGAGTCACAATCCACGCGTGAGTCATGATCCACACGTGCCCGTGAAGCAGGCGTGCGTGACCGTGGAAATTTTAAAATTATGATTTCGTGTGCGTGCGTTTAATTTTGAATCTGACTTCGTGAGCGTGCGTGATCGTGACAAAAATTTATTCACGTGCCCATCACTAGTTTAACGCTACGTAAAACCCCCAGAAATTATAAGTTTCTTATGCAAAACTAACAATCTGAAATAAAATTAGTGACAGTCTATACATCAAATTTTGCACAGAATTTTTATCTATCTAATAGGATATTTATGATTGTAGAAAAAATTATTGTAAAAATGTTATTGCTGAATAACTTAATAATAGGTATTATACAACAATGTTCTGTAATTTTTTAAATATATTTGTGGGTCTCAAATATTTTTTGTATTTATATAGTTTTGTGTAGAAATGTTCAAATAATACGTTAACATTTTTTTCGACATGATTGTTTATAGTTTACAGCCTTCGTCGAAAAATATTATACTTGATGGTAATGAAATGCCACTTGATACAAGTATTCTTTACATAAAATGAAACATTTTTATCCGCCGCACCTATATTGAGATCCGGATCAGATTCGAGGTGGCGGCAAAAGTAGATTACCAAGTACAATAACTATAAGTAATTTTCACAATAGAACAAATTATCTCCAAACATATTTGTAGAATGAAGCTTTAGCTACAATTTGCCGCTTGGTACACAAATATGCGTCGAATGGTTTACAAGATGGCGTCTATAAAGCAAGTTGTTTATTGACAATTACATGACAGTTCTTTTGACGATTAAAAATATCCTATTAGGTCGATAAAAATTCTCTGAAAATTTTGATGTATAGATTGTTACTAATTTTATTTCAGGTTGTTAGTCTTGTATAGGAAACTGTACGGTTGTGCGCACCCTGAAATTTGTATCTGGCATAAATATTATATACTCTGATTCTCAATAATTGTGTTTGAAATTCAGAAAAACTCCTTTAAGATTGCATTATGTATTTGTTCTATATATTATCCTGTCAAAGCGTTGAGTTCGGATGAAAATAATCAGAGCAGTTGATGTGCTATAAATATTTACAAACTCTGAACAAAAATTGATTATTGGAACGCAAGTCTCAGAGCCTGATAAAAATTTAATGTTGAAGTGATACATTCCGATCATATTTCATATTGAGTAAAATGTGAACAATCTTACGGAATTATCAGATTTCAAATACTTGAAATAATCTTATTTTATTAAAAGACTGATATTTCCCAAGTTATTAAAATGTTTATAAAGAGAAATTGCTCTTTATATTAAGATAAATAATACTCATACCAGTGCAGTAAATTACGGTAAATAATATCATGAATCACGGGCGCCCGCAGTAAGGGGAAAGGAGGGGAGGCATGCTCCCCCTTGAGTCTTCACTTTTAGGTGTTATATTCCAAACCCTTATACTTTTTTGTTCATCTATTTCTTATGTCAATTCTATAATTGCTATCAATTGTTAAAATATTTTAGTTCATGTGCATTTACTTGTTTCTAGTTAGCATTAAGAGGCACCTCAACACTGGAGATCCTCGGGCCACGGAAGGGGTAATCAGGGGCGCCAGGATAGGGGAGCCAAAAAGCCTCGGTATAACAATAATTCTGGGCCCAGGAAGACAATGATTCCGCCCCAACCCCCGGGAAACGATAAAAATGGGCCTGCTGGCAGATAAAAAATTGCGCGTAGATAGAAATTTTCTTTATTTTTTCTGTAATATAATATATAAAATATGATTGTGTGACGCGCTCACAAAGAGACTCAAAGTGATAACAACTAAATACATAAACAAAGTGTGCCAAAAAAACGGGTTTGGGCCAAACCCAATTTCACCCAGGTCGAGCCTGTAGACACTATTGTATCAATTATTATTACGTCAACTATGACGGATGACTTTTTATCGGGATGGCGTATGTTAAGTATGCACAGGGAAAAAATTATTAATAATACAGTAGATTTTATAAAAAAAAGTCATTAATCAATTTGCCAATGATCGCAGACATTGGCACCAGACCTTTAATGCATATTTAAATAGTGTTCTATATTATGTTTTATTTAATAAATTAGTAAATATTTTAAATCTTATGCCTTTTTATTTTGTTTAACGATTTAACCTAGAGGTGTCCAACCTTTCAGTTTCCCTGGGCCACATTAGAAGAATACAAGTTGTATTGGGCCACAGTAAAAAAAAAAAAAAACACACGGATCAGAAGTTCTCGAGTGATAAGCGCACAGAGAGACAGAAATACGTTTTATGTTTGGAACGCCGCACCTCGAATAACTCCTTTATTTTAAGTGATACAAAATATTCTTCAGAAGAAAAGTTAAACTAGACAAAAGGGCCCACTTAAGGATTTTAATAAGAATTCTGCATCACTTCCGCTTTCAGCGGAAATTGTTTCAACTTTTTATCTAGCATAGGGAATTGGTACTTTATTTTTATTTTTTCTTGAAAGTATATTAAATCAGCTTTACAAGGATATCAAAATATCATACTTTAATTTTAACTATTTCAAAATGGCGACCATTTATTTACAAAATAATAAATAACATAAAAATCGTAGAAACTAAATTATAAAAAGATATAACATTATGTAACTAGAAAAAAACAATAAAACAAAATATGACTAAAGTTAGTAAGGTTATAACTAAGGAAAATTTACAAATGTTCAATATGACCGCCGTTGTTTTCCACACATTTTCTCATTCGTAATAAAAACTCTTTCATTACATTTAGAACGTTATACTAAGTCTTCTAACCTTTATCTTCAGGTTACCTTTCTTGGTGACATTCCCCGAATGTCAAAACCATATTTGTCATTTTTTCATTTGAATAACTTACGTAAACCGTAATTACAAACGATTTGATGTTATCACTTTTAATATCAAACTCGTACTAACAGGTAAGAAAATTTGCAGGTTTTATTTGGTTTATTTATGTAACAAAATCATTTTCAAAACTTGCTATGTTTAACTTTGTACGATTTATGTTATTTATTATTTTGTAAATAAATGGTCGCTATTTTGAAATGGTTAAAATTAAAGTATGATATTTTGACATCCTTGTAAAGCTGATTTAATGTACTTTCAAGAAAAGAAAAATTAAAGTACCAATTCTCTATGCTAGATAAAAAGTTGAAACAATTTCCGTTGAAACCGAAAGTGATGCAGAATTCTTATTATAATCCTTAAGTGGGCCCTTTTATCTAGTTTAATTTTTTTTGTGAAGAATTTTTTATATCTCTTAAAATAAAGGAGTTATTCGAGGTGCGGCGTTTCAAACAAACACCCTGTATATACATATATATTTCAAATCGAATCACAAATTCATTTTTCACACTCTTTTTGGAAGTTGGAGAAAGCATCTTCCGATAGACATTTATTGAGAATCTGCGTGAATATGCGTGAGTATTCGCTCACGCAATTGTCATTCAATCAATATCATAGCTTGATTGCAATCAAGCTATGATAGTAAGATGTTGCAATATGTAGAAATAAATGATGATTCTTTTTTTAATAAACTAATTTTGATCTTGGCTACTATTAGGTATATATTAACCAGTAAATTGTATTTATTATAATTCCAGTTATATAAATAATTTCATAACAAACACGGACATCCATACAATCACCAGGATTTGAACCCCAAGCCCCCTGGTTAGCAGACCGAAGTGCTGACCACTACACTTTGGCGACTGGAATGCAATAATTGATGAAATTTTTCATTATTGTATTTTTCCCCTAATTATGGTAATCAACAATTAGATTTTATTTAATAGTAATTTTAGCTCAACGTAACAATTATTATTGCAGAAAAACAATATTTTGTTTGGGAAAAATGTTTTTATCATACAGTAGGTGGCCAAATTATTAGGGACAGTACAAATTTTCTGTAATTTTCAAATTTAAATGAATTTAATGAGCAAATAATTGACTCTGGGTCTCGTAGTTATTTTTAAGCATCAGTGTGCTTTATTTAGAACATAAAACGACATAATTACTTATTCATAATTATTTATTTTTTTTATAAAAAGTGTTAATGCCATCCTTTGCTGCGATTACGGCTTCTAGGCGTCGGGGCATGCTTTCTAAGCAGACTTTTGCGTTGTGCCGGCGGTTGGGATTGTGATGCCATAAAGCAAAACAAAAGGCCAAGATAGAACGCGCACGTTTTAATCAGCCAGGAATGCATTATAACCCTGGTTTTGTGGCACGGTGCCGAGACGGTGCGGAACCATTCTTGGACCTGGGGCAGGAGCCGGCTTTCCAGTACTCGCTTGTACTGGTCCTGCCTCATGGTCCCATCCAAGATGTAGAGGCGTCCCATACCCTTGAGGGAGATCACAGATCACACCATTACACTAACAAGGAGTTTAACCCTTTCCCCAAGGCAGTCCTGGTGGAACTTCTCTTTTGGGCGTCGTAGGACAAATGAGCTTTTGTCCACCAAAATTTGGAAGGTTGACTTGTCCGAGAAGCAGACCAGTTTGGCGGATAAGGCAGACTGACAGTGTTGCCACTTTTTAAAATAATAATGATACCAGCAACTAAAATATAGAAGAAAAAATATTTAAGAACAATTTATGTATTTGCTCACAAAATTCATTTAAACTTGAAAATTACAAAAAAAAGTGTACTGTTCCAAATAATTTGGCCACCTACTGTATTACAGAAGAGAAAATAAGCTCCAATATGAAATAAAATGTTTATCAAAAACTAAGTGCAAATCAAAAATAAAATTCCTATTGGCCAGAAATGACCAAAAGATTGAGTGAAGGTTAAAGTTGAATTTGTGATGTGATATGGATATGATATTAATATTAGATAGTACGTTTATTGCCATGTAAGCTTATAACAAAATATAATATTGGTAGCTTGAAGAGTTTTCCTTTTAGTTATAAAATCTCATGCATATTATAGTTAGAGATACGATGAGCTAGCTCGCCACACCTGATGTAACATTGCATTGCACAGGTTGCGAACCGATCACGCAGCATCTCTAGAAACATATGTGACTTGAAGGAATATCTTTGTAAAATGTAACCAATTCGAATCTACAGAATAACTTGACTAGAGGACTGCGTAGATTCAATTTATTTGAATATCAATATCTGAGCATCTATAAAAAATGTAATAAGGGAAATTGTATTTTTCTCTCTGAAAATGTCTTCTCTTTTTGTTACCTACTTATAAAATATTGTATTCGACATGTGGTTTACTTGATCGCCTAAAAAGATTTTAAATCTCTTGCGAGATAGTCCAATAAATTTTTCGTATTATTTTTATTTCATGACATGTTTTTGTTCATATTCTTATGCTTTGTGAATTTTTACGTACCGAAAAGAAAAAGCTTTCAATGTTACAGTGAATTTTCCATTTAAATGTCATTCATGTGTCACGACATATTTAAAAAATATATTTAAACTAAAAAATGTTGTAGGTCTGCACATATTACAATACGATTTTCGTAAAACTTTCTCGTAAACAAAATTATATATCTACGTCATTAACATCATCGTTTTCTTTCACGGGTTATGTTGAGTACTCATGATTGTTCGAGTTGTTCTTGAAATTACATATTTTCCTTGGTCTTCCCATGGTTTTTTTTTTCAGCGCTTCGGTACAGTTATTGAAAACGCAATCCGGTTTTTTTTTGCATTTTGGAACAGCTTCGAATTTTGCCAAACATCATATGTCATGAGTTAATAATAAATATATCCTCACAAAACAGTAACGAACACAAATAGTGATAAAAATCTGTATATTCGACCCTACATTCGGAGCTATTTCCAACAATATCCAACAATTTCTTTAGAAAGGTAAGTAATTGTGAAATTGTATCTACTACGTGAGAAATTTGTACTATTTTCTTCGACAAGTACAAGCTTGGTCGCAACATGGAAGAAACAACTCTCAATAAAAGCAAGGCATCTGAGGAGGATAACTGGGGATTGGTGGAGTTGTTTTAAAAATTTCGTTTAGGCAATATGAACCACCAAAATAAACTACATGGTAAACAAGAAGTAGTGGTTAATGATGAAAATCTAAAGGACCGAGTTGAGTGTGTTCCACTCTAAGCCGTACAAAAGCTTACAATAATAATAATAACTTTTCAACCATTGCCGACCCCTTCGGGAGATTGTAAAAGCTAAAATTCTTGAGAAATATGTTCCACACGGATTGATGGAACGAAACAAACACGAAGATTTGTGTGTGTTCTTAATCGCAACATAAACGAGTAATTTTAGTATTTGATCTTAACGTGTAATGGAAAATGGATTCTGTACAATAATCTACGACGTTCTACTCAATGGCTTGATCAAGATGAAGCACCAAAAGACAAACCAAAACCAGTGCTGCACTTAAAGAAGTTTATGATCAAGATCTGGTGTCTTCATTTGGTGAGATTCATTACTCATTCCTCAAAAAACGGAAAATGATGAAGGCCGAGGAGTATTGTCGTGAACTTGAGAATATGGACCAAAAGCTGGCCTTAAAATACCCGGAATTGTTCAGGTGAATGATGCACAATTTTCTTCACAACTACACTTGTCCACACATTGCACACATCATCGCACAAAAACAAAAATCAGCTACAGTGTGAAACTCTACCTTACCCAACTTGTTCAGCGGAATGTTGCTTGCTATTTATCACTTTTTGAAATTTCCAAACAAGTTTCTAAAGGAGAAAACTTTCAATAATCAAACATCGGTCCTATACACCTTTAACGAGATTGTCGATTCCAGGACTTTGGACTTTTTTCCCAAAAAGAATAAAGAATCCCGTGTCTCGTTGGCAAAGATGTTAAGAATCAGATGTGATAGCTAATAAAGTTTATTTCGTCCTGGTTTTTAATTGTTAAAAATAAATAATCTCATGTTCCTAATATCATAGAAAACTACCAAATGGCACCGTTAGAATTTCCCGTAACAGGCGCCAAGTTAGCTTACCACGGCACTGGTTATTTGCTGGTTATATAATTTTTTCGTATATGTAGGCTTCAGAAGAACGCACAGAAATCTTACAAAGAAGTGATGAAACAAAAACAGAAATGATATAAATGAAACCAGTATTTCTTTTGCTATCAGCAAAAACTCAGCAACATATTAAATTAAAACAAACTCTATTAAAAATATCCCTGAACAAAAAGTAATATAACTCACCGCTTCAGTATGTACAGGGTGTGCAGCAAACAGTAGTCCAGCAGCTGTTGCAAAGGGTTGCTTTAATCCAGCCACATATACGCACACACGAGTGAAGAGAACACAGGCTACAGCGTGCAGAGCGACATTCGTGGCGTGAAACCACATTGGCTGCAGACCGAAACATAGGTAGTTCGCCCTGAAAACAACAACAACTACATTAGATCCACATTTGCAGAAAGATGAGGGTAATTACAACTAATGACCGTAATGAGTACGTGTAATATATCTTATGAGTTTACTTGGTCAATATGGATATATATTTTGGTCGCTAACTATAGCCAACTAGTTGACGTAGTAAATTACCAAGATAGCTCAAGCCGTATTTCGGACCTTGTTTAGGATATTAAAACCAGGGTGTGCTTAGGGATATGCGATACTGAGAAAGTATCAATATTTAGGTATCGATAATATCGAATAAAAAGTATCGATACCGGTATCGTATCGAAACAAAATATCATATTTTCAAGTATGAAAAGAAAAAATTAATATATTTTCTATAAAACGTAAAACATATTTTATTCTTATAGTAACAATTTAATTGTTTTACAATAATAAATAGATTAAAGTATAAAGGCTATCCCAAACGTTTAGGCGGAACTAAATGGGAATTTCGTTCCTTTAGGTTGTCAGGAGTCACGAGAACGGACCTTGCTTGGATTTTTCATTTTTAAAGTTAGGTTTCAATTAATTTAAAATTCCAACAGTGAAACTGTTCTGTGAGTGAAACCATGGAAACGAATGACATTTATTAAAAATTTTAATACTTTTTTACATATTTTGAAGACAAAACAAATAAATAAATGGGAAATTTTTATTAAGAATGGCAAAAAACTAAAATGCAATGAAAAGGACATTTTATAATGACAATCAATTTAATCTAGAATTTGCAATGTGCGTATGATTTACAAAGCTCAAACAAAATGACCAAAAGTCCGAATTAATAGATAAAAATTACTAGATTTCAAAATCCTGTTCCGCCTAAACGTTTGGAATAGCTAAATATATGCTGTTCACTTTTATAAAAACAAACTAAGAGGAAATTGTATGTCAGGTTGGTATTAAAAAATGGAAAAAAAAGGGGAAGGCAACGGCGCCTATAGTTCTGAGTGATTGTTTAAAATATAATTAAACACTTCACTCTTCTTAATTGCAAGCACCGAGAACAATCAGTGTAGTAGGCTGTCTGTTGCCTAAAAGCCTATTTCTGTCTCTGCATACAGTGGCTCCTGCTTTCGAAAATAAGCGCTCTGAAAGAACTCACGTCGCTACTAAAATCAAGATTTTCTGAGCAATTTTATATAAGTTGGGGAAGACTGCCTTCATATCGTCCCAAACCAGTAGCAATTGGGTTTCAGAGGTGAAACTGGATTTTTCAAATACAGTGTTTGTTCATGTTCAGTTTTGTTAGAACCACATTGGCCTTTGCCTGATTTTAGTTTCCTCTTCCCATATGCAATGTCAATATGGTGACTCCAAAGAGCTACTAGAGCTGCTAGAGCTACTAGCTTTTACAATTAGATTACAATTTTTAGAAGCGTTTAAAAAATGTATTCACAAATTTATTTGTGTATAAATATAAATTACACAATATTGTTAAAAAAAAAAAAAAAACGATTCGATACGATACAGGGTCAAATGTACTGATATCAGTAAAGTATCGGAAGATTAGTATCGCTACTAAAATCGCGATATTGAATGAAAAATATCGATACTGGTATCGTATCAGTAGTATCGGAACATCCCTAGGTATGCTATACAGCAGCGTTTCGCAACCAAAAACGTGTCGTGGACCCGTAAAATATTAAATTTTCTATCGCAGACTACCAAAAAAAAATACTTCAGGTAACTTTTCTTTTAATAAAATACAAGGTGTCTCAAAAGAAATTTTATATTTAGAGGATCGATTAAAAAAAAAGTAAGCCGTATATAGAAAAAATGTTTATTTATTATTTAAATACACTTTTTGGGGATTTATTTCTTAAAAATAATATCGTCTAAATGTAGACCCTCGCGTTCTCGGCACTCATTTAATCGAACAGTAAAATTACTTATGACGTCGGCAGGTGGACTCAGGGATGGCTGCCATTTCGTGACGGATATTTTCTTTCAAATGCGCCAGTGAAGTCGGTTTATTGGCGTAAACTTTAGATTTAAGATAACCCCATAGGAAAAAGTCCATAGGGGTTAAATCTGGACTGTGTGGAGGCCAATTTATGTCACCTCTCCGGGAGATCAATTTGCCTGAGAAAATTTCACGAACGCGTGGCAGAGACATATTGGACGTGTGTGAAGTTGCTCCTTCCTGTTGGAACCATGTTCTTTGGTTATAGCCAGGAAAGTTTTGCAGTTCAGGTACCAAGAAGTTGTCTAACATCTCCACATAACGCTCTAAATTCACTGTAACTGCACGCCCCCTTTCGTCTTCAAAAAAGTAAGGGCCGATAATTGCTCGCGCCGACATCGCAGCCCATACGGTCACTTTAGGCGAATGTAGGGGTTTCTGATGTTTGCGTTTCGGATTCGTTGCACTCCAGTAGTGGCAGTTCTGCTTATTTACGTGGCCATTAAGATGAAAATGAGCTTCATCCGAAAACAAAATGTTGGTAAACGTTGAAAATCGCTCAATCACCTGATTTACGAAATTAAGTCTCTGACTGGCATCTTGGGGCTTTAATTCTTGCACCAATTGAATTTTGTAGGGGTGCAGCTTTAGGTCTTTGTGCATAATGCGATGTAATGATGATCTATGCACATTTAAAGCACTTGCGCGCTTCCGAATTGAAAGGTTCGGGTCGTCACGAACAGACTGATTAACATTCTCCACGTTTTCTACCGTTCTTGATAACCTAGGTCGCCCGGATTTTGATTTATTTAGCGTTGTACCAGTCTCTTCAAACTTTTTAACCCAATGTCGAATGAGAGGAATACTTGGCGCATCATTTAAGTGGCGAAAACCTCGAATACTGCAGAATTTTCTACGCGCTACAGTCACCGAAACACCGTTTTTGTAAAACTCTCGCACGCAAAACGCGCGGTCTGCTCCCGAGAAACGCTCCATAGCGACTGAATTCCCAAGAGCCAGGCTACCGATTGACATAACCCCCGCGCCCCTCGGATACGTTGCGTTCACGCAGTAAGCTAAATAAATATAAAATTTCTTTTGAGACACCTTGTATAATAATTGTACGATTAAACAAATTTATTGAATACAAACTGATGTGCCCGGTGTCTGCTCCGGCCTCCACCTCTCCCTTTGTCACTCAAATTACATTGCGTATCAATTGATATTATGATTATTGGGTACAGAGTTCTTAGCATTGATGACTTTAGGATTTTTTACATATAATTTAACCTTTTCACTTGATTGTAATCATAAAAACAGGTCTATTTTATCATACACATTATCTACATTCTACATTATCGTGTAAGGGAAGTAATTTTGGTATTATTTCAGATAGAAAATCAGTATAATCATTCAATTGGAATAAAATATTAAAAATGTTAAATGATAAAAATTTAATTTATTTCTTAGAAAGGGCATTTAAGATAAGGGTAGATATGTTTAGTATTGTAACTTAAAACATTCCCATGAATACGTTGGAGTATTTATTTTTTAATTTGGTGCAGCCTTTCTTAATTTTGTGGGAGCATATAGACTATTCCAAATGTTTAGGCGAAACTAGATTTTGAAATTTGTTAATTTTTATCTATTAATTCGGACTTTTGGGCATATTATTAAATTAAAAATAATTATTGTTTCAATGGAACCCCTTGTATATTTTTAGACATACGACTCATCGTATTATTCATTAAATTTTGTTGATTTATATGGATATTCAATGCAATTCTACTGCACATAATTTTCCACTTTATTATGTTGATCGAGTGTCGAATTTGTTTAGTAGCAGAATATAAATCCAACACTATTTCCTATAAATCATTGAAATTCTCTTTTAGAGTGACTATATCAACGGCAACGAAAGTGGAACACATAGTCACCACTGATGCCATTGATGCCATTGATGCCATTATTTTCCCATATTAGTGTCTTACGTCTTGTATATATTTTACTGTCGTACCTTTACGACAGTAAAATGTAACATTGAAGAGTTCTTCTTTACCTAAAAGTAAATCAGTTAAATGATATTAGTTGCTTTTTATATATTCTCAGCTAAACGTTTTTTACAGTGTTTTTCAATTAAAATAGGACAAATAAAAACTGGAAAGATCTAGAGAAATTCAGAGTGTGATATAAAAAAGCTCTTTTGCCAAGCACCATATATATAAGGTTCCTGTCTCTTCTATGTGAAACGTAGGGCCTCAATAACTTCCGCCATTTGGATTTGTCTTGCGCTAGATGTTTTAGCTCTCTCCAGTTTTTTCCGTTTTCGCTGATTTCCTTCATGGTTAGTCTACGCCATGTGTCCGTTGGTCTGCCACATCAACGGCTCCCTTGTGGGTTTCAATCTAGAGCCATTTTACTGATGAACAAAGCGTTGTTCTTTAAGGTATGGTCTATCCATTTCCACTTCCGCTGTTTTATCAGGATGTCTATATGACTTTGGGTTCTCTCCCAAAGTCGAGCGTTGGTAATAACGTCCAGACAAAATATGCATAATATTCTACGCAAGCAAGATTTGACCAACACTTGAAGACGATGAATAATGGTTCTAGAAGTTTTCTCTGAAGTCTGAGATCCGTATAGTAGAACCGGCATGATATTAGAATTGAATATTCTAATTTTTGTGAACTTGGTATACTGATAAGTGTTTCATATATTTTTCAGCATACTAAAAGAATGCCTAGCTTTATTGATCCTCAATTTAACATCCTCTTCGGTGTCTCCAGATTAGCATGAGACATTTCTTCCGAGATAAGTAAAACTTTCGACGTCTTCAATAAGGTGAACGTTAATGTGGAACTTGTCTTGTTGAGTGGAGCCGAAACGCATGGATTTCGTCTTTTTAATGTTGATGTGAAGCACCATACAGAGTTACAAATTATTCGGAGCTGGACTCTACGAGTGAATATACAGCAATGCTTGCACCTTGCTAGGCAGGCCGGTTTCTTTTTAATGATTGTCTTCATCCTTTAACGATCAGATCTATTGTTAATTTATCCGATTACGTTATGGATTAGTTTTAGTTAACACATGAATTATCCTTGATGGTTGTTTAAAATATTTTTCTTATATCTCTCCTATTTTACTATACATACTTCTGCATGTATACAAATAAAGCTGAACTAAAAAAATATGTCTTAACAATTCTATGTTAAGAGTGTAATGTACTGATTACGTAGGTCAGTCGTTCCTTGCGGTGTGTAGTGACCGGTAGGCTGTAGACGTGGACAATTTATAGTGGTGGGGGAAACGCAAGATGTGAACGCCTTCTATAACATATTTGAATAACTCGTATCAAGTACGTCCGTTGTTTTACTATTGTCTTATATTTTAATACACTCACATAAACATATCGTCACACAAGTATTGGTTTGTTTAAGTCCACTTTTCAGTAATACGAGAAAAATAGATTTAATGTTAGAAGTGACAATGTTTGTATACTTTATCATATTCAGACATTTTTTAAAATTTTAAATGCTAAAATCATGTTAACTTTAGAGTATGACTATTTTTTATAACAAATAATTAATGGAAGGGACTTTATTAAGAAATATTAATTTGGAGAAGAACAAAATTTTTAATTTTCTGAAAGTTTTAAATATTTTTTGTGAGATTGAACAATTGATAAAGCAAGAAAAAATAAATATAAAAAAAACATGTTTTATTAATCTATATATTAAATATAATTATTGTGCATTGGATTGTAAATTACTTATTTATTTATTTAACCAGTAACTATACAGATTTGTACAGTAGTGCACAAGTTCAGTTACATAATACTGGAAAAAAATACAATACAATTATAATAACAATAATATAAAAATACTAATAATGAATAAAATAAAGAATAAAACATAATATAAGAAAACGTATAATAAGATACAATATAACTAGTCTAATTTATGTTTATATTAACAAACTTTCTATAATTGTCGTAAAAGATATCTACATCTCTATCAGAGACTTGCTTGTTTACTAGACTGAGCATTTTGTTCAGTGGTGACATAGAATCTGAAATTTTGAAAAAGTGATTATTTTTAATTCTCAGTCTTATGTCAGGGATTCGAATATTTAAATTTTGAAGAAGTAGTGGGGCATCTAGTTTATTATTAAATAATTTAAACGTGAAATTCATAGTGTGGATATCGCGTCTCCATTCTAATGTTTGAAATTTCTTGATATTATTGAGAGCTAGGTTTTTTAACTGGTTTACATCAGAGATACGAAAAGGATATGTTCCGGTTAATTTCAGGGTCAGGTTTTTTACAAATCTCTTTTGTACTTTTTCTATTTGATTTTTGTGGGACATTGCCTTTGGGCTCCAGATTGTATTCGCGTACTCCAATTTAGGTCAAACTAGTGCACAGTACAGTAACTATGTTGTAGATATCTTAAAACTACCACTGTTTCTTAGTATAAATCCTAAAGTTTTTAGGGCACTGCATTGAACTTTTTCATTAACTGAATAATTTAAAAAATCACATATTTATTAATCACTAGGATAAATATAATGATCACAACGTATCTTCCAAACTAATAAAAAATAAGTAAATAGTCTGTACTTTGGTAACTCAGTTTAATTATGATTGCATAGTTCGTCAAATAAGCACGTCGTCTGCCTATTTTTGATACAACCCTATTAATAAAAACACTTGATTTACATCCTTTTGTGAAAACCTTTCAACATGATATATAAATTTGTAATTCTAAAGCTTTTTAAAACTGAATGACAAGCTGATCTTTAACTATTGGTAACAAATGTTGTAATGAAAAAATCCTTTAGAAGTTTTTTAGTTCATGTTCTGCTATTGACACACATTGACAGCTAGAAAGTGCAGCAAAATAATGAATGAGCTTGTCAGTTATTTTTTTATTGCTTTCTACAATTTTTATACTTTGTGAAAGCATTCATATGTACCTTGTCATAAGTGTCAAGATTTTTTTTTTATATTATTTTTATTGTTGTAATAACATTCCTGTTAAGTTTATGTCAATCATTATATTATTTCGTTTTATTTTGGTTTTTTTAGAACGTGATATCTATTTCAATCGAAAATATAAATATTAAGAGAGTCTATAGATTTCTTGTTTTACTTGAGCGGACTAGACTGAAAGAATAGAAAATGTAGAGAGTTAAAGGGAATAAGTAGTGATGTTTGATGTTTCTCTGTCGAGCTTTTCCTTTTAAGGTTCTATAACTTTATGGCTGAAAACCACGATAAACTTGTCTTGAGACATAACTTTCTTTAAAGCAGTGGTTATTAAACATTTGAAACTCACCGAAACAATTTTTTGTGGTCCCAACTAAAATATATCTCTGTCCCTCCTACACTTGCTTTGCCACCTATTTCTTCCCAAAAAAAGCATATACTATTGTGGATGTTAGATTTGAACAGCATTTTTATGATTTACTTTAGGTAATACAAGCTATGATTAAAAATTAAAACAAAACAAATAATAATAATAATAAATAAAAACTGTCATCAAAAAGTTATTCAATTATGACCTCTGAATTACTGCCTTTCTGAGACAACACATCATTACCAGTCAGTAGCGGAATGGCAGAATTTTCCGGCCCTGGAAAATTCGAATAAACCGCATGGAATTAAGAGCTGACCTCATTGGTAGGGATGTTCCGATACTATTGATACGATACCAGTATCGATATTTTTCATTCGATATCGTGCAATACTTTATTAATATCAGTACATTTGTCCCAGTATCGCATTGTTTCTTTTTTTTTTTTTTGTTAAAACAATATCGTAAAATTTGTATTTATACACATATAAATATTTCGGTGATTATTATTATTTTCAATAAGAAACCCTTCTACTAATTGTACTCTTGTAAAAACGGGTAGAAGTGGTACGCAGTTGCAATAGCGCAGGATAAAGTACGCCAAAAAACATGCGTTGAACGGTTTACAAGTTGCTGGCGTTTGGCGCCTTTTTCCTCTATGTTTGAGGTTATGCAATGTTATTGGTTATTTTGTATTTTAATTAAAAATGTCACCACCAAGAAGCAAAGTGTGGACCTATTTTACCAAAATAGACCAAAGAGTTTTCTCGGTGCTTGTAATGAAGAAGAGTGGAGTGTTTTATTTTATTTTAAACAATCACTCAGACCTATATGCTTCAGCAAGAGTTCATATTTACACCAACTTTGCAAGTGAAAGATCGGAAATACCTTAAAATGTTTATTATCTATTAGCGTTTTCCTAAATTTCCTAATTCTGCTGTCCTAGATTTTTACTAACTATTAGGTTTAGTTATTAAAATCTAATTACCTTGTTTTTAAGTATACAGTATTTTAATTTCCCCAAACATTAGCCCATTAAATATAGTGTAATAAACTTTAGTAAATACGATCAATTTATGTTATTAGGTAAAGTTTAGTTAGTAAAAATCTAGGACAACAAAATTAGGAAAATTAGGAAAACGATAATAGATAATAAATTTGTTACGAAGGGATTTTCCATATTTCACTTGCAAAACTGGTATGCATATGAACTCTTGCTAGGCTCCATGGCTTTGTTTACCTCTCCTCTTCATGAACGTTCATGACTAATGCGTCAACTAATAAATAAGAGGCTTATTTATTAGTTCTTCCATGAGTGAATCTTCCTCGCCTACGTTTTCTGTAGGTGTCCAATTTTTTGTTACCTAGATCATCTGTCACTTTTCAGTCGTGCATACTACTTTAATACCCATTCTACTTTAATCTATATATTATTTTAAAACAATTAGATTCTTATTATAAGAATAAAATGTTTTTTTTTACGTTTTATAGAAAATACATTCATTTTTCTCTTCGATACATTAAAATATCGATATTTTTTTTATAAGATACCGGTAACGATAATTTTTATTCGATATTATCGATACCCAAATATCGATACTTTCTCAGTATCGCATATTCCTACTTATTGGTTTAAATACCGGCTCCATTGATTCAAAAATCGTTCCTATTGAGACCAGTACACCAGAAAATTACACGGTGTCCCGACAGGTCAGTCCACCACTGCTACCAGTGTCTTTTTCACTTATGGAGACACATTTTGTTGGAACTTCCTTTATTTTTTTTGTCTTCAATCGTTTGAAAATAGCATCCTGTGTCGTGTTACTCAAGGCAAAGTTAGGTGAGTATGGTAGATGGGCAGCCAGAGTTACACAAAAAATTGTCGAACCATGAGGAAAGCATGAGCTCGTGCATGTGCTGGCGTTGGTTCCAAGCCGTTCCTTCCACATCGACTCTTCAAAAACACCATTCACACTGAATTTTAGAATTTGAAATGATAACTGATTTCTTATCTTTTTTAATTGAATTTTTACCATCTTTCTTCTTCTTCTGATTTGTTGGCTTTGGTGAAGTCACCATTCCGCCAGTGCATAGCTTTTTATTTATTTATAAATTTAAATTGCTTTCCTACCATCTTTAAAATGCCTGAAAACACGCAGTGCAGACTCAGAGCATTTTTTTCAAAAGTTGTTATCAAAAATTCAGGTGTTTCTGTCGCTTTTTTCAAAGTTTGAAACAAAAATTCAAACAGACATGTTATTATTAGATGAGCTCCATTTTAAAAATTGTTGGTGTGAGTGAAATTGAATCGAAAATCTTACATGAACTGCTATAAAATTTTAACGAAATAACTTAAAGACAGTCAACTCAGAAATGACAGCTGTATGTTACGTAACATGCACAGTAACAAACCTCGTATGTTACTTGATCGACGTGCCGTTCCGATCGACCTTTTTATCCCTGCATAAACAAGTAATAACTCAAATTATACAGAAAAGAGCTCGAATTAGAAAAAACTATGTTACATAAGAATCTCCGTGTAAAACAATGGTTCTCAATTAAAGAAATATTGTCTCTAGGAGGCAATTTGAACGTTTAAGGGGGCAATAAGTTTAAAATTTTGGGGGAGTTTAAAAAATTCAGTTAACTAAAACTAAAGATCACCCACAGCTGCAGATAGGCCTCACTTGTCTTATTCCACGCAATGTTATCTTGAGATTTTTTATGTCATTGGCTCCTGGCGATGCTCTTTATATCACCAAGTTAACGTTTTCGAGGTCTTCCCACTCATCTTTTGTTAGAAGTTGGTGGCAATGGACTGTCTTATTTGACCATACAATTGAGTTCTGTCTTGATACGTGTCCTGCCCAGCTTCATTTGAGGTTCGCAATGCGATGTATTACGTCTGTTACTTTGCTGCGTCACCAAATAGAATATTTCTGGTATAGTTCATTGTCCACATTTTTCTTATTCTGTTAGCATTTAAGATTTTCAACGACATCGTTTCCATTCCGAAAGTGGCAAAAGGCAAGATGCAAGAATCATAAAATTTGTGTTTTAGTGGTATGGGAATCTCTGGATTCTTTAAAATTTGTCCCAATTTTCCAAATGCAGCTCAGTTCAGTCTTATTCTCCGGAATATTTCAGTTGTTTGGTCATTTTTCCCAAGAGTAATAATATGGCCTAGGTACATGTATTCGTTTACGATTTCCATGGGCTTATATTCAACACTGATCTACCTGATCTCCTGACTCTATATCTTGGTCTTGGGCCAATTAACCTGAAGAAGACCTACATATTTGGAATCTTCGTTGAGATCTTTTAGCATAGGTATAGCTCTGTAATGTCAGTTCTAATGACAACTACGTCGTCAGGGAAACGAAGGTGATTCAAACAAATGTCGTTAAGGTATGTATAGTGAATTTATTTTATCCTGCAATATAGGCATTATCGTTAATATGGTAAGTGAAATCTGACAGCAATGTAAAATTGCGTTTCTTTTAATTTGCAACATAGGCGATTTAACATTGCTGTCAAAATAATTTGTCGTTACTAGGGAAACCATGCATAATAATAATTTCAATGTTGCAGGATAAAAGAAATTCAGTGTACCATTTTCACTCCAGTCTAGAACTTTGAAGATATCCTCCATGCGAGGTTGAACAGCTTGAGAGACATTGTGTCACATTGGCGTACCACTTTACTGACAAGGATTATATATTATTTAGCGTGTACTGTTACCATAGATAGTTTTCAAAAGATTTGATAATATTGAATAAATTCTGGCGATATCAAGAGATTGCATTATAGCCCACATTTCTACTGAATCAAATGCTTTTTGGTAGTCAACGTAAGCCAAATGAATAGGTATGTTGTATTCTGCGTTCTTATCTATAAAGTGGTCTATAATCTATAAGGTAATCTCTAATCCTAAACCAGGCCATTTTTTAATGAAAATATTCCATAAACCGTCATCTGTTACAATCTTTCTGAGTGTGCACTAACCGGAATCAACAAGAGGAAAGAACAAGCGCTTCTAAGCGCCGATAAATCAGCACCGAAACAATCTCTCTAAGTGATCGTACCCTAAGAAGATCTAAAGTAAGTTCCTGTGTACATTAAAAACGAACAACAACCTTTCTTATTTTCTTTAAAATCATCTTTTGGCCCAAAGCCTAATTTGGCACCCCAAACAGGTACAGAAAGCAATAAACTATTTTTATCAAATTTATAGTATAAATTTGGTTTTAACCTCTTATTTTCTCACCTCCCTAGACGTAGTAAATTTATAAATCTGCGCTCATTGCCTGGTCTTGGCATTATTTCATAAGTTTCTCATTTTCTTTTTAGTAGTAAATAATATATAAGAGCGTGTGGATGTCTAGCGAGCTGTTTCGTGCTATGCCAAAGTAATATACAAATAAAACTACCTTTATTTATACATGAAGACACGCAATAAAATGTTCAACATAGAATTTCTAATATTTGTTTAGAAAAAAATGACAATAAAATTACTTCTCCTTAAATATTAAATTATGACAAATGGATTTTAACGACATAAACATATGGAGAAATTCTAGATAATCTTCATGTAGAAGACTTCTAGGCTTCGTTCGGAATGACGTCACAGCCGACTCTTAAGGGCAGGGTAAACACAACAAATTACAAATTTCTCATACAAGTCAAACAATCAAAAATTAAATTACAAAAATCTACACATAAAAATTTATAGCTAATTTTTATATACACTTTTCAAAATGGTTTAGAGGTATTTGATGGATTTATAAAGATTTTGTTAATGGTGTGTAAGTAGAGCCGCCGCGTGTGTGTCGGCCGGCCATGTGAGGGAATTCATGGGACCGTTCTTTGCTAGAATCGAGCCCTAAGACGACAGGTGTTGATGAAAGTTTTATGAATGTTTGCACACGGGCGGTAACGCAAGCACGGTGACCCTTTTTACACGCTATCGGGGAGGTTTTTATGGGCTAGCAAACATTATTTTCTTGATTTCATTGGACATTTAATTGAATATTCTTGGACTATTTTGATGAGTGCACACCCCTGTATGTATTAACAGAAACTGATTCACAAAAGCTCGAAATATTGCAATAATTTAAATATTCTAAGTGTTTTTAATTTATTATTTATTATAAATAATAGGATCCCAACACCTAGGTAAGCGTATAAGGGGCAAAGAAAGTAAGTTCTTCGTTTCTAGACCGCAGACCACGAGGTCAGTGAGACGTTTCGGCCAGTCCTATTATCCCTGTATAAACTGGTACTCATTTTAAGTATTAAATACTTGAGTCGAATTGAGCTGACTGCACAATTTCGAAAGATAAAAATCCGAATAAAAGACTTGACAGGTACGCACAAATATACTTGCGTGAATCGTCGCACTCCTGCCGGTATTGGTGTTTGTAGAGTCTTGTTTATTTACCGATTTTACTGCGCATCAAACTGCGAAGTGCCAACTTGGATATAAACTGATAACAATTAAAACATTTGGTAACAGGTAAAATAATCAGTTGTGGCCACCACAGGACCGATCGCTATCACAAAGTATTTGTTTAATTTATGCTAGTTTATCAAAAAATGTCTCAAACAAAAGTTGTTAGTTATTGCTTTTATAGCAAATTTGTTAAATAATATTTTTGGAAATATTTCTCTGTCATGAAATATTCTCAAAAATCTTAAAACCGACACGAGTAAACTCCCATTTCTAGTTACCCGATTTTTACCAAAAGTTGATCAACTCGTGCCATTGATGTCAAAAGCTTAAATATGAAGTTTCCTAAAAAACCTTTTAGCCGAATTTGCTCTGCACGTGTACACGGACCGAGAGATAGACCGACAGACAGGCAGACAGACAGGCAGACAGACAGACAGACAGACAGACAGACAGACAGACAGACAGACAGGTAGGCAGACAGACAGAGAGACAGACCAATAGACATTATGCTAAAACTAGTCAAAACGTTATGTACGGACCTCAATTCGTGGAGATCCATCGAAATCTCGAAATGTCAAAATCGGTATGATCACAATACCTCCCATATATATGTTGACGGTCGGTAAAAATGATGAACTATTTGTGTAAATCTGTAAACATTTCAGTCCTTTGCTAAAGTTGGGATTCATAGGCTGTTAGAGTGCTTTGCCTACGAGATCAAGGCATTGACGTCACATTCGTATAGTTTGACAGAATTCGTATAAACACTTCGTTGCTAAGCAATAGACATAGAACCGCCTGCAAACTTTGCACTTAGTTGACATCATAGTTTGTCACATATACGATTATGTCACTTGCCTGATCTCGTGAGAAAAACACTCTTTTATCATCAGTATAACCAGGAGGCAGGCCTGGAGATAAGAGCCTGGTGGATATGGACCCGAAAACTCCGCGAAAACGGAAATGCATAAATTAAATTATTTGGGGGCGCAAAATGTTCAGTAAAAAGGGCGTAATATGTTCTGTTGCAGAGGGGGGGGGGGGCAATGACATCAAACTCCACCACCGGGGAATCATATTGACAATGACCAAATGATGCATAATGTTTCTAACGTGGAAACTAAAGCTTATTTTGTTTTAAATCACTGTATATTATTGTTTTAGTATATTAGTGTTTTGTTTATTTTGTTTTGTTATGTTTTTATATTATATATTTTTGTGTATACCTATTTACTTTTTGTGTACTTTTATGTATTGTATGTTTCTTGATATAAAGACACAATCAGGACAGTTATGTCTATGGTGTCTAATAAATAAATAAATAAATAAATAAATAAATAAATAAATAAATAAATAAATAAATAAATAAATAAATAAATAAATAAATAAATAAATAAATAAATAAATAAATAAATAAATAAATAAATTAATTAATTAATTAATTAATTAATTAATTAATTAATTAATAAATAAATACATTAATTAATTAATTAATTAATTGATCTGGCCTGGAGACCGTAATTTTTTTATCTCGTTCTTGTTCTAATTTGGTCCATCCATTACTGTATTCCTTTACTATGCTACACCTACTCTGCATTTCACCCTGCTCCGCAAAATCATTTGTATGCAAAGTGTGTTTCGCGGAACCTTGAGGTCTCACGCAACCTCTTTTATTTATATTATGTAACCAAATTTACAAAAATTAGGAGTTCCGTAAGTTGACAAAATTTGCAGACCACTGGTTTATATCTTACTTATCGGGTCTGATTTATTTGCTTACTATCGTTTTTAATATAGAAAATTTAAGATTTTTATTGCTTTAACAAATTGTTTGTTGTGGAAAATTTGTCATACAGTGTAATAGGACAAAACAGTTGAAATTAATTGTTTAATTTCAATGATATACCTTATTAATAAAGGTGGTGTATTAATTAGCTATTGTTAAAATTATAATTACACATTAATAATTTGAAATTGCATTCCATACATTAGTTTGCAAATATGTGTTTTCATTATACATTGTACAGTGTAACTATTGTTTCCTTAACGGATGAATGAAGGTATAAAGAAAATATAATTTTGTCAAAATATAAAGCGAATTTCTACAAAATACAACAATATTATTAATAATTGTTTATAATAATTATTAATAATTGTTTCAGGTTTTAAATATTTATGAATTTTCACACATTTCAGGATTTCGCAGGTGTCTTGAATGTTAAACAACCAACACAATGCTCAAGTACCTTCTTGTATGGAACTATTTTTTGACTGAGCATCTAGAAAGAAAAAAAAAAAGGATTTTCTTCGTCTATGTTTTTTTACTTGTCTCTCATTGCAATAAAATAACAAAATCTTAAGTAATAACAATTTGCATTGCCATTCCATTTACTGACAGAAAAACCTTCACTTATTTCATGTTCTATAAATACAAAATTTTACCAGAATATCTTTATAGATTACAAGTTAAGAAAAAATATGTATTGAGAACATAAAGTTTTTATTATACACATAATAATTATGTTTTTTTTTTTTATTATTTCATGTTTTTGGCCTTTTCTACTAAGGCAGTTAGCTAGGATTAAATCAATTTTCATGATGAAAATTCCATGCCTGAACAGGATTCGAACCTGAGACCTTAGCAACGCAGGGCACGTGTGTTACCGCTATGCTACGCCGATCGGCATAATTATCTGTTAAAAATCACTTCTGTTAAAAACAATCATTGACAGCATTGTCTACTTCTTAGAAATGTGTCTGTCATAGTAAAAATAGTTCATAGGGGTCATCTAAATTTCGTAACTATAAATATATAATATCCTAGTTTTAAATAAGGGCTGTGTAAGGCGCAAATAGCCAGAGTTACTGAGAGCCAAAAAAATGAACTAACTTAATTTAAAAAAACTTGCCGTGTATAAAACGTCCATTATTCATGGCTGATTATTCAGCGCGTCCCTTTATACACGGAGTTTAATATGAACAGATTTATGTATTTACAGTTGTACACATAAAGTTAGTTTTACACAGTTCAATTAATTGATCAACAAATTGATCAAGTTTTTTTGTCAATTAATTGAAAAATATATTGGTAACCTTGGGAACAAAAATTTGACTTTACACACATCAATTTATTTATCAATATTTTTGAAAATTTTTACATTACCAACTGTAAAACATGTTGACATATTTATCAGAATGAAAATATTGAAAAAATCTTCACAAAATTACGAGCTGTGAACAAAAACAAAAGAAATAACCTAGATGATGATAAATTAGAACGTTTGAGGTTATGTTAGATTTGAAACCGAAACAAAAATAATATGTTTCGAGGTTGTGCTACAACTAAACAGTTGGCAATATATTAACAGATAAAAGTATACCTAGAATTCCCTAAAAAATTGATGAAAAATTGACGAAAAATAGAACTTGTTCTATTTTCAAAATAAATTGATCAAATTTTTTGTCAATTAATTGAATCGTGTAAAACCCACTTAACACATTTATTATTTTATAGATTCAAGTAGCATGAGTTCAAAAAGAAATAACATAAGGGTTAGCTATGGAAAAATAAAATAATGTCTACTGCAAGCTTTATAATTAATTAACTGTCATCACTGTTGTTGACGTCATAAGTTATTTATTGTTATGTAAAGCTTGCAGTAGACATTATTTTATTTTGTCATAGCCAACCCTTATGTAATTTCTTTTTGAATTCATGGTATATAATATTATAGGCGCAAATATCCATTTGGCTGTGCGCCAAAATTTTTAACTAACTAACTTTATTACATTATATTTACAGAACGTACAATAACATAATTTATGTTTCTAGTTATTATCTGACTAATTACATAAAACTTGATTTTAAATTTTACAAAAAAATATGTTAGAAGTCTTCCACGATATGAGTGGATTTAAGTCATCAATGAAATTAAGTAAAACAATGATGTCGCTTTTTAGTATAGTTACATACAAAAGTTTATTTCTTCTAAATACAGCACATTGCCACCTACTTAATATTATTACAATATCAAGTATGTATTTAAGTTTCTCACACTGTGTTAATAATTTGGTTGCAAACACAAAATCCAAAACTTTAAGGATAAAGAATATCACAAGTCAATCTGACTCATATAATCAAATATGGCTAAATGGTGAAATGCCATGTGAACATATCAAATATAAATACTGCCAATATGAGCAAAGTAAAAATCATAATTTTAACTTCATATTAGTTAAAAGTTATAATTGTTGTTTTTCATCAATATATATGTTCGTCCCAAGATAATTAAAGTAAAGGTTGTCCCGTAACTTCTGACCAATCAGAGCATGAGAGAGAATACGTCACATGTCTGCTTAGTTCAAACTAGCATACATAATTATTTTAGATGTTGCATGTTTTTAAATATTGTTATTGACTATATTCATAATAGATATTTATTTCAAGACAGTTCTACTGATTGAATTATAAATAAATCCCTAAGGAAATTTTATACTGATTTATATAAAATTTAAGGTGATGGGTATTTGTATTATAATTAATAAATAATAATAAAATCGAATACAAATATAATTTTAGGTATGTTTAAATAAAAATAGAAAAATATAGTAATTAATAAAATTGGAAGTTATATCTGTTTTTAAAAACGGCTGGATGTATTTTAACGAAACTTGATAACAGAGTAGAACCAGAATTCAAATATAGGCATGGTATCTCAAAATGTTCTTTCTTAGGTGTTTCTGGGTTAAAACTGGTACTAAAAAATTAAAAATATTTCCTTTATAAACAGAACTATGTTAACAGAAAAAAACTATACAATAAATGTCGTTTATAAGAAAACAAATCTTATTTGTTTTCTGCATTTTTTTCATTTTGATGAATATTAAGTTAGTTACGGGGGAACACACTAAAACTAAAATATTGAAATATTTCACTTATTATTCTCTTCACATCAAAAATTAATGTAAGAAAATTTATTTAGAACGAAGAAAAATTCCTTTCGAAGAAAAAAGAAATTAAAACAAGTACAAAATCAAAAAATTAAACGATATTTTTATATTTATAGACAAAATTCAAACTTCACGTGTATATAACATATACGATAAACAAAGGCTGAAGTCCCGTTAGCAGACAGATGCCGTGTAGCTTCGCTATTTACCATCACCACTACAAGATACGAGACAACATTTACTTTAATAATCTTGTGTTTCTCCTACATAATATTAACAAAAACATACAAATTCGTATAATAATAATTCAATGAAAATGTTTGATCTTTAGAAACGTTTATTATTATTTTGTTGTTTTTTTTTTTTTTCAATTACGGTGGATTAAAACGTATTATGACCTAACTTAACCGCACTCTAGTAATAATATACGAGTTTTTGTAATAGAGTATTACGTTGTAATCATCGTGAATCCGGAAAGAGCATTAAAAAGTCATCTCATTAAAATTAAAAACTGAAATGGAATAAAATCTAAATTAATTTTTATGAGTATAAGAATAATACGGAACATGTACGTAAATAATAATTTTAGGGAGTATAAATTGAATTAGTTCATGTGTTTACATATCTTGTGTAGCATACAGGAGCCTTTACTCAATTTACATAATTATAATTAAATTTCCTTACAGTTTTACAGAAAATAAACACCATACATACACACATATATTAACAATGCTTCATAAATTCAAGCACTACATGCGAAAACGTTCCAATTATATACTGTACATTCATGTTTATAATTAATTTATTATACTCATAATCAGAGTTTAGCATTTTGTCTTCCATTTAAGATTGGTCAAATATAGGGAAAATATGTAATATTTAGCCCTCTGGATATTAAATTAATTTAGATATGAAATTAAATAATATATAGGGAGAGTATATTTTAAGAAACATACTTCGTATTAAATTAGCTTGTTTTAATTAAAATTATAAATTAACATCATCATCAAGTCTTGTCCATCATCGGATGATATTTGACAACTTCTAAAAACATCACAGATTGTCAAAAACTTGACAGTGACAAGACGATGACCACAATACTGCGAGCGATGAAAATAATTTGGATTTGTTACGCAAACGAATACGTTTACTTTGTTTTATGTGACACATTATTTCCTTTGTAAAAGTTAATTTACTTTATATGTACAAGTATATTTAAAAGTTTATAAAATATAAAATACCTGTAATCAAATGAATACCAAATGAACCCTCTAATGCAAGGATCGGCAACCGGCGGCCCGTGGGATGAATGCGGCCCGCAAAACGATTTTATGCGACCCACCAGTAAGAAAATACAATGTTTTTTTTTTTTTTATCCAGCGTGACCAAAACATTACTACCGTGTTGATTTAGGCTTCTTACACACTAGGCATATTTATACCGACGAAAATATGTGTAAACTGGCGTAAACAAGAACTTAAAATAGAAATTACAGAAGCAGGTATGGCCCACCAAAAAGTTTTGTTACTAAATGCGGCCCACGACGGTAAAAATTAAATAAAACAGTACTGAATACGGCCCGCGACACATAAAAAGTAGCCGATCCCTGCTCTAACGCATAGAGTCCACAAATGAGGACATTTATAAAATATATAAATTAAATTTTCAATTACTATTAGAGTTCTGATCCGAGACAGACTCGGGAATATTTTTTTTTTCGTGTCTCGTACCGGGGAAAACGGGTTTACAGTGAAATTCTATAAGATGCTTTAAAATATTTTAATTTTCTTTTAGAACAATTCAGTTTTCAATATGACCGTTTCTGAGAGATACACAGCGCTTAAAACTCGTCACTCACAGGTCACTCGTCAATAGAACTAAGAAGGGTTCTTTGAAAAGACATAATATTGTTTCTTCTCGCCGGGATCGAACTGAGTTAGTTGGGTGATAAGCCAGCGTCATAACTACTACACAAGGATACACCTTCTAGTGAAGCGTGTTACAAAGCTATAACTTGTGTACATTATTAGCAAAAAAACACAAAAAATGCGTTTTTTTTTCCAAAAACATAATCTGATCAAAAATTCCTGTTTTACTATTCCGGTTCACACCAATGTACATTTATTCAGATTTTTAGTTTAAACCAACTTTTGGGCTACAGGGTGTGGGACAAAAATTTTTTTGCAGTATTTTGGTAAAAATCGCTTCAAATTAATTTGTTTTGAAAAAATAAAAATTTGATCGTTAATACACGTACAAAGGGCTTTCGTTTGATACCCTACTCAAATTATAAAAAAATATTTTTTTTGCGATGAGCACATATTTGTTTATATTTTAAGGGGGATATGTTTTTTAGATGTTTTAGTATTTTTCCTATGTGCGGGTCAAAGAGTTGTATAAGCATGGCAAATTTCAACTCTCTAGGTTTAGCCGTTTGGCTACAATTTTTACCGAACAGACAGACAGACAGACAGACGACAAAATGACGGTATAAGGGTTTTTTGGTCATACCTACAAAACCCTAAAAATGAACTTATTTTTTGTGACATGGGCAAAACATAGTGTATCCCACTTAAAATTTGACCTAAAAACTAAAAATGACCTCAGATTTTTTCTATCACCCATCATTTTTTTGCTATGAGGTATTGTTCGTTTCTAACGAAATATAGCGATAGACGTATTATTATTAATTTTAACTTACTCAAAATGTTGTTTTTGATGTTTTACGTCGATATTTTGTTTCTAAGGCATACCTTATTAATATCCAGCAGTAATCAATAAGCAAATTTGGATTTCATTTACCCTGATATCGCTTTTCCATGGCGGAAATGTCTTGGTGGAACCGTTTCCCATGTTCATCAGTTACTGCACCCAAATCTTCTGGCAAGAAATGTAGATGAGATTACATCCCATTTCTTTGTAGGCATCAAGTAGTTCAATCACGATATCTCTGTCATTTTAAGCTCTCACATTTCCAAGAAAATTTGAAACAACTGTTTTAAAAGCTCTCCAAGCTCTTATTTCAGCTTCATTTAAATACATCAAATACATCATCTTTCATTATTTCTTTTATTTGCTTCACTAATTCTAGGAAATGTTTGTTTTAGATACATAACCCCTGAAGACTACTGAGCGGCGGGCCAGGGTTCATTCCCCGGTACCGGCAAAATACCTTATTCCGACCGTTTCTCCCTCGGAAGGCATATGACAATCGGTTAGTGGTTCGGATGCCACGATAATTGTAGGTCCCATATGATTGTGTTACACAGGCAACACATACAACACAACTGTGGAGGAAATAGCTTACGCTCGGAGCACTGAGCATGGCACTCTAAGAATCATCCTTTGATAATGCTCGAATGAGTGAAACTAGTCAGCGAGAACTCTAATAAAGAACATATTCAACAACCAACGTCAATATTTTATTCGGTGGCAATCCAAAAAAAAACCTACAACTCCTATAATATTTATACTTTTGTTCCTGTCCTGTGTATTAGTAATAGTTTTGAAAAAGTAACAATTCTGGTATAAAATTCTTGTCGCGAAAATAGAAAATGGAATGAATTTACGAAGCGTATCGAACTAGGCACTTTGGATGCACTACTATTTGTTTCATTGATGCCATATACCAAAGAAATACACTTAGTGCACCCTAGTACATTCTATAGAGAATGCTATTAGAACTACCCGGGAGATTTTTATAAATTATCCGGAGTGGAACAATTTCAAAGCCACTAACACATTAACGGCAGTAACCAAACATCTCACAACAAAAAATCTCACTTCTTCAAAAATCACTTCTCATAATCAATATTATGATAACCATGTGGCAATTTTGAAACCGTAAAATATGCTCTATTATATATCAGATATTGAGCTATATTAAACTTAGCTAAAAAGTCCCAGTTCCTAGATTTGGTCATACGCCGATGAAGTGCATATTTAATAACAAGACGCCTTCATGAGTATTAAGACATTTCAGGGTTTTGTAGGTATTTAATAAATGATAACAAATTGTGGGTACATGTTAAAAATCATGAATTTCCATAATTTTTAAAAGAATAACCACGTGCTTCTATATAAAAACTTATAAGCGTACTTCATGTGTGCTCACATCAAGAGCTAGACTAGCTAGTTCTTCAGTTAGGCAAATACTGTAATCAAGGTGTTTGCGATAAGTTAAATAATTATCAGAAAAAAAAATCTTGAACTATTACGGTTCACAGTAATGTGCATTACTCAATTTGTTGGTTTTTTTTTCAGATTTTTAACCTCCTGTGGTTATAGAGATTGGAACATTTTTGGTAAAAAACATGTTAAAATAAATAAATTTAAAAAAACTACTTTTCATTTCTTAATCTACTTCTGTATATTAATTTAACTTGTACGTAAATCAGCGGATGCTGAGGTGATTCTTATACACACTGAAGCTGACGGTAAACTTCTAAGTAAAAGCAGAATCTAGGACAGCAGAATAGATAAGAAACATTTTACGAAGCCACCGTAGTTGGTTGGAATACACACAGATGTCGCACTATTCGTAACTCACTAATTTTCAGAGGTGTAAACGCTGCCTTGAATGTTAGAACTACCTACTAAACATATCCATAACGCACAATGCACTGTCAACTAATTTAAAGAGCTCTGAACGCAGCTTTACCCGGACAAAAATTTGCAAGTGTCTTACCAGCGACTCTAAACAAGTTTTTATTTATAAATAAAACTGAAAATATCTGTGCTGCTTATTATTTTTTATGATTATTTCATATATGATAGTTTTAGCTTTAACTTATATTACAAATATATCTTTTTTTTTAATATAATCTCAAAATCTTACATTAAATGTCAATAAATGGTAGAATGACACTGGACAGGGATATTGCCAATTTAATTTTTTATTAATAAGATGACATGGCTTTCTATACGACTATTTTATTGATCATATTGTATTCCAATCACCACCATTTTTTTTTTTTTATCAATCATAATGATTTTCTCCGTCGTCTTCTTTTTGGCTCTAAGTACAATTAAATTACAGTGGAACTCCAATATTCGTACAAGTCAATATTCGTCTTTTTTGATATTAGTTCTGTTTTTTGCTGAAATTTTTGTTTCATATTCGTCCGAAAAGTCAATATTCGTCCCACCTCCCGCCACCGACGTGGCCGCCGAGTCAGCTGATCGTCTGTTGACTGGCTTAGTCTCGAGCAGTGATTAAAGTGTGCACATTAACTCTCGTTTAATACTTTATTTTGTTTTTAATATTTACGAGTTTTTACAGTTTATTTTTTAATACCGTAATTAGTACTGTAAGTCACTATGGGTCCTAAAAAGTCAGATGAGGGACAAGCAGATGATGGGCAGGTTCCAAGGAATGGCTGTCCGCTTGGGCAAAAATTCAGGTTTTCATCGAGAAATAGCACACAAACATCGCTGTAGTTAATGAGCGTATTAATTCATTAGATGACGATGTATTTGGACACTTTCGGAAAATTTCAAAAAACAGAGCAAAACAAACTACATTGGATAACTTCTTTTAAAAAAAGAGTGCTGGTGAATTGTCTGGAAATGCTATTGAATCATCAGGACATTAATCACCAGAAGCATTACCTGATGTCATAATGGAAGGTGACTCCACTTCCAAACAATAGCCTAACTCCTCTAAAATATTATAAACTATTAACAACAATCATTGTTTTCTTAATCCAAAAGGTAAATTTCTTTTAAAAATTTTATTTATGTATATATTTATTTTACTAGAATGTATTTGCAATGATTTCCGAGATTGATTTTCGAGTTTTTTGTTATTTTTTTTTTTTTTTTTAAGAATAGATAGGCAAAATTCGAGACTGGGGACGAATTAAACTATTTTTAGTTAATTCTTCTGGGAAAAATTCGTTTGATATTCGTCCTACCCTCAGAAACGGATTAATGACGAATATTGGAGTTCCACTGTATTTTATACCTTCAGTAATTATAAATAATAAATATAATAAATAATATGTTTAGTTTAGTTTTTTGTACATAAACATATACAGTAACTTACGTCTAAAAAAATATACAATATATAAAGTATATATATTAATAAAAAAGGTATTTTATGAATAATAAGACATGATTTTATTGATCAATTAATACGTCTCACACATCATATGACATATTTTATACTATTCTATTTACATAAAACAATATGCCTTAGCAACGATATAGCACACTACAATCGTTAATAAGGGTAAATGTTGCATAATTATATTTTCGCTAACACGGCCAGACTGACATGCGGAACGTTCTCGAGACGCAACTGCATTTTTCACACCATTAACAGCATTGTTGTTATCAGCAACAGCAGCCTGCATATCACTAGTGGTCTGTCCCATACCAACAACAGCATTCTGCATCTTGCATACCAGTAACAGCATCCTGGCAATTTGGGCGCAGCACCAATATCAATTAGTTAAAATAAATATTTGCTTACAACAAAACCTTCCAATAGCAAAGTATAAATCGTGATCTGAAAGTTTAGAGACTTTTGTTATCATTTCATTTCTCTATCACGAACTTAGCGACTAGATCAACAAGCTCAGATACTCAGTAACTATCTATTAGTTTCCTTCATTCCAGATTGTCTACAGTACAACAAGCTCAGAGACCGTCTATTTGTTTCTGCACACACAGTGCTTTATCATCAACATCATCAGCCCGTCGCCATAGCTCACCATCTGCCACCATGGTTACAGAGCTATTACCGGACTGATGCCACTGGCAGCGGCTTGTCTTGCGGTACTCAACAAGCTTTTAACTCTCAACTCATTATCTAATATATTTCTTAGTTTATTTTGTCATTCCAATCCCAGTGATCTGTCGTTTGTCTTTTCCAATAATCGTTCAAATTCAAAACTCAAATCTCGAAACTCAGATCTCAATTATTAAATCTCAAATCTAATTTTTACTCATTATGGCCAACACGTGCCAAATGATTTAACCAAAACAATAAAATTCCTCTTACCATTTTAGTCGTCAACAATCTAACCAGTTACCTTCGTAAAATGTGTTTGTTAATAACAAAGCAACGTTCGTTCATCCTGACAATTTTTAGAGATCTGCTTTGGATAATTAATGCTAACGTTCTCAGTGTTGAGGTTCTGCATTTTTCAAACAAATGTCACATTTCAAATTTATTCCAATAAGTATCATTTCCATAGAAACCACTTGAAGTATTTTTTTGACAAAATACTTAAAATTCGCCAATCTATTATCTAGCTCATAATTCATACTACCTTTATATGATTCTCATTCGTCACCTTTAACTTAAACCTTTACATTAGCCTTTGCAATATTATACGGCAATTTCTTTGCACCAATACAATGGTTGCATTAGAAAAAATATTTTTAATATACAATAGAACTTATTTTATATTTCTTGTTGGTGATAGGCCCACTTCTAATATTAATAAAAAAGGTATTTTATGAATAATAAAACATGATTTTATTGATCAACAAGTAGTGTTGCAACAAGTAGTGTAGTGTTGATATATTGTTGCAACACTACAACAATATATTGTTGTAGTGTTTTTAGATTTGCAAAGAGCGTTCGAAACTCTAGACCGTAGTATTTTATTAAATAAGTTAGAATTGTATGGCGTAGGAGGTACTGTACTACAGTGGTTTAGGAGCTATCTCGATAATAGGTACCAATGTACCAAAATAGAAAATTCATTATCTGAGTACATTGCTAATAATTGGGGTGTACCTCAGGGCTCAGCCTTGGGTCCCCTTCTTTTCCTTATATATATTAATGATATTGATAAATGTGCTAATTTTGATTTTCTAAACCTATTTGCTGATGACACCCTTGCAGCTACTTATGGTAGTGATCTGGAAAGTGCCGTAGATAGAATGAATTCAAATCTTAAAAAACTAGACGCCTATTTTAGACAAAACAAACTTAAATTAAACATCAATAAAACAAAATGTATGATTATTACTTCTAAACATAAATACGCTAAAATTAATGTCGATGCATTAAATATTTCTATTAATGAACAGCAAGTTGAAATTGTAACGAAATTTAAATATTTAGGATTTATGATCGATTGTCATTTAAAAATGGATATACATTTTGAATATACGAGAAAACAGATTTCCAAAAAATTATATTTACTAAAAAGATTTTCTAATAAAGTATCTACATGGACTCTTATAAACCTTTATAAAACACTTGTACAGCCGCACTTTGATTACTGTAGTAGCTTGTTGTATTCTTTGAACAAAGGTTCTCTCGATCACCTGCAGAAGTTACAAAACCGTGGTATGAAGATTATACTCAAGTTACCGAAATTAACGTCTAAAGAAATACTTTTGGACATACTCTCCTGGCTGTCTGTTGATGAACGAGTTGAATTTTGTTCCATGATATTTTTGTATAAATTAATTAATGGTTTACTTCCAACATACTTGGATAAATTTATAATTTACAATTGTAATATTCATTTATATGATACCCGTTCTTGTAACCACTTAAGGGCACAAGTCACTAAAAAGAAGTGTAATACTAATTTTATTTTTCAAAAAGGCTTTAATAAATATAATACATTGCCTGATGATGTAAAGCAATGTTCAAATTTGCAACAATTCAAAGTCAAGTTATTAAACCTTTACAAAAGATTTTTTTCACAATTTTTTATTATGTTTTTTTTTTTGTATTAATTTTAAATTTATAGTTTATTTATTTTTTTAATTGTAGTGTAATTTAATTGTTACAGTATATTTATACTTTTTTAATGTTCATTGTATATTATGTGTATGTCAATATTGTTTAAAAAAAAAAAAAATCTTTGTCATATTGAATGTATAGCTATGTGTATATATTAGGCTCAAACCTATTTAATAAAGATATTATTATTATTATTATTATTATTATCAACTAATACGTCTCACACATCATATGACATATTTTATACTATTCTATTATGTAAACAATAACAATATGCCTTAGCAACGATATAGCACACTACAATCGTTAATAAGGAAAACTGCTTATTAATAAATAAGTTGGTCGTCATAAAATGATTTGTTATAATAAATTAGGAGAATACACAAAATGATATTAAATGATTACGGGGTCAAGTTGCACCCGGTTTTGGAAAGGCAAGGGTTAACATCTTTTTATGTTTCTTTATCAAATAAATCCTAAATAAATTGAAAATCTTTAAAGAAAAGTCTTTATAGAATTAGAATCGAGATTTTCTTCTAAATATCTTACTCAAAACAAAAAGTTTTAAAACTTGTAATACTTAAAATTGTGTTGACTTGCGGTCTGGAGATTTTTCGAATGAAATACTGCCAAAAGTCGTCAACTGTTAATTATACAACCGGAAATGAACTTCAGAGAAAGTTTCAATTAGTTGATTTTCCACGGCCAACGTTTCAGATCTTTTTTAGTTTAAACGTACCACTGAAAACTTTTCAAATGCAGGTTAAAATTAACACGGGTCATTATAGGAATTTTATTAGACGTTGTACACTTTACTTTCACCAAGAAAACTTTAAGAGATTAATTAGATTCTTTCTTTTCATACACATTAATTGGTACTTGGTCATTACGACGTAAGGAAAGAAAAAAATAATTAATTGGAAGTGATATTTTGACACATGACAGATTTTGAGGAGTTTTAATCATATAATGAAGCGGTTCCCAACCTGGGATACGCGTACCCCTGGGGGTACGTGAAGGACCGGTTGGGGGTACGCGAAAATAATATAGATAATGGCGAAATATACCAGAGTTTTACAGACTTACTTTAAAGTTGAAAAAGAAAAATTGATTGAACTGTCGACTGATTCTCCTTTTGAATCTGATTTCAAAAAAAGAAATCTCATTGACTTCTGGCCACTAGTGAAAGAAGAGTACCAAGAACTCGGTGACAAAGCAAGAAAATATTTATTCACGAGCACAGAGCTAGTCGAAAGAGCATTCTCATCTTATGTGTACACTAAGAATAAATAACGCAATAAGCTTGATGCAGCTCCTGATTTCAGGTTATATCTGTTTTCATTTGAACCTGGTTTTAAAAAACTTGGATCCATGAAAGAAGCTCAAAGATCGCATTAAAATTATAAGAACCACGATGGAAGACTCTCATATCAAGATGAATAATTGCCAGTCTTTATTTCTCCTGCTGATTGGCCGCCTATAAGCTCTAACCCCAACCCCCTGGACTACAAATTTTGGTTCATGTTCCAGGACAGCTTGCAAGAAGCGACATCCTAAAACGCTACTATGAAGCCCTTCCTGATAAACACACTGGAAGGTTTTTCTGTAGAAACCCTTCGTAATTTTATTGACGTGTAGCCGCAGAGATCTAAGCGCTATCCAAACGGCCAAAAGTGATAATTTTGAAAACTAATTGGTGTTTCTTATTTAAGATGCATCTCTATATTATGTACTAAAAGAAAATTAAAATTTCTTTAAGCATCTCGTGGAATTTCACTGGAAATGTTGTTACAGTATTTATGGCAAGACTAAGTATGTATGCATTACTAAAATCATAGATAAAAGTTCTGAAATAAAATCCATTGTGTTTTTCGTTCATGAAAAAAAGTTTTTGTGAAGATGTTGAAACCAATTTTGTGGTGATGTCTGCGTTTATATGTGTATGTACGTACTTATGTGAAAATAGGTAACATATCAATAACAAAATTCAGTACTTTATTACTCTTTTTAGTTCCTGAAATAAAAAAAAATAAAAAAATTGGTTGTACAATGCTGCAATCAGTAACCGAATCGCCAATTACGACCTCTTTTATTCAGGAACATAGGAACAATCACGGAAATACATTAAAATTGATTCGATTATTGATACTGCATCATTACATTTTATAAAGAACCCCATTCTTCTGAGTATTAAAAATCACTAACTCCTGGCAACAATCATGTAACAGCACAATCATGGCGTGAATCTGACAAATTCTTTAACAATAATTTGGTCGTCTCGCTGAGTGGACTAGGCTCATTCAGTTCAATGCTATCAAGGCGTAACGAACAGTGATTTGTTAACCTCCCTTTACCTCTCGATTCCCCTGTCCGGACATGGAAGTCCCAGGGGATGTTCGGTGGCTTTGTACAATTTATTCGCGATTCGATGGTCATTCGATATCCTCTACTACAGGACGTATCTAAATGCACCACCAGAAACAAAATGGATAAAATTCGTTTAACAAATGACCTACTCCTATTTTTTATTTTTGGTTTGTGTAAATAAAATTCTTTGGATTGATTGGACAGTCAATCTAATGGTAACTATTAATTCTCTAATTCAACAAAGATGATATTAATAGAAGAAACCCCAATCAGTAAATACAAAAAAGTTCTTTTAAAGAGCGTTTTAAAAACATTCCAAACGGCTTTGAGAGTACGTAATTGCATTCACGCAGATATATTGATGTTGCCCAAAAATAATAATCATGAAGTCCCAAGAATTCATCTGTTTAATTTTTACTGCACAGTCAACCCTACTCTATATTTATAACAAAAAGTTCCAGATGTCATTTTTGAATGTATAAATTAGTTGGGTTTATCATATTAAGTAATTTTACTGACGATTAATGCACAGCATGCGAAATGTACATTTAACTGAATAAATGTTGAAGAAAATGTGCTGTTTATTTCTACCATTTATAAAACCTTCACATTTAACAAATAACCACCATGATCATGGTGTACTCCTAAATAACTGAATATGTAAATCTGCAGAAAAATTTCGGAAATCGTGAAACGAAAAAGAATTGCTGTAGTTGCGGTTATAATTTTGTTATTAAAATTTAGTAAGAAATCACGATCTCGCTGATGATTGATCGACAGATAACCGATAAACAAGTATATATCTATTTCGCACAGTTCTATATAAGCTACCATAACATATTTGAGCTACTCATACAACGTACGTCTGTAGTATTTATTGTCGTTTGATATATTTGAATATATTCAGATAAACGTTTGTGTGTTTTTGTATATGGAACGCTTCTATTGCAGCTGTTAGAAGAGCGAGTGAAACTTCTTTCTCAATATGTGAACGAATAGCATAGCTTAATTTTGATTACCTTCTAGATAAACTATACTCTTTTTCTGACAGACATTGGCCAAGGAAGTCCTCCCCAAGTCTATAAATTATGTTTATTATCGTATCATCGTAGCCAATTTATATGACTGTCTGTTAAATAATTTAAAAATTATATGTAGACAATAAATAAATATTAATATTAATAATATTAATTAATATTTATTAGGGAGACTAGAAATCAACTAGACTGATAGGGAAGAGAGATTAGTAAGGCAAGCGCTTTTTGATTGAATTGTCTAATTAAAAAATACATTTAGTGCTCACCATTTAATAATAGTATTTTTTAATAAGTCTATAAAAGAGGTTATATCAAAGGAAAAAATGAAGTTTATCATCCGTGTGTAATATAGGCATTATATGCGTGTCAAATACAATATTTTATCTACAACTATATAATTTTATCATAAGAAACAGTAAATTTAATATAAAAACACTAATTCCGAGCGTGTGTTGTAAAACTTCAGAATTGACGTCATCAAGATGGCTACTACACCACCTACTGATTGTAACCTATAGCAATATTTCAAATACTATAATTTATTGTTTTATTTATTCGAACTTTATTCTAATTATAATGATGGGATGTGTGAGGCACAAATAGTTATTATTGCTGATTGCCAAAATTTTTAACTAAGTTACTAAAAAACAATTGCCGTGTTTAAAACGTTTATTATTCACGGCTAAGCACGCATGTGCGTCCCCATTATACACGGCGTGCAATTATTAGCAGCTTTGTGTATTTATGAAGACCGAGAAAAAACTGGCACCAAGAAACAAAAGAAGCTGCAACGAAGAGAGGCGTAAAGTGGGAGGAGATAAGAAAATATACAAACGACCGAACACGGTGGTAAGAAGTATGGAGAACAACACCAGAAAATAAGTAACTCGACTATAGCCTTACACTGCAAGGTAGAAAAGCTTCAGGCTTAAGTAAAAAAAGTAATGTATTTATAGCACACAAAACACTTTTATTATTTGGTCGTAGATAAATTAATTTTTACCGAACGTATTAAATTTTGAAAAAACAATTTACAATTTTGTTTGCATATACAATATCTGTATAAAAAATTTGAATCTATAGGTAATTTCTTTGCTTTAAGCGGAACTAAGTGGGAATTTCGTTCTTTTAGGTTGTCACGAGAAGGGACCTTGCTTGGATTATTTCATGTTTCAGATTGGTATGTGAAAATTTAATATTCCAACAGTAAAATCATGGAAACGAATGATATTTGTAATAATATAGAATATAATACATTTTTACATATTTTGAAGACAAAAAAAATTTTTTTTTATTAATAATGAGACAAAAAATCTATTATAACGAAAATGACATTTAATAATGATATTAACCTTAACCTAAAAATATTTATTGTAGGTATGATTTACAAAGCTTAACCAAAATGATGGAATAAAACTATTAAAGTTACTAGATTGCAAAATCTAGTTCTACCTAGAGGTTTGGAATAGCCTATAAATTAATCTCAAATTTGAAAGAAACTTTTACGTCTAGAATGTTTCCAACATTAAAAGTTGAGTTATACATAGATATATTTCAAACAAGTACAATATTTTATACTATGATTTTCGTCTGCCAACTCAGAAAACAAAATGATATACAAGAAGTTTAAAATGAAAAATAACCCTAGAAAAAATCCAAACTGTCATAATTTAAACCGTAAACATAATCAGTTTTCAGACAATTGCGTATTTTTTGCGATATATTTTATCGCGTACCGTAAACAAAACCAGAAGAAATAAAAGCGTAAAGCGACTTACTTCCCTCTCTGTTGGACAGTAAAGAAACCTTTCTTGTTTTGGTCCGACATAGGAGATAACTTATTTATTTTTTGGGATTTCATTTAGCGTTCCACGTAAGGCTAGGGGTTGCCTGAATTGGACTAGCGGGATGACATGAAGATTTCCCATTGGACAGCGAGTCCGCAGTAGCAAGACTTAATAATTAATGAACCAAATGTCGCTTTGATTTTGTTTCGTAGGCTTCAAATTGTGACAGTTACTCAGACATTCATTGCTTTATTTGAATTTTTTGTTTGTTAAAAATTAAATAAGACTTGATTCACAACGTTTTAGGGATTGGAATTTTTTAATTAAATACTCATCATTATTAAGGAATAAATGGAATATTTTTGTTTACTTTTTTGTTAGGATCGATTGAAAATTCGAATGTTTTGGAATTTTTATAAAACAAATCTGGAATATTTAATTTAGAAAATTAATTAAATCATTTATATCTTAAAATAAATGTTTTTATGAATTTAATTATGCTGAAGCACGTAATTTAATAATATCTAAAGAATTTAGAGGTCTATTCACAAAACAATCAATTATCAAATATGTAGTCAAATTGTTTGCCTGTAAAAATCACTGTTGATTTCAGACTTTAGTAACATATTTTGGGAACTTAATTCGTTCCTGACCGGGGTTCGAATCTTGAAAAGAACGTATTTAGAAATCCAATTTTCCATTTTATCTTACGAGAAATCAGTTCTAAGGCTCAAAATAAAAAATTAAAAAAGATGTGAAGTGTGAGTTTTCACACATTTCAGAGTTTCGCAGGTATTTAGTAAGTGAATGATGATTATTTGGGATACTAAAACTTATTTTATGTAAAAATATTTTTTTGGTAAAATTTAATTCGAATGCTTAATACCTTTATTTAGGTTTCTAAACATGTGCATTTTTTTATATAGCAAGGTCCATTAAGATTTTGAAAATTGCGTCTATGGCTTCCATTGGTTGTTTTGAGTCATAACTCCGCCCCTCTGATTTCGTGTATTCAATTTCAACAATTTTGACTGGTTATTCAAATTACGCTATTAATTTTTTTTTTTTTTTTTATTTAAAAAGTTTAACGGCACTTCAGTTACACGACTATTAGTGCCCAAGTCCTATAGTATTACAAATGTGCATAATTTATAATTGATTATATAATTTGGTAGATTTTATATAGTTCAAAACATTTTTTACTGTATCATAAGAGTTTTCTAGAGTTTTTTGTAGATTGTCCTGGATTTTACACTGTTGTCTCTGAGCACTGTATTTAGTACACTGGAACAGAATGTGTTCCACTGTAATTGGCATGTTACACTGATCGCAGATTTCTTGGTTTATTCTTTCGAATAAGTACTTATGGGTTAAGCGGGTATGTCCAATCCGTAGGCGAGTGATGACGATCTGGTCTTTTCTGTTTCCGAAGTGTTTCCAGTTTGTTGTTTCCTGTTTAATTGTTCTTAATTTGTTATTAGTTGTAAGTCGCCAATCTGTGTTTCATTTTGTAGCGAAGGTGGATTTAATATGGCTCCGGATATCGTAGTGAGGAATTTTTACTGTCAGTAGTATGTCGGCTTCTCGTGCTGCTTGGTCAGCTTTTTCATTCCCCATTATGCTAACATGCGAGGGAATCCACATTAAAATGACTATTTTTTCTTTTAAGATATTATGGAGTTTGATCTGGATGTCTTGAATGAGAGGTCGGTGCTGAATGGTGTTGAAATTTTCTGAATACTGCTTAAGGAATCTGTACAGATGACATATTGCCGTGATTGGTCTTATTAAAAATTAAATGTAACATTTGCCCAAATATAACTAGAATTTTGAAAAAATAATTTAAACAAAATAAAAATGCAAAAAAAAAACAGAAAAAATAAAATTGTCTGAACTCCGGAACCCTAGTTTGCAAATGAGAACGCGAGAGCGCTAACCATTACACCATGAAAGCATGCTGGTTTACTTTCTTACATAAGTTATTAAATATTTTACATGGTGAAGCAAAAAAAAATGCGTTATTTTCCGAAAACATAATCTGATCAAAAATTCCTGTTGTACTATTCCGGTTCACACAAATGTACATCACTCAGAATTTTTAGTTTAAACCATCCGGCCTACAGGGTGTGGGACAAAAATTAAAAATTAAATAAAAATAAAAATATTACATTAGCTTAATGGAGGATCACTTATGCTAAATTTGTATTCAGATTTAACCTTAAGTATAAATTATGCCCTGTAGACTTATAAATAGTAATCCCGCTCTGAATCAGATCTGCGCAAGTAGTGTCAAAAGATTTATATGGGTGAAATAAGAACAATAATTCTTTTATTTTTCTGGTATAATTATTTTCAAGAATTACCGAGTGCCTTTTTATTTTTTATTATCGTCGATATTTCTTCAATATTTATCAACTGTACTGTTTCAAAGTTTATCTGTTTATTTCTTTTTGTATAATTTATATTATTTTAATTGAATCGTATTGATTGATTTTATGTTGATGGTTTGTAATTTGAGGTAATTATTTCAATTATGATTTTTTTTTATTATAGGGTTTACTTTTTATATCTACATGAAGCCGGTCTACAAAAGTTTCCCAGGTCGGTTATTTTGCCTGTCCACCACTGAATGAATTAAATGAATGTCTACAAAATAAAACTAACGGACGCCAACAACAGAGCGCGTTTATTTAAAAGAATATTACAGCCGTGAATGTTTTCTATTTATGAAAGAGTTACAAGAAGAACTTGTAGGTAACAAAAGGCGTGTTCAATGGAATTCGCGAGCACCTACGATGTCCAGTCAATTCCTTCGAGAAATATTTCCAAACAGCGTGGGATGAAACACTCAAGGAGTACAACTGGGTAGACAATCCATTTGCCTTTATTGCAATATCAACTTGCCTGATAATTACCCAAACATGTATACCATTACGTCATACTCTGTTTTGAAGATTGCCTTTCAATATAAATCCTATTAATAAATTTGATTTAGTTAAAAAACAAATTTAAAGCGAAAGTAATTCTTCTCCCGTTTGTCACTATGTATTTATGCGAATCTGGAATTTCCGCCTATGTAGCATTTACAGCCAAATACAAGAGCCACTTGGCCGCTGAACCTGACATTTGCCGGCAGCTATCCAAAACAAAACCTGACATTGCTAAATTCTGCTAAATTAAACATACCTATTCCTCTCATTAACTAATTATCATTTTCTTTGTAATTTAATATCTAAGAAATTCAAATGTACCATACGAAAATATAATATAACTAATTATCTTATTATTAGGGATGGAGAGGATTAAATTTTTATCAAGGATGAGAACAATCCGAAAACGAAAGCAAAATACAATACTACTAGAATTTTTTAAAGCACGGAAACAGGAACGACAATTTGTTATATGTTCATGAACGAAAATTAAATTAAAAATTTTCTATAGCAGTTTTGCACGGCTTCCTTCATGTTTTCCAGTTAAAAAATTAATTAATATTATCAGTGTTAACAGATTATTGATGTAGAATAAAGATTTTTGTTTTTAGTAATATCTAATTTTTCTTTTTGTGTATACTTTGTTTTACTAGGTATTTTTGGTAATGTAATATCATTATTATTTTCATTTCAATATAAAAGAATCGCACTTTTTTACAGGTAAAAGCCTCACCTCTGGTTTTTAAAGGGAACTAAACTGGATTTTTATTTTTTCAAGTTGTAGCGAGCTTTGTGATTATTTCATGTTTCATGTTGGCAGCTAAAATCTAAATGTCAAAAGAAAAAAGTGACATCTTATGAAAAATAAAGTATATAAATACAAAACAAAAAATTTAAAAACTGATATATTCGAAAATATGTATTAAAAATGACTCAATAGTCAAGATGAAATGAAAATAACATTTTATAAGAACAGCTCACCCCAACCCAAGATTTAATGTAAGTATAGTCTGTTTCTTTGATTTAAGCGGAATTAGATATCAAAATAGACTAACTTTTAAGGATTGAATGAGGCTTTGTATCATTTCGTTTAACAAAAGCCCACTTTGATCGTTAAAAAGTGAACTCGTGATAACTTAAGAAAATAAAAATTCCATTTAGTCCCGCCTAAACATTTGGAATAGGCTTTACAATTTACGAGTGAAAGGAGTCGGGAGTCGGAGTCGGTTTTCAAAAATACCGACTCCGGAGCCGAGAGTCGGGAGTCGGTAATTTTTCTGTCGACTCCCCATCCCTGCCTCTTATTATATTTTGTCATTAAAATAAAACGTTTTTGTTCAAGTATCTGTTTCTTACAATTAATACCGAGTTCCAATTCATACCTAAAAATAAACCTATAAATAATAATATAAGATGTGAAATTTGTCAGGAACTTCGCGGCAAAATTGTTACTAGAAAATTGATAATAAGATAGAATTTTCACACATTTAAGGGTTTTGTAGGTATTTAATATATCTATATTACCAGTTTTTGCTAAAATTTTCGAATCCCTTATAGTCGATAATCTCAAATTTATTTTAAATCAAATAATTATTCCACAACAAAATGGTTTCTACAGTGGCAGATCAGTACTTACCAATTTAATACCTTTCACTGAATTTGTGAGCAATGCATTAGACAGCAAGAAACAAGTTGATGTAATTTATACCGATTTTAGCAAAGCGTTTGATAGAATAAATCACTTTTTACTTACATTAAAATTAACAAGTTACGGCATACATGGATCCCTATTACGATGGCTTGATAGTTACATTAGAAATAGGTCACAGTTTGTGGTATGTAATGG
Source organism: Liopterus haemorrhoidalis (assembly GCA_963971575.1). Taxonomy (NCBI): domain Eukaryota; kingdom Metazoa; phylum Arthropoda; class Insecta; order Coleoptera; family Dytiscidae; genus Liopterus; species Liopterus haemorrhoidalis. The sequence goes on from OZ020615.1 coordinate 33,050,004, forward strand.
CTTCACATCTCGTAGAATCTCAGTTAAATCGGGAGTACCTCAGGGTTCTCACTTGGGGCCTATTTTATTTATATTATATATAAACTCAATTTATAAATATTTTGAATTTTCCTTCAGATTGTTATTTGCTGACGATTTGAAGTTCTATAGAGTTATTGAAACGACAACAGATTGTTATAAAATGCAAGAAGATCTATTAAGATTTCATAAATGGTGCCTAGAAAATGATATGAGCTTAAATATTGATAAATGTTGTGTGGTTAACTTCACACGTAATAGGAATATATTAAAATTTAACTATGGTTTAAATGGTATAAATTTAATAACCAAGACAAAAGTCAGAGATTTAGGCACACTTTTCGATTCTAAACTATTGTTTAATGATCATATTGACAACATAAGAAAAAAGGTTTGTAAACTCTTAGGTTTTGTAATTAGATCTACTAAGCCCTTTCACACGAAGGAAACTTTAACATTGTTATTTAATTCCATAGTTAGATCTCAATTAGAATATTGCTCAGTCATTTGGAATCCAGTGTATGATAAAAATATTAATTTAATAGAATCTGTTCAGAAAAAAATCATGTCTGCAGTTTGTTACAAATTAAATATTGGATACTCTACTTACTTAAATACTTTGCAATTACTTAATTATGAATCTTTACAAAACAGAAGATACCAGACCTATATGATATTTCTTTTTAAAATAGTTAATAATTTAATCGATTCCCAAACATTTATTTCAAATATCAACATTTTAGCTCCCGTTAAATCTACCAGATCAAGCGCACTTTTTAAATTACCAAAATGTCACATTAACTGTTACAAAAACTCACCTATTAATAAACTTATGTCAACTTATAACAATACTTTTCTACATTTAGACTTATTTAGCTTATCCCTACAACAATTTAAAAACAAAATAAAATCCAATATTTAATTTCTAAGAAACATACGTATTGTAGTTTTTTTTTTCTTTTTTTTTTAAACATTGTTGTTAATCTAAATGAATGTGCACAAATACATTGTTAGATATGTAACACAATTATAACAATTCGTGGAAGCCAGTTATAGGGTATACTGTTGGTTTTCCTTAAAAATTGTAAAATAAATAAATAAATAAATAAATAAATAAATAAATAAATAAAATAAGTGATAACAAATTGTGGGCAGATATTAAATATCATAAATGTCGAAAGCTTTTGATAGAATAATCCACGTGCTTCCATCTATAAACTTAATCCAGTCAGTTAGATAGTTATTGTAAGCACAGTGTAAAAATTGGAGAGCCGTCATAGGAATGACGATGGGAACCTGGGTACTCTCTACCCGATCCGTTGAAATTGTTTTGTTAAGATTGTAGATCCGTTAAGATCCGGCCGATTCTGATTTTGTTTACCGCTACTCGTTAACTACCCTCTTCTATCTCTATTATTAACAGGTAGCGGGATATTAAAGGGTAGTGAGTAATTAGCGGGAAATGGGTACAACCGGGTAATGATATCGGGTTTCCGGGGTCAGAATTTTATAATTCTCGTTATTCCTAAGCCATACTTGAGATGCGCTCGCATCAAGTCCCAGCTATGCCTATCCAGTGCTTCAGTTAGTCAGATAAATATTGTAAGCACCATGTTGCAAAATATCGATAACTTGCAAAATAATTATTAGATACAAATTCCTGTGGTACTATTCCGGTTCACATTAATGTATATTACTCAAATTTTTATATTAACCCCCCCCCCTCCTATTATAAGATACAGGACGAAATTTTTTTAGCACATTTTTGGCTAGAATCATGTTAAAATATAAAAATTTTAAAGCTACTTTTTCTCTTAATATATAACAGCTTTCGTTTGAAACCACACAATAAATATTGCAACGATAAAAAAATCGTTGAGCAATTCCAGTTCCCATCAATATATATTACTGAGATTTTTTTTTCATATTTTTAGACCAACCCCTCTGGGGAATAGAGTAGGAAAATTTTAAGGCTATGAAAAATAAAATTCTGTTGTATTACACTGGTCAACACAGCAAAAAGCTGACTTACATCTAAGACTTATTTCTTACTAATTTGGTGCTGCTAAACTCAAATATCACATCAGTTTTTGTGTATAACATCAGCTGTGGCCACCACAGGACCGACCGCCATCATAAAGTACTTGTATAAAATACATTCTAGAAGCAGAGTAGAAATAACATGGCCTAATATTTTCTAACAGATATTATTTATCATGACTATGGAAACGTTACATATAAGTATGAAAAAATAGATACTTAGAAAAAATTTCGAAAAATTTTTTCAAATTTTTTTAGTTTTATCAAAAAATGTCTCAAATAAAAGTTGTTAGTTATTGCTTTTATAGCAACTTTTGTTAAATAAATTTTTTCGAAATATTTTTCTGTTGTGAAATATTCGCAAAAATCTTAAAATCGACACTAGTAAACTCTCATTCCTAGTCAACCATAGAACAAAAAATTTACGTGATAGGCAGAAATTGTTAACATTTTTGAAATCAGCACCCCAAAATTAGTTAAAAACAAGTATCAGATCTAAGTCAGCAAAAAAAAAAGTTTAAATTTGTTGACCAGTGTTATCTATGCATGGGACTTCATTTTTATACTCCTATTCAAAATTTAAAAGAAATATTAGTATATATTTGTTTATATTTTTCCCACTATGTATTTTTTTAACTCTCTATATTTTTCCAATATGTTGGTCAAATAACTGTACAAGCATGCCAAATTTCAACTTTCTGTGTTCTGCCATTTGGCCACAATATCTACTGAACAGATAGACAAACACTTTAGTGACTTTATAAGTGTTTTTTTGGTCATAAAAACAAAATCTTAAAAAAGGCTCCGCGGGACAAAAATTTGGGAACCACTGCCTTACCTATACCAATTACGACTGAGTAGTAATTGGTATATGACAGTATGGAAGTCTGTTAGTTCTGTAATGTTCAAAGTTTGTTAATCCCTCAACTGAGTGCGCCTTATTCGAAATTGAAAATTTGTGCTTCGTAGACAACCAATACGATTTTTGTTCAATTTCATAAAGATATCCACAGATATCTGTGACTAAACTTAATGGAAGTTTTTTTTTTCAATTCAGTTTCAGTTTTTCACTTACGCAATTTTGAAAACCGCTCATCCAGATTGTTAAAATTGTATTTCGAAGGAAACGTATTTCAAAGCAGAATATAGGCGTCACAAAAAATCGACATAATAAATTTCGCTATTCAATTTCTCATTTTAAAAACAAAACTGAATCATAACTTTACTTTTAAAATGATAAAAAGTTGCCAATATTTTAATGTCATAATATATGACAACGCATCAGGAAAAAATATTCAAATATCTTTTCTTTTCCGAAAACATTAGATATACATATGTTGTTATTCATGTATGCTCTCATTGCTAAGATAAATCGTAAGCAGTGAGATGAAGTCACATTGATAGATAGGACATATATTTCACTTTGTGGACATATATTTTCAAATTGAAAAATATAAATCTGTAGAATGATACAATCAGCAGCGTAGAATAAGGGGGTTTATAATATCAAAAGACATAGATGCAACTCAATGCAACGGGAAATAATTATAGAAAAGAATGTATCAAGAGATGGCAACAATGAATCGAATGATTGAAATAATCGATTATTTTGTTTCAGTCAATAGATTAATCGTATGATATTTTCATTAATCGATTAATTTATTACTAATCGATAACTTTATTAGATTTTCAAGAAATTACGTAGTTGTATTGTTAAAACATTGGTCGGTAGATGACTCTGCTTCTTTTCAATAAAGTCCCTAGATTACTAGGTCTTCAGAACACTCGTTCTCGCCCATCTGGAGAACTAAACTCAACCGCTGCTCATTCCTGCACAATATACGGCTATAGTTTGCGTCCGGACAGTTCAAATGCTCACGAACGAAACGCAATCCTCCAACTCGATAATTTACGAGAAAAGCCTGACAAGTTACAGGTTTTATTTATTTATTTATTTATTTATTTATTTATTTATTTATTTATTTATTTATTTATTTATTTATTTATTTATTTATTTATTTATTTATTTATTTAACCAGTGACTATACAGATTTGTACAGTAGTGCACAAGTCCAGTTACATAGTACTGGGAAAAAAATACAATACAATTATCATAAATATATAAATACTAATAATGAATAAAATAAAGAATAAAACAATAAGATACAATATAACTAGTCTAATTAATTTTTATATTAACAAACTTTCAGTGGTTGTCGTAAAAGATATCTACATCTCTATCAGAGACTTGCTTGTTTACTAGACTGAGCATTTTGTTCAGTGGTGACATAGATTCTGAACTTGAACTGAAAAAATGATCATTTTTAATTCTCGATCTTATGTCAGGGACTCGAATATTTAAACTTTGAAGAAGTTGTGGGGCATCTAGTTTATTATTAAATAATTTAAACGCGAAATTCAAAGTATGGATGTCTCGTCTACATTCTAATATTTGAAATTTCTTACTATTATTGACAGCTAGGTTTTTCAACTGGTTTGCATAAAAGATACGAAAAGGATATATGTTCCGGTTAATTTCAGGGTCAGGTTTCTTACAAATCTCTTTTGTACTTTTTATATTTGATTTTTGTGGGACATTGTTTTGGGCTCCAGATTGTATTTGCGTACTCTAATTTAGGTCGAACAAGTGCACAGTACAGTAACCAAGTTGTAGGTATCTTAAAACTACCACTGTTTCTTAGTATAAATCCTAAAGTTTTGAGGACACTATTCACTATATTGTCTAAGTGGTCACTAAAATTTATATCGTTTCTAAATAGTACACCTAAGTATTTCACTTTACTATCTCTAAGCAGCACTATATTGTCAATATGGTAATCGTGGGTTATTTTGTTTATATTACGTGTAAAGGATATTACTTTGCATTTGTTGATTTTCATTTTTTTTTTTCGCACCAGTTCACTACACTATTCAAGTCTTTTTGCAACAGCAGGCAGTCCTCTGACTTGTTGATTACCCGAAAGAGCTTAAGATCATCTGCATAAAGAAGTGGCTCACTGGTTCCTACTTCCACAGGTAAATCGTTAATGAGTAGGAGGAACAGAAAGGGGCCTAGAATTGTTCCTTGGGGTACGCCAGATGTAGGGAAAAAGGAATTCAATTCCGTGCCATTGACTTTAACTTTAGTTCTTCTCTGTGTTAGATAAGACTGGAAAAGACTGACTACTTCTGGGCCGCAACCAAAGGAACTCATTTTGTCGAGCAGGATTTTGTGACCAACTTTGTCAAAGGCTTTAGCGAAATCAGTTATTATTTTCTGGATACAAGCCCTTGTTTCCTCAATCGTCCTTGAACAGTTCGTGATGAAAGTGCCAAATTTCGATCTTCTTCGAAATGATGTGCGAGAAACGTGAATGGCCAGTCACGATCGCACAGAACAATTAGGGTAAGAAATCGGTCGTTTTGAGCGTTTGTAGTTCGTGTATGATTTGTTCGTGCTGATGACGCTTTATCGCGTAATTAATAGCTTATAGCTACATCCAAAATACCAGTGATATTCCAGTACTGCGGCCGTCGTCGTATAATGGCGTAGCTCGTACAACGGTTTCCGGCCACATTTTAATTTTATTGCACTAAAAAGAAAGACTTACAGGAGTTTGTAAATCTCTAAGATGAGTAACGAATGGCAAAATTTTATTTTAACAATGAATTATTTGTGTTAAAACTTACGTACTTAATATGCGATATTATATAGTCTTCGGTCAAACGGGTATTATTTATTGTTACAGCCTTTTTAATTAGCATAAAAAAAGATTTGTTTATATAAATATTGTATTACGTCCCATTACTTATAGCTTCCTAATAACACGGTCAAATAATTTTTTATCAGCCTCATAAATACAAAATTCCCATTTTTTTTTGTCAGCGTGTGTACCTATAGGTTTTTTTTTTATTTCATAATCGATAAATAGATTATTTTATACGAATTTAATCGAAAATCGATTATAATCAAATGATTTATTAATCGGTTAATTAATTTATATTGCCATCTCTAAGTGTATCTATCTGTTATCCAATAACGAAACTAAATATAGTACCAATCACACAGGCTCACACACAATCAAAAAGCAGAAAACATAGTATTCCCACTGTATGACTTGAATCACTGGATCACTGAACTCCGCGCTCATCTCGCCCGAAGTCGAAGGCGTTGTACGCTTGCAGTGAGATTGATTGCTCATATTCATTATTCTCATGGTAATATTGTATTTTTGTTTTCTTTGTCAAATTTTTGTTGTTGTAATTTGTAGGTAAAACAAAGTCTTGCATAGTCACTCATGTGTTTATCTGTACGCTATATATTGTGGCCAAACGGCTGGTCCTAGAGGGTTGAAACTTAGAACGCATATACCATTTTTTGACCCGCATATACAAAACATTGTTACATTTACTGCTAATATTATGACACAGTGACAGCAAGAGTGATAAAACAAATTACGTTAAAACACGTTCAGTGCTAAAGTAGAATAAAGATTTATTTAAATCCAAACAATTATTTAAACTCATTATTTCATAATGCGAGAGGAAGTGGTTTAATTCATTAGATTTAACGACGTGGTAGATATCACTACAACTTTATTGAAAGGCATCGTCAGAAACACGAGAACGAAAATAAATATGTTTAAATCAAATTTAAAACAGTATAAACAAAAGATATGTAATAACAATAATCGCAAATATTAAACAAAAAAAAAAAAACATGATTATTATACTGTAACTGTCATAATATTATCAGAAAATACATATAATGGAATATTTTATTAATTCAATTTAAGTTGTACACGTACAATACGTACCGAGGTCAACATTGATCAAACATTAGGGCTAGACATCAGTGATGAAGAAAAAAGGATCTCAGTTAGTATCTTATTAGTAAACAGGTCCCCGCCAGCATTATTTCCACTTCTGGAAACACATTTTGTAGTCACTTTTTAAAATTGAATTTATGAGGTGTGTAAATTAAGTAACCGAACTGATTTTAAAAAATTTTTTTATTCGAATAGAATTTCAATTCAATATTGTCTCCTTCAAAATAACTTCCTTGGTCTCCAGTGCCACACTTGGTCTACAGCACTGGCGACAGTTCTTCCAGTCCTGGATCAGCTGGTCGGTTACGGACGTTTGAATGTTTTCGAGTGTCCCAAAATCACGTCCATTGAGGTTCAACCTTGGGAAGAGGAAAAAGTCACAAGGACTCAAGTCAGACGAATAAGGAGGCTGAGGAGCCACAGGATTGTTTTTACTGGCCAAAAACTCGGTCCTGTGAAAGGCTTTTTGGAACCATTTTTGCCCAGATTTTTCTCATCCCCAATTCATTGGTCAAAATCTGATGAACGGTAGTGAGTCAAATTCAACTCTTCCCCGATCATTCTGACTGTCAGCCGACGATCTGAACGCACAATATCCCAGATTCTGTTGACATTTTCATCGGTTCGTGAAGATGAAGGACTTCCGCTTCGTGATTCATCTTCAATCAACTCTCTTCCTTCTGAAAATGCCTTAAACCACCAAAACACCTGGGTACTTGACAAAACACTGTCTCCGTAGGCCTGCTGAAGTTTTGCAATAGTTTCCGTTGCACTGTGCCCAAGCCTGAAGCAAAACCTGATAGCACACCGTTGCTCGAAATCAATGTCACTCATTTTTAGAACGCATTAGAAAAAACTGTTTGACGAAAAAAAAAAATCGTTACGGACAACAAAATTATTCTAGCGTATCAAAGGCGTATCACATGTTCACCTGCCACCCCTACAAGTCCCGCGTCCCAAATTTTGCCAGGTCTAACGCTATGTTGCCAGTCCGATTACTTAATTTGCACACCGATTATATTATCACTATCCGATTATATTTTTAACTCGTCAATCGTTGGAAAACGTTCTTTTTAAGAAATCTTCAATTTTGGAAGTAAAAAGTTAAACGAGGTGGTTACAAATCAGATGAGCATGGTGCCTAGAGAAAGGAGACTTTGTTTTTTGCCAAAAATTGCGGAACCATAAGGGAAGTGTAAGTTGGTGAATTATTGTGGTTGTTGATTTAGTCAAAATGTCTTGACACGAACGACCCTTGTGATACTTCTATATTTTCTGCAACATCTCCAACAGTCGATTATTAATTAGAATATATTAATATGCGCACCTAGGTAACCATTTCATTAATTGTATAAACTGAAAACATATCCGAGCTCATATCATCTTTGAGTGAATTTCTACAATTTTCTGCACCTACTACTTCTCAAAAGCTGCTTTCCAAAATTCATATATTTCTGCCGCCATCTTTTCATGTTTGAAACTAAATGCACACCGATATACTGCTTTTCGATTAGGTCAGATGTTAAAAATCGCTGGTTAAAGAAAAACGAATTACTAAACCGCTGTAACAAAACTCACAAATAACAAATGCACTGCTTGCCCCCTTTCCAGTGACTATGTATAGCGTAACGGGCCAACTTCACGTATTTATTTTTATCAGACCCGGTATAAATATACAGAAGTACATGGTATGTACAGAGGTTTCATGAATGATTGAAAGTCATTTAGTATAACACGTTCGTCTTAGTAATTTTCACCTCAAACTATCTGTATCCTAGCGGTACATGACGCATTTGACCATAAGCGTACATACGGCTATATTTGCATCTTTCTTTTTGGGTTTTTATCAGTTTCCAGTGTATTTATTCGCGCAACCACGTTTAATCTTTATCTTTATTTTATTTAGTTTAAGAGGGGATTCTTGGTAGGAGAAACCATATGTTTTATTGAGTCGACAATTGTCTCTCACTATAGAATTTTTTTGCTACTGCTCTAGTTGTTTAGTACTGCATGTATTACTGCAGCCACGACCACTAACTGCGATCAGTTTATTCTCTCGTCCTATTTATAATTTTACTACTACGCGAGCGGAAGTGCCTTTAAAGCTCAACTGTGTTGTGTGGGTTTTTCCTGTGTCTAACTCTTCTACAAACAGTTGGTGCAACAGCAGACGATACAAAAGGCCTCATTGGCTAATTGCCGAAGCAGCAAAGGCCATAAATAAAGGGCCCCACCGAAACCTTCAGGTACGCTACGCTGAACATGTATATCGAAAATTTCTTCCAGGGAACATTTTTAAATGTCCCAAGATTTTACATTTCGTAAAGCCTATGAACGATACGACCTGATAACGCCGAAAATGGGCAACAAATTGTTCAGTCCCTATCATACGTCAGCATATTTTTATTCGTTTTAACGTGTACAGATCTCAATTGTTTATTAGTTTTTAATATGCAATGTCAAATGAATTTTTCTTAGTGTTTGGATGTCAAAAATAACAGTTTGGTACTGGCGTTCATTAAATATTCACCACAGAAGAGTTACATAAAAACATAACTGTCTTAAATGAACGGTAGAAATTGCGGTAAAAACAGCTGAAATTTGAAAATTGAAATAAAAAACGTCCAGCACCTTATATCCCAGGGGGAAATAATCTATAAATGTGAAAAAAATCTGAGTAATGCACATTTATGTGAATTTTTGATCTGATAATTACTTCGTTATATATTTTTTTACACTGTGCTTGCAGTGTTTATCTGACTGACTGGATAAGTTTCTAGATAGAAGACGTGGATTATTCTTTATTTAAAAGTTATCAAAATTTATGATTTTTAAAATATACCGACAATTTGTTATCACTTACTAAATACCTACAAAATCCTGAAATGTGCGAAAATTCACACTTCACATTATATTTTTCTACGCCTTATATATTACACACCTTGTATGTATGTGCACGCCACTGCTTTTTACATAGCCTAGCCTAGGTTTAGAACAGTTGATTTAAGCTTTGATCTGCACCTTTAAGTTTGTGAGTGCACCAATGCTTCAGTTTGTACATAGTTGCACAAATATGACAAGCACCAAAGTTGTTAAAACTTAAATTAATATACGTTGGTATTATGAAATGCGTATTTCCGTATCAGTGGTTTTCGTTGGCGGCTTTTACTTTGTCAGATTCAACACTGAGAAAAATATTATTCCATTATGTAAATGAGCTATGGGAGAAGAATTTGTTGTGAAGTTTGCCAATTACAGTTCGTCTTAGCTTTGATTTGCCACTGTTACACTGATAACAACTGACACCATGGAATATTGAAAAACATCTAGTCACTATCTCCATTATTATTCATAAGGAAACGACTTGATGTTTTTGCCTCAATATTTATAAGAGGAGGAAAACTTCTCTGATAAGGGTTCATCTTTAATTATTATACATGAGATGTTCATTGTACTATGATGAGTGGGTGAATGCTACTAAGTTTTGCAAACAAAAAGAAGAAAATATTATTATTATTATTATTATTAAAGACAATCGAACAAAAGCAGAGCTTGTGTGTTCCATAATAGCACAGAGAAAATAACGAAAATAACAATTATATAAAATTCATTATTGGTTTACAAAAGTTGCACAATACTAAAAATCGTTTGTTAAAACAGGTAAATGTCCAGATTATTTTTAAAATTGTTGATCGAGGTAGCATCGATGACATAGTTCGGCAATGTATTCCACATATCGAAGACTGGATTAGTGAAAAAGTTAGCACGCACACACTTGGTAAAAGAGTATTTCTTCAGTTAAAATCTATGTCTACGCAGTCTGTTATCGTTATTTAGGATAAATAATGACGATCCATCACAAGAAAACGAATTGGACACAAGTCGATACATAGTTATTAAGTCATCGCGAACACGTCGATCCACTAACTTGATGAGCTTTAATTCACGTAATCGAGCTTCATATGATGGCTTACTATGCCCCATATGGAATTCGGGTTGCTCTGCGTTGCACATTTTAAGTCTTTCGATAAATATGGTGACCAAATGGAAAAACCAAATTCCAGATGAGGACGAATATACATTTTGTACAGAAAGCAGAACAAAATAGGAGATGGACGATAGAAAGATTTCTTTATTAAGAATATCATTGAATTCGCTTTCTTTGCACATCTCAGCACATTTCTGGACCATTTTAGGTTTGAAGTGATCGTAATCCCAAGATCAACTTGTTCCGAAACGGATTTAATTTGTTGTCCATTTATTTGGTACTAAACTAGTGGATTATTCGACCCAATATGCAGTACAACCGTTTTTTTCTGGATTTAAAGATATTATCCATTTATTTGCCAGTCCATCAATTTACCCAAATCTTCTTGAAGAATTGTAGCATTTCTAAGCGGATTATTATATAATTTGGTCATCAGCATAAAAAGAGCATGAGGAAGAAATTTTGGATTTCAGATTGGCAACATATAAAGAGTGTTTTTTTTTAGAGGTATAGAACTTTAAATTGCAACAAAACAACGATGGATTATTCGATTGACATGAATTTTTTTTTATTCGAAAGATAATCTTGTGGCATTACATTTTAAATATGATTTCTGGCATATGACCGCCACGGCTGGCTCGGATGTAGTCCAATCTGGACGTCCAATTTTCGATGACTTTTTCCAACATTTGTGGCCGTATATCGGCAATAACACGGCGAATGTTGTCTTCCAAATGGTCAAGCGTTTGTGGCTTATCCGCATAGACCAATGACTTTACATAGCCCCACAGAAAGTAGTCCAGCGGTGTTAAATCACAAGATCTTGGAGGCCAATTCACAGGTCCAAAACGTGAAATTAGGCGGTCACCAAACGTGTCTTTCAATAAATCGATTGTGGCACGAGCTGTGTGACATGTTGCGCCGTCTTGTTGGAACCACAGCTCCTGGACATCATGGCTGTTCAATTCAGGAATGAAAAAGTTAGTAATCATGGCTCTATACCGATCACCATTGACTGTAACGTTCTGGCCATCATCGTTTTTGAAGAAGTAAGGACCAATGATTCCACCAGCCCATAAAGCGCACCAAACAGTCAGTTTTTCTGGATGTAACGGTGTTTTGACATACACTTGAGGATTAGCTTCACTCCAAATGCGGCAGTTTTGTTTGTTGACGTAGCCATTCAACCAGAAGTGCGCTTCATCGCTGAACAAAATTCGCTAATGAAAATCGGGAACAACGGCAATCTCGTTTTGGGCCCATTCGACGAATCTACGCCTTGCTTGATGATCGTTTGGCTTCAATTCTTGCACGAGTTGGATTTTGTAAGCACGCAAACCAAGATCCTTCCGCAAAATCTTCCATAAAGTGGATGGACACAGATCCAATTCCTGTGCTCGATGGCGGATGGACTCATTCGGGTCTTCCTCAATGCTACGCTCTACAGTACCAATAGCTTCTTCTGTACGCACCGTACGGCGTCTCTGGGGATGCGAGTTATCAATAAGAGTAAACGTGGTGCGAAAACGTTCCATGGTTAATCGAATTAACTGCTCTGATGGACGATTTTGTCGACGATAAAATGGACGTAGTGCGCGATACGTATTCCGCACAGAACCATTATTTTCGAAATAAAATTGCACTATTTGCAAGCGTTGTTCAGGCGTGAGTCTATTCATGATGAATTGCCAAATCAAACTGAGAATAAATCACTTGACAGCTGTTAAATCGGTCGCCATCTTGAACAGTAATGCCAACTTAAAGTTCTATACCTCTAAAAAAAACACCCGTTATTATAAAAAGAAGAGGTCGAAGTACTGAACCTTGTGGTACACGACTGAGGACTTCTTCAGGGTCAGAAAGATGGTCGCCCACTCTTACTTGAAAGTTCGTGTCCAATAAAAAGGCTCGAATCCAATTTAGTAGCTTTCATCGAATATCGTGGTCTTCTAGCTGTTGCAAAAAATATTGTTGACTACTAATTTTATTGAAGTGATGGAGAAATATCCCCACTTAAATCCTAGATAACTAACGTTAAATGTATGTTGGTAATCACTTACGATTGATTTTATTTACAATTGATTCCTGTAAAAATACTTACAGAAATTATTTCCCAAGATGATGTATAGCTTATTTCATATTGTTATGAATACGACCCTACTAAAGAATACAGTAGCGTTGAAGCAGGCAGCGAATCTTGGACACTGAGTTGCCCGAAGGTTCTAGAAATCTATGGTACATTTTAGGGTCCGCTTATAAGGTGCGCCTGCTTGATACTTGCAGCCTGGGGAGTAGTATTCAGACAGTGAAGCTCAGTGAGTCATTAATAGCAGTTAGTCAAGTTAGTTTTATTCAAGTGGTTAAGTCAATTCAGTGGAACAATCAAGGTCGTCATTAAGTCAATTTCATGCATCCAATATTAGAATCGAGTTAGACAACTGATTAAAGTCAAGTGGAGGTACTGAGTAAGTGGAATTCAGTACGGCGGGTGAGAGATTAATTTAATCGAATACCTCGACTAGTTTGGACTGCATGATGATATATCTGGAAAATTTCCCAAACTGATTTGGTTTTAAATACTGACACGGTAACATCGTCTTGATAGTAACGTTTTCTTGACATAATTTATATTTTTTACCTGCAATTTTTCATGTGTTTTGTAACTTTTAACTTTTTAACCTCGTATTTACCTAGGATTGGCGATTATGACGATTTAAAAAGAAACACCATTATTATATATATATATATATATATATATATATATATATATATACCAAAAATAAATATACAAACATCAGTGTCAAAAATATGCGATGTACGTTCATGGTTAAATGCGTCATGTATAGCTAGGGACCCAGCTTTGTGAAAAAAAATACAAAATCCTCAACTCTGGCTTTCGATTATCCACAATAACCTTTCTAATCCTCATGTCACTAATCCGGTAACAAACAACTTATTACCACACAACAACCTTAATCCGGTCGTTAATCCTCCGCAAGTAGGCCCGTCTCAACCTATAAGTGACCCTAACCAGCCAACTAATAGCAATACAACTATAACCTGGTCCCACTCTTACAATACCCGGTATAAAACTCGAAGTAAATTGAAATGTTCAATTTACTTTGAGTTCAAACACTTCTCGTGATCACTGAAGACGGAAACAGATTGTTGAGCAGTTTCCGAAACGTCCGAAAATATTTTATATAACTCATGAAGTGTTATATCTTTTTGATAGTAACACTCATTATATTGTACTATTCTAGCCTAGAACTATCAGCAATGGCAAACATCCGAAATAACGGTATCCGCATTAATATTGGATCATTGCAAAATAATTTCAAAGATACTAAGCGCCAATAGTTATGTATGATGATGATATAGCAATAATAACACAAAATTTTTGATGTAAATATAGCTATCAGTAATTTGCAAACGTCCACAAATATAATATCTGGCTAGTTCAATAAATGGTGTACAAAATTGAACATAGAACACTATGAATGTAAAACATATATCAACATTATCCAAATGCTTAGGTAATATAATCTTATATTACTAGTTCCTTGGTTCGCATAACTAAAGTAAAATAACTTAGTATTTATTTGGATACTTTTCAATTTTGTTTTCTAAATTTTGTTGAATGTGATTTACTTGATTTATCATTGTGTACAGGTATTTGAAGAAAGAAACTCTATCAAAGGTGGTAATTTTTACTTGAATTGACCTTCTTTTCATGACTGTGTTTACTGACAATATAGAAATTCATGTATAACTTCAATATTTTTTCTTGGAAATAAATAAAAGTGCAGTAAATAATTGAACCAGGAAAAAAATTAATAAAAAAAGTTGACAAACTCAAGAGGAAATTGACAGTCCTTTTTTTACGGCCAAGTTATATAAAAACAACGTTTTTATAAGTAGTGACCAATAGGATTTTTTTGTGATTCTTGGTCTTTAGTGCTTTGATAAAAAATAATCAAAGTAATATTAAGTGGTTTATTATACTATGGTATATTATTTGGGGTTTGGCAGGTCTTGACAGGCGTCCACTAATCGCAAACTTCAGCAATCTTTTGAGCCGCGTCATACTAGAGACTAGTGGAGCTATGGTATATTATTATAATTACAATTACCTTTTTAAATTTTTCTTATTTTGGCCATTTGCCTTTCGACCATATTAGCCAGCTTCCAAATATTTGTTATTTTTTATACAATTCAACCTTAACATCTACAAATACAAACACAAAAATCTATGGCATCAACGGATTTCAAATCCGAGCCCCTCTCGTCTAGGAATCTTCGCGCCACTTCATTGGTTGCTGCACAGTAGCGACTGGCATTTATTAAAATTAGGATACCAAGAATGGCTGCTTTTACAAACCTAGTATACGCAACGGAGTAACTGTCGAAGAAATAAGTTTAATCCGATGTTCACTTTTACAATGCATTGTTGCACAAGTTGAGTTACATTAGTTGGTTTGACACATAAATTGACATGTCAGTAAAGTTTTAATTTTAAATTGATTAGTATTAGTAACAATACCGTTGGAGCATGTTTAGGGAAATATTTGGAGAATATGTAGAAATATTCGTTATCCGCGAAGATTACGTTACACTAATATGCCGGGAGCCATTATCCATCGTCTTCATGTGTTCATCAATTCTTGCTTGGGTAGAGTATTATGCATATTTTGGCCCGTTATTGCCAACATTCGCCTTTGGGAGACAACCTACCAAAGCCCCATAGAATATATATATAGATTTTTATGAAGCTTCATATTTAAGATTTTGGTAAAAATTGGTTAATTAGAAATGGGAGTTTACTCGTGTCGGTTTTAAGATTTTTGCGAATATTTCACAAAAGAGAAATATTTCGAAAAAAAAAAAAATATATAACAAAAGTTGCTATAAAATCAATAACTAACAACTTTTATTTGAGATATTTTTGATAGAGCAGCATAAATTAAACAAGTACTTTGTGATGGCGGTCAGTTCTGTGGTGGCCACAGCTAATTTTTTTCTTTAAATTGCATAATAAATACTCGTTTTGGTTTAAAAATATTGCTTTTAAAATATCCTTCGTAACAAAAACAATATTTTAAATTAGAAAATTTTTTTTTTGTTCCGCGGTCAAATTTTCATCGCAATGTGACCCGACAGCCAAAAGATTTGCCCACCCCTGCCCTAAAGGATGATTTGATAATAATAAAGAGGTAGCCGGCAAACACTGGTTGAGATTAGCAAAGAACAGTTCATATTCGAAGCAATAAGGGAAGGTCTATATCCAATATTGAACAAGTGTCAAAGTCTGGAGAAGAAACAGAAAAAGAAGAAGAAGAAAAGAAGCAAAGATCGTGGTTTCTTGCTATATTTTAATAATAAGATTGTAGATACAACTTATATATATATATATATATATATATATGTGACGTACTTAATTTCTTACAGGCAGCCAATATACATAAGCTAATATAAGTTATATATACAAAACAAACAAAATGTACCATATGTCTCATATATGTAACAATAATGTAACCATATTACACACTAATAGCCAAGTAGTTGATGTGTCTTTAAATTAAAAAAAAAAAAAGTTCTAGTTTTGGTCTACCCCAAGAATTTTACTTACTCAGGATCAACCATATCTGCTGGTTACTCCCCTATCCGCCACCTGAGGAGGCGACCAAGGAGGGACTTAAAAATAAATTTAAAAGATGCCAAATTTTACATTTAAAAAGCAGGCCTATGGAGACTATTTATTATATATTATTATAAAGCAGGCCTATATATATATATATATATATATATATATATATATATATATATATATATATATATATATATATATATATGTTTAATTAGAACAGTGAAGTATGCAAACTTTTTTATACAGGCCATAGCGCAATAGTTATGCGCACAACACAGAGTGCACTAAATTTATAGCTGGGAACAGTCACTGGTTAGTGATAATCTACAGTGAGTAGCTCACTAAGCACAGTGCATTCATTTGTAACGACGAATGCGGCTTAAAGGATTCCACACACCAAAGCGGCTGCGGTGGCGGCCGCGGTAGTGGTAGCGTTAGCAATACGACTAGCGATCAGGTAGCCTCACACTAACGCGGAGGGAGTGGCGTAAGCGGTAGTGATCAGTTAGTGAATCACGGTATATAGTTGTGTGATAATATTGATTGCGAGAATACGTGAGAATATGCTAAAAGTTAAACAAGAAGAAGTCTTGATTTTGGCAGCTCTTCTTGAAAACTTTTCCTATTTCGTCCCACACTTTATTTTTTTTTCCTAATATTATTGTAATCAGGATGTGCTAAGTCACAAAATTAAATGATCCTTTACTGATTCTATGATTTTTTCTGTTAAATTATCTATTTTCGACACTATCTTCTTAAATATATTCAGTCTGTGGTATATAAACAATGAATATCGCGCGGCCTAACGCAGCTTGTCGAGTTCGGCCGCCAGTATTTGGTGATCGCTAGACTGAACGCTGCATTCGGCGTCGTTCTCAGATAGCGGAACGCTTGTATTTGCGTGGTCTCATTGTATTATATAGGTTGCGTTAGGCCGCCGCCGTAACGCTACACCAGCCGCCGCCGCGACCGCCGCCGCGGCCGCTTTGGTGTGTGGAATTCTTAACTCTTCACATACAAATATATTCAGCAAAGTTTCCCAAAGTTTATGAGCCATGGAGCACTTTTCACGAGAAGAATTCGTCGCGAAGCACCATCATTGCTATATATATAGCAACACTAGTAGATCGCGAAGCACTAGTAGACGCTCGCGGAGCACAGTTTGGGAAACTATGATTTACAGCTATATTATGTATCATATGTAAAAAATTAATATCCAGAAATGTCAACCCTAATAAAATAATTCAAAATAAATCTGAAATTATTTTAAAACACCATTTGCATCCATGACAGTGCTAATCAATTGAAATTGACAGTTACGCAGCAAAATGAGTAAGCTAATTATCGTTAAACCACAGTCCCATTCAAAATAACTGTCTCATTTCAATCCATCAAGCTGACAATCACAACCTTAACTTAATGCAATAACAAATTGTTTGTATAAATTTCAAATGCTGTATTGTCCCTTGAGAAAGATTCTGTAGTACGTCGTTTAAGAAATTATGACTGATTTAATCAGTGTAATAATTAATTTAAATAAATCTAAACCATTTATTTAGAGAAGCGAATGAGTCTTTTCCTTATATAATATAATTTAATTATAGGAGAATAAGATAAATGAATTTACGTCAGTGCGTTTTAATCGTCTGTTGAACAGACGTTGCCAACAACCATGCTAACGTGAAAATTAAACTTTCCCTGCTTCAGAATTACCGTTTAAAGGTTCGTAAAGATAGCAACTTTGAGGGGTTTAAAAATTTATTGTTTTCTGAAGTCTAAGAAGTTACCGAAATTGTCAGTGAACTCGATAAATATTAAGTAGTTTTTTACCTTCTTTGCCTGAGAAAGGGAGTAAATTGATCTTGAAAATATCTACTCTGTGCTGATCTTTTTATGAGGTAACAGTAACATTTCACTTTAAACTTACGTTGCACATTTTATTTATAAATGATACCCAATTAAATTAACATTTAATAATGAGTAGTGTTAGATATGTCTCCATAGGCCTGCTTTTTAAATGTAAAATTTGGCATCTTTTAAATTTATTTTTAAGTCCCTCCTTGGTCGCCTCCTCAGGTGGCGGATAGGGGAGTAACCAGCAGATATGGTTGATCCTGAGTAAGTAAAATTCTTGGGGTAGACCAAAACTAGAACTTTTTTTTTTTTAATTTAAAGACACATCAACTACTTGGCTATTAGTGTGTAATATGGTTACATTATTGTTACATATATGAGATATATGGTACATTTTGTTTGTTTTGTATATATAACTTATATTAGCTTATGTATATTGGCTGCCTGTAAGAAATTAAGTACGTCACTAGTCATTGTTGAGTCTAGACTTAAGATATCTTTAAGGTCTTGTGGTAAGCCGTAGTTTATAGGTAGGTTAGTGTCGAGTTGACGGTCAATTAGTATACGCCATGACGTGTTCGTGTGTGTGTCTGGTGTGTCCGATTCTAAATCTTTATTACTTGATCTCGTCTGTTGGTGCCTGAGTTCCAGTTCTGTATATCGTTCTCGACTGTTCGTAGTTTGTTGTTAGCGGTGTCACGCCATTTGGTCAGTCTGGTCATAAAACTAGAACTAAATTAGTAGAAATGATGATCCCACTTTCCCCTGCGCTGAGAAATCACTTCTAAATGTGGATTCACCTGTATAGGTCAGCACAGGATGCAGAAGGTAAAGGGAAACCACAGAATTAAAGTTCGTTTGTATATCCCGTATCCGTATTTGGACATCATTTTATGGCCTTGGCTCCGTGGTAAGACGGTTGACTACGGAGCACAGGGACACGGGTTCAGATCCCCCCATTTCCTTTAAATTCTTATCTTCCGATATTATGCAGTCAGCTCTGGGGTCGGCTTAGCCTAAAATTTTCAATACTTAAAATGAGAACCTGTTTATACAGGGATAACAAGATGGTAGAAACGTCACACTGACTACGTGGCTTGCACATCTATAACCGGCGGCCTAGAAACGGAGAACTTACCTTCTCTGCTCCTATTTAGGCGTTTGGGAACCTATTATTATTTTATTTTTCAACATTTCTATGATGGAGTACGCTTTATTAAAATATCTCGGAGTTAAAATAGTTCCTCAATTGGATCTCCAAATAGGGACTGCTCGAGCATGAACTTTAGATAACAACACTTCGAATCGAATTGAAACGTGGAATGTTCGCACATTACTTCAATGCGGATAATTAGAAAACCTGAAAATTGAGATGAAGACAATGAGAGTAGATGTGTTGGGAATATCTAAAATGAGGTAGCCTGAGAACGGAGAATTTTGAAGTGCAGACTGGAGAATAATTCATACGGGAAACATAGAAAATAGACCAGGTGAAGCAAGAGTAGTAGTAGTAGTAGTAGTGATTTTAAAAGGGATATTAGGTCATACTATGACAGGGTATGTGCAATGTAGTGGTAGGATTATTCTAGTAAAATATTATACTAAACCAAAGAATACAGTCTTAGTGCAAGTATACATGCCAACTTCTAACTATAGAGATGAAGTAGAATGCATGCATGATGAACTGAACGAAGCTAACCGTGGAATAAAATGTGACGAAAATCTAATAGTTATAGGAGATTTAAATGCAATAGCCCTACTAATGCAATTACCATGCTAACTCACATCATAAAAACTCCATGATTATGTCCTATTTCCATCCTCGTGGAAACAATCCAAATTTGTCCCAATAAAAAACCCAACAAACCGACCGAACCGTATTAAATATACTCAGTAAAATTGCCGAAAAAGTATACCTGAAGAGAATCATAGAACATTAAAATGAAAACAACATCTTAGTTCCTGAATAGTTTGGATTCAGGCAGGACATTCAGCCAACATGCAATTTTAGTAAGACTGATAAACAACATCACATATGGATTTAATAGAAACAAGTACACCGGAATGGTACTACTGGACATTGAGAAAGCATTTGTCACAAAGGAGTCATTTTATATTTGGCCAAAATGAATTTACCATGTTACCTAGTACGACATATAAATTCGTATATACAAGACAGAAGCTTTCAGATAACAGTGGATACAGGCCAATACACAGCAAGGAAAGTAGCAGCGGGTGTATCTCAGAGTTCAGTACTAGAACCAGTATTGTTCTGCATTTACATAAACAGCTTTCTCAGAATCAAAGATGTAAACTACTCCCTATATGTAGATGATATTGCAATAATTACAAGTTTCTGATGATATTTCTGAATGAAGGCAAATAGAGGCTATCTTGTTCACACGCAGAAGACCGTGCGTAAATCAACAAGTATAAATGCAGAACTCGGTCATTGAATGGAACCAATCAACCAAACAGCAACAACTAGTATGTCAACTCTGTTTCCACTCCTTAATAAAAAATCAGGTTTGTCCAGAGAAAATAAATTAATACTATGCAAGTCAGTACTAAGACCTACTATGATTTATGTCTGTCCAGCTTGGAGTAACACCTCGCAAGCAAATTATAAGTTACAGTTACACTATAAGACAGAAATGCATGAAGAAATGAAAATTGAATTCCTAAAAGACACAATCCACAAACTGGCTGAAAACTTTTTCTCCAAATGCTTGAACAACGAGAGCCTCCTTATTCAAAACATAGGAAACTATGAACGCAACACTTGATTACAAAAAATACAAGCATCGGTTAACAAAATATATTTTGTTGTAGACTGCCTCAATGAACATTTTAATAAAATTAACGTAGTAAACATTAAAATCAAAGATGACAGAGTTAGTGTAGTGACAGTGTCATAGTGGAATCCTTAAAGTGAAATCTTAATCCTAAACTTTAAAGACACAACAACTAAAACATAAACACCATGGCATGTAGGTTTCAACTTGTTCTTCCTACTCTAATATAAAATGTAAAGATATATGTACAGTGTATGTGTAAATTCATGAAAAAATAATTTCGATATTTACACTTTAATTGTTGACTAGTTGTAAAAGAAAATAATTTAATAAATGTTAAATAAAAAAAAAGTAATAAATGTAGTAGTGGCAAAAGCAAGGAAGATGTAGTAGAACCATACGGTTTAGATTAGATAAATAACGAAAGGGACAGAATGTTGGTTCCATCACAAGTGGTTCCATCACGTAATCCGAGAATAAGTGACACTTGAAAAATGCTAGGTAACTACACTTGATTTCAGATAAATTATATGCTAGCAAAACCGCGATATAGAAACCAATTATGAATCTTCATGTAACTTCAGATTTAAAAATTTAAATGTAGTGTTGTAGGGGAAACTTAGTGAAATTTAAGGAGGAAGCAAGTCGACTAGTATTTAACAACAAAATAAACACAAAGACAATAAATTACTCCAGAGAAGAAGGAATAAGTGATAAATGGGAAATAAAGAAGCAAATGCTAACAATGGCACAGGAAGTGTTAGACAGACAGAAGATAAAAATAGAAAAAAGTGGATAAACTAAGAATTATTACAGAAAATAAAAGGCAGACGAAAATTTAAAAACACAAATGAATGGAATGAAATAAATATGGAAGCTAAAAAGGCATGAGAAAGTTTTTAGAGAAGACCTACAAATACTTATATTGAGTTATTCCAGAATACAGTACTAGTGTTTAAATCGTAATTTATAATCAACACAAATGTTCCAATATTTAAAGTATCTGAATCCTCAAAATGTGTGATTATCTCGAAATCCTTAACATTAATTAAACTTCCTTAAGGAGCAAAACAATTAACAACAGCCTACTTAAAATAATCATCCGCGGGGAAGAATATCAGACGAATTGAAGAAATTAAAGCGAGGGGTCAAAAACTAAACTTAATACATAATCTTAGTTAATATCTTTGAAGGAGGGCAAGGCACTAAATAGGTTTATGTAATCAACAAGACAAACTGAGACAGCAAACCGTTGACTCACTAATGAGTAAAACTTTATACATTACTTGACTTTCATCATGAACTTCATCCGAAAGTCGCGGTCGTTTTTGATTGCCTCTCGCTTCTGTTATTACCTCCCCTTTTACTTCTTATTTCTTCCCGTGGTGTTCGTAAGCTAACGGTATTCCCTTTTAGCATTCTCCTTTTCGAGAGCGAGACTATATTTATCCATTTATTTCGAGTCTAATTGATATTTACTGCTAATATTATGACACAGTGACAGTAAAAGTGATAAAACAAATGACGTTAAAACACTTTCAATGCTGGAGCGGAATCAGGAATTATTTAAGCCCAAACAATTTTAGGTACTCATTATTTCATAATGTGGAAGGAAGTGGTTTTATTCATTAGATTTAATGATATTGCAGAAATCAGCGCCACTATATTGAAAGGCATCGTTAAAAAGACGAAAACGAAAAATATGTATCCATCAAAATTAAAATAGTAAGAAAGAAATAAATAAGTACTTGCCATAAATACTATTACAAAGTTTTCAGTGAAATGTCATAAGATGCTTAAAGATATTTTTTAAGAACAATATAATAAAAGCAAAATAAAATATTTGATGCAAAAGTCATGGAATAAAATTTTATTAAAGATTGAAAAAAAAACATTTTTTTAAAATTAATTGTTACGGCAGTTACGTACGTGTTATAACTTGTTATTATCAACTTGTATTTATCTACTTGTGTTTGTAACCCGCGCAAATAGATAAAATAATGGAGTGATGTGATTGGTTGAAATGGAAAGAGTTGATTTTGCACCAGACTCGCTTGTGGATAAAGTTGGTTCTGTTTTGTCTTGCACAATTCAAAGCGACATTATAAAGGGATATTGATTTTTTTCACATTTTTTCTGTTTTCTGAATAGCTTTCAAGGTAAGAAATGATAATGTGATATCTCGATTTTGAAAAAAATGTGTCGGTTTTGCATTGTGCCTCCTCATATATGTATATTCAGGAGTAAGAGGGTCAGTATTACGTCCATTTTTAGAGTACACAGAAAGGCACCACAGGCATTATACAGCGCTCCAATCTCTGCGGGCACTCGTAAATAAAATAACGAAGGGTTTATTGAAAATATTTTCCTGAAACGATTTTTAATTTGAGAAAGCAAGAGCGACAAATTTTATGGTACAAGTTCACGAGAAGCTTGTAAGAAAGTGCCGAGATACAGAGGGATTACTACCCTGCTTTAGTTACGGTTTGATGTGTTGAGAGCTATGACGGTACCACTAAGCTTCAGTTTTACGAGAAAGGGGTAAAAACGTCTGTCAAAGTTTACTAGAAGTTCTTTGAAGTCGATAGTTGAAGTACTGAACAATTTCTTCTTCACTGTTCACTACTGGAGCTTCCAGTAAGATCGCATAATGAGCTGGCGCACATAATTCGAATGCTGCGTAGAGTGGCTTAAAAGCAATGTAAGTGACTCTATTTCTCCTGCGAATTGGTCACCTAGCAGTTCTGACCTCAATCCTCTGGAATACAAATTGTGGTCCGTACTTCAGGACATGACTTGTAAGAAGAGGCACCCTAAATCGCTAGTCTGAAGCATTTAAATTTACGTTGAACATTTTAGTTATAAATGATACTTAATTAAATTAACATTTAGTAATGAGTAATGCCTGTTGAAGGCACCGGAGGGTTTTTCTGTAGAAACGCTTCGTAATTCTATTGACATGTAGCCGCAAAGACTTAAGCGCAATGAAACCTTTAGAAGTGGTCATTTTTAAAACTGACTGGCAGGAGTATAGTGGTGCAGAAAGCACCAGGGCGCCGCCACGGTTTTTTTTTTGCATGGCAGGGCGCCGGCCTGGTTCTTTTCTTATTTCAATAACCAATACATTTATTTTACTTAAAACATAAATAGTATCTTTTCCGTTTACGTACAACTCGGTTGGTTAACAATATATATTTATGCCAACAAATAATGTGTCAGTTGTCTTGGTTCTCATTGGCAAAGCCTCGCGAAACGCCTTCATACGTAATACGTACTGTAAATAATAAATAATTTATTTTTGTCAGTTTGATATAATTTTGTCGATTGTTATATTGTAAGGAATTGTTCTGAATATTTGTGTAGTTTGGTTAATTATGTAAGTACATTTAAATACTTTCAAATAAATATTTTAAACTTTATTGTTTTTTTTTTTTTTTTTTGTATACCGTAAGCGCCCTTCCACTTTTTTCAAGGACTACACCCCTGCTGATTGGTGTATCTTGTACAAGATACATCTACATATGTATTATATACTAAAAGAAAATTAAAACATTTTCAAACATATTGTGGAATGGTACTGAAAAATTTTAGAACAGTATTTATAGCAAAACTAGTTATATAAATCGTTATACAAAATTCGGAGATATAAAAATTTAAAGCACTTTCATTTTCATTAACAAAAAATATCCAAATATTTTTAATAATGTTTGAATTTAGTGACAATGGAACCATATAATTTAAACTTTAATTAAAATCGAAAGTTTCTATTACCTTTTCCATTTGATATCACTTCCTGATTTCCACACAATTTAAACTCTGATTTTCCGGTATTGATTAACTTTAATTCCCAGAGACCCAATATTTGTGTTTATGACAAAACCACAGATATTAGCATATTTAATAATTAACGAACGTTTACACCGGTCACAGTTAAATCTTAACTAATTAAAAATTAAATTTTATTGCACGGTATACTCAATTCAAAGCTGAAGTTATTAACTTTTAATGAAATTTAATCACTAAAATGGGTACGGATTAAATAGTAATTAAAAATTTGACATTTATAGTTTGACATTTGGGGCGGGGCAGAATTGGCTCGCGGGCCGTATGCGACCTGCAACATAATGTATGTGACTTGTCAAGCAAGGGCGGATCAAGCTTACATAGGGTTCTTGGCTGAAAATTTTGCCGTGGCCCTTATATCAAGCTGATTTTTGTTACTTAGTAGAAAGGAACTATATTCTAGTCATGTATACGTAGTTGGTAAGCGAATATAATGAACGTGTTCCAAATTTTATTAGTAGGCTGATATATATTTAAAAATAATAATTAAAAAACGTAGTAGCCTTTTGTTGTTCAAAAATAATAATGATTGATTGGTAACAAAAGAAAGCCATGACAAGATAAAAATGTAATTTTGAAGAATAAATATATTGACGAAATATAGAATATTATTTAAGAAAAAAGAGTATATTATTTTAATACGTGGCGAAATATATCTACATTTACCATCCTGTCTTAAACATCCGACCTTCGAACTCGGATACTAACAATATATTTCATAAAGGTAAGACCATTTTAACATTGGACCTTCGAACTCGGATACTAACAATATATTTCATAAAGGTAAGACCATTTTAACATTGGTCCATCGAGCCACCTTGACCTGCCCTAGAAAATACAGTCCACATCCTAGATCCTCTGAATTCGACCGTTAGTGTTTCGACCAGGTATTACAATGCCACGCAAGATTATTAAACGAACACCCGCAAAGCAAGTTGACGTAGTACATCCAGATGACATTGGGCTAACTTCTACAAACTTGGCTGCGACGAGTGCTGTTGGTAATCCTGCTGATGGTATTGGTGTTGTAACTGGTGATGGAGTTGCTATAGCTGTCCCAGGCACGTCAGGCGAAATGGATGCAGCGGGAATTGTGTATCTGCCACAGGGAGTCGACCACACAGGTAGTATTCTAATCGCTAACTCTTCCAGGGTCAGTCTTAACAGTAACTCACAAGTGTCACTCGTCAGTCAGAAGAGCGACATGAGAAACCGGAAGGAATTGGAGATTAAATTGGCATACGCCAAGCGAAGACAACATCTGCATGAAGAAATTTTAATGTTAGAAGAAAAAATTGAACTAACGAAATTAGACGAAGATTTCAACATGGAGCCTCATGACGACATATACCTTAAAAATAACGAAGTAAGAAATATTGATAAACATGATAATATAAATAATGATTTGTCTAAATTTATTACGCGACAATCTATGCCGAAAGAACTTCCTTCATTTGACGGAAACCCTCTAGACTGGATACATTTTATTGCTCAGTATAATTATACAACCACCATTTGTGGTTATACTGATCATGAAAATCAAATAAGATTGCAAAAATGTTTAAAGGGCAAAGCTCTAGATGTAACTAAAAATTTATTAATCCTTCCACAAAACGTTCCTGAAGTTATAAAAATTTTAGAAAAAAGATTTGGTAATAAGGATCATATTATAACATTATTGTATAATAAAGTTAGAGATATGAACCAAGTGAAAGAAGAGAAACTAGAGACTCTTCTGGACTTTTTTGATAATTTAAATAATTTAGTTACATCTATAAAATCTTTAGACGCTCCAGACTACCTGAAAAATCCTCTCTTATTACAAGAGTTGTTAGACAAACTGCCTGTCAGCTATAAAATGGCATTCAAGGAACATTTACAAAATGTTAATCATAACTGCAAATTGACTGCATTTCATGCATGGCTAAAAACTAAAGCAGATTTCGCTTGCGAGTTAATCACACCGAAATTCTGCGAGAAAAAGGGAACCAAAAATTATACCCTTTCGACAACTACAGACAAACTGTCAAAAGTATGTCTTTACTGTCATAAGTCTCACTATATTATATATTGTGACTTGTTTAAAAAATTAGATGTTGATGCACGATGGAAATTTATTACCAATCAACATCTATGTTTCTCATGTTTATCAGGAAAACATGGAATAAAATCGTGCAAATATTCCAAAATTTGTCAAATTGACAAATGTGACAAACTTCATAACAGACTGTTGCATAAAAATGAAGCTAAAGTAGATGATTCTACATCAGATAAAAATTGTCATGTGTCTGATGTAAAAAATCAGGTTCTTTTGAAAATATTGCCTGTTGTACTGAAAGGTCCACGTAAAGAAATTCAAACTTATGCCTTATTAGACGACGCTTCGACCATAAGCATAATTGACAATTATTTGGCAGAAGATTTGGGTTTAGACGGACCAACAGTACCATTATGTATGCAATGGACGACTGACGACATAAAAGAACAAGACGATTCAAAATCTGTAAGTATGACAATCAAGGGTATTGACAAAAATAGTAGGACATTTACTCTAAGACATGTACGTACTCTGAAAGGGTTACAGTTACCAAGTCAGACTATTAACGAAGACAAAATAAAGATGTTTGGTAATATTCCTTCTGACGTACCGTGGAAAAATGTAAAATTGACTAATGCCAAACCAATGATATTGATTGGACAAGATAACTGGCCTTTATTGACGACAAGAAAGACTATTCATGGACCGTGGACTGGACCAGCGTTCAGTAAAACTCTTCTGGGTTGGGTTGTTCACGGAAATCTCTGCTGTCAAGATAAATTAAAGACTGCCAATCCTGTATATTTTATAAATAACAAAGAAATAGAAGACTCAGATAATCTACAACATCTTGTTAAACAACAGTGGCAACAAGACACGTATGGAACAAATTTTAATGTAGACTTAATTTCTAAAGACGACTTCCGAGCCCAAGAAATTATGTGTGACACTATTGAAGGAAAATGCAATAAATTCGAAGATGGGTTATTGTGGAAAGATGGTACGTTTTTACCAGATAGCAAAGAAAATGCCTTTAGAAGACTGATTTTAACAGAAAAGAAGATGGACGTCAATAAAGAATTTGCTGAAATTTATTGCAGAAAATTTCAAGAATATGTAAACAAAGAATACATCAAGAACATTTTAATACAGGGAAGAATATTGCTTCAAAATATTTGGGAAAGTGGTATCGGTTGGGATGATATTATCACAGAAAGACAAATGGAAAAATGGACTCAATTTTTAGAAGATGTGTCGAAAATCTCTAAAATAGAGTTTCCAAGACTTTATACCACTTTAAATTTGAATGAAAGTAGAAATGAAATACATATTTTTTGTGACGCCTCAGAAGATGCTTATGCAACAGTATCATATCTCCGTTCCACATTTAAAAATGATGTACAAGTGGCCTTACTTATGAGTAAAGCACGAGTTGCACCGTTAAAACCAATGTCAATTCCTCGTTTGGAACTTCAAGCTGCTGTACTTGGAGCACGACTAGGAAACACCCTGAAGAACGAACTGCACATTATGACACAAAATATTGTGTATTGGACTGACTCCAAAACAGTTCTTCATTGGTTAAAATCAAACTCGCGACGTTATAAAATGTTTGTTGCAAACAGAGTCGGTGAAATACAAGAATTATCAAATATATCGAACTGGCATTATGTACCATCAAAGGAAAATATAGCAGACGAAGCAACTAAAAGAACTCTGACAAATCGATGGTTAGAAGGTCCAAATTTTTTGAAAAATAAAATAATTTATAACTTTGATGTAGGTGCAGAAAACGAAATAAATGACGACGTAGAGTTAAAAGCCGAATTTGTAGCAGTAATTTATGAAAATGAAATATTGGATAATTTAGATTTCACTAGGTTTTCAAAATGGTTTAGACTTTTAAGATGTTGTGCATGGATTTTAAGGTTCTTAAAAAAATGCAGAAGAAAATATAAAAATAATTTAACATACGAACTTCAAGCTACTGAAATTGAAGAGGCTGAAAAGATTTTGTTGAGAAAATGTCAAAAAGAGAATTTTGGAAAAGAAATTCGCATATTAAAGAAGAAACTGGAATTGACTAGAGACTGTCATTTATATAAAATATCATGTTTTATAGACAATGAAGGGATTTTAAGAATGAAAGGAAGATTAAACCAATCTGAATTAGAAGATGATACAAAAAATCCAATAATTCTTCATTCTAAAAATATGATGACCAAATTAATTATTAAACATTACCACGAAAAATTTAATCATCAAGGTCAAGAGACAATAATAAGTAAGTTATTAGAAAAGTACTGGATTATAAAATTGAGATCAGCTGTAAAGTATACAGCTAGAATATGCCAATATTGTAGAAATGTGAAGACTCGTCCGACAGTTCCCATAATGGGACAGTTACCTGTTAGCAGAATCAAACCGACGGAAAGAGCATTTATAAAAACTGGTATAGATTACTTCGGGCCACTAATGATTTTAAATAAACGTAGCCATGAAAAAAGATATGGAGTTATTTTTGTGTGTATGGTAACAAGAGCAATTCATATAGAAATTGCGCAAGACTTGACCACCAACAGTTTTTTACATGTTCTACGTCAATTTGGATGTAGAAGAGGGTTTCCTGCCGAAATATATTCGGATAATGGTACGAATTTTGTAGGAGCTGAAAAAGAAATTAAAAAATGTTTGGATGAATTAAATCAGCATGACATTACAAAATTTTGTTCCATGAACAACATTAAATGGTATTTTAATCCCCCAACAGCATGCCACATGGGAGGAGCTTGGGAGAGATTAATTGGTATAATGAAGAAAAATCTCTATGTGATTCTTAAAGAAAAATATCCCAAAGAATATGTTCTAAGAACTATTCTTTGCGAAATTGAGAACATTTTCAATAGCAGACCACTGACACATGTCAGTTTAGATTGTCAGGATGACGAACCATTGACACCTAACCATTTTCTAATTGTAAAAAAATTCATAGCTTAATCTTGGATAACCCCTAATGATTCAACACTGTCCATGTCAAGTTGGAAACAGGTGCAAAAAATCTTAGATACATTCTGGAAGAGATTTGTGAAAGAATATTTACCGACTCTAAATATTAGGAAAAAATGGCATTTGAATAAACCGGAACTGCAGTTAGGAGATATTGTTTTAATTGTAGACGAAAACAGTCCGAGAAATTGCTGGAAAAAAGGAATAATACATGAAGTTTTTCCAGGCAAAGATAATATTGTCCGGGTGGCCACTGTTAGGACTGACTCTGGTTTGTTTAGACGACCTGTGGCCAAATTATGTAAACTTGTTTGTCAACATAATTATTAAAATTATGCTGAACTATGTTTAATTTATGAACTTTGTATTTATGAATTTTTGTTTGTATAGTTGAATTTATTAATTTTTGTTCTAAGTAATGTAATTACTGGGAGGAGAATGTTCCAAATTTTATTAGTAGGCTGATATATATTTAAAAATAATAATTAAAAAACGTAGTAGCCTTTTGTTGTTCAAAAATAATAATGATTGATTGGTAACAAAAGAAAGCCATGACAAGATAAAAATGTAATTTTGAAGAATAAATATATTGACGAAATATAGAATATTATTTAAGAAAAAAGAGTATATTATTTTAATACGTGGCGAAATATATCTACATTTACCATCCTGTCTTAAACATCCGACCTTCGAACTCGGATACTAACAATATATTTCATAAAGGTAAGACCATTTTAACAGAACGGATTATAATTTCATGATGTAGATCAGTATTTCTCAATATTTTTGGCATAATGGATCTCCATGGCATAATGGATGTTTTTTGAAGTTGGCGGACCTTGAGACGGTCCGCCAATATATACCTATATTCAAATATAATAAATTCAATTGACTTGCTGAATTTCACTAGGACACTTTTCCGCATCATATAGTCCTGGTCTTGCGCCAAGTGAGTATCGTTTAATCTCCCATCTCAAGAAATTTCTGGGTGGTAGACGACGAAATGAAAACAACTGTGAGAGACTGACTGATTTTTATAACTAACTTATCCAAAACATCTCTCAATATTCTAAATGGTGACTATGAAAAAGCATAAGTAATAAAACACCTCTTCTTCTATGTATTCCATACTTTGTGGAAAGAAAAGAGGAGTCCTTGGAAAGCAAATTTTTGGAAAATGCATTAAAATAGTTAAAATTTTTGCATATTTATGTTTTCGCGGCTGACTTTTTCAGTGACCGCCTACTTGCATGTACATGACCCAAATGAGATTGCAGGGTGCTGTAGAATATTGATGTAAATATAAAAAAATGATAATTTCATGCTTTACTGATAAAAAGGCATATGATTGTTAAGCCACGTATCAAGAGAGTTTCATTTGATTATCATTTTCAAGGTTTGTAGGTATGAACAAAAAAACTTTATACCGTCATTTTGTCGTCTGTCTGTCTGTCTGTTCGATAAAAATTGTAGCCAAACGGCTTAACCTAGAGAGTTGAAATTTAGCATGCTTATACAACTCTTTGACCCGCACATAGGAAAAACACTAAAACATCTAAAAAACCCATTCCCCTAAAAATATAAACAAATATGTGATCATCGAAAAAAAAAATTAAATTCTGAGTAGGGTATCAAATGAAAGCCCTTAGCACGTAGATTAACGATCACAATTTTATTTTTGCAAAATAAATTATTTTGACGCGATTTTGGCCAACATTGTGCAAAAAATTTTTTGTCCCACAGCCTGTATCCCAGATGGTTTAAAATAAAAATATGAAAAAATTTTAAGTAGTACATTGGTGTGAACCGGAATTTTTTATCAGATTATGTTTTCGGAAAATTTCACATTTAACTAAAATATGTAAAATATTTAATTCGCTATGTAACACAGTAAACGAGTAAACGTCCATAGTCTAATGCGTTAGCGTTCTTGCTTCGTAAGTTGCAAACTACAGTTGGTTTCCTGTCAATTTTTATTTTTTATGTTTTTTTTGCGTTTTTATTTTGTTTAAATTATTTTGTCAAAATTCTAGTTATATTTTGGCAAATGTTGCATTTAATTTTTAAAAGCGTAAATTTAATAACCAGTGTGAAGTGTTGAAATTATAATTTAATTCTATGTTTGAATGTATACGAAATCAGAGGGGCGGAGCTTACGTCTTAAACAACCAATGGAAGCCATAGGCGCAATTTTCAAAATCTTAATGAACCTTGCTATATATAAAAAAATACTGCACATATTTAGAAACTTAAATAATGGTATTAGGCATTCGAATTAAAATTAACAAAAAAATATTTTAACATAAAATTTGTTTTGGCATCCCAAATAATCATCATTCACTTACTAAATACCTGCGAAACCCTGAAACACTTCACATCAATTTTTTAGTCACACCTAGGAAAACAAAAATCACAGAGACCATAGGAATATTCATTTTACATTAATTTCAATAAAGATTCTAATAAAAAAATAGTTTATATGTTGTACAACGTAGTGATTTTACAGTATGATGATTATAATTTTTTAATTTTTTATTTCACTGGCCTTTAAGGTGGGCACGTGACTCCTGTTGGTTAGTACAATTTTATTAGAATTATGGATGAAAAATTTATAAATAATGAATTTTATGGTAACATAGATGACTTATGGCTGGTTGTTAAAGAATTATTTAAGTGTTTTATCTCGAGTTATGTCTAACTCGAGTCAAAACAACATACACAAATCATTTTAACTAAGGGAGTTAGGGGCAACTCCAGTTAAAACATTTAACTCGTTCTTGAGCTACCAACCCATAGACGTACTATTTTTCTTTTTTAGAATTTGATATTGCAAAGAAAAATTCTTAAAGAGCTAATTTTATGATACTATGTACAAAATAACATTTTGTCCACAGAAAAAATGATTTCGCTTATCCAAAAATACTCCTTTGTACTAAGACAACGGTTGGCAATATTGGCTTATGGCTGTTATCTTAAAGTAGAAACCAATAACAGTGACTGCTTGTGTACTTCATAATATAGCACTAAATATGGAAGAATATTGTATCGCCAGTCAGCCAACAATTTTTTTGCGCCCGAGGCAATGTACCAATTTTGCACTCCCGCCTCATCTGTAATATGCGAAAGAAAAGGGAAAATAAAATGACGTGATGACCAAAAAAAAATGAGGCGAATCCAAGTAATGAGCAAAACAGAAGACGGATCGAAGTAAGTAAAAAAAAACAGTCCACATCTGTCAACTCTGCGCTTGCGCTCCTGTCATATCTGCGCCTGAGGCAGGTGCCTCACTCAAGTTATGCATATTAAAGCTTTAATTAAACTTAACCCAAAAATTGTTAAGTATTTTTTAAGTATAGGCTATTCCAAACGTTTAAGCAGAACTAAAAGGAATTTTTATTTCCTTAAGTTTTCACGAGCTTATTGTTAAAGATTGAAGTGGGTTTTTGCTAAATAAAATTATCCAGAGCTCCATTTAATTGTTAAAAGTTACTAGATTGCAAAATCTATTTGCGGTTAAACCAAATATACCGACTATATGACCAGTGCAAACGGCTGTAAATTTTGCATATTTCAGTGCACAGGCCCCTGTGCTAAATTGTAATTGTGTAATATTTATACTTATATAGTCTTTTCATTTTTAGAATTTTGAGTGAGCGAGTGAGTGAGAGGCTTCAAATACGTTTAAAAACAAAGACAATGCATAGAAAGACAGCTTCAGAAGATAGAAAAATGTTGGCTTAAGAAGTATGACAATGATGAAACAAAAAACAAAAAACAAATAGTTATTACTGTTTAATTTTTTGTGGTCCCTTTTCTCTTCTCTCTAGCCGACGATTACGACAGTAATCCAAAAAAATGTGAACAATAATAGCATATCAACTGTTCAATGAACTTTCTTGTAATCTAAAAGTTCAAATATTTTTCTTTTAGTTCTTTAAAAGTAAAATAAATAAAGCTCTATTTTTTGTAGCAGTTCCTTCAGACGCTTTTTTACTCGTATTAAAATTGTCTCAAAGTACCATAAACCCCTAATTTTTCGCCTTTATCCTTTGCAGCTTCTAGTTGTTAGCTTTTGAGGTAAAGTTGAAGACAAGACAAGATATAACAATTTATCAGCTATAATCTAGTACAAAAGCTCACGTTTCCATGTTAGTCTGTTTCAAGCCGAACACCATAAACTGTGTCGGAACGTGCCTAAACCCTTAACACCGGTATTCAGCAATGATTCACGTACCTCCAATGAAACATGCACGGAGTATAAAAACGTAGAATACGAGAATCGAGCGCCGAGACAAGAATGAGCAATTGGCCAAATTGTATACTTAATTTTAAATTCTCTTCTATGTACTATGTTCCTTTATCCGAATGGGAAACTAAAGTCGTTTTTATTATTTTAAGACTATTGATCCTTGCATTATGTATTGCACTTTAAATTACTTACTATTGACTTTTTGTGTATTCGTAGTTTACATGGATACATCAACTGTAAAATCGATTAAATTCTATAGCTGCGGGCATATAAAACAAAATCGCGGTCACGTATTATAAGCTGGATTTTACAATGATGATGATGATTGATGATGATGACAATGACTGATCTGCTAGTTAACAAAAAATAAGTAGTTATAAAGTGAACAGCGAATCAGATTCTAGATTTGTCTTTATTGTACGCAATTAAACAAATTATTAAAAAAGTTTATACTGATGTAAGTACTGTTTGGTAAGTATCTCGTGAAAGGAGGGTCCTTATGGACGCATGGAGAGAGAGAGAAAACTATGATAGACAGATACAGTTATTGATTAATGACATAACCGATGGCGGCGCTGTGCTCCAAGGCAATATGGCTGTTGTCTCTAGTACTCAGCTGTCAATATGCTAATAGCGAACAGGTTATCATTACATTACATTACATTAGCTATCTCACATTAAATAACCTAAAAAATACTGTCACACATATTTCAACAAATTGCGGAAATCGTGAAACGAAAAAGAATTGCTGTAGTTGCGGTTATAATTTAGTAAGAAATCATGATCTCGCTGATGGCGGCTTCTTAAAAAGTCCTAAATGCTTTAATTCCATCGTAGTTGGTTTGAAAATATATACGGGCCCTGTCCACTTTCAGTTGGCCCAGCTATGAAATTTTCAGTTTCCTTGGAAATTATTAAATAATAAGTAAAAGTAAATGCTGCTTTGTACATTTTTTGAGAATATAATCATATTAGAAGCAAAGGGGTCAAAATTTATTCCGTAATATTTAATTTGTAATTATAAAAATAATATTCGGAAAACAAACGTATTTTTTGAGTTCATGTATTCTTGTACTGTATATAAAATAACTGGGTTTTTGCGGTAGCTATGCGTAGTAGGCGTTGGAAAACAAAGTTTGTTTATTGACTGTGATGTATTAAAAGTGTTAAGTCTAAATAATTTTAAAACATGGGCAGAGGCAAAGCTATTGATGAAAAAATTCGGTTAATCATTGTGAACTTAGCAAAAACAGGAAAAACCAATTCCGAAATCGGAAAATTATTAGGTTTGTCAAGATACAGTATTAGAAATATTGTAAAATTGTAAAAAACAAGTGGTTCATTTGCCCCAAAGCCCCAGTACGTGAAGAAAACTACACTGACGGACAATGACAAACGTGCATTGAAAAGAATTATTAAGGATAACAGACGTGCTAACTACAGTCAATTGAGTGTACTGTGGAGCGATGTTGTTGGAAGACGTGTTTCAAGGTCTACATGTCATAAAGAAGCAGAAAAAAATAGGATTTAGAACCTATAAGGTAATATTTTTTTAATCGGACTCTTAAATGTATATTTACAGAAATTTATAAAACTTTCTTAGGCCAAGGAAAAACCAAATAAAAGCAAAAGAAAAACAGGTTGAAATGACAAGAGAACATAAAATATGGAATTGTGAAAAGTGGAGCAGGCTGCAATGGAGCGATGAGTCTAGGTTTGAATCTGTGTAGGGGACAACCGGAGCAGTGTTGTTAGTCAGAAACATGAAGCATATCATCCCGATTGTTTGAAACGGAAGGTGAAATTTCCAGCATCTGTCATGGTGTGGGGTTCAATTTCTGCAAGAAGTGTTGGCAATTTTAAACTTTATCGATGACATTGTTAACACAACCAAATATTTAAGTATTTTAGAGGAGTCTCTGTTGCCAACTATGGAACATGTATTAATCTCTGGGGAGGATTTTATTTTTCAACAAGATGGAGCCGCTTGCCATACGTCAAAAAAATCTTTGAAATGGTTCCGTGATCATTCTATTTCACTTCTTTAAATTTATTGAGTGGGTTTCAAGTAGCCCAGACTTATCCCCCATCGAGACACTTTGGCACGAAATGAAAAAACGATTGCGTATAACACCGGCTAGAACAATTCCAGAATTAAGACTAAAGCTTCAAGAAATATAGGATAATTTTACTCCTCGACAATGCCAAGACCTTGTAGATACTATCCCTAGAAGAATTAATGCCGTTATAAAAATGAAAGGTGACGTTACCCAATGGTAACTTCTGAAATAGGTTTCCAAGTTAATGACTTTCCAATGGAAATATTATTGTTTTATTATTAATTTACTTTAATAGTTGTAAATATTAATCGTAAATCTCTAAAATGTTTAATTGAAAATAAAATATTACCTAGATTTCATAAGCTATTCGCATTCTGTTAATTGAACACCAATAAGTAAAAATTTCGTAGCTGGGCCAACTGATAGTGGACAGGGCTCGTAGAATGTCACAACATTAATTACGCATTCATTCTCAGATCTGTAAACGCTTTCGTGAAACGGCAAGACTCTACTAATTTTATTCACAATCATAGTCTATTGACAAATGACATTACCGATGGCGGCGCTGTGGCAATATGGCTGTCGTGTTTACAACTCATATGCTGATATGCTTCACATGTATCGAGGTGTATAACAGAAGGTGGGCATCAAATTACAGTATTTAAAGTTTAATTTCAGTAGATTTATTGAAGTGTAATTTGTAATTGAGCAGGTGTTGCAGGAAATGCCGGGTACGTAATTTTATGTGGTACATCTGAGTGTCGGTCATCTGAATTTACAACATATGGATTCTGTTTGCAAACAAGTGCATTATGTTCATTGCCTCATGAAATAAAATTAGTTTTAGTTGCACAGAAGCAGCTAAAAGTTAAAAATGCAACTTGCAGGTGCAAGCATATTAGTGCAGTTTTGTTTTTCTGCGACAAATGTAATGAACAAACTCGTATCAGTTACTGTTTAACTTAAAATATATTCCTATGCCTTCCTCCTATCCATAAGCAAATCTTTTCCCAATCTGGACTTAATATTAACTTTCCTTTCATTTTTATTAAGAAAAGAAAAAAAAAACTAAGATGCCTATCTTTGTCCTGTCTTGAATGACAGCCAAAAACACTACAATTTGTTCTACTTTTATAGTCTTTCACAACTTCTATCGACATTCTAACAAAAATTCAACACTAGAACATATATAATAAGTTCAAACAGTACTAGAACGCCTAGTACAATATTTGACCACCAGACTGCGTATTCGAACGTGTCAGTTCTCAATAGATAACAGTGAAAGAAATAAGTATCAATTCACATTCTAACACTTCTACATTATGTTTGTTAGTTAAGTCAACAAACTTAAATACTACTCACCACAGTCGGGCATAAAAACTGTAGAAACGTTGCTGCTTGCTTTAAGTGAAAATTGCTCTTAATGATCATTATGTCTACTTATCTATTGGCCAGAGCTCCTACGCCGCCTTGCTTACGTCTTTTCCAAACTCATGCTGTTTCAAGTAGTATACATTGTAAACAATATCAACGCCTCACATAAGCGTAACAATATTTTCTTCTTCAGCCCATAAACGTCCCACAGTAGTCTCACCAAGTCATAGTTTTCACAACCGTACTGCTACTTTATATCGGGCAGTAGCCTTTTACTCCGAAAAATGAAGTTTCAGGTCTACAACTCACACAGCAGGGTCACTACCGAGGTCGGAATACGGTGTACGTAATTGTGGCGGCAATATTTTATTACCCATCCAATATAATTTCTTATTACTAATTCCGCCGAGTTAAAATGTTTCAAACGTATTTTTACAATTCTATTTATTTTACAATCTTATTTATTTTAAAAGTTTTATTTTTTACCAATTGTCACGTACCTTACTTTCACTTTTTATATTTCAGAATTTATTTTTACCCCAAAGGATCGTAAGCCATCTGGCCGCTACGGTTACTCAGCCTCTGAATTAGAAATATTAGTCAGTTACCGATACATCTCCGAGCAGTTAACATCTCATATCAATCTTATATATAAATTATTTAAACTCTAACACTGGCATTATTATTAAAAATCCTGCAGACATAATGATCTCACATAATAATACAGAGAGATAATACGTCGTTCTCCAGCCTAATAAATATACAATAATGTGTCTTTGCACTTGACTGTAGATTTATGACTAAGAAATAATGTAATTCGCATCACATCCTGTCACAACATATATGTTGAATTGTAAATTGCTTTATTTTTATTAATATTATTATTATTACTACTTTTGTTATTTAAGCATCAAAATAACACTAAGATCAACAATATTTCAATGTTTTGTTTTCTATTTCTTTAAATTTGTAACCCACTTCATGTATTATTTATTATTTGAACCATTATTTTACATCAAAATGACATTTGTGTGGCATTGTTGGATAACTTATTTATGTGGCTTTCAAATATGTAAAAATATATAGGTGTTCCATTTAAATTTTTCATAGATAATTTAATGTCTCCCTAATTTGATAAGCAATGTTTTTTTTTAGTATAGACCCATACATCATGTAGTGTCAAGCAACTTTCAAATTTAACAATAGTTACATCCCTTTGACATATCGCAGACTGCAATACATTCCATTTTGCATGAACATTTAGCTGTGAAAAAGATTTGTTCCCGCATAATTTGACAGAAGCTCAAAAAAGTCTCGTGTTTATTGGTGTAAGGGAATGCTAAAAAATTTAACCTACGCACTGCAAAATTTGGAAACTTGGATTTATTCATATGAACCAGAAACTAAGCAACAATACACTGTTTGGGTCTTCCAAGATAAACCGAAACCCACAAAAGTTGTTCGTTCACGAAGCACTTCCAAGAAAATGATTGCTTGTTTCTTCGGTTGTACTGCCATTTCTTTAGAGATCGGAGAACAGTTAATGCTGAATGGAATACAACAATGTGTTTGCCAGAAGTAATTGGCTAAATCAGGTAAAACAAACAAAAATGTCGCATCATTCTTCGTCATGGCAGTGCAAGCTCCCACACAGCACGTCAAACAATTGATTATTTGTAGGAGAAAAACATCGAATTAATGTCAAGTATTCACCTGATTTATCCCCTAACGATTTTTTTTTGTTCCCCAATGTCAAACAAACAATGCGTGGACAGCGATTTTCATCACCTCAAGAAGCTGTTTAAGCCTTCGAAAACCATGTTTTTGAGATACCAACTTCAGAGTGGATTTTTTTTTTTACA
The DNA here is from genome assembly GCA_963971575.1 of Liopterus haemorrhoidalis. NCBI lineage: Eukaryota > Metazoa > Arthropoda > Insecta > Coleoptera > Dytiscidae > Liopterus > Liopterus haemorrhoidalis. The sequence continues at coordinate 33,089,607 of OZ020615.1, forward strand.
GAATTGGTTTGAACGCATGCAAAGGTGTATAAATCTTAAAGGCGAATATTTTGAAAAGCAATAAAACAGTTTGATAGAAAAAAAATGTCTTTCTTAGTTTTTGTAAAAACTTAAAAGGTAGTCCTCGTATCTTCATCAATTGCAAGGTTTCTCTCCTGGCTGTCGATGTTAAGTCTTCCTTTCCAAGTCCTCTCAACTATTTCATCATCCAGTCATCGTCACCCTATCCATTATAATCGTATGCCTGATGTCAAAATCGATTAGAATATTTTCAGTTAATCGTACTTGCATATAATCCGATTTCAGAAACTTAATGGAAATTGTTAATGCAATGAAAATTCCAACTATACAACAATATTCGATTTTCAAAAGTTATGGAAACTATAAAACGAAAACTTTAGTGCTTAAACAAGAGTTTATGTAGTAAAATTTAAATTAAATTGCAGCTACTCTTGGTCACTAACCCCAATTTACTAATATCTACGTGCTGTCCATAGATATTTCTTTGATTTTATCTGATGATAAATGGCGACTATTATCTGTTTCGAAACAAAATTACGAAAAACGTAATTACTATTGGTAGATTCGTTGAAAGATTAATTGATTAATTAGTAACAAGGCTTCAGTTACAAAAAATATAAATCGGGAAGATAAATTGAAATGTCTTTTTTTCCGTTTGCACAAAGTTGTTCATTTCATTTAAAAAATTAGAGAGCAACCTTTGAGTTAAAATTAAGTTAATCACAGAGACAAAGGTAATCTGTTCACATCCGTTATAAAAAACAAAAAAACTCAACTTCTGATTTCAAAAAGGGAAAGAAATCAAGGATGATCCAATTTACTGTCTCTCAGAAAATTTTCAATTGCAACGATTGCTTAGTTCTGGCCGCATACATACTTAGAGAAGTCAATATTCTTCATAATAACAAATATTTAAAACTAATTTTGTCCTGTATAAATGAGCACACGATGAGTCAATAGATCTCAACTTTTTTTTGCCTGAAACACTTTCTATTCTTATTCTTCCTTGTGTTTCAATCCTGCAGGTTGTTGGTTATTATAAGGGTTATCTTGACCTAGGTTAAAGTTGTACAAGAGAAGAATATGTGCGTTCTCCATATTTCAGTGACTTAATTTACCACAATGGTAACATATAGTAAGCGATCGCAGTTTTCTAGCAAAACTTAGAATACGCGGTACAAGAATATGTATGCATCTTCTCTACCTGTATATATATATATAAAAACAGGGCTAGTTCAAGGGTACCTTGCGCCCCCATGCAAAATTAGGTTAGCCCCCACATATATTTTTTTAAATATTTTAACTATTACAAAATAAAATAATCATATTTAATTACCATTTTTAATATAATACTAAAAATTTGAGTCTTGTAAAAATGAAATGTACATTTACAACGCAAACCCGAAAAATTACGGGAATATCTAATAGCGATACGAACACAGAATAAAACCTTTTTTACTATATTTTTGTAGCTAAAACAAAGAGGTATTATCGACTTTATTTTGATTTCTAATATCGTAGTAAGTTTAATTTTCCATTTGTAGCTAATGTCTCATTTTAGAAGCATTTTATATTTTTATTTTTTGCTAAAATGCAAGGAACATTTACTAGAAGCCTGTGCCGCCCAATAAAAAAAAGTAGTTTTTTTTCCAAATTTCCTTTTTGACAACCCCCTTTTACTAAAAACCTGAAGTGCCACCCAGTAAAAAAAAGTATTTTTTTTTCTAATTTTCCTTTTTGGCGCCCCCTTTTACTAATAGCCTGAAATACGGCCAAGTAAAAAAAAAAAAAAAATTTTTTTTCTAAATTTCTTTTTTGCCCCCTATTACTAGAAGCCTGAAGTGCCGCCCAGTAAATAAAGGTAGTTTTTGTTAGATTTAATTAAAGGTCACAATTACAAAAATGAATATTATTTGAATTAAAGCTATTTTGATATTGCAATAGGTTATACATTTTTTCATCGACTCGGCGCCCCTTGATCGTGGCGCCCCGATGCGACGCATCGCCTGCATACAGTCTTGAGCCACCCCTGCATAAAAGGCAATGTCTCTCTGGCTGTTTGTCTGTTTGTGTGCTTTTCACTGGAGAACTGCGGATCCGATACTCATGCGTTTTTTTTTTTTTCTCTCTCTCTCTGTACCTACATCAATTGGTTAGGTTTTCGGCTTTATTTTATTTGAATCGGTTTAATATTTATTAAGTTATAATGATAATTGAGTGCGCGTATAAATCCAAATCCACGTTTTTATGTTAACAGAGACAACATAAGTTTCATCTGCGGAAAAGTTGGTACACGGAATTATATTTCAGAATTGAAAGAATTTTTAAAATCTATTCAGTAGTTTCAAAGATATAATGATAACTGTGCGCGCGGTTAATTCAAAAACCAAATTTTTGGTTCACACTTAACACATTCATCTAGTAAAATTTTAGGCTATGTTCCCTTAAAATCGGTTCAGTATTTCCATAGACATAGTCTGTCCCAGACAAACGTGTGTTTTATATCCTGCTTATTTGGGCATGAAAAAGCTATCGGCAAAATGGACCGCATATGGTCTATATGGATCAAGAACAGAATCGCGTGACCATTTCTCGAAGCAATGTTTGGACTTATACAAGCGCAATCCAAGTGAGTTTTTACGGAGTGTTATAACTGTTGATGAAAACTACACACTAGAAATGAAAGAGGAATCAAAACAGGGAATTTCTTTTAGAAGTAATACTCCAAAGAAAGCAGAAAGAGTTCCTTCGGCCAGAAAGGTCGTGAACACGATTTTCAATTCGCAAGGCAAAATCTTCATCGACTATTTGAAAAAGGGAAAAACGAACACTGGACAATATTATGCCACTTTATTGGATCGATGCTGAATTAAGGAAAAAGAGGCCCCAATTGGCGAAGAAAAAAATTCTGTTTCACCATGACAATGCATCTGCACTCGTCCGCAATTGCAACGACCAAATTGTTCGATATGCGCTACGTACTGCTCCCTCATCCACCTTATTCTTCACATTTTCCCCCCTTCGACCTGTTTCTTTTTTTTAATTAAGTCACTGACACCAAATACAACTCGTACATAGGATATGTGGACGTTCCAATCGTCCACGTGGAAGATGCCAATAAAAACGCCACAAAGGGGGCCCAAATACTTATGACTGATGACTCTAGATACACAAAAAAAGTGTGTAGTCAAATCGGGTAAAACCCATAAATACTATTAATTCAATTATTATTGAATAACAGCAGGGGCGGAGTGGTCCTAAAATTTTTGTGTGAAAAAAATGTTACCGGCCCAGTCCATAAATAAAAAATTTCATATTTTTTACATACATTTAAATATCAAAATACAGTAATGATAAAAAATCACAATAATCACAAATCTACAACATAAATATTTCATTTAGAAGTTTTAGAAGTTTTAGAAGTTGAAAAATGTTAATGACATCATCAAAATCTATTTCATTTGAAATATTCTTCTCTACTGACATTAACATGAAGGCTTCTAGATTTTCTTGCGAAATACTTGAACTTAGTCTGTTTTTAATACATTTTTATGTTGAAAAACAAAGTTCACAGGACACTTGTGTTACAGACATTAATAGTAGATACTAGTATGCTTGACCAAGTATAGAATAAGCGCTACTTAACATGTTATATCGGAATAATATATTATAACAACAAATAGGACAATTTTTGCAAGCTTTGCAATAAGAGGATGAAGTCGTATTTTTACCATTTTCTACTTCATCATCAGTAGAATGTTCACTGACAGTTTCCTTTAAAACATTCCATTAAAATTTAAAATGTTATAATTCTGAAATAATATTGTGTTGAGTTGCTTCTGGATTAAACTGTATTAAAATACTGTTTAATTTTTGAAATGCGTTTTCAGGAATATTTTCAGAAATTTTTCAAACATGCGAAGACATATTAAAGTAATTGGTTTTTTGAGAAACAATTTCCATGTTTTGTATTGCAGTATCTAGTATGTAATTGTAAGTATTTATTTCATACCGCTTGGATGAATTTCTTACCAGTTCGGCCATAGTTTCTTCACCGTCCATTTGTTTTCTTTTGCGTATTCTAATAACCGGTAATGTATGTTCAACTTAGGCATCATATTGCATTTCATCCAGTTTATTATTTACATAATTAACAAACACGTCAGCAGAGTTATTTACATCGTTAAATTTTCGCGATATATCCTTTAATGATTTGGTTGCATTCATAACCATACGATGAGCTTTGATGAAGACTATGCTCCTTTCTTGCAAATAATTTGAAATTGGTATTGATTTTTTAAGTCAGCTGAAAAATTAAGAGTTGCCCAAAGATCGATGGAGAGAGCATTACTAGGAATTAGTCTAGCTCAGCGTTTCCCAAATTTTTTTTTTTTTCGTGACCCGGTAATTTTCACACTTTTTCTTCGTGATCCACTACAATTTTTCCACCTATAATAGCCTATAGGTAAGCTAAAACATATGGATGTCCATACAGTTTTTATTAATTCACATACCTAATAATTATAATAAAAAAGCATTAACCGTTACAAAAATTTGTAAAAATTAAACAAAAATTATTAATGAGAACCAATAAATTATTAATGAGAAGTGTGGTGCTGTTTATTTTTTACTAATACTATCAGATTAGGAGAAAACGATGATAGCTTTATTCTTAAAACAAAAGTTTGACGATTCGGGTGGCGCGAAAGAATTATTCAGTAGTCCAGATTCAATGATATTTAATCGTATTCTAGTGTTTCTTGAAAAAAACACCTAGGTTTCGCGAGTTTTTATGCAACCCGGCACTGAGTCGCGACCCACCATTTGGGAAACCCTGGTCTAGCTGATCGAAAAACAAATCATTGGATTCGAGAGCAACCAAAAGTATGTGACGTCATCGAAAGAATTGGTCGTCTTAAATGGAACTGGGCTGGACATGTGGCTAAACTTCAAGATGACAGGACAAAGAAGATCCTAGATTGGAGAACCAGAAATACCAACAGAAGCAGAGGAAGACCCCCAACTAGGTAGACGGATGACGTAAAGAGAGTTGCGGGGAATTGGAAATCAACAGCACAATATCGTTCCGAATGGAAAAAGCTTGGGGAGGCCTACGTTCAGCAGTGGACAAGAAAGGCTGATTAATGGTGATGATTGTTTTATCAAATATTTGTAAGAATAGTTCAGCTGTTAATACTGTTTTATATTTTATCAAGGAATCTAGAAAAGATTATATTTTTATTCGTATGTTTCATTGAAAGTTTATTGATGTAGCAATATACTGTAATTTTAATACTGATTCGACATACAAGCTATCTTTAGGATACCAAAATTACCAAACACTTTCCTTAAGGCTGCATCCTTGGCCCACCATCGCGTTTCTCCTATCGCATTTTATTTTTTACGCCCAGTATCTTTATTAAAAGAAATCCACATATGGGTCATTCCATCTCAAATCACCAAAAAGACACCTATGGCTCCCACTCGACCCTCTCCAAATGCCATGAAATTTTGTAGTAAGATAGCACTAGACCCCAAATGACACTTTGCAAAATATTAGAGCTCAATCTGCTTTGGTTCTTAAATAACCGGTCCATATTCAATGGGCTCTCGTCCCGTTCATGCGTAAATACCGCAAAAATTACCAACTTTGATCCTTTGTTAAATCACTTCTATTGCCTGTAGGAGTGTGAAATTTGACATACCAGGACAACTTTTGGTGTAGAATAACGTAGTGTAATCAAAAAAGCAGTATGGGTGGCCATTCAGCTATCCACCCATGCTAAAATCACTGCCTAATTTTGTCGCGAGAAATTTAGACCCCAATTTGGAGACCACTTACTCGTCAGCAAAAGGTCTAAACGCCATGATCTTTTGCAACGATGTATAACAAGCACAATATTATGCAGTGATGCAATAGCAACTCTATTGTATCCATATGTCCAGAGGTGGCCCACTTGAAAGTTGACCAAAAAATTTTTTTGTGCAAAACTAGCCAACTTTCAAGGCAAAATTTCTCAATATGCGTCATTCTCAATTTGGTTTTGAATGACACCATTGGATAGAGCAGATTTTTCTGTACAAGAGTAACTTTTATTTAGGTTGGGATCTGAATCCCTAGTTCAGCCAGAGGACTCTGAAAATGACATACCTTGGTGCGATATCGAAAAAATCAAATTATGATTCTCCATATCTTCTTTGTGCACTGATAATGATTGCCAGCAAATTAATATCCAAACTGATTGGAAAAATTTTAAGCATCATTGGGTAGAACATTTTTGGGTGGGATTCAGAATTATTACTTAAAAATCAGTGCTATTTTAGGTTCCTGTTCTATATTTATCTTTACATCTTTGTAGTATCGTGTCAGCAGGTCAAACGTTGCTGTTTACTTATTTGTGTATTTACTTGCAATAAATACACACATAAATAAAGAGCAATATTAATATTAATGTATTACAGGTCTCACTTGAAATTACTGTATTCAGTTAGTTAAATAATTTGATTTGAATTCGATTACGAATACGTCATGGATCAGGATTCCATTAGTTTATTGTAGTGCTGGGAACCGAAACCGGTTTTTCGGGTACCCGGTTCCGGTTTTCGGGTAAAACCGGGTTCGTAATTTTCGCGTTAGCCGGATAACCGATTCCGATTACCCGGTTCCGATTACCTGGTTCGAAATACTCTGTTCCGGATACCTGGTTCCGGATACCCGGTTCCGATTACCGGATTCCGATTACCCGGTTCCGATTACCCGGTTCCAAATTCCCGGTTCCGGATACCCGGTATCAAATACCCGGTTTCGAATACCCGGTTCCAGAAACGCGATTCAGAGTTCCTAGATTGGATACTCGGTTCTGGGTTCGGGAAAATACCCCAGGAATTCGAATGAATACAAATTCCCGATGTTGATTTAAGTAAAATGTAAACATAATTATATTAAAATTAATGCTGGGAATCGAAACCATAAAATAAAGTCAGACAGAAAATAGTGCGAACTTCCTAAATTCTTAGCCATAGTCATAGGCGAGATAATTTTAGTGCTGGGAAACGAAACCGGTTTTTCGGGTACCCGGTTTCGGTTTTCGGGTAACACCGGGTTTGTAGTTTTCGCGTTACCCGGATACCCAATTCCGATTACCCGGTTCCGGATACCCGGTTTCGGATACCCGGTTCCGATCATCCGGTTCCGAAACCGGGTAAACCATAAACCGTTTTTTTTTTATCCGGTTCCGGTTCCGTCAAGATCGATTTCTGACAGCACTAGTTTATTGCCATGTGTTATTGCTAGCCATGGCGTGGTTCTTCTGAATGTCACTTGACAACCTATACTCACTCCCATTGGTAGTGGCTCAGCCACCATGGACCAAAGCAAGGATTACACTAATAATGGATAAATTTGCCTTCTGCAAATTGCCATGCTCTGAATTTGACAGCCTGCAATAGCCTACAATATAAGTACACCTCGCATATAAAAGTGTCATTTTCAGAGTCCTGTGGCTGAACTAGGAATTCAGATCCCAATCTAAATAAAAGTTACTATTGTACAGAAAAATCTGCTCTATCCAATGGTGTCATTCAAAACCAAATTGGGAATGACGCATATTGCGATATTTTGCCTTGAAAGTTGGCTAGTTTTGCAAAAAAAATGTTTTTGGCCAACTTTCAAGTGGACCATCTCTGGCCATATGAATACAACAGAGTTGCTATTGCAGCACTGCATAGTATTGTGCTTGTTATACATCGTTGCAAAAAATCATGGCGTTTAGACGTGGTAATGAGTAACTGGTCTCCAAATTGGGGTCCAAATTTCTCGCGACACAATTTGCCAGTGATTTTAGCATGGATTGGTAGCTGAATGGCTACCCAAACTACTTTTTTGATTACACTATTGTATTCCGCACCAAAATTTGTCCAGGTATGCCAAATTTCACACCTCTCTGGGCACTAGACGTGATTTTATAAAGGGTCAAAGTTGGCTCTTTTTACGATATGTACGCATTAACGGGATGAGAGCCCATTGAACATGGACCTATTATTTAAGAACCAAAGCAGATTGAGCTCTAATATTTTGCACAATTTCATTTGGGGTCTAGGGCTACTTTATTACAAAATTTCATTAGATTTAGAAAGGGTCGAGTGGGAGACCTTTGGTGAATTCACATGGAATGACCCATATGCATTCGAATGTATGATTCTCGAATAAAAATTGCTATTAAATTTAATAGACCAAATAATGAAGTTACAGCAATTGATAAATGAGTAATGTCAGAAATAACTAAATTCAAAACATGGGCATAGCACCATACATGAACATGCTCAGGGATAGCTTTTAGCTTGTGAACAGAAAACCCACGATATTTCGGGCCTTTTAAATTGCCTTGGGGCTTTTTATTTGCCTTTTAAAAGACTGCGTTTCAAAATTTATTTTGGACTAATTTTGTAGTGGTGGTATATTTTTTCGTGTTCGAGCCGAGGCGGACAAATGTAGTGTTGCACTCGAGTCGGGCCGGGCTGTTCTAACTTCGGACTTGAGTTGGGCCGGGTAAAATGATAAAGGCCTACACCTATACCTATATTACACCTATAAATTAAAATTTACCTTATTTAACGAAAGAGAAATAAATGATTTTCTTAAAATAAAACTGGACAAAACGGTATATTATGTATATATTAAGAAAACGGCTCAATTTCTATACGGCCCATGTGGAATTTTCCACATTTTCCACATGGCCTGCCCCTGAATAATAGTATTCAATAACCAACAATTCGATAAACGACTTTCAATAACAGACAAAAAATTATTCAATAAAATTATAAATAATACAATTTGTGATAGTGATTTATATTTTAAAAAAATCCAGTCTCGGGTCATCCAGTGTGTCTGGGATTCGGTTATTCGTACCGGCTTCCCCCATATCTCGATGCCCCTAGCTGTATGACAGGCAGCACTGCCTTGTTGATTCCACATGCTAACAAGGGCCCAATTTTTTAATATGCAGTTACATGAAGTGGGTAACTTTCGGTTCTCATTAGTGCAAAATAGTCTATTCTTCTATTTCAGTTTAATTTTTTTAATTGCATTTCGTTCCTGTTTTATGTTTATGAAAAATTATTTGTAACCAATCAATACTGAACATATGGAAAATATTAGTTTAACGAAAATCATAAAACATTAAAATATTAAATTTATACATTTAATTTAATGTTTTAAAATGCAACGCGTGTTTTTTTGTGGCAAAATACATAATAATTGTGATATATTAATGCGAACAATATTTTTATAATTTAATATTTTATTGCACTATAAAATTTTATAATTTGCATATAAAAAACAATTAAATGATGACATTAGTAAATATTTGTACAATCATAAATTAAATTAAATTTTATAAAAATATATTTATATATTAAATAAATTTAATTATGAAATTAAATGTTCAGATAACAATAACAATTGAACCTAAATACAAGTGTTTTTGTTATAAAATTGATATAGAGAACTAAAACAATATGAAAAAAGGCGTCTAGTAAGTCTTAAATTAAATTTTGACCTGTAAAATGATATTAAATAAATTAAATTTAGTTCTTGCACCTCAAATAATAGCAGTCAGAAAATATTATGAAGCAAAATAATATCTTAATCCATAATATACAAGGTGTCTCAAAAGAAATTTTATATTTATTTAGCTTACTGCGTGAACGCAACGTATCCGAGGGGCGTGGGGGTTATGTCAATCGGTAGCCTGGCTCTTGGGAATTCAGTCGCTATGGAGCGTTTCTCGGGAACAGACCGCGCGTTATGCGTGCGAGAGTTTTACAAAAACGGTGATTCGGCGACTGTAGCGCGTAGAAAATTCTGCAGTATTCGAGGTTTTCGCCACTTAAATGATGCGCCAAGCATTCCTCTCATTCGACATTGGGTTAAAAAGTTTGAAGAGACTGGTACAACGCTGGATAAATCAAAATCCGGGCGACCTAGGTCATCAAGAACGGTAGAAAACGTGGAGAATGTTAATCAGTCTGTTCGTGACGACCCGAACCTTTCAATTTGGAAGCGCGCAAGTGCTTTAAATGTGCATAGATCATCATTACATCGCATTATGCACAAAGACCTAAAGCTGCATCCCTACAAAATTCAATTGGTGCAAGAATTAAAGCCCCAAGATGCCAGTCAGAGGCTTAATTTCGTAAATCAGGTGATTGAGCGATTTTCAACGTTTACCAACATTTTGTTTTCGGATTAAGCTCATTTTCATCTTAATGGCTAAGTAAATAAGCAGAACTGCCGCTACCGGAGTGCAACGAATCCGAAACGCAAACATCAGAAACCCCTACATTCGCCTAAAGTGACCGTATGGGCTGCGATGTCGGCGCGAGGAATTATCGGCCCTTACTTTTTTGAAGACGAAAGGGGGCGTGCAGTTACAGTGAATTCAGAGCGTTATGTGGAGATGTTAGACAACTTCTTGGTACCTGAACTGCAAAACTTTCCTGGCTATAACCAAAGAACATGGTTCCAACAGGACGGAGCAACTTTACACACGTCCAATATGTCTCTGCCACGTGTTCGTGAAATTTTCTCAGGCAAATTGATCTCCCGGAGAGGTGACATAAATTGGCCTCCACGCAGTCCAGATTTAACCCCTATGGACTTTTTCCTATGGGGTTATCTTAAATCTAAAGTTTACGCCAATAAACCGACTTCACTGGCGCATTTGAAAGAAAATATCCGTCACGAAATGGCAGCCATCCCTGAGTCCACCTGCCGAGACGTCATAAGTAATTTTACTGTTCGATTAAATGAGTGCCGAGAACGCGAGGGTCTACATTTAGACGATATTATTTTTAAGAAATAAATCCCCAAAAAGTTTATTTTAATAATTAATAAACAGTTTTTCTATATACGGCTTACTTTTTTTTTAATCGATCCACTAAATATAAAATTTCTTTTGAGACACCTTGTATAAATAAAGCTTATTTATTTATATGCTTATCTCTGAGTTCAATAACCGGACAATATGATGTATTCTCTATTAATTTTAAAATTGTTATTTTATATCGTGACTAACTAAGCTCTGATGAAGATTTAAATTAAATCGAAACGTTAGCGAAGTTAATAAATTTGTTTTTATTTTCTGACTGGTCCTATAATCATTATTATTATTACAGTTTATTATTATTGAGAGTTTTTGGAGCTTCTGTCCAAGATGTATCTGATAATGAACATTTGCAATAACTGATTTAGCTAGTTATTTTCCAAGTTTCACGTCCGAATAAAAATATCTAATTTAACTGTTGTATTCAAATGACTAGAAGACCATACGTATCGGTGCAGGGAGAAAGTTAATTATAAAATGCTAGTTAAACCTGATCAGTTTATGTACACTGGATAACATGTTTGTTCGGATTATTGTTTCAATACGCATCTCCTTGGATCTTTTTACGTTAGCCGAAACCATGGTGCGTCCAAATTATTACCACAGAAAAAACCTTTTCACGTTTGGAAAGATTATAAATCTCGAGAATAAAAAAAAAAAAATGACACTTTGTAACATTGATTTAAAAGCTACAAATAGTTCTTATTTAGCTGTTAAAGCATTGTTAGCTATTGTATAATAAGAAAGAAGCACAAAAATACCATTTCTTATTAACAAATAATTTTTACTAATAATATTACAAAAATAAAAAAATATTGTAAAAACAAAAACAAAAAATCTATAAATTTGCGGCAGAAAATGGGTTGCTAATAACGGGTATTGCCTCCCCTAGCTCTTAAAACAGCCCTTAGTTACAGTGGAATACTTAGAATTAAATTATAAAACTTTTCTTGATATATATTGTCCCATTTTTCTAAAAGAACCCTTCGCAGTTCCTGAAGGGTTTGTGGGGGGGTCGGTGCTGCTGAACCCTTCATCCTAACATATCCCATACGTGTTCAGTAGGATTTATGACTGGACTCCGTGTAATTACTCCGTGAAAATTCTCGCAACGTGTCGGGAGCGTTATCTTGCATGTATATGAAATCTTGAACTACAAATGGTACATGATCGGCTAAACATTTTCGAATATACCGGGAAGCCGTCATAGCCCCATTTTGGACCAAAACTAAGTCCGTCTTAGCGTCTCGAGAAATGCCAACCCATACCATATCAGCAGGGTGTAAATCGTTCATTTGGCTTTCTCCTCATTGATCTGAGATAAAAACTGAACTCATCTGAAAACAAACGATATCGTCTGATAGCATCAGCAACGGTACTTAGAGCAATATTCAATACACATGCGATATAACGTATGCTGTAATTCTCTTTATACAGAGCTACGGCTTGCGCAACATCTTCTGGACGCATAATTATTATTAAGTTTAAATTTACAATCAACAAAACGACTAAATAAAAAAAAATTAGAATTTGCATTGTATAAATATAATTTAACACTCCTGTTAGGTTTTGAGTTCTACCACATTTATTTGAAATATTTCTTTAAAGACTTACCTATTCCTTTTAAGACATGTTGCATGCTTTAATTTGTTTAAAATATATTATACTCTCTGTGTTTTATGATAAATTGAGAAAGAAAACTCTAAATATTTCACTCAAAACTAATAGTAGAAATATTAAAGTGTCCGTTTTTTTTTTAGTCCCTGAGTATATATATATTTAATTTTAACTTACAACTATAAATGTCATACATAAATACTTATGTCCTAACTCAGTGGTTTCCAAACTTTTTCGGTTCCCGGCGCCCTTAATGTATCACAATTTTCCACAGCGCCCCAAGTCAAAACAATGGTCTAACTAACGCAGTTGGAGAAAAATTCGACCGTTTTGGCAGCGCCCCGGTAGCCCAGCCACGGTGCCCAAGAGCGCCGCGGCGCATATATTGCAAATCTCTGTCCTAAATTATAAAAAACACTCTTACTATATATGATAAATCTTTATATTTTTCTCAAATTGTAACAATGAGCGTGACATTCCTGATTTCACAACTAGATGTCTTAGGTTGCTAGTTAAAATTTATGACGCACATCATTGTAGGCTATTGTTTACTAACACAGCCAATAAAATAAGTAATAAAACGGAAAAGACAGCAATAAAAAGGACAAACACAAATTAATTAGAATTAAAGACTATTTTGTCGGAAATTCTCTGTTGTAGTCGTAAGAAAAAATGTCGTTTTTGTTAAAATAGAAACAAAAATTAGGAAAAAAAGGCAAATATATTTTAGAATATTGAAATATACATTAACATGAATTGATCAGTTATTATAAACAAAATACTGGGCCGAACGTTGAGCTCTGGCAATGCTCAAAAAGAGAGAAACAATGAGAGACGAGAGAAACAAGAGAAGAGAAAGAGTTGAACTTCAAGTGTCTCATTGTTAGTAGGCAGGGAAGAAGACTAAATTGCTAGTTAATGGTAATACCTTTGAGAGAGTTTACACCTTCAAACACTTGAACACCATGATAATACACCATACTAATTAAAATATTTACCCAATTATAAAACACACATTACCCAACACCCAAAATCTATTCAAAAAAATGATGATAAATAAAACTTGATATCCAGTACCTCTACAAAATTTCATTACAACCACTCGATTCTTTCGTAAACTTTGGTCATCAATATTTTTTCTCAACTTGCTCACACATAGCGTTTTCGAGAAAAATCGCGCTACCTCTACTTTGTAACGCCCGTATATTTACAATACTGTGTTTGCAGTACAAAATTCGTTCCCGGTTCATAGTGGCACTTACTTGCATTCTTGTTGGAAATGGTATATATTGTAAATTTTTCGAAATATGAAAAGCTTTTCAGTAGATCTACAGATCAGTTAAAATAACGGTAGATCTACCAAAAGTCGGTAGAAGAGGCAATACTGCTCCAAACTATTTGCAGTAAAATCATATATTTGCCAGATAACATAAGAATTGCCTTAAGAGAATTACCTAAGTTAGCTAAGTTATCTAAGTTTGCTGCTACAGTCGTTAATACATTAAATATAAATATAATTGTAATTACTGTCAATAGCTGACAAATAGAAGTATGAACTGTAATTATAAATAATGCAGTAATGAACTCTGCTCATCAAACATCATATACCGGTGTCTACATTTTATAGGTATTGATTATAGGAAATACCGTGAGAAAAAATTAATTTATACTTATACAGGTGAAGGCGCAAATCGCCTTTGTTGCTGTGCGCCAAAATTTTTAACTAACTAACTAACTTATACAGGTGATCCACAATGTCAGAGGATTTACGTTATTAATAAAAGTTACTAAAGCAATGTCGTCACTTTCTAGCACGTAAGATGCAAATGTTTATTTTTTGTAAATACAGCACAATACCGCATACTTATAATAATAATAATAATAATAATAATAATAATTTATTAAAACCAAAGAATGTACGAGTACATTTGCACAATGGATAAGTCAAAACATATGGAATACAAAAAAGAACAGAATAAAAATAGCAGATTACATAATTATAATAATTTCTTGCGTATATTGCAGAAATCTTCAATGTTATATATAGCATGCTCAAGAAGTTTTTGAGATTATTTTAAATTTTTTTAATGTTTTGAGTGCATTTATATTTGTCAGGTAACATATTAAATAAATGTAAACCGACAGAATTATATGCATTTTTTATAAACTCTAGTCTATGTCTTGGTGTACGAAACTTATCACGATTTCGAGTGTAGTACCCATGAACATCAGAATTAGTTTGTAAATTATGTTTTGATTTGTATGTGTAGCACAGTACTTCTATTATAAACATACTGGGCAATGTTAAGATCTTATATTGAGTAAAATAATCCCTACCGGAAGTTCTAGTGTTTATTCCAGCAATGCATCGTATTATCCTTTTTTGAGCAATGAAGACGTCATTAGATAATTTTATTGATCCCCAAAAACAAATTCCATACAAAAAAATGAGATGTACATGCCCATAATAAAATGTATTTAAGTAGGTGAAGTTAACTTGACTTTTTAAAGATCTGATTTGAAAACATAATATATTTAATTTACTGATGAGACTTTGACAGTGATAAGATCAATTCAAGTTCTCATCAATTAATAAACCTAGAAACTTTGTATTATTTACCTTAGCTGTGTCTTTGGTACCAACATTTAATTTAATATCTGGTAAGTTTTTATTATTAATTATATGAAAATGTAAGAAGTTAGTTTTATCGAAATTAAGATACAATTTATTAAATGCAAACCAATTATTCATATCTTGTAGTAATTTGTTAAATTTTTGTTGTATTTCTGTACAATTTTTTTCATTTACAAAAAGTAAAAATAAAATTGGACCTAATACCGGTCCTTGAGGCACACCAATATTTATGGGTAATAAATGAGAATTAGAGACTTTCATTGTACTATTGCCTGATTTGTATGAAATTTTAACAAATTGCGATCTATTAGATAAGTATGAGGAGAACCAGTCAGTGGCAACTCCACGAATTCCATTGCAATTAAGTTTTTTTATTATTATGGTATTTAATATTATTACGAGTGTTGCTACTGCGGTTTTGCGATTTAGTTGTTGCTATAAAAATGTTAGATTCAGCAAATTGTTTTTTGACGTTCATGTTTTTTATGTTAGTTTGTGTTAACAAGTCACAGAAATAATTTGTGTACGATTTTTAGCACTCATTTAAACAATTTTTATTAAAAATTGAACTAACACACCAACATTTTCGAGCCATGATTTTAAAGATGGCCTAAGTAGACAACAATGTTCGCAAAAATTATAGCTATATTTTTTCGATGACACACCATATTTGGCTACTGTAGAACGATGGTTCAACGAGTTCCAGTGTGGGAAGATTTCTCTCAAAGGCGAACATCGTGAAGATTGTCTTGTTGGTGTTGTCACTCCGAAAACTTTCGACGGTGTCTGGAATAGATTGGATATTGATAAATGCTGCACTTACAGTGATATTGAAGCATCGTTGGGCTCACCCATAACTTGAATCAATATGAGGGTTGCCTCTTATATTTCGGGATTGCGCTAAACTAGTGCTGCCATTTGGCAACTGACGCTTCTATCGTAAAGTTTGACATTTTTGATGGTATACGTATTAAAAACATTTTGATGTACGAGCACTATTTGTGTTGTTTACAGTAACTTGAAAAAATTCATCTCGGCTAAAAATGGAATTAAATCGTGTGACATTAAACATTTTCAAGCGATTATTTTTTACAACTTTTGATGTGGATTAACCTAACAACAGTTTATCGATGAACTTAATTCGATTCTTTTGGCGATGCAGCACCATCAAGGACTACTGTTTATCGATAGTTTGCCGACTTCAATCGTGGCCATAGTTCGCTTAAGGACGAATTTTGTGAAGGTCGTCCAAAATCGGTTGTTGTTCCGGAAAACATTGATGCTTACCGTGAGATTGAGGTATCATTGGACATCAGTGGGACCAGCATACATTCATTATTAATGAAAATTTGGCCGTCTTAAAGATTTGTTCGTGTTGGTTCCCACACAATTTGACAATCGCAGTGGAAAAAGCATCAATTGGAGTGGAAAAAGTGCTTTGAAAATTGGTTCAAACGCATGCAAAAGTGTACTGATCTTCATGGAGAATATTTTGAAAAACAATAAAGCCACTTTTGTTGATAAACAATTGTTTTGGATTTCAAATCCCGAAATATAAAAGGCAACCCTCATATAAATACTACATGAACATTTTGTGCTTGGTGAATACCACACCAGTTAACTGATGTTAAAAGAAAAAATGCCTGTGGAGTAGAGCAAGAAAATACACATTAAATTTATGAGATGCCAGTCAAAAGATGTTAAGATATTAACAAGTGACGAAACATCGATTTACCGCTATGAATCAGAAAATAAACCGCAGTTGGTTCAGTGGATATTCCCAGGCGAAGACAAATAAGTCAAAGTGAAATGTACACGGAGCATTGACAAGAAAATGGTTGCTTAATTCTTCAGATGTACAGGTCATATTGCCACAGTTCCACTGGAACATTGTCGTATAGTCACTGCTGAATGGTATACCAATATTTGTTTGTTGGATGTATTCTAAAAAGTACGCGAAAAACACCGAAAGGTGTTTTAAACACAAGGACTTCTTCATCATGACAATTAACGACCGAAAAAATGGGCGCGTTCAGCGCCCTAAACAGTTTAGTACGTTCACTACGGTTACCTTCTGAACATTACCGTTGACAGTCAACAGTTTACTAAACATCTCAACGTAAAAATTTTACGTTTAGTTATGTTAACTTGTATACCTAACCTAAATTTTTAGCGGGAAATTTATACAAAATACAAGTTAAATCGCACTGGAGCTAACAAATTGATTAATTCTGCCATTTGAGGACGTGACAGTCTAAAATGGTTTTTATCTATTAGTAATGGATCCATCTCTAAATATTTTTTAAGGTTATGTACACAAACTGTTAAACACTCGCGTTGAAACTAACCGGTAACCGTTCAGACATTCACCAAATTGTTTAATCAACGTACGTTTACGTTTAGACTTAACGGTTTAGGCGCTGAACGCGCCCAATGACTCATCCGCCTTACAGTCCCGACAGCCTCTTGTGATATCTTCCTTTTCCTTTTTGAAAATAATTAATAGCTCCGAAGCGGCGATCGAAGACTACGAAAATCTTATTTCTGTGGTGACACATGAACGGTGAGCCCAGTGCTTTCAAGATTGGTTTCCCCAGATGAAAGGGCATAATAAACATGAAGGTGAATATTTTTAAACCCAATACAAATATTTAGTAAACAATTAACAAATTTGGTTATTTTTTCGTTATCAGCAAATCACAGAATACTATAATTATAAATTTATCTGTCATCTCAGTATTATGCTAAAATGTTTATTTAGCAATGTAAACTACAGTAATAAATAAGTTATTATTATTATTATTATATCTCTGTATATTATATACATACCGAGCCAATCTCAGCAGTGCAGAGGTAGCGGTAAGAGTTCATATACACACGTTTTGCTGTTGAAAAATCGGAAATCCCTTCGTAAAATGTTTATTATCTATTATCGTTTTCTAATTCTGATGTCCTAGATTTTGACTAACTAAACCTAACCTAATTACCTAAATTGATCGTATTTACTAGAGTTTATTACACTATTTTTAATGGGCTAATGTTTGGGGGAAAATTAAGTACTGTATACCTAAAAGCTAGGTAATTAGGTTAGGGTTAGTTAGTAAAAATCTAGGATAGCAGAAGTAGGAAAATTAGGAAATCGGTAATAAATAATAAACATTTTACGAAGGGATTTCCGATCTTTCAGTTGCAAAACTGGTGTGTATTTGAAGTTTTACGAGGTAGCGACTCTGATTTTCATGCTGTAGGTCCCAGATTCGAATCCCGGCCACGGTGTGGATATTTGTATGTGTCCTTATCGCCTCATACTCATTTAAATAATTTAAAAAAATAAATAAATAAAAAATATTTAAGAAATAAACCTTCACCTTATAAATATATCACCACTCCCAACCTGCGGGATTTGTAGACCTGAAACTTCGCTCTTCAGAATGAAAGGCTCGTGTCTAATAGAAAGTAGCATACAGTAGTGAAAACTATGACTCGATGAGACTACTGTGGGACGTTTATGAGCATAAGACGACCTCTACATATTAATTTTAAACCAAAAACTATAATACAAAATATGTTCATAATTAAAAACTATATTTAGATTGCATGTTTAATAAAAATGTTTACACTCGGTATAACGTCTCCTTCAGTTTTTAACATTAGGTAGAAAGTGATACGTAATTAAAAGTAATATCTAAAACAGGAGTAAATTTATTTAAAAATTATCTTTGACATATTCATATATACAAATGTTCATATGTTCCATGAAGCACGCTAAATTTTCAAAAAATTCAACTCTAAAATCGTCGTACTAAAATAAATACCACATTATATTTCCATGTGCATACCACAAAATCAAAATTTCCATCACTTCAAAAAATTCCACAGCCAATTTTAAATCCAATTTTCGTGAATGTAAATATGAAATCAGTGGCTCATGGAGTTTTATAATGTATCTTTCATTACGGTTTAGCGAGAGTGCGTAGCTATACTGTTCAGTACTGGTATATGCCGATTCAAATGACGAATGTGGAAACTTGTAACACAATAAACTGAGCAACCAAGTGGAATGGAATCCTCCGCCGCACTCCCCAAACTTGATAATTGAGTTGAGGATTACATGTGCAAGTTTAAACAGATACGGTGTTCACTGCCGCCTACAAATCAGCTCTGTCCATTGTTGCTCCATCATATGCGTACGGAATGGTACTGACTTTCAAATCCAACCCTAAATCCCAACTTGGCAACTTCTTACGATGCTTTTCTAAGGATGATAATATTTGGCAACGTTGGATTGTTAGCTTTAGTATAATTTTCTTAACTACTGGATTACATTTGCAATTAGATCGTGGTTGTTCTTGCCAAATTCTAGGGTAGGATTACAAACGGCAAAAAATTGACGATGCAGATATTTGCATAGCATAGCTAAGGATTTCTTAAATGGAGCTCACTTAAAAATGATAAACTTAGGATCCTTTGAAGGAGTATAAATAGAATGAAATTTGTTGAATGTACCTATTAGACAACATTTTCCCTACTTCTAAGCATTCAATTTTATCTAATTCCCTGTTAGCTAATGATTTTCTTAGAATGAATTTTCTTTCCGTGATATAATTAGAAATAATTAGTTGTTACGTGCATATCTGGACGACACAATATGCTTAACTCAAACATGTTTAAATTCTAAAACTTACCGCGTATTTTGGTTAGGATTTAAAAGGATACAAGATTTATACCCTTTATTATCCGTCCTCCTGCGCAATCGTTTTGTAAATATTCTTGGGTACTTTTAGGTTAGAATAAACGTTGTTTTGACAATGGTGAGTTTTGACATATATGACACTTGAATGTCACGTTAGTGTCCGTGCGTGTTGGCGCGTTATTTGCAGTCAGACCCAGTTGGTGTTACCCTAGCGGCGGATATGGGCACTGCATGGTGCATATAGTTGGTTTCGTGGAAGTCTTCTTCCCTTTTCCGCGTAAAGACGAGGGATTAGGCCTCTTGTGTTACTGATTATTCGAATTGCAATTTGGGAATTTATTGGAACGTTTGTAAGACAATATTGAGCTCTGAAGTCTCGTTTCGCTACGCGAAAAAATCGACTCCAGGAAATTGTAAGCTTTAGAATTTTAACGGGTTTAGTGATGCCAGAAATAAGCCTATCACGTGGATTGAAATTTTTTGAATGTATTTGTTAGCTGCTGATTTAATGTGGTGTGTTTTTGGATCGATTATTTAACCCTTACTGGATCTCATTATGCACGTACTAATTTTGCATTTTACTTTGTTTTGTTTTAACGGTTTTGTGGAACCCTAGATTTTTGTGGAAACGTTGATTTTATGTCTGGTTTTACGTTGGGTTTCTATTTTATGTAAGTAACTGAGTTTTGTGATTATGGAATAGAACAAAACTTTGTATTTAATACTAATACATGTTCATATTTGGAGACATTTTATTTGGAAAACACCATTGTCTCGTGTTCGCGCTACGTTCCGGTGCGAATCTTATATCTATAAGTGGGGTTTTTTTTTTTGCTTTAAATATTTTTTCTATATAGTATCGAACAAGCTAGCTCCGATAGCAGCTCGTTTATAGTATCGTTAGTGTCGAAAATTCTGGCTATTACAGCCTTGTGTTACGGTAAAACCCCATTTTCGGGCTCTACAGAAGACGACCCCGTCTTCTATTATTTGCAATTGTGGACTTATTGTGTGTGTATCAACGTGGCTGTGTGTTCCATCTCTTCTCTCTCCAGAGTGGACCAGACTACTGCAGTTCAAAGGGCCCTTTGATCCGACCGCACATTAGTACGAGGTAAGTCCATTTAACCGCTATTTCTCCCATCCTATCTTCTACATTCTACAATCGCGTAGATTACGCATGATACAGTCCACCTGCTTATTTTTAGTGCTCCTCTTAGCAGGGTTCTGGTCAGTGTCCCCATCCGGGAACACCACCAGATCACGCACTTAACATCTCGTGTGAATATTTATTCGGGAATGAAAGACAACTCAGTCTTCCGTGTAGTAGACATATTGGAAGTTATAGACGTGGGCGTTCCGTGGTACTGACTAGT
Source organism: Liopterus haemorrhoidalis (assembly GCA_963971575.1). NCBI lineage: Eukaryota > Metazoa > Arthropoda > Insecta > Coleoptera > Dytiscidae > Liopterus > Liopterus haemorrhoidalis. The sequence continues at coordinate 33,110,832 of OZ020615.1, forward strand.
TTAGGTAACTGTGGGAGATATTGTCACTGTATTAGCTAATCGTAAATTGGTATTTGGAAATACGAAGTATCAACTAGTTCCGTACAGATAGGTTGTTGATTTTTGTATTTGTATTTGTGAACCAAATCCGAAGTCTCTGGTTACGCAGTACTTGTATTGTGATACTATTTCGTAAGTCATTTAGTGACACTGTGGGTCGTGTTACTTCTGGTTTTGGATGCACTTGAAGATGCAAGTCACTGGTATATGTCTGAAAAATGTATTATGATAAACGGTGTCATAGAGTGCACCTAATTATTAATATTTTATTTATGAAAGTTAAGAACAGGATATAAGACTTATGTCATGTTATTAACAATACGTTCCTAATATGTAAATAATGATCATAAATAACTGTCCGAAATATTGTAGACGAATAATTTCGGATTCTTTATTTCTTTTTGAGGTTAAGTTGTCATTTTTTTTTTAATTCACATATTTGGGGATAAAAGGAAAAATATTGTTTCCTTGGGAGAATCTTATGCATTCTGATTGTCGTTGTTCTGAAAATTGTGGTTGTCGGTTCAGTTACGAGTCATAATCAGCGCAATAGTCCGAATTCGTTACTCAGAAATTCAAAGATTTTAAGAGAGTATGTTTAGGCTATAGGTTAGTTTGCCGTTTTGATTTATTTATTTAGAATCATTGTGCACTGTATTGCCTGTATTTTTACACTTCGAATAAATAATAATAGCTCAGTATTTGTCTGTGTTTTATTTGCGAGAACTCTATCTCACAGGAAAATTGTTATCCAGATTTACTGTCAATTACATGGGAAATGAATGGTGCTTGAGAGAAATTTTACCGCTTTAAATGAAATGATTATAACCAACGTTTTTAATATCATGGTCGTTCAGCAATGTCTTACTAGTGAATTTTTGTATGTTTACCACTAACTTTAGTCAATGTTAATGCCATTAATATTAATAACTCTATTGTTTAAAAATTTATCTACAAATGGCTGGTTGCTAAAGAACGAAGTGAAGATAAAAATAAAATCAAATGTTTTGTATGTTGTTTTAACTCGAATAGGGAATAACCCAAGTTGAAACACGCAATTCGTTCTTTAGCAACTGGCCATAAGTCAAAGTAAATTATAATTGTAAATATTAAAATAAATACAAATTAATGCATTAAATTACTTTTATGAGTATTGGTAGCGTCGTGCTGAATAATTCGGCAACTGTCTGAAGTTTGCCTCCTTTCTGAAATTATTATTCAGTGTAATTTTGACAAGATTTCTGGCACAACTTGAGCAATCTTGGACACACAAGGTTTTATATTTTCATAAAATTATCTATAAATTACGGAATGTAAATGTATTTTATTTTAAAATACAATTTTCACAGTGTCCAATAAGTTGACAACCCAATAGAATTCACGTGGGAGAAAATCGCTTGCACCGGTTTCTAATCAAATTTCCTTCTATACATAAATTATAAAATTTTCTGTCAATTGACTTGAAATGAGAAAAGAAAAGAATAGAACTCCATACAACACGTTGCCACCACAAATTCGAATTTAAGTTGAGGGTCAAGTATCTTATTTATTTATAAAATTCTCCCGTGAGAGTTTAAAGCTTACCGCCCAAGCTACCAGAATAAAGGGTCTTCCTGTCTGTTTCTCAGTAGATTTACTTCAATAGGTATAGAAAACATGCTACATTGACATTTTGAGCCTGACATCTCATGGATTCAAACAATACAAGAAGGAAACGTGTTTTGCATCATTTAAAATGAAAATACTATAATATTTCGAATATCAATGTCACATATGTTTTCCATTCAATGATTTTATAAGTTTTGTAATCAGAGAAAAAGGAATAATAGATATCTGTTAAAATTAAAATTAGCTCAAAAATACAATTAAAAATTATTTGCTTTCTAGTCTCAAATCTTGTGTTTCAGATGGTTCTCAGAAAGTTCGTAGCTACTAACTGCGTTTAGCTCAATGGATTTTGGAATTTAGTAACAACACATTTTGGAGCAACGAGATGACTTTGAAGAGAATGACGGGTTTACAATGAAAAGAATTCTATTCTAAAATTATCAATAGAGCGTTTCTATTGGTGGTTAAATTATTTCAAAAATGAAATGGCCGGTCTTGTTAAGTAGCCTAACAATGCGCTTATGGCAGTAATCCTAGGACTTATTGCAGTATGTAATGCTACCAAAATTATAGTTTTGTGTGATACGTTTTTTTTTTTTTTTACGTATGTACTTACTTACATAAGTCAAAAAATGAAAATATTGAGTTGACGATCTTCGTAGAACGGGTCGTAGAACGGGTCGTAGGACGGGTCGTAGGACGGGTCGTAGGACGGGTCGTAGGACAGGTCGTAGGACGGGTCGATTTGTAGCATTCAAAGCTTCAGCTTTAGCTACAAACTGCTACGTTGTACGAAAATATGCGTCAAATAGTTTAGAAGATGGTATCTATAATGCAATTTGCTTTCTAACATTTATATGACAATTTTCTTTTTTTACAATTAAAAATATCCTATTAGATAGATATTAATTCGGAGCAAATTTTGATATACCTATAGATTTTTATTAATTTTATTTCTGATTGTTAGTTTTGTATAAGAAACCATACGGTTGTGTGCGCCCTGGTATTTTGGCTGTTAGGCCATTAAAAAATGAAAATTTTGTTGCATAGTTAAAAACACATATCGCTGCCACACGTGTCACAAAAGCTTTATAAATAATTCGACAAAGGCATTGAGTTTATCTGAATGTAAATTTCGATACATCAATTTTATTATTATAAATTGATATCACCAATTGAAAATTATATCATTATAAGCATTAATTTATTTAGGTTTTGATCTTAAATATTCCTTTTACATTGTAATCTTTTTGTTATCCAATAACGAATTCTCTCAATTGCTTTCATGAACAGCCTACATCAAATATTTTGTATCTTTTAAATTATTTTCCTTGTTGAAAATCTTTTGAAATTAATTATTCTCTATGTATTTTTTCTTAACTCCACCTCAAAGCCCTTTAAAATGCCTTCCTTAATTGGCAAGCAACTCTCCCCGGCTTGTTTGTTTACGCTGGAATATTGCCCTGAGAGGGGTTCCCAGTTCACTGAATTTCCACACCTAATTTAATATGGGTATATTGATTAATGAAAGTAATATATTACCTCAGATGGATCCTATCTAGTAATTTTGGGTCGGTTTGACAACAAGAGAGGCTAACCACTACCCAATATAACTCTGTATGTTGTACTGCTCAAAGCAAATAGTGTAACACACTATATCAATCATGTTAAATTAATCAATTTTACATCATTTTGAAAGAGCTGGGTGAGGTGGCCAGGTTTTAATAGTGCCAAGGACATCTCTCCAGGCTGCTAAACACCACACAACTTTTTTACGGGTAGTATATTAAATTTACTTACGTATTTTGAAATATGCAGCGTAACAAGAACTCACCTGAAAGAAATAAGAAAAAAATTAGATACAAGAATTAACAAAAATCTATAAGTAGTATTTAAATAAGTGGTTCTCAACCACGGTGCCGCAGCAAATTAATGTGCTGCGAAACGTTTACTAATGTGTTTTGTAGATAACATTTTTTTGCAAAGCAAAATATGGTAATTTATTATGCAGTTGTAGGCAGATCTATAAGCTAACAGATAGAATCTGTAAGAAATTGTCCATAATATAACACATAAGACAACTCTTTAGATACGATCACCTATATCTTACAGATTTGCTCAAAATTGCAATGTTAGAAAAGTTTGGATTCATTCCGGAACATTGTTTTCCACAAATTTCCCGAACAGTTATTGAGCATATGATCTTATTGGAACTACAAATCTGCAATTAAGAAAATATGACTGGGTAAGAAATTCATTTTAGATAAGCGATACATCGATTCTCGTTTTTACATTGAATGAAAAGGAAGAATTTATTTCCATATCCGCTGACTGCAATCTGAAATTAAAACATTCAGAAATATCGTTTCATTCTCTCTGTATTCCTCTTCTAGATGATTTTCCAACTATATCATAAAAATCACTTATGATCTTATTATAATTTTCAGTTTCCTATTTATGTAGAGTTACCATATATCCTCTTTTCCCAGGACATGTTCTCTTTTTGTGGCGTCTGGACGAGTTTTTAAAATACGTTATGTAATTTATATACACTTCTGATAAATTTAGATGTATCAAAAGGTAATAAAACAATATTAAAATTAAGAACAATCTTCAGAAAAGTATAAATGGACACAAGAAGATAAATAGTATTATTATACAAATATTTTAGGTGTCCTCTTTTCTAATGACCAGGATATAGTAACCCTATATTTATGCGAATTGGGATTTTCGGCATTAGCTAATATAAAATCTAAAAAAAAGATCAAAACTTATAAAGGAGGAACATAAAATGAGAGTTGCATCGTTCTGTTGGAAATTAAATATAATAATAGTAGATAATCTAATCTACACACATCTGGCCCAAATTTTCCATTAATATGAAAACAAAAGTGTAATTTGTTATTATTTTATGTGTTTTGTAATGTTTTCAATCAAATAAAAAGTATTTTCTATTAAACGAGTTTTTCAATTATACATGCTCTAGCGCAGCTCTACCCAAATCCTGGGTCGCGACCCAGAGTAGGCAAAATAATGTTGGTGGGTCGCGACTCACTACTCCATGGTTGCATGATGCTTGAGGTTCAGTACATTTTAACAAATTATAAATTAATTTTTTAAGCAATACAGAATTTCTAAATTACATTTATTGCAAATTTCTTGAGGATCTTTCAGATATTTCAAAATATTTTTTTACAGCTCGGTTTATTTGTACAATCCTGTTTACAATTTTACTACTCAGTTTCAATAATTTATTGAAACATCTATTTGCCAGATTCAATTCACAATTTGAAAATTCGGTACATCTTTTTTTTTTTTTTGCTCGCTAGGTTGCTCGAAATTATTATTTTTTTGCTCGTTAGGTTTCTTGAAATTGCTTTTTTTGTGCGTCAGGTTTCTCGATATCTTTTTCTTTTTTCGATAATGTCTCACCAAGACAACAGGTGTTAAATTTTTGGAATGCGAACCAAAAAGTTTTGGAAGAACTGCTATATCGTTTCGGAATTATCACGGATAATCGACGCTAGGTTCTTTTTACCGACCGCCAACATATATAAGGGAGGTATTGTGATCATACCGATTTTGAAATTTCGAGATTTCGATGGATCTCTACGAATTGAGGTCCCTACATAACGTTTTGACTATTTTTAGCATGATGTCTGTCGGTCTGTCTGTCCGTCCGTCTGTCTGTCTGTCCGTCTGTCTGTCTCTCCGTATGTCTGTCTGTCCGTCTGTCCGTCTGTTCGTCTGTGTACACATGCAGAGCAAATTCGGCTGAAAGGATTTTTATGAAACTTTAAATTTAAACTTCTACCATCAATGGCACGAGTTGATCAACTTTTGGTAAAAATCGGTTGACTAAAAATGGGAGTTACTCGTGTCGATTTTAAGATTTTTATGAATATTTCACAACAGAAAACTATTTCGAAAAAATTAATCTCGTACGATAATCAGGAACAATATTGTTAGGATTTACATATGTTTTTAGGAAATTAATTTTACAAAATTTAAAACATTTTACTTGATTTTAATTATTTAAAAAAAATCAGGGACCCTAAGTGTCATAAAAATAGGTAAATTTTAGCATAAACGATGCCATAAATACGCTTTACTTTTGAAGGAACATACATGGGAACACAACGTATTAATTTATATATTAGTATAGATAAAATTATTATCAGGCCTCTTTAGATACATCATCATCATCATTGGCGCGACAGCCCGAGTTGAGCCTAGGCTTCTTGTTTCCAGGTTTCATGACTATGTTTTCAATGTACATTCAGGAGTAATAAGGTCAGTATTACGTCCATTTTGTAGCGTACACAGAAAGGCATCTATAGTTTATAGACGATTGCGAACGGCTAAGCAACCTGCAATTTGTATAAATATTTTTACACAAATTATTTGACATAAGCAGGAGATGAACTCACGTCCGTGCCCTTGCTTAGCGGCCAAATAGCAGATACAAGCGGTTTAACACTTGCAGCCACAGGCTTGCTCTTTAGATACCTACCATATATTATTGTTTATTAATAGTTCAGTACTAATAAAACACAGGACAGGAATTATTTAGCAACATTGAAAATAATTATTAAGGTAAACAAAATCTTAGGCAGACAACTGAAAAAATATTCGAATATAATTTACGTTTCTTAAAATAATATTTTAATGTAACTTTATAAAACGAAGGTTCGACCTCTTAAGTTATTTAAGAAGAAAGAAATTTATGACAAACTTCTAAGACTAAAGTAAAATAAATGTTTCGAATATCATTTACATTCCTCATGAAAGTAATTTGACTTTGCAAAAATTCGTGACAAAAACTCATTTTCTATAAATTATTGCAGTTCAAATCCGTAGCGTATTCGAGCATTTCGTCCTCGAATTAACCTTCAAGAAATAAAAATCTAAAATTAAAAAAACCAAAATCAAACGATAATATTTTCATCGTATTTGATAAGAGCAAAGTTCTGGATAAATATTATTTTTAAATAACAAAATTAATTAAAATCGGTATGCATAATACATCAGTAAACACTTCTAGAAAACTCTTATCTCGAAGTGAAAAGTATTCTCAGAATCTGGAAATTGAACGTATCAGAAGTTGGTGAATCTTGGTGAAAAGTTGTTCATTTCGTTCTAAAGGATCAGACTCGTTTCTGGAGATAAGAAAGACAAGGACGGGGATGTAATGGAATATCTGAAGATGACTTGTAAAACATTGTCGCCGAGAGAAGTGGATTTTACGAAATTTTACACGACAGATTTTCACTCGAAATCGATGCCAATTTTGATAAGTGCCAACGTAATTGAAGGGAGAGACGATCTGTAGACACGACAACCATGATTATTTGACTAATGTAAAAACTCTTGACGTATTTTTATGCCAGGTTTTTTCACGTGTTAAAAAAATGTTCTGAAAGTTTTATTTTATCACACCCTAGTCAGTTATTAGCGCAAAAAATGTATGTGTAAAGCAAGATTTTTTTAGAATTTTATAATACATTTCATCTTTTAAAGAAATATGTTGATATTTAGTTTTTTTCCACACAAAAGTATACATGAGATAAGATAATATAGTAGGCTTGTCGAGCTATTTAAAAAATGGATAAACTTTTTCTGGTTAAAAGATTTTTAAAGAGGTTTCAACTTTTACAGAAACACTAATCAGCTGCTATAATAGAGTATTGAATTATATTTCTACTGAATAATTGACTTATTTTCTCCTGTCTTCTTCATTTAGCCTCTTCTTACAGCATTTCGATTACAGCTTTCCGATAGCATTTTTATGTCCAAATGTTAGTTCCGGATATGAAAAAGATGGTCAAAAACATGCATGATATTATGTTAGACGACCGCCGAATGAAGATACGCGAGATAGTCTAAATGGTAAACATCTCATGTGAGATGTTTACCATTTAGAATTATAGCGCGTCTGCTCGCAGTGGATCAAAAAATGAATCACGTAATCATTTCAAAGCAATTTTTGAATCTGTACAAGCGCCATCCAAGGGACATTTTGCGGCGTTTCATAACCATTTATGAAACATGGATCCATTACGACACACCAGTAATGTAAGAACAGTCAAAATAGTGGAATTTTTCTGGCGAACGTACTCCGAAGAAATTAAAAAAGGTTGCTTCGGCTGGAATGGCCATGGCCATATTTTTCTAGAATTCGCAAGCCACAATCTTCATCAAATATCTGAAAAAGCGAAAAACGATCAAGACAATATTATCTAGCTTTTTAAGAAGGATTATACGCTGAACTGATGAAAACGCGGCCCCATTTGACGAAAAAAAAGTTTTGTTCAACCATGACAATGCATCAACTAATAAATCTCAATTGCAATGGCCAAATTGGTCGAATTGTGCTACGAACTGCGAACTATAACCTCTAAAAATATTGTAAAATACTTAAAATCGCGATTTCTGAAAAACAGCCCCCATTGAAGAAAACAGTAATTAACCACTTTCGGCCGACCCGTCTCCTAGCCCTGAGGTTAAAAATTACTCACTTCATCCCTGGAGGTAGATTGAAGGTAGAAAAAATCGAGATATGGTAAAAATCGCATATCCCAGAAAATTTTAAACTACTTGAAAGCGGTAGGGAAACTCGGGCAAAAAAGTACTCTGCGACCTTTTCCGGAAATTTAATACCACCCTTATGCGGTAAGAATATTCCGAAAAAAATTATCAGCCATCTTAGGATGGGTCGTCCTCTAACCCTTAGAATAAAAATTCTTCACTTCATCGACTAATGTTACTAGAGCAAAATTATGAAAATAGAAAATCGTGAAAAATGCTCTTTCCCGACGTCAGAAGACAATAAAAATTAGCTTAAGTGCTTAAGAAAATAAATCCGTTGATTACGCCGTTTGGTATTTTAAAATCGGTCAATTCGAATAAGGATAGGTCACTTTGTGAGTATGCATCTACGGTCCTGATTTTGGGATAGTTGAGTCGACGGGACAGTACAGTACCGTGTTGTGTGTAAACAACTACTATCTTAGTTACGGCACAGTATAGTGAACGGGCTAGTTACTAGACCTAGTATCTATCCTGTTTAGTAGCCTAATGTAAACCCGGCATTAGCCTGTATGTATTTTGTTGTTGCTACATAAATCTTTATATTTTAAAAACTGATTTTTTTCTCTCTCACTGTTTCTGATAAATAATGCTAATACCAATTTGTTATTGAAATCAAAACTAATCTAAGATGTAAATTAATACACAAACACCCTAATGATCAGCATGTTTTTTGCAACCTAAATAAATTAAATAATTAATTAATTAATAATATTACCAGCGACTCAACAAAAAATAATCAAGCTATAACTTGATTAAAATCAGAACCCTTAAAGTAACATGTATAATCCTGTAAAATTAAAGCCTTAACCGGGCTTAATTTCATCAATAGGTTAAGCACAACCCTTCATAGGTTCAGTATGTTTTTCTATGTCCGCAATCTGCTGACCACAACCAGCGCTTACGTCAAGTAACAATTAAGCAATAACTGGATTAATTTCACATATTGAATGTCCCTCTAGTGATTAATGATTAAACTAGTGGAACAAGAGTCAAGAAATTTAACATGGTGCGGAAATAATTCATGGAAGAGATTAAATATATTGATTAATGACTTTGGGATTTAATAACTAAAAATTAAGTTAGTAGATATTAAAAGGCAGTTTTTGCTGTATTAATTTGATAAAGATAAATGTTTTTTGTTGGAAGGGTTGAGTATAACGTCAAACGAAATCAGTAAATTGTTAATGAGGTAAAAAAATATATTAATTCAAAAACTGTTACAGGCAGGGTATGTACTACAGACTACAAATTTCTCATACAAAATTAAAATTCTGAAATAAAATGAGTAGCAATTTATACAATAAAATTTGCAGCGAATTTTTATTTATTCAACAGGATATATTTAATTGTAAAAAATATATCGCTCTTATATTAAGTGTGTAAAAATTCTATCAAATATAAAAAAGGAATATGCCAACAATTTCCAGTACCGACAAGTCTTCACCAAGGATGCACCCTAGCTCCAACGTTGTTTCAGCTGTATCTGGAAGAAGTACTAATATCTTGGTAGAACAAATATGGTAACATGAACATAATGATAGAGGGTATACCATTGTACATATTGCTTTTCGCCGACGATCAAGTGGTTATTGCCGAGGATGAAGATGATTCTAGCCATCGGAAAATTGAAAAATCCTAGAACCAATAGGTTTTGAAATAAATTACAAGAAAATACAATACCTCGCAATGGAGAAGAAGGCAGGGTTCTCGTTCTGGAAAACTGGACTAAACAAAAATGTTCGGGATACCTTTGTATAACTGTAGAAACTTCCGGGAAGAGTCAGAAGGACATTACTGGCAAATTAAACCAGACTGACTTGGATTCTCTTGATTTCTGGAGTACCGAACAAATGTTCATGCCTCCTTAATCGCAATTATATATCTCTATTTATTTTTATTGATGGTGCCAATGTGGGCGCACTTTAGTGCGTCTTCTTTTCAGAGTTTTACCTCATTCTCAATGACATGTTGTAATTGATCATCTTGTTGGTTTTTTGTTAAGTCCAGATGATAGATTTTGGTCTTCTGTATTTCATGCGGGTTTTTTCATTATATGAAGATAGTATGTTCTTTATCTCTTCATCTGGATGGTCTTCTAGTACTGCAAAGAATTTTGTCGCTCCTTCTTTTATATATTCCTTTATCTGTGGTATTTTTAAATCTCTGTGGATTAGCGAATTTCTCATAAACCAGGGTGCGGATACAACTAGTCTTAATATTCGATTTTGTCTTCTTTGCAAAGATTTAATTGTCGGCTCGCTTGCATGGCCCCATATTGCTATAATGAAGCGATTAGAGCCAAAATGGGTGTCAAAGAAAACATAATGGACGCCATTGAAAAGAAGATACTTTTTCGGTTTGGACATATACAAAGAATGCTGGATACGTAATGTCCCAAAAGAATGTGGAATTGGGTACCAGAAGTCCGTAAAAGACTTGGAAGACCTCTAAAATCCTGGAAAACAGATGTGTATGATGTAATAGAAAACAGAGATCTTCAAGAAGGCGACTGGAAATATAGAGAAGCCTGCCGAAGAGGATGCGAAAGGCGGTGACAGCCGTAAAAGATCGCTTATTAATATAAAAATTATATCGCTCAATAACTAAATGATAGCAATCTAACAATTTTTATTTTAAACATATTTGTGGGTTTCTAATAACATTTATATTTAGAGCGGTTTGTGTAGAAATGTTCAAATAATACGATTTTTTCGATTGGTGATGGTTTATAGTTCAGAAAACTTCGTCGAAAAATACTTCACTTGATGATAATGGAGATGAAGACGATAGCAGTGGATAGGACACGTGATGAAGATAAGGGAGGGCAGGATGGTTAGAAATATATAGTAGAGAAGATTGAATACGCGTCGACCAGTGAGAACACCTTGCAAAATATGAAGCCATCCGCTAACCGAAGATCTAACAAGTATTGGTATATAGGACACATGGAGAGACCTAACAATTAACAGATCACGATAGAGGACTGTAAGTGAGACCAAAAATTAACCCGACGGACAGTGCCCAAAGAAGAAAATCATGATGGAATGCCACGCTTTTTTTTACGAAAATTAAATTATTTTGACCTGCAGCACCTATTTGTGAACCGCGATAGATTCAAGATGGTGGTAAAAATAGACCACCAAGTATAATATCTATAAGTAATTTTCACAATAGAGCGAAATAGATACAATCATATTTGTTGAAGAAGCTTTAGCTACAATTTTCCGCGTTGATTGCAAATATGCGTCAATGAATTTCCAAAATAGCGTCCATATATATTTTTTTTTTTTACAATTCCATTTGTTTCTTAGATTTAAAAATATCCTCTAAGATATATAAAAATTAGCTGCTAATTTTAATGTATAAATTGTTACTAATTTTATTTCAGATTGCTAGTTTTGTATGAGAAACTTGTGAGAACTTTGGTATAGTGTACAATGAACACCCTTCCCTTAAGGGGATGGTCCCGTTTGTCATCAACTTCGAAACAGTCTTGATACCAGAAGTGTGGAGTGGTGCAGAGGGCATAGACGGGAGTAATCAATATACTCCCGCCATTTATATGTATACGTAAACCAGAAATTCGCTTTCAATCAAAACACGCGTGACAATATATTATCAAAATCCTGATTTGGTAATGGAAACCATTAGAAAAGTACGTGAAATTTTATATTTTACAACACACCATACTGAAATATAAGAGATAATGATTGCCCACCAAGATCAACGGGTTTAATTTAGCCAGATTTCTTTTTATAGATCTACGTAAAGAGCAAAATCTATATTTGCCAATAAACCGCAGACAATTGCGCAGCTGCAAGTTGCCGAAGCTGCTTGGAATAAATGTTGAATATGTCAAAAAGTCCAGCATAATTCGGAAAAAGCGGAGCATTGTAACGATCTATTGACCAACATTCGGGTGTATTCTGTAAGAAATGCATTAAAATTAGCGTCAGGTTAATATTTTTATTTTAACTCCATGTCTAACGTCATTATCCAAAAATGCTATTCTGTAAGAACATTTGTTAAGGTAAGCGTTAATACAATATTTGTTAACGCGGGGTGCTAACTCACCTCGTAGAGAGGCTAATATTTACTACAAGCGCATGCGCTGCTACGTTGAATTTTAACAGGAGTGTCAAATGCCAAGAGAATCTTAACCTAATATTTCGGTGCTGAATTAAATATTCAGTGGCGAAATTTATTTTAAAAATGGAACAGAAATGTTTGGTCCTGTGATACTCATTATAACTGGTTTCCACAGTGTATTAAATAAAAATATAACTTTATTCAACTTTTATTTAGTCAATTTATATACTACATTGTATTTTGAATAAAATGTGAATTATATGTTCATTCTATTTTTAAAAAGGTGTTCGGTGATATTAATTATTAAATAATTAATTGATTTATTACTCTATTTCTACCCTGGAATAACACTGTTGTGATCGTCACTATCAATCTCATCAATTGTTTCTTCAAATAATACACTATTAAAATGTACTGCGATATACACGGCGGAGGCAGAAGTGAAGTTTTGTAGCTTTCAGATGATTATAATTTTAAGTTCTGTGTCTCAACAAAAACCAAAAACTGCTCTTCAATACTCCATTTACTTCCTTTCTATACAATTACTTGAACTTGCGTCTGGGTTACTTATTACAAAAATTACGAAGCGTCATTCTTAGCTCTACTGTAAAGAATTCACTTTAAAAGTAATAGAAAGATTGAATTTTGTCTTTTAATAATTAATATTCCTACCGTATTGTGTTTTATTCATTTTTTTTAAAGTAACATGACATTTACTTAAATAAGATCAGCCATTTTTGCAAACTAAACACCAGAGTTAACTTTTAAAGCCACCGTTTTGGTAGGCGCTTATTGTAGAACGTTAACTGGCTATTTTAACGCCGCCGCGCTATAATTTTAACACATATATGTTTAGCGAAAAGCATTTACGTTAAAAATGGTGTTAAAAAAATTAATAGCGTCAGTTTCTGACGCTAAGATTTTAACATCATACTTAGAGAATAGACCCGATTATAATCTATATATTATTTCCAAGTTTAAAACGTGTTCCAAAATATTGTTCATTTTTCTTTACGCCACCCTGTACATACGTATTAATTAAATTATTTATAATGTTTTTAAAGAAGACTGAACCAGTTTAAACCACAATATCTTCATCAAGTCGTTTGCCCTCCATGGACATTAGTGATCATTTATAAGACTTTGTTTGGTAGATGTTATATGTATGACGAACACTAGACATAAAAAATTGAGCAAGGCAGTGTAGCAGACACATCCGCTAAATAGAATACGTCAGTGTCGTTTTGTCACAGAGTCGTTTGTGTGTAGTAATGAAAGAATGGTTAGCAGTGAAGATCCTTTATTTCGATAAGTTTCATTCATTTTTATATAGCCACTGCCACCGCCGTGTGCCGTAACTTTACAATGCTGTCTCCAACCCCGTGCTCGCCCGGCGTCGCTCAGTGGCGCCTTATTTATCCATCATTTTGTCTTCTTTCTTACAATACCGAATCTTATAACGTTTTATATGTTTTTTTTTTTTTATTACAATAAATTTTTAATTAATACTATAAACACATATTCACAGTTTTTCTAATGACTAGAGAATTTTTTTATTGACTCAGAATTTTCCATTATAAATGTTGGGACATTTCGAAGTTGAATCTAAATTTTTGTCACTTTTTCCACTCTTGCTCTATGTTACAGATATAAGTATAACCGCTCTGATTGCTGAGTTACGACTGTCGAAGTGGCACGAAATATCATCACATTTGCCTCGCGAGAATGCACGCTTTGCTGCCATCTCAAACTCTAACCCGCGGTAGGTCGTAGTTAGTATCACGTGGTATCTATGGTTTATGACATGACACTCTACCAGATGTAGTCAAATAAGTATTCTTCATCAAAAAAACATAATGAGTCAAAGATATTAATATTCATTTATACTGGGTGTTTATTATTGATAGTCTTAGCCGTTCCAAAACAATATTTTTTCGGCCGCTTACCAATTATGGTAAACTTGAGTAAAACTAGACGTATGCAATGCATCCAGATGTAAATTTTGACATATCCCAGCAAACATTCAACTAACGGCCGAATGCCGGCAAACTGCTTTTACTGCTGGCACCAAAAGTAAGTGCAACGCCAGTATTAATAATGTACTTCACATTTGTATTTCGCATTCCGCATATACGAAGTACTTTACCAGCAGTTTAAAAGCACTCCTTATTTGTATTAATCCAAGCAAACATTTTACTTAAAACTTCACTCATACTTTTTACTTAAAACTAAACTTTTTTTGAATGTAATAATTTGAAAAGTCTGATTGTTCTTAGTCATAAAACGCCCTAACCGCCTGGCCTTCAAGGGCCAGTACAAGTTGATACGTGTTGGTGGACAGTTTGTGTATTTAAATAGTTAGTGTTTTGTGAACATTATACAGTTTTTTATTGTGATTTGTGTGTGTTTTGTCAGATTTAAGGACGTAGTTTACACAAACTGTTTCATGTTAAATTGTTTAATTTTTAGTTTAGTTAAATCATAGTTTGTTTCATGTAATAAAATTTTCAATTATTAATAAATCTGTTACAAGATTATAAATATGTCATTTAAAAAATATAATTTGTCATATTTTATTTTGAATAGTGACATCTTAAATATTTTGTTAATATAATACTAACCTGAAATAATACAAACTTAATCCAAAACTGTATAGCTTTTTACCGACCGTCAACATATATAAGAGAGGTATTGTGATCATACCGATTTTGACATTTCGAGATTTCGATGGATCTCCATTGAGGAATTGAGGTCCCTACATAACGTTTTGACTATTTTTAGCGGTCTGTCTGTCTGTCTGTCCGTCTGTCTGTCCGTCTGTCTGTCTGTCCGTCTGTGTACACGTGCAGAGCAAATTAGGCTGAAAGGATTTTTATTAAACTGCATATTTAAGCTTTTGACATCAATGACACGAGTTGATCAACTTTTGGTAAAAATCGGTTGACTAGAAATGGGAGTTTACTCGTGTCGATTTTAAGATTTTTGCGAATATTTAGCAAAAATAAAAATATTTCGAAAAAGATTATTGAACAAAAGTTGCTATAAATGCAATAACTAATAACTTTTATTTGAGACGTTTTTTGATAAAACTAAAAATTTCGACAACTTTTTGTAAAATTTTTTGTCTCAATTTTTTCATACTTTTATGTAACGTTTCCATGGTCATGACAAATAATATCTCTGTTAGAAAATATAAGCCAAGTTATTTCTACTCTGCTGCTAGAATGTATTTCATACGAGTACTTTACGATGGCGGTCGGTCCTGTGGTGGCCACAGCTGTTTTTTTTTACAATATAACCAAGTTTCTAAAAGTCAGTAATACACTATAAAAATCACCAAAATAACCAGATCTAGTTTGTTCTTACAAAAGTAAACAGCTTATAGCATTAATGCTTATAAAATTTGATTATTGAATTTATTTTAACAAGTATGATTTCTTTAGGTTGGCACTCTTCAAGTCAGGGGGAAAAGATGTGGTAGATAATACAAGCCGAATATTGGCGAAAATTATTAGTCACCACTTATCTTTTGGATGCAATTTTTTGGCAGAAATGGCAGTAAACCATTGTCTAAATTTTTAAAATTCTGCATTAAATTAATAAATTAAATAAACTAATTCCTGTTATTCCTGAAATTATATTTATTTAATATTTATAAATAAATCAATAAATTATAACTGTTAATACAATTTACAATCGGCCAGTTTTACCATCGTTGAATAAATTTATTTAACAACTTAAGTTAACAATATCGAAACATTCTATTGACAGAAATGTTAATTTCTTCATTAATAGTTTAAAACCGATGCGATATTGTCAACTTTATTTGTTAAATAAATTTATTCAACGATGGTGAAAATGGCCAAATGAGTATTTATTTTGCACCTAACCATTAATTTATTTTAATACTGGGTAAGTACACATATGTTACATTTGAAACACTAGAGAGTGGGTATAATATATGCACTGGTCCGTCAGAAATAAATATTGCAACTAATGCGATTATTTTGCACTTTACCGTTGCTGGGCCAGCAACTGATACATTAATGGGTCAGCTAACGGCCACGGGGACACCGGGGTACTGGTCCAGTGCAAAATGCCAGCACTGGTACAGTGCGAAATGCCAGCACTAGCCCAGTGCGAAATGCCAGCCCTGGCCCATTACTTTCAATGCACTTTACCGTTGCTGGGCCGGCAACTGATAAATCAATGGGCCAATAACGGCCACGGGGACACCGGGGTACTGGCCCAGTACGAAATGCCAGCACTGGCCCATTACTTTCAATGCCGAGGAGTATGTGCTTTACCAGCACTGGCCCGTATAAAAATGTTTGCTGGGATAATTTAAAATATTGTTCAATGTATATTGAACGAACAACCTGAAAACGAACTCGGGAGCCTAATTTTTAATACAATTGTTGATAAATAGAGATGCAGAAGACTAAATATTAATATTAACTGAACAGATAGTAACTAATCGGTTATAAAATAAATGTACGGTACGCCTTTCATGCATAGCTTCATAAACACATGACATACCTGAATATTGCTTAATTGTTTCGATATTTCAAGGCTACGTGATTGTCTGCGAATTTTTTCAAATTGTTAGAAATCTCCAAAATAAAAATCCAATATATTTATTGACAAATAAAATGCGCAATGGACCCTTGCAGTTAAAACTCATGTTGTGGAAGGGTTTATTGTATTTATTTTCATGTTTTTAAACAAGTAAAGCTTATTGTTGCTTTGACTGACTCACTACATGATGATAAAATCTAGGAAACCTCAAATGTCATTTAAATAGGAAAATTCAAAGTCCAAACATAAAAAGACTGTTCTTATTTAGTTCATTCAATCCCTTCTCAGTCTCTCACCCGCATATTCTTTATCACTTAACCCTCACACCTCATCCATCACTCTATCCCTTAGTAACTTAAGCCACTTATAAAAACACACATACATAAAAAGCATATAATTCATCATTTTTTCAAAGTAAATTCTGAAGAGAACATATTTAAAACACATTTTAAAATATATAACGTCTATTTAATATCTCTTTTAATTACCATGAATTTTTAATTAATACTATAAACACATATTCACAGTTTTTCTAATGACTAGAGAAATTTTCAGTCCATTATGAGAATAATTAACGTAAAAATATGAAAGCACATAGTGCACGGTTCATAAAATAACAATGTTACTCTTTTTGATCGTTCGCATTTACATGGAGGACGGTTTAATGCACCTTCGCTGAATTATTGAGTCCTATAACCGGGACCTACGCTACCATTGTGCTTATCACAAATACTGCCGCCATTCATTGTACAACGTTATAACATCGGCCATATTGATCAATACACTGCACACAAAAGTTTCTCACCAAAAAATGGTCATTAAATGAATATTAGAGGGTGGGATATTTGGTTTTTTATATAAAAAGCATGATTTTATCAGAATAATTATCATTTTTTGTTTAAACGGTAGTAATATCGTAAAAAAAATCGTTTTTTTTTAATGGAGTATGAATTTTCGAAAATGGTAGTATTTTATTTAAAAAGCATATAATCAGATCAATTCTGTAAAAAATTACTGTGTAGTAACGTTACTACAAGATAAAATATTATAAAAGTATAATGACTTTCCATTCATGATAGTAAATGATCTTGCTCATTGTGACATATTTAGTTACTATGATCATAGTAACTGAGTTACAGAATTGGTCTGAATGTAGGCTATATTCACACGAGGATGAAGTTTACGGCACGAGCCGAAGGCGAAGGAATCCGCGTAAAATATGGGCATTATATGCGAGTCAAATACCACATTTTATCTACATACTATTTTATCAGTGGAAAAATAGTAATATTGATTTAAAAACACAGAAATGCTCAATTGTAAAACTTAAGAACTGACGTAATAAAGATGGCAAGGGAACCATAAGCTGATTGAAACCTACAACAGTGTTTAAAATATTATCATTTGTTTTATTTATTCTAACTTCTAAATAATATTCTAGGTATTAATACCGACGCGATACTATTTTAATATTCATCTTCTTCACTCAAAATTTACTAACGATTATAATACATATTAAATGCTAAAATTTATTAATCATTTGTTAGCTACACTCACCGTCCACTACCTATTCATATTTATTATTTTCCTTCTGCCACGCGCTGAAGATATGGACAGTTATTTTATTTTCTGCTATCTATTATTAATAATTTTGATAGTTTTAGACGCCGTGGCTAGACGATCAACAGCCAACAAACCCAGAGGATTCATTTGGAATCCGCTAACACCAACAGTCAGACTGGAGTCACTGGATTTTGCAGACGATAAATGTGAGTTGTCGCATAAGCATGGAGACATGCAGCGAAAACTGAATGACCTCACGATTGAATCTGCAAAAGTTGGATTAAAACTTAATAGCTCCAAGACGAAAGAAATGCGGATAAATGCAGAAACCGATAGACTTTTACTGCTCGGTAACCATCAAATCGAGCGTGTGGATGA
The DNA here is from genome assembly GCA_963971575.1 of Liopterus haemorrhoidalis. Classification (NCBI taxonomy): domain Eukaryota; kingdom Metazoa; phylum Arthropoda; class Insecta; order Coleoptera; family Dytiscidae; genus Liopterus; species Liopterus haemorrhoidalis. The sequence goes on from OZ020615.1 coordinate 33,129,678, forward strand.
TTTCCAGTACTTGTGGAGTGTTGTGTCTATAGACGGTGGCACGGATATAGATGTGGAAAGCAGAATACGCAAAGCGAGAGGCGCCTTCATCCAACTTAGTCGTGAATGGAATTCTGGAATATACAGTACTTCCACGAAAACTACCATATTTAGGGCATGCGTGACGTCAGTTCTTCTGTACGGTTGCGAGATTTGGTTCGTAACAGAAGCTATCAAAAGAAGAGTGCGAGTAGAATATCAAACGTAGAATTGGGGGAAAGAACTGGTCAAAAGCATTTACTGGTTCATGGATATTAATTTGCAAATAAAAAGTAGAAGAAAGAAAGTATGGTTGATTAGGGCATACTCTTCGAAGGATTCCTAGCGAAGTGTCGCTATGCACTAGCATACAACCCTCAGGGCAGCAGGCGTAGAGGGTGACCCAAGAACACCTGGCGTCGTTCAACCCTGCTAGAAATAAATGCGTGGAGTTCTCAAAACCAAGACAAAAGACTGTATAACAACATCACCGACTTGAAGCCTATGGCAGATAGACGAGTTAGATGGAGAAATTTTATTGACAGCCTATGCTTAGAGGCAGTCCAAAATCACCCGATGATGGACAAGGCTTGATGATGATGATTATTAATACTATCTAATATTATTAATATCTATTATTTCTGTTATTAATATAATTAAGGCAATATTTATGATTTATTATATATTTAGATAATTGGCAAAATAAAATATATTTATTAATTATAAAAACGTACTGTGTGAGCAGAGCTGGCGCTAGCTCTTTCGGCGCCCGGGGCAAATCCGCCAAACTGCGCCCTTTTGCTATAATATGAGTACTAAAATGCGAGGGGGGTGTAACTGAATACTAGTTACGGCTCAGTAAATTTGCTAATACAGTGGTAGCTCGACTTACAAACGTCTCAACATACGAACTTTTCGAGGTACAAACTATTTTCATATCCTATTTTGACCTTTGTACTTCCTGTGTACGCTAAAAAATGGACGTATTACTGACTATATTAGTCCTGAATGTACATAGATTGAAAACATGGTCATGAAACCTGGAAACAATGAGGCCTAGACTCACTGTGGGCTGTCGCTCCAATGATGATGATGATGATGATGATGATGATGATGATGATTTTGACCTTTAGATACGAACCGTGATGTTTTTCTTTTCAAATGAATTAAAACCTGTTTACCTTATACTTTTTAACTTTTTTCCCTAGTACTAGAAACAGGCTACTAAAAAACTACTACTACAAGCAACAAATCGTAAACTCCTGAACCACAAAACCAGTCACAAGAGAGTTGTTCCTTTTTTTACAATTTAATGGAAGATGAGATTCATACTAATCATGTAAAACAGAAAATTTCATAAATAAAAATTAATATGTAATGGTATACAAATAGCATATTTATAGTGAAAAAATGCTCCTTCTCACTCCTTCTCCATTTTTTTGATTTTCTTTTCTAGATTAATTAATTTCCCACACGATATAATGTAAAACTGAGTTTCTAAATACATACTTTTTAAGATACGAACCGCGGTCAGGAACAAATTAAGTTTGTAAGTCAAGGTGCCATTGTATATCTAAATGTGCAACCAAAATCAGTTATAGATGTTTTCAGGTGAGTAAGAATGTTCATCAAATAAGAATGTTCATCAAGAAGCTGTTAAAAATGTTAGTAACGTAAACAAGGTACTGCTGAACCATCATTTTCGACGATAAATTATTTAATAAACTCTCTCCGAAACACCGTCTTTAAACAAGAAGATTGTAAAATGGACTTTCTTTGTTATTTATATACAAATATATGCATATATGATGCTTTAAATATTTTCATAATTCCAAAAGAAGACTGAATATTATTATATAATCAATAAATGTGTACATCTTTAAATTCAATTTTGTATTTAATATGTACAAGATTAATATAGACATAAAAATTTATATTTTGATTTAAAAAAAAAAAAAACTTAGTTAAAACTTGGAATATGTATATTTAAGCGTTTGTTTTGGCGCCCCTAAGATCTGGCGCCCTGGGTCTGTTCCCCTTTTGCCCCTGCCTTTCCCCCCACTGTGTGTGAGGCACAATATACCATCGTTTCTCAGCGCCAAATATTTTAACTAATTAACTAAAATACTAAAAAAGAAATTTACAGTGTATAAAACGTTCATTATTAGCAGATGAAAACGCATGCGTCACATTGCACACGGCGCGTAATGTGAGAAGCTTTATGTATTTTCATACATATTATTTGATGGTTGTAGGTAAAATTTAATTAAATATTCCACCTCAAGTAACAAATTTCCACATAGGATGACAGAACACTGCCCATAACGTATGATATTTTTTTAAATGTTGTCTACTGGTTATCATGAACGTACGATGACACAACAGTAGCAATATTGTTGGTTAATTGAGATATTTGTATTTTAATTGATTAAGTTAAATTCTAATTGACATTCATTTACATATTTTATAACATATCATTTGATAATTTTTGGCATTGTCAGTTGATTAGCATGGCAACACTTTACGAACTAGTGCTTAAAAGTGCTATTTTAGATACTGTAATGCATACGTGAAGTACCTAATTTATGTCCGAACGTAACGAATGAACAAAACACAAGAACTAACGAATATCAACAATCTGAAAAGAACAAGTAATTATGAATAGTTACGAGAAAAATAGCCATCTTACGATATATCACCAGTTTAGTAATTATTAATCAATCCCAAGTGTTCAGAAAGTTTATAGGAGAAGATGAACAAAGAAGGAAAATAAAATAGGAGAAATGAGCAAGTGTATATACAGTCAGGGACTAAATAAATGAACAGTATAGTATTTCCAAAATAAAATGATCACTCTTGTTGAGAAACTTAACAATGCGGTAATGGATTTATGGCAGAATCCTAAAGCGTGTTCTACATTATACTTTATTTGTCAATTTTCTAAACTTTTTTCTTTGAACTAGAAGTTGTCAAAGTTTTAATACAATTTATTTTTCAATTTTTTGGTAGAGAATGAAATTCTTACACGTGTTTCAGTTCATTTAAAGTACCAACATAAAAATATAATTCATATCTTGTCAAGTGTTTATAACCTAGCTATTAGATTTGTAAAATTACTGATTTACGTACAAAACACAATTTATATATTCGCCTATTCAAACCAATGATCAACAAAACACTATTAAACACGTGGTAATACAAAATATTTACAAGCGTAATTTTAATGTTGGTACTATTGTTAAAAGTGTCTACTGCGCATGCACCGAGTTCCAAGTTGGATGTGTTTTCAAGAAAAGTTGGACCAAATCTAGTTTTGAATAAAGTTGACCTTGACTACATAAAGTGTTCTACACTGTACAATTTCACTGATTTATTTCTAGTACAAGTTCTAGTCAAAGAAATAAGTATGAAAATTTGATGAGAATTGTATAATGTAGAACACGCTTTAGACTCGTTGCTGTAAACAGAATAAAAGAGATATAAGGGAATTTTAAATTAAAATTGAATAGATATAACATTAGTTCAACTGAAGTTCCTTAAAAACCATTAGGGATATTTTCCAACTTTATTATACTATTGTTTCTAAATTTTAGGGGTTGTTATACAAATAATATATAATACTTGTTTGTTAGTTAATTTCCAACGTTCCTAGCGTGCATACATTAACAACATTTGATTTTTGGCGACCATTTGATTTTGAAGAAATTCCTGCAAGGTGATTTGGAGTGCGAAAATGTGGACGTGACTACTAAAGGAAAATGCCAAAAAAGAACGATTTTTGTTTGTGCAAATTTGAAGTATTTAATATAGACTATAAAGACTATAAAACAAAACGAATTTTAAACATGGCTATATTTATAATTCAAATATAGCCAGTCCTAAGCCTGATAAAAATGTGAATGAATATTATGTGAGTATATACAGTTCATTCTAAATAGCATATAAGAAAACATGTTTATTTTAAATAATTATTACGGTACTGGCAACTATTGTTAATAAAACAATAAACTCAGCAAGTATAATGGCTATACTGTCAGTTATTATTTGTATCTGTAAGTGAGGGTGGCCAATTCTTTTTGCAAATACTGTACTTACATTTTCAAACAAATAATTTTTTATTTAGATTTTGTGCATATATGTATCTTATTAATGAACAAAATATTTTTTTGGAAAACAAATAATATTTATTAAAAATATAAACAAGTACGTATCTATTCAAAGTGGACAATATTAAGATCACAAAAATAATGTCAAGAGTTAATTAATATTTAGCGTGGCCATCTTTCGCGTTAATAATAGCCTGTAAGCGCCGATGCATACTTTTAACTAGCTTTTGAAAGTATTCTTATGCAACAGTGTACCATTCTTTTTTAAACAACACTTTAAATATATTTTATTTGACCATTTGATGGTAGGCAATTTATTGTTTAATGTTGATCACAAATTTTCAATCGGATTTAAATCTGGACTTTGTGCAGATCATTTCAGTACATTAATTATTGGTAACGAAAAACGTCATGACTTTCTTTTATTTATGTAAAGGCGCTTTCCTACTGAAAGTGTATTTTGAGCACTGATTCTTCTAAACTTTCAAAAATAAAGTCTAAATATTTTTTAGAGTTAACAATTGAGAAGGCACAATGCAAAACCGACTTTATCACATATTTTTCAAAATCGAGTGATTATCATTTCTAACCTTAAAAGCTGTTCAGAAAACAGAAAAAATATGAACAAAATCAAAGATATCCCTTCATAATGTCGCATCAAATTGTGCAAGACAAAATGGAACCAACTTTATCCACACGCGAGTCTGTTGCAAAACCAACTCTTTCCATTTCAACCAATCACAACACTCCCTTATTTTCTCTATTTGTGCAGGTTACAAACACATGTAGATAAATACAAATTGACAATAACAAGTTATAACTTGTTACACACGTACATAACTGCAGTAACAATTAATTGAAAATTTTTTGAAATATTTTTTTTTACAATCTTTAATAAAATTTATTCAATGATCTTTGCATCAAATATTTTATTTTGCTTATTGTATTGTTCTTAAGAAATGAGATTGGAAGCAATTTGGTGCAAAACAAACTTTATCCAGTCAAATCTTAGCAAAACCTACTTTATCTAGACAAGTCTCAGCTAAACCAAACAAAAAAAAGTGAATTATCTCACAAACTATTAAATTTTCGATATGGGTGACTTATTTAATCTTAATCGTATTACCATAAACAATAGATTTACCAAAAAAATCATTGTAGAAATAAAACTAAACTCGAAAAATGTTTTTTTTAATATCCAAAGTTTCGATGACTGTGATAAAGCTGGTTTTGTTGTGTACCTCCTCAATTAATACCAAATTTCCGGCGCCATGAACGGAACAACCCCAAATCATAATAGAACCACCACTCAATTATGTACACTCTTAAAATATATGTATTTGTGTATTGTTTAATAAATATTGATTATGTTTTCCAAAAATATGTTAATACCTTAATTAAAAATTAACAAAGGTTTTGTATGAAACTTTAGGTGATATAGTCATTTATTTAGAAAAGTAGGTACTGTCCATTTAATTCAGTCCTCGACTGTAAATATGTAAATGCACTTTGTGAGAGGCTGTATCGGCACTGTTCCGAATTAGTGTTTGTGTGTTATACACTGTTTGGAAAAGTGTATGTGTGGGTGTGTTCACCCTTCTAAAAGGGTGTATATGCGTATATGCACTATGCATGGGCGCAGGCGGAATTACTTGCAGGAGGGTGCATCTAGAAGAAGAAATACTCAAAAAATAGTTTTTCCCTAGTTCATATTCACATTTTTGTTAACATCGACGTTCATTTATACTAAACAAAACCTAAATTTATTATGTATATTTGTTCAGATAGGTAAAGAATTGGATTTAGAACTGCATATTTGACATATTTTACCGAATTTTATCGCCGAGGCTACCGAAGCTACCATGGTATGAGATGTGATAAAATAAAGCAACTCCAAATGAAACCCTTGAGTACGCAGATTTAATTTGACAAGCAATACCGTTTTATACAGCTGTTACTGAGGCAATCAAGATTGGCCTGACTCTTCCACTGACAACATGTAACACCCATTCAGTACATTACGGCGTGTCAAGACTTAAAATCGGTCTACAATGGGAGACAAGAGGCTAAGTGGATTGTGCATACTTAGCGTTCATAGAAAAAGAGTGCAAGAGAATACTGAATTCATTGACAAGATGACGAATAAATGTGAACAGCAACCAAGACGAGTAAAATGTCTCAACGTTGATTTTTCTAAAATAAATTTCCCAAAGTTCTATTTCAAATTTTAATTAATATTTATGCATTGAGTTTCTGTTCCATTGAAAAAATATGTGTTCTGAATTGCCTGACCTATTTTTTTCTGTAGATTTTCATCCTTCACCACTTATTTCATTAGCCAGAGGTGTGTAAGTGCACTTTCTTGCACATCCTTCGGTGCCCATGGCCATGAAATTTAGACAATTAAAAAGGGCTGACACCATTGCCACCACAAAGCACTTAACCTTTAGATACTTGAATATTTTCCCAACTTAAGCTAAAAAACTGCATTTAATTCCTGATAATAATAATAATTGCTGAGAAAAATCTCTAAAAGAGGAAGAAAAAAGATCCAAGTATATGAAACTCTTGTCCGAGTTTAGAAAGCTGTATCCAGGGTAAAAACTTAAGCTTGTAGTCTTGATAGTTGGTGTTTTGATGGAATAAAAGCCTCCTGCCGAAGGAAAATCGAGTCCATTGCCGCCTGCATATCGTCTGCCACCTCTTTGCTCTGCACGATGCAGAAATCATTGTTGTTCGGGTCACTTCGTATTTTCGGGTACTGGATATGGCTTACTTTCCGCGTCTGCATTTCGCCAGGGTTTGGGATGTAGCCGTGTGTAAATACACACGGCTACATTATGAAGCTACTCTAGCATAGCCTGCCTCTAAAGGTTACTGAAGTTTTCGACTAGCAGAGACGTGACTGCTACTTTTGCTGCCTATGGCAAGTAAAGAAAACTGTGTCGTAATTGAAGTAAAAGACATCACTTTTAAAATGTTTGAGGATCTTTGAGTAATTTAGAAATTGAAACAATTTAAATAAATTTCGATTAATATTAATATTCACAAGACTTATTTTTCATATTACAAGTAATTAAAAAAAAAAAAAAAATACGTTCCCAACGCCTAGATAGGCGTATACGGGGCGAAGAATAGTTAGTTTCTAGACTGCCGGCCATATATATGAAAGCCATAACGTGGCCTAAACGATTTTTACTAAAGGTCTTATGACTTTGGAACTATTTATACTTAGAAAATTCTATTTTATGCTCTTTCTAATTATATCTTTTATTTTGACCATCAGCCCACGGACTTCTCCTATCTAAAACTGTTTTTCCATGTTAATTTGCTATGCACAGACTTGGCACGAATACCGAGTATAATATATTCTAATACGATATAAGAATTCGCGGGCGCAGTATTGCTTGTAGTGTTCATGGATGAAATAGTTACTATCTCTGACAAGATGTTTGTTATTCGCGGTAACCCTCAGACAATTACGTAACCTGTTCATAGCAAGTCAGTCGTGTTTGCAGATCACAGCAAAAACTCTTAGTTAAAACATGTGCGTTGTTAGTTTCGTTGTATTTAACTAATAAACTGAGTTCTCCCACTGTAGTAATTTTTACCGTGATTGCAATCTGATCAGTCAGCCAAATTCGCAGTGACAAGAATATCTAACACGTCTCAAGTCGGATATGCGCATTAAATCTGTTCTTGAACTTATTCTTTAACTATTGGTAGCTTATTAGATGCTTCATCCACGAACAAAGGTAATGTATATTTTAAATAAGTAAATAGATCTAATCCTGCAATAACAAACAATTGTTAAAATTGTTGGTCGCCTTCAGTATGGCGCCTTCATATTGTTAGTGGACGTGGCCAGGTACACTAGTGGACGCGTGTTGGACCAGGATTGAAATATGGCATGCTTATACAACTCTTTGACCCGCACATAGGAAAAATAATAAAACATCTAAAAAACATATCCCCTAAAAATATAAACAAATATGTGCACATCGATAAAAAAAATAGTTTTGCAAAATAATATATTTTGATGCGTTTTTTGCCGAAATTGTGCAAAAAAAAATTGTCCCACAGCCTGTAGCCCAGATGATTTAAACTAAAAATCTGAAAGTAATGTACATTAGTGTGAGCCGGAACAGTACAATCAGAATTTTTGATCAGGTTAAATTTTCGGAAAATAACGCATTTTTGTGTTTTTTTGGTTGACAATGTACAAAAGTTATAGTTATGTAACACACTATACTAGAAGGCATATCCTGATCTAATGATTAGCTTGCTCTCTTGCTACGCAGCAAACTAGGGTTCGCTCCCAGCAGGTAGGGCAGAGAAGACAATTTTTTTTTTTTTTTTCATTTTTATTTTGTTTAAATTATTTTGTCAAAATTCTAGTTTGTAACTTCGTAGCACCCTGACTTACTTAAATATTAGGTGCCGGCGGTTTTGACCTAATGTCCGGCTAAACAAGGTTGACAGCTACGTGTGTAGTTTACTAAGGCGGGTGAAAGAAAACTAGACAACACCTTTAGTATTGATTATTTAATAAATCAAACAATCACTACTTACACGTTATTACACATTTAATCGGCAGGCCAAGTACATAATTATCGTTTGAAAAGTTTTCTAGAACAAAACATATCTTATGATATTTTACCAAAAAAATATAATTGGGGTTGCTAGGTAACAGCCTGGATGGTTAAATCTACGGGAACCTCTGCACTGCACATATTTAGAAACCTAAATAATGGTATTAAGTATTCGAATTAAAATTAACAAAAAAATATTTTAACATGAAATTTGCTTTTAAAGCTCTTAGATTAACAGACGATAAATTATTTTAAAAATATCGTCTTTTTGATTACTACAAAGCAAAATTTGTCCTACACACTCAGCATGGCGCCTTCACTTATTATATACCTGCGAAACCCTGAAATTTGTGAAAATTCACACTTTTCACATCAATTTTCAAGTATTAAATACTTCAGACTAAATATTAATATAAAGACTTCTTTTACATTGGATTATCATGCATATTAAATTTTGAAGCTAGTTAGAAATAGTTTAAAATCAAATTGTACCTCTAAATGTCACCAATCATGCTTTACCGAAGCTCTAAGTGGATAAATTATACTGTATTTAAATAAATGGAACCCTAACTAAACAAAAATTGTCCTATTTAGTTCTGATGGTTTTCCGTTATTGGTATAAATGGAGATCAATCTTCTAGGGGAGTAAAGTGATCTATTAGGGTATAAGAATTAAAGTCTTTGCAGACATTATCACCACACCAAGGTCTTTGTGAAGGAATAATGCCGGAAAAGTTATGAAGTCAGTAATGTGTTACACTGTTTTAATCAATGAAGACTGATAAATTGTGAAGAATTCTAGGAATGTGTAGTAAATGATATTTAATAATGGTAATAGATACTAAGGGAATAATTTGAATATAATGAACCGGACTAAAACAATTGAACAAAAGCATTATTTAGAAGTTAAAGTATTTTATAGGGATTCGGTATATCAGGCGTACTACGTTATAACAACCTATTAATGCTCGTTAACCGATAAAGTCTACTAATCGAAGCACGGCCATTTCTTCACTTATGGGCACAACTCATGAAAACTAGGCAGTTAACACTGCAGACTTAAGTTTAAGAAAAATGTTAAGCGTACTAATCATTAAACACTTAAAATGTAATAAAAACTGTAAAGATTATATGCAAAGGATAATGTAGATGAGGATCTATAGCGAGTTGTCGTTATTCAAGGCATGCCTGTATACGAGGGTTACCTTTTATGTTTTTATAAACGACCACTAGATGGCAATATTGGAATGTGTCATTACTATAAAATGTAAAATTTGACATTTGTTATTATGAAATTAGTGGCAGCTTATAAATTGGCCGAATAGTTTGTTGATAGTGAGCGTTTAAGAAAAAGCGTTTTAGTTTGTGAAAAATGGATATTACTCGTAAAGGTTTTCGTTGGATGATATTTTACGATTTTAGTAAAGGCCTAACCCAACAACAATGCATAGATTCGCTTCGTTCAACTTTTGGTAATGAATCATCATTCGAAAGGACTGTTTACAATTGGTTTGCAGAATTTCGTCGTGGTGGTACGTCCGTCAGTGATGAATATTGCGAAGGTCGACCAAAATCGGTTGTGATTAAAAAAACATCGATGCTGTGTGCAGAATGATTAAAGAAGATCGGCATGTGACTTACCGTGAGATAGAGGCATCCTTTGGCATATCGCAGACTGCAATACATTCGATTTTGCTGGAACATTTAGCTGTAAAAAAGATCTGTTCTCGATGGATTCCGCATAATTTGTACGAAGCTCAAAAACAGGCTCGTGTTGATTGTTGTAAGGGAATGCAAAAAAAATTCAATACAAAGAACTACAAAATCCGTATACAACATCGTTACGGGTGACGAAACTTGGATTTATCCATATGAACCGGAAACTAAGCAACAATCCACTGTTTGGGTCTTCCAATAGGAACCGAAACCCACGAAAGTTGTTCGTTCACGAAGCGCTTCCAAGGAAATGATCGCTTGTTTCTTCGGTTGTACTGGATATGTCGCAACCATTCTTTAGAGGATTGAAAAACAGTTAACGCTGAATGGTATAGAACAATTTGTTTGCCAGAAGTCATCGACAAAATTAGGAAAAGCAACCAAAAATTTCGCATCATTTTTCATCATGACAATGCAAGCTTCCAGACAGCACATCAAATAATTGATTATTTGAATGAGAAAAACATCGAATGAATGTCTCATTGCCCGTATTCAACTGATTTATCCCCTAACGTCTTTTTTTGTTCCCCAATGTCAAACACAAAATGCGTGGACAGCGATTTTCATCACCTCAAGAAGCTGTTGAATCTTTTTGAGATACCAACTTCAGAGTGGAAAAAATATTTCGAGAACTGGTTTGAACGCATGCAAAAGTGTATAAATTTTAAATGCGAATATTTTGAGAAGCAATAAAACAGATAGATCCAAAAAAAATTTTTTTTTTTCTTTCTTAGTTTTCGTAAAACCTTAAAAGGTAGCCCTCGTATACTTAAAAAAATGTTTCATAATTGCAATTATTAACCATTTTTAATAGGAACTAATGAAGATATCCGAGTACTGTTCTCAGTCAATTTACAAACAGGCAATAAAAGGTAGAAGATTACAATGAAGAAAACATATCGTGAGGATCAAAGAGGAATGTAAATACTAATCAATGGGAAAGAAGATTTAGAAATGAACATTGAACCATCGCCCAGTGGAAAGACCTCAAAAATATGAAGTGATTAGCTGAAAGTAGATCTGTTCAATATTGGTACATACCAATTTCTCATTGAATGTAAATTATTGGAGACAGTCCAGACAAACAAAAAGTTAATATTTATAACTAAATATATAAGCATATAAGTAGATCGCAGTAGCACAAAAGTATCGGGTTCAAATTACGGCCAGATCTTGGATATTTCTGTTTGTCCTGAATATAAATAAATAAACAATGTAATAAGATAATGTCACGTTACATAATACATTTATCAGTGTTCCCAAGCCGAATTAGTTACCGTAGGCGTAGAGGTTGACGATGCCAACACGGAACAGGATGATGCTTACAAATATCTTACGCACGAAATACGAATTGACAGAGTCAATAGAACGTGCGAAATTTTCAGGAGAATATCACAAGGATGGGCAGCATTTACGAAATATTTAAAAAAAGTTATATCTTCTTAAAATCATACAAAAATTAGAAAATTTTCGAACTATGTATTATGCCAGTCTTACCCTACGGGTTGGTAATCTTATCACTGTCTACAGCTTCTGCTAGAAACCTGCAAACAACCCAAAGGCTCATGAAACTATCCATGCTCGGTATAACGATGAGGAATAATATTCCAAATGCTGAAATTCGTTAACAGACGAAATTAACCGGCATTCTTGCAAGCGTAGCTACCATGAAATAGAAATGGGCAGGCCATCTAGCTAGAAAAACAGATGACAAATAGATCAAACGGCTTCTAAAGTGTAGAGCATGGGCAGATAAATATAGTTGAGGGAGACCGCCCACTTACTAGACTGATAACCTGATGCTTATATCTACGAACTGGCTACAAGAAGATCAAGATAGAGAAAATTGTAAATGTTTAATGGAAACGTATATTCAGCAATAATTTGCAAGGTTGAAGGATAATGATGATGAAGGCTTTGCAGAGCTAGACCTTCACTACATCGAAGTGAAGAGTACGGTAGAGATCAGAACTTATGGCTCTGGAATTCTAGTGGCACGTTCATCTGCTAACAAAAAATATATGTCTACTAGGGCTGCCTTTTACGTTTTTAAAATGATTAAGAATTTTTTTTTTTTTGTACAAACTGTTTTATTGCTTTTCAAAATATTCGCCTTTAAGATTTATACACTTTTGCATGCGTTCAAGCCAATTCTCGAAATATTTTTTCCAGCCTGAAGTTGGTATCTCAAAAACATGGTTTTCAAAGAGCCTCAACAGTTCTTGAGGTGATTAAAATCGCTGTCCATGCATTTTTTGTTTGACATTGGGGAACAAAAAAATGTGTTAGGGGATAAATCCGGTGAATACGGGCAGTGAGACATTAATTCGATGTTTTTCTCCTTCAAATAATCAATTGTTCGACTTGCTGTGTGGGAGCTTGCATTGTCATGATGAAGAATGATGCGACGTTTTTTGTTGTTTTTCCTAATTTTGTCGATGAGATCTGGCAAACAAATTGTTGTATACAATTCAGCATTAACTGTTCGCCGATCCTTTAAAGTAATGGTTGCAACATGCACAGTACAACAGAAGAAACAAGCGATCATTTTCTTGGAAGTGATTCGTGAACGAACAACTTTTGTGGGTTTCGGTTCAACTTGAAAGACCCAAACAGTGGATTGTTGCTTAGTTTCCGGTTCATATAAATAAATCCAAGTCTCGTCACCTGTAACGATGTTGTATATGGATTTTGAAGTGCCTAGGTTGATTTTTTAGCATTCCCTTACACCAATCAACACGAGCCTTTTTTTGAGCTTAATTCAAATTATGCGGAAGCCATCGGGAACAGATCTTTTTCACAGCTAAATGTTCATGTAAAATCGAATGTATTGCAGTCTGCGATATGCCAAAAGATGCTTCTATCTCATGGTAAGTCACATGCCGATCTTCTCCAATCATTTTGCGCACAGCATGGATGTTTCTTTTTTTAAACACAACCGAATTTGGTCGACCGTCACGAGATTCATCACTGACGGACGCAGGACCACGACGAAATTCTGCAAACCAATTGTAAACAGTCTTTTCTGATGGCGCTTCATTACCAAAAGTTGAACGAAGCAAATGTATGCCTAGTTGTTGAGTTAGGTATTTACTAAAATCGTAAAAAATCATCCAACGAAAACCTTTGCAAGTAATATCAATTTTTCACAAACTTGTTTTTTTTAACGCTCACTGTCAACAAACTACTCGGTCAATTTTTAAGCTGCCACTGATTTATAATAATATTTGTCAAATTTTACGAACATAGTAATGACACATTTCAATATTGCCATCTAGTGGTCGTTTGTAAAAACATATTATAAAACGTAACCCTAGTACATGTGCAAAAAGTACCTATTTTGTTGATACCGAATTGAAACGACTAATCGACGATGGTCAATTGGGTGCTGGAAACTAGACAACGGACAGTTTTGCGACGGTTAATTAGGCGATGAACATCCAGGCGACAAAAATTATTGACGCTCTAGTCTACTTGACTTTATCTACTAGAGTCTAGTAGATCAAATATGAATGCAACAATAGAATTTTTTTTTAAAAACATATAATGAAGGCTATATTTCACGAGGATGAAGTTTACCATCCGAGATATATAGCCATTATATGCAAGTTATACAATAGAATAGAAATACAAGAGAAATACAATAATTTATCTACACCTATTAAGTTTTGTCATTAAAAAAAATGTAAATTTAATTTAAAAACACAGAAATTCTGATCGGGTTGTTTAACTTCATGACCCACGCTATCAAGATGGTTGCCGAACCATCAGCTGATTGTATTATGTAACAATGTTTCAAATTCTATTATTTATTGTTTTATTTTATCTAACTTATAAATAATATTGTAGTTATAAACATGGGCTGTGTGAGGCGCAAATAGCCATCATTGTTGAACACCAAACATTTTAAATAATACTAACTTACTAAATACAATCTAGCAGTTTAAAAAACATTCATTTTTGACGAGTGAGCACGCATGCCCCTCACTTTTTTATACTTGTTGCAATATGAATAGTATTATGTATTAACACTCGGACACATCATGCATTTATTATTTGATGGTCGCAGATAAAAAAAGTTATCTCAGTTATCTATCTTTATTAAAATTAACATTATTTTCTATTGATCTAATACCCGGTAAATTTAAATATCTTATTTTAAAAAAATCAGCTGTGGCCACCACAGGAACAATCGCCATCACAAGGCACTTGTTAAATTTATGCTGCTTTATCAAAAAATTTCTCTAATAAAAGTTGTTAGTTATTGCTTTTATAGCAACTTTAAATAATTTTTTCGAAATATTTCGCTGTTGTGAATTATTTGCAAAAATCTTAAAACCGACACGAGTAAATTCCCATTTCTAGTTCACCGATTTTTACCAAAAGTTGATCAACTCGTGTCATTGATGTCAAAAGCTTAAGTATGAAGTTTAATAAAAATCCTTTTAGCCTAATTTGCTCTGCACGTGTGGATCGTGTGGCACGTGTGGATTTCGTGGGGATCCATCGAAATCTCGAAATATCAAAATCGGTATGATCACACCACCCTTATATATGTTGGCGGTCAGTATGAAAGAGAATGGTCTAAATTCATGATTCCCAAAGTGGTCTAAGTACATGGACCACCAAGGGTCGATTTCGACTTGCAGGGGTCCATGTCAGCGATAAAGAAAATTGGGGGTGCACGAGATGTAAATGGTGGTCAACGTGAGCGGACGCCATTTAGACAGGTCATGGCCAACATTTAGGCGTTTCGTAGATTTTGATGATGACCGTGAATGTTGAAATAGACTATCGCAAGAAAGTATTTGATAGCTTTTCCATCTTCATACCTCGTCGAAAGGGCTTTTAGCGTGGTTATCATCTTCTCATGAAAAAATGAAATCGATTGCAAATCACTGGACGTGGAGATTTAAGACTATACCTCACTAATTTGAAGCCAAATATTGAACAATTGCTATCATATTAGAGTATTAGGTTCATACCTCTCATTATCAGCATTATTTGTGTATTCATTTTATGTAAGAATTTTACTAGGTTCTGATTTGTTTCGTTCCAGATTCAAATATTTACTTGCATTTTGTGTCTTTGCAATGATGTCTTTGGTATGAATAAAAATTGTACATGATTTTCTTTTTTTTTTACACTACACAAAACCCTATCAAAATGTGCAGCACTGTGTCAGCTGTAAAAAACACATTTGAAGTTAATACTCGAAAATTCAATATTAGGCTGGCAGGGGGATCTACGGAAAACAAAAAATTCGGCAAGTGATCTACGGGGAAAATAAGTCTAGGAAACTATGGTCTAAATATAACATTTAAAAATCTTGCTTACAATTAAGATAAATTTTATTGTGTAGAATTAGCTATAAAAAATGCGACCTCCAGTTTTTAATTGCTCTTTACATATTGATTTATTTGTTATTCTGAATGAAAATTAACAGATTTTGTTCATTATATTTTATTAATTAATTTTTCTATTCAATTTTATATACAAATATTTTTAAGATCTATCGTTTAAATGACTATCACCCAGCTAAACATCGCCCACTTGACTATCGCCTACTTGACCGTAGCCCATTATGAATCTTGTAATCGAAACTCGCCCAGATGTCGCGGGCCGCATGCAGAAAGAGAATTGGAAGAATCGAAGGAAATATATACGTATGTTCCAATTCTACGCCGTAAATGATAATATATTCGATGTACATATATCAAATATCAATAAATGACCAAACCAATGCATTCCAAGAATACTGCTGGAAAAATCCTCTCTTCATATACTTGTTTCAAACATGTTTTGAATATATTTTTAAAATTTTTATTCTTTTGAAATTCTTTTTTTTTTATTATTTTATACTAAAATCTAATTAATAATTTATTATCAATAATAATATTCATTTAGTCATATTCATTATTATCATAATTTAGGATTATTTTGTGAACAGACAAAAGTAAAGTTCTGCAAATTATCTCCTAACAATTAACCAACAAGTGCCTCCCTCTCTGTAGGGAATTGTAAACTATTAGCAATCAAGGTACATCTCTCTAGCTATCTAGGGTGTACCCTTTAACAATACATTCTCTTACTCCCCATTTAACCCTTGAAGTACTTGAACAGAGCATAACAGTTTGATAATGATTTAAAAGGAGAGGAGGTGTTTCCACGTTAGAACTCATGAATAAACTAACCATACATTGTACTATACGGTCCAGATGGGTTTTAACAACGATAGCGATTGAGTTGACGTAATATATAGATCAATATGGACTGTGTATAATGGACTACAATGGTGCTACAGGGTGGGTAAAGAAGAATTAAAGTCTTTGGTGACATTATCTACGTGCTAGAAGGGCTTTAGGAGGGAGATAATGTAAGGAAAGCTACGTTTTCAGTCAATAAAGATTGATAAATTGTAAAGAATGAGAAGGGTACTTATTGTAAGGGATAGTTTTATGGCAGGAGATAACTCAATGGAATTTTTTTCACGTTTGCAACAAAGTTTACGCGTCATAAAGTTTTTCTCAACCAGAGTTAGGTTTACCACATGTTAATTTTATGTAGTGCTAGCCTAAGTATACGCACTTCTTATATTTCTTTTTCTATATATTTTTGTGGAAAATATATATAATAATTATCGTCATATAGGCCTCCCTTAAAAATATCAATTTTCTCTTGCCCTTCTTGTAGCGTGTTCGTAGATATACGCTTTAGTTATGACCTATTAATCATAGTCCTTAGTTATGTCCAGCGAGTGAGCGGTCTTCCTGGTCTACGATTATCTTTCTATGGCCTCCACTCGAAAATTCGTCTGGTCCATCTATCGTCTATTGGTTTTACCTAGATGACCTGCCTTTTGCCATTTCAGTAGTATCTACTTATACAAGAATGTCGTTTAATTACGTCACTTTAAGAATTTCAGCATTTGGTATTTTATTCCTTAGCCTTATACCGAGCATGGCTCGTTCCACTGTCCTTTGGGTTGCTTGCAGGTTTCTAGCAAAAACTTTAGTCAGTGTTAGGGTTCCGCCCCGTAGATTATGACGGGCGTAATGCCGGGTTTACATTGGTAGAGTAAAAAAACTAGTAACTAGCGCAAGTAACTAGAAACTAGTTACTATCCCTGTGTAAACAGTTGACAATGTGTGTACTAGCTTCTAGTAGTTGGGCTAGGATAGCAGCTAGCTCGTCGACGTATTTACTAGCTACTATCTTTTCCCCCACTACGCAAAATTGATTCATTTCAAATTGGCGGAAAGCGGTAAACTGTCACAACAAATTAAAAAAAATTGCGTAACATTGATTTATTAATTGATGATTTCTGAAATCATCTGTGAACTAGCTGCTTTTGGTACACAAAAAAGACGTTGTAGACTACGATAACTATTTCCTGTGGCTAGGAAATAAAGCGTTAATTTAAATTTTATTATTGCTGGGATTGTATCCCTCATTAGTGTATCAGTTCGTTGTATTAATGGACTAACTAAATTTAATAGCCTATTAAAATCAGCTGGTGTCATTCTGTACTTTTTTTTTATTTTCCACAGCTTATTCACGAAATAGAAGGGCTGATGCGCCATGGGTAGCTCTTCAATCAATCAATTTTTTTAACAATTTTTTTTTATTTTCGTTTGGCTTATATTCTGTACCGATTTCTTCAATAAAACAATTAGTTATTTCCTCCACAGGAAATGATGTAATACAAAATACTATTTTTTAATTGCATCATGCCGGCGACGATATATATTCATATTCATAAACTATTTTTTGCAAAAATATAATTGCACAACAAAATCACAGTAAAGATGTCAAATGTGTTTTGACACTTACTATCCAGAAAATGAGATAGTATGCCAATTGTGTACGAACACCTACTATCCCGAAAATAAGATAATAGCGTAAAGCGCGTGATATTTGCGCTAGTTACTAGCTTTTTTACTCTACCAATGTAAACCCGGCATAACACATAATTCGAAAGCTTTCTTTTTATTAGGATATCGTTTTAAAAAATATTTCGTAGTTTACCAAAAGCTGCACATTCTTGTGACATTTTCCTGAAGATTTCGCACGCTTGATTGCTTCTGTCAATTCGGAGAGTTAATATAAACTTCGGTATAAAATATATATGTATTGTAGCAATCTCTAACAGGTTGCACTTTGTATGTATTATTTCCTTTAGCGTGACCAAATAATCCCTACTTATGACTGAATATTTATGGTTCGCTGTAATACTCGGATTAGTACGTGACCGATCCGTGACAAATCAAACGGATCGGAGGATTAGTAGGACCCTCTAGTCAGGAACGCATTATTAGTTTCGATGAACTTAGTGATTTATTCTAGTTTATTTTCTACGGCTTGTCGAGTGTTTTTAAGAATGTTTGTACAGTATTATTAAATAGGATGCGGCTCGTTTTCTGAATTTTGATCAAAGATATTAAGTGGGTTTTACACGGTTCAATTTATTGATCAATTAATTAAAATAAGTTGACCTTCAACTTATTGATGCGTGTAAAATGTTCAAATTTCAACAATTAATTGAAAAATTTATTGACGGAAAAATTGATCACTTTAATTTGAAAATAGAAAAAGTTCTATTTTTCATCAATTTTTTAGGGAATTCTAAGTATACTTTTATCTGTTTAGTTATTGCCAACTGTTTAGTTCTAACATAACCTAGAAATATATAAATTATATTTCGTTTTAAAATGTGACAGAACCGCAGACGTTCTAATTCACCTTAATCTAGGTTATTTCTTTTGTTTTTGTTCACAGTTCGTAATTTTGTAAAGATTTTTTAAATATTTTGATTTTGATAAATACGTCAACATGTTTTACGGTTGGTAATATAAAAATTTTCAAAAAAAAATGATAAATAAATTGTGTAAATGTGTGTAAAGCGATCCTTCTATTTTCAAGGTTATCAATAAATTTTTCAATCAATTGACAAAAAACTTGATCAATTTATTGATCAATTAATTGAACTGTGTAAAACCAATTTTTTGTTTTTTTTTTTAATAAAGAATTTCGTCACTGGAAGATTAATTTTGGATTATTTCAAATTTTTTTAGGGAAAATATTTATTACTTTTTTAGCCTTAAAATTATTACTTTGGAATACATAATGGACAATTAATTTTTTCTATAATTTAAAGATTTTTTTTATAACTCTGCCTGTAACTGTGGCTTCAGGGGAAAGGAGTTTTTCTAAACTAAGATCAATTAAAATTATTAACTAGACAGGAGCAACAGAGGACTAAAAAAAAATAACATAACATTACTTTGTTTTGTATCAAATGAGAAATCCTTGATGAATGTACCTTGATCAGATCATATTTTATTTTTTAGTCCTATCTGTTTTTTGGAATTTAACGAATTTTTTGTGCCGTTTAAACACATAATTTTTTAAATTTATTGTCTGTGTTTTTAAAATTACCACCCACAATCAATTATCAAGTACAAAATACCTAAAATTATCATTCCACAAAAAAAAAAAAAAAAATGTGTTTGGGGATTCAAAATATAAATTCTTGTCCAGGGCCCGAAAAAAGCTAATTACGCACTGTATGTACGAGTAAAACATTTGAAGACACTGGTCTAAAAACCATTAATTTTCTATTTAACATCAGTATACTTGACAATATTTTAAAATCTATTCCACTTTATTCTGAACGAAATGTATTCCAACATGTTAAAACTTTAAACCTTTACAAACTTTGCTTATCATATAATCATACATAAACCTATTATTAATATAGGAATAAACCGAAACATACATTACTTATCTAAAATCTACCTTAACCCCCATAAAATCAAATGAAATTAATTGAAGAAAAATATCCATAATCTTCCCATTTGGTGTATTCTATCGCTGGTCATTTAGTCGTGTTCCCCATCGTACAAGTTTAAGCTTAATCTGCCGGAAATTCATAATACTTCCCGTGCGCAAGTAGCGCTTGTTCCGGTGGTGGGCGCATTGCATATGCCTGATAGCGTCGCGACGCGCAAACATTAGCGCTACAGGGGTGGAGAGAATAGAAACTACATAAAAGCATAAGTTAGGGATATGGGGAAATTATTTTTTAGGGTGAGAATATTAACCACAGTTGAGAATATAATATTTCCATTAAGAATTTAGATAGGTACACCCACATAGCAATTTTACATATACATATTTTTGTACTGAAATGTATTGAAATTTATTAAATATTATAATATTTAAATAAAATAGAATCAAATATATGTTCGGACTTATATGAACAGTTCATTTACTTTTCCTAAATCCAGAATTCCAGCCAATATTACTAACTAAATATTTGAAGACGCTTACAGCCAATTTTAAATAATAATATAGTAGTTTTAAGAATATATATATCAAATAATCGTTAATGTTGACACAAAGCATATTTGTTCACTTGTAAACATGGAGACGCGCTAAACTAATCAGAAGCAAGGTCAAATAGCTCCTATCTCCTTCTTCTTTTATCCTCCTATCTCATTCTTATCTGAAATAAATTATAGTGTTATAGATACATATTTCGCATGGCTGGCCTCGGTAGCGCAGAGTTAACTACTCTGCCTTGCTTACCAAAGACCATGGATTCAAATCCAGGCCAGGGCTAGGATATTTCGATTGGCTCTTATTACCTCATCTTGTAACAACGGCATGTTCTTAGTTGCCGTTGAAAAAACAGTTGAAAAACAGTTGAAAAAACCACGGCATGACGTGCGTCCTGTGAAAATAACTATTTTTTGTGAGTTTATTGACTAAATTTGGAAACTGTACCTAAAAAAATCTAATATAACGCTAATTTTATTTTGTTTATATGTGTTTCACTTAAAACAGACCTAAATTAGACCCGTTATAATCTTCATTAAAATAAAAAGATACAGCAAAACGATCTAGAACTTAATTTTCTCAGATTCATTGCCTAATTTAAGAGTAACACGGTAGTGATCAACTCTATAGCTCGATCAAACAACTAGTCACATTTATGGACTAATAATAATAATAATAATAATTCTAAGAGACCAATCCAAATTTCTAATATAACATTAACTCATTTTTAAAAGACAGAAGACATGTGCATTGGAGGTTAATCAAAAGACTTGAAAACGAAACTGTCAAAGCATGTTCAGATTTTTTATACTTGGGAACAATCATATCAGAACCTGGAAAGGTAGATGCAGACATGCCTGATAAAATCATAAGAGAGAAAAAGGGCAACTAGAGTACTTCTTGGAACCAATTAAATAAAGCACATAACAAAAGAAACAAAAAAAAGCATATTCCACGCTATCGAAGAAATAATTATAACATAGGGAGGAGAAACGTGATCTGTTACAGATTAACTAAGGACCTGTAAAAGATTAAAAACTGTCGAGTTGGATTTTATGACAAGAAGTTTGAAGTACACCAGAAATGGCTGTATTAGAAAAAATGGTGTGAAATAGATGTTACCTCGACAGTTACAAAACGGTTGGATAACAAGACTCTAAGGTGGTACGAATATGTGGAAACGATGAAGGAAAGAAGTGACCAAAGAAGATACTCCAGTAATCTCCTAAAGAAAAGATGTGTAGAGGAAAACCAGCAGTGAAATGGAAAACGTCCATTCACAGCTTAATGTGTGAAAAAGATCTATCTGAAAGAGACTGGGAAGATAGGATCCGATGGTATCTGAGAATGGCAAATCTGCAATGGAAAAACGTCAAGAAGAACAATAATATTTCGCTGTGGCAACTATGTCAAAAAGGTTTTTAATATATTTATTATTAACTCAAATAGTTTTAAAGCCCTCAAAAATTCCATACAAAATAAATTTTAAATCTTTAAAAATTAATAAACCTTTTTGCAAAATAGATATTTTTTCTCCGATTATAGATTAGTGAACACAGTAGAATTATTCAATAAATATTGCTATTTATTTATTTATTTATTTATACTTATTTGGCCACACCAACAGAACACATAGGTTCCAATAATAGGGTGGCACTATTGTTACATAAATTAGACCTTTATTAAAATTAGGTGTGTGATAATGAGTTGGCGTTTGAATGTAATGTATTTATTTATTTTTTGAAGTTTTACATTTTAAAATTACCCCTATGGAGACATATTAAAACGAAGTCAGAGACTAAATACGTTCGAATACTAGCTATTACTTTCGAAAAATAATTTATGCATCCTCTAATCTTTCAAGATATAGTCCAAAATTTAAATTATTCAATAAATAAGTGTAAAATCAAAACAAAATTTGTCTTATATTTGTCCAGGATTCTGCTACAGGTGCAAAATATATGTCTTAAAATCTTTGAACGAAAAGTGAATTCAAATATATGATGGATTTGAAGAAATGAAGAGATTCTGCGGCGGCATTCTTCATGTGCTAAAATGCAATAGTTAGGACAACTGATCAGACTGTCAAACAATGACACCGTAAGAAGCGGTGTTTCCAGCACCCCCCCCCCCTCCCAAAATCGTTGAAAATGTAATTATCTCATAAGGATTGTAAAAGTCAATAATGATGAATGAAATAGAATAGAATTTAATTTCCAGCCCCCTTGTCATTTGAATTTGTTAACTTGAATTTGAATTTGTTGACTTGTTGTCACTTGAATTTTTTAAATTCTTACCCCCTTCGAGTGATTTATTTATATTAGTTTTTGGTGGATACCTGTATTAGAGAGTACGCACGTTACATACTTGCCACAGGCGGTTAATATGCTTATTATGACCTTGATCAACAAAGCAATTTGCCAGCTTCTATGATTCACAAATAATTATAACCGAGACCTATTTCATTCCCCCTATCCTTAATATTATTTCGATACAAATCTTCATTTCAATTAAAAAACTACCACTCTGATATAAATCTTTATAAAAATAGTTTTTCCTAATTATACCCGGAACATTTTCCTGAGAAATTTTACCCCGTCTCTGTATACATTGGCTGTAGATTTGAGTAGCGCACGCAAGGCGAAACACGTTCGCAGCATAACTCCACGATTTCATGAGTTATGAACGCACTTATGGAACATTCTGATGTCACGCTTCTGCAAATACCGTGAATGCAGGTGCTACCTAATTCTAGATGCCTTTTAAATGGCCATATTACTAGTTCTTACCGCATACTTGAGCGCGATTATTGTTTTAATAGTATTGTTAAGATGGCTTCGTGTTCCACGTATAAGGAAATGGATATGGAGAAGTTGTTAAATGGAGATAAGGAATGTGGAAATGCGATAGGGTATTTCTTTATGCAGGACTTTAATTCCTCGTAAATTATTATTAAGGAAGTTGGCAATATACTAGTAAAAATATATTAAAATTTAACGGAAGCAATTTTCTATAAATTATTTTAGTTATTTTTTCGGCTAATTATGGTTTCGTAAAAAGTGGTTAGATAAGAATGTCGTAAAATGTAGCATAAAATTTTAGAATTCTTAATGTATCCTAGTAAATAATCAAGTGCACAGTATTTTTGACTTATAGAATTTCTTAAATTTCTTAGTCAAACGTAGAAGGAAAAGAAAAACAAGCCTAAAATAGGCTTGTTTTTCTTTCTTATTTTCTTTATCATTTAACTACAAATATTTTTATTCACTTTCATTTGTCTCAGGGTAGAAACCAGTACACTTGCCATATTTAAGCTAAAAAAATATAAATCAACATCGGATGTATAAAAATAAACCAGTGGCGAAGGGAGACCTCCGCTAGACTTGCCCTCCCATAAAAAAAATAATAATTAAAAAAAAATACATATTTTTTTTTTTTAAATTTAAGAAAAGATTTAGGTAAATCCGCATAAATACATCAAATTATGTCCTATACAATTTTTTGTCCAAGGCTTGGTTTACTAGTTAGGAATTTTTTAAAATTTTAAAATTTAATAATTTCCGTTTCCGGTTTCGGATTTTAATAAAAAACAATAGTTTCTCAAATAAAAATTGTCCTCGCTAATTGCCACCGCAGCAAAGGCCATTTCAATTAAAAAAAAAAAAAACAGCATTTCTGTTTCATTTAACGATTTCCGAAATTTGTTGAAATTTGTGCGGCAGCATTTTTTAGGTTATGTAAAGTGAGATAGCTATTGTGTGTTTATATGTCTGTCTCATTAAAACAGTGTACTAACTATAAAGTTTGGAAAATTGTCTATAGTCAACGTACAGTCTAATAAATTTAGAAATGTGAACAGTCGCAACCCATATGACAAACTGGTTATTGACAATCTACAGTGAACAACTCAAGGCTTATAGTCTATTAATTTTGGATCTGTGAATGCAGCTTAAGATTTACTAAACAAATAGAGAAACATCGCCTTACCGCTACGTACAACCCCCAGAGATTATTAGTTTCTTATACAAAACTAACAATCTGAAATAAAATTAGTGATAATATGACATTTTTTATATTTACATAGTTTTGTGTAGAAATGTTCAAATAATAACATTTTTTTCGACATGATTGTTTATAGTTTAGAACCTTCGTCGAAAAATATTATACTTGAAGATAATGAAATGTCACTTGGTACAAATATTCTTTACACGTAATAAATCATTTTTATCTGCAGCACCTATATTAATGACCGCGGCAGTTTCGAGGTGGCGGCAAAACTAGATTACAAAGTACAATAACTATAATTAGTTTTCACAAAAGAACAAAATATCATTAAATATATTTATAGAATGAAGCCTTGGCTACATTCTGGCTGGTTTCTGGCAAATAAGTTAACCTTAAATACGGACAAAACCGGTCGAACTTATGGTCTTCTCTACTAGAAATCTACAGGACACTAACAATCCAGTCTCGGTATCCTTTCTAGGTCTAGAAATAGACAGCAAGCTGACTTGGGAACAGCATGCAAACAAAATAGCCAAGAAACTTTGTTCGTCTATTTACTGCCTAAAAAACTAAAATGGTGTGCGTCTACGGCAAATCAAAGAACCTACTACTTTGCCTCTATTCAAACTCAATTGACTTATGCCATTTTAATCTGGGGTCACTCCAGCCATGTGGGACGGCTGTTTTCTCTACAACGTAGAGCTGTCAGGATTATGGGGAACATCCAATACCGGTCCGACTGCAAGAAAACATTTGTGGAGTTGGGTTTATTAACGTTACCTTCCCTGTATATTCACCACTGCATCCTCTACGTTCATGAAAACCAAACCAAATTCCTAGTCCATAGTTTTAGTCCATAGACACGACACTAGAAATAAAAACGAGATACGTCCAGACTTTACAAGACTTAGAATGTCCAGGTATAGTACCAATTTCTTCGCAATTAAATTTTACAATGTGCTTCCTCCAGCCATCAAAAGTCTCTTTATTTTTATGCATATTTTGTTACTAACTTTATTTCAGATTGTCAGTCTTGTATAAGAAACTATACGGTTGTGCGTCCCCTTAATACATTTATCGTTGCTAAGCTGAACTGGGCCACCGAAGAAGTTATAGGTCTAAAACTTTACTTTCCCAGAACATAGAGGTTCCGTACGGTAGTGATCAGCACTAAGGGTCGTTGGCACTACAATAGATCGTTTGGGAGAATAATAATTAATTCAACATTACTATTGAATTTAATTGAGTGTTGATACTGTGTTCAGGAATAGTTCCTGGTTTAAAATTAGTTTAAATTATTAGAAAATTTCAGCGACCCTCGAAAAACCCACTCACATTTTCGAAAAACGTTATTTGCTAGTAAGCTCTTAGATACTTTTTTGCTCATTGCTTCGATCCGCCTTCTTAATTTTTTTTAAAACTAATGAATAATTATTATAACAAATTGCGAGTTAATAATGCACATAAATTTCGTGGGTTGAATTTAAGTATCAAGATAATAAATAGTTAAGTAGTTATATTTTGTTATATTGTTACAGAATTAAATATGAATTGCTAATGTTTTACTTAGGTATGACGTAAGGTTTTAACGCTACGTACAACCCCCAGAGATTATTAGTTTCTTATACAAAACTAACAATCTGAAATAAAATTAGTGACAATCTATACATATTATTTTGCACAGAATTTTTATCTATCTAATAGGATATTTTTGATTGTAGAAAAAATTATTGTAAAAATGTCATTGCTAAATAACTTAATAATAGGTATTACACAACAATGTTCTGTAATTTTTAAATATATTTGTGGGTTTCAAATAATTTTTATATTTATATAGTTTTGTGTAGAAATGTTTAAATAATACGTTAACATTTTTTTCGACATGATTGTTTATAGTTTAGAGCCTTCGTCGAAAAATATTATACTTGATGATAATGAAATGCCACTTGGTACAAATATTATTTACATAAAATGAAACATTTTTATCCGCCGCACATATATTGACAACCGCGGCAGATTCGAGGTGGTGGCAAAAGTACAATAACTATAAGTAATTTTCACAATAGAACAAATTATCTCCAAACATATTTGTAGAATAAAGCTTTAGCTACAATTAGCCGCATGGTACACAAATATGCGTAGAATGGTTTACAAGATGGCGTCTATAACGCAAGTTGTTTATTTACAATTACATGACAGTTCTTTTGACAATTAAACATATCCTATTACGTAGATAAAAATTCGTTAAAAATTTTGATGCATAGATTGTTACTAATTTTATTTCAGGTTGTTAGTCTTGTATAGGAAACTGTACGGTTGTGCGCACCCTTAAGCAGGGATTAGGAGTCGGCCGAACAATAAACAATTCCCGACTCTCGACTACCGACTCGGTATTTTTGAGAACTGACTACGAATCCCGACTCCGACTCCCGACTCCGACTCCCGACTCCTTTCACTTGTAAATCATACTTACATTAAATAGTTTAGGTTGAGGTGAGCTGTCATTATAAAATGTAATTTTCTTCAATATTGAATTCTTGTGTCACTCGTAATACAAAATTTTAAGTATATTAGTTTTAAAAAAATTTAATTTAATTTTATATATATATTTTTTTTTCTTAATATGTCACTAATAATCTATACATCAAATTTTGCAATGAATTTTTACCTATTTATTAGGATATTTTTAAATGTCAATAAGATAGAAGTCAACAATAGGACACTGGACGACCCACGTGATATGTTCAATTTACGGTGATTCTAAAACAGGTGGCATTATTAGTGTGGATGTCTTCAAACTAGGTTTTATCATTAAACTAGAAGATAGGTAGCTCGCTTCGCTCGGCTTCTTCTAATCAAACTCAACCTAAGATAATGTTTTGTCATTAAACTAGAAGATAGGTAGCTCGCTCCACGCAGTTCTGGACTTTCACTAACTCAACCTAATCTAATAACCTTGTTATTAGGTGCATATTACTTTATTTTCCCCCATATTAGCCCAATTAAAATTGTGTATCATTGTGCATACGTTTATAGACCGGAAACCATTGTTTTAGAGCCACTGATACTCCTTGAATTATTTAGTGAAGTTGTTATGTGCTGCCCTCTTTAAGGAAATCTTGTAACTTTCCAGTGTCCTGTTCTTTACTTCACCCTTAATTAATATATAGAATTAATATTTTGTTGGGAATCAGTCGAATCAAAAAAAAAAACTCTGAGTGTCAATTATTAAAAATTATTATTATTACTAGTTTCGAATCTATCTGAATCATTTTCAAAGCTTGCATACAAATTATATTTAAAAAATCAGCGTTGGCCACCACAGGACTGACCGCCATCACATAGTATTTGTATAAAATACATTCTAACGGCAGAGAAGAAATAACTTGGCCTAATATTTTCTAACAGAGATATTATTTATCATGACCATGGAAACGTTACATATAAGTATGAAAAAATTGAGACAAAAAAAATTTCGAAAAATTTTACAAAAATTATTTGAAATTTTTCGTTTTATCAAAAAACGTCTCAAATAAAAGTTATTAATTATTGCTTTTATAGTAACTTTTGTTAAATACATTTTTTCTAAATATTTTTCTGTTGTTAAATATTCGCAAAACCTTTAAAATCGAGACGAGTAAACCATTTCTAATCAACCGATTTTTACCAAAAGTTGCTTAACTCGTGCCATTGATGTCAAAAGCTTAAATATGAAGTTTCATAAAAATCCTTTTAGCCGAATTTGCTCTGCACATGTACACAGACAGACTGACAGACAGACAGACGGATAGATGGACAGACGGACAGACAGACCGATGGTCATCATGCTAAAAATAGTCAAAACGTTATTTACGGACCTCAATTCGTGGAGATCCTCGAAAACTCGAAATGTTAAAATCGGTATTATCACAATACCTCCCTTATACATGTTGGCGGTCGGTAAAAACCAAAAAATATAATTATTTAACATATTAACATTTATTTAATAGCTGATCCTGAATATATTCGTCATAGTCTACAGTTTTTACCAAAGCCATCATTTCTTTGTATTAAAAATAAAAAAGTATTTAAAAGTAGATCAATGGAAGTACAAGAATTACACCACTTTAGCGTGTGTAGCTTTTTTGCTCATCAATCTAATATCTCTTGAGACTCCATTATAATCTTGAAGTAGAGTTCCATTACAGCGTACATTACATTTTAAAAACACATTTGAAATAAAATCCAGCGATTTGGCTGGCAGTCACCAGCAATGAGCACATGTAAATGGCCACTAGGTATATATTGGTGTTGGCACCGGTGTTGTATAGCGTTGTTCGGGCCAGGATATGGCCTGCTATAGAACAGAGAAAGACATATCGATCCAGAGAGCGGTATCAAATAACATGATTATTATCTGGCCCGATTCCAAGAGGAACAAAGATAAAGATATTGTCACTGTTACCCGTTTATATTATCGATCCTGGTAACTTATGCTTTATTAGAATATTCGTGATTATATCGAATACCTGACTGATGACACAACTGGAGAATTCGGGTGATTTGATGTTTATTGGAACTGGCTTTTGGAATAGCTAAATATTTCATGATATGCCTGTAGTTAGGAATTTGTTATTGGGAAATTGTATACACGAGTTAATTAAGACAAAAATAGCACACATAATGAAAACAGTGGGTTTTTGTAATAAGGGTTATTTGTATTTCATAAATTTTCTAATAATTCAGTACGTACGGGTTTTGAATTATTTATTCAAAACCTGTCTCCTCTTGTATGTTGGCAATGTTCAGATAGACAATTCCATAACTTCTTTAAATTTGTGAATTATATTAGGTCGTCAAGGATGAAATTTGTAGAAAAGAAAGCAAAGTTGGTCGATAACTTACAAATATAAGGAATTATTTTATTCATCAAAGTATACACCCATACTGTCTACAAACTTTTGATATTTAAGAGGCAGGTTGTTTAGGCCGGTGGTATAAAACCCTGGAGGACGAGAGTCAATGAATTCCTGGGAGGCCAGTTTTACAGCATTGTCGGAATTAAACTGTTTTCCTATTAAAAAGTTGTCAAAATTGCGGAAGAAGTGGGAGTCAGTAAGGGCTAGGTCTGTTGAGTATGGAGGATGATGAAGAAGTTCCAACTCCAATTCCTGTCGGTTTGCTAACAGTCATTTGTGTAGTGTGTGGTCTAGCGTTATCATGCAATAAGATAGGAGTCCGCTTATGAAAATTTTTAATCCTGTATTATATTCATGTATTATTTTCAAATGTTTTACTTGTATTTTTGTTTTCTTTTTTAATGTAACATGTATTATTTGGGGCTTACCCGTAAATACGTTTTTTTGGTAAATAAATAAATAAATAAATAAATAAAGAAATAAATAAATAAATAAATAAATAAATAAATAAATACATAAATCATTTCGTCCAGCTGGTTGCAGTTTATTGCTGCTGTGATCGATGAGCAAGTTTTTTTTTTTTTGTTTTTTAGTTTGTTTTTTTTTACCTGTACGAAATTTGGTGAACCAATTTGATATTGTCTGCTGCGTAGTAAACTCTTTGTTAATTTTTATTTCATTCTCGATTTTTGAAGAAATTCTTACAGCTCGAATTAATTAATTTCTTTATTATTAACCGGATAATTTTCTCTTATGCTGGTATTGTTTAGTTTTTACCGACCACTACATTAATAAGAGAGTTATTGTGAACCAATTTTGACATGTCGCGATATCGATAGATGTCCACGAATTGAGGTCTCTATATAAGGTTTTGTCTAATTTTAGCATGATGTATGTCGATCTGTCTGTCTGTTGGTCCATGAACAGGTATAGATCCAATTTGCCTAAACGGATATCATATTAAGCTTTTGACATTAATACCAATATAAATCGATAAACCGGAAGTGTAATTTTTAAGTTTTTAAGAAATATTTAGAAAATAATTATTTGAAGAGGGTTGCTGTACAACAAGAGAATAACAAGTTATTTGAAAAAATTTTGTAATTTTTTTTTGATTTAGTGATATATTTTATTCACTAAATTTACGACATGGACGAGCGCCCAGCGTGTGGAAGTGGCAACTAAAATTCTTGATTTAATTTCAAAGTTTTAAAACATATGAAAAAGAATTGTTTGGTGGTAACATTTAAATATGCGACATTTTTAATCAATTTATGTTCATTATTAAAATCTGTCTTATTGAGTGCAATAATCTATGGATCATGGAATTAAACCTCTTTTATTTTGGATGGGGTGATTGGGTGAGTTGTGATTCACTTTATCAGTATATGTTGAACTCATGATTGTTGTTGGATTTCCTAATGGTTAAATCTAAAAAGTTTATCGAATCATTAATTTCTTTTTCTACAGTATATTTAATATGGCTATTATTATTCAGGTCGTCAAGGATGAAATTTGTAGTTAATAATATTGCCAACTTTAACAGCTTTTTATTTGACATTGGATTAATATTTTACCGTTCTGTTTTTTTTTTTTTGGAAATATGTATGCTCTAAAAAATATCAAAAACTTTTTTAAAAATTAATTTTGTTGAAAATGGAACGGTCGGAAATTCGCACTATTATGAAGTATGAGTTCTAACGTGGAACTAAGGCATCACAGACCGCGTGAAACATTAATAGTGTATTTGGCTCTAGTGTTACTTTACAGCAAACGATATCAAATTTGTTCGCCAAATTTCGTACAATAAAAAATCAAACAGAAAAAAAAAAAATAAAAACTTAAAGAAAAATAGCCTAGATTGGTCAACAGATCAACTCTTATCTTATTGTATTATAAAGCTAGACCACACACTGCACAAATGACTGTGGCAAAACTACAGGAATTGGAGTTGGAACATCTTCATCATCCTGCATACTCACCAGACCTAGCTCCCACTGACTACCACTTCTTCCGCAATTTGGAAAACTTTTTAATAGGAAATCAGTTTAATTCCGACAATTTTGTAAAACTGGCCTTCCAGGAATTCATTGACTCTCGTCCGCCAGGGTTTTATACCACCGGCTTGAACAACCTGCCGCTTAAATGGCAGAAGTGTATAGATAATATGGGTGCATACTTTGATGAATAAAATAATTCCTTATATTTGTACGTTATCCTTGATGAAAAATCCGAAGGACGTAGTGGATGGATGAGTGGGTTTAGCAGCAATTTCTACTGTACAAAAGTGTAAACATTGTCGCGTGACATGCTTGCGCGACATTTACTATATCTAAGTCGAGTCGGTCCAGATACGACTTAAAAAGATTATTTTGGCCGCTAAAGGTCGTATTTTATACTCTTTGTTCTTACTAAAGAGTTTACCATAATTATATGTTTTACGAAGTAAATTAATAGCTTGAAAATGACTTTTAAATGCGTAAATATATTGTAATTTTCAAATTATTTTTTACAGTAAAATAACAGAAGATTACAGGGTAGACCTAATATAAAATATGTTGTGAATACTAAACCAAAAAGAAGTTGTAAATATATACGCATGAAAGAATAATTTAAAAGTATCCTGATAAAGTTTCCTTTTTTATTTTATTTCATTTTTGTAGATTTTTTTTACTTTGATGTATAACGTGCAGCGAGAGAACGTGACTTAATTTTTTATTCAGAATCAATCTTGAATATAGAATTTTCATTCAAATCATTCGAGTTTTCTGATCACGCATTCTTATCAAAAATCTATTTTATTTTAAATTGTAAGCTCTAGGTCAAAAAATACCGTGAATTAAAAAGAGATTTAATATTATTTTATATGATGAAAATTTCTTTTAAAAATTCCAGATGGGTTTGACACTTAAATGATCGTATTAAAATTTATTACGTGAATTACAGACTTTTAAATTATTATCGAATGGTTACTTTTGAATCTGATATTAATTATTCAATGTCTTTTTAAAATGGTTTTCTAAAAGAAGGTTTTAAAAATTAATGCTTCCGTCAGATTTAAAAAGAAAAGCAGGGCAATGTACCAGAATAACTGAAGAAATTTTGGAACAAAAATGCAACGTATACAACAAAGTCTCCTTTAAGCTCATATCCTTATACTTTTGCTCAACGATATTCCAACATTTTCCCGACCGCCAACATATATAAGGGAGGTATTGTGATCTTACTGATTTTGACATTTCGAGATTTCGATGGATATCCACGAATTGAGGTCCCTACATAATATTTTGACTATTTTTAGCATGATGTCTATCTGTCTGTCTGTCGGTGCGTGTACTCGTGCAGAGCCAATTCGGCTAAAAGGATTTCATATTTAAACTTTTAACATCAATGGCACGAGTTGATCAACTTTTGGTAAAAATCGGTTAACTAGAAATGGTAGTTTACTAGTGTCGGCAATAAGATTTTTCGAATATTTCACAACAGATATATTTCGAAAAAAATTTATTTAACAAAAGTAGCTATAAAAGGAATAGCTAACAACTTTTATTTGAGACATTTTTTGATAAAGCAGCATAAATTAAACTAGTACTTTGTGATAGCGGTCGGTCCTGTGGTGGCCATAGCTGATTTTTTAAGACTTCCAAAAAGTATGATTTCTTGAACTCTGCAAAATAGGCCTATGTTTCAGCGATGATTTCCTCGTACGATGCAAATCTTTTTCCAGCGAGCTATTTCGTCGTCTGTGATCTTTCCAAGCATGTTTCCAAGTACTTTCTCTTTGAAAGAAGTCGCAGAGGGCAAATCTGGAGAATAAGATGGATGAGGGAGCAGTTCGTAGCTCAATTCAACCAATTTGGTCGTTGCAATTGTGAAGGAGTGAGCAGATGCACTGTGAGCAGACGCGATACCTATCTTGCCGTCAGATTTTTCATGCCCAAATGTTCCTGCAGGATATGAAACACACGTTCGTCTGAAATGTTTACCACCATGACTATCTCGCGTATCTTCAGTCGATGGTCGTGTAATAGGATATCATGAATTTTACTGACAATCTCTTCAGGTGTGTTAGCACCTGAAACTTAGCATTATTCGTATTCGTACGACCCCAATGACATCCGAAAATTAGTGCTTTATCAACACAGGGAATTCACTTTTTTCCATTGTAGGAAATAAACACAAACTTATTCGATTCGAAACGTTGTTAAAAATGTACCTTTCTTGTCGGTCTTCTTGAAACTTGAGCCTATATATCTACCAAGAATGGTCAATGTAAATAATAGCAAACTTACGATCTGAGCAGCATCTCTTCAGTGAAGATTATGTTTAATAAGCAACTGACTTAACAAACACCCCTCGTATTTAGATCTTTGTTATTTTACTAGAGAGATATTTTTCTCAGCTGGACAGGAAAATTTGGATGACAAATATTCGTTTTGCCTCGAAGTCTAGGAGGGTAATATCCAGCTTATTGGACTTGTCAAGGTGTCTACTGATCCAACACTTTAGGTTCAAAGAGTATACTCCATATACTATTATAATCAACACAGCTCAGTACATATAAAAGCATCCCAAACCCTGGTGATCTCGATTCGTAAGAAATAGGTCAAATCCAGAGCTAGAACAATAATCAGTGACTCGAAAAATTATATTTTCTGATTACTGCAGATCAGTGAGTTGATAGAAGGGCTATCACATGTCATTTATCCTCACTGCTGATGTTTTCAATACAATTAGGTTCTGTGTACGATGGGACGAAATTTCAGCCGATTTTTAGCACTGCTCCGAATTTCTTCCAGAATACAAGTCAGTTTGCACATCTGGTATAAACATCTTTCTTATATTCAGCATGTTTTCCTTCCATCTTAAATGACAAGTTTGTCCAGTTGTTGAGGCTATTTCGGGTTACGAAAATATTGAATTTCTATAAATAAATATTAATTTTCTTTAACTGTTCTTTTTAAAAAATTGTTGACAGCCTTGTTGAAATTTTGATTGTTTCAATCACTAATGCACTGATGTTTATCACCAGTGAATTGTCAGCAGCTAATGCTTATTAAATCGTCACCCATAAAGTGAGAAGCGTTTACGCATGGTGCCAGCGAAAATCATCCCTGCACCATTTCGTGGCTAGTCAGTTTTAGTGTGGCCTTGGCTGGCACAAATGAGTTTCACAGAGGACTCGGTACGTTTAGTGCGTTTTTATTGATTTTTATAATAAACAATCTCATTGAAAATCACACCGCTGAATCTTATTCTGGAAAATTGAGAAGTGTATGGCGTGCCAAGTTATCGAGAACTACTGCCTCGTAGAATGACCTTGCTACAGGACAACGCTCGTCTGCATCTTACTGACATAGCTCAAGTTGCAAGATGCATTTCAGTGGAATATTTTGTCACATCCACCATATAGGCCATACCTTGCGCCAAGTGCTTATTCGTTCATTTCAATGACTTTCTTGGTAGACGAAATAGTAGACGACTGGAAAACGAAAGTGGTAAGACAGTGGTAAACTAGCGGATCTCACAAATGGCTGAATTATTGCTGCAATGGTATCCAAAAACTCGTTATATCAAGTGTTTCAACCTAAATGGAGACTATGTAGAAAAATAAGTTGTGATATACAAAGGCTATTTTTTTTTTCAAGTTTCGTTAGGTTGGCTATGGAAATTCAGTTGCTATTGTTAAACGGAGCTTGCGCAGTAGTGTTTAACAATCTATCTGTCAGTACTTCCCAACCGGTTTATGGCTAACAACCGAAGATCCCGCCGCATGCGAGATTCATGCAAGATTCTGAAATGTCTACGGAGAGCAGTACAGAACAAAAGGAGAGGCATATTGTCACTAGGCATTGTCCTTCTTCATGACAATGCACGCCCTCATACCGTAGCACAAACAAATGAACTGCTTAAGAAGTTCGGATGGGAGATGTTCGGCCACCCGCCCTCCAGCCCGGATTTGACACCAAGAGATTTCCATTTGTTCACCAGGATGAAAGTGTGTTTGGGAAAGAAGCGGATCAGTACTAATAAGGAGCTGAAAACCAGTGTGCAAGATTGGCTGAGAACCCAGGCGGCAACATGATTTGAGACGGGTATACAAAAACTGTTTCCCCTTGACGACAAATGCTTTAATGTTGGCGGCGAATACGTTGAGAAATAATTTAGATGTTTGAGTAACTCTTATGTATATTAAAACTTCTCTTATTACCCTTATTTGTTTTTGTTAACTCAACGGAACTTGAAAAAAAAAACAAACCTTCGTATATTAACAATATACAAGGTGCATAAGATGACCCATTACCCCATTTTTTCTCAGAAACGCAACTAATAGTATTTTTAAGCTGTATCCAAAGACACCGAGTTCAACATACGTTACCATTTAAGAAATCAAGTTGTCCTTGATAACCTGGACTTTCGATAAGTTTCGAAAAATTTCTATACTGTCATTTGATTCTTTGAGTAGACTTTGGTCATCAACATGTTTTTCCCTACTTGCTCACACGTCGCATTTTCCAGAAAAAAGGGTGGTTCTGACACACTTGTTTACATGATTTGCTTCACTATGGAGTATAGATTTTCCTTTCTTTTCCAGTAATATTTGACTACTGTCAAAGTACATATGCTTTGACAGTACTCCTTAGTTAAAGAATGAAACTTTACTTTGTGTCTAGGTTTTTGTATCTACAACTATGTTCTTAAAACAATAGTTTATTTGTTAAATTAATGCTACCTTTAGTTTTTGCTGATTTGAACTTCTGGAAGTAGTTAAAATTTTGTTTAAGTTGTTAAACAGAGTTCTGATGCACACTGTCAAGTTAAGATAACTTATAAGAAACTCGTGTAAGAAACTTATAAAATGCATTTCTGACATTTTATGTAATATGGAAACCTAAATGTGTAAAAATACAATTTAGGAAGAAGTTATATGCCCTTCTTTTTGTGTTCTCTTGCACCTGCGGGTATTGCCAGTCGATTCTATACGCATTTATGGTTTCATTGCAGTTCTACTCTTCGGCTTTTCTAAAGATACAAAGAAAGTACAAAGTTAATACTCATCGGGTCTAACTACTAAGATGAATTAAATGTTAAAAATCAAGTCTTAATAACATTTTTATTATATTTTACTTATTTATAATAAGTTATTAAGATCTGATCTTTAACCTTTTCTTATTTCATTTTAATAAAATATGTGACTATGAAACATAAGGATTATACTTCTTTTCCTTGGGATGTAACTGTTTAATCAAGTCTTAATATATATGTTAAGATCATCTTTTGTAATATGTTAACCTTATCAATCATAACATAATGACATATGTTTGACAGATTGTAAATAGACGTTGTAATAAATGCTTATATGTGCTTGGATTTGTGTGTTTAAATTGATATTATTACAAACGCTATAAAGCGTCTTAAAAATGGTTTTAAATCAAAATGAAAGTAAAAATGAAGTACGTAAATAGTTCTTGTAAGTGCAATAATACAAAATTTGTGAATATTTTGGTAATCGTAAGGACATAGACAAAAATTAACAGGCGAAAGGTGTCAAAGTTGTCTTGTAAGGTGTCAAAGATGTCTCGTCATTAAGTCTGTACTAATGGTATATATTGGATGAAAATTCCAGTATAA
The DNA here is from genome assembly GCA_963971575.1 of Liopterus haemorrhoidalis. Taxonomy (NCBI): domain Eukaryota; kingdom Metazoa; phylum Arthropoda; class Insecta; order Coleoptera; family Dytiscidae; genus Liopterus; species Liopterus haemorrhoidalis. The sequence goes on from OZ020615.1 coordinate 33,166,986, forward strand.
ATGACAGAGGTTTTATAATTAATGCACATGCTATGTAATACTAAATGTGTACTATGTAATTCTGTGCACATTGTTTGTGCAGATCTTTTGTTACAGAAATTGCAGGTTTAGAACATATTTTAGTGCCAGGAGATAAATTCATTGAATTTGTTCTTTGTTCCTTGGAGAACTCCAACAAGGACTAAAATAGTGAGAATCGTAGGGTTCTGCTTAATTTGACTTGTTTTTTCAATGCGATTGATAACAGACCAAGGTACAGTTTACCTGAAATTTACCGCAAATGTAATGATCTGAAGAGAAATAAAAAAAATATGTATGTCAGAATGGACGAGCGTTGATTATTGGCAGATAAATAGAACGAAGGTAACTGATTAAATTGACGATGACTAGAATGATAAGAGACATTTTAATGCTTTGACTAAATGATAAGGTATTGAGTATGAAACAGCGACATTCACTGAGCTTGTTGGGTACTGTAGACAATGCAATGAAATAAACTGATAGATAGTTGGCTTGAGAATTGAAAGCTTGTTGAGTACCGCAAGACACACTGTACAATACTGATGATATGGCACGTGTTAGCCGTAATGAGTTGTTGACTCTTGATGGTCAGCGACCTCAAGGAGTTCAGAGGACCTCTGGATGGTCAGGGACCTCAAGGATTTGTGTTTGATTTGTTTGGCTCTGGATGATCAGGTCAAGAAAAATTACTTTTGGTCATCCAAAAAATATAACGTGCACCTTGGCTAAAAAGATCTTTTTCGTCCTTAACTGTTTGAAGTCCTCGGCTGCCCCTCGGCCTTCAAAATCGGATGCGGCCGAAAAAGACCTACTTTTTTGCCATGGTACACAAATAACTATTCTATACGATAGACAAAAATATATTTAACAGGTTGACTGCCATAGAAAATTACTTAAAAATGTTCAAGGTGTCAAGTTGAATATAAATGTTATTTTGATCTAGAAACATGGTTCAAGGGTTTTTTTTTTAAATATTTTTGTTTAATGCAACCAATACTTTTGCAAAATTCGTTTAGCGGTCGTAAACGCTTTTAGCTTTTTATTTAAAATATTTGAAAATTCGTACTGGCTTAGAACTTTTATATGCTACAGCGGTCGTTCAACGTCCTTAAACCAATTTTATGCACGACCGCTGGCATAATATTCACGAAAATAATTCATAGTATTCTAGCGATATACGACCGCTCGGACATACGGGGAAATACTAGCCGGCGGTCGTATACGACCCCTTGGCAGTCACTCTGTTAAATATATAAATAGTTAAAAATCAATTTTTTTAACTTTTTTTGAAGCACAATTGTTTCTCAAAATTAATATTTTTATTTGTATTCTTAATTTTACCTTCTTCGTATTTCTTATAGAAAAGAAGTTAGCAATGTTTACACAGTTCAACACAAAAACAGCCTGTATATTGTGGCCAAGCGGCTGGACCTCGGTTTGACAGTCGGTGTGTGAATCTCTAAAAGACTTTATTTTGTCGTTTGGTAATACAAGTTGACACATCCAGTAGGGGGCCCAAAGAATGAGGCATGGGGGGGGGGGCATAAATTAAGTAATGGTATTGGTATGTTTGCATGATCACGGTAAATTATAAATGCGTCTCATTAAATTGTCAACGTAATATATCATGTTATTATCATTTTTTTAAGCACTTTGTGGTGATGGTCGGTTCTGTGGTGACCAAAGCTGATTTTTTAATGCGTGTACGAAATTTTATTTATAATTTTTTTTATTTTTTTATTTTATTTAACAAGCATATATTGGACGCTATATTTCACGGGGATAAAGTTTCCCATCCGAGCCGAAGGCAAGGATTGTAATCAACCGAGAGAAATATAACCATTATATGTGAGTCAGTTACAATATTTCATCTACAACTTTATAATTTTATCATTAAAAAATTAGTAAATTTAATTTAAAATCACAGAAATTTTTAGTGTCAAGTATCTAACTTCAGAACCCACGTCATCAAGATGGTTGCCGAACCATCAGCTAGTTGTATTATACTGTTGTATAATACAAAATAATGTTTAAAATACTATTATTTATTGTTATTTATTCTAACTTATAAATGATATTCTAGTTATAAAGATAGGCTCAAAATAGGTGTTAGGCGCAAAAAGTCATTATTGCTGAGCGCCAAACATTTTAACTAACTAACTAATTTACTAAATAAAAACTTGCAGTGTAAAAAAACGTTATTTTTTTGCAATTTCAATTTTGCAATATGAACAGCATTATGTACTTACAGTTGGACACATAATGAATTTATTATTTGATGGGCGCAGAAAGCATTTTTCACCCGGTTTTTAATTAAAATGTGCCCAAAAATATCTTGTTCCGTGATGGAATAAATTTTATGGAAATATTGTCCTATAAGTATTTGCAATATTTTGTAACATATTTCTAAATAAATGCAGAGATTTACTTAATCCAGAAATATTTATGCTCGGAATGATTAAATTTCTTTACGCGAGATTCAAACGTAGAATTCCAACCCCCTAGCGACATTCCAACTAGAACGATATAAAAAATACAAACAACGGGCATAATTAAATATTTATTATTTGTTCAGTTTATCTGCATAACTGTCATACATTTCATTTCTTCAAATTGTAAATTTGAACAACTATATTTTCATAATATCGTGTATAAAAGGATTTTAAATAACGAACATTGTTTATTATTGACAGCAGGATTATGAATTTTTTAAAATTCTCATTCAAACATTTTATTTATTTTCGATTTTAAAACAGTTTATTTTATGTTATACAAATGTAAGGTATTGTGTGTTTAAGATTTTTATCATTTTTCAAAATGTCAGATATTAAAATGAATTTACTGAGTACAATACAATATAATTTTACTTCGCTTTTAATAAATTTCAGTTCACACAAATTCCTTTTACAGCTTTTATCGGATAAAATATGAAAAATAAATAACTGATGCAAGGTTGGGCCTCAATCATATCAAGATATTGGATCTGGTAATTGTAATATAAATTATCTTATCACAGATGATACAGACTTATATTATTCAGCCATCCGAGTCAGGATATATTAGTAAAACTTTTGATAACATTTGTTTGTAAATAGGGACGGACTGGTCTTATAAGTGTCCGGAGCAATTGCTGGGCTGGACAGAGCTTGAGCCGTCACCGGGCCTTTAAGAAAATATTTTGACTGAATCAAATAAGTTAAATCACCCGATCGACTCGAGAGTCCTACTACATCCCTGCTTAAAGAAACATCAGGCGTTTACGTTTATTCATTCCACAAGATTGCTCAGATTGATCTGGTGATGCCACAAGATTAGTCGGGTAGCTCGGATTTTGTTAACATTTTCGTAAGCAATATTTGTCTGAAGTTAAGTAGTGACTCCTGGTGACGGTGGCGCTAATGGCAACTGTCAAATTTCTGTTTTTGATTGTAACAACTGCTACCGCATTTTGTTTTCTAAATATGGGTTTATTACTAAACAATTATAACACAAATTGCACTTATTTCGTATATTTTGCTAAGTTATGTTTTCAACACATTCCTAGTGGCTGTAAGATTCAATTTACCCGCGCTAACCATCACCATCAGCAATCCATTAATCCCAGCAATCCTGCCAGATCATCAAATTGCTTGGAAACGCTCGGATTGCTCCAGCGGATCAACCGGATTGACTAAAAATAAGTTAATGTGTACGCTCCGACTGACTTTATGAACGGATTGGGAGCACTCGGATCCCGAATTAATCTGACTAAACTAAACGTTAACGCTTGTTGATATTGTCACGGGGTGGAAGATAAAGACGGCAGTTTCTGTAACACTTTATTTGGTTTCTATCTTTACATAATAAATATATCCAGCTGACAGGTAATGCAACGTTGAGGGCTTGATACGTTGATCGCCTGATCTATACTCACATCTCGTCTAGGTTATTTGTACAGCTGAGTCTACTGACTACCTCCTGACTACCCTTGACTTGATGATCATCACTTCTCGTGATCGCTGAAGACGGAAACAGATTGTTGCTACTAATACTCATTACAGTGTACTATTCTAGCCTAGTACTATCAGGAATGACAAACGTCCAAATTAACGGTGTCCGCATTAATATTGGACCATTGCAAAATAATTTCAAAGATATTATCAGTAACCTTGATGTACTTGACCTATAACTATGGCCTGGTGCGACCCCCCCCACATAAAGCATGGCACCTCGACATGCTACAGTAATAAGGAATATAGTATTATTAAAGAATGTGGATGTTGGTCAGGAACCATTGAACGTCGACGTCTCCCAGAAGTTGCTAAAATTTTTCCCCTAAAATTTTAAAATCTAAACAAACTTAAAGCTGGATTACATCAAATCTTTGTCTCCTAGAATACTCAACATTAAATAATTTTAATATTAGAACAGATATTTGTAAAATATTTGTCAATTAATTGTTTTATATTAAACCAAACTTTGTTTACCGACATGTTGGTTATTTGAGCATTACCAAAGACGCTGGCGTTTGGGTCTTCTTCAGATATGCATTTGTTCAATTGTGCCCCACTATACGGTATATTTGGACGGGGTGTGGTACATTTGGACAGTTGCATAATAATTTTATTGAAACATTAATTTATAAAAAAATATTAAACAACCTACGAATTATATAAATTGGTAAGAATACATGAGTGAGACTAATGCGGCCCATCGAATGATTTTATGCGACCCACCAATAAGAAAACATAATGTTTACTTTTCTTATCCAGCACAGCCAGTACATTACTGCCGCGTTGCCACCGTAAATACGTGTAAACCGGCGTAAATAAGAAATTAGGATAGAAATTACAAAAGGACGTATTGCCTTGCCAGTAAATTTTCTAACTCAATGCGGCTCGCGACGAAAACATAAAAATAAATTACTGAACGTGGCTTGCAACGTAAACAAGATTCAAACAATATTTTTCATTAGTTATTTATTGAATAAACATATTCAATATTATACTGAAAAAAATGACACATAAAAAACAGCCCTTCATAAATACACTAAAAACTTATAAAAACGCCAAACTAAGTATGCAAATGACAAAATCAAACAATATTTAACAATGTACAACTATACCTTTTACAGTATGATTTCTCACAAATGAAATATAATTTCACATTAACGAAAACTGATTTCACACAAATGAAATATAATTTCACATTAACGAAAACTGATTTCACACAAATGAAAACTGAATTCATATATACGAAAATTAATTCATCTTGTGTGAAATTAATTTCAACAAATAAATCAGATTCAAAGGTTTTTTTTATTCTTTATAATATTAAATATACTTATTAATTATATTACATTTCAATAATTACAGTTTAATTTATCACAATATGTTTAATTTATTACAATATGTTTAATTTATTACAATATGTTTAATTTATTTTTCAACATATTCACGAATGGATTGAACATACATTTTCCAATCAAAAATATTAAGAAAGTGAACAGAAAATGTTGTAATGTTAAATGGTATACTGACGAGCATCGGAAAATGAGGGATTTTCTCATCTTTCTTTCAGACATCAAGTCACCACAGGCAAGTCAGCTATACAAAATATATAAAAAGGACTACAAATCTGCCCTAAAAGAAGCCAAAGTAGAAGCATATAATGAATTTATAATAAAATCTAGTAATAAGAACAAAGCCATGTGGTCCGCGATACGCCAGGAGACAGGAGGTAGTATGGACAAGAGGTCTACAGTTAACAGTACTTTAAATGCAACCGAACTCGATACTTTTTTCACCTCTGTTGCTAATAAAATTGTGTCCACGCTGCCACCTGCCGACGGATATTACAACGCACTGCTTTGTAAAAAAAATATTAATAATAGTGACAGTTTGTTTATGGCCCCGGTAACCGAGGTGGAAGTTGATAATCTGATTCACAGTTTTTCTAACAACCAGACTTTTGATATTCATGGTATAAACATGAAATTAATTAAACAAGTCGCGCCTGCGATACTTGAACCGCTGACTCTGATTATCAACTCATGCTTCTTATCGGGCGTTTTCCCTGAAAAATTAAAAATGGCAAAAATAATACCGGTTTTTAAAAAAGGTAACAGTAACGATTCTAATAACTATCGTCCTATTGCTATTACACCGACCTTCTCTAAAATAATAGAAAAGGCTATAAAAAATAGATTGGTAACTTTTTTTGAAAAATCAAAATTTTTTTACTGTGAACCAGTTTGGATTCAGGGCAAACCAGTCCACATCTAAAGCTGCTCTAGTTTTATTAAATAAAATAATGGACAATATTGAAAAGGGTTTGCACGTTGCAGGATCGTTTTGTGATTTGAGCAAAGCGTTCGACTGCGTGTGCCCTGAAAAACTAGCTGTAAAACTCCAATATTATGGTGTTAGAGGAATAAATTTAAAACTAATAATGGACTTTCTGTCGAATAGGCAGCAATGTGTTCACTTCAATGGTGGCTGGTCGTCGGCAATGAATATAGACATGGGAACTGGACAAGGTACTATCCTTGGCCCTTTCTTATTTTTAACTTATATTAACGACCTACCGGACAACATGGCAGCCATGACTGTACTCTTTGCCGATGACTCGTCGTTCATTGATGAAGGGGTGAATGTGAACAATGTCAAAAGGGCACTAAGTGACACTCAGTCTCAGGCCTTACAGTGGTTCACAAGTAACGGCTTAAGTTTAAATACTGAAAAAACAAAAACAGTAGTTTTTAGTCTAAACAGACATTTGGACAACACTGAACTTCACTCGGATGCCACTGTAAGGTTCCTTGGGGTCCACTTGGATGCCCGACTCACTTGGCAAGAGCACATAAACCACGTGTCCAAAAAACTCAACAGTGTTGTATTTATGTTAAAACGACTGATGCTAACGGTGTCAACGGAGATTGTCAGAATTGCGTACTTCTCCTTTTTTCAATCTGCCATTATCTATGGCATTGAGATGTGGGGTGCGTCTACTGGCTGGCAAAGAATTTTTATAATACAAAAACGAGCCATCAGGACTTTAGCCCAAGTTTCGCCGCGCACATCATGCAAGCTAATTTTCAAGGAATACAAAATTCTGACAGTCCCGTCTTTGTATATATTACATATACTAATGTATATAAAGAACAATGAAAACGACATACTAAGGCACAGTCAGATTCATAAGTACAATACTAGAAACAGAGAACTTTTTACCATTCCTAGGCATAGATATAGTGCATCTAGAAATCTACCCTTAATTGCAGGTATCGGTCTCTATAATGCTCTGTCAGCTGTACTCACAAATAGCACCGATGTCAAAATCAAAAGAGACCTAAAAAACATACTGCTTGAAGGAGCGTTTTATAGCGTCTCTGAATTTGTAGATACGATAAATGCTTATAGTTAATGTAAAATTTTGAAACATATTATTGTTTAACCTAAGTTACTGTATATTAAATGTACAATCAGCTTTAATAAAAATGATTTGATTTGATTTGATTTGAATAAGGTGTTCTTCACACAATGATGCAGCATAATATCGTTCAACATGATTTGCATATCCAAGAAGATGTTGTTGTGAAATCTCTTGAATTGCCACATTAGCAATGTCTTCCAAAATACGCACTCGAAATTCTGAAATGGTTGGTGCTTGATTATTAACACGTGTATAGCTCAATATGTCATGCATTCTGCCCTGAATATGTCGTTTTACTGATGATTTAAAGGAACTCCACATCAATTCAATTGGATTAAGTAGGTAAGAGTACGGAGCAAGATGCACTATTTCTATGTCTTCTTCTGGTCTAAGCACACTCTCAAGATTTGAATGGACAGGTGAGTTATCAATAATAAATGTTGGACGTTGAATTCCTTCATTATCACATGTTCCTACTATATTTGCAGAACAAATACATTATTACATATACCACATAGTTCCACAGAATATGGGAAACATTCGATTATGAATAGGCTATTTTTGAGTTTCAATAATATTTTTGCCAACTTTGATATCTTCTCAAAGAGTCCTGAATCTGTTATTAATTTAATTAAAAAAAATTGTTAATGCAAGAATATTCACGACTGTTGTCTAGTTGTAAAAGTATTGTAATCCATTATTGTTTTTTTTTTTCTATTGTACATTATATTGTAACTTTATTGTCTTTTGGGCTATGCCTGTAACCAAATGAAAATAAATAAAATTAACTGACGCAGCCACGCATGGCAGTCTTCCGCTCTGTAAGAACCACGTCGGTGCTCAAACGCCAAAACGCGTGCTGAACTTACTGCACCAATACAATGAAGATTGCTTCCTTTACTTGTCGGTATGACTATTCTTGCTGTATGATGAATTTTTGACTTACCTTCCTTTCTGCGGCAGTATAGGTTGAAATTAGTTTCGTCAATCCAAATTAATGTTCGACCAATCGCTCTGTTTTGCAAAATTTGGTCAACATAATTTCTTCGCTGTTCTTTATTTTCGTTGAAATTAATCTTTCCAATATGTGGCCTAAGAGCTTTGACCGAAAATACCATCCAGCCACTTTTTGATAGTGTTATGGCAAACACGAACTTGGAATTTGTTATTAACACGATCACATATATTTTACCGACCGTCAACATATATAAGGAAGGTATTGTGATCATACCGATTTTGACATTTCGAGATTTCGATGGATCTCCACGAATTGAGGTCCCTATATAACGTTTTGACTATTTTTAGCATGATGTTTGTCGGTCTGTCTGTCTGTCTGTCCGTCTGTCTGTCCGTCTGTCCGTCTGTTTGTGTACACGTGCAGAGCAAATTCGGCTGAAAGGATTTTTATTAAACTTCATATTTAAGCTTCTGCCATTAATGGCACGAGTTGATCAACTTTTGGTAAAAATCGGTTGACTAAAAATGGGAGTTTACTCATTTCGATTTTAAGATTTTTGTGAATATTTCACAACAGAAATAAATTTCGAAAAAAATTATTGAACAAAAGTTGCTATAAAAGCAATAACTAATAACTTTTATTTGAGACGTTTTTTGATAAAACGAAGAATTTCGAATAATTTCTGTAAAATTTTTCGAAATTTTTTCATACTTATATGTAACGTTTCCATGGTCATGATAAATAATATCTCTGTTAGAAAATATTAGGCCAAGTTATTTCTACTCTGCTGCTAGAATCTATTATATAAGTACTTTATAATGGCGGTCGGTCCTGTGGTGGCCACAGCTGATTTTTTAATGTTAACGTGCAATCATCCTTAATCCATATTACCAATGCATCAATTATTGGCGTAAACGCATTACCAGCTTTGTTTTTAGGAAGAAGTTGCCCTTTTTTTATCCATTCATAGGCTGTACGTATATTCACACCTAATGCATTTGCTGTTTCTTTCCAATCTTTGTCTTCTTCACAAGCTTTAATAATCCTGGCTCTGTCATTTGACGAAATTTTATTATATTTACCACGAGGCATTTTATTAACTGTTATTCATGTTAGGCCTAGGAGTAATTATTATTATTAGTGTTTTGTTTTTATCGACGGAAGCTTATTATGCAAAATCAGTTTTCCTTTGTGTGAAATCAGTTTTCTTTAATGTGAAATTATATTTCATTTGTGTGAAGTCAGTTTTCTTTAATGGGAAATTATATTTAATTTGTGTGAAATCAGTTTTCGTTAATGTGAAATTATATTTCATAAGTGTGAAATCAGTTTTCGTTAATGTGAAATTATATTTCATAAGTGTGAAATCATACTGGTAAAAGTATAGAGTAAAAAATATCTTTTCAATCATTTTTGATCGCTCTGTACTATAAAATGAAACTTCCCTTTTGCGATGTTATTCCACTGTAATAGTAACTGCCTTCTAGATTATTATAAGCAACCCGCCGACGTAAACTTTAAAACATATCGACGAGAGACAAAAAGCTATGTATTTGAAATGTAACGACCGTCATCAGAGACTAGTACATCCGTATACATATATCGGCGATGAAACGGTCGTTAGACAAGTCCACAGCGGATCTAAGACCACGAGTTGGTACACTAATGTGCCAGTAGGATCATCGGGAACACCCGCCGCATCTAGTCATGAATAATGCAAACCAGTTTTATTTCTTGAACTGCTGTCCTGTCCTTATATCTGTGCCAGTGCCACTACGCAAGCACGGGCTATACAACGAACAACCACCTTCGCCAGATGTATCGATTTGAAGCGAATCAGAGATCATCTGGGGAATGGCTTCTAGGCAAAGTTATTTGTAAGCTCACTCGATCTCCGTCCATCAAAAAGATCCCACATTTGTTTTTCCATGTCGAGAAAAGAGACTGAATTTTATAAGATAAATTCAGATTTTATTGTGATTTCTCAACAGTTATTTTGTTTTTGCAATTTTAAATTTAAAGAATTTTATTCAAAACACTCAAGACATTTATGTCTATAAGCTGTCTGTAAGATCAGTTCTTGAGTAAAAGATTTTTTTTTGATAAGTGACATTACTTCAGAAAATTTAAACTGAAAATACCAACTAATAAGTTATGAACAAAATAGAACGCTTATTCCTTGATTCAAATATAGTGCCAGAAGTCTAGAAACTTAATTTATCTCATTAAGAAAAAAGTAGATCTTTCCTTCAAATTTTTTATTTTTATACTAGATGTACATTTCGTTCACCACGTGAACATTATCAATAGACTAAATATAACAAACTTATTACAATATTTATACATAGTTAGGTAAGATCAGTGGTGTGAATGGGGGTGAATTAGGGTATTTGAACATTTACGATTATTGTAGGTAATGGTTATGAATTGGGGAATTTTTTTATAATTAGGTTGTTGGGATTATCTCTAAAAGCGGGTTTTGTAAAGGACTTAGGTCGGTGTTAATTAGGATTTTGGAATTTTTCTTCATTTCTATTGCCTCCAACATGTTTAAGTTATAAGAATTACTTTCTTTAAGTAGCGAAATAGCGTCTATGTCATGCCCTGTTTTTATTTTATGAAATGCTAACGATGATCTATTAATATCTAAATTTTTAATGTAATTTTTATGTTCCTTAAATCTAGTTTCTAAATTTCTTTGCGTTTGTCCTATATATATTTTGTTACATTTTTTACAGTTAATTTTATATACACCTGATTTTTGAAGATTTTGAATTTTGTCTAAGTGACTTCCTAATAGGGCTTTAATTTTTATAGGGTTGTAAAATGCTGTAATTATATTATGTTTAGAAAAAATATTTTTGATTTTGTGGTATATTGAGGGATGGTATAATATTCTTACGTATTTACTACTTACCCAGCTAAATACGTAAGAATATTATACCATCCCTCAATATACCACAAAATCAAAAATATTTTTTCTAAACATAATATAATTACAGCATTTTACAACCCTATAAAAATTAAAGCCCTATTAGGAAGTCACTTAGACAAAATTCAAAATCTTCAAAAATCAGGTGTATATAAAATTAACTGTAAAAAATGTAACAAAATATATATAGGACAAACGCAAAGAAATTTAGAAACTAGATTTAAGGAACATAAAAATTACATTAAAAATTTAGATATTAATAGATCATCGTTAGCATTTCATAAAATAAAAACAGGGCATGACATAGACGCTATTTCGCTACTTAAAGAAAGTAATTCTTATAACTTAAACATGTTGGAGGCAATAGAAATGAAGAAAAATTCCAAAATCCTAATTAACACCGACCTAAGTCCTTTACAAAACCCGCTTTTAGAGATAATCCCAACAACCTAATTATAAAAAAATTCCCCAATTCATAACCATTACCTACAATAATCGTAAATGTTCAAATACCCTAATTCACCCCCATTCACACCACTGATCTTACCTAACTATGTATAAATATTGTAATAAGTTTGTTATATTTAGTCTATTGATAATGTTCACGTGGTGAACGAAATGTACATCTAGTATAAAAATAAAAAATTTGAAGGAAAGATCTACTTTTTTCTTAATTTCAAATCCTTCAATTTCAACATTCATATTTGTATTAATTTATCTCCTCTGAATTATGTACAACCAAGACGCTGTGACGCTATTATTTTAATTATTTACACTTTCTCAACCTAAGTTGAAAAATATTCATCTATTCCAAATTTGTATCAAAATGATTAGAATCTGTGAGGCAAAGGCCAGGTTCCAGCTATTTTAATTATGCCACACCTTTCCCTCCCTTATTCATATTTGTCGTTCAAAAAGGAAAGACAGTCAAAAATCAATCTGTTTCTTACTAAAACACAATTTCCTATTCTAATGGCTACAAAAAGATGAGCAGTGTTTAACTTTCTGCCTCGCTGCTATTAAATTTGTGCTAAAACTAGATATTTGAAACTAACCAATTAAAAATCGTGACGCAGTTGCGCAAAACGCACAATGCAATAATGGAAACATAACATAATAGAATAGACCAAAAGTAATTTTTATTAGAAAAATTTAATTTATTTACATTGGATAATTTATGGTTACTGAACTCTTATTACAATTATAAATGTTTGACTGTCAATTATTTCAATGTAACCATGGAGATCTTCTAATTTAAGAAATGACACATAGATGGCTCTAGCATCCAACAGCCAAAAAATAAGCGAATGAACCTAGGCCGAAAAAGATTTACTTTTTGGCCGATATTAGATGATAAAAAAAAACTGATTTTGATATGGTCGCCCAAAAAATATATTCATAAAGTCCTAATGTTTAAATAACAATTTAATTAAAAACACTAGGTTGGTTTCACTAATATATTTACTCGTATTTTCACAATACATATTTCGGTTTTTATGCCATTCTCAATAATTTAGAAAATGACTCTTGAGTTATTTTGAGTCCTCAGTTATTTTGTAAACTTATTATTTTTTGACTTATTGTTTTTCGTCATGACTATTTTTACCTATTTTAACATCTTGACGATGACTTATTTTTTAATTTGTTTGGACTTAGCTACTAAGGCCATTATCCAGGAGATGCATTTTATTTTTGAAAAATCCATGCCATAACCGGGATTCGAACACGAGCCCTCATGGCCTAGAGGTCAGTGCATCGCCACAACAACCACTACGCCATAGTGACTGGCTACGATGACTTTACGTTATTAGATCCAGTATGTTTTTTACACTTTGTAACTAGCTAGTTACAAAGTAGAATATGAAGTATAATAGTTATTATACTTCATATTCTATATTCTTTACAGCTCTGATGAAGAAATAAAATATTTTGAAACTGGTCAGCTAGATCTAGCTGCTTTATTAAAGTCTGCAACCCGTATATCCTTTTCCACACATAATATAGTCACTTGATTGTATCGACTTGTAGTAACATTTTCTGGAAGATGATCTTGTTAGTTTTTAGCTATCGTTACAAAATCATAGTGTTTGCATAATTCATAATGTTACATAACTAGTGGGGTAGCTTCAAATTTCAGCCCGTGTCACGCAAATTTATACTCACACAAATATTCATAAATTTTAGGGCCTCAAAACATCTCGTACCTTCCACAGCGTGGCCTTAGCAACGGTGCTGTATATAACTTGTTATTTCTATCAGTATTTTTATTATACATAGTTTTGTTGTATAGAACAGTGTTTTTCAACAGGTGGTCCGCGGAACACCGGTGGTCCGTAAAAAAATTTTAGTGGTCCGCGAAAGTTTTTGTATTTGTTTTTTGCAGTAATTTTGTTATTTTTTATGCACATTTTTTATGTAAATAATTTATATTTTGTTTATTTTTTGTAGCCTTTCTGTGATTTTCTACAAATATAATAAAAGTATTTAGTAGCACATTAAATATATTTGTTTTCTTGCAAAAAATGAACCAACAATCATTATTAGTGGTCCGCGTTAGAAAATTATGTATTTTACTGGTCCGTGGTACGTTTTTGGTTGAGAAACACTGGTATAGAATACATTTTTTCATACATTCTGGTGTTTTATTAATGTATAAATTACTTTAATTCGAAAAAATTTATTTGAAATTTTTTGTTTTTTATCGACTATTTAGTTGATGATTAAATATTTCAGTCGGAGTTTAGTGGTGGGGGTATTAAAAGATACACCTTAAAAGATACACCCCGAAATCTGCGCGAAGAATGCGTTTTAGTTTGGACACTCTATTTTTAAGAACGTAGTAGGGCAAGATACGAAGTCTGAAGTCATTTTTTGATTGGTTAAAACCATGGGCAAATTTACTCTGTAATAAAATATCAAGTCTATTCCAAACGATTAAGAGGAACTAGATTTTCAAATCTAGTAATTTTTACAGATTGATTGAAGCTTTTGATCATTTTGTTTAGGAAAAGCCAACTTCAATATATAAAAAAAATAGCTAATGACAACTTACAAAAATGAAAGTTCCAGTTAGTTCTGCTTGGAATTAATCGTTTAATCGTTTGGAATTTCTGCTACTTCTATTTGTTTTGGTTAATTCAACCCAATTTTTTATGCATTGGTATAGAAACTCATATACATATATATTTTTTACTTGCCCGACCTTAATATACCGGGTGGGCCATAAGTCACTGCCCATTCTATTTTTGATATAATTTTTTTATTTTTTATTGAAAATAAATAATTTTGATTGCAAAAGATAGTTTTAATCATGAAGAGTTTAAAAAAAAATTAAATTCTAAAAATAATATCTTTTAGATGCCTGCCATCAGCCTCTTCGCAAGCTGCTGCTCTTTGCTGTATCTGGTCCATAATTGAAGCCAAAACTGGTTGATCAATCGCAATAATTTCATTTATTATGTTGTCTTTTAGTTGTTGCAGTCCTTGCGGTTTATTTGCGTATACACGATCTTTCAAATATCCCCACAAAAAGAAATCTGGTGGTGTTAAGTCGGCTGATCGTGATGGCCAATTAACATCTCCAAATCGTGAAAAGATACGGTAACCAAAAACCGTTCGCAGCAAATTCATTGTTTCCCTTGCAGTATGGGACGTAGCTCCGTCTTGTTAAAACCACATTTCTTAAGTTTAGGAAACAAAAAATTTTCTAACATAGCCCTGTAACGCTCACCATTTACAGTCAATGCATTTCCATCTTCGTCTTGGAAGTACGGGCCGTAGATCTTGTCTGCTGATATTCCGCACCAAACTGTGACTTTAAGTGGATGCAACGGACGCTGTTGAATCACTCTTGGGTTTTGAGTTCCCCAGATTCTAAAATTTTGCTTATTAACATAACCACTTAAATGGAAATGCGCTTCATCGGTCATTATAATTTTTTTCATAAAATCAGGTTCATCCGTTAATAACTCAACAATTTTTGCTCGTTCCTCAATCGTATACATGGCTACCGAATCTTGCAAACGTTGTTTCTAATACTGAAAAATAAAAAGAGAAAAAAATAAAAAAATTATATCAAAAATACAATGGTCAGTGACTTATGGCCCACCCTGTATAATCTATATATAATATAAGGGGCAAGTATTGTAATCGCGAAAATTTTCGATGTCGAGATTTTGACTGATGGTATACTCTTTGCGTGCTAGTACCAGACAAGGCGGCATTATTATATGAGTTATTATTTCATTGTAACAGTTCAACATATATGTCGTGACAGGGTGAGAAGCCTGCGTGTGTATTTAGTAGTGGGTATTTTAAGCAATGTCGGTTTTAATATATTTTTTTCGTAATATCGTATCCATATTAGCTATACTTGTCCACATATTAAGGCGGCGCACAACCCTATAGTTCTCAATAGTTTCTTATACAAAACTAATAATCGGAAATAAAATTAATAACAATCTATATATCAAAATTTTCAGCGAATTTTTATCTATCTAATACGATATTTTAAATTGTAGAAAAAACTGTAATGTAATTGTAAATAAGCAAATTGCATTATAGACGCCATCTTGTAAACTAATCGACACATATTTGCATACGATGCGGCAAATTGTAGTTAAAGCTTCATTCTACAAAAGGGTTTTTAGCTATTTTGTTCTATTGTGAAAACTACTTATAGTTGTTGTACTTAGTAGTCTCTATTTGCCGCCATCTTGAATCTGCCGCGGTTCTCAAACTAGGTGTTACGGGTAAAAATGATTTAATTTTTGTGAAGAATGCGTGTACCAAGTGGCATTCCATTAGCAGCAAGTATAATATTTTTCGACGAGGGTTCTAAACTATAAGTAATCAAGTCGAAAAAATGTTGACGTCTTAGTTGAACATTTCTACACAAAACTATATAAATATAAAAGTTATTTAAAACCTTTAAATAGATTTAAAAAATTAGAGAACAATGTTGCTGATGTCAATTATTAAATTATTGAGCGATAATATTTTTACACTAAATATTTCTACAATGAAAAATATCTTATTAGATAGATTAAAATTCGGTGCAAAGTTTGATGTATAGATTGATTATAATTTTATTTCAGATTGTTAGTTTTGTATAAGAAATTGGTAACCTCTGGGGGTTATATGCAGCCTTAACAAACTTTTTGTTTCTGGTTTTAAATAGCCTTTACTAAGCAATGTTATTATTAATTTGGTATTTACTCTAGTCCTTCTACTCAGCACTGAGCGTGGTAACTTTGCCACATTCACCTGTGTAGTGCGTGTTGCATATATCACATATCAGAAATATGAGACCTACTATTTTAACGTGGATTCTGAACCACTCTTATTTATTTTTGGGGAAATTCTCGTGGACAAATTTATCTCGGTAACGAGCCGTCCGATTTCCGAGGAAAATCGACTGGGAAACTATTTGAAAAATGTCGGCACCAGGAACTGAATATGGTTATGCACCTTCAGTCTCACACTAACCAATTGCGCTTCCACATATGTAATTAATATCTGCAATTAATGTTTTGCAAACACAACATAACATTTATGTCAACATTAATAAGAATTTTACATTGAATAGAAAGACTAAATGAAGGAGGCTATATCAATTTTTAAATACAAATTTTTCTGACGGATTTTACGTCTTTCCAACGACCACAATGGCTGCCAATATTTTGTTGTTTTCGTAGTAAAAAGCATTAAAAGACAGGGCTCAAATAGTTTTTAGTTTTTATAATTTAAAATGAAATTTCGCATTTAACCTGAAATTTGGTATCTTGTCAAAATGGTTAGCTACATTGTTTGCGGCCGAGCATAAACGTAAAATACAGAGACTAAAAGAAATACTTTTTATAAGTATTTTCTATTTATATTATGTAATTGAATTAATGAGATTTTGATAAATCTCAACATACACGTTACTTATGGAGAATGGCGTACTTTCATCTATACATTTTCTACTATAAGTTCTGTATGTATTTATATACTTGTGTGTATCATTAATTTTATAATAACAATTTACAGATGTATAATAGTGTTCTATTGATAGTTTGTATCTCCTATCTTTAGCTTATTTCGAAAATATCAAGTTTGGTATTTTTTTTTTCGTACCGATAACAATTATTTTAATAAATGGGCCTACGCCACTGTACATCCGAAAACTATTTTCCGCCATTTTGAAAGACCATCTTGGTCTTTAGCATGTAATACTCCTTCGTATAGTCTTTTTATTCATGGAATTTTCTAATGAATTTCCTCAGTAGAAAAATTGCAGTAAATTGTTTTGCGAAAATATTTAGTGATATAGGCAAATATTGCATTTCATTAAGGGTTGAGATTAAAGATCCTATGACGCATGAACTTTTATTATTTTACATCAAGAGCCAAAGGATAAAATGTTGAGAACAAAATTAGTTTACTGTTCAAAGGCAATGTTATATATTATATATGTATCTTCTTCAAACATTTTAGATTAAAATGTTACAAAGTTCTTATTAGCCTTTCTCGGCACCTCTGTTTTGCATGCCGAAGACCTTAGGTTCGAATCCCAGTCAGAATGTTTGTATTTGTTATTATCATCACATTTTCATACAAATAAAATGAAAATAAAACAGTCCACATGTTTCGTATTCATTCATGATCAACCAAGCTGGATTAGGTAACCATGGGAGTTGTAAACCTAGAACTTCGCTTTCTCGCAATGAAGACGCTTTTAGCGCCACGATATTCTACTGAAATTCCACGATATTATACATGCAACCGCAGTATTGCAATAAGTGATATGTTGCTCATAAAATAATGGTGAATTTTGTACTGGACATATGACGTTATTTGTAGTCACCCGCAAATAATGTTACATATGTTTACTTGTTTCGATCTACTGTGATATTTCAATAGTATATTAAAACCCAAGTTTCACACGGCATGATTTTGTCACATGCATCGAAGTTAGTTTCGAAAATACGAAGGTTTTCTAATTGATAAAGGTGATAAAAAGCCTTATGTAACGGGTCTTTTACATTATTTTTTATTTTGATTTTTCATTCCTTTTAAAATAATAAATATGTATTATATAATGAAACTATGTAGCATAATTGTATTCCAAATTCCCCGAATATGAAGTAAGCAGTTGGTCGAACTGGTTTGATAGTTTTATATTTTTCAAGGTAGTTGTCAATATTTCTTGGAAGAAATTGCAGATTATTGTACAATTCCACCAATTTTATGAAATAATAGTATATTATGTAACGAGCATGAAATGACTATTCCATGCAAGTTTCATACTATACTTTTTCCACGACTATAACTTTATTAATTATTTAATTTTTACTCAGTTCCCTTTAAAAACGAATAATAATTTTACATCTGCTTTCAACTTATTTATTACGTTGCCTAGCAACGGTCGGCCATTGCTGTTTAACCTGTAATGGCTGCAACTTATAACTTGTTTTGTTATAAAAATACATATAAATTTGCGTACTTTATTTATGCTGAATATTAAACACTACACTAGTACAATTATTTAAAACTATTCTTGGGGAATTATTACTAGTAAAAGTTTCAGTTAACATTATTTTGATTTTCTACTAGTTTAGAATTAATTATTTGATTTTCATCCACTTTGGAAATTGATGCGATGCTATGTGAATTTATAGAGTTTAAAATTTTATTGGCAACATGAAATTTGTTTTCTATCGATTCATCGATATATCCCTCTGCCACTGTTGTCGATTTCCAACCACCATGTCTTTTCAACGAGGTTATGTCTTCACCCGTATCAATTAGGATTGTCGCTGAAGATCTGCGGAAACAGTGACCGGTATATAATTCTGGATTTAGAATTTTCAAGAATATTGCAATTTTTTTTTCCCATTCTTTCCAATTTATTGATACCCACTCTCTGGACTGTACATTTTCCTTTCTGATAGTTCAGAAAAAAATAGTAGTTTTTAACATTGAGTGGGCGAAGATCCATATATTTTTTTAAAATATCATAAAAGTTTCCTGATATTGTGAATTTTCGTGGTCTTTTTGTTTTTGTATTGGGTAATGTAATTATAACAGCAGAGCCCAAATCTTCTATATTAGATGTTGTTAACTGATATAGTTCGTGCTTTCGACAAGCACCCATAATACCCATTATCAATGCAAGCTATAAAAGAATAGAAATAATAGATATATAGTTTGTCCTTAAATACTGAGTGTTTAGTGTCTAGAGATAAATTTGATTTTAAAGTCTACAGATAATATATTATATCAAAAAGTTACAACTCTCCGATTAATGACTTACGGGATAACTTAAATCAAGTAATGTTCGAGAGCTTTATGTGTTGTGAACACCGAGATCATTTAGACTCATCTTTGACACTAAACTCTTGAAAAATAATTAATATACCTTTGTTAAGAGGTACTCGCTGTCAGGTGCTTCTTTAATGAATTTGTCGATTTGACTCGATGTAAAAGTTTTAGATTTTCTTGGTTGGTATCCGTCCGATTGTCTTTTAAGAAATGCTTTTAATTTTGGATATTTGTCTATATCCACATTGTTGTAAATATTGAGAGTCGTTCTTAACATAGAGTACTGTGACCAAATTTAAACCAACAACATATTGGTTTAAATTTATTTGATAATTCCCCAAAATAAGCCATCAAGACATTTTCAGAGAGAGACACTGTCTTGCTCTCCTTTCGCCAATCCATGAACCATTTATAAATAGTTTTATATCTTTCTCTAGATTTCTCAGGTAGTAAATTTATTGAAGTAACTTTTGCTACCTCTATGATATTAGGTGGAGTTAATTCTAAATTGTCGAAATCACTTTCAACTTCCATATTTGAATTGTTTTAATTTTCAAAACTATTATTTATTATGTGGCCTAGCAACGATCGGCCATTTTGATTGAACCTGTTACGTAATGAGCTCATTACGTAACAGGTCAGCGGTGTGTAATATAAAGGAGTGGAGAACGTACTACATTTACTAATCACTAACACGCCTGTAATGAACATATTTCTATATAGTCGTGGAAAAAATATTTATTATCATAATAAAGCTCATTATAACAATCAATTCAGTACCATAATGAATCTCTTATAGATGCAAAATAGAAAAAAAAAGTCAGTATGTTTCCGGTATTTTATTATAATTCTTACTAAATTTCTTAGAATCGTGTGTTTAGAAACTAGATCGTTTTTGTTTTTGGAAAAAATGGCCCAAAAAAATATTTTTCCACGATTATATAGATATACCTTCATTGCAGGCGCATTTGTGATTAGTAAATGTAGCACGTTCCCTACTCCATTTTATTACACACCGCTGACCTGTCACGTAATGGACTCATTGCGTAATAGGTGGAGCTCATTACATATCAAGTCCAAGCAGCAATGACCGACGTAATAAATAGATTGAAAGCAACTGTTAAATTATTGTTAGGTTTTAAAGGGAACTGAATAAAAATTAAATAAGGAATAAAGTTACAGTCGTGGAAAAAGCATAGTATGAAAATAACATGGAATAGTCATTTCTCACTTGTATAAATTGCGCTACTCGTCTGCGGCTCGTTGAACAACTTTCAATACTCGTGTGAAATGACCATCATTCCATGCTCGATTCATAATATACTATTTTCCCCGACTATATAGATATATTCATTACAGGCGTGTCAGTGATTAGTAAATATAGCACGTTTCCCATTCCTTCTTATTACACACCGCTGACTTCTTACGTAATGAGCTAATTACGTAATAGGTTGAGCTCATTGCATAACAGGTTTAACAACAATGCAGCAATGGTTGACCGTTGTTAGGCAACGTTATAAATAAGTTGGAAACCAATGTCAAATTAATGTTAGTTTTTAAAGAGAACTTAATAAAACGCAAATAAGTAATAAAGTTATAGTCGTGGAAAAAACATAGTATGAAACGTGCATGGAATAGTCGTTTCACACGAGTATGAAAGTAGCGCAATTCATACGACCATTCCATGCTTGTTGCATAATATACTATTATCTACGACTATTAAATATTAAATGCATTATGTGTAACTGTAAATATAAAAAGCTGCTCATATTGCAAGTCGTGGATAATGGAACACATGCGTCTTCAGCCATGAATTATGAACGTTTTATTCATGGCTAGTTTTTTATTTTTGAATAAGTTAGTATAAATTTTTAGTGCTCAGTAACGATGATTATTTGCGACTCACACAGTCCATCTTTATAGCTAGAATATTATTTATGAGTTAATAAATAAAACAAGAAATAAATATATTTTAAACATTCTTGTAGATGACGATGACGTCAGTTCTAAAGTTTTACAATTTTTGCTCAAAATTTCTGTGTTTTTAATAAATTCAATATTATAATAGAATAAAAATTAGGATTAAACCAATATAAAGTAGAATAACAAATTAATGATAAATGTTTTTTCTATGACTATTTTAAAACTTCTGATACAGGAAATTAAATAACTGCAACTTTTTTAAGGTTCTATTGGCCGCGTGAATGGACCACTCTCATTTGAAAATTATTTAACAAGATGCATGTACCAGTATATCAACTGATTGCCGATTAGTAAATAGTATTAGTTATAATAATAAATAATAAACTATCTCGCGAAGTGTCGCAAAACTGGCATAACTAAGAAACGCCTTTCTTATACATCCAAAATGGGTGAGGCCATAAACGGCAACACATGAGAGGTTTTCCAGGATTAAGGAATGCGAATTTATGTGATATTTATCTTAAGGGATGAATATTGACAAGTTACACCTCTCACCACAAGTTTATGGCTCACAGCCGGTGCCTAGTGGATATGGAGATATGATTTTGAATTCAAAATCTGATATGAGCGTTTCCAGATTTTGTTAAATGCAAAACTGATGTTATCCCTAGGTGACTTGGTAGGTATGTGGTTTTAGTTTGGTTTGCAACATACCTGTCGTACATATGCTCTACTGCCACCGGGATACGTGTATGTATGCATAATTGATATTGCTCTAAATAAGCAATATATTGCTCTAAATAAGCAATATATAAATAAATTAAATAATAAAATCATGTGCCCTCATCATATTGCAGTATTAATAAAGCACATAAAACTGTTATATCACCAAGTTGTTATCAGATTCTAGAATATAGTCACAGTTAAAATTGTCGTATGAGCATGGCGTCGGAAAACGAATTGAATAAAACCGGGATATATTTTGTGCTTTTAAAAGAAGAAAATATAACGGCACAACAAAATATTTACATCGACAAAAATGATACACAACAAAATATGTACATCGACCAAAATGATACACAACAAAATATGTACACAGCACGACAAATTACGTCATTACAGCGACAAATGACCTCACGACAAATTAATTTCTTTGCAAGTTAAAAAATTATATTTGAACTGCACATCTATACGTGGTCGTGCGAACACCCAACGAAGTTGTAGTGTTAAAATTAAAATAAATCTGAAAAGTAGAAGAATAATACCAAAAAAATAAAAAAATTGTTCTCTTGCACAAGAAAATTATAGACAGTGTTACATTTATATTTCATTGTACTTTGTAGAGTATTTTTATAACGATTACCAGTGATGTAACATGCGCAAAAATCGTAGTACATCGAGTCGCTCTGTTGCCATGCAACGAATGTATAACCTTCTACTATCCGTCATTTCATTGGCTTTACGTCATTACTTGGCCAAGATATGTTACAAAACTGGGCTGTTCTCGTCGGAAAAATTTATTTACCTTGTATTTACCATTTTTAGGGTTTTGTAGGTATGACCAAAAAACCCTTATACCGTCATTTTGTCGTCTGTCTGTCTGTCTGTCTGTCTGTCTGTCTGTCTGTCTGTTCGGTAAAAATTGTAGCCAAACGGCTAAACCTAGAGAGTTGAAATTTGGCATGCTTATACAACTCTTTGATCCGCACATAGGAAAAATACTAAAACATCTAAAAAACATATCCCCCTAAAAATATAAACAAATATCTGTTCATCGAAAACAAAATATATATTTTTTTAAACTTCTGAGTAGGAAATCAAATGAAAGCCCTTAGTACCTGTATTAACAATCAAAATTTTATTTTTGCAAAATAAATTATTTAGACGATATATTTGCCAAAATTTTGCAAAAAAAAAATGTCCCACACCCTGTAGCCCAGAGGGTTTAAACTAAAAATCTGAAAAAATTCTGAGTAATGTACATTTGTGTGAACCGGAATAGTACAACAGGAATTTTTGATCAGATTATGTTTTCGGAAAATAACGCATTTTTTGTGTTTTTTTATTTGCTTGATCACGTAAAATATTTAATAACTTATCTAAGACAGTAAACCAGCATGATTTAATAGTGTAATAGCTAGCATGCTTGCGTTTTAATTTGCTAACTAAGGTTCGCTTCGCTCTCAAGGCAATTTTATTTTTTCTGTTCTTTTTTGCATTTTTATTTTGTTTAAATTATTTTTTCAAAATTCTAGTTATATTTGGGCAAATGTTGCATTTAATTTTTAAAAGCGTAAATTTAATAACCAGTAGAAATTGTTGAAATTGACGAAATCAGAGGAGCGGGGTTATGACTTAAAACAACCAATGGAAGCCATAGGCGCAATTTTCAAAATCTTAATGAACCTTGCTATATAAAAATAAATATACTGCACATATTTAGAATCCTAAATGATGGTATTAGGCATTCGAATTAAAATTAACAAAAGAAATATTTTAACATAAAATTTGTTTTGGCATCCCAAATAATCATCATTCACTTACTTAATACCTGCGAAACCCTGAAATGTGTGCAAATTCACACTTCATATCCATTTTTTAATAAGTAAGAGTGTACTACACGATTCGACATTTTCTGTATATAATTGCAACATTTGTATTATATATCCAATCAATGTGTGATCAAGCAAAACTGGAAATATTTATAAAAAAGTTAATTTAAATATTAATATACTATCCTTCCGAATACAACAATAGACATACTAAATGTTTATAAAAAACATAAAAAAACAAATAAAACTAGACAAATAAAGCTTTTATAGCCTCATAAATGCTGAACAGGAGCTAACAAATTCGTTTTGTGTTTCAATAACTCGCATATGATAAAATATAACTTTTCGTTTTTATGTATTAACGGTTAGCGGGTAGTTAACAGATAGCAGGTAATTACCGGGTAGCGGGGAAGTAACGGGTAGCGCGGAATTAATGGGTAGCGAGTAATATCCGAGTAATTGTGTAGAGAATCCAGTTTTTGAAGTTTTTAATGTTCGTCATTCCTTGTATCCATAGCCTCCTCCTTGCCCGCATATAGAATCTGTTCTACTCTAAGTTCAGTTTCGTTAATAAATTGTATATAGTAAAGTTGGTATAAATGCCCCAGTGGGATAAACGCCCCACTTCGCATATATCCATAACGGTGTGTGTTTGTATCATTTCAGTACTAACAGTTTGTACGAGAAACACAGTTTTCTGAAATAAATGTGTTAAATTATCATCAATGTTAATAGTTTATTAAAAATTAAATCGTAAAGGTAGGTGCTCATATGAGTGGTTGTATTTCAATAATTACATTGACATTTTGTCTTAAGGTTTTATGACGTAACTATAACTTTAACAAAATTAGTTTCATTACTAGGTATCAGAAGACACTTAACCTCACATTATAGAGTAGAAAATAATGCTCAATATTGTATACATTCGAAATAAACAGATGGGGCATCTATCCCATAGAAAAATGATATAAGGCCGCAATAAATGTGGGATATTTGGCTCGGGCATTGTATATATAATCTTATAATAAAATATATATAAATATATATATATATATATAATCTTATACTAACATTTTCCCAAGGACACGCAGCAACATATATGCCAAAATAGATACTTGGAAAAAATATCGCAAAAATATGAAAAGTTTTAAAAATTTATTAAGTCCTATCAAAAAATGTTTCAAATAAAAGTTGTTAATTATTACTTGTATAGTAATTTTTGTAGAATAAATGTTTTAGAAAATTTTCTCTGTTGTGAAATATTCGCAAAAATCTTAAAACCGACACGAGTAAACTTACCTTTATAGTTGACCGATTTGTACCAAAAGTTGAACAACTGGTGCCATTGATGTCAAAAACTTAAATATGAAATTTCATAAAAATCCGTTTGGCCAAAATTGCTCTACACATCTCCATGGACCGACAGACACACACACCAACAGACATCATGCTAAAAATAGTCAAAATCGGTATGACCACTCCGTATATATGTTGGCAGTCGCTAAAAAAAAAAAAAAATGTAATTTTGATTAAATTGTAATTTTTAATTGTTATTTTAAAAATATATTAAAATTGTTGGTCAAAATCAAATGTATTATTTTAGTGAAGCATAAATACCATCATATGGGGCAAAAATCCCATAGATATGGGATATATGTATGGCCAATTACAGTACTATTTTAAATCATTAATTTTATATATTTAGAATAATAATAAGTGTTTTAATCTTATGTTATTGTGTAGTAAGATTATCTAAGAATTATAGCAAAGTAACAGATAAAGTTTAATAATTAAGATTAATGCAACACGATTGTTTTTCTATAACTGGGGCATCTATTCCACCTTTACCCTACACTAACACCTTATACGTCCTAGGAAGTCACCAACAATAAACCCTCCAGCAAAATAGAATATTGGTAGACCAAGATAAAGATTTTAATCGTTCGAAACCGAAATAGGCTCAAGTTTAATTACAGGAAAAATGTGTCCTTAAAAAGTTTTTGAGTGCTTGGGGGGAGTTTGGGGGCGGGGGCAGCCCGTGAGCACCCCATCCCAGGGTGCGTACCTGAAGTGACTAGTAACTTCTTTCCTAGCGACACAGTTACGTGCATCTTCGATTTGGAATCTCAAACATTCCTTAATCTTAATTTTTATTTTTAGAATTAAACATTATAAAACAAACTAAAATTAATCATAAAACGTAAATGCAAACATAATTTCGTTGTATAAATATGAATAAGTATAAATTTGTACATTTTCCTTTAGGATTATTTTCATGAAAATGAATAATCCTTTCCGCTGTTAGATTCTGCTGTTTCTCTTACGCACTTCCATCTGAATATTTAAGTACGAGATTTCGCTCTGACATCCATGACCAAACCACAGTATGGAGTTGCTCTTCACAACTTTCTTTAATGATGTTGTAAAGTAATTATGAAGTTAAATATTTTAAGAAACTTTCTGCTAAACTTGAGCATCTCATATACCTGTATGAAACGGCGTCTTTTTGTCATCCCTAAATTAAATATTTTGTTTAAAGTTTCACACTGAAATTTGTTACCTTGCTTACGTAAACATGATATGGATTTTTGTTATTTATTGCGTGTCACTGTTAATTAAAGTTTTTGTTGCGTTTTTTATCGTTTCCAATTTCTACAAAGTATTATATTTTTATTTGATGCGACAATAGTTCCATGATATATTATACATACTGTATTTAATTGAAGTATCCGAAATTTCACGGTAAAATATATTGTAATAGAAATAAAACAAATACAGACAGTCCACAACTTTCGTATATCCGAATTTCGTACACAGGGCGTCCCAGCCAACTGCACACCATTGCTATCTGGCTTACTAATATAGATACTGATTCGGTTAAATCAGGTAATCCCAACATCAGTGTTGTAATGTATCTAGTTACAAGTATCTAGATACAGTAACTAGATATTTTTTCAAGTATCTACATACAAATTAGATAGTTTTTGAAATAGGCATCTGTATCTGTATCTAGATATTTAAATGTATGTATCTTGTATCTGTATTTCAGATACTTTGCTCGTTACTTTATTTTTATACCGTGATACAGAGCTGATATAAAAGTTTAATTATAAATTGTCATTTTGAATATTTTGTTTTACTATTAACAAAATTCAGAAAACAACTGAAATTGTGACGTTTGCAAATTAAATTTATATGGAATGTCAAAAACTGTTATTCTCACTTATTTTTCGTAGATTTTGCACAGCCGTAAAAATAATAGGTACTATATGGGTCATTATTAATGAAAACTAAGTTTTTGAATAAATATTGTTGTTATTTTGATGACCAATTTACTAAAAACATGAAAAATTATATCCACACGATTATTGTCCAAAGGGAAAGTTGCGCGTGCATTTCATTGTTATCTTGTATAGAAGGTATGTTCAAAAAAAAAAAAAACAAATTTACGGGAAAAAAGAACGCGTAAATACCATTTGATTGTATTTTTGAAACTACAAGGTGTCTCAAAAGAAATTTTATATTTATTTAGCTTACTGCGTGAACGCAACGTATCCGAGGGGCGCGGGGGTTATGTCAATCGGTAGCCTGGCTCTTGGGAATTTAGTCGCTATGGAGCGTTTCTCGGGAGCAGACCGCGCGTTATGCGTGCAAGAGTTTTACAAAAACGGTGATTCGGCGACTGTAGCGCGTAGAAAATTCTGCAGTATTCGAGGTTTTCGCCACTTAAATGATGCGCCAAGCATTCCTCTTATTCGACATTGGGTTAAAAAGTTTGAAGAGACTGGTACAACGCTGGATAAATCAAAATCCGGGCGACCTAGGTCATCAAGAACGGTAGAAAACGTGGAGATTGTTAATCAGTTTGTTTGTGACGACCCGAACCTTTCAATTCGGAAGCGCGCAAGTGCTTTAAATGTGCATACATCATCATTACATCGCATTATGCACAAAGACCTAAAGCTGCACCCCTACAAAATTCAATTGGTGCAAGAATTAAAGCCCCAAGATGCCAGTCAGAGGCTTAATTTCGTAAATCAGGTGATTGAGCGATTTTCAACGTTTACCAACATTTTGTTTTCGGATGAAGCTCATTTTCATCTTAATGGCCACGTAAATAAGCAGAACTGCCGCTACTGGAGTGCAACGAATCCGAAACGCAAACATCAGAAACCCCTACATTCGCCTAAAGTGACCGTATGGGCTGCGACGTCGGCGCGAGGATTTATCGGCCCTTACTTTTTTGAAGACGAAAGGGGGCGTACAGTGAATTCAGAGCGTTATGTGGAGAGGTTAGACAACTTCTTGGTACCTGAACTGAAAAACTTTCCTGGCTATAACCAAAGAACATGGTTCCAACAGGACGGAGCAACTTCACACACGTCCAATATGTCTCTGCCACTGTTCGTGAAATTTTCTCAGGCTAATTGATCTCCCGGAGAGGTGACATAAGTTGGCCTCCACGCAGTCCAGATTTAACCCCTATGGACATTTTCCCATGGGGTTATCTTAAATCTAAAGTTTACGCCAATAAACCGACTTCACTGGCGCATTTGAAAGAAAATATCCGTCACGAAATGGCAGCCATCCCTGAGTCCACCTGCCGAGACGTCATAAGTAATTTTACTGTTCGATTAAATGAGTGCCGAGAACGCGAGGGTCTACATTTAGACGATATTATTTTTAAGAAATAAATCCCCAAAAAGTGTATTTTAATAATTAATAAACATTTTTTCTATATACGGCTTACTTTTTTTTAACCGATCCACTAAATATAAAATTTCTTTTGAGACACCTTGTATTACCGGCTTAAAAGACAGACTAAAATAAAAGTAATATTGTAAAAAAATGAAAATGAAATTCTAAAAATGAAAAGATTTTATAACACAGTACTTAATAATAAAGAAATAGAAAAGTAAACATTAAATTAATTAATATAGTTTTTTTAATTCGGACCTTGTATTTTTGCCTAGTATTTTTAAGATTTGAGTAGAAATATTTATTATAAATTTGTTAAATTTTATAAAGATGGCTGGGATTCTAACTAGGGACCTCTAAACGCGAAGCAGGATCACTACATATCCACTACCAAGAACCGGCATTAATTAATAGTTCAAAAATAATACTCTCTTTTGCTAGGCTATATCTTTCTCGACAATGAAAATTTTCTTTGGACATGAGATTTTACATGAAACTAGAGTTTCAGGTGTAAAATTATTACAGGTTTTAAATCTCTTGGCAAAGACAATGGCCGATATATATGTCCAAGGCCGGGGATATATGTTCTAAAAAGATCTACGCTGAAATAATTAAAAGTCATATTTGAAAAATATAGTTACGATATATACGAACAAATAAAAATAATAAAGTACTAATAAAACACTTATTTCTGAAAAATAAATAAATAAATAATTAAATAAATAGATAAAATATTAAAATTTACTTGAAGGGTTTTGTAGGTATTTAGTTAGTGAATGATGATTATTAGAAGGCCAAAATCGGATAAAAATTTCCTCTCGTATGTTTCCGGTTCATAGCAATATACATTGCTTAGAATTTTTTCAGATTTTTAACTTAACCCCTTAGGGTTAAAAGGTGCGGGACACTGATTTTTTAGTACTTTTTTGGAAAAATCGTATGAAAATAAAAAAAAAAGTAAAAAACTACTTCCCATTCTTTTATCTACGTCTTAAGAACTTTCTTTTGATACCACACAATAAATTTTGTTTTAATATTTTTTTTTTCGATTACACAAAAGAAACAATATTTTGCCTAAAACCAATTAGATCAAAATTTCCTGTTGCACTATTCCAGTTCCCACAAATGTACATTATTGAGATTTTTTTCAGATTTTTTGTTCAACCCTTCTGGGAGATAGGGTGGGGTGCAAAAGTTTTTTGCCAGTATATTGACATAAACCTCATAAAAAAAAAGATTTTTGAAAAATAAAAATTTGTTTGTGCATCCACGATTTAAAAGGTTTCATTTGATACCCCACTAAAAATTTTAAAAAAATATTTATTTTTCCATTAAATACATATTTGTTTATATTTATCCCGCGCTGTATTTTTTTTTTTTTTGAACTCTATAGTTTTACTATATGTGGGTCAAAAAGTTGTACAAGTATGCCAAATTTCAACTTTCTATGTTCAGCCGTTTGGCTACAATTTCTACCGTACAGACAGTACGTGACGTTATAAGAGTTTTGGTGGTCATACCTACAAAACCCTAAAAACAAAAAATATAGCAAAACATTTTTCTTCTTCACAATTTGTCTGCGGGGCCCTAGTCAAGCGTGGGCTCCTAAGCTTCAGCATATCCAGTTGAGAATTTGATTTATTTCTTTATTATTTATACTTCCTGTTATAAATAATTTAATACCTTATTGCAAAGATTAGTATTACTAATCTATTTCGGTAACACTTAAGTACTACTAATGTAAATGAACGTAATACTTTATTTTAAATATGGTTGCAGGTATTAATAGTGTGATGTAGGCGAACGGAACAGCATCAGATGTTTGGAAGCAGATTAGCGGTTCAAAGCTTTAGAAAAATGAAGTTTTAATAATCGAATAGTAAAGCCTAGTGTCATGGTTATAAATACTGTTAATCAACGAGAAGGGGATTTGCCTTCGTTCACATCGCGGAAAAATTAAATCCCCTTATTCAATGTTAAAATAAAATAAAAAGTACGGTCGGAATAAAAATTCTTTGAAAATTGCATACACATTTAACGAACGTTTATTTGCGGGAATAAATTTGCAATGAAAAACAGACCTTCTGTTTATTCAGTTCATAAAGTGTAAGTTTTCTCCCCAAAAAGTGCAAATAAAATGCTGTTGTCTACAGGCAGTTGATGGCATGTAGCGGAGCAAAACATCTAAGAAACCACACAACAGTATAAAAGCAGGTCCGAAATAGCTTTATATGGTCCTAGTCGGTAACATCAGTGCCTTGATGACCGACCATCCCGAGTAAACTGTGACCGTCTAAACAAGGAACAGACTGACAATGTTCATTCGGAACTTTGCTCAAACGGAAGAGAAGGTCTTTACAAACAGAAGAATTTCTAATCGCTTAAATAAACGGTACGCTTTGTACTCAAGCTTTTTCACGAAGGAGATTCTTTAGCGACTGCTCCAACTAAAGCAGTCGCCTCATTTATTTCAAAAACAGATTAATTTGTTAAACGGTCTCGTAAATTTAACAACACTTTTAAAGAAAATTTTCACACAAAAAATTGTTTGTAAACAAGTCTATACTTTAACGAAAACTTTTTAATCTCGATTAGGGGAAGTTATTAAAACGATAATGTTGGTCTGGTTCGCTGTGATATCGCTGGGCGACTGTATTGGGATTTTAACTTTATATCCCAATGGGGAGGAAAATTTTAATATCTTAATAAAACATAAGAAAATACGACAGCAAAAAATGAACATTATATAAAAATGCTACTTCTTAATCAAAATTTATGTCATTATTCCTTTAACGGAGGAAAAGAAAAACAGATTCCTCTGCCAGCGGAGAACTAGGTCGTCCCCCAATTTGTGCTTAGTATCACACTTCTGATAATTACAGCATTTCCTTACAGGAAAAACCATCTTCAAATAAGTTTCGAGTATCTTTAGTTTTAAAATATTTAAGACAGTACAGTATTGAAACAGTTTTTGTAGCAATATCTGCTTAACAAATATACTGGATTATAAATTTTGAGTTTTTTTCATTTCAACCATGACAGCTGACTGTACAAATTGACAAAATATATGCAAAGTCTGTTTTATCTCACTTGTCACAATTCTGTTAATGACACCGAAACAATATGAAAATTCGAAAGCTATTTACGACACTATCGTTTAGTTGTATTTTACTTTCTTATATGCATTACGAATAATGTATGTTGGTGATTCAGACAAAATGGTTTGATATATTTCAATTGTTTTCTTTAAAAAAAAAACGTTTTGTAGGTTACGTATTTTTAATAAATATGTTAATTGTCATTAGTTGTAATTGAAAATGGTGTGTGTATATCGGTTTCTCATTCTCAAAAATTTTCATAATTTCTTATTACTAAACCAATTATACCATGAGTTTATTTTATCATAGAACATAGAGCTTTAATTTCTGTAACAACCGTTGATTGACAGCAATGTAAAATGCGTTTATTTTAAAATAGAACAGAATTTGTCAACTTTTAACTAGTAAATTAAGTTTGGGTGTAAGTAGGAGCACCGTTTACAATTTCCTTAAGAAGGAACATTTTAAATCAAATAAATTTCAAAATCAACAGGAGTTATTGCTGAACGATTATCAGAAAAGAAATCATTTTTGTGAAATAATGATGGAGAGAATTGATAACAATAAAAATAATGTAAATAACATTATTTTTACCGATGAGGCTACGTTTTACATTCATGGTGAAGTAAATTCTCAAAACTGCCTATATTGGAGTCGGGAAAATTTACATATATGTAATACTACCAGAACCAACGGCCATAAAAGGTGAACGTTTGTGCAGGTTTGGTAGAATCTGTCTCATTTTGTAATACGAAACTAGATCTGGTTACTTTGGTGACTGTTGTGGTGTAAATAGACTTTTATGAAAACATGTGTAAGTCTGGATTTTAAGTTTTTGGTTAAGTTTTATTATATCGAGGTTATATTCACTCAAAAACTATATATGTCAGATGACAAACTGAAATGTCAAAATTATGATTTACATGTCAAATATTTTGAAAGGTGCCACTTCAGAATTACCATCCTAAGATGATATTTTAAATATACAACATAAAAAAGTTTCCCTCTTAGTTTCGTATTACAAAATGAGACAGATAATAAGAACGCATATCATTTGTCCTTTTTTTATAGACGGAAACCTTACTGCCCAAAAATATCTGGATTTGTTAGAAAATAGAACAATACCAGCATTATATGTATGTACTAAATATTCCAGGTGAAGTATGGTTTCAACACGGCAGTGCCCCAGCGCATAATGCCAGAATAATTAAAACATTTTTAAATCATACATTTCCTCGATGTTGTTTCCTGATGTAGCGAAATAGAATGGCCCGCTAGTTTGACGAACTTAGCACCGAACTAATTTTTTTTTTTTTTTTTGGTAATATGAAAAGCAAAATTTTACTATAGAAGAACTAAAATCTAGAATAGAAAAAGAATCCCACAGAATAAGACCAATGCAATTAATTAATGTAATGAAAAATTTATTTTTACGCCCGTTTGGGCATTGTTTGGCAGTGAATGGCGGCATATTTGAAAATTTGTTGTAGTATTTTGTTTTTTCCAAATTTTATATTTTATGTTTGTTTAATAAATATATTTAAAATTTTTCATTCTTATTTATTTCCTTAAGAAAAAATGTTTTCATTTATTCATCTCTATAATCGAGTAAGCTGTGCAGTATGTTCTATTTTAAAATAAACGCATTTTACATTGCTGTCAATCAACGGTTGTTATAGAAATGAAAACTCTATGTTCTATGATAAAATAAACTCTCCTTCTTCCAGATGGTTTACTTCGGACATGAATAGAAAGTTTATCACTACGATATGCAAACAACATCTTCACAGACTAAATTTGATCCGAACAGCGGCTTGCACCTGCGATCCAAATATTATAGAAGATGTGAACCATTTAATATTTGCTTGTCCGAAGTATAATAGAAATTCCATGTTTAGTCAACTTAGTCAACAAAATCTTATTTTCCCTATCTCTATAAAGTGCATTCTTTTTACTAATAACATCAATCTTTTCAAAATTATTTACGAATTTATAAATTTTAATAATATACGAATATAGTTAGAAAATAAGATAAATTATGTGTATTAATGGGATACTTGTATTATTTTATATTTTTATAACATTATTTACTTATATATTATACCTTTTATAATTGTATAGTTACATTGTATACTTAACTGGTTAATAGCCAATGTAGCTAAGACCAATAAATTCTAAATAAAAAAAAATAAATAAATAAATAAATAAATAAAATAAACTCACGGTATATAAAAACAATAAAGTTCATAATGTGAATCTATGCAACACGCATTACTATACACAATTATCCCACATTAAAATCATATTGCACCGCCGCCGTTGTAAATTGAAAATTTGGATAGTATTTAATAAGTAATTTTGGATCTGGTGATCAGCAATTTGAATGGTAAGGCACGCAGACAAGGGGGGAGGGTCCTCGCGTCAACTTGTACTTATTTAATTAAAACTAAGCAAATGAAAATAAAAATCACCATTTTTATTATGGATAAAAATATTTGACCTATGAAAAAAATATATGATCTACAGAATAGTACATATGAAAATAATAGTTTACCTATGTTTTAAATAATTGATCTATGGTTTTAATTTTTGACCTATGGAATTAATTATTGAGCTACAGAAATATTTATCGACCTATGAAAATAATTATCAACCTATGTAAATATTTAATAGATCTATGGAAATAATCATATACCTACTGATATAATTATTGATCTATAAAATTTGATCTATAAAATTAATACTTGACCTATAAGTACTCTTGCACTCTATCGCGAAGCGAGCTACCCATCTTCTAGTTTAATGTCAAAACACTATCTTAGGTTAGGTTAGGTTAGTAAGGGTTTGGTTAGAAGAAGCCGAGCGAAGCGAGCTACCCATCTTCTAGTTTAATCACAAAACACTATCTTAGGTTAGGTTAGTAAGCAGATGTCACTACTGTCTATAGGAAGTTTATTATAGATCAATTGATAATTTTCTATAGGTCAACTATTAATTTACTATAGATCATTTTTTAATTATCTATAGGTAAATGATTGATTTTTCTATAGGTAAAAATATAAAATTTCATAGGTAATATTTGAATTATTAATAGATCATAAAATTAGGATCCTTTTATTATAATCAAAATTAAATTAATATATAAGCCTAACCGTTTCCTTAAAATATCAATAATAAATTTTAATTATTTTAAGGATATTTTTTCGAAATGGACCTCTTTCCAGCCCAATTTTCTGTCTGCGCGTGTGAATGATACAATAATTGCGGTACTAAGTAATACAGACGACACAAAATATAATAACTAAACTCTATAATAAGTATTAACAATAGTGAACGAAAGTATTATTTTTAAGAAATATGTAAAAAAAAACATTTATCAGAAGCGACAAATATATTCTACTATCTTTAATTAAAAAGTATGTTTACATCGTTCCCTTGAAATGGTAAATGATTGTGGAACCATCCAAAGAAATTATCCACTGTCTTGAAATGTGTCTACAAATCAAAGTAGTTTGCTTTACTAATTAGGTGGACCTATGAAAAAAATTAATTTTAATGAGATGGATTATTTCATTTCTTATCTTATTTATCTATTATCGTTGATCATTGAATGTCATTTAATTCATTTTCTGTGGAATCGAATGGTAGAAATGAATTTAAAAGATGCCAAATTTTGGATCTGAAAACAATGCCTATTATTATTACTATTATTATTATACCTTTATTTAAATATAATGGATACAAACTAAATTCATGTTATATTTACAATAGGTACATAATTGGATCTACATATTATATATGAGATCTTACACCTCTTAGACTTAGAAGTCTGAGTGTGGTTTCTTAAATCTTAAATTTAAATTTTAAATAAATTCTTATTTATATTCCAAGTTTATAAAGGTACAATTACACGATAAAAGATTAATAATAAATGATTAATAATACAATAAATGTAAAGTACAATAAATGATTAATAATAAAAACAGATATTAGAGGATACGACTAACAACCTTATAAAATAAATATATACTTAAAATACAATATGTTACTTAAATTCGCAGACTTTCATTTATTAAATTAAAAAATTTTAAAAAAAATAAAATAAAAAAAGGATAATTAATTATAAGCTTCTAAAAATGTTTTACAAATCTTCTTTGTTTAAGTTTCTAGCAAATTGTGTCGTTATTTGTTTAAATTATTTATAGTAAGGTATAGTTCATGTGTGGTGCCTATGAAGACATATTAAATCTAGTTCAAAGCATAAGTACGTTCTAACTCTTGCAACAATAGTCTTTTGTAAATGGCTAACTTTTCTGCAGTTATAATAACCAATGACTAGATTTAAACTTGTGCTGTTGAAAAAAGTCTTCAAAGATATTAAATTGGTAATTAAAAGAACAAACTAATTTTGTTTACAAAGTCTTTTAATGGGATCCATGATATGTCAGTAGCAGTTTGTAATATATCTAGTTAATTTCTTCCAAACATAATTATGTAGATGTCTATAAGGCAGGTTTCTCATTCAAACATTGTTATCGTGAAGACTGCGACAGCTATAAATATACTAACATCCACACCAGGCACGCATAAACTCCTCTCTAATGTCTCAGACTTACCAACTATAAATTATTAACAAATTATATTGCTCGCGTGCTCCTTAATAGAAAATAAAATCGTTGGGAATGTTTTGAAGACAATTACATGGGTTCGGAAAGAGATCTTCAACAACAGATGGTGTATTTTTCTTGACTATGATTTATTGTAATAGAAAGACATTTTGTAATAATTCAGATATAAATAGATAGATAGATAGTTGATCAAAATTTTATTTGCTTATTTGTTTCGTAAAGGCCTGTTTAGACAACCATATTTAAGTTTAATCTGATTGATTTTATTTTTTTATATTTATTTATTTTTAAATCACATGACTTATATGTGCCTTGGAAAGCAAAGGTAAACGATGACCTGGGTACTGTGTAATATATTATTGCGCGGTTTTAATGTACTCGGTTTTAAGTGGCGACTGAGACAACCTGGCGCTAGGACAGCAACCTCCGAAAAAAATTAATAAAAAACTGAAGTTTATACTGTAAAATTGCATTAAAATAGCTAAAAATATCTGCATATATTTATTTTTATTATTTCTAATTCAAACATTTTTCATATAAATGTTATATTTTAAAATTTTAGATCTGTAAAACAATGCTTAGGTCGTTTCTTCAAGTCGTATTTGAAAGTATGATTTGAAAATGAAATATTTTTCCCCCTACTTACACATCGCGTTTTTGAGAAAAATCGTGTTCGCTCTATCTTGATACATCCTATATATCAATTCTAGATACGTTTCACGGGCCAGATTGACTTGGATTGGCGGTCAGAAATTTAGAAATCACAGAGGACGGGTGGTAGAAATTCTGAAAATGATTTGAGAAAGTGGGGAAAAATTCTAAAAGTCAATTAAGGACAGGCGGAGTGGAGAAATTCCGAAAATCAATTAAGGTCAGGTGTGGGGTAGTAATTCTAAAAAACAAGGAGTAGAAATTTCGTGCGGACCGTTTGAAACTTATTGTTGGGCAGTATTCAGCCCGCGAGCTGTAGGCTGGACATGATTGTAATATATGGACCAAAAAGTGTCCCCCCAAATAATTTAATAAGAGCCGCTACTGTCTGTTTCAATATTTTGAAGTTATACAGTCTGTTCCAAACGGTTAAGCGGAACTAGATTTTGCAATCTAGTTACTTTCATCGTTTAAATCGTGCCTTTCGGCCGTTTTGTTTAAGCTTTGTAAATCATACTTACAATAAACATTTTTTGGTTAAGGTAAATATCATTTTAAAATGTCATTTTCGTTATATTTTGATTTTTTGTGTCATTCTTAATACAAATTTCCCATTTATTTATTTTTTTGTCATTAAAATATCGAAAAAAAAAATAATTAATTTTGACATATGTCATTCGTTTCCATGGTTTCATTGTGGGAAATTTAAATTTTGACATTCCAACGTGAAAAATTAAATAACCCAAGCAAGGTCCCTTTTCGTGACAACCTAAAAGAAATAAATTCCCATTTAGTTCCGCTTAACCGTTTGGAACAGA
The DNA here is from genome assembly GCA_963971575.1 of Liopterus haemorrhoidalis. NCBI lineage: Eukaryota > Metazoa > Arthropoda > Insecta > Coleoptera > Dytiscidae > Liopterus > Liopterus haemorrhoidalis. Next base: position 33,204,982 of record OZ020615.1, read on the forward strand.
CTGTATGTATATAACGGCTAGGTGGAATCGATGACAGCGCTTCGTTTTTAAAAGAAAAATAATTCCCAAATTTCGATGAGAGTTCATGATTGAAGAGGCCAATCCGCCTCGAGTGTCAGGCGAAGTGATTGCCCACATGGAGAAAACCTCAAATTCAATTAAAAAAAAAAAATCAGCTGTGGCCACCACAGGACAGACCGCCATCACAAAGTACTTGTATAAAATACATTCTAGCAGCAGTGTAGTTATTATTGTAAAATATAATAACGATAAATTATATTACGTTGACGATTTCATAATGTGTATTTATAATTTACGATCACCATGGAAATGTATCTGCATAACTACAAAAAAAAAAGGAAAAAAAAATAGAAATTTTTCTCTGTTAAATATTCGCAAAAATTTTAAAACGGACACGGGTAAACTTCCATTTCTAGTGAACCGATTTTTACCAAAAATTGATCAACTCGTGCCATTGATGTAAAAAGCTTAAATATGAAGTTTCTAAAAAATCCTTTTAGCCGAATTTGACAGACAGACAGACATAAATCATGCTAAAAATAGTCAAAACGTTATGTAGGGACCTCAATTCGTGGAGATCCATTGAAATTTCGAAATGTCAAAATCGGTATGATCACAATACCTCCCTTATATATGTTGGAGGTCGGTAATTATTGATTTTTAAGAAAAACTTAAAATGCTAGCATTGTCTTTTGGAAATTATAAGGAAATTTAATAATTATTCTTACGAATATATCGGCAATTGTATTCTCATTGAGTAAGTAGTTAAATTACGAAGTACGAAACAAAAAAGCAGTGTAGCCAAATTTTCAAGTGCTTTTCAATGACATTATACTCATAAGTATATTGAAAATTTCACGATATATAATTATTCCAAGCATACTATAAACTTTTCATAAGTATTGTATAGTTCACGAGACTTAAGAAGCTGATTAATAGACAGAAAACCGATAAACAAATATACTATTTCACACAGTTCTATGTAAAATACAATGACGTCTGTGAGTTTATATATGATGAAAATAGATACTACGGACGTACGTTGGGCCCGTGGTATTTAGCTTCGTTTATTATATTTGAATATATTCAGATAAACGTGTGTGTGTATTTTTGTATATGAAGCGCTTCTATTGCAGCTGTGACTAGAGCGAGTGAAACAAGCCAATAATTCTTTCTCACCATCCAAACAATTCGCATCGCTTAATTTTTATGAACTTCTAGATTGAACTATACCATTTTCCTGACGGGCGTCTGCCAAGTAAATCTTCACCGAATATATAGACACTTTACTGTACGAGATCGTAAAATGTATAGTCCTATTTAAAAAAAGGAACATAGTATGTGATATTAATAGGTATTTTCAATTTTTCATTTGTAAAATTGTCACAACGAGCCTAGAGAGATTTATATCTGAGATCGATTCTCACAATGGGATTTGAGATTTGTTTAATACAGATTATTCAAATCGTGATATTATTAATCAATAAACAGTTAGAAATCAGTTAGTCAAATAATTATTCATTTATAATTCATCAATTAATCAGATTTTATTAATCAGATATTGATTTTTTTTCAATAAACTTATCAATTCATCAAACGATTTTACATTTTTACAAAGATTTATTGTTATATCTTCTTGCGTCATTAAATAAAGGTTCTTGTAATAATGGATGCGCTCAATTTATCATCTACTTTTTTAACACAATTATACAAGAATAAGGCAACAGTGACTTCCTTAGCATCCATTTTAATACTGCCACATTGATTAAGCATTGGTCGCCGCTTTGGTTCTGGTTGACTAACTGATTTCCGGCGACTGGTCCGGCGAATGTGCAAGGTGCCTTACTCCAGTACGAAACATTACATTTCATTCTTTTCAATTAGTTACCATCCTCCACTTTTTACGATAAAGAATAACAAATATTAAAATAAATTTGTTATGAATGATGTTATATTGACATTTTATATACGACGTTTAATAATTACCAAATTAATTTCTCTTTTATCAAAGGATACGTGGGCCGGATGAAATCATTTGACTCCATGCTACAGGTCATATTGACATTAATATATCACAGTTAAGTGGGGGAAGATTAAAGCAATAAATTCCCTGTTCCTGGAAATTATATTTATTTATAAACATAAATCTTTATGGGGATAGATAAATATGTTTTAAAAATAATTTCTTTCCAAATTTGTTTCCCTATTTTTCATTGAACCAAGTTCTTGCAAACTCAAACAAAATAACTCGTAATACTTTGTTCGTCAAATATTATTCTCACGATTTAGAGTACTGTAAATACAATATATAAATAGGGCATAAACTCTTGTGAATTTTAATGATAATTCCATGTTTACCTAGAGGTCGCCCCGTCCCGCTTCCCGAGCCCGCGCTGTTTAACTACATCCCCGTGGGTTGAGTTCAAGCAACACCACGATTAAAGATTAGTTTCCTACTCTGTGAATACAGTGTGAATGTGTGTATTATCACCGGCAGAGGCGCACTGCTTAAACTTGTGAACTTCAAGTATCCAATTTACTGCCAAGTTTTCAATTAACAATATCAATAGTAGTACTTGTAGCAAAGTAATTATACTGTATCAACAAGGTTTCTGTTTGTACGAACGATCCTGCGAACTCCGAGGTAAATCCATAGCGAAAGGGTGTCGTATTAGATAAGAGAAGTGTAAATTAACAAATTGTGGTATACCCTTTATGCGGAACGCTCATTATATTAAATGGGTGGGTTTTTCAAATCACTATTGTAGTTAATTCTCCGCAGCGGTGCGACCTTTGACTTGGCTTCAACAAAAGGTCGTATTTGCAATTATAGAATGAAATAGTTAAGTATTCTGTGTAATAGCAGCTCAACCGTACTGTGACTCAATAGAGCCTTGTGTTGTATGTTAGAACAGTTAATTTCGTTCTGTCACCTTTGACACTTTCATAATTGGAAAATAGACGTATTTACATCGCTCAATACGCTCAAAGTGTATTATGGTTAATAATATACATTAAATTATAAATATGGTATTCAAAAATTTGGAACAAGAAACACAGAAAAACAGTAAAGTAGATAGAATGGACAATAAAATGATGCACAGAGATTAACACAAATGAATTAGAAAGAAACACGAAGAACACAACAACAAAAAATCACGGTCTTAATCTTATATGACTTACTATGGTTTCGTGGTAAGATAGTTGCCTAGAGAGAACAGGGATGCGAGTCTAATCCCGAACACCGGAATTTTCACCTTCCGATACTGTGTATACGCTCAGGAGTTTACTCAACCTCAAGTATTTAATACTTAAAATTAGTTCCTGTTTATTCGCGACTATAATTACCGAAGCGGCGCCACTATCGCCTTCTGAACTTTTGATACGAAAAAGGATAGTCATCTGTCAACGTATGTAAACAGTATTGGCTTATAAACAATATTTGATCAAATTTACGTCTTCTTCCAGTATATTTGAATTATAACCAAGTATTAAAAAAGTGTACCAATATATGTGAATCCATTTTATGATAAAATTTGCTGTTTGTAAATGAATATTTTCAGAGGTTATAATTTTGGTACCAGGTTATACTCACAAAGAAAATAAGATATTATACTTTGAATTCAAAACATTTATTTGAATACTTAATATCTAAATATTTCTCTATAAATTTTATAGAAAGAGAACTGATAATTTATTCTACACAAAAAAACTGTCAAATATTTGCAAACTAACACACTTATGGAACACCCACATGAAATAAGAAGGGGTTTTAATTATATTAACAATATATAATCCAATAATATTAACAATAGTTTACACAACATTAAACGATTTTCTTGTACATATGAGACAGAAACAAAATTTTAGAATCATTAATAAACTTTCTTCTTTACTTGTATCAGAACAGTATAAATTGTGCATTTATTAACTTTCAACGCATTTTGCTCGTTGGTATTAAAATTAAATTGCAGAACTAATAAAGACACTTTGCTATACACTTTAATTTTTCTAATAAAATTCAACTAATATTGGAAAATGTTCTTCCTCTGAATGACAACCATACACACAACATGGAGTATTCAATCTCTTTATCTTAAATTTATCACTTTATACGTTATAAATACGAGTGAGAATGGACAGAAACAAAGAAACACATGCTGAACTATACGTAAACAAAGACAGTATACTTTTTAGAAGTGTTCGCTCTATTGCCGCTAGAGGGATACTCGTTAATTTGAGTCACCAATATATGGAGAATAGAATCCAGGGGGGTTTCACTCTAATAGCAGAAAAAATACAATATGGCGTCTTGCCCATAGTTCTTAGTACGAACACGAGCTGCACCACCATACAGCGCAACAACGAAGCTCCTCCCACGCTAGAACTTGTTGCGCCATTTTGAATTCGTTGGTTAACGTAGTCTAACCTATTAAAAATACAGAGCATTTCTTTTTGCTAAAGTTTAAAGTTTAAAGAGCGTATATTATATTATTAATACTAAAAATGGTTATGTGCTTCGTTTTGGGATGTGATAGTAGTGAACCTACAAGATATCGTTTACCAAACCCGAAGATACGGGAGGCTCCAGGCTTATATAAAACGTGGTTAAAGAATATGGGAAATCCTAAATTGGATGGCTTGTCCATCGAAAAACTATAAGTCAAAGTTCGAGTATGTAAAAAACACTTTGCTGCAGATTGTTTTAGCAACAGGAGAACTTTGAATTTTAAGTCTCTACCAACTCTGCATCTACCAAATTAAGAACGTAAGTATTCTAACAATATTTTTTGTAAAATTACAATAGGTGTATTGTTATGGGAAAACTTAACTAACATCTTTTATATAATTAATGTTTTACATTTCAGGTTTCGACACAGCATCTGAAAATGTCAACGTTAGTCTTAATTCACCGTTAAGTATTACAGTTGATCTTCCTGACGGTACTGGATCACCGTCGAAGATCCGGAAAATAAGCTCATCGGAAGATGATTTGGCAGTTCCATCTACTTCACATAGTGCCGAGGTAATAATAAAAAAAAAATATATATGTAATAAATATACATGTAAGTTGTTACAAATAAATAATTATTTCTGTGAGTAATTGTTGTTTTTTTGTATAATTCCTAACTGTAACATATCTAGATGTTATAAGGAATTTTTAAATTACTAATTATTAGATGAAACAATTGTTATAATACTGTATTTTGTCTGTTTTAAATTCTATTATCGTTAATAGTATTTAAAATAGTCAAAATTTTATAACGATTGTTTTATCTAATAATAGTTTGTAATTTAGATATTCCTGAAATCCAATGAAGAATTTGAAATACCCGGATTTTCCCCCCACTCTAAATTATAGTTCTAAGTACGAACACTGCAGTTTAGCGCCGAACGTGGTTTCAAAATCTAACTAGAGAGTGAGGCATCTATTTCTATTTGATTTGTGATAGAATCGTCGAAGCCTCACGATAACCACACTGCTGTCATATATGTATGTATATAATGATGGAGATCTAGAAGCAGACAGCTCAACTTAACTGCTCTTATTCGTCAACCAGGGGCGTCTAGGACGGGAGAAGCCGATACAAATTACTGGGGCTCGACAATCTGCAGAGCCCGGGACTGAAATCTTTTACAAATCACTATCTAATTTTATTATTTGTGATTCTGTTGCATTTCTTTGTCAGTAATTGTAATACGTAATAACAATTGAAATAACAGTGTTTATGGATCTAGTGTTAATTAGAAGAATTTTGGGGTCCTTAATGGCAGGGATGGGGAGTCGGTAGAAAAATTACCGACTCCCGCCTCTCGACTCCGGAGTCGGTATTTTTGAAGACCGACTCCGACTCCTGAATCCTTTCACTCGTAGATCGTAAAGCCTATTCCAAATATTTAAGCAGAACTAAATGGAATTTTTATTTTCTTAAGTTATCGCGAGTTTACCTTTTAACGATCGAAGTGGGCTTTTGTTAAACAAAATGATAAAATGCCTAATTCAATCGTTAAGACTTCAATGTCTAGTTCCACTTAATCTAAAAAAAAAACACACTGTTTTTATATAATGTCATTTTCATTTCATCTTGACTTATTTTGTCATTTTTAAAACAAATTTTCAAATAAATGTTAAAAAAGTAAAAAAAAAGTATTTTATATATAGGCTATTCCAAACGTTTAGCCTATTTTAAATGTTTAGATTTGGCAATCTAGTTACTTTCATCGTTTGAATCGTGCTTTTTGGCCGTTTTGTTTAAGCTTTGTAAATCATACTTACAATAAACATATTTCGGTTAAGGTTAATATCATTTTAGAATGTCATTTGCTTGATGTTTTGATTTTTTGTGTCACTCTTGATACCAATTTCCCATTTATTTATTTTTTTGTCATTAAAATAAGTAAAAGAGTATTTTATTTTTGACATATGTCATTCGTTTCCATGGTTTCACTGTTGGAATTTTAAATTTTCACATGCCAACGTAAAAAATTAAATAACCCAAGCAAGGTCCCTCTTCCCGTGACAACCTAAAAGAACGAAATTCCCATTTAGTTCCGCCTGAACGTTTGGAATAACCTGTACTTTATTTTTCATAATATGTCACTTTTTCTTTTTGACATTTAAATTTTGGCTGCCATCAGGAATCTCGTTACAATTTGAGAAAATAAAAATCCAGTTTAGTTCCGCTTAAACATAATAAACAAAGTATTAAAAAAAGGGTTATGAGTAAAAACAAAATATCTTTACTGCGTCATCGTATGAATCTATTAATATGAGTAGGATTAATCAAATTTTAAACTGGAAAGCTTGAAGGAAACCGGGTAAATTCGGTATTGAATATTTTTAATTTAATTTTCGTTCTTGTACAGACAACAAAATGTTGTTCCTGTTTCCGTGCTTTAAAAAATTCTGGTAATATGGTTATTTTGCTTTCGTTTTCGGTTTGTTCTCATCCTTGATAAAAATTGAATCAGAATCGGGAGTCGATAACTTTTTCCGATTCCCGACTCCGACTCCGACTCCGATTCCTCTAAAAAGATTGGACTCCTCGATACTATCCGCGTGGACAATTAGCACGTCACCTAAACATCAGCCAATTCTGTACACAGTTCCTATTATCAAAGTTACTAAATAGATGCTATGTACCGGGAAAGTAACTATTATAGTAACTTTGGAGATATTCGCATTCTGTAATTCAAAAGTTAGTAAATAAATAGAAACTTGGTACTATAACAGTTTATATGCGAGTTCATGTATAACAACCACCAAATTGTGATTGCTATGAAGAAATAAGTTACTATTCTATCAAAATGATCGGCTTGTGGTTTCAGCTGGAGTTGTTAGTTTATTAACTTAACATTTTAATAATAATAATGATAACTAACATATATAACATGGCATGTATTATGTTATATTTTGCTTGAAAATTATAAAAATTTATTTGGATATATTATTAAAAATATATCCAAAGAAATATATTACAAAGGAGAATGCTTCGAGATCGAACTGATCCATTGATTTTACCCGAACAAAATTTCAAAAAGTTATTTAGACTCCCTCAGTCATGGGTTCGAGATCTGCTTCAAGAAATAAATAATTTTAATGTCTTGGAGCCTTATCATCACTGTTTTTGTTTTTGGAAAAACCGGATTATGCCGGTTATTTTTAAGGAAATTAATTAAAATTTCTAATTGATGACAATTAGTTTTAGAGTTGATTTTCCTTTTCTTTTCCACTAATTGGTACTTTATTATAAAATTGTGCTGTACTATTTTAAAATGTAGTTCAATTAAAACAATTCCACTCAATACTTCTTCACTGTATATATTTCGTATGAGGTACTTCTTTACTGTGTTACAAATAATAAATGTATAAAAAAACAACCAGTTAAAGAAAACCCATGATCCCCTGTACAATTGAGAATTGTATAAAATACGCCTTTCCAAGAAAGGTCATTCAGTTTGAAAGGACAGAAGGTGACTGCTCATAAAATAATATATGTTTAACTAAAACATAAGTAATAAATAAAGTAAGAAAACCCTAAAATTGAATTATGGCACAAAACATGAGAAAGATGGAAGTGACAAGACGCATTCAAATTAGGCGCGTTAAAATTTGGCGAGTGGTATAAATCACACATTCGTTGCATGCTAATGCCGGGTTTACATTGGTAGAGTAAAAGAGCTAGTAACTAGCGCGAGTACTACGCGCTTTACTCTACTATCTTATTTTCAGGATAGTAGGTGTTCATACGCAATTGACATACATATCTTATTTTCTGGATAGTAAGTGTCAAAACACATTTGACATCTTCACTGTGATTTTGTAGTGAAATTATCTTTTTGCAAAAAATAGTTTATGAATGTGGATATACACCGTCGCCGCCGTGATGCCATTAAAAAAATGGTATTTTGAATTACATCATTTCTTGTGAAGAAAATGATTGTCTTATTTAAGTATTTGGTACAGAATATAAGCCTAAACAAAAATGGGTTAAAAATGGATTGATAGAAGAACTACCCATGGCGCATCAGTCCTTCTATTTCGTGAATTAGCCATGGGAGATCAAAAAGAGTACAGACTGTGTTTAAGAATGACACCAGATGATTTTAATAGGCTATTAAATTTAGTTAGTCCATTAATACAACGAACTAATAAGTGTATTAGTTAGTAAATATTAGTGAATAAGGGATGCGATTCCAGCAAAAATAAAATTGGAATTAACTAGTAGTGGGGGAATAGACAGTAGCTAGTAAATATGTCGACGAGCTAGCTGCTATCCTAGCCCAACTACTGGCAGCTAGTACTCTACTAGTCACAATGTCAACTGTTTACACAGGGATAGTAACTAGTTGCTAGTTACTTGCGCTAGTTACTAGCTCTTTTACTCTACCAATGTAAACCCGGCATAACTGTAGCTTATTTCAAGCTAGTGATAGTGACAGTAATTATAACATATTGGGAAGTTCTTATAAACGCGTATTACAGAACTTGAAAAAAAAAAGAAAGTCAGTGGAAGTCATTAAAAATTAATATTAACGTAACTATATAGGTCTCATTCCAGTCTTTGTAAGTTTTACTGAATTGGGCCTCAGATCTTATATATTATAGAAAAAATAAAGAAGAATTTCTATATACGTATTTTTCATCGGGCCCGTAAATATATAATTCCCGGGGCTTGGGCCTAGGCCCGGTATCGACGCCTATATGTTAGTAATCTATAATTAATGGAGGCATGTTACACGAAAATAAAGAGAAACACATAGTGAGAGTCGGGAGGTCAAGCAGAAAAAAAAGATCGACCGACAGCGTGACAGACAGGTAAACAAGCAGATAAACAAAATGATATAGATAGACAGGTAAATAGATCAAAATAACACATGAATAAACAGACTAAAAAAGAAACAGATATAATATGTACGAGAAGAAATATATATGCATGAATGCCGCAAGCGCAGTGAAAGAGAGACAGATGCAAAAAATAACGGAAAAAAAAATAAAAAATTCGTAACTAAATGCGTTAAAAAGTCAGTGGGCAAATGCGCGGGCTGTATCATTACGAATTTAAAAAGCATGACAGGTATTGATAGTCTAAGGCAAATTACAAGAGTAAATTAGTAAATATACTTTTTCTTCATCATACAGGTCCGTGACCAGTAACTTAGAAATAGAGAGCCAATAATATCGCCATCGTGTCAGTGTACGCCATGTAGGTCTGAATCTGCGTAAATGAAAATCGACTTAGCCATTCCTGCCTCATTCATACGTTGGATATGACCTTACCATTGTCTACTCCTCTGTCTGTTCCATTGCACAACATCTTCCACTTAACAGATCCAGGATATCAGAGTTCGGAATATCCAAGTTTGGGATTTGATCCGTTAGTGTATTGCCCTTGCTTGTCCATAAAATTCTCACCATTATTTTTAGATCTGTCTTTTACTTGGTATTATCTAAACGGTCTTCCAAAGCATATTTCATTACAGGTCTAATAATACTAATTCAGCACTATTGGCGTAGCAGGTCCATGGCCTGTTAAGCAACTGTTATCCACTGATGTCTGTCTGTGGCCTTTTTCTCCTGGTACCTATTTGTTCCAGATCTTTTCGGACTGTTTTAAACCATATTTCTTTTCGACGTCCTCTCCTATTTTTAGAAATTATTCCTCTTTGAAGGACTACTTTTGGCGCTGTAACCAACAGTATTGTTAGTTGGCAAATACTGTAACATGCAAAGACACCCACTTATACTGTTAATGTATCGTAGCGTATTATACAGGGGCGACTCGTGTATAGGCACTGCAGAACTGCAGCACCCCCTATTTTTGTCGATATATAAATATATTTATTAATTTATTCATATTTGCTTGTAATAATTAATTTTACCATTAACAACTGTTTATACTCTTTATTTTATATAAAAAAAATAAATAAAAATACATCTTGCAAGCAGCACGCGAACCGCTCCTGCAAGTTTCAGCACTAAGAAGAGCGAAGAACGCTAGCTGAACTGTGTTTTTCACAGTGTCATATCATATAGCAATATGACGTATAATGATGCGCGCACAAGCATTTACACTCGCAGTGACATACGTAATGCGGCACTGTGCATCAAGCAGTTCCTTTGCTAAGTTTGTAGTGTAGTAATTAATCAGGATAGGTTAAATGCACATGCAATGATTTCAACTTAGAAAAAATTACTCAACAGTCGCACAGACATCAAAGAAAATGTTATTGACCTTTTGCTAGAAAAAAAACGAGAATGGATTTTATTTTTAAGTAATTTTGGAATATACCAAAATGTAAATTTATGGAAAATAAACAAAATTATCACATGTTTATTTATTTATTTATTTATTTATTTTTAATTTTCACGATTAATTCAAAATTTTATCAAACACGCATTTACGATGCGTAAATTTCGAAAGTTGCAGCATCCCTGCGATTTCAAATCACGAGCCGCCACTGGTATTATATTATATTAAATTATATTTCATATACCTCTTTTCCGTACCAGAAATTCATATCTTTTCTACCTTCCTCATGCTCATTCCAATTTATTTCTCAAATATCCCATAAACCGTATGTGCTCAAATTATATTCTAAATGAGTCTCTTGTACATCTTTTTTGAATTTCTATAATCTTATGTCTTTAGTCCTGTACCAATTCTCCATATTCTTTTATGTTTATATGCTATTTTTTTAATATTTATATATGAATATATTTTGTTACTTTAAGATGATCTTTATTCCCTAGATTGTAATACTGTATATTTTTGCTTTTTGTAAATTATTAATTATTGTTCTGTTTATCACATTTATATGTTTGGCTTAATTTGTACCTGTCCATATATTGGTTAAGTCTGTTGGGCAGATGTAATCGAAAATAATTAAATAAATAAATGAATTGTGAGCTATAGTCTCTCAATGTTCATTTAGATAAATGATAAAATCTCTACCCACATATCATTATCATTTTTCCATAAGATGTCGCAATATTAATCTTAGAGAAAGTACCAGCTGGGATAAGCCACAATTTATTCAAATTATAATTTCAGCTGCTGAAATTCATTTCTATTAAAATTTAATTTATATAAATTGTTGTTTGCTTGCGACACAGATCCTCTTTAAAGACGGAACAGAAAAGTCAATATAGTAACATTAATAAAATGAATCTAATCTAATCTAATTTAGTAACCGATTTGCATCAAATTCGCCAAAGCATTTCATTCTAAATATTTATTCGCAGCATCCCAAATTTCTGCATTTCACCCACTTAAATTGTCTTTTCAAGAATTAAATTAAATCTGTACATATTCCCTTAAGCATTTCATCTGAGATTGAGGACCAAATACAATAAAACAACTAGAATTTTATGTGTCTGAAATCGCTGAACAAAGTGAAATTTAAATTAGTTAAACCTCCCACTTCCATGATCTTACAAGCTTGCACAGACATCCTTACGTAAGTATCATACGTTTCCTTCCCCTAAAAGCTGTAAAATTTTATCACCATCACGTCATGAAATAGATTGAAATTAGCTGAAATATCGCCTGTATATTTTAACAGAATATTTCAGGTACGCATTTAGTTGAGGTTGCCTACAGAGCAAAGAGACGGGGGTTCAAACTCCAATGAGCCGCTTCAGAATTGGAGTCTTCTGTTAAAATTATTTAAATAGTCGAATAATTAATACCTACTTAAAAATGAATTAGTTTCTATAGAGATAACAACACTGAACAAGAATTATTATTGGTAGATTATTAGATTTGTAATTGTAATTACTATTAGATTTGCAAAGGCATTGATAAACATCAATCGATCCCAAACATCAGGCTTAATATATACGGACACATTTCAAACCCTGGATATATACAATATACAATCGTGGAAATTGGGCCAGTTTCAGAAATCAAACAGCGCATAGTCAGATCAATTCTGTAAAAAGTTACTGTGTAGGAACGTTACTACGAGATAAAATATTATAAAAAGTACAATGACTTTCATTCATGGTAGTAACTGACCTTGCTCATAGTGACGAATTTAGTTCCTATTTTCATAGTAACTGAGTTACAGAATTGGTCTGAGTGACTCGAGCGTTACTACATACCGGGCTTACATGTAGGAAAATTTTGATTGTCCTTTCATAATATCAATCTAAAATCACTCGAAATACCAATAATTAAGATTATGAGCTTGAATCCTCAATTGGTGGTTCAGTTTCCTAATTTTCGACAAAAAATCTAGATATTTCGATCTTTTTTAGGGTTGCATGAGTGCATGTGTCTGCATGTCTGCCTGTATGGCAGAAATTGTAGTCAAACGGCTGAACATAGAAAGCTGTAATTTAGTATGCTTATACAACTCTTTGACCCACATATAGGAAAAATATTGAGAGTTCAAAAAACACATCCCGAGATAAATATAAACATTTAATGAACTGTTCATTTAAATGAACAATTAGACTTAAATACCTTCCCTTTATTAAACCTAAAATTGTAAAATACACCCCCCACTATCATCCTTATCCTAGTAGAGTACCTATATATACGTTAGATGTAAGTTTGTATATTTACTTGAAAATGTCGTAATAGACGAAACTAGTCGTATTGTTTTTAACCTATAATATTTTAATAAAAAGTGAAATAAAAACATAGTAATTGTATTATTATTAACTACTCTATACCTAAATTTTAACAATGATAATAGTTTTACGTTTATATGCATTCATTGGTTTTAAACAGAGTTCTAAATTATTATCTTATTGTCGTAAATCGAATTTTCTTGTAATAGCTACTATATTTTCACGTTTTACTGCGGAAAACAAATCAATTAAAAACTTTAATCAGTTTCCCTGATCTACTCGTATCTAGTTCCTTAACCTGCTGTTCGTATGCCGTAATTACCGGTTGTTTTAAAGCAGTACCTCTGCAGTGAGCCGGGTAAAATGCGCGCGTTGTTAATAATGCCGAGTTTATTTTTTTCAGCAGCGCAGATAAACGGTTTTATGCTGATCCAAGCCTGTTTTATTACCGGCATATACTTGACATGTAAACATTGGTTAACAGGCCAGTTTGTAGTAAACATAAAGTTTATGGACGCAGCCCATCCTTTATATTTATTATTCATGCTATTTTCTGGAAAGTAATGGAGTGAATTCTGTCTTTCACACCTGACGAACTTTTCACTCTTTTCTTTTGTTCAAGTGAGACATTACGGTACAGTTTACTGTATTGTATTGTTTTTAGTTTTTTTCAATTTATTGTACAGTGTTATACTTTCTTTGTGTTACATTTACTTCTATTATTACTTTATAAAATACATTTGTAAGATGGGACTGTTCGGGCAGAAATTTATACTGTCAAGTGGAAAACATTATAAAAACGATGTATTTTATTATTCACTCCCGCTCATGTAAGTCGGAGACAAGGTTAAAATTACAGAAAACCCTACAGAAAACAACAATATTCTTCGGTAAAAAAAAATGACTCCACTCTTATGTTTACCAGTTTCGAAACAACGGTTTTCAAACAGCAATTTGATCATGAAGATTTGCTTCGTGCAATCGACGATTCACAGTCCTAATACAAACTTCTCATTCTCTCTTTCTCTCTCTGTCGTTTTTCCTCATTGCTGAGAAGTCATGACTTGTATAACATTAATTATCTTTTGACAACAATAGAATGCCACTTCTTATGATCTCCACTGCGCAGGGTTTCTTCCAGAGTACAACCCGCGTTTGTTCGCGCATCTGGTCTAGTAATCTTTCAGGAGATCTACCTTTAATACGTTTTCCCTTTACATTTTCTTGATAAACAAACTTATCTACGTTGTTGTTTCAGGTTATGTGGCTAAAGTATTGGAAAAAACTTATGGCCGACAAAGGCGAAACACCCGTCTCCAGCAGCACAACTCAAAATCTATTTATTTCTTCTCGGCGATTTTTAATGTCCACGTTTCTGCTGCATACAAAGCTATTGGAAAAAGAAGAGTTTGTACAAGTTTAAGTTTTGTACTCAGAGATTTTTGTTTTGTACTTATGTCATTTCCAAATTTTTATTGGCCTTTATCATAGCTGTTCTAGCAACTATCAAACAATTTTTAATGTCTTCAGATATGACTTGGGAATTTACCACAAATTAAATTCTGGTGATTTTTAGTGAAGTTAATTTTCCATTACGTTTATTTATTTACATTATTCGTCAATCATAGCTGCTTGAGGAGATTTGGAATGTTTCAGGGCTTACTCGCTCTTCGCAGTCACTAAATAGTAAAAATAAAAAATAAAAACTGACATAGAATCGGTGGTGGAAAATTCCAAGTGCCGCATTTATTGTTGGAATTACACCTTCCCCACGTGGAAGTTACTGACAGCCACTAGGCCGGACATAACCCTCCTGAATATTGAGACCTAACAGATGTTTGTGATTGAATTCTCAAGTCCAACTGAGAAAAATATCTTTCTCAAGGAGGAGAAAAAGAGGTCCATGTATATGCATCTTTTGTCCGAGCTTAGAAAGTTGTATCTAAGGTATAAAATTATGCTTGTAGTCATGATTGGTGTTTTGGGCGAAATGGATGCCTGCTACCAAAAGGAAATCAAGTTCATTCCCACCAGCAGGTTTTCTGCCACCTCTTTGATATGCAGGATACCGAAAACAATGTTGCTCGGGTCACTCCGCATTGTTCGAGTTCTAGATCTGGCGTAATTTCTGCGTCTGCATATTGGCAGGGTTTGGGATACATCCGATTGTATTTAGCTCCACCAGTATGTAGTGTGACGTGGTTCAAATCGTGAATTTTGCGACTAGTTGACACTTGCCAAGATCTGATAAACCCCAAATATTCTACTAAACAAACTCTACTAAAAATATTCTCAAATGTTAATATTTTTGTTATAATCCTCATAATAATTTTTCGGAGTACACCAGGAGTGTATATTAAGGTCTCAAATAACGGTAGATGTGATCTCCGAAGGCAAACAGCGAATAATAATAGCGAGAAGTGCGATGGTAAAACTGGTAAAGATATGGAGAGACTGGCATATTAATTTTAAAAATCTTAAAAGTAAAATATTTAATTTTTCCGTTCATATAGGGAACATGCCTCTGTGAAAATCCATATGAAACGTCCGAGGTATGGAGCGGGGATGCAAGCTTGCGGTGGTCATATATGCTGAGTGGAAGGGACTAGCCAGTCTAGCATATAATATACATAACTTGACATAGCTTGTATGCATATAATATTTGCTTAACGGCGAATTGATTATGTATATATCCATATTTGAAAAATGATATTTCTAATCATAATTCAATTATTAATCTTTATTCATAATTGAATTTATATAACTTGATGCTATCATCTATGTGTACAGCAGAAGAAATATGGCTTGCTGCATCATTGCATTTAACAGATTTATATATTTAGTTTGTGACTTGGCTTTGACTCGGCTTTGACCCCCTCGTATAACAAATAAGTAACTAAGAAAAGAAAAAATATTCTTTTAAAAATTATTGTTACCAGATGAAACAAGATGACCGTCATCGCGTTATATTTAAAACTGAAAAACTTGTCTATTAGTATTAAGTTAATTAATATAAGTGCTTTCGTTTAGGAATTAAAATGGTAGTGCCTTCCTATGTACGCTAGATTTCGGCTTTATATATTGTGCTAATAGGTAACGATTAGAATTGACTTTTATTACAGAAACCAATAAAATATCTCCTGAGCTTTGAATTTCTGAACCCACTTAAGAAAATGGTTAGCAGCACATGCGAAAATTCATCAGGGGGGTAAAAAGATGTGTTCAAGATATGAAAGAAAAAAACAGATCTTTTATAGTAAAGGAGATTTTACTTGATAGATTGATCGATTGAGAACCGATAAAGAAATGTATATTTATTTCACACAGTTTTATGTAAGATGTCAAGAACGTATGTCTGCTTCTTACTACAGTAAGAAGTACGTAGAAGTACAGTAAGAAGCAGTAGAAGACGTACGTTACAACGTACGTTCATAGTTTTTGTCTTTCTTTGTTATATTATAATATGGTAACTCAACGTATGTCCCTTTGTATACACGCGCGCGCTTTAGACCTCCCACCACTAGATAGAAGACAGGCATGTCATATGAAACAAATTGTATATTTTTCTCTATTTCTAGCTTTGTGTGTGAACAAATGATATAGCTCTTCAAAAATGGAAATTTTATTGCTATAGTTATCTCCCATTGAACCATATGCTTTAAAGAACCGTCATCTGTCAACTAAAGTCTCCTGTACTATATCTTACATATTAAAACGAATGTCTGTTTGTTAGTTTTTAAATTATTACCAAATTTGTTACAAGCAGGTAAAATAATTCAAGAAAGATTTATTGGTGGGGCCCCCACCGTGGGGGTGTTATTAGTTTTTGTATTACTTTCTGGTTTCTGGGTGCATAACATAGAAGTTTTATAGTGATGTATCAATTTAAAAATAATAAATTAGAACATTCAATAAAGTATTTACACCACATATTAAAGATTGACAATAACGGAGTTTTCACAGTGTAAACAAAAGCGCACATATGCACAGAAATGTTTCCGGTATCTAAGCAGCGGATACATTGCTAGTACTAAATATTTACATTCGTCAATTTTTGTTTTTAAAATCAAACTTCTTTCCATGGATGGAATTTTTACGAAGTTACAAAGATCATTAGCAATCTTAATTCTTCGTTCTAATTTTTTTTTTAACAATAAAACTTGTAGAATGATATTAAATTAATGCAATTTAGAATTTATTTAATTTAATAGAAAGCGAGATTATAAACGTACGTCGAATACTTAGTAGAGCTTCCACTAGCGGCAAGTCACTATAACGTGAATTATAGAATGTAAAAGTAATTATAATTATTTTTTTTGTCAAAATAATAACGAAATTTACAAAATTAAATATGCCATAGTGTATAAAAACGGCCTAACATACATTAAAAAAAAAAAACAAATAAATAAAATAACTCTACAGTTCTATTATAATTAACCAAAAATGCGAAAATGATATAGAAATAAATTACCTTAAAACATAAATGCTAAGAATTCTGTACCTAATTATCCTACGAAAATCTGGATTGCTGCAACGTGTTAAGAAAATATTTCCGCAGACTAAAGCCTCTTTTTCATGCCTTAAAACTTTATAATTTTTATAAACAAACTAAAAATTGCTCAGCCACTGTAAAGAGGGCACTGCAGAGAGTACGTTGATAGACACGAGAAGCAAATTGGCCAGAGGTATAGATAAAGGGAGGTACAAACAACGGACACGCTAGTATAGTTAGTTCAATATAAATTCATATCATAAAATTAGATTAATGGTTAATGATCTGCATGCACCTAATATGGTTTCTAATACAAATTAATTTATTAGTTGAAAATTCAGGGCTTAATTATTTTATAAAATATATCTGGCTAAATTTCCTAAATTCATATCTACTGAATAATCTAAATAACTGTAACAATTTTTCAATTTAATTTTCTAATTAAAACGTAAAATTAAAAGAACAATTTACAAAACAATTAAATTCTCATAAAATTTCTTGAGATAAAATCTAATTTTTATTAAATTGAAAATTAAAATCATTTAATTCATTGCAAATATTCTGTAAAATAACAAAACAATTTAAACTGGTTGTTAAAATTGGCCTTAATTGTTAATTTTAGTATATCCTTTTCGTGACTTGAGCAGACATGGAGTTTGACATTAAGCTACTGCCGCGGGACTTTAAATATAATACAAACACGACAGCCAGTGGCCAGCGGGCCCTTCAACCTTCTATTATATTCCTTTAATGTCCGTGCTGCTTTGTGCATGTATATTTGGTCTGTTATCCTTGCTTGTGTTACTTCACTTTTTAAAAGTCTGATTTTAAATTTATGATTTGTTCTGCAAACAATACATACTGTTTAAAATATAAAAAATGTTAAAATTTATTGTAATAATTATACAGTGGCGTGACGTCTATGGACGCAAAGGATGTAGGGCATTCATTGTTCAATCAGAATGATATATTTTTTGTAAAAAATCATTTGATTAAAGATGTATTAATTTTTTTTAGTTAAAATTTATTTTGAGGTGTTAATAACAACATGGTTTATAACACTTCATAATAATTTACATAAATATTAAATTAAATTATGAGTACATTTTATTTAAGTATAGGCATAAACAGAAAATGTACATTATATAAAAATATTGACAAGAAACATTCATAATATTGTTTTGAACAGGTTAGTGTCTTTTGGATAGGGCCTCTTCCAAGGAATTGCGTTTATGTTTTATGCTCTTTCTCTCATGTATCTCAGATATTCAGTGATAAAATGGTTTACAGTTATTGGGCTGTTACATTTATCGCATATTTTTTGTTCTTTTTTGCGTTTTGTAGGTATGACCAACGAAAAACCCTTATAACGTCACTCATGTGTCTGTCTGCCTGCCTGTATGTCTGTACTGTATAAATTGTACCCAAACATCTTAACACAGAAAGTTGAAATTTGGCATGCTCATACAACTCTTTGACCCACATACAGGAAATATACTAAGAGTTCAAAAAAAAAAAAAAATCACGAGATATGTTTATAAACAATTATGTATTTCATAAAAAAATTAATATATTTTTTCAATTTAGAGTGGCATACCAATTAAAACCACTCAACAAACACATTTTTATTTTAGAAAAATCACTTTTGTTTATGAGATTTTTGCCATAAATGTGTCAAAAACTTTGGTCCCCACCCTATCTACCGGAGGAGTTGATCTTAAAATCTGAAAAAAAAATCTCCGTAATGAACATTAATGGGGACCAGAATAGTTTAACCGGAATTTTAGATCAGATAAGTTTTTCGAAAAATATGCAAAAAAATTATTTTTTTTTAAATATATTGTGTGGTATCAAAAAAAAGTCCTTAAGACGAAGATTAAGGAATGATAGATCGTTTTTGAAATTCGTTTCTTTTAACACGATTTTATCCAAAAATGTGCTAAAAAAGTTTTGTCCCGCATCCTTTTACCGAAAAGGGTTAATTCAAAAATCTGATAAAAAATGTAGGCAATGCACATTGATCTTAGCCGGAAACGTACGAGAGGAATTTTTGATCAGATTATGTTTTTAAGCAGAAGATCGTTCCGAATGGAAAAAGCTTGGGGAGGACTACGTTCAGCAGTGGACAAGAAAGGCTGATTAATGATAATGATGATGTCTTTGAAAAATATGGCAGTTTTTGGGTTTTTGACAAAAATAATTATTTTTTTAATTCATGGCTAAATTATGGCTAATAATGTTATGTATTTTCTGTAGGCAAATATCCACTTCGGAAGCTTTTACCTGCAAACGTGTGCAGCTCTGAGAGGAGTATACCTCCCTGTTTTCCGCCGATAATCCCACTCAATACCAATCCCCGCGATATAATAAGCAATTGGTGGTGTCAATGCACGCAGCACATCGAGTCACTGTTTATCATAACTTGTAGACGAACTATTTGTTTTACAAATGACGCACAACAGTAATGACGATTTTTAATTAAAAATTAAGTAAATGTATAGAGAGAGAGAGAGAGAGAAAATCATAAACGTCTGTAATGTTTAAATTCATTTAATTTTGGGGGTGCTGCAGCTCTGCAGGTCGTATCAGCCGCCACTGATTCAAATGTAATTAATTAATTTACAAAATTACCAATTGCTACTTTAGATTTTGCATAAATAAAATAATACTTATTGATAAAGGTAGAACTTATCTGAACTAAAAGGCTTAGAAACTGTCATTAAAAATACTGTAAAATTTGGCACTGAAAATAGTTTATTTTTCTTTATTTATTTTTCAAATTGTAATTTTTAATATATCTACCTTATATGTATTTTTTCTTATTATTTGTTAAACATGTTTCCTTTTTTTTTTTTTATTTAAAAAAATATACATATTTAATCCTACATATATTTATTTTTACTGCAACCCTTGATTGGAAAATCATACCAAGCCACTGTGATTATATACTTTTTCACATAAGTACGCGAGTTTCAAGCGAAGTTGACACTTCAACTGGCCGGTCAGGACGTTGCTCGTCAGTCACTGAGGTTCGACCATTTTTGAACTGATCTACTCACTTATAAAAATTTCTGCGATTCATAAAACTTTCACCAAAATCATTCGAGAAAAGATTTTAGCCGGTTTTTCGCCTTCAAAAAGCAAAAACCGGAAACTGAGACTTGTGGAAACTTCAAGCGGACACGCCATCGTTAAATGCAATTTTGAGGTTATAAACAAAACAATTTTTATCCGTCAGGTGTTCTCAGCTCATCCCAGTGATGCCAATCTAAAGTCATGAAAGTACCAAACTCCTCCTACAAACCGTTTTCTTTTTTTTCTGCATCAATTTGTCTGTTTAATTATTGAATGTCCCTGGTATGTGGAAAAGTTAGGTTATCAATATAAAAGTTGTACTAACAGTGTCTAATATTCAGCATTTTGTGTCAAACTTCGATGTTTATATTTCAAAAACAGTTAATTACAGCAAAAAGGGTTTATTACAATTTTTAATAATTTTACCAAAGATTTGGAAAAAACATTACAACTTTGCAGAAACCTAAAATTTAAGTACTGCTTTCTAAAATAATGCTTCCATAATTCTCTTGTAAATCTGAAGCCAGCACTAGACTATTTTTTCATCTTAAAGAAAAATATTTCTGATCCAAATAAAAAACAGGTATTTTCAAAATAAATTTCACGCTACTGAACCCAAATGTTTTTCAGTAATTTATTCAAATATTGTAATAAATTTCTGGGTGTCATATAGGGTTTATAGAAAAAACTATAAAATTTACATTATTTTTTGCCTATAAAACATCATCTGTAAATTATTTTTCCACACAATAAATTTCCACCGCAATATTTCAACATATTTCTATATATTATCGAGTTACCGTAACAAATTTATAAACTGTATAATATAACAAAAACATTTAAAATTTTGCTAGCTTAAAACTTTAGTTCATGTAAAATTTTGAAATATTTTAAACAATAATAAAACTGTTATAAAATTGAAAACTGCCTTCAAGGGAATTTTAAAATGTATCAAAAACTTGTGTAGAAAATCTGACACAGGATGAGAAAATGGTTTCTTCCATATATTAATTTTGTGTCATATATGTATACTAGAGATGGGAATTTCGGCTCAGTTTGCGGAACCGGATCAGTAGAAGTTGTGCAGTTTGCTGATCCGCGGATGGGTGGTTTCAGTACATACGTCCGACTTGCGTTTCATTCAAATTAAACTTATTTACTTATCTGTTAATGAACAGCAAAAACAACATTATTTATAGTAATAAAACAAATCATTTTTGTTCTATGCGTTTTTAGATGAATATTTGGGGAGTTACGGGGTTATCTTGAAACATCTCCATTATTGTAATAGCAAAAACTTGTATGACACAAATTGGTTAGAATAAAAAAACAAAAATTATTGTCGTGAAATAAAAGTACAAATGTACTTTTTCATCTGGATGAATAATAATTTTTACGTGAATCTCAAAAAAAAAATTAATTTTTTGTTGATTTTTTCGGACAAAATCAAACCTATTTGTTTCCGTAGAACTTCAAAGAAATGAAGAAAACAAAATAAATAAATAAACAGGTAAATAAAGAAATAAAAAATTCCCATTGTTATGCAGCAGCATATTAACAATTCTATTCTTCTTCTAATTATGTTAAAAAAGTCTGGATCAAAACTCATATTTTTGGCCTGCTGGATACATCAAAAAACAAACATGTTTGTGCGTCGACGCAGGTTACCGCACGGAAGTATGCATGTACTGTAACCATGCTCATTTAACTTCGTGTGTTTGTTTTGTTGTCAGTTCTCGTGCGTTCAAAAACTCGCACGTTTCCGCATCCAATGTAACTGCACACTAAGTAAACATGTTCCCGAGACACAGGCCGGTCAGTTGTCGGTCGTTCGTTCAATTCGGTTGTTGGTTCGCAATATGTAGGTAGAACGTCGCTCAGCTGGCTCTTGCATTATATGAACAAGTTAAATAAATAAAAATCTATAGTAGTGAATAATCTAACATTATTTCCGGGTTAATAGTAAAAAACCAATTCACCTCATGTAGCTACTGTATTTTAAACACATGTGTTAAGTTTATGGCGATGTTTATTGCCCTTATAAATTGGACATCTGGGATTTCGGCAATATTTTTAATATTTTTATATGGTATGGTTGTAAGAAAGTACAGGACCAAGAATATTAGTTTCAAATAGACTCTCCTACAAATTGATGACAAAATATACTCAATGATAATACATTACAAGCCGAGTTCTCGCGAAGTTCAACATGACATTGATCCAGATTCGGATCAATTCGGCTCACAATCGCCCGATCAGTCGTATCCTTGAAACTATGCAGTGAGCCGTAAGCCGGCTCATGTCAACTTGGTGAACCATGTCACTTCGGTCAGTGTACTGAGCCGGTTCGTTCATAAACGACCCATCTCTAATGTATACAGCAAGCCTGTGGCCGTAAGCGGTAAAACATTTGTTCTTGCCGTTGATCGCTAGCAAGGAAATGGACGTGGGTTTAAATCCTGAGTATGACTAATAAATTGTGTAAAAAATATTTATTCAAATTACGGGATCTGCTTAGGCGTTCGCAAGCGGCTATAAACTGTACATGCTTTTCTACGTGGTCTAAAAAAAGGACGTAACATTGACTATGAAATTATTCCTATAATTACTCCTGAATTTAACACCTATTTTGCTGTATGGAAAAGAAACATGGACGGTCACCAAATTTATGTGTAAAGAACTAGAAGCTTTGGACATTTCTCATCCCAGATTAAGGATTAAAGAATTGTCAGAAATTTTTGGTTCCACATAGCCAGCACTTCAAAGAACTCAATGGGGTTGATAAGGATCTCGAGTGCCATAAGGACATACGACCTTGGACAGCGTTCACAATTTCTCGATGTGCTCTTAGATGACACTAATATCGCAGAGAATACATACAGCGTCACAGTTTCAATATTTAGCTACCTGAGTTTTGAATTTTGTGTGTGCTTTGAGTTTTGAACTCTGTTTTTATAATTCCGTGACAGTTAATTGATATAGACAACTATTGTATATTAGTTAATTTTGAGTGAAATATTGAAGTTTTAATACAAACATATTGTGTTTTTGCAAAAATTGTTCTTAATAAGAAAACAAATCTCATTTATTCTGTGCGTTTTTTCAACTGGATGAAAATTTGGGGAGTTATGGCGGAACATCCTAAAACTAAACTAAACTTTTGAAACATGGTAAAAAATATATGTAATAAGATTATGTCACTAATTTTACTGTTTTGTTGTTGTAATATGTAGATAATACCTACTCGTAGATATAAAATAAAAATATGAAAAATATTTATTTTAGTTTTATTTGCTGTACATTGAATCACCTTAGTATCGCAATTTATTGTTAACATGAACACTTTTTCTTGGACATCAACTTTTTGGATCTATTTAGCAAAATGTTTTGTTAAACAAGAATAAAAAGTACATGATGATGCCTTCAAATTTCGCGGTTCCACGGTTTTAGTTCCGGATGTTTTGGCAGACTGCAGGTCGTACGGTCAACATATTTAACATGGGTATGTCGCTTTTTGAGTCTTTTGTTCTGTGGTGCCTGCGCACCATATTTTACGTTGATACTGCACTTGATGATAATGGAATGCCATTTGGCACAAGTGTTCTTTATAAAAATTAAATCATTTTGACCCGTAGGTTACAGCTACAATTTGCCACGTCGTACGTGAATATCCGTCACTCAATTTGCAAGATACCGTCCATAATTCATTCTCAGACGCAAAACAGTGATTTCTGAAATGGCTAACGAATTTCGTATGATATGGATCGTTTTCTATTAATTTATTGTCGTAGATAACGAATGTTATCAAAATGGCGAAAATTTTAAATATTGATAGATTTTTTCCCAAATTGGAAACATGATAATATACTCTATCACTGCAAATCTGCGTATATTAACTTTTTGTTTCAATTCTTCTTACATCTGTAGGGCATATCCTTGGCTATAAGAATATGTGCGGAATTTTTCTCTGAGGTGCGCCGAAATTAAAATAGCGGTAAAGTATCAACTTCGTATTATTTGGACACTTTTTATATCGCTCTCAATCGAATCGGACCTGTAAATTACAAAAATGAAATAAAAATGGCATATGACTTGTTATTATTCGGGTTTCACCCGAAATGAAATACAAAGATATATCCAGTTGGATTCTAGGTCAATTTATCGAAAATCAATTTATCGAATACAAATTTATCGAAAATCAATTTATCGAAAATCAATTTATCGAAAGCAAATTTATCGAAAGCAAGTTTATCGAAAGCAAATTTCTCGAAAATCAATTTATCGAATGCTCAATTTATCGAATAGCACGTTTATCGAAAATGCTTAGTAATATTATGTTATTTCATAAAAATAAATTTTCTGTAAAACTAGGGAATAAGTCATACCACTAGCGTCATACCACACATGATTTGTTCAATTTACGGTGATTCTAAACAGGTGGCATTATTATGTTAGTGTGAGTTTGTTTTGTCATTAAACTAGAAGATAGGTAGCTCGCTTCGCTCGGCTTCTTCTAACCAAACCCTTACTAACCTAACCTAATCTAAGATAGTGTTTTGTCATTAAACTAGAAGATGGGTAGCTTGCTTCGCTCGGCTTCTTCTAACCAAACCCTTACTAACCTAACCTAAGATATTATTTTGTCATTAAACTAGAAGATAGGTAGCTTGCTTCACTCGACTTCTTCTAACCAAACCCTTACTAACTTAACCTAACCTAAGATAGTGTTTTGTCATTAAACTAGAAGATGGGTAGCTCGCTTCGTTCGGCTTCTTCTAATCAAACCCTTACTAACCTAACCTAACCTAAGATAGTATTTTGTCATTAAACTAGAAGATGGGTAGCTCTCTTTGCTCGGCTTCTTCTAACCAAACCCTTACTAACCTAACCTAACCTAAGATAGTGTTTTTATATTCAAACACTTTGTCACTATATTTAAATTCACAATAATAAATTACAATGCAAACTAAAATGCCTTTCATTATTAATTCCTACCGAAATAATTCAACAATCAATTTTCGATAAACGTGCCATTCAATAAATTGAGCATTCGATAAACTAGCTTTCGATACATTGATTTTCGATAAATTTGCTTTCGATAAATTGATTTTCGATAAATTCGTCGGTTCCCTCCAGTTGGAATGACTGTAAATTATGGCATTTAAGTAAGATGTTCCATGCATATACGGAATGCATCTATTCGCTTAGGTTTGTCCGCAGCAGCTGGTCTCAAATGAAGCAGCTTTCGAAATAAGGCTCGAAAATTGAATTTTGCTATTTATATCAAATTTGTTGAGTTGTATATCAATTTCGGGTAAATAGAAGTCATAGATTTCGAAAAGAGAGTTAACTTAAAGATTTGCTGTATATAAGATTGTATTTCACCCGAAAAAATAATTACATGTATTCTTTACATAGCAGTGAGATTCATTACACTAAAGTTAAGTGCCTTTCTATCCAAGAGAGTAGTATATAGCAGTTCTGACAAAATAATATAGACTACTACGCACTATGATATTTTTACTAGTTATTAGGACAACATTGTAATGTGTCGATAGTTCCTCTATATGTGCCAATAATACTTGAGGAAAATTGTTCGGAAAATTTCAATACTACCATTCGATTATTTGGGTAAACTTTGTTCATCAAAAAGTTTTCCCAACTTGCTTTTCCCACATCGCGTTTTCGATAAAATATTGTTCCTTCTATCTTTATAAACCCTGTATATATATTGTTTACAGAGCTATTTTACAAATTCCATGGGACATTTTTGCAATGCGGCACTCTTGTTGAACTATTAAGCAAACGTCAATAACTCCTAAACTTAGTTATTTGATTTTGAAAAAAAATCCTTCTATGTATTCAGAGAAAGTAAAGGGTGATCCAATTTGGATTCTAAGATTTGTTTTTTTTTTTTTTTTGAATAAATCACAACATATTTGAAAAATCCAAATTTTATTGTTATTAGCGTAAAATACAGACTTGGCAATTATTTATGAAATATGATGTCGGCCAAATGCCCTCCACGACTCCGCTGACATGATACCATTCTTTTAACGTAATCGTTTCCAATAAATGCGGTTCAATTTCAGCAATTTTTTTGTTTCTTATATTATATTACTTTTCCAGTTTTAATATGCAACTGTACATTTTATCTACCTGTTACAAATCCTTATTAAATATCTCGCGAAATACGTCCAAAGGACGGAGCTGAATTATAAAACTTGAACTCACTACATTAAATTCAATCCTTCTTATAGAAGTAAGGTATTCCTGAAATATACGTGAGTTAGTAAATGTTAAATATTATCCTTTTGTTCACTGTTCCAAAACATTACTTTTAAACTAAAATTCTTTTCAAAAAAACAAATTCAATTATTATTCACTCCTCGATTCAATATTAAATTCTTCCTCAACTCGTCACTGTAATTTCCTTATAAAAACTTTTAATTATTAACCTAAGATGTCTCCTACGTGACAAGAAAACTGATTTTTCTTTTTATCAAGGATTGCGCAGCTTCGTATCTCTGGGTAATTCTAAATAGGTTAAGTCTCTGGTCCGTCGGCTGTGCTAACACATATCAGCTTGTATTGTCATTGTGTAATAGAATTAATTTAACACAAACGCTATGATGATACCAACTTAATTACTAGACGCAAATAATATGCATTATATTGTAAACATGGTTATAATTGGTCAATGTTTATTTGTTCTGGAACCTTGTTACGTGTGCTGTTTTAAGTTAAACAAGTTGTCGTTGACCTGCTGTTCAAAGAAAAATTAAATACATAATTGTTTGTTGTTACAATGAAGTGAATAAAAAGAATTTTTCACAGTCTATTAATTGCCTATTATGCCTGGTTGCATAAAAGTCTTATAACTAGTTATAAGCTCAATTTAGATAAAACTAAAAAATGCGTTGCAATAACGCGATATGAAGCTGTTTCCATTACTGCAATATGCGTTTTGCGAAGCTACGTCACAAGTATTTATTGGTTGATTTCAAATATCTTGCTTTGGTGCAAATTTAATTATAGTGACGCATAAAGTTGAACATTGCTGAACTTTTTGTAGCGATTAGAAATAGAAACTCTGTTTTAGAAAGAACTTTTGGCTGTCGCAGATTAACAGTGCTTTGAAAAGCAACTTCATAACCTATTTGCTATTTGAAGTGTTTAATTTAACTAGTATAAGGCTCAATGCATAAAATGTATGGAAACATAAATGCGTTGTTTTTTTTAAGCATTGCAGGGCTGTTCAACCTTTTTGTATTTGGGGTCTACTTTTTTATAAATATTGTTACCACGATCAACTAGAACGCGTAGCCGACCATCGCAAGGAGTGCCCTACCTGGTGAGGGGGTCCTCCACCAGGAAGACATTTTGAAAAAATGCATTACATATTGCAATTTTAAAGCTGTTTTTCATGTAAAAATAACCTAATACACTTTTAGCCGGATGGTTAATACATTGATCGCTAACGAATTTTATGCAAGATGATTAAAAAATGGTTCTTTTTCTACGACTACTATGCAACTGTCTTATTTCGATACTGTTAGTTGATAGAAAATTAGCTTGATTTCGCATGTTAAGCTCACGCGCGCGCAGGCGATGTGGTAATGATAAATGCACCCCGAAGCGCATGTGCGTTGAGTGGGAAAGAATAAATTCGCAGCAATGTGTATGTGCACTTTCCGAGAATTTTCATTCCCGTACTGGCTGCGCGCGCATTACTGTTAACCATATTTATATTGTATTTTCTTGATTATTTATTTATTGAAAATTGGTATAGGAGAAAAAGCATAGTGAGCAACACGCGCAGAATGCATATTATACTATTGTTTTTAAGTTTTGTTGGTTAGGATATGTTCTTTTTTCGGTGTATTTTTATAAATTAGTGGTTTTTTGATGTGCGATCACCGGTATTTGTTACGAAAAATTTAGGAAAATTATATATTACATTGCGCCACGCCATCATCTGGCCAGTTACTTATCTTACTCAAGCAAGTAAGTACATGGAAGTGAAAGAAAACTAAAGATATACCTAAAATTACGCCGCGATCGACCGGTAGATCGCAATCGACTGGTTGGGCAGCCCTGGAATAGGCTATATTACCACTAATTTTTTTAACTTAAATCGGAACCAGTAGAATAAGTAAAGAAGATAAGAAAGGAATTATTTGTAACGCTACTAATAGCTATTGATTATCCCATTAACCGTTCTAAATCAGCGTTTCTTAAACTGTGCTCCGCGACCCGGTGCTTGTACCCATTTTACGCGAGTTGAGCGTGTAATTTCCTAGACCTAGTAAAGGGAGAGGGTAATAGCGATTTGATATGATGCAGATGTCATTTGTGATTACCTTACTGTTGATTTTGTTTCACTTAATTGTTTCATGTCAGTTTCTGTAATTCGATTTACTTTACACCGACGATTTTTAATATAAACTTTAACAAAGAGCAAAGTGCCTGTGTAAAATGTTACTTCAAACTTGACGACGGCGACAGAACTTTCGAAAATAGTTCCTTTTGACACACCAAGCTGTAAGTTGTCCAATGGACACCAAAACCCTTACTAACGTTTCCAAAAACAAATTATCACTCATAATTTTTTATGAATTCTTTCTACATGACTTTAGCTGGATACTACAGTTACTAATATACAAAATTAAAATGTTGCTATAACTTGACTCGACCCAATACTTTAAATATCTTTAGCCAACGGAGTGGTCGTGCTCGTTATATCGTGCAGTTCGGACAGGTGAAAGCAGTCTGAATTGTGAGGTTGCGGGTTTGATTCTCCGTTTTCATTGCTCCCATTTTCACAATCATTCACCCCTCATCCAGGTGTAGGAGGTCGCCCCCTGGCATCGGCGATTAGCCTCGTTGCAGATCTTTACCCCATCATGGCAAAAATCTAATTGCCTTGGTTCATAAACTTTGCTTCTCGGACAAAATGTCACATTACACCCCATGACCTGGATATCTGGTCTATTTTAAACTCAGACAACAATTATAGCTAATAATTACAATATTATATTCTCATAAGAAAAATAACCAAAAATAATGATTATATTTTCAAGACAGAAATTAATAGTTATTTAGATATGGTCCGGATCTATCTAATATGTATTTGACACCTTTGTAAGATAATACAGAATTTTCGAGTTATTGCTGTTGTTAAGACATTATGGTTTCACGATATACTAATAAACTTATCACGCATTTAATTGTCTAATAATTGTAAATAAGTTAATAGATTATTTTTTATCATTAAATATTTTTATCGACGATCATCAAATAATAAATGCATTATGTGCCCAACTGTAAATACATAAAGCTGTTCATATTGCAACAATATAAAAAAGTGTTAAAAAAAGTCTCATAAGTGTTTCACTATTTCACACTTTCCATAAGCAAAATACATCGGCTAAGGGGGCTACACCACTATCTCCAATGACTTACATGAGCTCAAGGGGGTGATAAAACTATTATCACGGACTGCAGACTTGTCCGTGCAGTCCGAAGAAGAAACAAAAGTGCACTGAAAACTATTTAAATCCATTTCTGATCTTAACTCCAAATATCTCAAATTTTAGTTATGTTATGTTGTGGGGTTTTGTGAACCTTATTTATCAACTTAAAGCCATCATCAAATTTGTTGATGCTGCAAAAGATTTCGGCCTTGCAGTAAATTTCGATAAGATGTTTATCCTGTCTAACCAACCTCAACAAATGCAGAAGTTCTACCTCGCTGGCACCGAACTTAAAGAGATGAATGCTTTTAAATATCTCGGTAGCATAGCTACATCGAAATTACTGAGAGGATATCTTTAGCTACCGCAGCGTTTGGAAGATTGAGGAAATTGGTATGGAATGTCAGAGGTCTACAGTATCATACCAAGATAAAGGTTTACGGTGATCCTCTCAGTACCCCTATATAGTCTCTATCGTAGACACATCAGATTGTTGGAAAGACTTCACCAGAGATGTTTAAGATCTATTCTGAAGATTAAATGGCAGGACTATGTGCCCGATACTGACATTCTAAATAAGCAGGCATGTTGAGCATTGAAGCTACCCTAATCTAAAAACATCTTAAATGGACAGGATATGTAATTAGAATGCCAGATAACCGTATGCCTAAGCAGGTACTGTATTCAGAGCTATCACATGGCAGTAGAAACCCTGGAGCCCCGCACAGGAGATATAAAGATATGGTCAAGAGTTCACTCAAATCATGTCACCTCCTACATTCATCTTGGTAGAAGGAATGTACTGATCGCTCTAGGTGAAAACACTCGGTATCTTGTGCAGGGTACCAGTTTGAAGAGCAGAGAATAACACTAGCTGAGACTGCTCGTGCTCGACGGAAAGAGAGACTTAATAGTGTGCCTGTGTCATTTGGAAAGTATTTGTGCTGTGTGTGCGGAAAAACTTTTGTGTCGCGTATTGGACAGTCATGAAAAGGCACATTCAAGAAGGAATGTGTAGATCTGCAAAGCACCCATCATCGTTCGACGGGGTTGGATATGTGTTTGTCAACTTTATACAAATATGGAATTGGAAAAGGATTCAGATCAAGAAATATATACACCAGAAGATATCATCGCAACGGCAAATGAGGCATACCAAAACCTATTGCCTAAAAAATGAAAGAAAGTTTATGAATATATATATTAATATTTCAGTCTAACTGGAAAATTATGTTGACTTTAGTCATGAAATTTAATTTCTGAAACAATACTAAAATTACCTCCCTTACAAATCTCTTCAAATAAAGATAATTATTTCCACGTTTAACTTTTCATAAACACAATTACCAAAATACTAAATGTTTAGAACTTATATAAGAATGCTTATTGTTTCAAATTAATTAAAATAATTATATTAGGGGCTTTTTATTAAACGGTCTATTTAAGAGCGTAAAATATATCCATATTATCCTTAAATCACAATAAAATCTCTTCATTCACATTCTGTAATAACACAAACACTCATTTTCCATTTTCCTCCTTTATTGTTCATCTTGGTCTTTTGTAACATTTTCTACACAGTTTTTCACCAACCTGACAAAGAAATACAGTCCAAGTGAAAATGGTGTCGGAGAGAATTGATAACATAAATTCAGCTTGCCTTCGCCTCACAAAACGCGAATAGTCAACAACTAGAAAAAGCTGTAGACAACCCTTGACTTCTCAACTCTGATGAAAATGTATAAATTACAAACTTATTAATGTACTTTCATAAAATAATGTTTACTTTACATAAATCTCATCTCATTTATAACATAAAAGAATTTCCTCGAACAATGCATTAGTCGTGAAATATTGTTGTAGCTCTAAAAAAGATATACTGCAATTAAATTTTAAAATAATTTGAAATCTAATTGTATTCACCTAAAAAAGGAGTAAAAGGAGAAGGAAATTTACTTAAAATAAAATAACCAAAAATGTCGCATTATTTTTCATCATGAAAAT
The DNA here is from genome assembly GCA_963971575.1 of Liopterus haemorrhoidalis. Lineage (NCBI taxonomy): Eukaryota > Metazoa > Arthropoda > Insecta > Coleoptera > Dytiscidae > Liopterus > Liopterus haemorrhoidalis. The sequence continues at coordinate 33,237,131 of OZ020615.1, forward strand.
GCAAGCTCCCACACAGCACGTTAATCAATTGATTATTTGAAGGAGAAAAACATCGAATTAATGTCTCATTTCCCGTATTCACCTGATTTATCCTCTAGCGATTTTTTTTTTGTTGTTGCCCAATGTCAAACAAAAAATGCGTAGACAGCGATTTTCATCACCTCAAAAAGCTGTTGAAGCCTTCAAAAACCATGTTTTTCAGATACCAACTTCAGAGTGGAAAAAATGTTTCGAGAATTGGTTTGAACGCACGCAAAAGTGTACAAATTTTAAAAGCAATAAAACAGTCTGTTCAAAAAATTTTTTTTTCTTTCTTGGTTTTTGAAAAAACTTAAAAGGTAGCCCTCGTATATATTGTATATTAGAGGGAAGACGGGTACGCAACGGCCAATAGTAAGCAGGTCATTTCTTTTTTTCTTTGTTTTCTAATTCAATTTAGATGAGGCAACATTGAGATGTTAAATTGTTGTCGGTAGTGTGTAGATGGTTTGTAACAAGTTTAGTTCGGTCTGTACTCGTAACGCTAAAATAATGTAAGAAAATCATGTCACAAATTTGATCTAATATTGGCTTGTCATCTAATAACCAACAACTAAGTTAAGCGTTAATTTTACAAACTAGCTAGCAGAAATGTTAAAAAACAAGTATTTTGCAAAGCTTGTTCAGTTGTTAATTTTAAGATTATGTCACTTGTGAATTTTTTGTCGTCTGTTATATTTAAGTCATCTTGTCGGTAAGAGTTCGCGGGCTAAGAGTAAGCGTGGCAGCATCTTTATAAAAAATATAAAAAATTCAAGGCACCCTACCCTCATTTCTCTGTATTATGTCTATGTAAATTTTACGAAACTCGCGGCACACTTTTCATATACCTATGGCACACTAGTTGCGAACCACGCCCTTAGATGCTACCACTTATATACAAATCCACAAGAATAAGATTGGATAATGCTCCATAGCTGCAAAAAGTGGTACCATGAAGATTATACAGCATATGATGTATAATCGTGGCATGGCTAACTAATTTAAAGATACTTCAAATAAAAATGATCTTTATTAGACGTTTAACTTTAATCAGTCAGATTAAAACGGAGCGATCTAAGTGTTTGCAATCCGTTCGTAAAACCACTCGGATCGTTCATAATAGCTTATTTTTAGTCAGAGCATTTCTCAACAATCCGATGACTAGCAGGTTTTCTGGAGTTAATTTTGTGGTGGGGGTTAGCGCGAATAAATTTGAATCTCACAACTAATTTGAAACTGATGTAAGCATAGCCGAACAAAATGAATGAAATATGTACATTTACTTTGATTTTTTACGCTTTTATCTATTATCATTTGCACCATACATAACTTCAATTAACGACAGAAATTTGACATTTAGCTCCACCACAAGTAGACATCACTACTTAATCTAAGAATTAATATTAATTACGAAAATGTTAACAAAACCTGAGCAATCCGATCTAATTTTAAGACGTCACCAGATCAATCAGAGCAATCTTGTGAATTGATTAAACATAAATGCCCATTATGTCATGCTTACTCTTAGGCTGCGGTTACAGTAAGTCGCGAGTATTCGATCGCATTCGATCGACTGTATCATGCGTGTAGAAGTACACATATGTGGTTACTGTAGAGGCTTATCAATCGCGCGAAACTACGCTCATACTCGACCGCATTCGGGCGACTAAGGGTGTAGAAGTACACATGTGTGTATTATAAATCGTGCGAATAGCTAATCACCGCTTAAGTTCAAACTTGTTTGTTTTCTTCGCGCGAGTATGCGTCTACGTACAGTTTTAATCTCCGTACAGTTCACTTGCTTTACTTGCTCTCTGGTACAGTCTGTGTATACAAAATGAATATTGAGAAATTAATATTTTTAGTTTTTGATCGAAGATCGATGGGATCAAAAATTTAAAACTTACCATAACCTTAATTCTTATTTACCTTAAAGTTATGGTTAACTTCTCAGATGGTGAAATACATTCTCTAAAATTACACTATCTTTTTATTTCACCCTCTATAGAATTTAATATATTATATATGAGTATGTGTCGTGACTCATTCGATAATATTCAAAAAAATTTAATGGTTGTTTCTTAAGCGCTTCAAAAAGTTGAAAATATTCACTAAAATAACGTTAAACGCTGTTAACCCAATACTGCCGCTTTTTTTTTTTTTTTTTGTTTGCTTAAAACGATTTTACTAATGAATTTACGGTTAAATAAAATTCTTCGTCGCTATCCATATTTGTAAATAATATATCACACCCACTTTGTTTGTGTACAATCGCGCGTAACTGCTAGAACTAAACACTATCTACCTACTCACTCGAATACGTGCGAATATGCCCGAAGTGTACTTTGGGCGAACACGCTTCAACTGTAACCGCAGCCTTAGTCGATGTGCAAGCAAGTAGTACGCGCAACGTTTGTTGCCATGTTGTTTTTTTTTCAATTTTGCTTTATTTTTGTTAAGTAACAGGTATTTTTTATAATTTGCGGTGAAATCGGCGCTCGGTGCGCGTGGTAACATTAGTATAAATTGGGAACGCGACCTGATAGCAACTACCACGAGGTATCATTCGTTTCGTCTATACCAGTGTTTCTCAACAGGTGGTCCGCGCTTAGTGTGGAATTCTGAAAGTGGTCCGCAAGTGTCGAAGGTTTGAGAAACACTGATCTATACGATACCTATACTAATCTGTGATATCTGTACTAATTTTTGTGAGAAAACTTGATTAAAAAGAAAAAAATAAAATAAACAAAAATAAATATAAATATCTCTAAACCTAAACTCTGCTCATGCACTCATTTCTAACACCCAACAGTCACGCGGCGTATTCTACGCCCAAAATATTTGCGTCCATCGCTGCGACACACCCCCCGCCCTCTTTTCTTAAAATATTTTGAGTGCGACATGAAATGAAAGCTCATGACGCATGGACGGCCAAAATTTGATTAAAATATTATTTTAATGCGCTTTTTGTCAAAAATATTTAAAGAACCTGATAAAAACAGAGCAATGTACCTTGATGTGAACTGGAATAGAGTGATCGAAATTTTTTGACCAGAATATTTTATCAATGGTTTTTAATTTTTTGACATTTTTAGAAATAATTCATATTTGTATTCATGTTGAGAATGTACAAATTAATAAATAATAGGTTCTCGAAGTCTAGCTCAGTGTTTCTCAAACTTTCGACAGTTGCGGACCACTATCATATTCCACGTTAACCGCAGACCACCAACATCAAGAAGGCCCTTTATTAATACTAATGCAATTTTGTGTGCGTGGACCGCCAAGAACTGTCTCGCGGACTACAATTTGAGAAATGCTAGTCTAGGTGATGCATTGGAGAGAAAATGTAAGTAGTCTGTGTCTAACCTCCAGCCCGATATATGACAGCCACATGATCAGCATACCTTTCGAGCCCGCTGAATTATCCTGTATGACAAGTACTCATATAATTATTAAGTACTCGAGACTTTGTCAACCTCAGTACTAAATTTTTAGCCTCGGAATATTCGGAAATGAGGTCCCAGTACTCCGTAGACAATCATATTACCAAGGAGTCACGGCAGTTCCCAGATTATTATTAAATATGTATTTAAAATCTATCTCTCTCTCTCTCTCTCTCTTTATGGCTCTTTGGCATTTTGCAACTTCCTTTCTTTAACAAATTGTGCGGGCGGTAAATTTTTTCTATGGATTGCTTTATAAAATCTTCTGAAAGTGGTTCTTAGAAAACGCTTTTCCACAAATTTACTTAAAATGAAAACAATTCCTGCCGCCGTCGAGCTACATAAATATTATTTAACTCAAAACATTTCCAAAGATGTCTGTGATAAAGAGTTTATTTTATAAAAGTTTTACAAAAACAATAGTAAATCTAGAAGAAAAGTTTAATTTTATAGGTCACTAGTCACTAGACGTTGTTCACTTAAAGAACAAAATTGTACAAATAATGATTTGCGTAGATTGCCTATTTTCCTCTCAATTTGCTCGATTTTTCAACTTGGATATACAAAATCCGAGAAGAAAGTGTAAAAAATAGATGACGCTAATATTATCTTTTACTACAAAAGAACTGATGCTTTGGGGTTTTTGAACTCACAAGAAGATAAAGAATTTATTATTTTTCGAAAACATATATCTGAAACTTTGTTATTTCTAACATAGCTGTCTTATATCATCTTTCAGTCGTCAAACGAGCGATATACGTATCAGAATTTCTTACAAGTCCTTTGGAATCTTATTTTCTGTTTCTGGTTCAATGAAGTGCGATCAGTTTGCCAGAATACAAATAATAAAATAATTAAATACATCATTTAGCCACATTAATAATAACATATATATAACATACAAAAAAATAACGTATCAACACAGATGTACACGCACCAATGCCGATGTTTTATTCATCAGAAAAAATATAAATACAAGTAACAAACAGGCGCCGTAATCCGTATTTAATTTAAATCGGTTTAAATCGTTTTGCAAAAAAAAAAAATCTTTTTGTTAAAAAACTCATATTTATTAAACGAAGAACATAAAAATTATATAAAGGTGTAACAAAATAGAGAGAATACGTTTTTTTTTCTCGAAAGCGCGATTTGTGAGCTAGTTAGGAACAAAATTTCGTTAGGACCAAAAAATTTAATGGTAATAATGAAATGTTGAAAATATTAAAAAGTACAAGGTATCAAGGACAACTTTGATTTTTTAAATAAGAACGTATGTTGTGTTGGGTATCATTCAGTGGAAACCTCCAATGGAGGTGCTGCAACCAGAAATTTAATTGGGTTTTTCTTTTGGGAAGATCAGTATTAAGATGAACATTTTTAACTACATACACGTTTGCAAATAAAAAATATAGAAATATTACATTTTACAATGTAATATGTATTAGTCAAGCATGTTAAGAAAAAAACTTTTGTATGTGCTGCGCAGAACACTCGATATCCTGCATTCTTATTTTTGCATTTGTTATATCCATCTTCTGTTTTTGAAATTCTTTAAAAATTAATTTAATTTTAAGACATTTTAATTACACTATTTTTAGCATGCACAGAATACCATAAAGAACTTTTAAAAATACAAAAATATCGGTAGTTAATCATCACTTCGCAAGCTTTTAACTGCAAAGGTGTGCCGATCCGCAGGAGATGTACCTCCTGCATTCCACCGATACCCCCACTCAATCGCCAATCACTGCACTACAATAAGCAATTGGTGCTGTCAATGCACGCAGCACATCGAGTCACTGTATATTAAGCCGCGTCCAGATTAGCGAGCCGAACCGGTAAATACCGCGTAATGCAACATTTTTGTATATTTTGGACGATATTACGTGCACGAGCCGTGCGGTCATTGTTGGCAGATGTCGAAGAAGAAAAAATCGTACAAACATTACAAACATTACGTATTTTCAAGAAAGAAATCGTACAAATCGTTTTTTTTAATGAGCCTATAAAAAAATTGCTGTGTAATTAATTTGAAAATTATTAGGTATAAATTTTTGTATTGCACAATCATATGTAGCAGAAAAAGATAAAAAATGTATAATTTTTCCTCGAACTGTTTGAATTGAACCAAATAAACTTCTCCATCTGCCTTATTAGAGCCGTTAAATATTTATAATTATTAACTGGTCTGTAGCACGTTCCTCATATCAAACGTATTGTAGTTATCACTATGGGTATCCATGATCCATGACACAACAAAACAAATCTCGGTCGTAAAAAGGGTATTTTTCAACATATTTTTATTACCTTCACATTCAACACGAACACGAAAAGACCGGGCCGATTTGAGTTTGTAGTACAGTACACTAACCAATGAGGAGTGAGCTTTGTATATTTTATTATTCGAATATGTCCGAGCATTACCGATCATAGCGAGACCAACTGATTTTTTAAGAGCGCGTCGATTTGAAGCCCGAGAGCTAAAAGATTCAATATATCGTATTATATAATATACATATTTAACTTACTAAAAAAATATATAAATATATATATTCTCATAGCGCTCGATCTAAACCGTTCGGTGTCGGTTTTTGTCGCGAACCGAAGGCGTTCGCCGAATTTAGATGGACGAGTTCTAGGTAATTTTGAAACTTGCAAGCATGCATGTTTGATATAAACGTTACATAACCTAAAGTAGATAGTAAATGTTAATTAATAAATGTCTTTAATTATTTTTCGGCCAACAGTTTAGCTTATTCAAGATTTTTTGTGTGTTGTATATATTATACATGTAAATTTATCCTAACATATTTTAATCCAGTATTTCCGGAGTATTTTTTTCTACGAAACTTGGCATCAGTTGAGGTATATTGTGTATGTAGAATACCCTTTAAATGAAATTTTAATATTTTGGTTATGTTCGTAACGTGGTCTACTCTCGGACTGTTGACAGGAAGTTTGCAATACGTTCGCGACACGTAGATATCAAGCGAGTATTACGTTAGGCTACGGTTACAGTGGAAGCGTGTTCGCCCGAACTGTACTAAGCTCGTACTCGACCGCATTCGGTCGACTGATCTAAGCGTGCGGAAGTACCCATGTGTGCTTACAGTAGAAGCTTATCAATCGCGCGAAACTTCTAGAACTAAACACCACCAATCTACTCGCTCGAATACGTACAAATATGCCCGAAGTGTACTTCGGACGAATACGCTTCCACTATAACCGCAGCCTTAGGCCGAGAACATACAGAAAGCCGGCACCGGCTTTACTGGCAATAAGCGCAGATCTGCCGCAGTATCTGTCCATGTTGTCAAATATAACCGCACACGCTGTGTACTGGTCGGCGCCTGTCGGTGTCGGCTACCCGCTTACCGAAACGTTTAAGCAGTTTAAGCAGCTTGTTGTCAGCTCCGAAACAAAAAAATATTTAAAAAATCTTGCATCATCTCCTTTTAATTGAGGAAAAATGTGGTGGTATTCCCCATATTTACGTATCTCTTAGTTTATTGCATGTATACCTTTCGTTTTGGTTCCATTTTTAAATATTATGATTCTCTTAGAAATAACTCATCCAAAGATGAATCAGAACTCGCCATTTTCACTTATTTTTGACATATAATTGAGCCAATATACGAAAAAGTAGCTATACTCTTTCAAAACTAGCGTTCACTCTATTCTAGGCTAATATAGTTAAAAAATGTACGATAAATAGGAAAATATAAATAAAAAACTTAGACAATATATAGGTTATGTCATCTGTCAGTGCCACATGCAATATCAGCGTTTAGCGTGTGCTCAACCACTTCAACCAGTAATCCAGTACGCTTGTTTTCGGTACCGACTGTCAGCGCTGATTTACCAGCTTTTTGTATGTTCGCGGCCTTACGCGGTACGATACAGGTTTGACAGTGACGATTTGTAATTAAAAAGTAAAATTAAAGAGAGGGGGAGAAAGAGAGAGAGAGAGAGAGAGAGAGAGAGAGAGAGAGAATCATAAAAATCTGTTATGTTTAAATTTATTTAATTTTGGAGGTGCTGCAGATCTGCAGCTTTCATATACCAGTCGTTACGGGCATTATTTGACTTTTACTTAAACGTTTTTTAATGTATTTTAAGGTTTAGGCAAAAAAAAAATAGATTCTCCTTAACGACTTGAAAGTAAGGCATCTTTATTTACAAGTGTTCAAGGTGCCTTTTATTTTGATTCAAACAAATTCGCATCCTTACTCTTGAATTATTTGTAGCTCGAAGTATAATAATAACAATTATATTACTTTCAAGTTGTACTTGAAATTATTGACTAGACTTTTCATTTTTATCTAATAGAGCAAAAAAATAATTTTAATAATATTCGCGCCCTGGTGCAATAAGGCAGCAGCCATATCTGCCATAGGCTATTTACGACTCTTTGTTACCTACTTTGTTCCTTAAAAAATAACGTAAAAGTGCAAATTGCGTCTAAAACGTTAATATTAAAAGAGTTGAGAACATCCATTGTCTTACACTGTATTGCACCACTAAAATTACAAACCAACTAACAATTTCTATTTATTTTGTTTTGCGACTCGACTACCCATGCTTAAATATTAACACGGAAAATATTCCCATTCTGCAGAATTTATATTTGCGTTCATAATTGGTATTTTCCTAAAAAATAACGTAAATAAAATGAATTAATTAATTAATACAACTAGAGAGATAGCGTTGGAGAGAACAGTCGTTTCTACAGCCAAATACAAATATGCATCCATTGTAATCATTATTATAATTGGTCTCTGGCCATTGCCTTGTTTTACGTCACAAATAAATGGCAATTAACATTAAAAACAAGATTTGAAGTTCGTGCCCCATCATAGCAATTTTCATTTGAATAACAAAATGTAATGAAATGTTCATATGTGGATAAAATGTAAACACCGTACGAAATTATGTTACAACGCATACCAATAATATTATAATAATACATAATACATATGTATTATTATAAACAGAGTAAAAAACAACAAACAGAATAATCGCACATCTATTTATCACCGCTCAAGCCGCGCTGGGTCACCGTTGGATTTAGGTTAATTAATATTGGCGCACACCAACGATGACTATTTGCGCCTAAAAGACTCGATCTAAATCTAGAAATGGAGGACTTACCTTCTCTGCCCCAATACGTCTATCTAGGCGTAGAGAAACTATTATTATTTATTTTAAATTTTTTACACGTATGCATTAAAAGAAATGTTGCATGGACAAACAGAAATAATTTATAAAAAATAATCTTGTTCAAATATTTCAACGGATGTAGGGCGGTAAAAGGTTGTAAAGGGGAGTGTTATCATCTTATATCAAAGATTGAAATAAATAAGTCATTCAAATAAGGTGCAAAACGTCATACCTAAAACAATAAGTTCGATTATCTCAGAAATGGTATCAGCGTGTCCCTAGGGGTATCCATATACCCTGTTGTAACCTAAAGCAACTGACAGATCATGGCACAAGCCTAACATCTTCCTGATATTCTCGAATTGCTCGAGTTAAAATGTGAAACAAAGGCAGGTTATCTGTGTTACCGTCTCACAAATAGGAGGTTCTTCACCTCGAAGGAGGTATCCATGGGTTCACCAACATCTGACTATATAAGGCTTGTGATGTTTTTCATCTACGTGGCTACGGAAAAACAACAAAAAGAAAAAAACAAAAACTGGAGTATCCGGGCGAATACTGGAGAGGTGGTAGCCCTACTTGGTTTATATATATACCTCCACTTTTTCAATGTTTATATAAGTGTTTTTCGGCGGTCCACATATTGTTTATTCTCGCCTCACTTTTCACGTAGAGTCGCAACGACTCACCAACTGTTGGAAGACGGTTTCTAAAATTTAATTTCAGAAACTGAAATGACAAAATAAATAATTAAAAACCAGAGTAAGTTTTTAGGAAATAAATAAATCTAAAAGACAAAATCCTCTAAAGGACTGTCCTCTACGTAACTAGAATGAAATAAAGGACGTATGATCTACGTAACTATAGGTCAACAAGAAGAGGTTTTTGCAGCTACATCAGCATTTGTTGGATTTAACAAAGAACTTCACCTCGTCGATAATACCAATACTTCGACAATTTCGTACTCTATACACTAGGGCTACGGTAGTGATAGACACTACTTCTAAATGTCATATGTGATCAATCATAATTATAAATTTAAAAAAATGTATTATCTTTGCAATTACTTTAAATATACTGTAGGAGCTTGGTTATGTGAATACACCCATGATATAGCTCTTAAATTTGAAACCTTACAATAGGCGATTACGAAAATTATACCGGCAGCTACCGGTTTCACCTACTGAGTTCAAAAATGCTTTCGCTAAACATGTCTCGCCTATGATGTTTATACCAAAATAACGGGGTAAACAATTTGTGGATCGGTTCAAAATGTCGACAAATGCGATTGAGGACACGATTCTAGCACGAAATTCATAAGTTTGTGACAATAAATTTAATGATAATGACAGTAATAATAATAATAGGCATTGATTTCTGCATTTAATAGCCTCCTTTACCTCATATTAATACTAATTATAAAATAACATAAATTTTAATAAATTTTTAAATATTAACAGTGCAAGTAATTAGAATAAAACACAGTAACAATTAAGATAAGATTAAAACAATATGAAGCAAAATAAAAATAATGATAAACGGTTTTTCCTTTGTCCGTTTTAAGGCATCTGATAGAAGAAATCAAGTAACTGCAACTTTTTTAAGGTTATGAATCTACCACTTTCGTTCGAAATGTATTTAACCAGATACATGTATCGCTAGATCAGCTGATTACCGACTGGTAAATGATGCAAAGTGTTAATTAATTATTGACAGGCGTTTAAATTTAGCACGTTGCCGTATTAGTAATTTTCATATCACGAAGTTTACCCAGGCTGCACATGACGCATTTAATTATAAACGTAGTTACGGATATTATTTGACATTGACAGCTGTAAGACATTAACAATTTCCAGTGTATTTATTATCCAAGCTTTTTTATTGTCACTTTTGTACATTATATAATTGGTAAGCAAAAAATAGCCTTATAAACAATAGCCAATGTAACATATGTTATTAATGAATTGCTTTGTCAATGAGTCATTAATGAATGTTTCCCATGAGCGTCACTGGTTAGTACTAACTTATAAAATTAATCTAATGAGCGGGAAATTTAAACGCCTATCCATCATTTATTAACGCTGTGTACATATCCAGAGGTACAATTTTCGTAAATGACTAATTTTCTGGACGGGTGTATATAAGTATACCCGTATACACTAGGTGAAGAAAGGTAAACAATTAAAAGGGCTAATACATTTGGCACCATAGGGCCTAGTCCTTTTAATACTTACATGTTTGGGATAGGTGAATGTTTTCCCAGTTTATGCTGACAATATGACTGTAATTCTTGATGATAATAATAGTAATAATAATAATAATTAACAATAAACCCTGTTTTCGTTGAAATGTATTGGTTTTAATGTTGCTAATGCTAAACGTCGTTTATTATTTGGACGGCCCTTGTATGTTCCATTTTTTGGGTTTCGACATCAATAAGTTGTCGATATTTAATATATTACGCCTTCAACCTTATTTGAATAATATTCTGGTCGTCTTCTTATTGGTTCTGACACGCATACCACTGTAAATTCTCTCAAAGCTGTTCCTATTTACTTGCAAGCTAGTCTTCTCACAAATGTATTCACTAACAAAAGAATTAGTTATCACGAATGCAATATTCTCCTGTCCTGTTTACAGAGCAAACATGTTTGTATTGTTGAACACAATTGTAAATACCCTGCTTTTCCATCAGACTCATCTACAAAATTCAATTGCTTGAGCTTGTCGTGTCTGTATCGCTCTTCACTTCTCACAATACACGACAATTGACGGTCCAACCAATTAAATGCCCTATTCGTTCTGTGTACATTTGATTTGAACTTGGAAAGTAGGAATGCGCCAACAGAAGAATCTCATTTCTATCTCTCTGAGAAATTCTGTCAAGAACTCCCAACAATGAAAAAATAGTGACAGAATGGGGTTTCTAATTAAATTTTACTTATTTTACAATTTAAATACGAGTCATTTTTCACTCATATTGTGAAATACTATCTCTTAATTGAAGTTAATTTGCGAAATTAATATGACAGAATAGGATTTATAATCATATTTTATTCATCATTTTTATACTTTAAATGGAATGAACATATTTTTTAGAAATATAAAATATTGTCTCTTTATTCGTCGTAATTGCTGCAGAATTGTCTTAATTGTTATAAAATTGCCTTAATTATGAGCGTTTAATGTGAATGACTTCTTTAGATTTTACTTCCTAAATATTTCTGTTATTAAGAAATAATTTACTCGATTTGGTTCAGAGTTTCTTTAACTTTAAACTTTCACGGACCGTGATGTTAATTTTTATAGAATGGACAATTCTATAAAAATATGAAAATGGAGATGAGTACTACAAGAGGTTTTTCAATTAAACTTATCTTAAATTCATCTTAATCGACTTTAAAACGAAAAACATCCCAAGTCTTGTTAATAATTAGAAATTTGTATTAACATTGCAATTAATGTAGTAGTGAACATTTCACTAGGCCTGGCCTGTTTATGTTCTAAACAAAATAAAATAAAATAAATTAATACCATTATTGATTTTATTATTGTTATTATTATTTGTTGATATGCAAGTTTGTCATAACTATATTTTTTGGTAGCTTTGCTTCCGTTTCAAGTACTGTTCTCCTTACTCCTACTGTGCTCCTTCTCCAAGTACCATCTCCGAGTTGAAGGTGGATTGGAATGAGATAACTCGCTACGTGTTCAGGCGATCGTGATGGTTGATTGTTTCTATTATTGGTACTCGTTTATAACGGATTACAAATCTGTTTCAGTCGGATAGGTTAGATTATAATACGAGGGTAAGTCAGTAATTAAGTCACAAACTGATGTTGGAGGCTGAAAATAGCAGTGAGCTATTTCCAAAAGTGTCATTAGGTGGCAGCACAATCCAGCTTGATAACACTTAAGTGGCAGTTGCCGTGTGCATGCGCAGGCAGAGTTAAAATGGCGATCGTGCTCGAAGAGTATACTGCGGAAGAGCAACGTGCTGTTGTGCGTTTTTCGTGGGCAAAAGGACTTCCTGCAAAGGATATCCATAAGAAAATCTATCCTGTTTACAGTGAAGAGTGTTTGTCGCGTAAAGCTGTGTACAACTGGGTCGAGAAATTCATTCAAGGGCGCTTAAAAGTTGTTGACGGGTACAGAACTGGGCGCCACGTTCAGATGGCGAATGATGCAACAATTCTGCGGGTGGACGAGATGGTCCGAGCTAACAGGCCGGTTACAATAGACAGCATAGCAACTGCAATAGGATGTTCTCATGGTTTGGTCTACAAAGAAGCATCTTAGCTTCAAAGATTTCGGCGGGTGATAATGATGTTGAACGAGAAGTACGCATCTGACTGAGACTGCAGCCCAAACAGTTTTATACAGCAGGCATTGGGCCATTTATAAAGCGATGGGGTAAGTGTATTAATATTAGTGGCAACTTTGTTGAAAAATTAAACTTGTTTTCATCTAAGTATTTCTTTGAGTATTTTTTAATAGCCTTTTGTGACTTAATTACTAACTTTATTTCGTTGTTAACTTGAGTTCGTAGCTTTTTAGAGTAAGTTTTAAAATATGTTGAATTTCACGGTATTTTTCTTCTGTAAAATGTGTAATTTAAATAAAATAATATAGATAAAATTCCGTTTGACTTGTTGAATGTTTGAAAAATAGTAGAAACGAACAACCACCGCGATCACATGAACGCGCAATGTGCCGACCCGGCGGCGAGTTGTCCTAGACCGAAGGTTGGCTTTTAGCAGCAATTATAATTTTATACAACCCTTCGAAATATATCTATTGATCTGAACAGGAGAAACCATTCTATCAAATTGCATAACCAAATGTTCTACACTTTCCAACTGATATCTTGCCACTGAGTACTCCTAGAATTATTAGATATGCCAGATTTTCTTGGGCACAAATTGGAGTTTTGTTTTCATCCTAATTAAGTTCTCATTCTTCCCAACTCACGAAATGCGCAATAGGCTTCTAAAACACAGTTCAATGTTGCTATTCCACTACTTTTATCTTTTGTAGTGTCCAGGAAATCTAGTTACCTATACAAAACGGTTTTATAATATTCTGGACCATGCAAGTGACGCATTTCAGTGGTTGTGGCGAACGACAAAAAGGAAGACACCGGTTCTAAACAGGTCTATATTTTTTTGTATATACTGCTCCTGTATTTTATGTAATCAGAATGATCCGTCTGTTCTTTGATAATTAGTTGAAGAAAATAGTCATTTTTATTGTGCACGCGATGGCAAGATGCTGTATCTTCTAATTAATGTGTTATATAAGCTGTTCGAGTAACCATTATGCTAAATACCCATGCTAAACCATGCCTGTGCTAAACCATGCCTGTGCTAAACCATTTTGTCTACATAATTCGAGAGTTTGGTTATCTCAACCGATAGTGATGTATCTCAGGTATCTATAAGATGCTACTTGTGATATGAGTTTAAGAGTTTTGATTTGTCCACACGGTAATAAGTTGATCATGAATTTTGTTTAATCATTGATAAACTTTGTGACCTACCTTTATATATACATAGAGTGAGGCTAAGTTAGGTCTTAATATAGGGTGATCATTTGTTAAACATTGCAATCCGGGCAGGAAAACCAGGAGAGAGTCCACAGCATTTTTGTTAAAAAAAATTAAATTTCTTGAAAATCTAAACAAATCTAGAAGATTAAAAATAGAACATGTCTCTTCTACAAACTGCTTTGAATTGCAATTTCTATACTTATTTATTTATTCGAGTTGAGTGTTTTCAATCACAAATTCAACAAAGGCTACACTTTTTGTACTGCGTGTATATTCGGCACTCTTTAATTTTTACCTAATATCCGGGACAAAATGATAAACTTGTCGGGACGCTGGGGCCACACCTTCAAACCGGGACAGTCTCAGATCACCAACTTTATCGTTGACCCAATACTTAGTTGAAAGCGGCGATACATTTATGATGTTTTTTTTTTTTTATTCTTAATGAGTATGAGGTAAAAAGGCCAAATATAAATATCCATACCCTGACCGGGATTCAAATTTGGGACCTTTAGCACAAGAACCAAGGTCACTACCTCTGTACTACCCAGGGCGGCTATCCAAACCCAGGATGTAAATAAAATAATTAAAAAGTCTTCAAGTTGACACGAATCGTCCTTTTAACCTCGGCACTCGTTGCGCTTCGCGAAATATCGCACTAAGAGTGTATCATTCTGACATTTAAAATACACAATCGGAATGTGAGCAATGTAGAAAGGTCTCGACTGCAGCCAAAGTTGTCAAATATAGCAAACGAAGCTCAAATATAATAAAACTTTTGGAAATGGGACAAAAAATCCGGGACATTTACTGACGCGAGACACAGTATCAAGACTTGGGACTGTCCCAGAAAATCCGGGACGAATAGTCACCCTAACTATTCATATTGACACCCTGTCCTAATAAGTTTTAATCCTATTTATTGGGAAAATAAACATTGTTCTTCCTAATTTAATAAAACTGAAACGTATTAACATCTAGATAGGTGTTTCCCAACGTGGGTCCCACGCCCCACAAGGAGGCAATACGATTGTTCAGGGGGGCAATTCGACCTTAGTCTTGTTTCCTGAACAAGTTGTAATTAGGTTTCATTTAGAGAATAATTTAATTTTTGAATATAATTTTTTTTGTATATATTACATAGGGGGCATCAGAATTTTAGAAAGAATTAGGTGGGGCATGATAAATTAATAAACTGCTAATGTAATGTACAATTAACAATGAAGATATTTTGTTAAAGAAATATGCTAGTTCATTTCATGAAGCGGAAACTAAATAGAAAACATATTTGAGATAATTATTTTTGTATTAGAGTGTACTATAATTTACAAAAAGTCTGTATCTATGGAAACCTTTTCATTTCTTAATAACTCCATGCCAGAAGTTTATTTCAAAAACTTCAAAGTGCACTAGGTACCTGGTAATTATTTTGCAATTAACGAAAATACCAAACAATTAGTAATTGCACTTACTTTGTAATATAGTGGGTTATATTGCAGGAATAGCTAGCTATTTCATCAGTCGTTTTAATATTTATGGAATTTAGGTCAAAAATTAATTGTTACGCTAAATTCACTACTCACTACGTAAAATAATATTAGCTGGGATTAGTTTCAGAATAGAATTTGTTATACATTTGGTGGTATTGGCAGTATTGGTTTGAAATAATATTGGGTTGCATGTTTATTCATATACTGACACATTTTGATATTAAAATACTCAGAATAGTTTATTCATATATACAGATATTGCAGCGCTGCTAAATGCAGGGCCGGTCACAGAGTTAGTGCACCTGTCTTGGGTAACGGATGTAACGGATTGCGGCCTACCACCCAATCCGTTACATGGGGCCTAAGAAAAGATTAAAGAAGAGTAAGGAATAGAGACCCGAAAAAATTAGTTGAATAAAGATTTTCTTTTTGTTACTTTTAACATTTGGAATATATTATCTCACCCCCTGCTTACCAAAAGTCCGAGGATAAAATTTTCTGCGATTTCCTGCTTCCTGCACTGCAAAAGTTGCAGAGAGATTTTCCGCCCCCGACCCCCAAATGTGTGAAATCGATGTTTTTGCTTCAGCAAAAACATCGATTTCACACGAATATGAATATTCGTGTCCAAGAATTGTCTTCTGTCCCTAGCTTTCCAAGTATTCGAGCGCGATTTCTTGCTTTCTGTTTTCGGTAATTGGGCGAGAGCAATTTTCGGTGTGTCGCCTCCTGCTCTCCAAGTGTTAAACAGAGATTTTCTGACAATCAGTCGCCAAGTGTTTGAGGGCGCTTTTCTTACCGTCGTTAGCCAAGTGTTCGAAATTATTTCATGAAAAATTATTGAATTATAATTTGTTTAATTATTTTATTTTATTTTTTGTATTCATTAATTTTTGTGAAAATATAATAGGCTTTTTATTGTTAACATATTGTTGGGGCTCCAAAATTTTATTTTTACCTCGGGCCCTTTATGGAAAAGGCTAGATTAGGCCACGGAACCATTTGCATAATAGTTTTTTCTGAAGGATTCAAACCGTTTTCATTAACCCCCTCCTTAAGAGGCTGCTGCACTATTTAGGATATTTATTACTTAAAAATATGGTCGATACGATCAAAAACATAATAATTTTGTAGTAGGTAGAGTATCTCTCAGTGACGTAATTAAGATTTGTACCTTATGCGAGCTTAATTAAGAAAATAAAGTTAATACAGTCTTTTTCTATTTACATTTAAAAACAAAAATAAACTTTTCAGTTTTAAACTAATTGCTAGTCTATTGCTAACAAGTCAACAATTAAAAAAGTGGAAAAAAACATAAAATTAATATCTTAGCAAAATTAATCAATATGCTAGATATATTGTCTCATTGCCCGTATTTACCTAATTTATCCCCTAACAACTTGTTTTTGTTCCCCAATGTCAAACAAAAAATGCGTGGACAGCGATTTTCATCATCTCAAGAAATGTTGAAGCCTTCGAAAACCATGTTTTTGAGATACCAATTTCAGAGTGGAATTTTTTTTCGAGAATTGGTTTGAACGCATGCAAAAGTGTATAAATCTTAAAGGCGAATGAATATTTTGAAAAGCAATGAAACAGTTTGTTCTTTTTAATTTTTTTTCTTTCTTAGTTTTTGTAAAAACTTAAAAGGTAGCCCTCGTAAACTGGTCAGGATCTTTAACTAGTTGTCAATGAAAATCGGTTCACTGGCATAATTTTGACCCGATGACGCCCATAACTGCGAGGGGGTATCATTTAGGGGCCCATCGAAATCGTAAATGACTTTTATTGTCGCTTAGTCTTTTAGAAAAAGGCAAAGTTGACAACTGTAAGAGGACAGTAAAAAACTTCTGCAGGGGGTGGAAATAAATTACATTACTCCATCTGTTCTCGTTAATAAACTGAATTATTTTAAAATTACGCTTGTATCGCAGAAGTTGTTAGCACTTTAAGAAGGTTAATCAGAATCTCTTTAACCGAATCATAACCACAGATGAAACCCGGGTTCATAATTTGAATACACAGACGAAGATTCAGTAAAAAAGGCGATGAAAACATAAAGGGTCGCAAAACAATAAAGGAATGTGTGGTACAATTGTTAGGATATATAATGATAACTGTTTTCTTGGTCATAAAGTGCATAATCTTGTGCTTTGCCTTCTATTTCTTTTTAGCATACCCAAATTTGCATGCGTGGCAAATGAATTAAATAATTAATCATACTATTGTTACGAATACGGTTCTGCTAAAAAATACAGTAGACTTGCAACAAACTTGACAGCAAACTTTGAACATTGAGAGCCGGTTTCTGAAAGCATAGCTGAGTTTTATCTTTTGGTTAAACTTGGTTACAATTTAACAATTCCATAAGTAACCATAGCAACGATTTTTTAACTATTTGGTTATAGTTAACTAGGCTTTCAGAAACCGGCCCTGAGTTGCTCGACGGTTCTAGAATTCTATTGAACGTTTTAAGGTCCACTTATAAAAGCACGATCCGGAGATCGAAAAAGATCAGCGAGTCAGTAAAAATAAATAATAATAATCGAGTAGTCTAATATAAGCGGTTGAGACAATTCAGCCTGGCAGTTAAGGTCGTCAATAAGTCAGTTTCATGCGTTCAATATCAACGTAAAGTTAGACAAGTGATTGAGACCAAGTGGAGATACTGAGTTCGTGTAATTCAGTACGATGACTGAGTGAGTTAGATAATCGAATACTTGTACAAGTCTGGAGTACATGACGATACACCTGGAACAGTTAGCTGTTGATTAACTGTGATACAAATGTAGTGACTAGTGGTATTTATAGTTTAAGTGTTATTGTTGTCTATTAGTTAGTGTAATAATAATTAAAAAAATCTCTTTATTTAACATATTACAGAGGTATAAATTGGTACATTTATAAAGTAGGTGCAATTTAATAGATATACCGCTTATTACTATGCTGGGGAAACACCATATACCAGAAAGGTATGTGCGTGGTATGATTTTGATTAGTAAGCGATCCTATGTATATATTATATATTAGTTATGTTAACTTTTATATACATGCTAAAGTAAATATAAAATATGTGCAATATATTTACAAAATATTAACAGTTGGTAAAGAATGTATCTAGTTCGATTTTTGTTAGCTGGTTAGTCTATTTTTTGGCAATTTTGATTACATTATTTTGTTGAATATTAATCTAATTTTGTGAAGCGAAATTATGCAATTTATTGTAGATTTTTGGTACAAAATAATTAAAACTACTATGTCCTATTGTCTTAATTGCATTGTAATACCATTTTTGTCCAGAATCTCTAGTAGCATAGAGTTGTTGTATATGTGAGATATGAGCCTTGCTTTTATTAGTAGGTCCGTATAAATCCAATATTTATGTAGTTAAATAAAAAATTAAAATCACAACCTAATTTGCCTTATATTTTATTTTAATCACATAAGCTGTTAAGTAAAGTAAAGCTGTTATTCCAAAAGTAATTCACTAAGAAATTGCCTTGACAAAGCCAAGCGGACTGTTCATCTATCATTCGTCCACTCTGTATATAAATTTCTAAAATTGTAAAAAGATAATCTCATAATCCTAAAGGAAATTGTGAAAATAATAAAAGATTACCTGCAGACGTCAAATATTTTATGTTCCCGTTTTTGCAGCGAAAACAATTGTGTTCGTAGTCACATGCTCATAACAACTTGTCAAATAAATAGTTAATGTTAGATACGCGACATTCCCATGTGATCTAATAAATTCTAAAAGTAAACAAAATTCCATTACAATCGTGTGTCAGTGTTTGTATTTGCTTGGGTCTACTTTTGTGCTCGCAAAGCTAAGGCGGCATCTTTAAAAATTCAACGACTTATAATAAGATCTACTCTTTTCTCTGTAAAAAGTAACTGGGTTCAGAGTGAGTGCACTGTTCGTTACTGGGAGAATGTAAAAAGGAAATAAGTCTTGTTTTAAGATTGCCGGTTTCTTTGGGATACGTATATCGTCGCTTTTGATCTCAAGTTGGCTGTACTGATGGCTTTATCATTGCTAGATTTTATCTACCTTGCTTTGTCTTCAAGTTAAAGAGGACACTTAACAATAAAATATTTTTTTGTTTGTTGGAAAATTCTGTTTATAATTAAGTCAATTATTTACAGGATGATGAACCAGGATGTAAAAAGAAAATTTTATAGTTAATAACAGACTGGTGAGGCAATTAGCGTCAGATTATTCGGTATTTTTATTTTTTGTTTACTGTGCAATTATTTTAAAATCGAGTCCGTTACAACAGGGTGAGAAATAAATCAGTGTGTTAAATGCAATATTTATATTAGACGAGGCCAGCAATTTCAGATTATTTATTGTGTTTGTGTATATGTTACGGTCGAAGCCCGAAGTTCGGCCAGTTCCCGAATTGGCCGGCCATTTCGCACTTTAGCCAAGGCGTGTGGCCAATGTTCGATGTACTGTGTATATGCTACTTTGGCCGACCACTTCGCGAAGTGCCTATCGCGAAATCCCTGGCAAAATGTGATCTATAATTCACCAGCTATAGATTTAATTAGTATTGTGGCTAGCCTTTAAACAGCCGAGACGGTCGTGCGGTTCAAAATCAAATAAAAGTATTTAAAAAAATAAAAGGGCGCCAATTGGTCTGAAATAAAATAATTGGGACCAACCAACAGATCCCACGCACAGACTAGATTTTAATATACACTGAATAAATTAGTGTCGCTAGGCGAAACCTAACCTAAAATGAGATATTTGGTATATAAGACAGTAACAAACACTGAATATAGTAAATAATAAAACAATAAAATTTATTTAGATTGCAAATCGGAAAACGTAAAAAAAATATAAATACCAAAAATTAATTTAGAATAATAATAGGATATAAATAACAAACAAATTATAAAAATCATAATTAAAGAAAAATTTGCTCAAACGCTTTTACCAAAATGCGCTGGATTACAACGTTTTCCCGGGTTGGTCTACCAGCGCCACGAAATTCCTACACATTCCGAATAAAATCTAACGTAAAAAAAAATATATAACTAATATTCAAAATAAACAAGATAATATAAAAACAATAACACAAATATTTTTTTAAAAGGCTTTCAGGACTTTTCTCTCAAGTTTCTTCTATCCAACCTTCTTCCGACGCTAGGTACGTCCGCTCCCAAATTCTCAACACCAGTACGCCAATGCCGTATTCTGGCTATGAACAGTTGCTGTGACGCACCAAGAGGGAGAGTGAAAAGGAGAACGAATGGGAAGGAGAGCCTTAAGATGTAATGCGGCTCTCAGTAAAGTGAACTTTGTAAGTAACGATTTTGATCCGAAAAATATTGTAGGAACACAATGTCCTTTTTTACCTTTTTGTTCTCAAAAAATCCCTACACAGGTCTATAAAATATTCGATACTCTTCACAGTATATTTATTTTATTTAGCTGGGAACAAAGGAGCGTCCACTTATAAATAATTTTCACTAATCAAAAAAATTTTTGTTACTTGTATATTATTGTGTAATCATGGTTACCGAAATTTATGCAATATTGTCTTATTTCATAAAGTAGACTGCTGTACATTAGCGTACAGTTTTAAATTTGTTTATAAAATAAACAGTAGATAATAGCAAAAAATAGTAGATAAAAATGTTTTCTGCACAAAATTATAATCAGCAATAAATATGTTAATTGTAATTGACTGTCATTATATTTTAACTGCCAAAGTTCGTCGTCAATAATTTTATCATTATTACTATAATCCGTCTCAATTTGTAATACGAAACTATGGTCTATTTCAAAGTAGAAAAGGAGAATTATGGAGAATTTTCTCCATAAAATCTACGCCAAGAATATAAATAAAAGTCTAAATATGTAAATAATAACAAAATATATGAGAAAAATTAAATAATATAAATAATACCTATATATTTCCAATGTACGACACTGAACATCTGTCAACTTGGACTAAAAACAATATTTTTACAGTGTAATAGGGATAACGATCTAAACCAATCCGAAGCAAGGACAAACAGCTCCTATCTTCTTACACACATTTTTCTACTTTGAAATAGACCATAGATCTGGTTACTTTGGTGACTGTTGCGGTGTAAACAGACTTTGGCGTATTCGTGTGAACCAATACTATGACAATATTATAAATGTATTGTCAATATACAACATAAAAAATGAACTTTCACTGTTAGTTCCGTATTACAAAATGAGACAGATAATAAACCAATTATATACAAAAACTATAAAAAATTATAATTTGAAACTATACAATTATACTTTAGAAAAATATATCGATATTTTTATATCGATATTTGAAATGCGATATATCGCGCAAAATATCGATATTTGCACAAAATATCGGTATTCTTGTATCTTTTTTACATTTAAATATATGTTGTTCACTTTTGTAAAAACAAACTGTAAGCTATTCCAAACGTTTAGGCGGCACTAGATTTTGAAATGTAGTAATTTTTATCTATTAATTCGAACTTTTGGTCATTTTGTTTAAATTTTGTAAATCATGCTCACATTTAAATTCTAGATTAAATTGATTGTCATTATAAAATGTCGTTTTCATTGCATTTTAATTTTTTGTCATTCTTAATAAAAATTTCCCATTTATTTATGTTTTTGTCTTCAAAATATGGAAAAATGTATTAAAATATTTGACATATGTCATTCATTTCCGTGTTTCACTGTTGGAATATTAAATTTTCACATACCAAAACTGAAACATGAAATAACCCAAGCAAGGTCCGTTTTCGTGACAACCTAAAATAACGAAATTTCCATTTAGTTCCGCCTAATCGCTTGGAATAGCTTGTAAGACGAAATTTTGATTTTATAATTTGCACCTTTAATATTATATGTCATGTTGGTATTAAAAAATTATTAAAAATGTTACTTTCTTAATAATGATCATAACCAATAAATCTAAAGTCGGTTTTACAGCGTAAGGAATATTTTTGAAGTAAGGAAGAGAGCAGTTAACTAGGAAAATATTAGAAGTTAGTATTAATATTAGTTGGTTGGTAGCTGGGTGAGTACCAACTGTAAAGTGATTGTCCTTCAAGTCGCGACTTATTTTCCGGCAAAGCCAACAACAACAAAAAAAAAAAAACTGTAATTTATATATCTTACATGTTACGTGTTAATTATTTCGATATATCGAAAATATCGATATTTTTACTTCGATATATATCGAATATCGATATCACACTTACGATATATTGAATCGCGCATATATCGATATTCAAAAATAAATTCCCATCCCTACTTACAATACACTTTTAAGAACACATTAGTAATAACAAGGCTTAAGAAATTTACTTACACTGGTCCGTAGAAAGTTAAGTTTCCACAAAATTTTCTTACCTGAAAATAAAAAAGAAATGTTATTAGTACAGAAATCTTGCATGCATGTAGAACATAATCATAAATTAAACATGTGGCTCCAAGATATCGCCCAAAACAAACAAATTATGTATGTGGTAATAATAGGTGTACGGGGTGTTACGCGCGCTAAGGAGGGCGGCTGAGGGACTGATCCCCCCCAAACACCCAAAACACACGTGTTTTTAAGGAACACACTTGAGTTTTCGAGCTCATGAGTTTTATATTTTAGTTATTACTTGTATTTTGGAAGCGAGGACCTCTTTATTTTAGTCATCACTTGTTGTGTTTAGAGAGATTTGGGGCCGTGTTAGAATGAGCCGGTCGGGTCTCTAATTTACCGATAAAAATGTCAGTCCTGTTCCATCCCTGTCCCTGTAAAACCCATTTGTCTTCTAAACCTCCCCATAAGAAAATATTTTGGGTACGCGCCTGCCAATACCATTTAGTAATAGTTAAAAAATTGATGTGAAGTATGAATTTTCACACATTCCATGGCTTTGCACTGTATTTATAATACGAGGATAATTCAAATATAAATGGTTATTTTGCTAGTGTACTCAGCAAGCAGTTCCAAGCTGGATGGTGGAGTGAGGGGTTGATGGTCAGTGTGTTAGGGAGAGGGAACCAGCCTGTTCCGCTCTGTTCTATCTTCAGTACCATAGAAAAAAGTTCTTCAGTACAGCCATGGGTGAACTAGAGGTTCCTTCGTCTGTTGCACAACGTATTATTATAAACCAATGAAGGGCGAAGATTTTAACTCGTTTGAAGACACAGTTTGAGCATGATACACTGTTCCAGAACCGAGTGTTTACTTGAGCCAGACAATTAAAGAGCGGCCGAGGAAGTGTAGGAAACGAAAGTCATGATCGACGCCCAAAGTCAAGTCGCACAGATGACAACATCCGTGCCATTCGAGAGTTTGTTGAAGTTGATCGCCGGTTCATGGTGAATGCGGCTTACTAATGCCAGTTGTTTAAGTCAGCAAAAGCCACCTATCTAAACAAAAGACGAGGCATCCTTCTTTATGACAATGGTAGACCTCACACCGCGATTTTGAGAAGGGACAAATTGAAGGAAATGCATTGGGAAACCCTCGATCACCATCCCTATAGTCCAGATTTGACCCACTGTGACTATTTTTGGTTTGCGCCCATAAAATAATCGCTTGGAGATGAACGATTCGAAAACAATAAAGTTGTCGAGGAGCGTGTGCGCAATTTGTTGACGACGCGCCCTCAAAGTTTTTTTGAACAAGGAACATTTAAACTTCCAAAACGTTGGCAAAAGTATATAGAGCGTGAAGGAGGCTATGTAGAGAAATACTGAAGGTTTCACTTGTGTATATTATGAATAAATAAATAAATAGATAAATAAATAAATATATACATATATATATATATACGAGGTCTGTTCAAAAAGTATCGCGAATTTTGAATTTCCGCGGGTTACGTATATTCGATTTTTTTGTGGCGCTATGTTGGTACTCATGTCTCTCACTTATGCCGACAAGTTCGGCCATTTTGAATATTCAGTTAATTTTTGACAGTTGCTTTGCTTGCACGTGTTTTGGATCGTCTTCGATTTTTGCCTATACCAAAAAATGGATCAAAGAATCTGTATCAAATTTTGTGTGAAAAACAAAATTAAGTGCGCAGACGCATTCCGAATGTTGACTGTGGCATATGGTGAAGCTACTTTGGACCGAAGCAACGTTTATCGGTAGTACAAAATGTTCTCAGAGGGCCGAGAAGATGTGAACGACGAAGAGCGTGCCGGACGCCCGAGCAGGTCAACAACAGAAGAAAACATTGATGAAGTGAAGAAAATAGTATTGGCCAATCGTCGAATCACCTTTAGAGAAGTTGCTGAGGACCTAAACATATCGATTGGCTCGTGCCATTCGATTTTTACCAATGATTTGGGCATGAGACGGGTCGTCGCGAAATTCGTACCAAAATTGCTCAATTTTGGCCAAAAACAACACACTAATAATGCCACAGCCACCGTATTCTCCAGATCTGGCCTTCTGTGAATTTTTCTTGTTCCCGAAACTGAAGAGGCCCATGAAAGGACGACGCTACGCTACGAGTGAGGAGATAAAGACGGCATCGAAGGAGGAGCTGAACAAGATCACAAAAATGATTTCAAGTGCTTCGAGGATTAGAAAAGACTTTGGCACAAGTATATAATATCTGGTGGGGATTACTTTGAAGGGGACAAAATAGATATTCATGAATAAATAAATAATTTTTGAAAAAACACAAAATTCGCGATACTTTTTGAACAGACCTCGTATATTTATATTCAGACACGAGGGTAATTTAAATATAAACGGTATTTATATTTGTAAAAGTAAATTCGGCAGCCATATGTAACGGCTAAGTAAAATTTTGCATGTTAGTTACATTAGATTCTAATATTGGCAACTAAATTCACTTAGTATTCACAGTTATTATGGATTTTAGTCAGATTTTCTTAAACTAAAAAACTCTGGCGAGGTATGGACAATGAGACGTGAGATAAATATGCGTTGATAGGCGAGGGAAAGCTGAGAGGAAGAGAGATGGTTTAACTACACGGGGTACACGAGCTAATCTGAAATTAAATTTGTACAATCCATACTTCAAAATGTGTAGCATACTTTTATTTATTTAACGTGATATTTTTAATTAGTATGATGAGGAAGTAATGGGATTCGGACTGGTCAGAAATTAAAATAATGTTTTAATTTTTAATTTCTGATAGGCCAAATCCCATTACTTCTATTAACAGAGTGATTTTATGCAGTGATTAACGTTTATTAATAATTAATATATTTACAACACTATTTTTACATATGACATATCGTATACACTATTTGACAACAACGTTACTATGGATACATATATACATTTTGATTGTACAGTAATTTAATTATAACACACCCCCTCAATCAACATTTTGTATATATGTAGACATATTAAGTTTTCTTACACATAACTTGTGCTTTTCCAAATTTAAACTTTTTGTTAAAATGTCTGCAGTCATATCTTTTGTTGAAATGTATTCAATACTCATTATTCCATTTTCAACAGCTTCTCTGATAAAATGATGTTTTAAGTCAATATGTTTACTTCTCGTATGATAAACATTATTCTTGGCTAGAAGTCCTGCTCCAACGTTATCACAATATATTTTTAAGTTGTTCTGGTCCATGTTTAATTCCTGTAAAATATTTTTTAAATATATCATTTCCTTAGTAGTCTCACTTAACGCCATGTATTCTGCTTCAGTGCTTGAAAGAGCTACTGTTTTCTGTTTTCTAGCTTCCCAACTAATTGGTGCACCTGCCAAAATAAAAACATATCCTGTATATGACTTTCTATCATTTACGCATGATCCCCAGTCTGCATCTGAATAAGCTTCCAATTTATTTCCAGTTTTTCTGTATTTAAGTCTATATTCCATGGTTTCTTTTAAGTATTTTAAAATGCGTTTTGCAGCTGTCCAGTGTTCCTTACCATAATTAGTGTTGAACTGGCTTAAATAATTGACTGCAAACGTTATATCAGGTCTTGTTCCAACAGATAAATACATCAAAGATCCAATCAAATTTTGATATGGATATTTTTCCATTATTTCTTCCGATTTATTCTCTGGTTTCGCAAGTTTTAGTCCTGTCTCTAATGGAGTCTTTGTAGGATTTGAATTTTCCATGTGGAATCTTTCCAAAAGTTCTATTATGTATTTCTTTTGTGATAATTCTACACCCCTATTAACAGAGTGATTTTATGCAGTGATTAACGTTTATTAATAATTAATATATTTACAACACTATTTTTACATATGACATATCGTATACACTATTTGACAACAACGTTACTATGGATACATATATACATTTTGATTGTACAGTAATTTAATTATAACAACTTCCTCATCATATTATATTTTACGGACGTAACTCATCTAATTCATTTCTAATTAGATCATAAAAAAATGTGTAAAAATAATATCGTTCAACTTAATAATAGGTATTAGACAAAAAATTTCTGTATCTTTTAAAAAATATATTGTAGGTTTTAAATAACTTTTTTATTTAGATAATTCGGTACAGAAATGTTCAAATAATAAGTTAATATTTTTCTGGATATGATTAATTACAGTTTAGAACCTTCGTCTAAAACTACTATACTTGATGAAATGGAATTCCACTTGGTACAGGTGCTTTATAATAAAATTACTTTTACTTGCAACGCCTATTTGTGAACCGCGGAAGATTTAAAATGGCGGCAAAATAGACCACCTGTTACAAAAACAATAAAGAGAATGAAATAACCAAGTATATTTGTAGAATGAATCTAAAATTTACCAAAAGGGTGCCCAAATGATTTACAAAATGCGGCCAGTGCAATCCAATTAGATAGATAAAAAGTCCCTGCAAAATTTGATGAATATATTTTTATAAATTTGATTTATTTCACATAGTCCTATTTCCGCAACGAGCCTAATCGCCGATGCAAGGGGGCGAGCACCTACACCTGGATGAGGTGTGAATGATTGTGAAAATAGGAGTAATATTAACATATTATTTTCGCCCAAATAATGTCACCAATGGGTACTTGAACCAGCCACTTCACAATTCAGACTACTTTTACCTGTCAGAACTGCGTGATTTAACGAGCTCGGCCACTCCGTTGTCTATAGTATATATAATAATAATAATTTATATATTATAATTTATTTATTTATTTATTTATTATTTTTATATATTGTTATTAACTACTAATAATATTATAGTATATATTGTTATTAATTTTATCTCAGATTGTTCGTTTTGTTTAAGAAATTTGAGAGAACTATGGTGTTTGACCTCCCCTTAAATGGTACCGAGGAATCACATCTTGGATTTCTTATTATGTTCCGCATACATATTACGTGCGTGAATTTTTCTTTCAATCTTCTTTAAGATTACAGTGAATTTCTAAATTTTGCGTTGCAATCCAGCTTTAATAAAATTAAATGACAACACAACAATAAAAGACATTTTGTTAAGACGCACAGATAAATTAGGACGAAGTTTCTTCCGAGTAAGCAGTCAAGTGCTATTAAGGTTCGCAGTAAAGAGGCCTAGAGACATCTGGTATCACAATCAACAACGAATAATGACATCCACCAAAAGTCACGACTTCAATGCTAGCTTGTCACAGAACATGTGTAACTAGATTATATTCTTATAAACTAATGTATAGGTTGTATATGAAAATAATAAATATTAATGTTAATAATTATTAAAGTAGTATTTTACAACCTGTGGTTATAGAGGCCCACGACTTGTATAAAAAAAATGGGTATACCTCAATGCAATCCTTGAAAATTAAAGACGTTGGGAACTCGCAGCGTGTAATGACAACTCTCTAGCGAAAAAATAAGGCGGACGATACTCTTAACCTCGAATCTGTTAAGATAAACAAAGAAGACGACACATGTTACTATCGAATATACGAGAGTTACCTATTATGATTTTACAAACGACCACTAGATGGCAATATTGAAATGTGTCTTTAAAAAATCTTACTATATTCGTAAAATTCCATATCTGTTATTGTGAAATCAGTGGGAACTTATAAATTGGCCGAGTAGTTTGTTGACAATGAGCGTTAAAAAAACAAGTTTGTGAAAAAATGGATCTTACTCGTGAAATATTTTCGTTGGAAGATTTTAGTAAAGGCCTAACTCAACAACAATGCATAGATTCGCTTCGTTCCACTTTTGGTAACTAAGCACCATCAGAAAAGACTGTTTCGAATTGGTTTGCAGAATTTCGTCGTGGTCGTGCGTCCGTCAGTGATGAATCTCGTGAAGGTGGATCAAAATCGGTTGTGATTCAAAAAAACCTCGATGCTGTGAGCAAAATGATTAAAGAAGATCGGCATGTGACTTACCGTGTGATAGAGGCATCCTTTGGCATATCGCAGACTGCAATACATTCGAATTTGTATGAAAATTTAAGATCTGTTCCCGATGGATTCCGCATAATTTGACTGAAGCTCAAAAAAAGCTCATGTTGATTGGTTTATGGGAATGCTAAAAAAATTCAACCTAGGCACCGTAAAATTCGTATAACATCGTTACAGGTGACGAAACTTGGATTTATTCATATGAACCGGAAACTAAGCAACAAACCACTGTTTGGGTCTTCCAAGATGAGCCGAAACCCACAAAAGTTGTTCTTTCACGAAGCACTTCCAAGAAAAAAATAAAAATGATATCTTGTTTATTCAGTTGTATTGGACATGTTGCAACCATTCCTTTGGATAGGGTGACCCGATTTCAGTGAAGGGAAAACGGTACACATGGGAAAAAAGAAGGTCCTCACCTCCCAGATCCAAGTGAAGAGCAAAAAACAAAAGGATTTCACTTCTCAGATTGACTAATTGTAATATTTATTTTCTTACAAATGCAGAATTATGTAAAAACCGGGACAATCGCCCGTCCCGAAAACACTTTTCGGGACACCGGGACAATTGACCTAAAACCGGGACAATCCCGGAAAACCGGGACGGATGGTCACCATACCTTTAGAGGATCGGAGAACAGTTAATGCTGAATGGTATACAACATTTTGTTTGCCAGTATTACAACGATTTGTCGATTATATATAACAAACACGGACTTCAATTCTGACAGAGGAGTATCATCTTCTTCACTCCAGTTGGTTTCACCTTGTTTTTTAAAGCCAGCCTATGTGAAACAATTTTTTATGGTTGCTTGCTATACAACGATGTTCCACGCTTTGGACAAGTTTGTAATAGCATCCCATAGAGTAATTTGTTCTGTTTGATTGTCGCCTTCTAAGGCAACTGATGTTTTTCTCAGAATTCTTCTTCTTTAGTGCAATTTCATATTGTTAATAAAGTTAACAACAAGACTTTACATTTTATTGAATTTCTTCTTTAAATTGGAAAGCCATTCTTCATATACTTTGCTTATCTTCCAAGCTTTTTTATTGCTTTTGTATGTCACTGGTAATCACCAACGGTTTCAGATTTTCGGTACCACATATATTGGCTCCACCATGACGGTCATTCTTTCTTTGTTGTGTTTTCCACCGACACACTTTTCGTCTTTAAAAGTTAACGATTTATCAGGCAAACATTTAAAAAACAAACCCGTCTTGTCCGCGTTAAAAATATCTTTTTCATGATACTGCACTTAAAATTCCGGTAAAATATTGTTTCGCCACTCTTCACAATCAAGTTTATTAACGTCTGCACTTTCACCACACATAACCTTTTGAATAATATTATGCCTTTTCTTAAATTTATCTAGCCAACCTACACTAGCGACGAAATCAGTGTGTCCCATTCTCTCAGCAAAAGAAAGAGGCTTTTCTCTAAAAAGTGGCCCAAACATTGACACATTTCTACCGTGAGCCATTTTAAACCATTCCCAAATACTTTGTTGATGTCTTCGGAAGTACAGATTTCGACACGTTTGCGATCATTGGTTATACCAATTTCGGCTTTCTTCACAATTTCTTCGCGGTTTTTTATAATTGTAGAAAGAGTACTACCAAAGTCTGAGGCAATCTCCTTTTTCTTTTTATACCTTTGTCAGGCAAATGCGATAATGACGCAAAAATTTTCGAAAAAATTCGAGATATAGAAAAAATTGGCATATAGAAGTTCGAGATATGGGAATTCGACTGTATTCAATTCCCTACGACAATTCAAAGTTTATTATCTATAAAAAAATCTGAAATTCATAACAAAATTACACCGTATTACACCGTACATAAAAGAATCCGAAATTATAATATAAATTCGAAATAAATTTAAAATATTTAAGGTAAAATCATTATCATCATCATCATATATGACGTCGCCCTCCATACCTAAAAGCCCTAAGCCGTAACGGGCCTCACTGGCGACATCCAATTCCCATCTAAAATCCTGGCATCTTCTTGTCATGATCATAAATTAAAGTATACAAATTTAAATGGCTAACCAACAAATCAGGACAACCAGAAAAACAGTAAAAAATAAAAATAAAACTTTTATAACATTTTTGCAATTTTTTTGCAAAAGCGATTTATTTGAGCATAATATTTTTGTATTATATAGCCCTAAGTACGCCCTAAGCGCCCGCTTAGGGCGTACCTTCTTGTATTTTTCATTTTTTATCCTAAAGTCTATTTTTGTTTCAGTTTAATTATCAATTTTGCTTAATTTTAATAAATATTCATTTCATAGACAAAACATGTTTAGAACCTCACTATATTTTATTCCCAAAGTACAAATATATTACCATATTTTACCCGATACAATAATATTTTATAAAATAATTATATAATTCTATAATAATTTATTATTGTATTAATTTAAAAACCTAATTTTAATTTATTTAAATATAACCATTTGTTTTCTTAAATATAACTTGTTTAGAGCCGCTGGTAAGACACCTTCCAGCCAAATTAATCCATTTTATACATTAATATATTTCCGATCAAAGTGATTAGACGTGTTTTTGATTTTATAATTGTGAAAGAGTTTTGAAATCAGTTAAATTTAACTACAATTGGTATTAAGGGTTAATTAATATACTAAGGATATATTAATTATTAAATTAAATTTGTTATAGTAATTTATTCTGAAGTTTTTCCCTCCCGATTTCTTGGTGTGGTTAAACTCGGTTTTGTGGCAGTAATTTGTAAATTACTGCATTTTTGTCAGACCAAGAGAGAAGGGTTTATTAATAATCTCTAAAATTTATTCATAAAAGTTGTCATATTAACATTAAATTAAAAAATTTCATTTGGTTGTGTGACGTCATATAGTCGATGCAACTCAGAACGCGTGGTTGACCGTTTCCACTTGTTCGTTCTGTTTAAATAATAATTATTTATTTGTTTAATTTAGCCCAACATATTTATTATAAATTTATTTGAGAAATCATTTAAATTCATTTTTTTTTTGTAAATTTTAATATTCATTTTTTTTCTATAAATTTAAAATCAAGATTTTTTATAATTTATTTTTGGGATTAATTTAGAGTAATTCATCGTATTCCCAGCCGCGCTTACCGCTATCAATTGTTGCAGTCCGCAACAATTAAAATTATTTAATTTTGTTTTTGTACAAATCATTTTTTTTGACTAAGTTTTTTTTTCAACTATTTTTTTTGATAATAATTTTTTTTTCTCTCTTTTGGTTATCATTCCTGGCAACGCTTATGCAACAAGAACCTGACCTTATTTTATTATATTAAATTCTCACAATTATATTTTTGACATTTTAAGTCAATCCTTGTGTGTCGTCCTGGACTCCTACCCTACCTATGTATTTAGCAAAAATTAAATTCGTTCCCATCTGTAACAATTAATAGTGGAAATACTAAATAGGTATTTAATTAGTGCCTTAAAATTTCAGTAGCTAATTAAAACCGGTTTTTGCATTTTCTGTATTATAAATCGTCGGCTGAAAATAATAAGGTTGTATTTGACATTTTTTATCAAATGCACTTTTCAATACTATAGAGTTGTATGTCACGTAACCTACTTGTTCCAATAATTTCCATAAGATATCATTACCGGTGTCGGAGAAAAAAGTAGAAAACTATAGTTGTATGTCTTAAAAAATAAAAAACTTACAAAACATAGTTGTATGTTAAAACATACACCCTTGTATTTTAATTGTTTTTTTTTTAATTCATAATTTATGGTTGTATGTTTGACATACAATATCTTTTATGTTAAATATAAAACATCTTTTTCGGGCACCTGGGTTAAAAAAAATATTAAAAAGAATAAAACAAGGTCTTGAAGACTTGTTAAATATATTTAGAGACATTAAGGTTTCTACAAATAAAAATCCGTTACCAGAAAACAAGGTAATCGCTTTAAAATCTATGCTGGATTGAATGCCTACTATGGATAAATCTTATTATGAAACAATATTGCCAAGAAAGTAAATCTCAAGAAAATAATAAAAATACAATTTATTTCGTTTAATTTTTTTTTATTTCGAATGTTTCAGTTTCAGTTCAAATTATCTTAATTTATCTTAATTTTTTGTAAGATTAATGTTCAATTTGTTATTATTTTGCAAGAATATTGTTTAATTTGTGTTATTTAATGAAATAAAAATTTAATACGTTACTAACATTTCTTTCACCTTTTCTGGTAGCTTTTTAACAATTTTCAGAAACCTAAAAACTGAAGCTTTACCTTTAAACTGAATTTCCCCCCAATATTACTTTGAACTACAAAGCTGTATGTAACGTTAAGGTACTAAGTTTCGTGTTTTTCTTAATCACAAAGTTGTATGTTCATTTTTCAAATTGTTAAAATGGTATTATTCAAACATTTTTTTTCAAAATAATGCATTAATGACAATAACATATCAATATATAGTTATTAAAAAAATTGTAACCTAATATTCGTTTTTTCCATGTCAAAATTTTTGAAGCTTCTTATCTCAAATGTAATACACTTCGACATACAACCTTATTATTTTCAGCCGACGGAATGTTAAATAACGTACCGGTCATCTTTAAAGTTTCTGCTTAAGTAACAGTGTATAAAAGTGAAAATGTTACTAAAATTCTTTATAACATGTTCGAACCAAACCCTAGAATACAGTAGAGTGTCATTTCGATGATCTATTGTCACATAAAGTTACGTTTTAGGTTCCATATTTATTATTTTTGTTTAAATTTATAGGAAATCAATAGCCATATTCGTACTGATTTCGATACGTAAACCGGAAGTTATATATTTTAACATGATGATATCTGTATTCAGATTATATTCTGCTAAAAATAACACAAATATCGCACATGAAATGTTAACATGGATGGATTTTTGAATTTTGGCATTTCTGGAATTATTTACCTAACGATAAAATCTCACAGCAATGTACAAAATATGTAAACAGTTATTCGAAACATGTCAAAAATACTGTTAAAATGGTGAGTTTAAATATGCAACTATGTAGGTACATCACGGCAATGAAAAACAAAATATAAAATAAAACTAATACTAATCGTAAAATCCCAGCGAATAAATGGCGCATATTACTGTGATGACTGAACTTCTCAGTTTCTTGACATTTTGTTTTAGGTCGTCCAGGATGAAATTTGTAGTTAATAATATTGCCAACTTTAACAGTGTACTATTTCACATTGGCTTAATATTTTACCGTTCTGTTTTTTTTTTTTTTTTGTTGGAAAGTTACTACGCAGCAGACAATATCAAATTGGTTCGTCAAATTTCGTACAGGTAACTTAAAAAAAAAAAAAAACTGGTTATCGATCACAGCAGAAATATACTGCAACCAACTGGACGTAATGATGCAAAAACTTAAAGAAAAACAGCCTAGATTGGTCAACAGATCGACTCCTATCTTATTGCATGATAACGCTAGACCACACACTGCACAAATGACTGTGGCATAACTACAGGAATTGGAGTTGGAACTTCTTCATCATCCTCCATACTCACCAGACCTAGCCCTCACAGTCTAATTAATAAGCAGCATTCACTTATTAATAAGCAGCTTTCTTATGGTATTCTGCAAAGGAGAGCATATCCTTCCTTTAAAGATGTTTGTATAACTTAAAAGATCGCAGCAGTTTGGACTGGTGAAGACAGTCTGGATTGTGTGGTTGGTAGTTCGATTCTCCGTCGGTGATATTATTCGGGCGAGAATAATATGTTTACATTACCCTCATTTCACAATCATTTACCCATCAACCAGGTGTAGGAGCTCGCCCCCTGGCATCGGCGATTAGCTTCGTTACCGAAATAGGCCGAAGTAAAATAAATAAATAAATAAATAAATAAATAAATAAATAAATAAATAAATAAATAAATAAATAAATAAATAAATAAATAAATAAATAAATAAATAAATAAATAAATAAATAAATAAATAAATAAATAAATAAATAAATAAATAAATAAATAAATAAATAAATAAATAAATAAATAAATAAATAAATAAATATAACTCAAAAGAAGGCTATACAATTTAAACCTTATAACTTCCAGCAGACGATATTTAAGAACAATAAATTCTTTAACTATACCATGCATGTCCATGCAAGTCCATTTACCGTAATTTTGAAATGACTTCACAGTTGAAAATCTCACCTTGTTGCCAATTCGTATAGTGTCAAAAAAAGTTAGGTTATATCGAAAAACTTAATAAAATATATTGAAAACCTATATTTCCTATGGAGGAAAGGAATTAATGTAAATTATGATGCACAGCGGTTCTTTCTAACCGATTTGTCGCGAAATTTATGGTTTATATTATATTAAGTGTATAATGTAGTATTTTTAAAAAAATAAATAAATTTCAGTGTATAAGAATCATCAGAAATATTTGTTTTTAGAAATGTGTCGTGTTCTTTTAATACTTTTTATACAATTTACTTTAATTTTTCGCCTGGTGTCACATTGACACAGCGGGTTCGGGAAGCAAACGCGGAGTGTTCCGAGTCACACTGTTTAACTCCAGACCGCTCGAATAAACGTGTTTAGACCTTTTCTCAAACGCTCCCAGCTTGCTTTCTCAACTCACTAAATGATATCGGAAAGCAATGATAAAGAGTAAAATTTTTTATTATTCGAATAGAAATTTTTGAATTTCAGATGTTAAATACAATTTTGTTTCGAATAATGAATATTCAAATATTATTTCAAGTCAAACAGTTTATTGCCGCTAGCTGCAAGTGTAAATTTCATGAGTATGCTAAAATTACTTTTCGATGATAATAAACCGTTCTACGTAACAGACCTGTAGGCTAAAATTACAAAAAAAAAAGAACGTAACAAATGTAAATAGAACATATTTTATTAATCATATATAATATTTGTTTATCGACCAAGATACAAAATTAAATATTGTTTTTGTTCACTTACATTACAAATTATAAAACCTTACTTATAAAAATTTACTCTACCAATATCTCGAAAACTATTGCTTCGATCAAGCTAAAATTTGATATCTTGTACTCTTTTATGAGTCTTAAAAAACCCTATAATTTTGGTCTCAATCGCTCCGTAAGAAATGGTAGTTTACTATGGTACCATTGCAATTTTTAAAAATTTACTCTACTAATATCTCGAAAACTATTGCTTCGATCAAGCTAAAATTTGATATCTGATACTCTTTTACGAGTTTTAAAAAACCCTTAAATTTTGAACTCAAACGCTCTGTTATAAATGGTAGTTTAGTAACGTACCATTGTAGTTTTTAAAAATTTACTCTACCAATATCTCGAAAACTATTGCTTCGATCAAGCTTCGCTATCATATATAATATTTGTTTATCGACCAAGATACAAAATTAAATATTGTTTTTGTTCACTTACATTACAAATTATAAAACCTTACTTATAAAAATTTACTCTACCAATATCTCGAAAACTATTGCTTCGATCAAGCTAAAATTTGATATCTTGTACTCTTTTATGAGTCTTAAAAAACCCTATAATTTTGGTCTCAATCGCTCCGTAAGAAATGGTAGTTTACTATGGTACCATTGCAGTTTTTAAAAATTTACTCTACCAATATCTCGAAAACTATTGCTTCGATCAAGCTGAAATTTGATATCTAATACTCTTTTATGAGTTTTAAAAAACCCTTAAATTTTGGACTCAAACGCTCTGTTAGAAATGGTAGTTTACTAAGGTACCATTGCAGTTTTTAAAAATTAACTCGACCAATATCTCGAAAACTATTACTACGATCCAGCTAAAATTTGATATTTACTACTCTTTTATGAGTTTTAAAAAACCCTTAAATTTGAGTCTTAATCACTCTGTTAGAAATGGTAGTTTATTAAGGTACCCCTTCATGTAATTTTATATTAATAGTGTCGACACTAACATGCTCTCCTAAAATCAAATTAATTATCTTTCAAAATAATTAATAAGAGACAAAACCATCCTTTGAACACGGCTACTAAGAGCTTTGGATATTTTTATTACAGTAAAATTGAAAAATATCATAACGTTGGTACTTCAATTAACCAAGTTTGACGTCATCTCACATTTATTGTGAATGGAGTTTATATATACTATTGCTTAATTAACTTCAAGCAAAATATCAGGTCGTCAAGGATGAAATTTGTAGTTCATAATTTTGCCAACTTTAACAGTTTATTTTTGACATGATTAATATTTTACCATTCTGTTTTTTTTGTTTTTTTTTTTTTTTTTTTGCTGGAAAGTTACACATTTTGCCTGTTTAAAGAAACCATTGTATGTTCTAAAAAAATATCAAAAACTTAAAAAAAAAAAAAAAAATTGTTGAAAATGGAACGGTCGGAAATTCGCACTTTTCTGAAGTATGAGTTCTTACGGGGAACTACGGCATCGCATACCACGCAAAACTTTAATAGTTTATTTGGCTATAGTGTTACTACGCAGCAGACAATATCAAATTGGTTCGCCAAATTTCGTACAGGTAACTGAAAAACCAAACAAAACAAAAAAAAAAAACCTGGCTCAACGATCACAGCAGAAATATACTGCAATCAAATGGATGAAATGATGCAAAAACTTAAAGAACGCTAAATACAACTAAACGAGAGCGCGGTATATATTTTTGAATTGTCATGTTGCTTTGGTGTTATTATTTGAATTGTGACAAGTGAGACAAAACATACGTCGCATTTGTTTTATTAGTTCGTACAGTCAATCGTTATGGTTCAAGTGAAAAATATCAAACTTTATTACGAGACCATTTTACAGGAAAAGGATATTACTGCAAACCCGGAATTGTTCTTTAAATAATAGAAGTTCTTCGGGACAAAATAATAGTAATGGATGCCAGAAACTGTAGACCTTATTGGATAAAAGCATCTCTCTACAAGACTGACGAAAGGAACATTTATCAACGGCAAATTTTGGAACTTCTCAGCTGTCAACAACTTATAGGATCTGTCACGGTTATTCATATTTTAGTATCAATCCATTATTTTACGCATCACCTGCTACAT
The DNA here is from genome assembly GCA_963971575.1 of Liopterus haemorrhoidalis. Lineage (NCBI taxonomy): Eukaryota > Metazoa > Arthropoda > Insecta > Coleoptera > Dytiscidae > Liopterus > Liopterus haemorrhoidalis. Next base: position 33,275,194 of record OZ020615.1, read on the forward strand.
ATCTCCAAGAAAATATATATGCTAAAAAATGTAATACATACCAACAAAAAATGTATTATATTCCATACTTACAACAATCTAATAAGTTTTAAGTTCTTTCCATGAATTTCAGATAATGTTTTAAATAAATCTAAGAGTACTTGATTCGCTATCATCATATGTCAAGTAGAGTTTGCTCGTTGAAATAAGAACTTGAGTTTTTGACATAATCGCTATACTTTCAAAAGTTTAACTTCTTTACTTTGTAAACTTGAAAAGAATTGGGTAAGTGCATGAAGTAATCAATCACAAAAGCAAACACTGATTTCAAGATAAAAATTTCAATATAAGTTCACTTGGAAAATTTGTGAAACTAGAATTTCTAGTAATCCAGCATGATTGATCTAATGTTGGAACTCGTTAAATTTTAGCCTACACAACTTCTTTGCTTTTCATCTTACATCTGTAGACATTTTAGGTAGATCTTTATTTTACTGCATCCTCCCTAAATGTAGAAATTATCAAGAATCGATAGCTTTAGGCAAGTTTAAACTCGCACAGTAAACATGTACGAATCACGTTAGCTCGAAGACATATTTGGAAGGGCTCACACTCTTCCTTTAATTAAACTTAACTCAAAACAAGATGCAATAATCAAATGAATTGGGGTATGTAATTTGCGATTCAGGTAAATTAGTTACCGTAAATAGTAATTATTTGGTACAATTCTAGCAGTAACTGGAACAAGTAACTGATTTTGAAGAAATGATGTTGCAGTTTTACACCACAAAACAAATCTTTCTTTTGGGAAAAATAAAGACAAAAAATATCAGCAATCGGATGACCCTTTGTGTCATCTGGAAACATGAAACTCACATTAATCATAGGTCTGTGGGAGGCGGCTTTTGCATCTTCATCAGCCGCTTCATTGCCTTTAATACCAACATGTCCCGGTATCCAAAACAGCTCTACTCTCACATTCTGAGGATTCAGACTGTAGAGTAGCAACCGGATCTTTAGTATAAGAAGATGCACTGGATCCAAGATCCAAGATCCACAATCCTGGATACTGTTCTGAGCGGTCAGTGAGTCCGTCATGATAACACTTGACCGACTTTGCTCTGACGAAACAAAACACAGCGGCTTGAAAATAGAACACAGCTCAGTAGTATACACACTCGTTATGGAGTGCAGACGGTACTAAAAGTGCTGACATGGGTTCAAGACAACGAACGCCCACCCAACTCTGGTTCCGGATTTTGGGCCGTCAGAAAAAATGACAGTATCTTCGAACCTAGGAGCCAGTGTTCTTTGTAACTCATGTTGGTATTCGATAGGCAACGTAGTATCTTTATCAAACCTAGTTAATGTGAGATTCACAAGCGGATGCGGTAGCGTCCATGGTGGAACAGCACACAAAACGAAACTTGCTATTTCAGGCATATTTAAATCAATATTGCTCAAAATATCGAAAGTCCTTAGACCAAAAGGCCTCTTTGCTCTTGGATTTCTGTCATAAGTGTCTATATGCCTATTTTGTAGAATAGGGTCATACGCAGGATGATCTGGCTTGGCACTGAGTGCAGCCATATATCTCAGGTATAGAATTTTACGACGAATGTACAGTGACGGTTCGCCTGCTTCACACAGCAGGCTTAGTACTGGGCTGGTGCTAAATGCACCTGTGGCCAATCTAACCCCAGTGTGATGCACAGTGTCAAGAATTCGTCGGTATCTCTATGTTCATCAATGCGACCCATATTCCTTTTCTTGCTCATCACTTCAACCCGTCTTTTTTACGTTTTTCTCATCAGCTTCCACTGGCTCGTCGCTGGCCAGAGAGAAACCATCAAGACTTTTGTCGGACAGAATATCGGCCGTCTTAATAAAAGTTTGATCTATAATAAAACCTTGTCAAAAATCCCTGTGGCCCAACGTTTTGCCTGACCCAAGGTTTCGGAATCACTGCTGTGAAGATTAAAACATAAAATCTATGTTGCTATATCAACAATAATGTATTATTAAAGAAGTAAACAAAACTACATAACAGCATTAATGTGAAATATTCATCAATTACGTAAATTGGACAATGTTTATTAACATTCCATATTGTTTGTATAGCTTTGGAATACCGTAATAATAATAATACTAAAAGTAATTAGGAGTGTGCATTAATTATTCAGATGCGTAACATGTCGTTTACAAGGAAAACAGAGAATGGACAAACTTCTAACTGAATTACAATACAGTATACACAATGTCCTTAATGATGGAATATCTGTCGCTGTTGAGATTGAAAGTCAACATGCGATAATTAACCCTCTTCTGATCGTAATGTGTTTAATGGAGACTCTTGAATTTTAATTAACCTTTTCGGAGCATGATCCTTTTTTTCCAGATTGATAAATAATTCAAAGTTTATAAACACATTTTTGAAAGATAAATGAACGTAATTTGAGGGTGAGATATGAATAAATCCAATTAACACTTTACGGGTGATTTTATATTCTTTGAAAATTTAAAAACTATATTAAAATTTTAGGAAATTTAATTAACATTTTCAGTTAAGTACAATAAAAAGTTAAACTTGCGGTATTAGCAATCGGTTTCCTGGATTACCTTTAAGGTTTCAGTAAGAAGAGTAATTGAGATCATTCCCGTCAACAGACAGGATTTAGTTTCCATGACTGCAAATCTCTAGCGGTATTGGTATCTTAAAAAGTATCTAGATATAGTCTGCATATTTGGATTAAGCGCAACTAGATTTTGAAAATAAGAAACTTTTAAGTAATAAATGAGGTTTATGATCATTTTTTGACGCAAAAGCCCACGTCATTTACTAAAATTCTGTTTTATTCCTTTTAAACGTTTAGAATAGCCAATGCTGGTGTTAATATATGTTATCTTATACGCAGATTATCGCATTCGTTTATCTTCATATGCCTTTATATACAATATACGAGGACATATTAAGTATCTGTACATAAGTCCTCCTAGCGGAGATTCTCAGCAACATCGCGTTTGCGCATGACAGTTCTAAATATGGCGGCCGGCATGGATGTGCTGTTAAAACAACGAGTTATCATTGAATTTCTTACTGCGGAAGGTGTAGCGCCCATTGATATCCATCAAAGGTTAAGGTCTATCTACCGTGAGGCGTGTGTTGATGTGAGTACTGTTAGGAGGTGAGTAAGGCCTGTGAAAGACGCCAGTCCTGCTGAAACGGATGTCCATGATCGGGCACGCAGTGGCCGGCCAGTGTCTGCATGTGGTGAAAGGCAGGTGGCCCTCGTGGATGAACTGGTTCTTGAGTATCGACGGTGTAAACAAACTGACATAGCCAACAGGGTGGGTATTTCACAAGAAAGAGTACATCGCATTATCTGCAATGTGCTGCAGTACAGGAGAATATGCGCGCGTTGGGTGCCCAGAATACTTAATAATGAAATGAAAGGATATGTTAACACCCTAACAAATCTGAAGCGACGGATGCGTAGGGTTCGTCCAGACAAAGTGCCAATTCTGCATCATGACAACGCTCGACCTCACATAAGTCAGAGAACGCGTGGAGCACTGGAGAAGCTTGGGTTTCATGATATTTCACCTCATCCACCTTATAGCCCAGATCTTTCACCTTTTTCCTCTTTCCAAAGCTTAAGGAACATCTCAAGGGAAAGCGTTTCTCTTCGGATGCAGAGGTGATAGCGGAGGTGCGGAAATGGTGCTGTGGGAAGTCTTCAGACTTTTTCAGTGACGGACTTGAAAAACTCGTACCACGTTGACGTAAATGTATCACTGTCAATGGCGATTATGTGGAAAAGTGAATATATCAGTGCGTAGAGGACAGTTTATACTATTATTTCACATTTGTATGTAAACCATATATCAATTACTAATAAAGTTATAGCCATGGAGGCATTAGTTTTCAATATGCCTTTGTATATCTTTATATACATTTCACTTAAAAGATACAGATAAGTTTTTCTTATTTGAACATAACTTCCGTTTATCTTTTTTTTTTGCTTCACTCCGATTCGTATTATTGTATTCTATTATATTATTATGTAAATGTATTTGTCTTCTACGAAAATATAGGTAGGGTAGGGTGGGGCTAAAAGATCCACCATGTATATTTGTAATACTAACGGTCCGTTAGTATTACAATATTATAATAATTGTTTACAGTTAAGAGCCTTCGTCGATAAATATTTGGTGTACTTAATAAAAATAGAATGCCTCTTGGTTCATGTGTTCTTTACAAAAATTAAATCATTTTTACCCTCAGTACCTATATTGAGAACCGCAGCAGATTTAAAATGGCGGTAAAAATAGATGACCAAGTACAATATCATTTGTAGGTTTGTATGACTTGTGCTTTGCTAGGCAATTTTGTGTTTTACATCGAGTTTTAGCTTACATCTAGTTTTAGGCCCATTATGCAACCATTAATGAAATATGTACTCAAATTTTTTTGTTTAAAACTAATCATAAATACCATTAAATATGATTAATATTTATGGATTTCAAAATTCACAAATTACATTTGAAATATTTCTTAATAAAAGTTTATAATATATTCAAGAATAATGTCGGAAGAAGACAGTAAACTTGTCAAAACAAAAATATTTTATTATGAATAAATTTAAATTTTAATCAATGTATATGCTATTTTCTTTACCATTGATGTAATTATGCCTTTATATACAGTAGAGGGCTTTAAATCTTATAAATTTGGCTTATTTTTTGGGCTTTAATTAGTGTTTTTAATTAATTTTTTTGTTTAGAATAAGGAAGTTTATTTAACAAGAAATTAATTATAAGTATTTACGTAAACTAATTTCAAGAAAAATTAAAATCTAATTAAAAAGCTCACTAGTAGTAGCAACAAAAAATGTAAACCGACGAGATTTTGTTAAAATTTATTTAGATAAAACACATGCGTTGCTATTGTGTTGCAATTATGGATTTATATATCGGATTTATATATAAACAAAACAAACTAAAGCTGCGTTCAGAGCTCTTAAATTAGTCGTCTATAGACTATATCTTGTGCACTGTTGATTGTCACTAGTTTATCATATGGTAAGCAACTGTTCAGAGCTCCAAATTTAATAGATTATATTTTCTTCGTTATCGACCTTGAGAATTTATTAATTTTGGAATATTTTTCAGGAAATAGGTCTTGTTGAAATAAAAATTCAAATGATTGAAATAGACCGGTTTCAATAATATATTATCTTGTTCAGTCTATCAATATAATTATGTATGTATTGGTCTTCTATTTTTCAAATTATTGTCAGTTTCATATATATATATATATATATATATATATATATATAGATTAAAAATTTTACTGCCAAATATATATATATATATTACAGTCAGTTTCATCGTTTTACGTTTTACTCTCGACCCCTTCAATTATACAGATTATATTCATTGAGCAAAATCAAACCATAATATATGTAAATACGAGGGTTACCTTTTTTGTTTTTACAAACGACCACTAGATGGCAATATTGAAATGTATCATTACTATATTCGTAAAATTTTACATTTGTTATTGTGAAACCAGTGACAGCTTATAAAATGACCGAGTGGTTTGCTGACAGTGAACGTTTAAAAAAAAACAAGTTTGTGAAAAAATAGGTATTACTCGTTAAGGTTTTCGTTGGATGATTTTTTACGGTTTTAGTAAAGGCCCAACTCAACAGCAATGCATAGATTCGCTTCGTTCAACTTTTGGTAATGAAGCACCATCAGAAAAGACTGTTTACAATTGGTTTGCAGAATTTCGTCGTGGTCGTGCATCCGTCAATGATGAATCTCGTGAATGTCGACCAAAATCAGTTTTGATTCAAAAAAACATCGATGCTGTGCGCAAAATGATTGAAGAAGATCGGTATGTGACTAGCCGTGAGATAGAGGCATCCATTGACATACCGCAGACTGCAATACATTCGATTTTGTATAAACATTTACCTGTTAAAAAGATCTGTTCCTGATGGATTCCGCATAATTGACCGAAGCTTAAAAAAAGGCTTGTGTTGATTGATGTAAGGCAATGTAAAAAAAAATCAACCTAGGCCCTACAAAATCCGTATACAACATCGTTACAGGTGACGAAACTTGGATTTATTCATGTGAACCGGAAACTAAGCAACAATCCACTGTTTGGGTCTTGATGAGCCAAAACCCACAAGAAGTGGTTCGTTCACGAAGCACTTCCAAGAAAATGTACGCTTGTTTTTTCGGTTGTACTGGACATGTCGCAACCATTCCTTGCAAAGAACGGAGAACAGTTAATTCTGAATGGTATACAACAATTTGCCAGAAGACAAAATCAGGAAAAACAACCAAAAACGTCGCATTATTCTTCATCGTGGCAATGCAAGCTCCCACACGGCACGTCAAACAATTTATTATTTGAAGGAGAAAAACATCGAATTAATGTCTCATTGCCCCTCATATTCACCTGTTTTATCCCCTAACCCCTTTTTTTTGTTAACCAATGTCAAACAAAAAATGCGTGTACGGCGATTTTCATCACCTCAAGAAGTTGAAGCCTTCGAAAACAATTTTTTTGAGATACCAACTTCAGAGTGGAAAAAATGTTTCTAGAATTGGTTTGACCGCATGCAAAAGTGTATAAATCTTAAAGGCGAATGCTTTGAAAAGCATCAAAATAGTTTGTTCAAAAAAAAAAAAAAATTCTTTCTTATTTTTTGGAAAAATTTAAAAGGTAGCCCTCGTACTATAAAACTTTCGTTGCTTCAGTTGTACTATTATTGGTATCAGGACACTAACTCCCGGGACACTAACCCCCGAGACATTAACCCCCGGGACATTACCCCCCATGTCAATAACCCCGCGTGCCATTAAGCCCCTGGACAATAACCCCCGTGCCATTTACCCCCGGACATTAACCCCCGTCAACAACCCCCGTGCGATTACCCCCCGTACCAATAACCCCTGGGCCATTAACCCCCGGGTTTCTAATGATGTAAACTATTCAATAAAGAGTGTTATAATTGAGAGGTATTATTGAGAGTTTATGTAATAGTGTAAATAATAATGCAATGGTACAACATTTAGTAATCACGAAAACTAATAATTGGTAAGAATTAGTGTAATTAAAAGTTAAGGATAACCAGTTGTCAACAAAAGTTGACAGACTTCTTCGTATCGAATGTATGAAGTAAATAGTTCCCTTAAAAATAAATTTGTTAGTATTTTTTTTAATATTATTTTATTTATATCTTAAATTAATTTGTTTTATACTTACGTAACTTGATAGTTGAGAAAAGAAAATTCGATTTTTATACATGAATCTGAAAAAATGTCTTCAACCTTGAATTGTTAAAACTCAAATAATATCGAAAAAAAATCATCAACTCGAAATTGTAAACCAAAACAATATTAAAAATATTTAAATTCCATTTAAGGCTCAGAAAGAATACAATTTTCAATAAAAAATTCTCCATTGGGCCCTTATGAATTTTTGAAAATATTGATAACATTTAAAATATTAATCAATTGCAATATTAGTTAATGGTCCGGGGGTTATTGGTACGGGGGGTTAATGGCACGGGGGTTGTTGGTGGGGGGTTAATGCCCGGGGGTAAATGGCACGGGGGTTATTGTTCAGCGGGTTAATGGCACAGGGGTTATTGACATGGAGGGTAATGTCCCGGGGGTTATTGACGAGGGGTTAATGTCCCGGGGGTTAGTGTCCCGGGGGTTAGTGTCCTAGAACCTTATTATTATATTTAATTCTTGACTCTATGAATTATTTACAAATGCAATGATTTTCTTAGGTACTCAGCTTTATAATAGAAGATGTTCTATGCCCCGGAGAAATTTAAGAAACCTGTTATTTAATTAGATCCTTTCTACATCAGTTTAAAACATCCTTGAACTAAAATTTTCTCATTTGTATCTTAATATATAATGTACCTCGCTCGTTAAGGGTATGTCTATATAACATTTTTTAGTTTCATTGTGTATTATATATTCCATAATTTTTTATTACCATAGTCTTCCTTCATTAAAAATTATACTACAGTTTCCACTTGACTAACTTTAAGAATACATAAACCATAAAGTAAGACTAAATTTACTCAGGATAAAAGAATAGAATCTTATATCCAGAACTATCATTGCTGTATTCCATTTTATTTTTACTTAAAACAACTGAAACGTGGCGACAGTAAAGTGGATTTTATTTTGAAATTATGTATTTCATATTTTAGCTCAGTAGTATATTTCATCATAAAATCTCTTATGTCCTTGCTGGATAACTTTTATTTAAATAATTTAAAAATAAAGGAATATATGGAGCGTCCACCATTAGCTAGTTAGAATTTTTTGCAGAGCATCTATAGGTATTAGCGTCCATCCATCATTAGCAAAGTCGATTATATGTATTTATAATTTTTTTTCTGCAGTAAAGTTTCACACAGGAAATTAGAAACAGATGACTTGGGATAGAACGTGTGATGTGGGTGAAATTAGACATAATTGTTAAGATGTGAGAAACCAAGCAAAACACGGAAATATTAACTGAAAGATGATCAAGAAAAAAATGTGTTCAGATAGGCACAGAATTTATTTATATTTAAATTAGGGCGTGGAAGTTTTTTTAGCACATTTTAGGCAAAAATCGTGTTAACATATAAATATTAAAAAAAAAAATTAAATGCTTTTCGTTCTTTAATCTACGTCTTAAGAGCTTCTTTTGAAACCACAAAATATATTTTTTTAAATAATTATTTTTTCAACGACACAAAAAATTCTATATCGTTCGAAAAACTGATCATATAAAAAAATCATATTGAACTATTCCGGTTCCCATCAATGTATATTATTGAGATTTTTTTTAGATTCTTAGATTAACTCCTCTAGGAAATAGGATGGGCCCAAAAAATATTTGACAGTACTGGCAAATATCCCATAAAATAATGATTTTTCAAAATAAAATTAGTTGGCTTATCTATGAGTTACGAGGCGTAATTTAAAAGCATATTCATAATTTAAAAAAATCGTGTGGCCACCACAGGACCGACCGCCATCACAAAGTACTTCTATAAAATATATTCTAGCAGCAGAGTAGAAATAACTTCGCCTAATATTTTCTAACCGAGATACTACTATTATTTATCATGACCATGGAAACGTTACATGTAAGTATGAAAAAATACACTTCAAATTTTTCAATTTTTTTTCGCTTAATCAAAAATATCTCAATTAAAAGTTGTTAGTTATTGCTTTTATAGCAACTTTTGTTAAATAAATTTTTCGAAATATTTTTCTGTTGTTAAAAATTCACAAAATTATTAAAATCGACACGAGTAAACTCCCATTTATAGTCAACCGATTTTTACCAAAAGTTGATCAACTCGTGCCATTGATGTCAAAAGCTTAAATATGAATTTTCATAAAAATCTTTTTAGCCGAATTAGCCCTGCACATGTACACAGACAGACAGACGGACAGACAGACAGACAGACAGACAGACAGACAGACAGACAGACAGACAGACAGACAGACAGAGAGACAGGCGGACAGACATCATGCTAAAAATAGTCATAACGTTATGTAGGGATCTCAATTCGTGGAGATCCATTGAAATCTCGAAATGTCAAAATCGGTATGATCACAATACCTCCCTTATATATGTTGGCGGTCGGTAGAAAAGAAAAAATGTACTGAATACATATTTTTCCCGCGATGTGTGTTTTTAAACCCTCAATAGTACTTCTATATGTGAGTCAAATATTTGTACCAGCATGCCAAATTTCAACTGCCAATTCCAGTTTTTTGGACACAATTTCTTCCGTACTGACAGACAGACACATCGGTGACATTATAAGGATTTTTTGGGCATACCTACAAAAACCTAAAAATAAACTCTAATACTTCTCTTCTAAGGAGTCTCAATCAATTTTACTTGTTTGGTTGTACTTCCCAAATTTGATTATTTGTCCTATATATATTGTCACAAATGTAACCCCAAATCAGAAATGCGACACCTAAACATCGTGACGTTCAACTGTTTGATTAAAAAACTATTTGTCAGCGTCTAGTATGTATTACCTGATAACGTAATGCATACGCTGCATTTTCTTAATTAGGTAATATTTGTCATGACAAATGATTAGTGGAACTAGGTTAATTGCAAGTATATATAAGTAAATGTATGTCGTAGGGAAACGAGTTTCTCACAACTACGGGGTCCACCACGAGTCCCTCTCAGCTACGGTGACAACTACGAGTCTGACTCTATATACGACTACCTTCCAGGTAGACCAAGCAGCAGTCTCCAGGTGAGCTGGGGAAACTTCACCGGTCTGCTTGACACCCTCACGGGTGACACCCGCCATTTCAAGGCAATGTCGGTCAGAGCCGGCGCTAGCTCTTTTGGCGCGCGGGGCGAACCCGACAAACTGCGCCCTTGTGTTAGAATATGCAGTGGCGTTCCGAAGAGGGGAGTTTGGGTGCTCGCAATCTTATTTTTAACATATTATTTTGATTTAGAGGGTTGCAATTTAAATATTTTAACATTTTAACCGAATACTAGTCATGGCTAAGTAAATATGCCAATACATACCTCGACTTACAAACCTCTCGACACACGAATTTTTCGAGGTACAAACTATTTTCATATCCTATTATTGACCTCTAGATACGAACCGTGAAGTTTTTCTTTTCAAATGAATTAAAGCCTGTTTTATATTATACTTTTTTCCCTAGTTATAGAAACGGACTACTAACAGGCTATTACTACAGGCAACAAACCGAAAACTCCTGAACCACATAACCAGATACAAGAACATTGTTCTTTTTTGACAATTTAATAGTAAATGATTTTCATACTAATCATGTAAAACAAAAAAAATATTTTATATTATATATTTTATATATAATATATTTTATAATTAAAAATTAATATGTAATGGTATACAAAATGCATATTTATAGTGAAAACATGTTCCTTCTCACTCCTCCATCTCTTTGCATTTTCTTTATTTAGTTGGGAATATTTTTTTTTGTTTTGGTTTTTTATGATTTTTACCGACCGCCAGCATATATAAGGGAGGTATTGTGATCATACCGATTTTGACATTTCGAGATTTCGATGGATCTCCACGAATTGAGGTCCCTACATAACGTTTTGACTATTTTTAGCATGATGTCTGTCGGTCTTTCTGTCCGTCTGTCTGTCTGTCCGTCCGTCTGTCTGTCTGTCTGTCTGTCTGTCCGTCTGTCCGTCTGTGTACACGTTCAGAGCAAATTCGGCTGAAAGGATTTTTATTAAACTTCATATTTAAGCTTCTACCATCAATGGCACGAGTTGATCAACTTTTGGTAAAAATCGGTTGACTAAAAATGGGAGTTTACTCGTTTCGATTTTAAAATAATATCTCTGTTAGAAAATATTAGGCCAAGTTACTTCTACTCTGCTGCTAGAATCTATTTTATATAAGTACTGTATGATGGCGGTCGGTCCTGTGGTGGCCACAGCTGATTTTTTAATATGGGAAAGGATTAATTGATTTCTAATAAGATATAATGGAAAATTGGATGTCTAGATACATTGTGAAAGATACGAACCGCGGTCAGGAAAAATTAAGTTTGTAAGTCAAGGTGTATGTCTAAATGTGCCACCAAAATCGGTTATAGATGTTTTCATATGTATAAGAAAGTTATGGTGCAATTCCGTGGCAAATCTGTATGTTAACAGATAAAATCTATAAGAAACTGTCCAGGACAACACATAAAACAACTCCTTAGATACGATCTTCTGTAGCTTAAAGATTTGCCACAGAATTGCACCATTAATCAAATATATTTATATAAAAGCTAGTAAAAATATTAATAGTAAACAACGTACTGCTGAAAGATCATTTTCTACGTTAAATTTTTTTAAAAATCTTCGAAACACAGTCTTCTAACAAGTCAGAAAATTTAAAAATGGACTTTCTTTGTTATTTATATACAGTCCAAAAGAAGAATATTATTATATTCAATAAATGTGTACATCTTTAAACTCAATTTTGCATTTATTATGTACGAGATTCATATACAAATGAAAATTTATAATTTTGATATAAATAAAAATAGAAAAACTTAATAAAAGCTTAGAATATGTATATTTAAGCATTTGTTTTGGCGCCCTGCGCCTGCGACTCTGTCGCCCCTGCCTTTCATTGCCGGTGGATGGGAGGCCCAAACTCCCACGGCAATTCTTATCGAATACTGTTATAATTGATAAATGTTTAATGAAGTATGTTGTTAAAACCAGGAATTGTTTTTCCATCAAACCACGCGTGTGACAATATGTACTCTTTACCACTCTCCACTGGTTGAATATTAATTCATATTTGTAGCTTGTTGGCCCATACTATTTTTGCTAACTTGCCTAGTTTCCTTATTTAATTGGCATAGTATATACTTTAGGCAAGCACGGACTGGTAATGCCAAACTGGCCCAGGCTCTTGATAACAGCGGCCTTTCTGTACTTTAAGTTTTAAAAAAATCTGCTTGCCTATTCAGCCCAATAATTACCGACCTACTAGGCGATCACTTGATCAATCTTATGGTCAGTCCGCCCATGGTCCATGATTCTCCTTCTTTAATTATGTCGCGAATAAAAAGAACACAGTCAGCCCAGATATGTCCCATGGATATTAATAACTTTATTGTTCCAAGATTGCGAAGATACGCAAAAAAAATATATTTATATAAAATAAACGGATGTTGTACAAAATTGACTTGTATTTTAATATTCTATTTACTTTTATAGATTTATGTCAAACTGGATAATATTGTAATAAATTTCATTAGAAGCTGCCCCTTATCTACGTTCATGATCACAACACCTTACTTCCAATATTGAAGTTAAAACTTTTTCTGCATCTTTCCATTTTGTTGCGGATATCAGTAGAAGTAAACAGCAGCGTGAGGGAAAATTGAAATGCGAAAGTGAATCTCTTGTTTGTTTTTGTTTAGACTGTAATACGCAATCTGTTTCGGTAAAGAAAATACTCTGCAAAAAAACTAACGTTACAAATACAACAGTATCTACTCGTAGACAGAAAGTTCTCTTTTATTAACACGAGACTATTTCAGTTTTTATTAATCTTGAGCTAGAATTGTTTTTTAAAATGGTTCTGGTACGATGTTTCGCGCCAGAGGCAGAAGTATTGTACTTTTGTTTTGGTTGCTCTTAGATGAATTGGAATTTTATTATTGTGTATTAAAACTTTCATTAAAATAGTCTTTTATTTCTGAACAATATGAGCCTTTGATGTAACGATTTACTTTTAAGCATGGATCTTTGATATACAGGAACCAACAAAATAATTTCAATATGATAAAAAAATTCATAAGAAGGACAACTGTATGTAGTTATACTATAAACAAAATAGTTCCCTTGTAAACATAACTCTTGCCCAACATTGTGGTAAGTGTTGAAGGCCCTTTTATCTTTTTCCTATGTATTTGAACATTTGGTTCGAATTTCGTTAACCACTTAATACACATAGTACCGGAAATAAATATAGCATATTACTAGGGTTGACTTTTATATTTCGGGATTTGAGATCAAAAACAATTATTTATCAACAAATGTGGCCTTATTGTTTTCCAAAATATTCTCCATGAAGATCAATATACATTTGCATGCGTTTGTACCAATTTTCGTAGCACTTTTTCCATTCCGATTGAGGGTTTTTCCACTGCGATTGTCAAATTATGTGCGATCCAACGAGAACATTTTTTTTTACGGCCAAAGTTCAGGCAATAGTGAATGTATAGTGGTCCCATTAATGCCCAAGGATACTTAAATCTCGCGATAAGTCACATGACGAATTTGCAGTATCAGTTTACGCACAGCATCAATATTTTCCGGAACAACAACCGATTTTGGACGACCTTCACGAAATTCGTCCTTAAATGAACTACGGCCACGATTGAGGCCGGCAAACCATCAATAAACTGTAGTCCTTGAAGGTGCTTCATCGCCAAAAGTCGAATTAAGTTCAACGATGCACTGTTATTGGGTTAATCCACGTTGAAAGTTGTAAAAAATAATCGATCGCAAATTTTCACGATTCAATTCCATTTTTCGCAGAAATGAATTTTTTCAAGGTACTGTAAACAACACAAATAGCGCTCGTACGTCAAAACGTTCTGAGTACGTATACCGCCAAAAATGTCTAACTTGCCAAATGTCAGTTGCCAAATGGCAGCACAGTTTAGCGCAACCCCGAAATATAAAAGGCAACCCTCCTACCTTGCTGATAGCCAAGGTTTGGTTTGCAGTCGAGTATATTTAACTCAATTATTACCTACTACCATACGATCACCACTGTTATTCTACATTGTTCTTGATGCTGTTATGCCCAAATTAACTTACACACTTGATGATCTCGATTATGCTGACGACATATGTCTGATAGCTTCCACATTCAATGACATGCGTGCTAAATAATCCGCGTTATAAGAAGAAGGCAAACTGGTTGGACTAAGAATAAACGTTAAGAAAACAAAGTCATTGCGCATAGATGCCAACGCAAGTAAATCAGGTACCTGGAGGAGAATTGAAGGAATTAAGTAAAATCTACTATTGTGACACCATTTTTACTAAAGGTGGCGGAGCTACAGCAGATGTGTTAAAAAGGATCCATAAAACTAATCAAACCTTTGCAGCACCTTGTAACTTATGGAAGTCGACACAATTAGCCATATCAACGAAACTTCGTATATTTAACACCAACGTTATGGCCATGCTTCTGTACGGTTGTCACTTGACAACTACGAAGACTACTACGGTAATAAACAATAAACTACAGGTGTTTATAAAAAAAATTTCTCTGGAAAATATTATGTATATTTTGGCCAAATACCATTTCCAACATCAAATTCTTGGGGAGACAAAAAGGAGACAAATATCAACTAAAATTAAAAACAGTAAGTTGAAGTGGATTGGCTATATACTATTGTATATTGTATATAGGAGGCTCTAACAAAATAAATAAACAGGCTTTAATTGGAATCCTCAGGGAAGCCGACAAAAAGACACGTATTACTTGGAAAAGAACCGATCTTAAAGAGGTGGAGAGAAAAAGGAATCCCTGGAATGAAATAAAAGCACTAGCAAAGAACCGCATCCACTGGAGGAGTTTTGTGGATCCTTTTTACTTGACGCCACCTAAGTAAAATTCAAGATACTCTATTCTAATATAATTTAAGTTGTTTTTGGTAGTCTTCACAATTTTCAATCCTGTATGGTTGTTTAGAGAGGGTAATAGTACATCACAAATGGTTGATGAGCCGTAGGAGAGATTAAATAGACACGATCAGTTGATGAGCTGGGGAGCAGGTGATTTATTGAACGGAGTTCAGAGCTCTCCTTTAATATATATAAGAGTATTTATATATATACGGCACCCCAGTTGAGAATCACAGCTTTAAGTACACACCATTGTTCTTTTATAATACGTGCGAGATATTTATATTTTAGTTAAGTATATAACCTGTAGGTTATTAAACGGTTTTCATTAGCGAACCGATCCTGTAATGTATTGGGTAAGTAATACTCATTTGAAATCTAGGTGACACGAACGTATTGTAATCTTTCTGTGAACCGTTCGAGAGTAAATCAGGCTACGAGCATAAGCACAAAATTAAAATTTCAGTTACAATATGTTCTAAAAACACAATTTATACGAAAAATTATTCCAGCATTACTGAGTTAAGAGATGTTAGATTAGGATAAACTTTATATTGTAGTTTTACTAAATTTTCGTTAATACTTCATATGTGGATAAAATACAAAAAATCTTGAAGTAGCTAAACTATTAGAGAAACATGTCGAATAATAATTAAAGAAATTTATTAACTATCTGCTCCAGGTTATGTAAACTTTGAATCAAACGTCTATAGTTGCAAAAATCAAAAGTACCTAGAACACGTCCAAACAAGTTTTTCCAGAAAGATTTTTGAAGTTAAGATCACGAATTGACTTTAATTGTTTTAAATGCACTTTTGTATTATGCTTATGTAAAATAAAATGCTTATGAGACATTTTTTAACACTTTTTATAATTTTTACCAGTCACCATAAATACGCATTTTATGCATAAAAACCAGTGAAATATAGTACATTTTTTACCAACCGCCAACATAAGGGAGATATTGTGATCATACCGATTTTGACATTTCGAGATTTCGATGGATCTCCACGAATTGGGGTCCTTACATAACGTTTTAAATATTTTTAGCATGATGTCTGTCGGTCTGATATTTAGCTTTTGACATCAATGGCATGAGTTGATCAACTTTTGGTAAAAATCGGTACATTAGAAATGGGAGTTTACTCGTGTCGGTTTTAAGGTTTTTGTGAATATTTCATAACAGAGAAATATTTCAAAAAAAAAAAAAAAAAAATTATATAACAAAAATTATAAAACAACTTTTATTTGAGACATTTTTTGATAAAGCAGCATAAATTAAACAAGTATTTTGTGATGGCGGTCGGTATGTGGTGGCCACAGCTGATTTTTTTAATAATCATAGAATAAATGTTGTATACATAAAGCGTCTTTTCATCAAGCGTCACTCATGAGATTGCTGCACTTGCCTACGGCTCGTGCGATCTAGCTTCTCGTTCGTGAAAAAAGTAATACCTTATGCACTTTTTGCATAAATGACTATTCACGATTTCATTTTCAACAATTTTGTTTGGTGTATAATACGGATTCTGTAGTTTCTGTTACGAAGCCATATTTAATTGAGAGATCTATATGAATATTAAAACCTATTATAAGAGCTGTAGCTATATCATGTCTAGTATTGTATTCTTCTAGTTTAAGAATACTCTCCATCAGTCTCTTTATAGTTTTGTTAAGGGCACTGTGAACTTTAATACTTGTTTTCAATTTGAGTTTTTTGTAATTATCATTATTATCACCGTCTTCACAATAACCTTAAAAAACGAAACTTTTCCAACAATTTTCTTTTATATCACCAACAAAAAGAGAAAAAATTAAACAAGAAAATTACAAAAAGGAGCGAAAACCACTATAAAATTGTTTCATCATGTACATACAATGAACATAAGAAGTATACCCCAGCGTATAATTGTGTAAACACAAGGCGAGGAGACTTCTGCCCTCTGCCCTTACATGTAGAAGGGATGAGTACATCTATCAATTATGAAGAAGGAGAAGACGAGGCGGAATAGAAACAAAGAAGAATGGCTCAACAGAGAAATCTGGAAGACCTGAACCGAGGATAAGAAACGCATAAGGGAAATGAAAAACAAGATAAATGGTTTTTATTTGATACATTATTAATTTCTTACTGATTTTAAATGTTGTAATCATGTGCTCGGATAGAGTTGTTGCTTTACGTAATCTTTTACGAACATGTTGGGTGGATTTTGAGATATGTCTTCATTGAAAATAAACGGTTTGTAACAGTATGGAAAATTTAACGTTTCACTCTTCAACGAATCACTCCTTGATACATGACTGTTCAACTTTTGAAAAACTATTTAGACAAATATATTTAACATATACCTATTCTATTATTTATTGTACAGTTATCGTTATAGTTCTATACCCTTCAATTATACCCTTACATTACGAATAACTTATATGTGAGTCATAATAAGTAGATTTCGGATTATACGGACTAAAAATATAATTTCCGAACATTAGACCGCAAAAAACATAGCGTAGAAACATGAAAACAACCTACGTTTCCTTATGTTATTTTAACATTATATACCGGACAATTTATTTTAATATACAGGGTTCTTTATCTTCTTCGCAACGTGGATTTATGCAGCGCAGATCTACCGCCTCAAATCTAAGTTACTTCACCCATTACATATCATCTTCCCTTGATAAAAAAGGGCAGGTAGACGTCATTTATACTGACTTTTGCAAAGCGTTTGATAGTATTGATCATAGTGTTGTTATTAGAAAACTTGGTACTTTTCTCACCCCATCATTATTATTCTTAATGTCATCATATATTCCAAATCGTTATCTTTTTATTAGTTATCGTGGTTATAATACTTCCAAATTTCTGGTAGAATCAGGTGTACCACAGGGCTCAAATTTAGGACCCCTTATTTTCTTAATATTTATAATTGATGTAAGGGAGGTACTTAAAAGTGATCATTTAATTTTTGCTGATGACCTTAACATTTTTCTTGAAATCTCCTCTCCTCAAGACTGTGAAATTCTGTGAAAACAGGATTGTCTTAATGCCCTAAGTACTTGGTGTGCCGTAAAAAAACTTAAACTTAATCTGTCTAAATGTAAAACTTTATCATTTACTCGGAAAATTAACTCGAATTATTTTTCTTACTCTATTTCTGGTGTAATGTTTGAGCGTTGTGATACAATCAAGGACCTGGGTGTAATTTTCGATGCTAAATTAACATTTAGGACACATGTAGATAACATTTTTTCATCAGCACTGAAAATGCTTGGATTCATTATTCGTAACACACGTGACTTCACTAATATTAATGCCATTTTCTCCTTATACTATGCCTTTGTTAGATCTAAACTGGAATACTGTTCAGTAGTTTGGGATCCAATTTATGAGAATCAACAAAAAACGTTAGAGAAGGTACAGTACAAATTTTTAAAATATATATATTACAAAATAATGGACTCATCCTCCTCAACATCTTAGTTACGCTACATTACTGGACCTCTTTAGTTCTGTGTCCCTCACAGAGCGCTGTATAACTAATTCACTTCTTCATTTAAAAAAATTATTAAATAATCAAATTGATGACCCCTTAACCCTCCAAAAAGTAAATTTCAACGCTCCTATTGTTCCAACCAGACATCCACTATTATTCTATCTTCCACAAGCTCATACGAACCTTCATCTCAAATCTCCTGTAAATCGTATGTGTTCATACCATACACGTGATGGTACAAATTTCGAACTCTTTTAGAGAATTTTATCGTTTTCTTTTTCTTTAAATTTGTGTTTATAAAATTATTGAAAATTGTCAAAATTAGAGGATTTTGTTATTTTGAATTACTAGTTAATATGTATTTGTAACAATATTGTTTATATGTTATTTGCAAGTTTGTGTATTTAATTATTACAGTGTTAATAAGTTGTTCAAATTTTATATATATATATATATATATATATATATATATATATATATATATATATATATATATATATATATATATGTATCTGCCCGTTTTGGGTAATACTCTTGGGCAGCAGTAATTAATAAATAAATAAATAAATAAATATCGTTTCTACGATTTTACGTGCCTTACATAACATGTTACCAGTATTCAAAAATTGTCTAATAAACTAGGGCCGCGATTAAAAGTGGACTTTGCGTGAATTTTTGTATCCCTTCACTAGTTGATGAAACAGCACATTCAAGCAGCTTTTTATAGTAAATTTAATTTAAAAAATATGGTATTAAACAATAAAATTAGTAATAAGAACTTAATGCTATCTAGTGGTGTATATGAAATCGGTTGCAACGAATCTGTTTTCTTTTATGTATGAAGAACTGAAAGAAACTTTAATATTAAAATTAAAGAACACATAAAGTCATGGTAACTCAACAGAACTTGTTCTAATGTTGCCGAACACATGATTAAGAATAATCATACGTTCAATTTCGACAATGTTAAAATATTACATGCTCAGTCTAAAGGATTAAAATTTAACATGATAGAAGGGTTAGAGATTAAAAAAGCTTTTTTTAAGAACAAAAATTTAACGAATGAGCAACTAGTTAATTAGTTCTACGCTTCTAACACCTCTCTAATCCTTTAGGTTTTTCCTTACATTTAAATTTTGTGTGATGTGCCTATTAGTTGATACATGTATATTTAAGTTATGCATGTTAATCTGTTCATTTTGAAGATGGCCTAGTAAACCGAAATACGTATTATTTATACAATAAAACTGTATTGAAAGATGCAAAACCACACACATAAAACAGTAATTTCGATTCTCTCAGGAAAAGTATCAGCCTGTCCATGAGTATTCTGTCATCACCTTAAGCAACTGACAGGGCATAGTACAGGCCTAACCTCTCCCTGCCATCCTCGAACTGAACGCATTCAGTTAAAATGTTTACCACAGATAAATCTGTGTTACACGTCTCACACATAGGATGGGTCTACCAATAGTGGCCTATACGGAGGCGTGTGATGGCGGTTTCCTCCCTGCGATTAATCCTGCAGGAAGAACCCCATGGTTTAACGTCTCCTTTAATCGGTCTCAACTTAAAGTTCTGTATGCTGCTCCACACATGCTGCCATATTGCTAAAACCAGATGTTTCAGATGACTCTTTCCGTCATCTGGAAATATGAAATTCACATAAATCATAGGTCTGTAGACGGCGGCTTTTGCAGCTTCTTCAGCCGCTTCGTTGCCTTTAATACTAATATGTCCCGGTATCCAAAACAGCACTACCCCCACATTCTGAGTATTCAGATTGTGGATTAGCAACCGGATCTTTAGTACAAGAGGATGCACTAGATCTGGATGTTGGATACTGTTCAGAGCGCTCAGCGAGTCCGTCAAGATAACACTTGACCGACTTCAGAACTATTCCGACGTGCCAATATAATTTAAAAAATGTTAAAAATGACCAAATATATATTTTGTGGCATGACTTCCGCAGTGGCCTAAAGCAGTGTTTCTCAACTGAAAACATATCGCGGACCAGTAAAATATTTATTTTTCTACCGCGGACCAGTAAAAGAATTTATTTTCTACCACGGACCGGTAAAATATTTAATTTTCTACCGCGGACCCCTAATAATAAATGTACTACTAAACAAATTGTGTAAGTAAACTCTACATATAATGAATCACAAAAATGAATAATAAAAAATCACTGAAAAATTAACAAAATACACAGAAAATCTGTACAAAAAATCAGAACAAAAAATCTCAAAAATATTAATTTACAAGCCTTTCGCGGACCACTAAAATTTTGCTAAGGACCACCAGTGGTCCGCGGACCACTTGTTGAGAAACACTGCCCTAAAGGGCAACTGTGCAAAAGAGTGTATAGCGAACAAACAGACATTCCTTTTTATATACAGTCGATTCCGCTTAATTGGGACACATCGGGACTTAGGCATTTTGGCCCAATTAAGCGGTTGCCCCAATTAAGCGAATTTCACATAAAATTAAACAATGCATATTTTTATTTCAATAATTTTATTTTATAAACTCTTGAACAAAACTATAAATTACATATAACCAAAAAATATTAACTTTTAAGAAAAAATAATAAATTCCAAAATAAAATAATAAATAGGTACATACAATTTAATTCAATGCAAAAATGCATCAAGTGTAGTCTGTCTTTTGTTTTTGTAACATTTCACTTCTACAAAATTAGCACAGGTATTCAGTGCGGATGTAGGACTCCCTTCATTTCCTTCCTGCATAAAATAACGCTATAACACGGCCATACATTTTTTTGCCTCCTGGTTAGTCACAAGCACAGGTGGATCATCATCATCATCGTCATCTTCGTCTAATTTTTCATGTTTTGATTTAATGTTTTCTACAATTGAATCCTCACAATCTTTATTATCATCGTAACAAGGTAAATTGTTACCTATTATTGAAAATTCTTCATAGTTAATAATAGGAACCTACAACATATCCTCATTTTCTTCATTGCTTAAAATTTCGGGAATCTCTAAGGGTTTTAAGCCGCAATCGGTAAAACAGTTCTGTATTGTGTATTGTTCTGTATGGTTCTGTATTGCTTGCAAAAGGGAAATTTTTGAACTAATCTCTCTGGCTGTTGTGGAACTTGTTAATATATTTTCATCAATGGATTCTAATATGTAATTAACCTTTTTCCTCGATACTGCACTGGGTCATACGTGAATGAATGTGTTGGGAATAAAGTTCACAGCGCGCGATACTAGTGTAATTATATTGATATTTGCTAGTTTTTTAAATATATTTTTTCATCTTGTGAATCAAAAAGATATGAAGCGCATCGTATTAAATTCTTTATACATATTTTTTCTTGAGAATATGTGTAACGTAATATGTACTGTGATCTTAAATTTACTGTCCCAATTAAGCGGAATGTTGTCCCAATTAAACATGTAAATTTACTGTTGGTTCCTCGGTTTGGTTTCTGTTCTTTGAGATTTGGCCCAAAAAAGCGGCTGCCCCAATTAAGCGGAATCGTCTGTATATATAAGCTGGATAGTGTGTATCATATGCTTGAATTAAGTTGTAAATTGACTCGCCGGAAGTGTACCTTCCGATTTTTATGATACATGTACAGTACACCCTCTACAGATTTTACGACTACAACACTGAGTTTATGTATAATTTTCGCCAGTCCTTCCTAATACCATGTATTCTGTCTTATTTATGTTGATTGGTAACTAATTTGCTAAGCAAATATTGCAGGGTTATAATTGGTCTTCTGCCAGAATAACTTGGTATCACTAGAAAAATTTAGTCCCATTACCCATTACTTTTAATACACTTAACTAATCTTGACTTGCACATTTCTTGTTCTTTATGAAAGGTGACGTGCAATTAATTGCCCTGCCACTTGAGCTAATAATTATTTCACTTATTATTATGTCATACATGACTCTACTACACAACTTGTAAATATTGTTACAATGTTACACCCTTATTAACATTTTTTCAATGTCATGCAGTAAATTTATGCGTATTCTAATCATTGATCAAAGCTAACAATTAGTTGCAGTAAAAAAAATATAAAAATAATTTTGCATGGCGCAGTGAAGAGTTAAATTGTTTGTGATTTTATAGACCTCCTTATGCTACAACTCACAATATATTTACTAAATTTTACAGAAAATATCACTCAAAGTATTTGAAGACATAAAAAGAATTTCTAACACCGTTTTCACCTTCTACATTTGATCTTGTCTTCCAAAAGATTTACTCAATGCCGGTGACGGTTACAGATATTCAAAATGGTGGTGACAGGTAAAAAAACTATGTGAAATGAGAATTTTCACACATTTCAGGTATTCGTACAGATGCAGATTAAATTTATTGGAGTAAAAATGGGGCCCTGGTTGTAAAAATTACGGATCTCAACTAAAAAGACAGATATTAATAATGCAGCCTTTCTTGTTTTCAATTTATTGTTTATAAACTCACTAAAATTATTTATAAAATTAGATCAACATAACATTATACTTTTCCTGTCAGTGCCGGACTAAGGATCCTTGGCTGGATAGATAGTATATAGTAAATAGATGGAAGTCGTGTCCAATTGATGAGTAAAAAAAGTAAGTCATGATAAAGCAATGAGCAAAAAAAATTGACGTGAAGTGTGAATTTTCACACATTTCAGGGTTTTGCAGGTATTTAGTAAGTGAATGATGATTATTTGGGATGCCAAAACAAATTTTATATTAAAATATTTTTTTTGATAATTTTAATTCGAACGCCTAATACCATTATTTAGGTTTCTAAATATGTGCAGTATTTTTTTTATATAGCAAGGGTCATTCAGAATTTTAAAAATTGCGCCTATGGCTTCCATTGGTTGTTATAAGTTCCGCCCCTCTGATTTCGTGTACATTGAAACAGAATTAAATTATAATTTAAACAATTTCCACTGGTTATTAAATTTACGCTTTTGAAAATTAAATGTAACATTTGCCAAAATATAACTAGTATTTTGAAAAAATAATTTAAACAATATAAAAATTAAAAAAAAAAACAAAAAATAATATTGTCTCTTCACGTAGGGTTCGATCCCTTTCGGATCCAGTTACTTGGGTGAAAAGTCAGGGTCAAAACCACTACACCAGCATACACGTTCTAGTGTAGCGTGTTACAAAGCTATAACTTGTGTACATTATTAGCAAAAAATGCGTTTTTTTCCAAAAACGTAATCTGATCAAAAATTCCTGTTGTACTATTCCGGTTCACACCAATGTACATTACTTAGAATTTTTAAAGATTTTTAGTTTAAACTATCTGGGCTACAGGGTGTGGGACAGACATTTTTTTGCACAATTTTGGCAAAAATCGCTTCAAAATAATTTATTTTGCAAAAATAATTTTTTTATCGTTAATCCACGTTCCAAGGGCTTTCATTTGATACCCTACTAAGAATTATAATTTTTTTTTTTTTTTCGATGTGCACATATTTGTTTATATTTTTAGGGGGATATGTTTTTTAGATGTTTTAGTATTTTTCTTATATGCGGGTCAAAGAGTTGTATTAGCATGCCAAATTTCAACTCTCTAGGTTTAGCCGTTTGGCTACAATTTTTACCGAACAGACAGAGAGACAGACAGACAGACAGACAGACAGACGAAAATGGTGGCATAAGGGTTTTTTGGTCATACCTACAAAAAACCAGCCTCCTTCGAGGTCCCAAAATCGCGAGGCCCTAGGTAAGAGCCTACTGACCTATACGTGAATCTGATTATTATTTTTTTAATTAGAAGGCTCATGACGGGACCCATGGTAAACAAAGAACCCGAGAAACGATAATAACTGGCGCTTGATCAAGGAATTTTTTATTTCCCAAAAAATGTTGAATCTATGTCTCTGAGATGATCCTTTCGAGATCGGAGCCGCTCGGAGGCACCATGTCCTATACCCATTTAATTTGCCACTAGTTTCGTAGATTTCTAATAGATGAACAAATTTTCTGGCAAATTTATTCTTGTAATCGCGTCTAAACCATTTTTTTAATCAACTAACCGTAACAAAGGACAATTAAACAATATGATAGAAAATATCGTTGAGAACAGCGCTTCTCAACTGGGGGGTTGCGGCCAACTGGGGGTCCTGAAAGCTTTGTCGGGGTTCGCGAAGTTTTAAAAGATCGAAGCATGAAAATAATATAAATGTGCTCAATTTTGCACAGTTATTGCGCAAATATATTCCGTTTATAATCATTAAAATATCGTCCATAACATAAATAAAATAAATTATACTTATTTTGACAACTAATTTAAACTAAATTAACTGTATGAAGGTCAATTTAAGGTTATGTGTCGGTTGATGCGTTTCTAAAGCAAAGGTTTGTGTTGGAGGTACTTCAAGAACTAGCAGATTTGTCTTTTTTATGCTCTGAATTACAGATTACTCAAGATTAAGGATGCTTATTACATATAATACACAACAAAAAAAAATCATATAACATAAAATAACAATAAACAGCAATTTAAATATGTACTATCCAGAAATTTATAGAAGCAATAATATGAATTTTCAAGCAACATTAATATGATCCTCATCCTAAAATTGCAGAAATTTAGGTTTATCATCTGCTTTGGGAGCTTATTATAAAATTTAAGTTCCCAGTAAAGAGGTGAATTCTTTCCCACTTCTAGTCCTAATTTTGAAGTTTAAAGATGGGTCCCATATCTAGTTGCTCGGTATTTTCCATCTGAGACAGAACAGAATTTATTAATGTTTTGTTTCACATAAATTAGACATTGAAATATGTAGAGACAAGAAAGAGTTAAAATTTTATTCTTTTTAAAGAGGGGCTTTCAAAATGTACGCGAAGGGACCTTACATAGAACATGCAAGGCTCTTTTTTATGCTTGCAAAACCCCAATAGCACTTGGACAGGCGCCCTATAACAAAATACCATAAGAGAGATGACAGTTTATTAAAGTAAGCGATTCGAGCAACATCAAAAGGTACCACATCGATCAATTTTCACATAGCAAATATTGATTTATGAATTTTCTTACGATGTTTTGACAGTGCTGCTTCCATTTTAGTTTGTTGTCGATTATCATCCCGAGAAACTTAACCGTATCAGTGTTGGTATTGTAATCATGTTGATTATGCAGTATCATTTGTTGTGATTTGTAGCGGTTCAGTTTAAGCATATTACTTGCAAACCATATTTCGGCACGAATAAGTATGTCATTCGCTAATTTTAAAGCATCATTTACTGAGTTGGATGTATTTAAAAAAGTGGTATCATCGGCAAATAAAATAATTTCCGAATCTATATTTGCCGGAAGATCATTAATGAAGATTTAAAATAAAACTGGACCCAAAACACTACCTTGGGAGACACCGAACTTGATGCAACGAGGATCTTATGTTGTTTACTTCAACCAATTATATTCGTATCGTATATCGGTGAAGAATAATAATTGTAAAATACATATTATGATCACAAGCGATTAAAGAAAATATACAAAATATTTTTCTCCATTTTGAAAGTAACTTTCGATATAATATTTTTTGGTCCTAGTCAAAGATTTCGCCTAAATTTGGTTGTTAGCTCGATCTGTCATACATTAATTGACATTATATGACTTTTTTTCGATTATATTGTTTTAACAGACATTTACGTCTTAATATCGATATGAACTACTCCAAATTGTTAAGATTTTCAGGTTAATCTCTTTGAGTGGATCAATCTACAGAGTGGAAGACAAAATTTTGCAAAATATGTATGACAAAAATTGGGTCGAAATATAAATATTTTAAAAAATAATTTATTGTTTTTGTTGTTATAAAAATAGTCTGATCGAAAATTCCAGTTAAAATATTTAGGTCAAGATATTCACTTTAGTCCAGTTGTTTTATGTTTGTTTAACCGATTTTTAATTGATATTTTTCAATCCATGCATATATTATAAAAGTTAAAACAGAAAACAGTTTTCATGTTATATGTTTATTCAATTATAATCCTAACACAGTTGTGTCAGCCATAAAATTTTAACACATAAACGCTATTTTCCAAAGCCTATAAAATACACTATTGATTTACTATTCCCAAATAAAAGTCTATGAAATATTATTTATAAAATATAAAACCCACACAATATATGTAGATAGAAAGTAACATTTCAAAATTATTTCAAATGAAATCGAAATGATTAATCTAATATGGGCCATTTCATACATTTAAGCGGAACCAAATGGAATTTTAATTTTTCTAATTTGTCAGGAGCTCTCTTTATAACGTTTGAAGTGGGCTTTTACTAAACCAAATGATCAAAAGTCTGACTTAGTCGGTAAGAATTGCTAGAATTAATAATCTAGTTCCGCTTAAACGAAAGAAACAGGCTATAGTTTAAATGTTTAATTAAATTATTAATATTTTTAAATGTTTTTCTACATCTGTCGTTTAGATCAGTTTTATGGAAAGCATGCGTAAAATTAATTATTCCTAGTCTAACGAAATTAAATATTATCTCTCATGTACAGCATTATTTTATAATAAAAATAATAATAATAATAATAAAAAATATGCTCCCAACTCCCAGATGGTACATAAGAGCAAAAAAGGTAAGTTCTTACATCATAGATTTCCGGCACTTTCCGGTGCTTTTGTAAATTAGTTCTGATAAGATAATAAGAACTAGCCGCTAGCTGTCGTGCGGTATGAGTCATTGATTCTTTTACTGTACGCCTGTGAACATTTGTCGCTAGTATTTGTGCTGTAAATGGGATGAATAAATAAAGCTATATTTTATCATCATCATTGGCGCGACAGCCCGAGTTGAGCCTAGGCCTTCTGTTTCATGACCCTGTTTTCATATTTATGTACATTCAATAATATAGTCAGTATTACGTCCATTTTTTAGCAAACACAGAAAGGCACCTACAGTTTATAGCTAGTTGCGAACGGCTAAGCAGAACCTGTAATTTGTATATATATTTTTACACAAATTATTTGACATAAGCAGAGATAGAACTCACGCCCGTGCCCTTGTTCAGCGGTCAAATAACAGGTACAAACGAAGGTAATATTTATGGAACATTGTTTTTGTGTTTAATTACTAAGTATTTAGCACTATATAAAAAGATTTTTTTATAAAATAATAGCTAATAATAAGAAAGAAAATAAAATTCACAAGCAAATAGTATTCGCTTGTGAAGGCCAAGTATCACCCAAGAACTCAGAGGTAGACGATTACAGTGGATAGGACACGTTATGAGGATGAGGGAGGACAGAATGTTTAGGAGGATATGGGAAAGAAGATTAAATACCCGTCAACCAGTGGAAAGACCTCGCAAGATATGGAGAGATCAGCTAACCGAAGATCTAACAAGTATTGATATACAGGGTACTTGACAAGACTTGACAATGAATAGATCTAGATGGAGGGCTTATGTGAGTAAGGCCAAAAGTCAAATTGACTGATAGTGCCCAAAGAAGAAAAAGAAAAAAAAGTATTCGAGGTAGACTTGCCATAATTGTCATGAGCCAATCCCGCACAGTTGTTAAGCAGGGAGCAATAGTCAGTCCCCGGACTGTTGACGGGCGGGTAACCATGTTATTGATATGGTAACATTGCGCTGGTAATTTGCCGACCTCGGTAGCGCAGAGGTAGCGACCCTGCTTTTCGTGCTATAGGTCTCGGTTTTGAATCCCTATCGGGGCATGCATATTTGTATTTGTTCTTATTACCTCATACTCATATAACAAAATAAGAAAACAAAAATGATAATAATAAAAAAAAAAAAACATCACGTGCCTTCTGTGTACGCTAAAAAATAGACATAATACTGACCATATTACGTCTGAATGTATTAGGTCGTCAAGGATGAAATTTGTAGAAAAAAAGGCAAAGTTGGTTGATAAATTACAAATATTAGGAATTGTTTTATTCATCAAAGTATGCACCCATATTGTCTATATACTTTTGCCATTTAAGCAACGGGCTGTTCAGGCCGGTGTTATAAAATCCTGGCGGAAGAGAGTCTTTGGATTTTTGAAAAGCCAATTTCAGAGCATTGTCATAATTAAACTGTTTTTATATTAAAAAGTTGTTCAAATTGCGGAAGAAGTTGTAGTCTGTGGGGGCTAGGGCTGGTGAGTATGGAGGATGATGAAGAAGTTCCAACTCCAATTCCTGTAGTTTTGCCACAGTCATTTGCGCAGTGTGTGGTCTAGCGTTATCGTGCAATAAGATAGGAGTCGATCTGTTGACCAATCTAGGCTATTTCTCTTTAAGTTTCTGCATCATTTCATCCAGTTGATTGCAGTATATTTCTGCTGTGATCGATGAGCCAGGTTTTTTTTTGTTTGGTTTTCAAGTTACCTTTACGAAATTTAGCGAACCAATTTGATATTGTCTGCTGCGAAGTAACACTAGAGCCAAATACACTATTAAAGTTTCGCGCAGTCTGCGATGCCGTAGTTCCATGTAAGAACTCATACTTCATAATAGTGCAAATTTCCGACCGTTCCATTTTCAACAAAATTTATTTTTTTAAAAAGTTTCTGATATTCTTTAGTTCAAACAATGATTTCTTTAAACAGGCGAGATGGGTAATTTTCCAACAAAAACAAAAAAAAAAAAAACTGAACGGTAAAATATTAAGCCAATGTCAAATAATAAGCTTTTAAAGTTGGCAAAATTTTTAACTACAAATTTCATCCTTGACGACATAGATTGAAAACATAGTCATGAAACCTGGAAACAGGAGGCCTAGACTCAACTCAGACTGTCGCGCCAATGATGATCTACGAGTTGGATATCATAATGTGATATCGTCTAACGTTGTACACTAACGCAAGATGTCAATGTTGTCCGGACAATCGTAGTTATTCATAATAGATAAAAAAAAATGTGAATGTAATCGTTTAGAAATAGCGTTCAACCGGCAGATTAAATTTGTTCTTTTACTTTGCAATACACTCGAAGACATAATACTACAAAACCCTAAAAATGTGTAAATTTTAACTAAAATTTTGTTAAAATGCACTTGTAAATAGATAGCGTGTATAGTGAGCTTTTGTAACATTATCGAACGCTTGAATCTGGAATTATGTGCAGTGTGCGACTGAACCAGGCGCACACATGTTATATTATCATTCAACTAGATCACATTGTGCTATATAATCCTGATCTGATTACACTCTATAATGACTGCGAAACAAGGATCATAAAATTGGGCAATGCTAGTAAAAAGTTTAGATAAATCTATCCTTCAGTATATAATGGAAATGGCCAGTTAGATGGGTATTGTATCATATTTCGGATTGTGCGTTATATTAACCCACTTAACATTATATGAACCCAATTTTGTATCGTGTACAAATACTTTATATGATATGAAACCAAATACAGATTCATAGTAAACCTAAATTGATTTTTGATATTATAAATTGGTCCTTATTTTATAAACAGTAGAAAAAAATGTTTAACAACTTGTACACAAGGTGTTTTCCTCATTGCTTTTTAATATTTGATAGTAAGAATGTTAATATTTGTTAAACTTAATGTTATTTTTGGTCCCATTCGAATCAATGGTAAATGAAAAATCGGCAAAAACAAATGTATCGGGGGACCTTACTCAAAAACAAGTATCACACAAGAACTGGGAGGTAGACGATTACAGTGGATAGGGAACGTGATGAGAATGAAGAAGGACAGAAAGTAAAGAAGATGTGAGAAAGAAAAATGAACACATATCGACCAATAGGAAGACTTCACTAGGTGTGTTCGTCATAAGTTAATGATCTACACATTCTGCATAATTTACACAAGAAATGTTCGGCATAAAGTTTTCGTGTGCTCTGTGTTGTACGAAAATCGTTCGGCAAATAGCGTGTAGTGCAGTTTGTGTTGCACAATCGTCACAAGTTCAGATCGTGCGGCAATCTGTGCAATAGTGTTTTTCGCGGTAAAAATATAACTTATTATTTCTACAAAACAATATGAGTGAAAACAATCAAGATATCATTGTTTTTGCCTGCAGCATTTGCAAAATAAATAGTAGTCATGAACTTCATGGTGGAACATGTAAATGCACTCAAAAAGACTCAAAATTTTCTGGATACAAGCGGAAATGTACTTTAAATTGATTTGTAGTCATGTCTGGAATAGTACTCTCAGCATATTCAAACACTTTTTCCAAAATATTTTCTGGTTAGGAAAATTCTTCTAAATTACTTAAAAGCATCCCAAAACCTTCATGCGTCATTTTTACAATATCGTACAAAACAACTAGCAGGAGACAGACTTCATGTAATCAAACACACATAATTTATTTGTTTACAAAAAAAAGGTTAGAATAACAAGAATAACTGCACAATTTGAACAAAGCGTTCGTCTTTGAATTTCTTGCACAGTGGTCACGTGACAAAAAACTTGCACAACACAGAGT
The DNA here is from genome assembly GCA_963971575.1 of Liopterus haemorrhoidalis. Classification (NCBI taxonomy): domain Eukaryota; kingdom Metazoa; phylum Arthropoda; class Insecta; order Coleoptera; family Dytiscidae; genus Liopterus; species Liopterus haemorrhoidalis. The sequence continues at coordinate 33,306,332 of OZ020615.1, forward strand.
TAACACTGCACAGTAGGGGATAGGCATGATTTTTTTTTATTTTTTTATTATATTCCTCTTGTTGTATATAAACATAAAAAACAGTTTTTAATTTTTTTTTTTTAATTTGAAGGCTTTAAAAAATCAGAAATGTATGTAGCGCGCGAAAACGACGTGTGACGTCATAATCCTTTCTAACTGACGCATGAGACTACTAGCCAATCCAGCGAACGGTTGTTTATGCAGCGAACATAGTCTGTTGTGAATTATTTGTTTGTGTAACTTTTATAGGTTATGTAAAGGAGAGTGATTTTAATTAAAATAAAGTTTAATTCTATAAAAACAATTTATACATGTTTACCGAATTAAATTTTATATTAAAATATGGAAGATCCAGGGCCCCAGTACTTCGAAACATTATCGAAAATATTGTTCAGTACCGATGTGCACAATTAGTTCAACTAGAAATCCAAAAAAACTATTTATATCATTACCTAATGGCGAAAAACAACAGAAAAGGCGAAATTTGTGGCTGAAAACTATGAGGCGAAATAAAACCGATATTTCAGAAAAAAGTAAACTTTATGTTGTGTGCATAAATGCATCAATGTTGGGTAAATTATCACTCTGAGCCCTAACAAAATCTTTATCTGCCATTTTAATAGTAAATACGTGAAAAATTGTTTAAAAACAAATACAAAACTCTCGAACAATACAATACACACACGTGTGAAGATTATGTTGTAGCTGTCTGTATCTGTGATGTGAAAACCCTATCGTTTGACGTCATACTCAGTCGTTTCTACTCGGCAACCTTCGCCCCGTGCTCGGAATATTTCAAATTTACAATATTTTAATTAAAAAATTTGGCTATAATGTTAATTAAAATGTGATTTTTGTTTTGTTAGGTGACATAACTAACATTAACATATCAAAATAATGTAGTTTTAAGGAAATACAAATTTTATGCGTATCCCCTGTTATGCCGAAAGCACCTACTAGAGATAGTGTGACCAGCTAACCCAGTGGTATCCGAAAAAGACCCGTGGGCCGGATTAAATCTTCTTGCCAGGCAGATTCATCTCGCTGGTCGTAGTTGGGGGGCCCTAATTTAAATAACACTAAACTTATACTTCAAAATAAATCAAAGCCACAAGGTCATTTGCTTAGCAATTGTAAGCTAAACAAATTTTCAAAAGCAATGAAACAGGAGAGAAATGATGGCCTACAGTCGGTACATATATCTATACTACACGATGGATAGTTAAAATAATATGAATCTAGACAAACTTATTTTGGTGGTACTATAAATAATATGAATCTAGAATAAACTCAGTTTGGTCAATTTTGGTTGATTGTTAGTTTCTTAAATAAACGATTAAATTGCATTCTGCTTCTTTTCGAGAAGTGTACAATTGAAACCTCGCAGTAATGTCAATAAATATTTCTGGAATTACGGTCAGTGACTTTGAAATGGAAATTTGTTTACTAAAATGCGAGTAATTTTTCTATTTAGTCTCCTTTTAGACGGATACATTTTGCTTTAAGATATTCGTGTCTTAGCCTCACACCAAAAGGTAGAGAGGTTAAGGATTAAGTAAGTAATATTCGTGTCTTTTAGCCGTGATCTCCTCGTTCGATGCGAGTCTTTTTCCAACCAACCATTTCTTCATGTTTGGAAATAGAAAGAAGTTGCAGGAGGCCAAATCTAAAGAATGGGTGGATGAGAGTGCAGTTCGTAGCGCAATTTGACCAATTTAGCTGTTGTAATTGCGGACAATTGAGCATTGTCATGGTAGAACCAAACTTTTTTCTTTTCAAATGGGGTCGCTTTTTCATAAATTCAACGTGTACTTGATCCAATAAAGCAACATAATATTGCTCAGTGATCGTTTTCCCCTTTTCAAGATAGTCGATGAAAATTATGCCTTGCGAATTCCTAAGAATTGTGGCTATAACTTTTCTGGCCAAGGGAACTCCTTTTTGCCTTCTTCGGAGCACGTTCCTCAGAAGAAATCCACTGTTTTGACTGCTCTTCCACTTCTGGCATGTAATGATGGATTCAAGTTTCATCAACGGTTATGAAACGCCGTAAAAACTCAGTTGGATTGCGCTCGTACTTGTTCAAACATTGCTTCCAAATGGCCAAGCGATTTCGTTTTTGATCCACTGTGAGCAGACGCAGTATAAATATTGCTGACAGATTTGTTTGCCCAAATGTTCGTGCAGGACACGAAACAATTGTTCGTCTGAGATGTTTACCATCTTGGCTATCTCGCGTATATTAACTCGCTGGTCATCCAACAAGATATTACGAATTTAACTGACCATAACTTCAATTGTGATTTCATTCGGACGACCGGCGCTAAGCATCTTCGTACGGCCACAAGAATATTCATTGAACCATTTATGAATCATTCCATGCGACGGAGCAGACTTCCCATAGTATTCTTTTAGCTTTGCTTCAATTACCGTAATGGTTTTTTCTAGCAAGAAATTATGCTTTATCAACACATGGAATTCACCATTTTCCATTGTAGCAAATAAACACCAAATTATCCGCTTCCAAAAGCTGTTAAAAATGTACTATTTCAGAGATCTACTTGTAACTTTGTGTGTATGTCTACAGGTCTACAAGAATGGAAAATGTCATAAATACCATGGAACTTGCGACCAGAGCGCAATCTCTTATCAAAGTCACTGTCTTATCAAACACCCCTCGTAATAACCTAACCTAATCTTGACCTATATAAACTTATAAAATATTAGTTTTTAACAAGTGTAGTAAATATTTTGAGTCAATATTTACACAATTTGTTTGTTTTATAAACTAATAATGTAAACCTCAAATACCAAAAATGATCTAAATAAAGAGCGTACATTTTAATCCTAATATTAGCGTGTTTGACTAGTATTGAACTAGCAATTTATGGTAGCACGCGTACAGCGGTTTGACCAATAGTAGATCAGAGCCACGAGCCACGTCAAGCGACCGCCGCGGCAATTATTGTCGGGGTTTAACGATAACGTCAATCCATGTGCGACCGTTCTGTAACGGCGAACACGTTGCCGTTATAACCTCCACCGTTATATACGTCCAGGGATGACGGTAATTAAACGAATATAATTAATAATTGTACGATTATTTAAAGGATTATCCGGGGCAGTTTTTTTAAACATGTGAATAATCTTTACATGTTATTTTTAAAATGTCAGAAACATTAAAAGGAAATGTTTCTTTCAATTTTTCATAGCGGAAACTTGAGCGGAAATGAGATTTTACTTGTATGTTTTTATTTTTGAAGTGTTGTCATATGTATAAACAGTGTCCGAGACATCATTTTATACAAGTTCTTAGAAATATAATTTTATCATTCTGATTTTTAGTTTCAATTTCAATTCTCTTTGAGATAAAGTTACGTTATGTAACTGAAATATTGAAATTTTAAAAATATATATGATATAGTATATAATCTGATAAAAATATGGAAATATCGACAGATTACAGCCAGCCTAAAAGACTGCTGATAAAGACCTCGTATTTCCAGTGCTCTTGAGTGGCTCCGAAATATTTATAATGGAAAAGACTAATACAAAATGCATAGACTCTTACGAAATTTCGTTGTGGTGAAGCCTACGTACCCCATGGACAGAAAGAAAAAAAAAATGCCCTGCAAAATAGCGATGTATCTAAGTTGTTTAAAATAATGCCTCGCATAGTTTAATACTTCAGCCATATTCAACATCGAAAAGAGGACAATCTTGTTCACCAGGTGGTACAAACTAAAGTGGATGATGTTATGTAATATAGTGGTTTGCCAAAGAAGTGCATAAACCAAATTAAGGCATTATCAACTGTGAATCCTCCAGAAAGGTGTAATATTGCAACCAGTGATAAATGAAAATGAATCAAACATTTGTGAAGATAGCCATTGTATGTATATAATTTGTTATGTATATTTTTCTGAGAATACAACAACTTTCTAAGACATCACAATTGGCGATGAGATGCCTTAAGAACCTGATGTAATAGGGCCCTTCCCAGAGTTTGATCCAGGGGAATTACTGGACACTCAATGCGAAACAAATAAATAGTATTAACACTATTTATATTTTATTATATTTTTTACTTATAATTTTATTATTTATAAGCGCTAAACAAAAATGCTTATATACATTTGTGTATTTTAGGGATGCCTAAATAACGAGAAGATCCTAATTTAAAGAAATAACAGGTCCATCTAAAGACTTACACGTGTACTTGGAATGTGCTCGCATCAAGACCCAGGCTATCCAGTTCTTCAGCCGGTCAGATAAATATTGTAATAAGTACGGTGTTGCAAAAAATTCGATGACTTTCAAAATAATTATCAAATCAAAAATTTCTGTTTACTATTCCGGTTCCCATTAATGTGCATTACTCAATATCTTTTTAGATTTGAAGATTAACCCCACTAATAGGGTCTGGGACAAGAGGTTTTTCAGAATATTTTTTACTAAAATCCAGCTAAAGAAAAGAATTTAAAAAAACTGATTTTTGCTCTTTTTGAGAACTTTCTTTTGATACCATATAACAAATTTTATAAACGTATTTTTTTTTTTTTTCATAAAATTCGATGTTTTTCGAAAAACTAATCTGACCAAAAATTTTTGTTGAACTATTCCGGTCCTCATAAATGTACATTATTGAGATTTTTTTCAAATTGATAAATCAACCCTTCTCGGAAATAAGGTGAGGGATGAAAGTTTTTTGACATAGTTTTTTGAAGAAAATATGCCTTAAAAAATTGATTTTTCAAATCAAATCTTTGATTTTCCACAATTTAAGAGGATTCTGATATCACACTCAAAATGATATATATATATATATATATATCATTTTTTTGTTGAATACATATCTGTTTATATTTGCGATTGTTTTTTGAATTAGTTATAATTTACCAATATATGGGTCAGAGTTGTACAAGCATGCCAAATTTCAACTTTCTAGGTCCAGCCGTTTGGCACAATTTCTATCGTGCAGACAGACACATGAGTGACATTATGAGAGTTTTTCGTCACGCCTACAAAACCCTAAAAATTTATCCTGATTCAGCTCGCAAATCTAAACCTCCTACTCTAAAACGCATAAATTGTTGCCCAAAAATGAAAAGTTTGTTCAAATTAGTAAAAAAAAAGCCCAGTACAAGGCCAATTACGGTTAAACTCAAATTTAAGGATAAAAATCTCTACTTGTTCTGAGTCGTTTTATTGTCTGAATTTTAAAAATGTTAAATTATATGATAATGATAAAATAATTTTTTTGCACAGTATATTTAACTGTTCAAAAACTAAAATGTCATTTTAGGTTGTCATTTCAGAATTTGATAGTTTATTTAGTGACAAACTTGGATTATATAAACATGGTAAAATTAAATTAAATTTAATAGAAAATTCTGAACCAAAGTTTTTCAAACCTAGAGTTATTCCATTTGCTATAAAGTAAAGTAGAAGATGAATTGAAAAGAATAATTGATCCAAAAATCTCCTTTAAATTTTAACCCATAGGGAACTATAGTACCGGTACTAAAGCCGGATAATACTGTAAGAATTTATGGGGACTATAAGGTTACATTAAATAATAATTTTAAAATCGATAAGTATCGTTTACCCAGATAAGAGGAATTGTAATTCTTATATGTAGGTAGATTTTTGTGGCAATGAAAAAAAAAAAAATTTTAGATGTACATTTTTTTATAAAGGCATCACAATTGAGAACGACTCTTTTGTAAAATTCGGCTGTACGAAACCAAGGGAAAATGTTCCATTTACTCTCCTGTGGATCATAGGGTATCTACTCGCTGGCATTTATTTACAAATAATTTATCTTTACTTTATTTAACTATACCCTTTACTCTGTGTTGAGATTACTAACAACTATTTTCCAGAAGTCGAGTATTTTAATATTTAAGTACTTACTTAATCCTTAGCCTATCTACCTTTCGGTGTGAGGCTTAAAATTTGAGTAAAAGGATATAAATCTGGAGTAATCCGGATATTAATTAGTTCAATGTTCATGTGTAAGTTGAACTTTATTAAAGGGGCGGTAATCAAATTTGTAACAATTTCCGAATGCTTGTAAATACGTTTGACATTTGGCTTAATCAACTATTAAAGCAATATAGGTACACCTCGCTGGTTTCCAATAACCGTTTAATAATGGTTATTACAGTGAGATATTATACGGTACAGTTTCTTTCAGTTCTAGATAACATAATTAGTCCATATACAGTAATTAATCAGTAATTGTTCCGGTAATTAATTTAGAATTATCCATAAATCAGGTATTATATTGCACGTGTGGAAATATCGACAATTCATTATTCAGTTACGATACAATTTTGGTAAAAAAGATATTGTATTCATACTTTTCAATTAAACAGTTTGAATACACAAAAACGATTGTGATGATTGTGAAGTTGAATGCGAAGATAAGCGGTGTGAAACACCAGGTGTGCAGAAAAAGATTTGTTTGGAAGTGTTAATTAAGTGCAAGAAAAAGAGGTGGCAATAAGAGGAAGCGTAAAGCAGAGGAGGCAGCAGAGAAATGAGATCCAGGGGGGAAGCTGAATGTATCCTTTGAAATTATCATAAATATAAGGTAGAATATTTGGAGGTTAGGCGAAAAATTAAGCAGGAAACATGGTGGTTATTGAACGCTAGTTGACATCTAGTGGTCTCTAGTAGGTAACCTACAAGACACCGGAGTAAGGAAGATAGAAGAGAGTCAGGCGTGGTATCGGTCGAATAGCATAGGCTCTTTGACGGACTGGATGAGGAAAGGGATGGAGAAGGAGAAGGAAGAAGCGTTCGGAAAGTCAAAGAAGGTAGTTAGGTCGCCGGTATCAAGGAAGAGAAAGTTGGATATAGAGCTAGCAGCGATGAGGCAGAAGGGGTAAGCGAAGATGAAGGAAGGACAGAAGGTAAGGAGAACCATATTGAAGGAATGTTGATGGAGATAATGGGGAGAATGGAAATGGACAAGAACGATATAAAGGAAGAAATAAGTTTGATGGGCGAAGAATATGGTAGGAGGCAGGCAGAGCAGGCGGAAGAGATCAAGGGGCTGAAGCTAGAGTTGGAGGACACAAAAAGAAGGCTAGAAATAATGGAAAAAAATGAGAGAGGGCCAAGGTCGGGAGGCAATTGGAGAAAAGGATGGAAGAGGTAGAGATAGGACAAGAACGGGGTGAAAAGGAAGTGTGGAGAAAGAAAATAGTAGACAGGGGGACAGAGTTGAATAATATGGAGAATAGGGAGGTAGGAATTAGAAGAATGGTAAAGGACTTAACAGGGAAAGAAATAGAAGTAAGGAGAATACAGGAGATAGGAAAGGGAGAAGGGAAAATGTGGATAGTACAATTGAAAAAGTGGGAAGATAAATGAGAAGTGATGAAGCAGAAAAGTAGGCTGAGAGGTAAGGAACTGTACGTTGATGATGACTTGACAAAGAAGGAGAGAGAGATTCAGAAGGAGCTAACGGGTATGCTGAGAGAAGAAAATGAAAATACAAGCGAAGCTGGGCTACATGAAGCTACAAATAGACGGGAGATGGTTGAGATGGAATAAGGCTAGTGGCGAGAGGAAATGCGGGATTTTCGGCAAGGGGGGGAGGATTGAGATCGGAGAAGGACAATAGGAAGGTGAATGGGAATGAAGGAAGAGGACCGGAGGGATGCAGAAGGGGGGAAAAGGAAGGAAGGAAGAGGGACGAGGTTACCTGGATGGGGGAGGAAGAAAGTGACATAGGAGAAGAGGTGAAGAAAAGGCTGGAAGGGTAGAGTAAGGAAGAAAAAGCTAAACCAAAGGTTAAGCGAAACGGTGTGTTACTGAAATATACGTTTTGTCCTAAAAAGCTGAGTGAATATATTTTTTCCTGTTTCTACTATATTAATATTTCTAATATTATTATTTAATACGTTTGACGTATATAAACTGCATTGTTTATTTTTATAAGAAGTTAATTCTTTTAATAAATACACTTTCATTGATATAAAAATGAATAATGTAAATTTGCATATATATTTTTACTACGCCTATGCAATTCTCATTAAAATCGTTAAACAGCTAGAAATGTCTGAGTCTTGGTGCTGTAACAAGCAGTAGTCGACCAAGTGAGCTTTACGATTTTAATACTAATTAATAACAAATGTTCATTAAAAAAATCTCTAGTTGGCGTTACTCTTTGGAGTTTTTATGAAGGTACATATTAGACCAGTGGTGCGCAATCTTTTCATATTTTCTTAGGCAGCAATTCGAACCCTTATTTTTTTACCATATGTATAATAAGGATAGTTATAATAATAATAATAATAATAAATAGTCATTTAATATACCATATATAATTAAATATATTTATATATTTTAATACTCATGATCTAATCGCTGAAATGAAATACATAATAATAAAAAGATAAAATAAATACTAGGGGTCGGAAAGAAAAGGAAACAATTTTGACAAAAATAAACCCTGCGACCACTATTAATTTCCTCCGACCCCTCAGGGGGTCGCGGCCTACTGTCTCTTTACATGATAAAAATTGCACCATTACCTCTAAATTATAAAATGAAAACAATTATAAAATGAGTTTAAAAAAACTAAAATTATAATCTTTTATAAGATGAGTAAGATGAGGAAGTTATGGGATTCGGACTGGTCAGAAATTAAAATTAAAACAATATTTTAACTTCGCTAACGTTTCGATTTAATATTAAATCTTCATCAGAGCTAGAATGAAAATATAGCTATAATTTAAGATGATACAATTTGTTTTACAATATAAAGTATAAGAAATTAATTTTACAATATCAATTTATCAATATCTAACTACAACTAAATGTGAAGATTATGGTAATATTAAAAGATGAAAATAAATAAATAAATAGATAAATAAAATAATAATACAATAAATCACAAATTAAGATTTTTACATACCTAGGTTAAAAAGTCACAAAATAAAATAAATTGGTCAGATAAATAAAATATAACGTCCACATAATGTGAGAAGTCATTGAACTTAGAGAAAAAATAATCCGTGAACTAATCAAGTTTGAATAGGAAAAGTAATAAGTTAAAATCAAACAACTAGTGTAATCTATGAGAATAAAAGAAAAAATTGGTTAGAACTGTTTAAAAATATTGCAATAGATAGCGCTCATGTTGTCGCAATCAGTTTTAAAATTAACTACCTTATTATTCCTTTGTATATTAATACTTTCGCTAATAAGTCTTTTACTCAAGTTATTGACTGTTTCTAATATTCTAGTTTCTTCAAAATTAAATGTATGTCCTTTTTGGAATGTATGGGTGTTAAGAGCTTTATTTTCCTAATAATCTTTTATATTGCATGATTTTAAATGAATTATCTCTCTATGTATAAAAGGCAACGTCTCTCTGTCTGTCTTTCTGTCCATATGTGCGCTTTTCTGATCAAAGTTATAATGGAATTTGTGCGCTCGGGTATAACGGTATTCATGTTATCCGTTCATATTAAACGCATTTTCTTGGAATTATCAGCGACAACATAGGTTTCATCAGCGGCAAAGTTCATATACGATTCATACACTAATCAGATATAAAATAATTTATAAAATCTTTTCAGTTATTCCAAAAAAGGGCATTTTTACCATAATAATAAGTTTAACCTCACTTAAATGTCAAACAAAAATACGACTGAACAGTACTATCTAAACGAGGCAACGTGAAAAAACGGTACCAATATGTAGTAAGTAAATGTAACAACTGAGTAATGGTTTGATGTTGGTTAAATCACATTATGACATTAGTTATTAAATTAACCAAGTATGACGTCATCTCATATTAATTGTGAATGGAGTTTATAATTTTATTTGTGCTCGCGCTCGGTTTGTATTTAACGCATTACTCGAGAAGTGATGATCCAATTTTCATGCGTATTTTTCTTTTTATTTGTAGCTACTATCATCTGGTCATGTTTTAGGGTGTATTTTATTAAAATCTGTTAATTAGTTCCAACGTTATAATGAGGTTTGTGCGCACGAGTGAAGCAAAATGCATGTTTTCCGTTCACATTTAACGTATTTTGAAATTATAAGCAACAACATAAGTTTTGTCAGCGGCAAGATTGGTACACAATTCATATACTTCAAAATTGAAACCATTTTCAAAATATGTTCAATAGTTCTAAAGATACAATGCTATTTGTGCGCGGATAATACAAAATCCATCTTTTCGATACATATTTAATGCATTTTCTTGAAATTATCAGCGACAATATATATTTCTTCAGAAGAAAATTTATATATTGATCAGAATGGAAAATATTTAAAAATTGGTTCTTTCATATGTTTATAGTATTGTCTTCTATCCGTTCACTTAACTGCGAGAAGGTATAACGTAAGTTCCAAAAGAAAAAAAAATAGTTAAATAATAGCGAAGCCAGGCGAGACAGCTTGTTTATAAAGGTTTTAAATGTATTATTGAAAACAAACGTAAACGCAACAAAACATTTGTTGCCGTAACTAACTAAAAGCAATACGTTAATTTTGCATGGCCAGATTTTTTGCCTTTTTTTTAATGAGTTAATGCCTACTGCGAGATTTTTTTTAATGGACAATTGTTATAAAACTGAGACAATTTAGATAAACGTGTGCAGATAAACCATACTTGGTCTAATTAGGAAAGACGATTTATCAATAGTAACCTAATTCCATAACCTGTGAACCATTACGGATGAAGCTATTGAAGTGAATCAAGGTGTATGGATGACACGCCATGCCCGAGTAGTTAGATATAACCAGATATCCGAGTACCATAACGCAACGTACAATTTGAATCAGAAGCGCTCTTCATTTGACGAAGATAGATGTGTTAATTTATTTCTCATTTCCCGCTGCAGTTCATTGATTTTAAATTGAAATCAGAGTGAAACTGTGCCGCGTTTGATATCGTTGCACACTTGCAAAAGTGACAAATGTCTCGACCAAAAGAGAGAAACGACTAGTAGGAGATACGAGCGTTAGGTATGCAAATGTTCTGACCGCTACTGCGCGCTTGTGGCGAACCGGTTAAATATTAAAAACGGCACGGGTGACCATTACTCACCGGAAACTCCGGGGTAAAGCTCTGGGTGCTCGTTACGTTTCCCCGTTATGCATGGGCGTACAACTATACTTTACCATTGGGGTTTTGTTATATATTTTTTTAGAAACGTGTTTCTGTTTTCAGTGAGTGCGGTAGATTTTGTTTGTTCTGGGGAAACGTAAATGTGTATGAAGGGTTTTATTACTTAGGGTTTTACCCAGGGGCGTCGCAGATAGGGATATTGAGCAAATAAAATTTCGAATTTCGGTTTTATGCATTTATACGGATTTTGCGAATGGTTTATACAACGAATTTATATTCAGGATGATATGAATTTTAATTCCATACGTTGTTAAGTTTGGTTTTGTAAATTGTAATTGTGATTCCTCATCAGTTTTAGCAATCATATTGTTTGAATTTGTTACAGCGTGAATTTGTTAATAAAATGAGTTAGGTTGCCCGCGGGCTTAAGATAACGAAACCTATAAAAATAACAGTTTTCTTTTATGTTATTGTTTTTGTGCTCGTTCGTGAATGAAGTGTAAAAAACGAAATTATTTTTCTGTATTATTTATTCAATTTTTCCTTCACATTAACAGGGAACAGGAGTTTCAAATGGCGGTTTTGTGACTTCCGTCAATTGTTAATAAAATCTGAGGCATCCCTTTTTTTATTCAAAATTTATGGGATAAAATTTAATACCTGGTCAAGATTTAAGACAGGTACTACAAAAAATATAAATTTTTTAGCAACATAAAATGTCTATATTCAGACAAGCTCATCTGGTTGAGCAATAAACTTTTACTTTCCTATTTATATTTTTTCCTATATGAGTAAACATTCAGAGCAGATTTTCAAAAAACCCCTTGATTTAAGCATACAGATCTCCTTTCTTAATTTCAATATTTTTATAAGATATTCTGATGGAAGTTGATATCATTGAATATTAACCACTAAGTTAAATTAAACTGTCTTAATTTTACTGTCTTACGTAATTATACGTTTATTTATTTGGGGTCACTGAAGCAACTGACAGCAGCAGCGCAGAGTTAATTTTTGATTTGTGAGAGCGGTAATTTCAGAAATAAAATTGCATTATTATTAAAAATAAAATTATTCAATTAGTTAAATATATTCAAATTATTTAAATATAAAAACTAATCTATTTTAAGATAAACATCCTCAAAGATTAGCTGAGTTATCAGTGACTGTATTTTTTTAATTAAATGTTGAAAATGTTGAAATGTGTACCCCTGACATTTACGACAGTATATTATATGATTTGTTTAAAATATTGCATCATAGAAGGGAACTACTTTAAACATATTTTAAATGACATCCTAAAAACTATGAACCATGTTTCTTATTCTCAATATTTCTAGGGTGGCCCCTACATTATACAAGCAAGGGTCCAAGCTTCTTTTAAATTACGCTCGGCTAACTGCACAAAACAACAGTTTCTATTTATTTTAATTGGCATATACAGTGTTGTAATGTATCTAGTTACAAGTTTCTATATACAGTAACTAGACACTTTTTCAAGTATCTAGATACAAACTAGATACTTTTTGAAATATGTATCTGTATCTAGATATTTAAATTTAAGTATCTTGTATCTGTATTTCAGATACTTCTCGTTACTTTATGTTTACACCGTGATACCGAGCTGATATAGTAGTTTATTAATTATAAATTGTCATTAATAATATTTTATTTTTGCCTTAAGCGAAATTCAATATGAAATTCTGATATTTACATATTAAATTTATATGGATGTCAAAAAAAAATTATTCTCACTCGTAGTTTTTGAAAGGCCGTAAAAATAGTAGGTATTATATGCAACACTTAAAGAAACTGGGTCATTATTAACAAAAACTAAGTTTTTGAATAAATATTGTTGCTATTTTGATGACCAATTTACTAAAAACGTATGAAAATTTATATCCACACAAGTGGTTTAAGAGTGGACTGTGATTTTGTGAGACCTTGGACAAGACAAATAAAGGCCCTTAAAAAGTATTCAGTGATTTAAAGTACACTTTGATAATTTCTTCCAGCACTTGCGGCCTTGCTCTTGTCCGCCTCACCCAAGGGCCGGCCATTCTAGTGTGGATATTAAGTTCATTTCCTTATTGAAATCTGTAATGTAAGTAGGTGTGTTTCCTAAAGCAGCGTTTCTCAACCGGGGGGCCGCGGCCCCCTGGGGGGGCCGTGAAGGCTTCGTCGGGGGGCCACGAAGTCATACAAGATCGAAACATGAAAATATAATAAAAATTCACTCAATATTACAAGATATAGTTTTGATTCATATTTATAAATACGATTATCTTATATTGATATTTATAAAAATATACCTTTCACAACATAAATAAAATAAATATTCTATTTATTTTTATACTTAATATACTTATTTTGACAACTAATTTAAATTACAGGCTATTTCAAATGTTTAAGTTGTCACTAGCTAATTTTATAATTAGTAAATGGGCTTTTACTAAACAAAATGATGAAAAGCTTCATTTAATCGATAAAAATTACTAGATTTGAAAATCTAGTTCCGCTTTAACAATAGACACAGACTATAAGTAGACTATATCAAGGTCAGATAAATTGTATGTGTCGGTTAATGGGTTTCTCTGACAATGGTTCGCGTTGGAGGTACTTCAAGTATTTTAAGTTATGCGTTGATGTAGGTACCATTTGAAAGTGCAATATTTGTTATTATATATTTTTTAATTGCTCTCCGAACTACAGGTAACTCAAGAGTAAGGATGCGAATGTGTTTAAATTAAAATGAAAGGTACTTTGAACACTTGTAAATAAAAATATTTTACTTTCAAGTCGTTATAGGGAATATAATCGTAATTTAAAAATATCCCAGTTTTTTTGTCAACCGTAAAAGACATTAAAAAAATGTTTAAGGAAAAGTTGTTGAAACGCTCTATCCAAAGATATCCAATATGACATACGTTCCCATTTAAAAATTAGAAATTGACCTTGATATTCTGTAATTCCGTTTTTTCCGGAAAATTTCAATACTACCATTCAATTTTGTGGATAAATTTTAGTTCAAAATATTTGACGTGTGAGCAATATCGCTTTTTCGAAAAAACTCATGTTCCCATTATCTTGATACACCATATATATATATATACATAGGGGGGCCGCAGGCAATATTTATAAAATTTGGGGCGTCCCAGGCCATAAAAGGTTGAGAAGCACTGTCCTAAAGGACGTAGAAAAACATTTTTTTTTGATATTTTATATAAATTTAATTTGTCAGAACGTCAACTGAAATTTAGTTTGTAAATTAAATTTGTATAGAATGTAAAAAATAATAATAATCATATATTTCTTATCAGTTATTTTTTGCGTATCTATAAGACTAATATTAGTCTTATATGTTAGTACATATAACTAACATAATATACACGTTATCTAGTAAAAATATATTCCGTAGAATAGTGTTTTACCTTGAATTTAGTGGGGTTTTTGTGACATCACTGTCATTTTTGAACAGCCTGCATAATACTGATTAACATGCACTGTTTTTTTAAATTATAATGCATTGTTAACTGTTAGCTATTATATGTATTTCAATAAAAACTAATTTCTTAAACATATTTTTATATGGTATTTTCATTTTTCAGTGTTTTTTCAAAAGTATCTAGCTGTATCTAGATACAAAATTTTTCGGCATGTATCTGTAACTAGATATTTTTTTAAATGTATTGCAACACGGCATATATACTGAATTCATTGTTTTTCTTCAGAAATCTAATTATTGGTATCCCCGTGACATGTGACATTAATATTAATTAGTAATTAATCTTCTAATTAATCTGATACTAATGTAACTATTCAACCATGTATAGCATTTAATCCATGTTGGTTTAAGGGGTGTGACTATCGTTGTTATACTAGTGGACACTGGTTTGAAACCTGATTAAATCAAAATTACAGAATAGCGCTGTGTGCTACTACGTGTACCTCTATATTACACACCCCAAAGCGCTGCACGTAATTCATAACGTCAGACTTCAAAATAAAAATTCTAGAACATGTCCCAGTTAGTAAACGAGCGTTAGTTTTGAAGGTGGAATGTTTACGAATATTTAGATGGGTTTTGAAATATATTGTTACCGTAACTTTACTAATACAAAATAAAATGTTAGCATTCAACAAGAAATTTTAGATACTTTACTCAGTACCAGCTGGCCCTACCAACTTCGTTCGAGGATAATTCGTTATTATTGACCCATGTTTTATGAAGCAGCATACCTACTCGCAATTAGGTGACCGGACAGAAGACAATTATATAAACATATGAAAGAACCGAAAGAACATAATAAGGCCTTTTGCGTTCTCGACCAGTCGTAAGAGCTAAATTTCCGACGACCACTAGATACTATAAGAAGTATATGGTGTTCCACGTGGTCATTTAGACTGGCGTGTCTCCGGTGACTGCGTAAACATGAGCGACACATAGATCAGCCAGTCTCTGCGACCAATGAAATGTGTCTAAACAAATAGGCGTTTACAGATTGCGCAAATGAAGTTCGATTCAGGTCAGTTGTGAATTGTATGAAGTATGTAATAATGTGGGGACGGCGAGTGGTATGGCCCGTGTGGCCAAATGGTGCGTCCGCACCGGCTTGATGTTCGGCCGGCCAACTCGAAGGACCAGTGCCCTTTTGGATGATCACCGGGCACAGAGCGAATGGACTGGATGGATGGAAGGATCGGTACTGGTGGTTGATCTTGGTGCGCCGCAGCAACTATTAGGATATTCCGATGATGTTGATGTCTGCCTGGTAATAAATGTAACGTGGAGACGTGACGACTGTTCAGCGCTTCTAAAAGGATAAGGAT
The DNA here is from genome assembly GCA_963971575.1 of Liopterus haemorrhoidalis. Taxonomy (NCBI): domain Eukaryota; kingdom Metazoa; phylum Arthropoda; class Insecta; order Coleoptera; family Dytiscidae; genus Liopterus; species Liopterus haemorrhoidalis. The sequence goes on from OZ020615.1 coordinate 33,322,284, forward strand.
ACGGCGCTGTAGGAAGACTTATAGTAGGACCTTTTAATAGATTTTTTAAAACACGTATATGGGTGCCAGGACCCGGTAAACACTATATATAAACTTAAATATTACCAGAACAGCACATCTGTCAAATATATTTATTAAGCAACACTACATGACAACATTAAACAATATTAAACAAATGAATGACATAGCCCGCTGCAACAACGCGGAGGCAAGCCACAAGATGGCTGTGTCCGTTGTTCAAACAAATAGTTTAACTAAGCCTGTCAACTTGCACGCCATTAGTTCTGTTAAATTGATGCTAAGACAAAATCACACAAAGTGAATTCTCATAAACACGAATAGTGAATATGCACGTTTACGTAGCTATGCTTAAATAATAAACTAAGCTGATAGACAATCTACGCACTGTGCATTTATTGGCTGCCAGAGTAAGTGAAAAAGGAAGACATCAAGACTTTAATTCTAATATGGGTCATATGGTCTTAATCGGACACCTTTTAAAAAAAGCAGTATATTAATTATTTATTATTTTTTTTTTTTTCAATCACAATATCGTAATCAAAAATACGAATAGTTGGTTAAGAAAAACTGATTTCTAAAAAATATTGAATATCAATGCACATTCTTAGTTAATTAATCAAATTTGATGGTTGAAAAAGGCACGTGGCAGAACGTAATATAATTTAATTCACGCGGTTCGTCTAGGGACTTGAATCTGTTGGAAAAAAGTGCGTGTTGTAAAAATATATTTATAAAAAGAGAAGTTTTTCACGATAACATAAACTGACAGATTTCTTTTCGAAAAAGCCTGTTTCCATAAGCTCATTCTACTTCAATAATATTTACGACTTTTTTTTACTGTAGTGGTTTTCAGCCAATTTTAAAATACTCGCCACAGAATACAAATAATTATATACGAGCGATGATCAATAAATAGGGTTACGAACTGATTATCACTTTATCTATACATGATGATATAATTTACATCGGTAGACACCAGCCCTGGACATATGTATAGGCTAAGTAGGCCCGGGCCTAAAAACCCGCGATTTTGGGGTTCCGAAGTAGTCTGTTTTTTTTCCTCAATTTTGCTCATCACTTCGATTTCACTTTCTTTAGAGGCCCAATATATCCATCCAATCTTGGTCGGATAAAAACCTTAATTCAGAACTAGTAGACACGCTGTTCTTTGCTTTCTGACCGTGATTTGGCGCGTATGAAAGTTCCTGAAAACAGTTGACTATCTCCAGATAAAATAAAAAACAATTTCTTAAGTATTGCTCTTTATAGAGCTGAGGAAGGGCCCCGTTTTGGTTTTTGCATGGGGATACCATGTATACTAGGACTTCTCTTGTCAAAAAAGAACAAACCTTGACGAGCAGCAAAATGACACTACGACAACTTATTATAGGTAATTACCTATATCAAAATAAATTCAAAATAATTTAGTAATGTACTTTAATTTATACTGAAATAAAAAATATATTGTGGATTATTTTTAAATAATTTACATTTGTTGTTAAAGAAGGAAATCATGGATTCTGATTTTGAAGATTTGCTAGTTGACGATGGCGAAGAAATTGTAGACTATTTAGAACGTCCATACATAGTTCGTGTTAGACCAAATCATATGGACCAGTGGGATAAGCAAGAATTCATTAATCGATTTCGCTCAGCGAAAAATGCATTTAATATCCTGCTCATCAAAATTATTATTATTTTTTGTTAACCTGTCGTATTCTATCTTCAGTGTTTTTGCATTTCTATCATGGTCGCAGGATACATCGAACATGATACAATTTTATTACCAGGCCTCTCCGGTATATTTTAAATTTCCAGCGTCAGATACTTTATTTTCTATAAAATTTTTGCATTTTAACACAAGATTTCAAAGTTGCCTTGTTTCGGAAATATTAAAATTTGCGCTTCTTGGGTGTTTGTCGTACATTTTTCTGTACAAAATTCAACAAAACTTCGAGCTTTTTTTTAGGTTATATCTGCGTTTTTGACAATTGTACCTATATTAAGGTTGTACATCGAAGGCAAAACATCGATGTATCGGAAACATCAATGTTTTATTAATATTAAAAAAAGCTATTTATTTATATTATATAGGTTTTATTTAATAATGTAAAGATAAAATACGAAAAAAGTAACACATAATACACAAAAAGCATTTATTAGATTTTGAAATAGAAATATTCCTTTTTAATAATAATTAATTTCACATTAATATTATTATACCCAATATAATAATCCTAATTTGTATCTACAGTCTATTCCAAACGATTAGGCGGAACTAATCGCAATTTTCATTTTTGTAATTTGTCATTAGATATTTTTTTATAAATTGAAGTTGGCTTTTCCTGAACAAAATGATCAAAAGCTTCAATCAATCGGTAAAAGTAACTAGAATTGAAAATCTAGTTCCACCTAAACCAAAGGAACAGACCTTACTATTTTTACATTTCTAAAATGAAATATTGGATTTTATTACAATACTAATATAGTAATCTTAATGTTAATTTTATATTATTTAACATAACAATAACACTGTCATACACAATTATTTTTATACTTTTTTAAGTTGAAATAAAGTCTGTTCCTTTGGTTTAGGCGGAACTAGATTTTCAATTCTAGTTACTTTTACCGATAAATTGAAGCTTTTGATCATTTTGTTCAGGAATAGCCAACTTCAATATATAAAAAAATAGCTAATGACAACTTACAAAAATCCAGAGATTGGAGGAATAACAACTGGGAAAGTTTCAACAAGACTCAAAAAGAAAAAGTGTGTTGGCGGCGTTGGTCGTTCGCATTGTTTGCAAAAATTAGAAGTTTCTTCTTATTTTTTCGTATTCTGCTAACTGCTAAGAAGAATAAGAACTAACACTGTTAGTATTGTTATATCACAATAGATGGCGCTTATATTTTGTGTACTAATTTTAATAAAAATTTAATTTTTAAGATTCCAGCGCCTCTAGCGGTATTTTCTGAATTTCAAAGTTTAAACACCGACATCGGTAGTAGACATCGATGTTTTATCGATACTATCGCCAGCTGACCATCGATGGTAAATACATCGATGTTTTTAAATCAAACAACGATGTTTTCGATACATCGATGTTTTTTTCCCATCCCTAACCTATATCTCTTTTATTCATGCGAGTCGCGTATATGTCTCCCTTTGTTTAACAAAACGCTGCTAATAACCAGCATAAAAAAACATCGTAAAATATTAATATCAATCAGAATAGTTATCTACGTCAGCGGTTCTTAACCTTTTTATACTCGGGACCCCCCAGCAAGCCTAAAATATTTTCTGGACACAAAAAAAAAAAAATGGAAATAATATTTTAAATGTTCTTAATAATTAAAGTTTATTGTAATTTTAAAAGAAAAAACTGGTAATTTTTTTTTTAATTTCGGGTCCCCCTAAGTTCTTTTCGAGACCCCTCTGGGGGTTGGGACCCCCCGGTAAAGATTCGCTGATCTACGTGATAACTAGAGTTGGAAATACAGAAAACAATTTATCCTAGTGAATATCAAGAGGATGTTATCCTATTCATAATTATTCTTATAGATATCTGTGAGGAAGAAATACCGGGCCTCAAATATATAAGACGACATTTGTAAATTACATGTCATGTTAGACAGCATATATACGTATAATATCAGGTTGATGAGCTTAAGGTAGTGTCTAAACCCTCTTGCAATTTTTCTTATAATGTACAACATTTTAGTGTATACTAATATAACAAAAATAAATAATTGACTTACCTAAAAGTTAATGTGGTGAGGGGTCTATAACTCTTGTGGCTATTTATATCTGCCATCGGCGTCCCCCAGAAGTCATTTTTAAACACCTCACTAACTGGACTAATAGCCAATACATCCTTGTTGAGTGTAACAGCGGGTATATCATCATGCACAAAATCACCACTAAGTCCATTCACATAACAAATCACTGCAACCAACGTGACCAGAGCGTACGAATGCCAGTAGCAGTTAGCACTGTCCACTTTAACTGCACTCGGAATAGCACCCGCGCCAGGGTGGCAAGAACGTTTCTTCATTTTTGATGATTATTTTTCCAACCTAGTTAGGATGCAAGATTTAGTGTGAATAACATGAATATAACAATAGTTAATATACTTGACATACCAATGTTAGGTAACCAAATAAGTTCGTGTATTTTTGATTTGATCATGTTTATAAGTTATCTGTTTACAAATAATATTACTAATTACGATGTAGTTATTTATACAACTCGTCTTTTTCGTGTTTTATTGTCATAATCCGCAGTCGAGCCACTCATACAAAAAGACTTTTTACAAACGAATTGTATACATATCTTTACCCAGAGCCGTAGCAACACCCTGGCATCGGGGCAAGTACCAAGGGCGCGGGGCCTGAGAGACGCCATTTAGAAGTAAGGACATTTTTTGTTTTCGTCATCACTTGTATTTGAGAAGTGAAGATCTTTTTTTTTAGGTCATCATTTGTATTTTCTTCTGTCTATTCAAATAAAAATAAATAAAATGGATGCCCTGCTTAAATAAAATGAAAAAAGATAAAAAAAGGGCGCTATTTTAGGTTAAATTAATTTACAAATGTCTTCTTTAAGTATTTCTCGAGGACGCTATTTTAAGTATTTGCCAAGGGCGCCAAAAACATTGCTACGGTTCTGTCTTTAACTACGACTACAATATTGTAAACGTTCAATTCCGGAGAAGATTAAATGTGATGGCAATTCAATTTTAGAACATCAAACTCATGGTAAGCCAAAAATCGAGTATTGTATATCGATGTCATAGATAATTTTTGTTTCCAAGGTACCATGAAATGATGAAATATTAGTAAACAGTGTGCAATAAAATTTGTTACAAAACAGGAGAACGGTCGGTGCTCAACTAAATAATAAGTGCGTGAACTATTGAGCAGCGGACCAGAGTTCAATGCCTAGCACGAGCAAAAGATCTTAACATTTTTCCGACCGTTTCTCTCTGGGAGAGCATTGGGCAGCCTCCGAGATATAATACTGCAGGAAAATTTACCCAGAGTAAAAATATATTTATTTTTTATTTTAGTGGGCTGTGCTACTTTGACAATTAGCCAGGATAGTTCAATTTTTTTTTTTTTTTAATTCAATGCCTGAACGGGATTCGAACCCAAGACCTTAGCAACGCAGGGCACCTGTGTTTCTATTACGCTAAGCCGGTCGGCAGCAAATTGACTCGGAATCCACGTTAAAAAATTGTGGTCCTACACAATTGTTACATACGCAACACGCACAACACACGTGTATGAGTGGAAATCGCCAACGCTCGGAATCCAGTTTGGCATTCCATGAAGAAAAAGACCAAACGGTGTTCCATAAGGTCTACTTTATATCTTCAAATCTGTTTTAAAATGGACTTTTGGTTGTGGTCGTAGAAAAAGTAATCTATATGCTTCGCAACTAGAAACCCTCAGATATTTGACCAGTGCATCCTCAATCGTAAAATTTAATTTTAACTAATTTATGATTTAAATAAGTGTGTACGCTTAAAATAAAATTTCCTTTTTTGCTCTAAAATAATACAAATAATAGGTTCCCAACGTCCAGGTAGGCGTATAGGGGCAGAGAAGGTAATTTCGTAATGAAATCCACGTTAGTCCGTGTGACGTTTCGACAGGGTCTATTATCCATTATACAGATACTCATTTTTCAGTATTAAATACTTGAGACTGAATCGACCGCAGAGCTGTCTGCACAACATCGGAAGATGTAATTTTCCAGGATGGGGGGGATTCGAACCCGCGTCCCTGTGTTCCGTAGACCATCTTACTACGAACCATCTTACTACGAACCATCTTACTACGAACCATCTTACTACGAAGCCACGACAATTTTCGATTTAAATTTGAAGCCACGCTCTACGAGATTAAATTTGAATCCAAGACTGCCCATGCTTTCTGATACTTTTTTCTGAATTTAATTTGTATAACAATATAATAATAGGTTGCCAACGCATTGATAGCGCATAAGAGCAGAGAAAGAAAGTTCTATGTTAATAGATCTTTGGCAGTATTTATTTCAAAAATACATGGTCAGCGTGAAGTATAAACTTGTTCCATTATCCATGTATAAGCATGTACTTATTTCAAGTAATAATTATTTTAAAAAGGCTGAGCAGCCTGCACATTGGAAGAACAAAATTCCGAAATGATGTCCGGGATTTGAACCCGTGTCCCTGTATTCCATTGGCGACGCTCTACACCGTGACATGGATAATGGAGCCAAAGATTTTAGTAATATTAAGATCCCATCACCAAGGTAAGTTCGTTTTTAGAACTCTGGCACTATATGAAAGCCACGTGGTTAGCGTGACGTTGTGATCGGATCCGTTGGCCTTTTAAAACAGGTAGATATTTTAAGTACTAAATTTACAGGCAGTCAGCCCCTGAGCTGTCTGCGCAGTATCGAAACATGGAAATTCTAGCACGGTTCGGGATTTGAAACCGCGTCCCTATGTTCCGTAAGTAACCGTCTTACTACGAATACACGGCAACTATTAATGTGAGAGTGCATATATCGATGAATAAACTGGTTTTAAATTAATAATTATTATTATTATTATTAGCCGAGACATGTCCTAATAGTCTTACCGAGTCATAGTGCTGGTCACTACCGTATTGATATTAAATTAGGCGCTAGCTACACTCTTCACACGTCTTCAATCCGAGGAGGTTCACTTGTTTATAACTCCCACGGTAACTGAATCTGATTTGAGAGTGGTGATATTTGTACAGTGTGTAGTTTCACTTTGTTATCTTTTTAATTTGTTTATTTAAATGAAGTAGTTTAAGCGATAAATACAAATATCTTCGCCCTTTCTGGGACTCAATCTCGGGATTTGGGGATGCGAAGCACGATCGCTACATCTGCGCATTTGAAATGTAAAAAAACACACGTACTTATTTGGTTCCTATAATGTTTTTTTATCATTGTACTTTTAAACAAAATAAAAACTTTAAAAAAATCGCTTTAATAAGGAAAAAATTTATCAATTTTAAACCTTAACTGGTACAATGGGGTGCTCACACACCTCAGCGTCTTTATTTTTGCTACCGCTAGTATAGCGATGCTTATCCATTCTTCTCGTTCTAGATAATCCTCCACAACGAGGCATTGCCTGTTTTACTGTAAACAGTTTCTGTTTTATTGGCTCCATTGGTTGTTTTTGAGTTTGGGGTGACCAAACACAAAAAAGTCCCCATCAAATATTATTATTATTATTTTTTGTGAAATTATAGAAGATAATTTTGGTTATCTTGAACCTTAACCTACAAAAATATGAGAAGAATTTTTTGACGTTGAGTTAACGGCTTCCAGATCGTTGCCGACACTTAATAAATTGTATGTAACGTTTTCGCGTTACGCAAGAATCTGCTCACTATTGCTCATAGCAAAACGCAATTTGCAAAAGTAATATTCGGTTTTAAACAGGCGCGATGGCTGTATACGACAACGCACGTGTCAAGGTCGTGCGTCACTGCTAGCGCAAACAGTGGGAGGGGAAAACGTTCGAAATCGGAGTTCAGTGCGATGTTTTGCGGCCACAACTTGCGAACTAAATATCGCAGACGGGTATTTCGTTTGATAGAGAATCGATTGCTTTACTCGTTTAAATGCAAAACAAACTTAGTGTTGTAAAGTACCTATAAACCACTACTCAACTTCCAAACTTAGCCATGCCTATGAAAAATGCTGCTAAACAAATGAGAGAGTACCGCAAGCAATAGGGTTTGGTACAGTCGGAAAGTACTAAGGTCCCTAGCATTCCCAAAACTGGAGCTGAACGTGTCCGAGAGTAGAGAGCCAGAAAATCCGCTGAGCAATTTTCAACGTCTACAGCTCTTCCACCATTGTCGTCTCAATACTTTTAACCATGCTCTTAATCACCAACAAACGTCCATCAATGTCGTCTACGAGAATTTCTTCGGCTGTTTCAAAAACATCAACTAGTATTGAAACTTAGTAGGCATACTGTCCATCAGCAGACAAAAAATTTACGAAATGAGTCTCGACAACCGAGTTTACTCATGTAAATACAACCAACATCAAGAAAGTAAACTCTACGCCCAAAAACCTTTCGGACTTCCCAAACGAAGAGAGCTTTAAATTCTAAGGAAAGTCAACTATACCTAAAATATAATCAAACATCCCACCATGTACCAGTTAAGGTTTAATACATAAATTGCTTACTTAAAAACAGAACAAATTTGTTGCGATTTTAGTATAAATTTATTACCGATTGTAACTTCATCCTATCAAATAGAGTTAAATTATTCTGTAGTAGTAAATATTAATTAGACAATACGTACAATAATCTAGTAATTCCGTGCATCTATAAATCAATCACGACCGTAAAATAGAGTTTTATAATACACCGTCTTAAAAGTTAAAAGGAGGGCAGTCTCTTGCATCCATCAAATGAAATACTTACTCTGTCATCTTGATAAATTTATCAATTTTATGTCAATTCTTGGCAATTTTCCACCAGTAAATTTAATTCATATTTTCACTATTTAATTTTACTCCGAGTTTAAAAATGTAGAAGGATGTAACGTTGATCCCTGAAACAAAAATCATTTTATTAGTTACATTAAAAAGTGTGTACATGTACATATTTCAAATATAATAATGCAGTAGTTTTTAGCTTTTTAAAACGCTTTTAAGCTTTTAAATGGTAACGCTTAACTTTTAATAAATGTAGAATATGCAGAGATTTTCTAACTAATTTATTTTTAATTTAAAAATGGAGTTAATCATTATGATAATTACTTATTTTGCATGAAACAAAAAAATATATAAAGAGAGTAGCAGTGTTGCCACAATGCTTTTAGAATTGTTACTTTTCAGTTACAAAGGAAAATACTGGAACAGGAGAAAATTTGGATATAGATTTTACTGTTTGAAATTTCACAGTTTAATATTAGTTCCGGATAGATGTCTGTACGAGGTGTGTAAATTAAGTAATCGGACTGATTTTAAAAATTTATTTTGTTCGAATAGAATTACAATTCAATATTGCCTCCCACAAAATAACTTCCTTGGGAAGCCACACAGCGCTGGAGACGGTTCTTTCAATCCCAATAGCAGTGCTGGAACTCGGATACTAGAATAGCTTTCAGCTGGTCGGTTACGGACGGTTGAATGTTTTCGAGTGTCCCAAAATGACGTCCCTTGAGGTGATTTTGCAATCTTGGGAAGAGGAAAAAGTCACAAGGACTCAAGTCAGGTGAATAAGGAGGCTGAGGAGCCACAAGAAGGTTTTTACTGGCCAAAAACTCGTTTATTAAAATTGCTGTGTGACAAGGCGCATTTCTGCGCAAATTTTTTCATCCCCAATTCATTGGTCAAAATCTGATGAACGGTAGTGTGAGTCAAATTCAACTCTTCCCCTATCATTCTGACTGTCAACCGACGATCTGAACGCACTAGATCCCGGATTCTGTTTTTCATCGGTTCTTGAAGATGAAGGCCTTCCGCTGCGTGATTCATCTTCAATCAACTCTCTTCCTTCTGAAAATGCCGTAAACCACCAAAAAACCTGGGTCCTTGACAAAATACCGTCTCCGTAGGTCTGCTGAAGTTTTGCAAAAGTTTCCGTTGCACTGTGCCCAAGTCTGAAGCAAAACCTGATTGCACACCGTTGCTAGGAATGAATGTCACTCATTTTTAGAAAGCACTAGAAAAAACTTTCACGAAAAAAATCGCTACGGACAACAAAATTACTCTAGGGAGTTCAAACTCGTACTGAAGGTGTATCACATGTTCGTCTGCCGCCCCTCCAAGTTCCGCATACCAACTGTTGCCAGATCAAACGCTATGTTGCCAGTCCGGTTACTTAATTTACATACCTCATGTGGGTATAGGTCAAGCGTGGTCAGCCGTTTCAATTCCATACGTTCATTTTTTCATTTTCCATTTCAGATGCGCCATACGCACTTATAATTTAATCTGGAAAGGAAGATTTCAAGAACCGGAACGCCACTTAAAAATGATTGTGCGACTAATGGGTCAATTCTGTGCTAACCGTAACGCATTACGTGAGCAATCTATGGGAGTTATGTGTATCTGTAAGTAATTGGTTGATTCTGCGCGCAACCGTAACTTAACGTAAATATTTCGAGTGGGCGCAAAATCCACCAATTACCTATAGATACCCGTAACACTTATAGATTGTTTTCGGAACGAGTTATGGGTTGCACAAATTTGAGACATAAACCAGACAAAAACATTTCAATTTTCTTCAATAATTTTTACGAACCGGAACAATATTTTTCATAATTTCACGAACAGGAACATCGTTCCAGTTTCCTCCAGTACACTTCGAGGTCCATATTTAATAAATATTTAAGAGGATGAGAATCCATATTCTGATAACCACAGTATTGCGGGTTCGGGTACAGGGACATTACACAACTAGGGCGGGATCTTCATGAGCGTAAGCAACCGAAATAACCTTTTTTTTGCTGGTGGCTTACAAGACCAGTACATTTTGTAAAATGAGTAAAATGCACATTGAGTAAAATGCACAAATGCTCATAAAGCATATATAATAAATCATAAAGCAACCAAATTTGAAACACTAATTCAAAAAACTATAAATTATACTTTCTTGGCAATACATTTTTACATTTTTGTCTTTGTAGTGCGCTATAATTGTTTTACGAAAAGAGTATTTTTAACTAATTGTAATTAACAAAATAATTATCAAATTCAAAATGTGCTTCCAATAAGTTGCATTTTAGTTCATCCTTAATTACAAAATTGAAACATGTAAAAAATGTGGGCTAACGAGAGACGCAAAAAATGGCCTATTTGACGAAACTTTGTACTGGGTAGCTCATTCTCTTAATAATTATAATTAAAAATGATTTAATCTCAAGGAAATACAATTCTGACATATGCGTTACATGTTAACCATCCATGGTGTAGATCAGGTGTCGATAACCGGCGGCCCACCGAACCAATTTAAGTGGCCCACTAATAAGAAAATATAATGTTTCTTTTTCTTATCCACCGTAGCCAACATATTAGTGCCGCACTGCTTTAAGCTTCTTACGCATTAGGAGTATTTATACCGACGTAAATACATGTAAACCGTAGTAAACAGGAACTTAAAATCTAAAAAATATAAGTTACAAAAGGAAGTATGGCAGGCCTAAAAATTTTGTTTATGAATGCGGCCCGCGACATAACAATATAAGAAAATTGTTACTAAATGCGGCTCGTGACGTATAAAAGTCAAAACATATAATCCATTCACGATGTTTACTCATCTGAGTACACTATGATATTTTTTGGTACGTTGTCAAAATTTGAGATTGAAAAATAATACAGTCCATCTATTTAAGCCTGGCAGATGACCTGGGGTGCGCAGTAGCAATCGCTAGAAATTGGAGTGGGGACGTCAGTTGACTTCAGACTGTCTTGCTGCAAGCATCAGTGAAAGTACATTCGGATGAAAAAGTATAATGGAATTTAAGACGAAATTATGCGGGCGCGTAAACCATAGTCAGTGTAAGGAGATTATTAGTAATGTGATTGACTTTATGACTAAGTAAGCTGCAGCAGGGAACGTGATTATACCTTTAAAGAATATTTTGGATCGAGTTTCAGCGTGCACAGGCGTTTCTGCAAGAAGTTTAAGTAGATTTAACAAGAAAAAAAAAGTGTGTGCAGGTTAGACAAGTTAAAAGTTGTAATACAATATAACTTTAATACAAAGATGAGACACGGACGGAACAAATATTTTGAACAAAAGAATCCGAAATTTTACGTTCTAAATTAACAATCATAATAAATATCTTTGTTATAAGACGCAACAAAGCTGTACAACAAAAACATTTATTTTGTTTGGTAAACTTAGTTCAGTTCTTAACAGGCTTTTCATTTTTATTTCATTGTTATATTATTTATAAATTATTATTTTCTAAATTCAGGTGAATGTTCCACATTTTCGTCACCTAAAAAACAGACAGAAAGAAGTGAATAGAAAATATGAAATATAAAAAGTAATCCATTAAATTGTGGAAAAAAATAATATTTTGATGAAAACTTGTGTCTCGTACTGTACAATCCAAGCGCTCGACCCTCTCTTTCTTTCTGAATGCGTTCTTCCTCTGCGCGAAACTGATTTCCCACACGCCAGTACTAAATAGATTTGCTGTTACATTTTTACATCAATTAAATATTACCAGTGTTGCTAAATGAATATTTCCTATAAAATTTCATGTGAATGATATTTTAGAATATTTATTATTTATTATTTATTTTTTATTTTTAACATGTCTAGTTATTTTTCATGTCTAGCAACAAATCTTCTACCTTATTGCCTACTCAGATGATGAAACATTGTGTATGGAATATGTATGTAAGTATGTAAGAGTGACACGAGTATGTATGCTGGCTGTATACATGTGCAATGTGCAGTGGCAGTGAGCAAGACCTAAAAATCGATACAATCATACGCCTTTAATACGATATGCTGGGTACCAGATAGTTTTATGAAGAGAATTTCTTCATTAAACATTTTAATGGTTTCGTAGGTATAACTCAGAACAGTCTGTCTATCTGTGCGATTGAAATTGCAGCACAAACAACTAAACCTAGAGATTTGTATCTTGACGTGAATATACAGCTCTTTCACCCACATATAAGAAAAAAAATATTTATTTTTCAAGTTGTGTATGAATTTTGGTTTTTGTAATTGGTACTATTTGTAATTATTATTATTAATCTTGAAAATAAATAATACTATTATTATTATTGAAATCTATCGTCCAATATGTGCCGTGTACTGTCTGCCTCTCAAAACTGGATTCGAGCCCTACGGTCTCACGGAGTGGGTTTGCTTCATAACAGCGCCCGCCCACAATAGGGGATAGGCATGATTTTTTTTTATTTTTTATTATATTCCCCTTGTTGCATATAAACAAAAAAAAACAGTTTTGCATTTTTTTTTTTTTTAATTTGATGGCTTAAATCATAAATGTATGTAGCGCGCGAAAACCACGTGTGACGTCATACCCTACATAAGTGTACTGCCTACCCAGTCTACAGCGTACAGCCGACACAGTCTGTCATGAACTTATTTGCTTGTATAACTTTTATACATTGTGTAAAGTTAGAGTGATTTTAATTAAAATAAAGTTTAATTCTATAAAAAAAAAAAATATACATGTTTACCGAAATAAATTTTATATTAAAATATACAAGGTGTCTCAAAAGAAATTTTATATTTATTTAGCTTACTGCGTGAACGCAACGTATCCGAGGGGCGCGGGGGTTATGTCAATCGGTAGCCTGGCTCTTGGGAATTTAGTCGCTATAGAGCGTTTCTCGGGAGCAGGCCGCGCGTTATGCGTGTGAGAGTTTTACAAAAACGGTGATTCGGCGACTGTAGCGCGTAGAAAATTCTTCAGTATTCGAGGTTTTCGCCACTTAAATGATGCGCCAAGCATTCCTTTTATTCGACATTGGGTTAAAAAGTTTGAAGAGACTGGTACAACGCTGGATAAATCAAAATCCGGGCGACCTAGGTCATCAAGAACGGTAGAAAACGTGGAGAATGTTAATCAGTCTGTTCGTGACGACCCGAACCTTTCAATTCGGAAGCGCGCAAGTGCTTTAAATGTGTATAGATCATCATTACATCGCATTATGCACAAAGACCTAAAGCTGCACCCCTACAAAATTCAATTGGTGCAAGAATTAAAGCCCCAAGATGCCAGTCAGAGGCTTAATTCTCAGGCAAATTAATCTCCCGGAGAGGTGACATAAATTGGCCTCCACGCAGTCCAGATTTAACCCCTATGGACTTTTTCCTATGGGGTTATCTTAAATGTAAAGTTTACGCCAATAAACCGACTTCACTGGCGCATTTGAAAGAAAATATCCGTCACGAAATGGCAGCCATCCCTGAGTCCACCTTCCGAGACGTCATAAGTAATTTTACTGTTCGATTAAATGAGTGCCGAGAACGTGAGGGTCTACATTTAGACGATATTATTTTTAAGAAATAAATCCCCAAAAAGTGTATTTTAATAATTAATAAACATTTTTTCTATATACGGCTTACTTTTTTTTTAATCGATCCACTAAATATAAAATTTCTTTTGAGACACCTTGTATAACCTATATTGAAGTATTTTAATTATTCCTCTAACGTTTTGTAACTTCATGTAAACAATGTAGTAAAATTCTGACATCTATATTACATAAATATTTACATTTTTGAGTTGCAGCGTTTATTGTTTACATAAAGTTATAGAATACATAAATGGTTTACTTATAAGTCTGTTTTGACACCACGTATTTCTTCAGCACTGTAGCATTCATTATTTTTCATATATTCCATGAGCATAAAAGCATCAATTCTTTATCTTCCATTTTAATAATAAATGCGTGAAAAATTTTTTAAAAACAAATACAAAACTCTCGAACAATACAACATACACACATAAAGATTATGTTGTAGTCTGGGCCGTCTAGGGCTTGACGTCATGCTCAGTCGTATTTACTCGGCAACCTTCACGCTGTGGTCGGCTTATTTCAAATTTACAATATTTTAATTAAAAAATTTGGCTGTAATATTAATTAAAATGATGTGAAGTGATTTTTGTTTTGTTAGGTGACATAACTAACATTAACATATCAAAAAAATTTAGTTTTAAGGGAATATAAATTTTATGCGTATCCCCTATTATTAACAATGAATAGTATTTTCATTGAAATGTATTGGCTTTCATGTCGCTAGTAACCAATTGTTCTGGGTGATTCTCGTAATAGTTTTTAAATAATTGAAAAAATAATAATTGAGTTTATGGGAGTCGGACAGGTCCTGTCCGACCTGGACAGATCCTGTCAGGACCTGTCCGACTCCCATAAACTCAATTATTATATTATTTACGGACATAATTCATCAACATATAATTGAAAAAGGAAATATAAAACTATTATAAAAAAAAAAAAAACGAGCACAGCAGTGTTGAAGACACATCCGCTGGTTAGAAAACGTCACTGTCGTTTTGTGAGAGTGTCGTTTGTGTGTAGTAATGAAACAATGGTTAGCAATAAATTTTATTTATTTCGGTACATTTTATTTGTATTTACATAGACACCGTTAGCTCCGCGATGAATATGCCCATAGTAACCAGATTTCAGTTTAGGTAATCCCAGAGATTAAAAAAAAAAACGGAAATACAGGTTTTTTATTATAACAATCAATACAGACAAAACAAAACAAAAATACACATATGTTCACATATATAAAAAAATATAATATAAATTAAATCAGCATTAATTACTCTTGTAATAACTAAAAGAGGAACTCTGTATATAGTGATATAATCAGTCAAAATGTTTATAATAATAAAATATAAATAAAATGAAACTAAATTTGAAATCATATTTCTTATTGGTCTGACAACATTTCAGTAACTTCTGCTCATATTTTGATAGGTAATCATCTAATTCCTGACATATATATTTCATTCAATGTTGCTTTTATTTTCTAAAACATTAATAACGTCTATCGACCATCAACCGTCCACCGCACCCGCTACTGTCTGACTCGCACTACCGGCTGACAGTTGAAAACCCGGAGCCCGAATAAACGATGTTGAAACCCTGACACTCCGGGTGAAACCTTAAGACCTGGTTACCCTGGATATGCTAGTGCCGATATTGACGCCGCACGCCGGTGTTTACAAGGCTCACTTCACCGCCATTCTCGTTTGGCGCCGCTCAGAGCCTCTCACTTTGTCCGGCATTTTGTCTTCTTTCTCTCAACATCCGACTCAAATATCGTTTATAAACTTTCTTTGCAAATGTTACAACATTTTGAAGTTTAGTTGAAATTTTTGTCACTTTTTCGATCTTTCCACTATGTTACGGATGTTTGTTCTCTGTTTTTGCACTTTACTATTATAGAACTAGTTATCGCGAATCGTTTGAATGGTCAAGCAACGTAGAGTATCTCCTTTTGCTGCGTTTTGACTACCGAAATGACGCGGGTTTGCATCATTTTTGCCTTGCATCCTTATACGTTCTGGTGCCGTCTAAAGCTCAAGATCACGATAAGTTGCAGTATGTACCACGTGCACATCTATCGTCTATGGTCTATCACGTAATACTGTTACCATGTGTCTCAGACGTGTCTCAGTGTATTTTCGTTACGCTCGATTTCTGGAAATTACACGCCATACTATCTGTGGACAGAGACATGTTCTAGAGAGCCATATATTCAACGTATGGATTAGACAGGCCACTAATTTATTCGTCATCAGGTGTATCTTCCTATCTTCGCGTTTTTTTTGCCATCTTATAAATTGCGGGCAGTATTAGGTAATTAGGTAACCAGTACCACTGGTTCAGTTAAAAGATTGCACCTTTAGTATGTAGTTACTAGTTGTTCCTTCTTGGCCGCTTCATTCTCTTGATTATTTGCTATTATGCCAATGTGAGTTGTTTTTTTTTTTATATCTACTTTCTTTAATAATTTCATTAAGTTAATTGCTGTAAATAATTATATGTTCCTTGAATGTAAGCAATAAAATAAAATTGGATCATAAAAAAGAACTACCAGTTTTATTCATTTAATTTTCTTATAAACCTAAAATTTTAAACTCAGTATTAAAGCAAGTAATGTTATTTCTGATTAATCTAATAAAAGTTCTTTGCGTGATTATCTGAAATTACCTTATGACAAACTGTTTTATTAGAACTGAATCATATTTTAGACACAGTCCAGAAAATGTTTTAAAAAAGTAATAAGCTTCTTGGTCATCATCTATCAGTCGAATTCATCCATTACTGAACATAGCTTTCTACTGTTTCCTGATCAATTAATAAGGCTATTATTTAAAAGATAATTACATTACATCCGATACGGGAGGAAAATAAAAGAAGACAAAATGTATGAAGGTCTGGGAGGGAAAACTTAAAAATCCTCGACTAGTCGGGAGAACTCGGAAAAGATGGAACGATTATCAAATGGATGATCTAGCGAGAATTAGTATACATCATAATTTAAAAGACAAAAGACAGGTACGATTCCTGACCAATGTCGACTCCTGAGCTGACTGCAAGTCCGGGATTTCAGCCCGTATCCCTGTGCTCCGTAGACAGCCATATTACCACAGCCACAACAAATATTATTTTTTTATTAATAATTTATTTACTTCTTATGTACACATGCGTACTGACAAATGTTTTGGTGCCACGTATTATACGTAATCCTCTTTGGATCAGGACTATAAAACGGCTGTAAATATCGTTTCTAAGGTATAGGCAAATATATACTAAGCATAACCTCACACTTTATGTCCCGGATCTCGCTTATCGCCCCCAACACGAGTTCTACTCGTATACATCATACATCTACACAATAACATCCTAGGGAAGCAAATGTCTGACAGAAAGGCAAAAGAGCCACTACTTTAGAACAACCAAACGGTGCTCCCTGAATGGCAGAAATCTTCTTCTTTTTCCTCTTATATCCATTTCTGAATATAGACAGCAGTTCTTTTCAAATGATCATACCAACGCACTGGTAGCTTTTCACTTCCTCTTTTGTGCTTATAGGAACGCCAGTTCAGAATTTTTAGGCTCCAACGAGTTGGTCACTTCTTGCTACGTGTCCAGGGTAGGTCCATTTTAGCGAAGCAGGTCGAATGTCAACGTCAGTCACTTTGGTAATTGCGCTCACACTCTTTCATTCCTGTATTTGTCCAGTTTCGTTATTTTAATCATTAAATCTTGCAGTTTGGACTGGTGAAAAACAGTCTGGATTGTGCGGTCGGTATTTCCATTCTCCGTTGGTGATATTATTCAGGAGAGAATAATATGTTTACATTACTCTCATTTCACAATCATTCACCCCTCATCCAGGTGTAGGAGCTCGCCCCCTGACATCGGTGATTAGCCTCGTTGCAGAAATAGGCCGATGTAAAATAAATAAATAAATAAATAAATAAATGTTCTTTCCATTTGTCTCTGTGCGACTTTCAACATCTCTGCTTTGACTTTGATAAGTTTAGGCCTCCTGTTTCTAGGTTTTATGCCATGTTTTCAATCTATGTACATTCAGGAGTAATATGGTCAGTATTACGTCCATTTTTTAACGTACACAGAAAGGCACCTACAGTTTATAGTCGGTTGCGAACGGCTAAGCAGAACCTGTAATTTGTATAAATATTTTTATACAAATTATTTGACATAAGTAGGAATTGAACCCATGTCCGTGCCCTTGTTTAGCGGTCAAATAGCAGGTACAAACGATTTAACGTTTGCAGCTACAGGCTTGCTATGTACCGTATTGCTTGTAACTAGCCTCGGCGAATCAACGAACTTACGTCACACGACGTAACAAACGATTGCATTGTTCCAGACAATAGAGTCATAATAGAGACATATAATATAGTTGTAAAAACACACTGATTGAATACTTTTGATTCTAATTTTTATACGATATTTTTATTTTTTAAAATAAATGATAGCTTACCATTGAATGAATAATTGACTATGACTTGAATAATATGTTAATCAAGAGGTATCTAGAAAATTGGCTCTCCATCAACGATAATGAACTTACAGAAATTAAAAATTCAGTTAAACCATGGAGTGCCTTCAGAATCAGATGGCACCAGACTGATAAAAATAGGACACAGTTGACTCAAACACCAATATATCTTTGACAGGATGACTACTGACACATTTCAAAACCACTGTAAAATACGTCATAACCGTACCGAATATCCAAGATATGAGGAGAAAAGAAGAATATACAAGATGCTAGACAAACTATATGAAGCTGTGAATCGTGTTATTACTATTTATTATTATTTTATTTTTTTCGAAATTAAATAAATGAAAATATAATAGAGGAATGGTCGAACTACATTTACAAATTCGTGTTCGTTATGGGCAAAGCAAACTGTTACAGGAATAATCTGTGCACCGTTTCTGTAAAAATTTGAAGAATCTTGCTGATGCTTTTGCTTATTTATGATGAAGAAAATTACGCACTTAGGTATAAATGTTTATACAATACTCATGTAATAAAATTACACCAAAATAAATGTAAGAACTTACAAATCAAAAAATTTGTTTTTCCTAACAGGTCCTGCGCCTTCCGTCCCGAAGTGTCCCCACACCGATTTCAGTAAAATATCGACCAATAAAAAATGCCAAACATGTATTGTCATCTTTTACGATTAAAACATTTTGAGAATTCCTGTTTATGTAGGACAGTACCAACCCCTACATATCGTAAGTAGAACTTAATATTTAATATTGCATGTTGCAAGGTGATTAAATATTTCTGGTTTTTTATTCTCTAGTTAATTTTCATCGTGTTTTGGTGTATTTGTACAAGCTTTCTGTGCATGTCTTTGTCAATTATTATATGTTTTTATTTGTGATTTTAGTTGTAATTGTGTGTTTATGGTCTGGCGAGATCAAATAAGTATTATTATTGTAAATTTTCCGGATCATAGCTGATTATTTCGTGCTCAGATTTGGCAAGAAAATTTTAGGTTGTTTAAATTTATCATTTGGTACATGTAAATTGGGAAGTTAAATATGTATTTGGGATATTATTCACTGAATAATCTAGATTGTGAAATAGAACGATACAGTTACAAAAATAATTAAATAACAATTTAATATTTAATCAGCAAATAATGTAATATTTTGATCAAATTACGAGGTGTGATAATTTAATTCTCAGCAATATATTATAACGCAATAGAAATATCGGGCAGGTGCAGGTTGATAAGTTATTGAAAAAAAAAAACAAAAAAAAAAATAGCAAATTAGTCTATGCATGACTCATCAATACAATATTATATGGGGATATATATTTTTTATTATATAACATTTTCTGAATGCAATTGATTTTTTCTCTTTTTAACAATAATAAAGATATAATTATGCTCACCTACAATTTATATTAATATTTCTGTCACATTCATAAATAATTTTTGCAAAAGCTTTTCGCCCTTTATTATATCTGTACGTTATGTCCAATCCTAAACTTTCAAAAATTTTTAAAAAGAAATTAAATATACAAAGTATATCTGATCAATATTTTAATTTTAGTTGTCTTGTCCACTGATTTATTTCTGATTCTGTAATTATATATGTAACTTCTGAAATATGTAACTTCTTGAGGACATTTAGGATCTTGAGGAGTTTTAAGGCATATAGTTCTTTTATATTTAAAACCAGTGAATCTTTTAACAGTATTTCAGTGGGATGACGCTTGTATTTTTTATTTATTAATTTTAAAAATGTTTTTACGCTATTTTGATTTTTTTTTTGTAAATTCGTTTCAACTGCGTCGCCCTAAGTTATTAACCTATATAAAAGAAGGAATTTTACTAATCTGTAATAAAATTTTAAGCGGCATGATTTTCCTTAGTTTTTTACATAATTTAATTTTTTTTTAACATGTTCGTAAAGTACGATATGCACTCATCCTGTCACATATTTATATATATATATATATATATAAATATATATATTCCGAGACAGGGACGTAGCCAGGATTTTAGCTGGGGGGGGGGCAAAAATAACAAAATATTCCAAATTGGTCGGTACGACCTTAATTACATGGCTTTGGTAGAAAATTACAGCATTCTAGGTCTTTTGTAGTATATTAAATAATAAAAGTCCGGTAAAGTTATAAATTCATATTTATATAAAGAAGAAAACTTCTAACAGCCTAAATTATATTTTATGTAGGGTAAACATTCCGGGGGGGGGGCAAATGCCCCCTATGCCTCCCTAGGTACGTCCCTGTTCCGATATATTTTGTTTTTTCAGTTTTCAGTACTTTACAATAACAGGTACAATTATTATCTACGATACTAGTATTTTTATGCAATGTTAAATATTTAAAGTTTGTTTTGTTATTGTTATACATAGAAAATGGTGCAAACAATATTTTTTGTCTTTAGTTACATTTAGTTTACATTTAGTTACATTTGTATCTAACCATACTTTTATTAAACACTTATCATATTTCGCTATACTTCCAACATTGTTCCAGGCATTGACTAATATATATAAAACTGTATCATCAACGTATGCTATCAGTTTACATTTTGGATGAGATATATTTAAAAAGTCATTAATATATACATGGCAAAAATAAGATTGGACCAAATACGGTGCCTTGAGGAACTCCACCGTTCATAATTTCACTTGAGCTTTTAGTATTAACAATTACAACAAGTAATAAAAGTAATATTTCACAAATTCATAAAATAAATGCATCATATTTCAAACATATCAAATTTATTTTCGCGAAACGCTTATTTGCTGTGAAATTAGGTAATTAAAAAAAAAAATTAATCAACTCCAATTATTTTATGAAAAAATTAAATCAACAATTATTGAACATTTGACATTATTAGATCAACAAAGTGACAAATATTTTTCAATTATGCATTCATAAAATTATGACTAAAAAATCAATTTTTAGTAAGCTATCCACCGATTATCTATTTTACATTTAATTAATAGATAGAACTCATTTCTTCTATATCTGCTGGCAAAAATCTTAAATTAAAACATTCAGAAATATCAATTAATTCTTTATAGTTTTTTCGTCAAGAAGATTTTCTAGCTATATCAAGAAAATCATTAATTATCTTGTTACAATTTTCAACATCCTTATTTATGAGAATTTAAATTTTCGGCAGTAAGTAATATAATATTTCAACAGAGAACAAAACATATAATTGTGGAACATGCAATGACAGTTGCACTGGCCTATTTGTGACCAAATATAAGTTCAAAACATCAAGCCCAAATTTCCTATTACTATGAAAAATAAGTGTAGTTTGTTAAATATTTTCTTCATTAATTTTAAGATACATATGTGTACAAAATCTAAATTTTGAAATTCTAAAAAGGTTTTGTAGGAAACTTTAGGAAATATGGTTATTTGTTCGAAAAGGTACGTACTGTCCAATTAAGTTAGTCTCCAACTATATATTTTGTTTCATAATTATTATTTTGTTTTTGATTAATTATTATATTCTATGTTTATAATACTCTCTATTTGTTGTGTTGTTACACATGTATTATTAACAAAATCTGGATTTATTTCTTTCTGCTCTTTTCTGTATTAATAATAATTAATAAAATCTAGATATATTTATAAATTTCAGTAGGCTCATTTAAAATACCACAATGTGCCGCCAAAATTTTAAATACACAGAAGTGTCCCGTGAGCGTAAAAAGGTACGAAATGGTAGATTTTATTGGCTCTCACGTTAAAAATAAGTCAAAGTTTAGTTCAGAACACTCTCGAAGCTTAATTCGAGCCGTTCGGGTTCTTCAGTTTCTAACCATTTACTATTATCGTTACAGTATCGTAACGTTAGGTATTTTTTTTATTTTTTAATTTAATGACCTTTGCTACTTTGGCAAATAGCCAGGATAATTCTTAATTTTTGAAAATTCCATGCCTGATCGGGATTCGAACCCGAGACCTTAGCAACGCAAGGCAGCTGTGCTACCACTACGCTACGCCGGTCGGCTACGTTAGGTATTACAACCTAACCTTATATCCTTATAATATGAAACTACAGGTATACAGGTTGTTAAGTAAACTAAAAGGAACAAAAGTTAAAATTGAAGACAATATACATGTAAATTGCAGTAACTTAGTTAAAAAATGCCTGAGAATAATTATAAAATTTGGCTAAAACAAATATAAAACGATAGAAATTAAGGAAAATAACTAGACAATAAAGACAATAATAATTAATAAATATAAAAAATAATATCTTTAATTTTTTTTTTTTTAATTTATTTTATTTCGGCATATTTTTGCGATGAGGCTGATCGCAGATGCCAGGGGGCGAGCTCCTACACCTGCATGAGGGATGAATGATTGGGAAAATGGGAGTAATGTAAACATATTATTCTCGCCCGAATAATATCACCAACTTGAACCAGCAACCTCACAATTCAGACTGTCGTTACAAGTCAGAACTGCGATTTAACGAGCTCGGCCACTGCGTTGGCAATATCTTTAATATAAAATAATATATATAATAAAAAAATAGTAAAATCAAGACTATTGCCATTATCAGTCAGTGCGTAATTATTATTATAATAAAACAGATTCAATAACAAAAAAATCTAATAATGATTCTCACGAATATATAGCGTGTATTCTTAAAAGTTTATCACTAATTCTGGCGATGTACAATCCTTTAAAAAAAAATGTCTTTTACGGTGTCTGATACACACAAAAAATATTATGCTTCAGACCTGCTTATGTGTTGTACGAATTACAGTGTACATCAAAAGAGTAAAGAAAAAAAAAAATAGTAGGTGAGAAAATATTCTTAAGAACGAAATAAAAATTCAGACTTATAAAAAGTAAAATAAGAACAAACCCAGTGCTTCCATCTAATATCGATAACGTGAATCAGGAGAGCTATACTCGTCCTACCTTCATATATCACTACAAGTAGTGACATTATTCAAGGAGCATTTCCTTCTCTCTTGGCCTGCACTTGAACAGGGGTGTAAACATTAGTCACACAGGTACTTTACTTTTACCACCCCATTAAATTTTCAAGGTCACAGTCTAAGAACCCACTTAACCATTCTTGTCTACGGTTTCTGAAGATCGTCTTCAACTACATGTCCTAACAACTAGTGAATCTCAATTACGCGGACCTCGGCATCACGTGGTTTCAACGAACGTCCGTGTCGACATCTATCGGTCGGCAAATGTACTGGTCTGGCAGGGGTTAGAGCTTATCTCGCGAGCTACCAACCTCAAAGCTTGCCGAATACGTGCTTAATTCGAGCTTCAAGTACTCCGTTCGTTTGCGTCGAGACTTGAAGCCGAGAGCATTTTTTAACCGTGTTAGTTTCTGTATGTTATGTAAAGGTAAATATTTGGTGTATAAAGTCGAGATAAATATTGAATTTTAAGATATTTTCTGAAAAAATATGCTGATTATATATGTGCTTACATGAGTAAATATGGACACAGAGGCAAATATCAAAATGTTTATGAAACTCTTGATGCTCTTAAGTATATTATGATACATTTTTGCACTTTTTATAATATATCTTTCTTTTCTAGAAAGTAGTGAAAACTGTGAAATAGCTCGCTACCTTTAAATAAAATGGCTTTATCTGACAATTTAACCATTTTGAGAAAATATAGTCTTGTACCTGAATGTTATGAAGCATATACACTATTTTAAACAATATAGCAATTCATAAAGGCATTGCAGTGAACTATTCCATTTTCAAATATATTTATTAATATTCTTCAATCACCTGAAATCTTACATATTATTTCTAGCTACAACCATTTTATTTTAAGTAAATCTATATATATATATATATATATATATATATATATATATATATATATATATATATATATATATATATATATATATATATATATATATATATATATATATATATATATATATATATATATATATATATAAGGTCCTTTATGAGTTCGATGTGTATTTC
The DNA here is from genome assembly GCA_963971575.1 of Liopterus haemorrhoidalis. Classification (NCBI taxonomy): domain Eukaryota; kingdom Metazoa; phylum Arthropoda; class Insecta; order Coleoptera; family Dytiscidae; genus Liopterus; species Liopterus haemorrhoidalis. The sequence continues at coordinate 33,346,867 of OZ020615.1, forward strand.
ATTGTGCATGTCTGTGACCTTTTTGTATTTCGGGTAGTTGCGAGCAATTCTTTTATTTTGCACAATTTGGATTTTGTTATAGTTGGATATTGAGGTGTTGCTCCATACTGGACAGGCGTATGGAAGGCAAGATCTGATGATGGCCTTTTATAAGAGAATCTTGTTTTTCACAGATAGACTAGATTTTCGATTGAATAAAGGGACCAATGTACACATATTTGCTGTTGCTGTTTGAGTTGTTTTGTTGCAGTGATTTGTAAAATTAATTCGTTGGTACATATGTAGAACTAAGTATTTTACCGTTGTGTTCCAGTCAATGTCAGAGTCACTAATTTTAATTTTGTTAGTTAAGTGTGGTTCTTTTAGTGAATAGTATAGCTTCGGCTTTAGCACTATTTATTTTGATTTTCCATTTCTGCATGTTTTTAATTATTTGCTGCATGCTGAAGACGATTGATGATGGTATCTACACGCCACGATTGAGTAAATATGGCTGTGTCATCTGCGTAAAGCGATTACTGGACTTCTTTCTCGTGGTAGGTCGTTTTGGTAAATACAAAAGAGAACTGGTTCTAGGATTGATCCTTGGGGAACACCAGCTGCTACACTTCTAGTTGTAGATTTGTTACTATACATTTTTACCTGATATTTCCTGTCCTGTATATATGTAAATATGGACACAGAGGCAAATATCAAAATGTTTATGAAATTCTCGATGCTCTTAAGTATATTATGATACATTTTTGAACTTTTTTATATCCTTCTTTTCTAAAAAGTACTGAAAACTGTGAAATAGTTCGCTTTAAATAAAAGGATTTTATCTGATAATTTAACTATTTTAAGAAAATTTAGTTCAAACATCAGTCTTGTACCTGAATGTTATGAAGCACATACACTATTTTAAACAATATAGCAGTTCATAAAAGTATTGCAGTGAACTATTCCCTTTCCAAATATATTAAATGGACACAGAGGCAAATATCAAAATGTTTATGAAACTCTTGATGCTCTTAAGTATATTATGATACATTTTTGCACTTTTTAAATCTTTCTTTTTTAGAAAGTAGTGAAAACTGTGAAATAGTTCGCTACCTTTAAATAAAATGGTTTTATCTGACAATTTAACCATTTTGAGAAAATCTAGTCTTGTACCTGAATGTTATGAAGCACATACTCTATTTTAAACAATATAGCAATTCATAACTGTGACAAATGCCATATCATAACATTTACCCGTAACAGAAATATTATCTTAAATGAATATTACATCAACAACACATCACTAACTAGAGCTTCTCAAATCAAAGATTTAGGTGTAATATTCGATACAAAACTGACTTTTGAACCGCACTTCGAGTATATTTATACGAAATCATTGCGAATGCTTGGATTTATTAACCGCACAACTAAAGACTTCCGATCTGCGCAGCCTATCAAGACCTTATATTACGCCTATGTTTCTAGCATTCTCAATTACTGCTCCATCATATGGAATCCTATGTATGATAAATATATTAATAAATTAGAAAAAGTACAAATTAAAGCCGTGAAATACATTCTATTTAAAGAAAAAATTCGCCTTACTGACTACAGTTCAGCTCTACTTGAACTAAATATGTTGTCACTAAGGAATCGTCGCACACTGTCGGATATGGTTACATTATACAAAATTTGCAATAGTATTATAGACTGCAATGATCTGTTAATGTTGTTCACTTTTTTAATTCCGTCTTATAATGTCCGCAACCAACATTCATTTTTCGTTAAATAATATATACAATAATATATTTTCCAATTCACCCATTGAATTGGATTTCAAATCTTCCACATTCAACAATGTTTTTAATAATGTTGATATTTCAAATTTGACACTAAATAAATTTAAATCACATTGTAAAATTATATTACAACATTTGGATTCAAGCTCAGTCTAACTGCAGTTGCTTCTGTTTAAATTGTTGTATTATGTAACTTGCTTATTGTAATACTCTTGTTCGTATATGACTGTCGCGATTTTTTCAATTTAATATATAATAGCTATAATTAAATGTTAAAATTTTTCAAATCAAAAATAAAATCGTTGCAGTCTTGTAGTATGTATAGCGTAATATGTAAATTTTACGCACGTAATTGTTAAAAATTTCTTGAACACTGCTGTGGGTTCGTCCTGTTTGTGTTCTTAAAATGTAAAATAAATAAATAAAGGCATTGCAGTGAACTATTCCATTTTCAAATATATTTATTAATATTCTTTAATCACCTGAAATCTTACATATTATTCCTAAATACAACCATTTTATTTAAAGTGCATCCAAATATGTTATCAACAAGGTTCTATGAGAATAACATGGAACCTTGTTGTTAAATTTAATCAACCTGTGGTTATTTGGCTCTACTATCATATCGGAATAATAAGCTTCCATCTGATGTATTTCAGTCACATGAGCATGTAGATAGACCTTTGCTATCAAAATTAAGCTCAATTATTGAAGAAAAACGGTTCTAATAATAAAGTTCTGTCTGGCCTTAGCAATATACTTATTGACAAAGTTTTAAATGCATTTCAGTGCTCATATATAGGACTATTTACGTGAATTAGAAGCAGTAATGCATGCAGATACAACTTTTTAAATTAAAATACTTCTTTTTATCGTAATAGATAGCAATATAACATTATTGAAAATTATGCACATGGAACCTCTTTATCTAAAAACCTCATTTTCCTTTAAATTGTATATAAAACCCTTTTATTTTAAGATCGTGAGTTTTCCTACCACTACAATCAAAACCACGCCATTTTAAAACAGTTTAAATGTGTAAAGCAGGGATCTTCAACCAAGGAGATACGCCCAAAATTTGGAGATTTAGGCTTTCAGCTGAGAGGCATAATTATATGCTGTATTAAAAACATAAAAAAATATACAAATTCAAATTTGTGAGAGAAAACATGTGAAAAAAAGTTACTAGTATTTTAGAGAAGAGTAAGTATTTGAATTATGTATTTTGAACTTTTAAGCTGTATTAATTTTTAACTATGTGTATGTATGATGGCCAGAGGGATAAGAAAAATAAATAAATAATTAAAATTTGGTGGAGGCTAGAAGCTGCAAGGGTTATACGTTGTAAGGCCATTTTACGTGTTACTTTAAAGTTATTACTTAATAATTTTCAAAACATACATATATAAAAAAAAGTTTGTTTACGAGGGCTACCTTTTAAGTTTTTACAAAAACTAAGAAAGAAATTTTTTTTTGGTACATACTGTTTTATTACATTTCAAAATATCCGCCTTTAAGATTTATATACTTTTACATGTGTTCAAACCAATTCTCGAAACATTTTTTGCACTATGAAGTTGTTATAAAAACATGGTTTTCGAAGGCTTCAACACCTTCTTGAGGTGATGAAAATCGCTGTCCACGCATTTTTTGTTTGACATTGGGGAACAAAAAAAAAGTCGTTAAGGGATAAATCAGGTGAATACAGGCACTGAGACATTAATTCGATGTTTTTCTCCATCAAATAATCAATTTTTTGACGTGCTGTGTGGAAGTTTAAATTGTCATGATGAAGAATGATGCGTTTTTGGTTGATTTTCATGATTTGTCGATGACTTCTGGCATTCAAATTGTTTTATACCATCAAGCATTAACTGTTCTCCGATCCTCTAAAGGAATGATTGCGACATGTTCAGTACAACCTGTAATAATTATCTGACATGGAAATACTTACAAATTGTATTAAATATACATTTTATTAAAATGTGTGTTTTACTAAAATACTAGGTCTACAAGTATGAAATGCGGATTTTTTGTTTTTTTTTTTTTTTAATAAAACTCATTAAACTCAAAAGAACAGTAAAAGTTTATTTATTCAAAGTATGCTCCATTAGAACTTATACATTTTTTCCATCTTTCAGGCAATTTGTGAATACCTCGCCAGTAGAACTCTTCCTCTTTCCCCGCAAACCATTCATCTAGCCATTCTTTCACATTTTCATATGAACAAAAGTGCTGCTCGGCAAGTGCGTGACCCATCAATGCGAACAAGTGGTAATCTGAAGGGGCCAAGTCTGGTGAGTAAGCGGCATGGGGTAGCACTTTCCACTTGAGTGCCTCCAATGTGTTGCAAACTGCTTTTGCCTTATGTGATGCAGCGTTATCATGAAGAAAGTTTACCTTGTGCTGTCTTCTTTCGTATTCTGGTCGTTTTATGAGCAGCGAACGGTTCAATTCGATCAGTTGTTGTTGCTAGCGTTGGGTATTAACTGTTTCACCAGGTTTTAACAATTCATAATAGACCACACCCATTTGGTCCCACCAAGTACAGAGCATTGTCTTTTTGCCAAAGAGATTCGGTCTTGCAGTTGATGTGGATGGTGAGCCTGGGTTCACCCATGATTTTTTGCGTTTGGGATTTTCAAAATAAATCCATTTTTTATCGCCAGTAATGATACGATGCAAAAAAGACTTTCTTTTGTATCGTGCAAGCAAAATTTCACAAGTGTTTTGCGTTTTTCCATCTGCCTCTCATTCAATGCATGTGGAACCCATCTGCCGACTTTCTGGATCTTACGCATCTCTCGTAGGCGATTGGAAACAGCTTGTTGACTAACGCCTAACTGCTCTGATAGTTGTTTTTGTGATTGAATATCGTCTTCCTGTAGCAATGTTTCCAATTTTGTACTTCATATTTTTTAGGAGGCTTTCCATGTTCTTTGTTTGTAAAATCAAACTCACCACTTTTGAAACGCCGAAACCATCGTTCACACGTATTTTTTCAAATGAAAAAAAACAGTAGTACTATCCGCGAATGCTCTTTATTTGGCACAAAATTTGACAATTTTAACACAGTAAAACAAAACTATATGATCACTTTTCAAATTATAACCTATACGCATTTGACACTTAATGCTAATTTAACAAAACGCCATATGTGTTGAAACTTTGAACTATGCACGCTGTTTGCGCGGCAAGTTTGAAAAAAATCCGCATTTCATACTTGTAGACCTGGTAATTAGGTTATCAATGACACGCCGTAGACGAGTAGAACTGCCAATCTCAAAATAAAGTCACCAAAAACAGTGCTATTATTGTCAACGCAAAGTATTAAAAAAAAATTATTGCATACTGTTCAATATACAGTGAATTTCTTTTATCCTGCAATATAGGTATGATCGTTACTATGGTAATTGAAATCTTACAGCAATGCAAAATTGCAATTCTTTTAATTTGCAACATAGGCGATTTAATATTGCTGTCAAAATAATTTATCGTTATTAGGTAAACCATGCATGATAATAATTTCAATGTTGCAAGATAAAAGAATTTAACTGTATCATTATTTCACTGTACCACCGCGCATAAACTATTTCCCGATGTTTGGGGTAAAGATAATCTTCGTTTAAATTTTGTTCCTTCTGCAATATTTGGATAGATACAATTAATTGTATAGTATTCTCAGTAACATCGTAACAATTTGATCACGTTTCCAGTGTTCTGAATAGATTGTATGGTTGAATTAAGATCTACGAGATATATTAATTGTATAATATAATCAGTTGGTAAATGTTTTTGATTCTTAACTTAAACAATAAGGGGGGTAAAATTAATAAACAACAGCTACCGCTGTAAGTTGGTTGGTTGTACGGATCACAAGAACGAGGGTACATTACCCGGACTCGGCTTTGGAATTTTCACCTTCCGAGTCTAACAGAAAAATTCATGCAGAAAACTTAAAGATCGACTCAACTTAACACTTAGAATGCGTATATAGGATGACTCAAATTATAAAAAACCAACTTGAATTTGTTGGTAAAACCCATCACAGCAATGGATCTTCAAGCGAAATGGTACAGTTTATAAAAAAAATTATACCTGGCAAATTTTATCTATGCAAGAGAAGAGTTAATTTAAGTATTTTTTTATAAGGAAAATTTCATAACTAAATATTATCCAATATTCAATTTTAGTTTACAAAAGTGTCAAATTATTATTAGATGTCTTTGAACCAAATGTAGGTAACAATTAATTTCGGTCAAAAAAATAAACATTAAAGTTTCAGTTAAGTTTCCTATGAGATTATTTCTATCTAAATTATTACCGATAAATTGTCGTATAAGTGTTGAAATAGACCAGATAGCCAAGAATGTTGGATAATAGGTTGTCATGCATAAGTCGATTTCATGCTAAGGAACTTATAAAAAGTTAAGTGTGATATGACCTTTTGTCAGTCGAAAAATGTTAGGTCGCAAAGATTATTTAGACAATCACGGGTAAAAGACATGTTTAGAGTATTCGATCGAGTCAATTAATAGTAACAATGTAATTCTATGTATAAGTTGTAATGTTCGTATATATGTGCAGTGACTAGCTAAAGAGAACATATACAAAAATATGTATGAGTTCGTTAAAAAGGCCCCGTTTCCAAACAAATGAAGAGATAAAAGAAATCAAAACATGATCTAAAAGCGATTCCGAAAAGTGCCTACAAAATTTGGTACCAGACTGTGTAGTCGCAGAAGGGCAGTATTTTTAAGGAGATAATTTAAATGTAAAATAAGTTTTTATTAATAAAGTTTCATAGCACTAGTTTCCGATTAACTTATTTATTTATGATTATTATTATTTTTTTGAAACAAAATAGTATTCTTTACACTGCTACATCTAATACTTTTACTTTCATTCCGAGTTCATCACATTCTTAGAATTTCTGTCATATTCCATATCATTCCTGTGTCTGAAAAAAGAATGATATGTTATAAGAATATATGACATATTTGGGAAATGTTTTCTAACAACCTATGCGCTATATATTAAAAATTTTATGGAGTAAAAAACTAAAATCCCGAATATGCTTCACATTATATGATCCATCACTAATACAAATTCTCTTCGTAGACATAAAAGAATAACCGTTCTGATGTTATGTCAAATTTTAGAGAAACATGGAGGAAGCAAAACCCATTTAAAATAGTATTTAACCTGTCCGTCTTTCGAATAACTTTTTTATTTCTTTTTATACGATTGTATATACGATATATCGAGTTGGTAGTTGCCAAAGGGCTGGAAACTCTGTTCGAGAACAATTTTTTCCTCTATCAAGAATGATAAATGATACTTCAGACATCTGTCTACATTTCTGCAAGCCATTGATATAACTCATTTTGATAAATACTTTATGTTCTGAACGTTACAAACGTGTACGAATAATAGAATTATGAAATGATACAATTGGCCACAATGTATTTTATTCCTGATGAATAAAATGACACATAGATATTTGCAAACTTCAATTTCCTTACAATGGAAAAAGATTTATGAGTCTCGTGCGCGGATTTATGACATGATGATAGGATTAATGCTAAAATGAATATTTTTATGATATCTTCATGAGGTTTTATATGTTTTATAACACCTTCCACACCGTTAGAATATAGGAAATTAGTTTTATATAACATTTACTAGTTTTCTGACGGTTTATATTTTACGGAGAAAGATAACATTTACTGAACCTCTCTATACATTCCATGCAGATTATGTCTCTCTGTGTCAGTTTTTGCAACAATTTGTTATAATTTCAGTAATATTAGTTAGCTCTCTTTTTTAACGGCCCCCTCGCATGTTTAACCAAGACACCCTTATACGATGGTTACCTTTAATGTTTTTACAAACGACCACTAGATGGCAATATTAAAATGTGTCATTACTATATTCGTAAAATTTGACATTTGTTATTGTGAAATTAGTGGCTTATAAATTGACCGAGTAGTTTGTTGACAGTGAGCGTTTAAAAAACAAGTTTGTGAAAAAATTGATATTACTCGTGAAGGTTTTTGTTGGATGATTTTTTACGATTTAGTAAACTCAACAACAATGCATAGATTCGCTTCGTACAACTTTTGGTAATGCAGAACCATCAGAGAAGACTGTTTACAATTGGTTTGCAGAATTTCGTCGTAGTTGTGCGTCCGTCAGTGATGAATCTCGTGAAGGTCGACCAAAATCGGTTGTGATTCAAAAAACATCGATGCTGTGCGCGAAATGTTTGAAGAAGATCGGCATGTGACTTATCGTGAGATAGAAACATCCTTTGGCATATCACAGACTGCAACATATTCGATTTTGCATGAACATTTAGCTGTGAAAAAAATTATTATTAACGTGTTGGTCGTGTCCATAAATAAGTATGTGTGGAAAAGGTTGTACAGTTTCGAAATAATTTATTTCTTCATCAGAGCTACGTAAAATATAAAATATGAAGTACAAGGACTGGTTATACAGTGTTAGAAACATACCTGATCTAATAATGTAATGTCATTGTAAAGCAGTGGCGGCTCGTAATTTTTTTTTTCTAGTGGGGCAAAAAGATTTTTGACGGCAAAAGCTTATCAAAAAGTTTTTGAATGAAAATTTCTTGCTTTATTGGTTTTTTATTTTCTTGGAAACTCGTTAATATTAATTCCGGTTTTGGTGATCCTAAGGTTTTAAATCTAATTTTTTATATCACAGGTTAAATTCATTTTGGAAACCAGTTCTAAAATTGAATTCACGTTATTTTCATTCTCATACATTTTTAATAATTCGCCACTTAACTAAATCGCAACGACTTATGCTTATACTTCGCAAATTATTATCAAATACACTAATAAAACACTATTTTAATAATGTAATTATTAAAACATCGAACATACATAACCGCTACATACTATTGCTCGTCCTTCACCCCCGCTTGTACCCTGCACCAACACTCGTATAAAGATATTGAGCATTTGTTCTTTTGCCCTGCCTGGCGTATGTCCATTCTAAAAACATTTGTTTTAGGAAGCGAAACGCGGCGCGATGCGAATTTAAATTATAATCATTTCAATATAACTAAATATTAATTTAAAATGAGTAAAATAAAAATAATATATGTTACTATTATTATTTTTTATTAAAGATTTTCTTCTTTTTCAAATGTAAATAATTGGGAGGGCATTGCCCCGTTGCCCTCCCTGCACCGGCCGCCACGGTTGTAAAGTATTAAAAATAAATTTAAACTTAATAGCAAAAATATGTATAAAAAGTTTAGAATGAAAAAACGATTATTTTCATTTCACTGCAGTAGTATACTGTATTATAAATTTCACGGTTACTACAGATAATTCATTTTTGCAAAAATCCATAAAAGGAAACTTTCTAGAATCATTGCGACTGTGCTATATGCTTCAATAAATTTCTTTCGATAATCACGACACCTCAAAAGTAGCCCTTAACTGCCCTCAGAGCGATTGCCATAGGAATACTTTAGTTTTATCGACCACGTCTGACGTGACCAAACTGTTACCCTTCATTACAATTGATTTCTGTTGACCTACCCTGAACTACCCTTGTTTTTGCTATGAAACCCCTCCGAACAAGTTTGCTATATAGATTGTACTCCGAAAGAAATGAATATTTAAGTATGTTTTCAAGCTGTCCATCGATCCAGAGGACAGTTATTAAATTCGACTTGTAGCACAGAGATTTCAATGTGTACTTTAATTTAATGTCATGCATTATGTATTACTTGGATTAAATTGTATTTTTATCTGAACATTTGTTTACGCTAGCAACACTTCGACCTGTTTTGTTAGCTCTCTGATGAATATTACACACCATTCAGACTAAATTGTATTTTCTCATTTTTGATGCTGTAGTACTTTTCAGTAGATATAACAGGTTCCAAAAACCTAGGTGGCACATACCGGCGGGATATATTGACCGGTCTTATTATCCATGTGTAAACAGGTACTCACATTTTCAGTATGAAATACTGAAACCTAATGGTGTTATTCTGAACTATAGAGATAATAGAGAGAATCATCATAGCATGACCATGTCTCCTAAGCGTGTTGGTTGTGTTGCATATTGTTTTACTGGGTGCTATATTGTTCCTGGTCATAACATTACTTGCTTTCTATATAATTCCTGTGTTAGGCGCAAATAACCATTATTGCTGTGCGCCAAAAATTTGACTTTCTATATTTGTTCGAGCCAGTCGCGCGAATTATTCATATTTCAGAGGGGGGGGGGTCTCAAACCAACATTATTTTTGGTTTAGTTACCGAATAACATTCGAACCATCTGTGTCGTGTTGATTCAAACAAAATATTATTTTAACTTGCAATACAGCAAGTTTAAAAAAAATGTGTTTAATCATTAAGATCACTCAAAAGCAGAATCAGAATATGTATTCATCTTGTCTAACTTATAAGTTTGTTATTTTATTTATTTGAGGTTGTTTATTGAAGTGTTCTGTCCAATTTTACTTGCATGTTATAATAATAAATAAATAAATAAATAAACAAAATTTATTTTTAAGAAAATCTAACTCTTTATAACAAATTAAATGTTGCTTAATTTGTTCAAACCTCTGTAGTGTCAAAGGTTATGTGGTAATTCGTCTTTACCAAGGAGTTTTTAAGATGAACCAAAGATGATGAAAGACCAAGGAAAATTCGGCAAGTGAAGCAGAATGTGAAAGCTATGAACGTCGCTGTTTTCCTTACTCAATTTCTACCGTACTCACAGACAGAAGTACGAACAAATAGATATGTAGGGTTTCTTGATTATACTAACGAAATCCTACAAATCGTTTGATAAAATTAATTGTCATGGTTATGTTAAGTCTATTTGAAACATTCTCTTTTAAAGCAATTCTGTAATTATTTATTAATTATAATTGATGTAATTGGCGATAATGACATTATACAAATATCTCAATATCCTGGTAATGTTACAAAGCTAATTAATTTGTAGTGATACCACTAATAGTCTATCTATAAACGGAATAAGCTAGAAACCATGTTCATGCAGGTTCTTAAACCTATTTCATGAGGAAAATGATTCTGTTTTCTGGCTTCTCTTTTAGTCTGAAAGTTATTTAGTTCGTTGTTACGTACCTATATATGCATATAAACAGAGACGGCCTGAGACGGTAAGCAATGTAAGAACCACGTGGGGTCACATCGTCGGATAGAATGCGTTATGCTTTGATTTTCCTTTTTTTTTTTGCTCATCTCTTTTTCTTTATAGTACAATTAATACTACAACTGGGTAACTCGAATTTAGAGTATTTTAAGCTATTTACACCTACCCATCCAACTATCTTTGTAATGCTAAATCTAAATAAGTTCTACTATATTTCTAAGTACAAAAACCCAGTAAAACCAATAAATAAGTCCAATTCTGTTTATTGCTCTTCAAAACCTAAAATTGATTTTCTGCGAAACAACTAATTTCAAGTTACCTGGTTGTAGTACTAATCCCTTAACGCCGGACAGTGCAAATTTGCGACTTATCTTTTCTACAACTGTATACGCGACAGGAAGATATTTTTCGTGCGATGGTCGGATACAGAGCCGTAGAAATGTTTTTGGCGCCCTTGGCAAATAGAGAAAATTGTTGATTAAACAAAAAAAAAAGGTGCTCACCCGCCAAATCCAAGTGATGGGCAAAAAAAGGTCCTCACCCACCAAATCCAAGTGATAAAAAGAAGTTCCTCACTTCCGCTTTTAATGACCAAGTATACACAATGGCGCTCCTCGTCAGGCCGCACGCCCTCGGCAAGTGCCCCAATGCCAACCCGTTCCTACAGCTTTGGTCGGATGTAATGCATTTATTAGAAACCTATCTTAAGATATAACATTAAGATATAACAGTAAAAAATTAAAGTTGCCATAATATCTCCAATTATATATTTATGTGTTCTTATAAAAAAAAAATCTTAAATTAATTCAGTAGTTAAGGGGTTAAGGGAACGATATAGAAAATTTATAGAATCAAACAATAAAATATCGCGGGAAATATACAAAAATATATGTATTTAAAGAAAAAATTAATATGTTGAGATTGGAAATTTTTGTAAAATATCAAATGGAACCCCTTAATACGTGGAAAACCTCAACAAAATGTTATTTAAAAAAACTCTTTTTTTAAGGGATTTTTGCAAAAAATGTGTCAATATCCCCCACCCTATTTCCCAAAAGGGTTGGTCTAAAAATCTTAAAAATCCCAATAATGTACATGTACCAAATTTTCTATCGGTGAAAAAATAACTGTTTACTTATTTTTAATTCACTGTATGGTATTAAAAGAAAGCTCTTAAAACGTAGATTAAGATATGAAAAATAGATTTTTTAAATTCTTTATTTTACCTTGCTTTAATTTGTATATTTACTAGAAATATACTTAATCTAAAGTTCAAAAAAAAAATCTAAATGCACTTTTTGATCAGAAAAGTTTTTGTTTTGAAAAGGGTATTAAATAAAATCGAACTTAGAACATAAATTAACAGACGATAAATGATTTTCAAAATATCGTTAATTTTGACGTGATTACTGCAAAAAATGTAATCTCATGCATTCAGCATGCGGGCCTGTTGTCCGCATTTACTTCCTGCATATCCTGAAATGTGTGAAAATTCACAATATCGCGTTTTTTTTTTTTTTTTTTTTCTTTTGCTTATTACCTGGATTGTTGGACACTGTTTTCCTATTTCTTTTGCTCATCAGCTTTTAGTGTCCGGTTTTTCAAATGTGAAAATCCAGGGTGGTAACAGAATTGCGTCATTTTGGCTTTTACAAGGGGGCATTAAGTATACTAGGGTTGTAACACAGAGGCAGTCTGCTTCGCGGCACCGCTTAACAAGGGCACAGGTCTAATCGAAATAGTGGCATTTCGGACCCATTGCTCTTTCGATCACTACTTTCTTTTACGATATTTCATTTATTTATATACTCCCTCCGTTCCAAAATTAGTGTCTGATTTTAGTTTTTTTAATGGATTATTGAAATAATGAAATTAAATGTATCGGTAGTTATTCTTTATCGCCATTTAACCATTACAACTCAAAGAGTCCTCGTCCAGTATTGATGAACTCATTGCAGCCGTGCAAAAAACATGGGATGAAATAACCGCGGAAAAACTAGACAATTGTTTCACTGCACTGCAGAAGTGTATGGAATTGACCATGCTTCATAGAGGAGGCAACGATTACAAGCTTCCTCACATTTAGTTCAGTTGTGAAAATATACGTTATATATCCCTTTGCATATTTTTTTATGAAATTGGACACTTATTTTGGAACAAATAAAATTCCTAAATCGGACACTTATTTTGAAACGGAGGGAGTATTTTTTTCTCTCTTCATTTCGGAATGATTTTTTTCTCTTATAATATAATACATCAAGTGCGATACTTATTTATTTTTTTTTTTTTTGTCTTGTGGCAACATTCAGTTTGTCGACGGCCCAGGGACTACTCCTGTATATAAATATCCCAGTTCCAATTTTTATCATAATCTTAAATGTGTGGTGAAAAGAATTACCAAAATTAGAAAAGTTACATCCCCAGACAGAAATTCTGAACCTTTAAGTGATAATTTCGACCAGTGTGTGGAGACCAATTTGACAAGAGAATCGAACGAAATCCCATAAGAGGGATGAAAGTTTGTGGATAAGGGGATGAAAGAAAACCCTAAGATGAAAAAGACATAATATAGATTGGAAAATAATATAGATTATATCTATTTGTCTATTAATAAATAAATAATATATAAAAGTATCAAAATTACAATTGGCGAATTATCTAAATTATTTACTGTACACAATTATCAATTATCAAAATATAATCTATCTAAAAATAAATAAAAACTTGATTTATAAATTAGCATGCACGACTGTTTTTTTGCAGGAGGATGTCGATTTAGCCGCTTTGTACAAAATACCATATCGACAATGAGTGTTAGCGGACGACCGGTTAATTTACAGCAGCGGTTTAAAATACATAAGTTAAAATAAAATCAATGTAAACAGATATGGGCGTGCGGACGTCTGGTAGAATACACTTTTTCCGATCTTAGTATTTCGTAGGTATCGCGCCCGTAAGGCCATTATTATTATTAAATTAAATTTATTTAATTTAATTTAAAACACAATTTTTTTTGTGTTTATATAAAATGTTGCTACTTGCTACTTGTTGCTTTTCGGTTGCTACTTTCCAGTTTCAACATTATTTTTCACCAAAATCATCACTCATATGCTGACCTAATCAGTGAGTACATCGCCTGTCGATTTAATTATTTAACAATTTCTAATAAATTCACGCGTCTCTATCGCGAGTTAGTGATATATCACCCTCTTGGTGTTATCATTTATTTTTTTTGTGCATCAACATCTGTTGAAGACACCATCCGAGGACCCAGGAACCTGTTTTTTTGGGACACCAGTGCCACAGATGTAAAATTGGGAATAAATATTCTATATATTTATGACGGAAAACATCTATTGTAAGTCCATTCAAATTTTACATCAGTTCAAATTTATTGTTTATTAATAATTTTTATATCATATATTTCTATTCTGCAAGTTATCGCATGAGCGCCGTAACTTGTTGATTTTGGTTCGCACACGCTGGTCTCTTGATCACGTGTGCTGTTTTATTTGAATTTAATTTAGTATTCTGTATTTTTGTATTTGATATTAATTTTTGTTATAAATTATCAGTTTTTTATATAATATTATATTTTGTGGTACTATACATTATTTCTGTGATACATCCATCGTGTTGAGCAACGTCTCCACATTGTTTGCCGCTTGGCTAGGGTTTTCAGAGACATCGTGGGATTTTCTAGGTTTGGTTCCTCCATACCCATTAGTTGTGGGCTTGGGATTTTACCCATCTACACCCCGGCTAGGGCTACCATTTCCCTTGTGTTAGTCTCCTAGAGCAGAAGAGTTTATATTCCCTTCCCTTTCTTCTAGGTCGTCCGAGTCTTCCCTAGGTGCTTAACACGGTGCGTCTGCGTATCACCATCACTGATTTACATTCTATATTCCAGCCTTCTGCTAGTGGTCCTTCGTAGTTGCCGCCGCGAAGACCATTTGTGTGACTGTCTGGCTACCCCACTTTACTTAGGCTAGGAGCGGGCGCCACAGTAGGTATGACCAAGAAACATTGATATCGTCACCCATATCTATATATATCACCTATACCTGTACGGTAGAAATTATGACCAAACGGCTGGACCGAGAGAGTTAAAAGTTGACATGTATGTACAGATCTTTGACCCAAATATTGAGAAAATACTTCCAGCCTTCGAAAAACGCCCGCTAATTAGCTTTTTTTTTATTTGCACTGTGCTCTTCCCTCACAGGTTTGTAAAAATATTAAAAAAGAATTTATAAATTTGCATAATATTACGGTGCATAAAACAAATGAAATATTAGAATTATGACATCAAAGTTTAACTAATTGTAAAAAAAAAGTTATGTAATTTTAACTAAACAAATTTTATTATAAACACCATATTGTAAACCATTCGACGCAGATTTACGTACAACGCAGCAAATTGTAGCCGATTTTTTTCCTACAAATATGCCTGTAGCTATTTTGTTATGTTCTATTGTGTACTGTTCTGAAAATTACTTATAGTTGATGTTCTGTTTTTCCGCTGTCTTGAATCTGCTTCGGTTCTCAATATGGGTGCTGCAGGTAAAAATGATTTAATTTTCGTAAAGAACAAGTGTACCAACTGTCATTCCATTATCATCAAGTATAGCATTTCTCGACAAAAATGCTAAGCCAGAGGTCCGTCTAAATCTGCGGCCCGTAGGACGAATGTAATCCACCGAACCATTTTGAAGCCCACCAATAAGAAAATATAATGTTTACTTTTCTTATCTAGCGTAACCAACACATGACTACCTGGCTGCCTGTTCTTACACAACAGGCGTATTTATGTCGACGTAAATTTGTGTAAACCGACGTAAACAAGAACTTACATCGTAAAAAATATAAATTACAAAAGAAAGTTTGGCCCGCCAAAAAATATTGTTAATGAATGCGGCCCGTGACTTAACAATAAAAACAAATGACCGAATGCAACCCGCGAAGTGAACAAGGTTGCCAACTTATAATCGTGTCGAAAAAATGTTGATATTATTTGAAAATTTTTACACAAATCTATATAAATGTAATTGTTATTTGAAACCCAGAAATATAATTAAACATTGTTATCTGATATCTATTATTAATTTAAGATAAAAATTTGCTGAAAATTTTGATATACCTAAATAGATTATTACTAATTTTATTTCAGATTGTTAGTTTTGCATAAGAAACTTGTAATCCATGGGGGTTATACGTACCGTTAACTCCGATTAAAACTAAACTAGTGGGTTGATGGCGATTGTGTGACCCGTAATTACAAAGTTATCAAACTGACGATTTCAATTAACCCTAACAAAAGTCTTGTGGTTCTAAAGTTTCAAAACAGTAAGATATTTAATTATTTATTATATATTGACCCGTGATTTGAAATTACAAAGTTTCAAATTCAATTTTGCCCGCCTAAGAAAAAAGGTTCGCCATCGCTAAATAGCTAAAATCATTACATAGCATTTTTATTCCCATTACAATACTTTTTTTATATCAAGGCCGTTAATTTTAAATTGCTCACCATTGCTATCCAGAGAACTACAGCTACGAGGTTGTTTAAATTATACTATTTCACAATAAATACTATTTTACAGGAAAATATCAATGTGTGCAGCAATTTTTTGTTTCGACCAGTGGTTCTCAAAGTACGTTGTGCAACTTTTTTATTTTAAATAAGAACACATATTTTATTTTTACATATTCTATGCATATTTTATGGTATTCATAGAGTATTCTATTCTAATTGCAACGATATAGACAAGACATAGTCTTAAATCACAAATTAATCAGGAAAACCGCAACTTAAATATATTTTAATTTTAATGAAATGAATTATTTTTATATTTTTTACAAATATTGCTTAAAATTACCCCGATTCTTATTTATGCATAATTGCACTCTTTTGAATAAATTATTCCTAACTTTTTAGGGTTTTATAGGTATGACCAAAAAACCCTTATACCGTCATTTTGTCATCTGTCTGTCTGTTTGTCTGTCTGTTCGGTATAAATTGTAGCCAAACGGCTAAACCTAGAGAGTTGAAATTTGGCATGCTTATACAACTCTTTGACCCGCACATAGGAAAAATACTAAAACATCTAAAAAACACACCCCCCTAAAAATATAAACCAATATGTGCACATCGAAAAAAAAATATTACTTTTAAATTCTGAGTAGGGTATCAAATGAAAGCCCTTAGTACGTGGATGAACGATAAAAAAAATATTTTTGAAAAATAATTTGAAGGGATTTTTTCCCAAAATTATGCAAAAAAAATGTGTCCCACACCCTGTAATCTAGATGGTTTAAACTAAAAATCTGAAAAAATTCTAAGTAATGTACATTGGTGTGAACCGGAATTGTACAACAGGAATTTTTGATCAGATTATGATTTCAGTAAATAACACATTTTTATGTTTTTTTGTTGACGATGTAAAATATGTAATACCTTATGTAATACAGTAATCCAATAAACCTTCATAGTCTAGTGTTTAGGAAGAGAGAAGTTTCCTAAATTGAAAAGTCGGGTTCGCTTCCGGTCTGGAGATCATTTTATTTGTTCTGCTTTTTTTTGCATTTTTATTTTGTTTAAATTATATAAAAATTCTAGTTTTTGGCAAATGTTGCATTTAATTTTTAAAAGCGTAAATTTAATAACCAGTGGGAATTGTTGAAATTATAATTTAATTCTATGTTTCAATGTATACGAAATCAGAGGGGCGGAGCTTATGACTTAAAACAACCAAAAAAATATTTTAACATAAAATTTGTTTTGGCATCCCAAATAATCATCATTCACTTACTAAATACCTGTGAAACCCTGAAATGTGTGAAAATTCACAGTTTATATCAATTTCTTTAAATTTCATAATAAATACACGTTTTGGTTTAAA
Organism: Liopterus haemorrhoidalis; assembly: GCA_963971575.1. Classification (NCBI taxonomy): domain Eukaryota; kingdom Metazoa; phylum Arthropoda; class Insecta; order Coleoptera; family Dytiscidae; genus Liopterus; species Liopterus haemorrhoidalis. The sequence goes on from OZ020615.1 coordinate 33,364,721, forward strand.
AATATTGCTTTTAAAATTTATAAAATATCCTTCGTAACAAAAACAGTATTTAAAATTAGAAATTTATTTATTTATTTTTTTGCCTGCGGTCAAATTTTCATCTGTAATGTGGCCCGACAGCCAAAAGATTAACCCACCTCTGGCATACCCGATAACTTAAGAACGGTTTAACTTAGAGAGTTCGTTCTGGATCTAAAAGATTCTTCTAGTAATTGGGAAGAACCCTATTTTTTATGAAGATCCGAAACCGGAAACGAAAGTTATTATTATTATTTATATCATTATTAATACCTTTATTAATTAATTTGTAGGATACAATGATTTACAAAATTTCATTATTTAATACATCAAATATATATTATTTTGATGCATATCATAATTGTGTAGGTACAAAAAAAAATCTGCACAAGCAGATTGTACACTACTTAGACTGAGTCTGTGTGTGGTAGCATATTAAAACATTATTAGCACAGTGTCAGTTTTATAATTTGATTATAACTATTTTTATAAAATATGATTAAAGTAAGATATTAATTAATTAGTATTAATAATTTATATCTTAATATTTGCTATACATGTTTAGCAAAAACTTAGCAAATAAACAAAAAATAAAATTAAATTAAATTAAATAAATAAAGAAAATAAAACAAAAGTACAGTGTAATAAGTATACAAAAAAACACTAAATGAAATAAATAAAGAAAATAAAATAAGATAAAGTAAGATAAAATAAGATAAAATAAATGAATAAAGCAAAACAATTAAAATTATTCAACAATAAATTTAAAAAAAAGTTAAAATCAGAATAGAATACTCTATCGAATAAGAAAAATAAAATGTGTGTTCCAATTTAAAGTAAGAAAGTTGTACAATATTTTTTGCAACGACTGGAATAAAAAATTGCTTCACTCATTGATATTTTGCTGTAAAATAGTACTTGTTGTCTACTTTATGCAACCCCGTAGCTCTTATAGTTCTCGAGACAGCAATGGTAAGTAATTTAAAATGAACACCCTGTATAAATGGAAAATAAAACGAGACAGTGTTCTAAAATTACTTAATGAGATGAGCGTACAATATCGCTAGAGGAGAATTTAGAAATTCCTGTAGAAGCAATCCTTATAAACCCTTCTAACGTAGTCTGCATAAAGATAAGCTTATTCATGTATTGAAAACTGCATATTTATACACATATTCCGTTGCATATATTTTCCGGGATTACTTCCATTACATTCCATTCAGAGCCGTAATTCCAAAATCATATTGACTTTATAACTCACCCCAAAAAAATATGTATGTCTAGTTCGTGAGTGGAACTGGAGACGGAGTTATCGTTGAACATTTCGACTAAGAGTAGTGAGGTCTCATTGAAATGGATATTTGAATTCCGCTCACAAACGGGATTAATCCAGTGCACAAGAATTCATTCCTCAGATGATGTATTTTGCTGACGAAATCGGATGATTTTTCTCGACGCGCTTTATTGAAATTCTCTTCGGCTTTCAGACAATCTCAAACGTCAGTCGTAGCGCATACAACGATGGGACAAAATGATATTTTCTACCAAAAAAATTTACCAACCATATAATTTATATATAGTAGATGCTACCGTGAGATTTCAAAATATGTTGTCTATTCAGATTTATTTTTCGATAAATATGCCTCAGGGATTTTTATTTTTTTGCTTTAAAGTCGGTTTTAAATTTAACGTGAAATTTCGTAATTTATTTTGATGGCAAATATTGGAAATTTATATTGTGCCAAATATCAAATAACAAAGTAAGACAGCTTCGGTTTTGTATTTATTCGTTTAGAAAATAAAGCGACTTAACAATAAAAGAAATTATTTCTTCTATTGAATCATATTCTTTTCAACATTAATTGTAAAAAATCGTGAAAAAATATTTTAAAATACTTGGAGAATTATGAATTTGTAAAATGATTCAAGAGATAAAATATTATTCTAACCTGTCTGAGGTGCGCGTTCGTTTTTCTGATAGTTACTGTCTGAAATATTGACGTAGATTTGAAGCAGTAATCTTCTCAGTATTATTCAAATTTATTTGTATTTGTCCGTTCAATATTTCACTCATTTGTACATAGATAGTCCTCTACTTACGTCGAACTTACGACCTGAAGCTGGAATTATGTTAGGTCACCTTATTATAAATCCGAAATGTAACATGGTCCAAATTCATCAAAAACCGAATCTATAGTATTTAGTCTAAATAGAACTGTTTCTGATGATACTCACTACAGGTGTAACAATGTAAAATTTATTGGTTTCTATTTAGATGCGCAGCTTAACTGGAAAGACCACATAAATTGTGTTGCTAAAAAAATCAATACCTACAACTTTAGGTTAAGCAAGATCATCAATAATGTATCGTTCCATGTAGTTAAAATAGTGTATTTTGCCTATATACAATCGGCTATTCAATACGGCATAATATTGTGGGGAAATTCTGTGGATTGAATCTGAATTTTCAAAATACAAAAACGGTCGTTACGAATTATTTGCAAAATTGGTAGAAGGGAATCCTGTAGGAAATTATTTTCGGAGCTTGATATTTTAACTCTTCCATCGTTATACATCTTTAATTTACTGATATACATATAAGAAAATATCAGTATGTTCCCAAAAAATAATTTCCTACATGATCACAATACTAGGCATAAAAATGATATTCGTATTCAATTAGTGCAGGGATCGGCAACAACATCACAGGACATTATATTTAAATATTGGAACTCCTTTCCAGCTAACTATTCTAATGCCTGAAGATTAGTTTTTGGGATTTAGCCTTATTTGGGTCCACATACAATTGCCAACAATTTTTTTCTACGATGAACTACATGAAAAACAAACATAGAAGCAGACTGCAACATAGAACAGATGCAAGTCTAACTGCTTCTGAAATGCACAAATTACACTCCATATTTGACAAAATTGACAGAAAAATGCCAAGTCCAAAAATCGCATTAAATATAAAAATTAATAATGGTTTTATTATTTTTGCAATACTTTGTTGTATTTACGTTTACATAAATAAAATAAATATTTATAAAAAATATCGTTTTATTTAGGGAAATATTAAAGGCACATTAATATAGATTCTCCGCACGGTAAAATAGGTCTTTCGAACGGTATGTTAATCACAGTGAAAAAAGGTTTTGCACGATCAAATTGGTCTATGAACGGTAAGTTACTCAAGATGCAAAAAGGTTTATGCACGGTAAAATTGGGTCTCTCGAACAGTAAGGTATTCACGGTTGAAAAAAATCTATCAAACTGCAATATAAACACGGTAAAAATGTTCTTTCGAATAATAAGTTACGCATGGCGAAAAATTGTGCAATTTTTTTTAATGGGCTATTCATTTTGTTCCGTTAAGAGGAACTCTTTTAACGTTACGAGAACCATGTTAAGGGAGTTGAAAATTTATATCCTTTTATTTATTGTACTTAGAGAAAACAATAACTATTTTTTTTTTAAATTCCATTTGTATATGTGTATCAGTTGTAAATACTCAAATAATGAATAAATAAATAGAATTAAAACTGCGGCTCCCTAAATTTCATTTTTTGTACGTTTTTTGCTAAAATGGCTCTTCATTTCCAAAAGGTTCCCGACCCCTGAACTAGTGAAATACAAAGTGACAACAAATTTGCCTAGTTATATTGGAGCTAAACTTTTCAATAAATTGCCCGAATGTATACAAAGGCTAAACACAGCAAAATTTAAGAAATGTTTAAAAATGTTTCTTATAAAAAACAACTGTCTAAAGTATACAGGAATACATGGATGTAAAAGAGGTAGCAGACCATATTTTGTAAAGTTTGGATAGTATTCTGTAAAGTTTGATCATATTATGACATAAGTTATGTATATTTTGTACCTCAACTTAAATAAAATATTATTATATTATTATTATAACAAAATACAAGGAAAAATAGGGCGAATTCAAGGATCTTGGAGAAGAACTAACCTATTGGCTAAATGCGGCAGTGATATGAAGTGCTACTGAGCTATTCAGGCGAGCTGTTAATAAAACCAAAATCATATTGATGATCATTAACGCCGTGGGGGGCAAAGCACTTGAAAATGAAGAAGATTTGAACTACAATAATTAATTTATTTCGGTAGTTATATTTTATTTTATTTAGCTTTATTCTATCTGTATTTCACAGTATGCAATATTTGATTCTTCTCAGGTTTACACGGACACGCCTGCAGTCCCTTGAGATGGTTCTGTCGCCCGCATGAGCTTTTGCTAGTCCATGGAGATAGTGGCGTAGCCCCCATTAGTCGATGTATTATGCTTATGGAAAGTGTGAAATAATGAAACGCTTGTGAGACTTTTACATTGTCACCATAAACGTGGTATAGTTTTTTAACAGGCATAGAAATATATATATTTTTTCCAAAATATAAAAAAAAAACATACATTTTAAAAGTCGGAGTCGGGAGTCGAGGAGTCGGAGCTTTTTGGAGGAGTCGGAGTCAGGAGTGGGAAAAAGTTATCGACTCCCGACTCGTTAATTCTAATTTTATTAAGGATGAGAACAAACCGAAAACGAAATCAAAATAAACATAGTACTAGAATTTTTTAAAGCACGGAAACAAGAACGACATTTTGTTCTCAGTTCAAGAACAAAAATGAAATTAAAAACATTCAATACCGGTTTTACCCGCTTTCTTTCCTGCTTTCCAGTTTAAAATTTGATTAATACTGTTCTTATTAACATATTAATAAGATGTAGTAAAGATATTTGTTTTTACTCATATCCTTTTATATTTTTCGGTATAATCTGTTTATTATATTTAAGCGGAACTAAACTGGATTTTTAATTTCTCAAGTTGAAAAAAACTTCATGTTCGCAGCCAAAATCTAAATTTTAAAAGGAATAAGTGACATATTACGACAAATAAAGTATATGAAATACAATAAAAATTTATGAAAACTAATGTATTGAAATTTGTATTAAAAATGAGACAAAAAGTCAAGATGAAATAAACATGACCTATTTATAAAAACAGCTCACCCCAACCCAAGATGCAAATATAGTCTGTTTCTTTAGTTTCAACGGAACTAGATATTGAAATTTACTTTTAACTTTTAACGATTGAATGAGTATTTTTATCATTTTATTTAACAAAAGTACACTTCTATCGTTAAAAAGTTAGCTTAAGAGATAACTTAAGAAGAAAAAAAACATTTAGTCCCGCTTAAACATTTGGGATAGACTTAACGATTTGTGAGTGAAAGGTGTCGGGAGTCGGAGTCGGAGTCGAAGTCAGAGTTGGGAGTCGGAGTCGGAGTCGGTAATTTTTCTGCTGACTCTCCATGTCTGAGTTTAACCAGATAAACGCTCATATTATATATGTTACAAGAAATGTTATAAATTGGTAATCATTTACACTTGCCGGTAACTGTATATAATTACCATAGTTTTCCATAAAAATATTTTTTAATTGAAATATTTTTAATTATTTTTGTTTTTATCACGCTCTGAGTACGGATGCGAAAAAGTTTAAATCAAAATGGAAGACACTTTGAACACGTAAATAAAAATACTTCTCTTTCATAAACCGTATGTCGTTATAGAGTATACAATCTTTCGTAAACCGTAATGCTGCGTTCAGAACCTCTCACAGGAATTAGAATTAGTACTTAGAATTAACGTAAATGTTTGTTATACGTAACTGTACGTTACCATTCACAACCTTCAAAATTAATACTTATACCTATAAATTAAAATTAGATGTTTGTAGACTGCAAACCCTTACGGTAATTTATAATTGACGCATGCGCAGTAAGCACTTGTCAACCTAAAAATTTCTATGACCATATTTTTTTGCTTCTATCCACATCTTTGTGTTTTCTATGTGTACAAATATAAATTTTTCCTCTATTTCAACTCTTTTCAGAACCATGAAACACTCAAAAACTCATTAGGAAATGTAAATAGCTGCCAAATATCTATCGATAAAGTAGAAATCGATAAAAATATCTGTCAGTGGCTTAATTTCTTAATTTTTATTGTGAATGCTGCTTAATTTCTACGTAGAAATTTTATGTTAAGTACTAATTTCACGTTAATTCTAATTTACAATTTGGAAGTTCTGAACGAAGCATAGGAGATATTAAAAAATAAAATAAGTAAAAGTTGATTCTTTCATTAAATATAGATCTATCCAATCATACCCAATACGACATATGTCCCCTATTAAACAAACAAAGTTTTGCTTGATACCGTGTACTTCCGGTTTGTTCCGGAAATATTTTAATACTACCATTTAATTCTTTGGGCAAACTTTGGTCATCAAATTTTTTCCCTACTTGCTCACACGTCCCGTTTTCGAGAAAAATCTTGTTCCATCAATCTTGATACACCCTGTATATTATATAAAAAGCTAGGTTTAGGCAACATATATCTACATTTATAAAATTACAATAAGCTTGTCAGCTGTAATGTCAGTCCTGGACAACAATAAATTCTACTCTACATGTATTCAATTTTTGGCAGTGTATGTTTCATACAAGATCTGCAGAAATCTGTTTGTAATCATACTCAACGTTATTCTACACAAATAGTTGCATTGCAACATTTTTCAAATTTGCTCAGTAAATCTCAGGTAGAACTCCTCACCCTTGGCAATATATCTACATTCATGTAATACCACGTCAGCGTGATTTTAATATAGCTATTCCCCAAACATGTCACAAATCTGAGTAAGAGATCTCAGAAGCAATATCTTTACTTGGAGGGGTCGACGTGTAGCACGAGGACGAAAAGCTACGCCCTTCAACCCTCAAACGTTAAACTCCTCGCAGTAATTTTACAAATTATAATTGACGACGAAGATCAAGCCTGTTAATCTGGCTGCAGTGTCAGGAGATGAACTGAACGTGACTTGGAGTCGTGATTCCGTTAATGGCGAGGAAATTAGGTGCGAAAGCGCGATCTAAAGGCGCTATGGAATATGTCAAGACTAGGATTCAGAGTATTTAGTTTACACAAAATATGTCGGTGGGGTAGAAAATATTTTGTCGCGAATTTTTTGGGGATATTACTAGGGTGTTGATATTAAAAACGTTGGAAAAGCCTATGAAAATTTATAGGATTCTGAAGGAGGATTTATGGTGTTTAAATTATATTATATTAAAATTTACACGGTATTTTACAGGTATATTTTTAGGAGAATATCCGGGCTGTCATGATATCCGAAATTGGTACTTGTGAAATACATCTTACAAATTGTTGACAACTTGTCTGGAAATAAATTTTGAATGAATCATGTTTAGTATTATTACATTTTTCGAAATAATTCATATCCTATGAACAGTTTAAATTAACTTTATTTTACCGTTAATTTTGAAGATATTTGCTCTCATTAATTACTAGCTGCATGCTTGTATTTCATACGTTTATTTCTTACTGGCTGGGGTGCCCGTGCTTCTCTACGGCATTTAACTACTTTAAATCCAAGAAAGTAACACACCACGCTCACAACGTTAAATATATAAAACGGTATCAGGACACTAACCCCCGGGACACTAACCCCCGTGCCATTTACCCCCCGGACATTAACACCCCGTCAACAACGGGCCATTAACCCTCGGGTTTCTAATGATGTAAACTATTCAATAAAGAGTGTTATTATTGAGAGGTATTATTGTGGGTTTATGCAATAGTGTAAATAATAATGCAATGGTACAACATTTAGTAAGATAGTTAAGTTAGAGAAATATCATATTAGTTGACAGACTTCTTCGTATCGAATATATGAAGTAAATAGTTCCCTTAAAAATAAATTTGTTAGTATTTATTTTAATATTATTTTATTTATATCTTAAATTAATTTGTTTTATACTTACGTAACTTGATAGTTGAGAAAAGAAAATTCGATTTTTATACATTAATCTGAAAAAATGTCTTCAACCTTGAATTTTTAAAAGTCAAATAATATCGAAAAAAAGCCATCAACTCGAAATTGTAAACCAAAACAGTATTAAAAATATTTAAATTCCATTTAAGGCTCAGAAAGAATACAATTTTCAATAAAAAATTCTCCATTGGGCCCCTATGAATTTTTGAAAATATTGATAAGGGCGTATCCCTTAACTCACATTCACACAAACAAAAATTAATCAAAATCGTTATAGCCATTTTTGAGAAAAATTGATTTTTGTAAATTAAAATTTTAAATAAAAATAAACATTTAAAATATTAATCAATGCCAGGGGGTTAATGGCCCGGTGGTTATTGGTTAATGGCACGGGGGTTGTTCATGGGGGGTTAATGGCACGGGGGTTATTGTCCAGGAGGTTAATGGCACGGGGGGTTATTGACATGGGGGTAATGGCACGGGGGTTAGTGTCCCGGGGGTTAGTGTCCCGGGGGTTAGTGTCCTAGAACCATATAAAACGATAATATAACTTGCAACTAACTATTAGGCAAAGGGAAATAAAGAATTCTCCAGCAGTGCCATCTATTGAAGTTCCTCACCAAATAGCGAAAAGAATATACAACTTTCAACATTTCTGTGTATGCAAACACTTTACACTGTTACAACTTCGTTATTATCAATCTTTGATGTATAGTGTAAAATACTTTATGATTCTGCGTGAAATGCTCTAATTTATTATTTTAAAATAATTGATACATCACTATAAAACTCCGATGTTATGCACCCACAAATTTTATAATACAAAAACCATTTCAGTTTTCATTTAAAAACAGAAAATTGCCCAATACAGAATATCGGTGCATAATAGGTGTAAGCTATCACGGATTTTTTTTCTACATTTTTTGTCTACAGTATGTCAATATATCTTTTAAGGTTTAGCCAATGTTATCAATTCAAACTGCACGGAGAGTGCCAGACTAATGATTTTTCCCGTAATAACGCCCCCTGGGGAACGTGGACGAAGTTGTAACCCTCCCTAAAACCTTTCTCGGATTATTTTACCCCTTTGTACTAAATTTGGTGAAAATTGCTCCATCCGTTTGGTTTTATAAAAAGAACAGACAAACATATATTCGTTTTTATACATTTTACTGCATAAATAATAAGTGAGATATATCAATATATCAGAGCCCCCTAAAAATATGCATTTTATTAAAAACTGCATTGAACTAGAAAATAATCGTTTCTTCATTCTACGCAACTTTTTTGGTATACAATCTGTAACAAGATGAGAGAACATGATGGCCAAATTCTACCCAAATAATCAAATGGCAGTTTTGATATTTTCGGAAACATATCGTAAATACAGAATATCAAGGACAACTTTTATTTTTTGAAAGGGTATGTATGTCATTTTTGGTAACGTGTTACTAAAAAAAATCGTTAGAGTTGAAAAAAAAAAAACACGTATGCCTTTGAACAGTTTTGAAGGGTTAGAACTATTCACTACCTTCGACACTGCAGAGCTATTGAGAAAATTTCAATTTTGCTTTAAATAGTTTATATATTAATTTATTATTATTTTTTTATTAAGTGTTTATTTACGGGTGCTACAGCTGCTAGGGCTATTAGCACCCACAAAGAATTTAAGCACATTCGTTAATTTTTATAAAATAGCAAGTAACAATGGACACTTACATTTAAATGAACAACCTCAAATAAATAAAATAATAATCTTATTAAAGATTGCACTTTCAAGAAGGGAAAAGAATAAAATACAAATTGCAGAAATGAAGTATTTAAGAAGAGGGAAAGGAGTGACGAAAATGGATAGAGTTAAAAGTACGAAGATAAGGAAAGAACTTAGAAGCAATAGATAAATTCATAGAAAATAGGCAACTAAACTGGTGGGGACATATGCATAGACTACAAGAAATAAAAAAAGTGAAGCAAGTCTGGGAGACAAGAACATACTGAAAGAACAAAATAGGAAGACCAAGAAACTCATGGGATAAAACATTAAAAGATGTATTAGAAAAGAGAGGAAAAACGACTGTAGAAGCCAAAAAAATGACAAAGAATAAAAAAGAATGGGCTAACGTATATAAATACGTAATGCCATAAAACAATGCAGCCTACACCATATATGGTAGAAGGCTTTTAGATACATATATATATATAACAACATTTAAACTTGTTAAATTGTCAAAATTACAGTAATAAGCATTTTCGTATTTATTGCTTGATTATCTCCAACATGCCCCATATTGCTGTCTTTCCCTTCCATAGCTTATTCTGACATTTTTTTTTTATTATTAAACGTTATCTTTGGATAGAGCTTCTGAAAACAAAATTTTTTGAAAAGAAAAATTCGAATCCCCTCTATCTTACTACACACTGTATAGTTTTGCTGTTAAATAAGCTTGATCCTGCAGTAACTCCCCAAAAATTCATCCAACTGAAAAAGTATATACAATAAAGAATGTTATTTTTCTCATTTTAAACAACTTTTCACATATGCGTTTTTACTGTCGTCAACGACAAGCGAGATATTTCAAGAATGAAAAATAACTGAAAGTCAATGGCAGGTAGACGAATTAAATGGAAAAGTTTTATTGACAGCCTATAGACGTTTTACAGGCAGTTCAATATCACATGAACAAGGAGGGGCTTGGTAATGATTCATTAACGAAAATAAAGTGAATTTATATAGGACGTTTAAATAAAATCTGTCCCCGTTTGCACCTTTTTTCATTTAATTGTGAGATTTTAATGTCAAGATATATACGTATATCTTGACATTAATCGAACGTACATATATGTATGTATAATAACCTACTATGGGCATTAAATACATTACTAATATAATGTGTTTCACAATATAATATGTTATCGAAAAAGTCCTGATTCTTTCCTGATCCTGATTTTTTCGGTTGCCCTTTTTTACCGACCGCCAACATATATAAGGTAGGTATTGTAATCATACCGATTTTGACATTTCGAGATTTCGATGGATCTCCATGAATTGAGGTCCTTACATAATGTTTTGACTATTTTTAGCATGATGTCTGTCTGTCCGTCTGTCTGTCTGTGTAGACGTGCAGAGCAAATTCGGCTGAAAGTATTTTTATGAAACTTCATATTTAAGCTTTTGACATCAATGGCACGAGTTTTTCAACTTTTGGTAAAAATTGGTTGACTAGAAATGGGTGTTTTCTCGTGTCGATTTTAAGATTTTTGCGAATATTTCACTACATAAATTTTAGTTAAATTTATTTAACAAAAGTTGCTATAAAAGCTATAACTAACAACTTTTATTTGAGACAATTTTTGATAAAACGAAAAAAAAATTAAAAACTTTTCGATTTTTTTTTCAAGTACCTATCTTTTCATACGTATATGTAACGTTTCCATGGTCATGATAAATAATATCTCTGTTAGAAAATATTGGGCCAAGTTATTTCTACTCTGCTGCTAGAATGTTTTTTTTATTTTACTTCGGCCTATTTCTGCAACGAGGCTAATCGCCTGCTGCTAGAATATATTTTATACAAGTACTTTGTGATGGCGGTCGGTCCTGTGGTGGTCACGGCTCATTTTTTTGCTCTATCATTAATCAATGCAAAGCTCTGAATGGCTACGGGTGGCTCACAACATACAAACCTTCCTATTTCTGTTAGGTTTCAAAACTATAGTCCTCTAACTTCTGTCAGAAAGAATCAGTGTATCCCACGTAACCAAATAGCCCTTTTTGATAAATGAGGATATTCATCATATACATCAGACCACAAAGTTGTTTTTTTCTAGTTTTTTGTATATATTTTTTTTTTAGATAATTTTTAACTATATCTTAAATTCTTTTTATTATTTTTTAAAATATCCATTTTTATGAAACAAGATATAAAGAGCACCTTGTTCCGCGGAACCCCTGAATTTTATCGTGGAACCCTGGGGTTCCGCGGAACACACTTTGGGAAACGCTGCTCTAAATGATAAACGAAATATATAATACATACGTTATTGGGCTACAGAAAACCTAAAAATATGTTTCAACGAGGGCACAGTATCCACAAAAAATTAATGTTATGTTAAAACTTGTTAGATCTTCGGTTAGTTGATCCCTCCATCTCTTGCGAGGTTTTCCCACTGGTCGACGGGTATTCAATCTTCCTTCCAATATCTTTCTAACCATTCTGTCCTCCCTCATTCTCATAACGTGTCCTATCCACTGTAATTATCTACCTCTGAGTTCTTGTGTTATACTTGGCCTTGAGTACAGTTCTCGGATATCTTTGTTCTTACGGATTCTCCATTCACCATTAATTTGAATGGGACCAAAGTTTCTGCGTAATATAGTATTTTCGAAATCTATGAGGTGTTGTTAATCTCCTTGTTAAGGTCCATGTTTCGGAGCCATACATAAGTACTTGATGTACTATAACTTGGTATAACCTGATCTTGGTGTTCCTAGACAAGAGCTTCGGTGTGAAGAGGGGAGCAAGTGCAAAATATGATGCATTAGCAAATTTAATTATATTCGTAATTTCCTGCTGTTACAGCATGATAAACCAAGTGAATATGAGCACTTGGTTTATCATGCTGTCCAGGTATTTGAAAGTAGAAACTCTCTCAAAAGTTGTTATTAATTTTTAAGTCAGTCGTGTTTTTATTACTGCGTCTACTAACAATAAGATACTTGATTTTTTCATTACTGATGAAGAGTCCTACTTTACGAGCTTCGACATCAATAAGGTTAGTAAGGAGTAGTACGTCTTCAACCTTATTTGAAAAATATCCAGGTCATCTGCATACCCTAAAATCTTGTGGTACCCATTGAGCTGTAGACCACGGTGGTTGGTATCTTGGGCTTTTAAAACCATCTCCAGTACGAGGTTAAACAGCAAAGGTGAGGTGTCGTCTCCTTTTAAATTTATGACTCCATTATAAATTTCAAAAGGCTAAAACGCAATATATAAATGAGAGTGGGACACAAAAAAAAAAAAAAAATGTGATTGATAATTTTGCAAATGTAAAATCATGAATTCAATGTTTGTTCGCGCCATCTAGTGCGAACCTTTAATATTTAAGAGGGGGGTTTCTTAGTCTAAAGCGTGTTCTACATTATACTTTATTCATCAATTTTCTAAGCTTTTTTCTTTGAACTAGAAGTTGTCAAAGTTTTAATACAATTTATTTTTCAATTTTTTGGTAGAGAATGAAATTCTTACACGTGTTTCAGTTCATTTAAAGTACCAACATAAAAATATAATTCATATCTTGTCAAATGTTTATAACCTAGCTATTAGATTTGTAAAATTATTGATTTACGTACAAAACACAATTTATATATTCGCTTATTCAAACCAATGATCAACAAAACACTATTAAACACGTGGTAATACAAAATATTTACAAGCGTTATTTTAATGTTGGTACTATTGTTAAAACTGTCTACTGCGCATGCACCGAGTTCCAAGTTGGATGTGTTTTCAAGAATAGTTGGATCAAATCTAGTTTTGAATAAAGTTGACCTTGACTACTTACCGTGTTCTACACTGTACAATTTCACTGATTTATTTCTAGTACAAGTTCTAGTCAAAGAAATAAGTATGAAAATTTGATGAGAATTGTATAATGTAGAACACGCTTAACATTTTTTGTTAAACAGTAATGAAAGAGCACTCGTACCGAGAGTGTCAAAAGAGTAGACAAATATATAATTTGTCTACTCAGTCCTGACTGTTCGCGACCGCCGTTACACGTACATTCGTCTTGTGTATTTTAGTCACTCAATTCGATCACCGCAACATCTGAGCTCTTTTTTTTTCGTGTTTCTTTAGGCAGAGGTATAACTGGCTTGTCCTACCTCAATTCGTGTGTGTTAGTATATTTCGCGAATACAGTGTGGACAAGTATATCTAATGTGGCTGTGTAATCAACCTCTCCATTCCAGACCTGGTGTATGAGAAAATTTGGTTAATTTTTTAATGTAGTCGGTTACGAAAAATATACTTATTAATTAAAATACTTTTTATAGTAATTTGTGTCTCTTTTTAAATGTAGCTTAGGACCAGATTGCGATTATTAAAAAAAGAGAGGGTATATAGGTACAGGGCCGGGTCGTCAAATTTTTCTTGTGTGTGCAGGAAAAATGTGGCGCCTAGCAAAAAAAAAACTGTTTATTTTTCTTTTTATTTATTATTCTTATTATTATTCTCTACTTAACAAAATGAAAAATTTTACAAAATTATCAATGCTTATAACAAAACAACAAAATTAACTACATTAAATTTTAATTAAGTCTTTGGCATTCTAACTCAATGGGACCCGTCTGGCTTTTTTTTTTTTTTTTTAATTTAAAATTTATTTTGGGGTGTATCAACTACATGGTCATTAACACCCCGTAACAGTTACAAATATTACATTAAATTAGTTCATTATACTTAGGTGTAAGCAAGAAATTTGAATTACATAAAATTACATATTACATATTACATTACAGTGAAGATTTTTACAATACTCGTTCGTTACATTTTTGACTATATTTTATTTGTTAGGTTAATGTCTTCTAGATATTTTAAGATTTTGGCTGTAGCTTCCATACTGTTAGATAGGGCCTCTTCCAAGGAGTTTGGGATGCTGTTTTGGGCTCTTTCTCTATTGTACTTCACACATTCAATGAGAATATGTTTAACAGTTATTGGGCTGTTACATGTTTGGCATATTTCCTGTTCTTTTTTCTGCATGAGGTGTTTATGGGTAATGAGAGTGTGGCCGATTCGCAGTCTAGTCATTATAACTTGCTCTTTTCTGTCTTCTGGAGTATACCAGTGGCTGATGGATGGTTTTATTCTTCTTAATTTGTTGTTATTTAGGGTATTCCAGAAGGAGTTGAAATTTTCGCTGGTTTTCTTTTTTACATAGCTTTTAAAATCATATGGCATAATTGTTGTATCGATGACGTTGCTTGAGGTTGCGTTTTTTGCTGCCTGGTCTACTTTTTCATTACCCATAATTCCCACATGTGAGGGGATCCATAACAGAGTGATTTTAGTACCTTTATCTAGCGCTGAGTGGAAGTTGCTTTGAATTTGTTGGACCACGTGGTTTCGGTTGTACGTCTGCTGGATACATTGGATTGTGCTCAGAGAATCGGTTTGAATAAGATAATTGCTTGTAGTCTGATTTCTTCCATTTATAAGTTCACTGGCTTTTAAGATACTGTACGCTTCTGCAGTAAACACGCTAGCCATATTTGGGAGGTGGAATTCAAAAATGTCTTCGTTAGCTAACACTGCACAGCCCGTTTTATCTTCGATTTTGGATCCATCCGTAAAAATATGAAAGAAATCTTCGTACTTGCTCAGTTGTTCATTATATAATTTTTTGAACACTTCCGGGTTGGTATCACTTTTTTTATATGACGTCAGTATCAGATTGTATCTAGGGTGTTTTCTGATCCACGGAGGTATTTTGTTATATAGTTTTTGACTGATGTTAGGGAAGGTTAAATTAAGTTCTGACAGGTATCTTATGATGTTTTCGTGGAAAGGGTTATTATTTCGGATTGTTATACGATCATTCACATTGCAGAAAATATGTTGATATGTCGGTATACTAGGATCTGTTGCCAGATTTGTAATGTAGGCTAAGGTTAACTGTTTTCTTCGGTATTCTAGGGGAAGTTGGGAGGATTCACAGAGAATGCTATTAACAGGGCTCGATCTAAAAGCGCCTGTTGCTATTCTGATTGCAGAATTCTGGATGGGTTCAATAGTTTTTAGTAAACTCTTCTTAGCAGTTCCGTACACAATGCATCCGTAATCCAACTTTGATCTGATAAGTGCTTTATATAAGTAGAGTAATGATTCACGGTGAGCACCCCATTTATGATGCCCAAGAGATTTTAGCAAGTTGATTCTTTGTAAGCATTCCTTTTTTAGATTTAGCAGGTGTTGTTTCCATGAAAGCTTTCTGTCAAAGATCATTCCCAGAAATTTAAGTGAGTCGACATATTCTATCGTATTATTTTGAATTCTTAATATGGGGTTATATTGATTATACTGGCTTCTTGTGAAGTGTATGGCTTTTGTTTTAGAAGTGGAAAAATTAAAACCTGTTAGTTCTGACCATTTCTGAAGATTATGAATTGCACCTTGTAAATATTTTTTAATGAAGTCTATATTTTTCCCTTTGCAATATATAACTAGATCATCAGCATAAAGACATGCTTTTACATGTTGTGATATTTGTGTTAATATCTTATTGATAGCTATCAGGAACAAAGTTACACTGTATATTTCACCTTGCGGCACTCCATTTTCTTGTATTTTTCTTTCAGACAGGCATCCGTGTGTTCTTACTTGAAAATTGCGATTTTTTAAAAAATTGTCGGAGTAGTGTAATATGTTGCCTTCCAGTCCAATTTCTTTCAGGGATCTTAGTATGTAGTTCCTCCATGTCATATCGTAAGCCTTTTTCAAGTCAAAGAAAATGGCTACTAGACGTTCACGATTTTTGAAGGCCTTTTGAATTTCTGTACTTAAAGTGACAATATGATCTATCGTTGATCGGCCCTGACGAAAACCGCTTTGAGTATTGCAAAGAATATTATTTGATTCCAGGTACCATATAAGTCTTTTATTAACCATCTTCTGTAAAATTTTGCTGAAGTTATTCGACATAGAAATTGGTCTGTAACTATCTGGTTTAGTTTTGTTTTTATTAGGCTTTAATATTGGAACAGTTATAACACTCTGCCATTTAGTTGGGTAAGTATTGTTTTTCCCGATATAATTGTATATGTCAAGTAAGTGACTAAGGGTTTCTTCTGGCAGGTGTTTGATCATTTCAGCAGGGATTCCGTCAGGACCTGGACATTTGTTCTTTTTTAGCTCATTTATTGCCATAGATAGTTCAGTCACTGTGAAGGGCTTATTTATATCACTGTCTTTATTACGAATTATTAGTTCTTCAGCTTCTTTAGATGTCTTATATGTAACAAATTCTTTACTGAAATTATTATTACTGGAATTAAATTCAAAGTGGTCTGCGATAGTGTCTGCGATATGTTGGGGTGTAGAGATAATTTTATTACCTTGAATAATGACTGAAGTCTGCTGAGGGATTTTATTACCTTTAATTATGCGTATTTTATTCCATATTTTAGTCGGAGGCGTGCTAGGTGTTATTGTAGATGTAAAATCTTCCCAGGATTTTCTTTTGCTCTCTAGGATAATTCTTCTTGCTTTAGCTCTGCACTTTTTAAGCTCAATGAAATTTTCTATTGTGTCTTGCTTTTTGTATTTGTTTAGCGCTCTCTTCTGGTCTTTTATGGCACTCTTGCATGACTGGTTCCACCAAGGGGTTACCCGTTTCATAGTGCGTAAGTTTTTTTCGCCAACAGTCTCTTTCCCAATATTTGTTATAAATTGTGTTAAATTCTCTACGACTTCGTTTATGTCGCAGTCTTCAGAAATATTTGAAATATTTACTTTTGCCAGTTGTTTAAATAGTGACCAATTTGCTGTTTTTATATTCCATTTGATACTGTTTTGTCTTAAGTCAGTACTGTTATTCATAGGCAATGAGATCTTGATTGGAAAATGGCCAGTTCCATGAAGGTTGGATAGAACTTCCCATGAGAGACTTGGTGCCATCGTTGCGTCACATATAGAGAGATCTATGCTAGAGAAACTGCCCGTTCTCATGCAGAGATGAGTAGAGGAGCCATCATTTAATAGAATACGATTGTCGTTAATTATTTTTTCTATTATTTTACCTTTTGTATCTGTATGTTTAGAGCCCCAGATGATATTGTGGCTGTTCATATCACCTACCAGTACATATGGTGATGGAAGTTGTTTTATTAGATCGTCTATTTGTTGATAAGTAAAATTTTTATTTGGCGGTAGATATATAGAGCATATTGTGATTTTTGATAAGCTAGGATAATGTGTGGAAACTGCAACGGCCTCCAATTCTGTTTGTAAATTTATTTCAGTAGTCAAATGTTGGTTAGAGACGAAGATAGCAACTCCGCCACTAGCATTTATACTGTTGTCTCTGTCTTTTCGGAAAATTGTATATCCTCTTAAATTAGCAAAATGATAGGGGTGGAGACGCGTTTCTTGGAGACAAATATAATTGGGCACCGTGTTTACTATTAGATTTTGTAATTCACCTATATGGGCTGAGAAGCCGTTACAATTCCACTGCAGAATGGTCATTTTTAATAAATTGAATTTAGTCTGTAATTGTGTAGTCCGTATCGCTGATTTGAGATAGCTTGTCCAGTTCTTGTTTTGATTGGTCCATTATCTTATTTATTAATCTAGTAAATCGGCCTTTTGAGATGGGTTCTGATAGATGTTTCCTTAGATCTTTTAATGTAGAGATAAAGTTAGGGATGTTCGTAACATACTTTTGAGCAATATTTAGTTGTTCAGAAGAGCCTTGTACATTCTCTAGGAAGTCATGCAGTTTTTCATAGGTTAGAGCGTAATTATTAGGAGAAGCTTTCATAATGTTTTTCAGAGGTTTTATTATTTCTTCAGCTGAAAACTGAGATAGGTTCTCTAAAGATTCTGATCTTTCTGGCTTGCTTTTGTCTGTCTTTGGTTTTTTCTTCCCTTTTCTTCCTTTTTTAGATGGTTTTTGGCTATTTTGTTCCTTTGTTGCAGATTCAATGTCTTTACTTGTTTCGTCATCGGTTGATTGATCTTCTTCCAGGCTACTAGTGGGGGGCCTTTTTGGGTTGTTAGAATCAGTACTATTATTATATGACGTACTTGGCATTTCAAGTAAATTTTCAGGTGAAAAGGTTTGGTCATTGTTTTTATTTTTATCTGGGGACATACTTGGGATTTCAGGAACAACTTCTGATGATATAATTTGCTCATTTTTGTTAGGACATTTACTGGCTGTGTGTCCCTTCTGATTACAAGAGAAACAGGTGGTATCTGTAGTGAAGTATATTCTGTAGTTCGTATCCTCAAAATGTATTATAACACTGTCTGGTAGGGGGTTGTTTTCATTTGCTGTTATGTAAACTTGACGTCTAAAACTCAGTACGTGACTATATTCTTGTTCATGCATTCCTGCTCTAAGAAAATTTATTGAGGATACCATTTTTACACCATTTTCTTTGAGGAAGTTTTCAATGAGAGAATGTGGAATCGTTGGACATACATTCGATATAATAATACGTTGTGCAGGTGCAATTAGTCTTCTGATTTCTGTGTTTTGATTTAGTACTTGTAATGGATTATGATGAGTTACAATATCTTCAACTATTTCTTTATTTGCTAAGTAGATACAGATACGTTGATTGGCAATTCTTGAAGCAAAGAGGACATTTTTTGGACCAACTATATTTCCAACTGATAGTACGTAATCTTTAATCGGTGTGTCTGCGAGAGAATTTACAATAATTGCTTGATCCTTTTTTGGAAAAGTAAAGTTCGAACTTCTTGTTACAGCTGCAAAGCTCTTGGGTTGAGATGAATTCATTGTTATGGATTGTGAAAGTACATTATTTTCATTTGGAACGTTGTTATAAATGTTATGAACACCTCCATTAATAGAAGTATTCATTTTTGAATTATTTTAAATATCTGCCGCTCAAGACAATTCCTGAGCGTACGACATTATCTGCTTAATGAGTTTTTCACCTGCAGAGATCTGCCAAGTGGTAATCTCTTCACAGGTGATATTTAGCTATTCTTTGTTAGATGTCGCTAATTTGTGATTTTTAGAACAAAGGAGAATGATTTAATTTAGGTTAGCAAAGAGATAATTTATAATGTAGTTTAGAAATGATGGATTTTTCTGCAATGTGTTCAGTAAGTATAATATAGACGGATGAGTTAATATGGGAAAAAACTATAAAGATTTACCTTAGATTTTGTAGATAAACACTACACACTAGTAAATTACTTGCTTTATCACGTGATCACCCAATTAACACTTTTTGTCTGGCTTTTAAGATAGCAAATTATTTTCTTATTTATTCAGTATCCAATACTTTCGGCTATTTTATGTTCTATTGATATGATGGCCAATCCATTTAAATTTTCCTGGCTTAAACTGGAACGTAAATAGTTTTTTATAAGTCTGAGTTTTGAATACTTGCGCTCACCTTTTGCCACTGAAAAAGGTAGGGTTAGCAAAGCTGTGATAGCATTCGGAAATAACTCTTCTAAACTGTGTAAATAAATCAATTTTGAAATTGCCTCAGGATTGCCTTTTGTTCTTTGACTAGCTAGACAACAATCTCAGTTCTATTGCAAGATCTTCGCCATCAATATCTTTATTTTATTTTTCCGACAGCATTTTTTCAAGTAGCCTACAATTTTGTTGTAATATAGGTAAGGATATAATTATCTTTTTAAAAAGAACGTCAAAAAATTTGATTTTAAATGTTATTTTAGGATTATTAATTTCAGTGATGAAGGTTTCTGATTCTTCATCAAAAAACAGTTTCCCCTTTGTTAATCGCTTTTCGTCAATTGATTTAAAATTGTTTGTTAAATCAGCATCTTCTGCCAAAGTGAAGGCTTCTGAAATATATTTTTGGAAATAATTTTCACAATTTCATAAATTCAATAGGATGTTTAGGCAACAACATATCGTACGATACAAACGAGACGTTCAGTACTAGACCTGCGACTCCAGACGTGTGTCGTTCCTACTACATATACAGAGGGCTTTGCATACAACGCGGTACAGGTCCAACGTTTGAGTTTTATGCGTGTGTAAACCAGGCCGAATTAATTTACATATAATGTAATGTAATAAAAGGCGCCGTTAGATATAAGACTTAAAAAGAATTTTAAAAAAGGGCGCCGAAAATTGTGTGATACAATATGATATGATATCAAAAAAATTCGTAAATTAAAAAAAAAAACATTGTAAATTTTGAAGCGCCTTTTTTTACAGGCGCCTGTGTGCCCTGCACATTTCGCACACGCCACGAGCCGGTCCTGTATAGGTATATACTAAGCTACGCCACTGCCACGTAGTCAATAGTTTGACCATGCCTGGTATAGACCCTATGCTCCTCATAGAAATAACGAACTTATTACGATATTTAAGTCAGTATTTTATTACATTCTAAATATTTTATTCTTCAACCTTGTTCTCCAGTTTACTATTATCTTCGATACAGTTTCATCTATTGGAGTATAACTTTTACAGCATTTTTATTTGGAGCGAGTCTCCAGTGTACGTTGTTAATATTCATAGAACGTTAAATTACCTTCTTAAATACAATGAAAAAAGTTTTAACTACAATTCTCCGTTGGGAATTGTGTGAGAATTATTTAAGAATTTTTCAACTTTATTCACGTAAATTGTAATTCAATATATGAAATTAAAGAGGGATTTAATTGTAGTGAAATACAATTGCAATGGATTTAGTTGTGCAGTAGTTTTAGTTAATTTTAGTTTAAACTAAGTATAACTAGTTTCAACAAAGGACGTTTGGGAATTCAGGCGCTAAATAACCAAACCAAAATTAACTGAAATCAGGATTCGTCTCAACATATACACTGTAGACAAGGAATGCAGTTGTATTTTGTACAGAAATTTGCAGCTATTATACCCTTGAGGTATAGCATTTATAAACAAAACATAATGTGTTGACGACTGAACATGGGTTTATATTTCAATAAATCCGTGGAATGAATGATTGAGATTATTAATCAATAAGTGTACACAGTACATAAGTAATCTGTTATTACACAGTAACATTCGTGTTTATACTAGTTCAGCGATAATAACGTAGAGCACGTTTCATAACAGGCGCGCACACAAAAGGGGTTCTTCAGAGCGACCCCTCCCAGGAATGCAAAAAACAACTAAGTATTGAAAATAAAAATACTTTATCTCATTAATATTAAACTAAATTTAGTATTCGAGGGTCACGCTAGAATTATTGAGAATAAGAAAATCAGATAGGCCGTGGAATACAAAATAGACTTCTCATTTTATGTAGATACCTGTCATTTGAAGTTTAGTTATAAAAGTTAAATTAGTTAGAACTTATTTATTTATTTATTTATTTATTTACTTATTTATTTATTTATTTATTTATTTATTTATTTATTTATTTATTTATTTATTTATTTATTTATTTATTTATTTATTTATTTATTTATTTTACATCGGCCTATTTCTACACCTGGGTGAAGGGTGACTGATTGTGAAATGAGAGTAATGTTCACATATTATTCTCGCCAGAATAACCGAATAATATCACCGATCGCACAATCCAGACTATTTTCTCCAGTCCAAACTGCATGATTAGTCTCGACTACTCCGTTGGCTAGTTAGAACTTAATTAATTTATTTTTGAAAGTAGTGTTGTGAATCAAAATATGGAATTAACCCAAGATCACTTTCGATTCATGATTTTAAAAAAATAAGCGCTTATGAGTGCAAAGAAAGTTTATATGCAGTTTTTTAGTGAACAAGTGCCTTCTTTGGTTACAATTTACCGAATTTATAATTTTAAACGAGGTAGGAATCAACAAGAAGCAGAATGTCCTCTTACAACTGCTAACGAACAAACCATTGTTGCTGTTCAGAAGATAATTGAAAAAAACGATAGCCACTTATGCGGTAATAGAGCATCAACTTCAGATTGGATCCTCAGCTATTAGCAGAATCATACACGATCACCTGCATTTAAAAAAAGTTGTAAATTATTTTGTGCTACATCAGCTTTCTAATTTCCAAAAACCGGACCGAGAAAGAATTAAAAGTGAGGCGCATGCGTGCCACTCGTGAAAAATTAATTTGTTTTTATAATTTAATTAGTTAAAATGTTTGGCGCGCAGCAACTATTTGCCCTTCACACAGCCCATATTTATAATTAGAATATTATGTATAAGTTATGATAAACAAAACAATAATAAATAGTATTTTAAGCATTGTATATTACAATCAGCTGATGGTTCAGTAGCCATCTTGATGACGCAGGTTCTGAAGTTTAATAATTGACGATCAGAATTTTTGTGTTTTTAAATTAAATTTATTAACTTTTTAATGATATAGTTGTAGATAAAATATTGTATTTGACTATTCTAATTACAATTTCAACCTCAATATAGCTTCCGTTAAATGCTTTTTAAATAAAATACTGTATTATTATGGTAGCATAGATGAATAAAAAAATTATTAAGATTTGATTTTTAATATTTATCATCTCAATAAAATTGTTGGCTTTGAAACACAGGAATTATATCTGCAATTTACTTTTTAATCAAGTCTTAAATAACATTCTTAATTCTGGGTTTGGACTGCCATAATGATTTATTAAGAAAAAATATATTTTCTAGACAATCAACTAAAAAATTAAATTGAAGTGTGAATATTCACACATTTCAGGGTTTTGTAGGTATTTAATAACTGTAAGAAGCCAACATAATACTGGATGTCTAGAAATATTAATCACATCAAAATCAACAGTTTTTTTGATAATCACTTTTTTTTTCGTTATTTGAAAACTAAGAGCTTTCATTGAATTTTTTTAAACAAAATTAAATAATTTTCCAAATATTTCAGCGTTTTTTTCTGCATTTTCTTCGTATTCAAGTATTCATTAGATTAATAAGAAATATTTTACAGTGTAGAGTGTAGTGTGGTGTGAGTAACTTCGTTCGCAACTATGTTATTTTTTTAATATTTTAAATTACAAAAAAATACACGCACTATCTTAGTTATAAATACAAAAACATCAATAACATTATTAGCCACAATTTAACCATGAATTTAAAAACTAATTCATTTTGTCAAAAACACAAAAACTGCCGTATTTTACACAGTGTGATCCAAAATTCCTCTCGTACGTTTCCAGCGCCGATAAATATACATTACCTATAATTTTTTCAGATTTTTAGTTTTACCCCTTTGGGTAAAAGAGTGCGAGACAAGAACTTTGGCACATTTTTGGCTAAATTCGTTTTAAAATAAACGAATTTCAATAAACTATATATCGTTCCTTAATCTACGTCTTAAGAGCTTTCTTTTGATACCACACAATAAAAAAAATTTTAAATATTTTCTTTTATTAACGACCCAAAAAATCGACGTTTTTCGCAAAACTTATCGGATCAAAAATTCCAGTTGAACTATTCCGGTTTCCATCAATATTCATTACGGAGATTTTTTTCAGATTTTTAGATCAATCCCTTCGGGAGATAGGGTGGGGGACAACGTTTTTTGACACATTTTTGGCAAAAATCAAATAAAAAAAAATTGATTTTTCAAAAATAAAAATCGGTTGATCCACGCTTTAAGAGGTTCCATTTGGTATGCCACTGCAAATTTTTAAAACACATTTATTTTTTTATTAAATACATATTTGTTGATATTTATCCCGCGCTGTATTTTTTTGAATTCTCTATAGTTTTCCTACATGTGGGTCAAAAGGTTGTACAAGTATGCCAAATTTCAACTTTCTATGTTCAGCCGTTTAGCTACAATTTCTACCGTACAGACAGACAGACAGACACATGAGTTACGTTATGAGGGTTTTTTTGGTGGTCATACCTACAAAACCTTAAAAAGTACAAATAACCCATTACAAAAAAATATATTCTTTTGAAATAACTCGTTTATTTGATGTTGAATTGCTTTTCATCATCATCGGCGCGACAGCCGAGTTTAGCCTAGGTCCCTGTTCCACGTTTCATGACCATGTTTTCAATCTATGTACATTCAGGAGTAATATGGTCAGTATTACGTCCATTTTTTAAACTACAGTTTATTGCATGTAATTTGTATAAATATTTTAACACAAATTATTTTATGCCCCTGCTTAGCGGTGAAACATGCACACGATTTCACGCTTGCAGCCCTATGGCTTTTACAATTGTTTACAATTTTACAAATTAATATTTTTATTTTCTGAGTAAAATACTTCATCTTTCCTAATTTAACCTCCTTTGTATTTCTTATAATAAAGAAGTTAGCAAATCTTAAACTGTTCCTAAAACACCCTGTATACTCAAATAAGTTTGACTCGCTGGTGCTTGAACTTAAACAGCCTATACACTTTCAGTAAAACAAGACTTTTCTGAACTTATTACTTAATATACTATTTGGCAACGATTTTGAATATATAAACACGTACTTGTTAACAATAAACAACAAACGCCGAGAGCTCTCGGTTCTTTAATCTTTAAAATAAATAGCTCTGTGATATAATAGGCTCTTTGAATCACTGTCAACCTCATGTGACAACTAAACAGAAACTTGACTAACGCCATTATTCAACTAAAAATAGTTCATTATAAAGCAGAGCAAGACAATTTCCTTCCCAGCTAACACGTAATTTGAGCAAACTGTTCCATGAGATTTGAGATTTTCATTGCTGGAATTTAGGCAATATGGCAGGCACATAATACGTCACGTTGACTGGTGTTGTACGTGACCCGAGGTCGATTCCCGTGGCTCTCTTCTCTGGCTGAATAACGATATTACGTTCTTAGGCTTTAGTTCGAGGCTTGTGTTGGCTCTGCTCCTTCTGCTACTGACTCGCCAGAGTTTCTTAACCTTTGATCCACTTGGGACTGCATAAGGTAATTGATATCCTTGTTCCAAACACTAGATAAATGTTCGCACTAATTTTCAATTCGGTTATCTCTACTCGATTACATCGATTCAACCAGAGGTGGAGTTTAAATTTTATACACTCTACGCTCTAGATCAGGGATTCTCAAAGTGGTTTCAACTCTTTAAAGCAGACGTTCCCAATCTGTGATACGCGTACTGGTACCGGTACGCGAATGTCGAGCTACCGGTACGCGATAAATGAATGAAATAATAATGAAAACAATATTTACGTAAAATAATGTGTATTTTATACAATATATCGCCAAACCCTATTTACTTAAAAAAAGGACATCAGTTGAGTATTTAGAAAAGTTTTATTGTAGGGCTAAGCAAGCCTGTAGCTGAAAACGTTAAATTGTTTGTACCTGCTAATTGCCTAAGCAAGGGCACGGACGTGAGTTCAATTCCTGCTTATGTCAAATTATTTGTGTAAAAAATATTTATACAAATTACAGGTTTTACTTAGCCGTCCGCAACCGGCTATAAACTGTAGGTGCCTTTCTGTATACGCTAAAAAATTGACGTAATACTGACCATATTACTCCTGAATGTACATAGATTGAAACATGCTCATGAAACCTGGAAACAGGAGGCATAGGCTCACCTCGGGCTGTCATGCCAATGTTGATGATGATTGTAGGGCTGGTCATTTTTTTTTTTTTTGCTCGTCCAAATTTTTGAGACAGCGATGAAAAAAAGGGTATTACTTGAAAATTTAGGAAATTTGTTGTAGGACTCGTTTTTCCAAAAATATTTACCTACTGGTACGTCACCATATTGTTTATTACATACCAGTACATCTTAAAAAGATTGGGAACCTCTGCTTGAAAGTATACAAAATATTTTCAATGATACACACTTATCATGGGTTTATATTGTCATTTTGATTTTTATATTTATTTGGTTTGTTAATAAAGGACAATACTCGAATGACAGAAGGGGTTTCTAAAATATTTTCATGGCTTGTATGGCTGAATGCCATAAAGGTCCATTTAGACATCCAAATGAAGCTCTAATCGGTCTTAATTTTTTTAGTTTGAAATTTTTGAACTTTGGAAAATCAAAGAAGTATTCTGTGTAACAAATTAGTGTGCGGTTTTAATATTTTAAGTTTTTATATACCGGGTGAATTATTTATAGAGAAACATACATGTTTCACATATAATGTTAATGAAGTGAGTTATTTCAAAAGCAACATAGCCATAAAACAAATGCTTATCGTATCCATAGAAAAGAAAAAATATTATTTTTTTAAATATTTTTTGGACTTAGCTACGAAGGACATTATTACTTTTGTTTGTATGTAAATATAAACAAATTAATAAAAATGCATTTATTGTTTCTAATTTACTATTTTTTAGCCGTCTAGGAACCTTATGTCAAATAACTATTATATCTAAGCACCACTGCATATCTGTTATCATGGATATGAGCTTGCTTTCATAATTTGCTATGTTGCAAATGAAATAACTCACTTCATTAACATTATATGTGAAACATGTATGTTGCTCCTTAAATAATTCACCCGGTATAGTCTATTGCAAACGTTTAGGCAGCATTAAATGGAATTTTATTTTTTGTAAGTTGTCACGAGCTTACTTTTTAATGATTGAAGATGGCTTTTGCTAAACAAATTGATCAAAAACCTTATTTAACTGATAAATATTACTAGTTTTCAAAATCTAGTAATAGTCTGTAACTGGGGCCAGACCAGTTATGGGTGTGCTGGCTTCCCTGGACCCTCGCTAGCAGCGCCACTGTTTGGCTATAATTTCAAAAACAATAAATAGACTTAGACAATGATGATGGAGAGTGTAATTTTTTTTTTTCATAGCTACGATTGGAATAATCTCGTGCAGAAAGTGAGGTTATACATATTAATTTCTGCTTAATTTACACTCATTTAGCTGGTAAACCGAACATACCTGAACGCTGATTTAGAAAAATATTAAACATTACATATATAATAAATAGATAGGCCTTAAGAGCTTAGCCATAAAACTGTTGAAAATATAAAAACAAATCTTTCTTAATCTATGCATTTTTATGTTGAATGAATAATTGAAAAGTTGTCGGTGGACGCCAACTAAAGTATGTTAGTATGTATGTGATTATATGAACAAAACACAAGTAATTATCCAAACTTACCCATCTATATTGTTCAAATTTGATCTTTTATTTTTTAGGTAAAAAATAAGAAGTACAGTGGAAACGTCTGAATAAGAAAATGTTTAACATACTAAATCGGTTAACATTAAAAATTTTCCGGTCCCGACAAAATGTTATGTTATATCATACGTTTTTTTTTTAAACTTGAACAATAAATGCCTAGCCTGAAAAAACTTGGTTTCTCGGAAAAACAAAGAATAACACATATACCGGCCGCCACGTCGTTACCAAATTTTTCCTCATTATGATTTTATAATTCAACTCGTCAATAGAAGAGGCTGACATTTGATAATAAACAACAGATACAAGGATACCGTTTACCACACACCGCCCTTTATATTTTTAACAAATGGGTTTACACATCGGCGGGCAAATCATTTCATTTAGAGTTTATTCTCCAAGTGAGTGACATATAAAATAACCAATTTAGTGTTTGGTAAAAAATCCGTAAATATTATCTTCCTTAACCGTACAATAAAAAAATCAGGCCGTTTTTAAATTTGCTGTCTTCTCCAGCTCGTAAACGTCCTATGGTAGTCTCTCTAAGCTGTAGATTTTACTACCGTACTGCTACTATACATGGCATGAACCCCTAGCGCCGAAGGGTGATGTGCAACACCTATGGTGATTCAACTAACAGTTGGGAGTTTTAAATTTATGGTGATTTTTTTTTGTATTTTATTTAATGAAGATGAGGTAATAAGGACGAATATAAATATCCATCGGAATATAAACCCAGGGCTGAAGTGGAAATATCGATCACAGGTATCGCTACTTTGTATCGGAGTCGTTTCGTAGTATCTATACCAGTATTGGTATCGAAAAAAATATCGATACTAAGTATCGATTAGTTTACTGGAGAAAAAGTTAGCGCTGCGGTAGGTATCGATTAATAGCCGAATTGGATTTGTTTTGATATCAGTATCGTTTCGTAATTACGTTATCGAAAAAAGTATCAATATTTCGTGGTATTACATTAGTGTTCTAGTGAAAATATGACAAATATAAAAAAAAATCTTTATTAATAGGCAATTATGTTTGGACAGGCTTGAGCTTAATTGAGAACAAATAAAAAGTCTTACTGGGCGTTTTTCATAAAAATTGCGAATTATACTGGTCAAATTTAAATATTGCTTACAATTACATAATTCGAATTTTAGCGTTATGTAGTGTTGTATTATGTAAGTTGCAGTAAATTACCAAAATAATAATTTACAAAATTGGAACTGGTTATCGTAAATTATTTAAATTCACGTGGGACACGTAGCATTTGGAGCTATCTGTAATAGTTGATTTTATACTTAGAGTTTCCAGTTAAAGTAAAAACTATAACAATATTATTTAACATTAAATACCCTGATTTACCGCTAGAATCGCTAATTCATATTATTATATATTACTATAGTCTATCTCCGAAAGACTGATAGTAATAAAATTTATTAACTGTAAAAAGTTATTGTATTATCACACAGAAGCGGTAAAACAAAATATGAATAGTTCGAAACGAAATATTGTTAAACACAACCGAGTGTGCCGCACATATTACACGGGAAAACGAACTAGGGTTAAATACAATAGACCATAAAAATTTGACCCTAAAATTTTGAGGAAAAATATGGTCACAGGCGTGCGTTTAATAAAATGATAAATAGTAATATAGAAATACACAAAACCAATTTAAACGTGTTTAAAATGTGCACCCCACTGGTAACTGCCTGTCAAAATGATTTATTACTATCAGTCTTTCAGAGATAGAGTATATACATATATTACCGATAATAATTATAACCGATACCAATCAAAATCATTGGTATCAGTAAAATATCGAACAAAAAGTAACGAGTACTAGTATCGATAGTATATTTGCATGCCTACTCCAAGACCTTGATTACGAAAATTTCCCAGAAAATTCGATTGTTGCCCTTAGTTTATACTACCCTTATGACTCTTAGACACACATATAGAAAAAATACGGAGATTTCCAAAACGCATATTGCTCGAAAAATATAAAAGCTTTTAATATTTGGGTAAACTATCAAAACTTCATTTAAAAATAAATATGTATATTCGGGCGATTTTTACTATAAATATGATAAAACTTCTTGATCCATGGTAGGATCTATGATCTAGTGCTATTCATACAACATTTGGGTTTCGAAATGAGTGCCTCACTTGCTAGATTATTATGGTACATTAAAATATGTAATAATTTACTCTTCACATCTGTTTTTGTATGCTTATTTTGATTTTAATACATTAATTTGACAAGGTAAATGGCAAGACCTAACAATAATCAGATCAAGATGGAGGACTTATGTGAGTGAGTCCAAAAGTCCACCTGATTGATAGTGCCCAAAGAAGAAGAAGAACATTAATTTGTTGATGAATATAGAACAGTTAGAGAATTATGAAAAGTACCATTTTTTTTTCTTGTTTACCTATTCTTATTACAAAAACATTGATATCTAAACAAAACGTTTCAACAGAAGTACAAATGTTACATTTTCATTTGCAGGAATGACATATCCTGCGGTTAGAGTGCACTGTTTAAGAATCCCTGCTATATGGTGGGTCGGTTTCCCTGCAGCAG
This sequence comes from Liopterus haemorrhoidalis, assembly GCA_963971575.1. NCBI lineage: Eukaryota > Metazoa > Arthropoda > Insecta > Coleoptera > Dytiscidae > Liopterus > Liopterus haemorrhoidalis. The sequence goes on from OZ020615.1 coordinate 33,395,013, forward strand.
TTGTCAGACTAGTGGGCTGGCTGGATGTTTACCCGTTGGCCAGCAGTCACCCTCCCAGTCCACAATCTCCCAGCCAAGAGCTCTGTACTGTATTACACAGATACAGCAGTAAGCCTGTCGGGGATACACATGCTAGATCTCAGACTTGGGATATAATAAAGGATTTTACAACAGATGTTTCAAAATTTTATAAAAAATTAATTTAGGAAGGATATATATGTGAGGGTTTCGGACTATTAACAATGTTACGTCACTCAGGATGTTTATTTCCGGTTATTGGGTTTAACATTTTCTGGGACTAAAATGTTTAGGGAAATATTATTTTTGTAGGTCAAGCATGTTTATGTAATTTAGAATTATTATAAAATGGAGTTTTGGGGGAAACGAAACTTTCAGAAATAATATTTATCTTATTTATGGTTTCGTACATGTAACCAAGAACCCTTATACTGCCACTCATGTGTCTGTTTGTCTGTACGGTAGAAATTTTAAACAAATAGCTGAGCCAACATTGTTTAAATTTGGTATGAATACTGTTTTTTGACCAGCATAAAAAGAAACCCTGAGACTTGGAAAATACACTCACCACCAATAGTATCCGATATACATATACATGAAAAACGACTGTAGAAGCCAAAAAAATGACAAAGAATAAAAAATAATGAACTAATTTCGTATATAAATACGTAACGCCATAAAACAATGCAGCCTACACCATATGGTAGAAGGTTTTTAGAAATATATTGAAATATATATATATATATATATATATTAATATAATAAATTCATTTTAATTACCTTATTTATCGGACCATAAGACGCACCGGACGGTAAGACGCACCCCAAATTTATAAGATAACTTTTAAGGAGAAAAAGAAAATATATAAAAAAATATTCCCAATTTCATATTTATTATCACGATAACTTGTACCAGCAACCAGAGTAGGACTGGGATCTAAATTTTTCCGGGAAATTACCGATCCGACTCCATTCGTAGTAAATGATACCATTTGTAGTAAATGATTTGATGAGTAAATGATGTAGTAAATGAAATGTATAGCTAAAAGCTGGAGCGCAGGGCCGTTCTGAGTAATTCTGGCGCCTTAAGCAATCCATATGAACGGCTATTGACAGTTCTCCTTGTCCCCCAGGATTTTGCAGGTATATAATAAGTGAAGGCGGCATGCTGAGTGTGTACGACAAATTTTGCTTTGTAGTAATCACGGCAAACTGAACGATATTTTAAAAATAATTTATCGTCTGTTAATCTAAGAGCTTTAAAAACAAATTCTATTTTAAAATATTTTTTTGTTAATTTTAATTCGAATTCTAATACTATTATTTAGGTTTCTAAATGTGTGCAGTATTTTTTTTTTATAGCAAGGTTCATTTTGATTTTGAAAATTGCGCCTATGGCTTTCATTAGTTGTTTTAAGTCATATGCTCCGCCTCTATGGTTTCGTATACATGACACATAGAATGAAAATATAATTCCAACCATTCCAACTGGTTATTAAATTTACGCTCATTAAAATTAAATGCAACATTTGTCAAAATATAACTAGAATTTTGATAAAATAATTTAAACAAAATAAAAATGGAAAAAAAAACAAAAATAAAATTGTCTCCTCTGCCCGGGAGCGAACCCTAGTTTGCTGCGTAGCAAGCGAGCAAGCTAATCATTAAACCAGGATACTCCTTCTAGTATAGTGTATTACATAACTATAACTTTTGTACATGAAAAGCCAAAAAAACACAAAAAATATATACAGGAATATTATAATTCATATTATACTATTCCGGTTCACACCAATGTACATTACTTAGAATTTTTTCAGATTATTAGTTTAAACCATCTGGGCTACAGGGTGTGGACAAAAAAAATTTTTGCATAATTTTGGCAAAACCCTAAGAACGAAATTTGATTAAAAAATGAAAAGAGGCTCATTACCATCTTTAGCTCGTTTCCATCTTTCAAAATTCGTCTTTAGAAAACAGTGGCACCGCAACTTATATGAAAAAAACATTTTGTTATGTTCATTTTTTGTGTCATAACAAAAATTATTAAATATTAATTTACGCGCAACTCGGGTGACTAGCACAACTGCCAGCAACATTCAGTTCATCTTCACTCTATACTATCACTCTTCGTTAATGTCACTGTTCATATTATATTCGTCTGAACTATTGTCAGTCTCTTCAAAAACCAAATCATCTTCGGTACCATCCAATGCGTTATTTATATCGTATTTTTTAAAAGCCTAATCGCTTCCCTTGATTTTTTTACCCACATACTTTCGCAATTTTGGGCCGTTTCATATGTGCTGTTGCTGTAACATCGTGATTTGCTTTTGTCATCCATTTGTTCCACTCTTCCAGCATATAATTTTTAAATGGTTTATTAATCGACACAATCAATGGTTATAACTGGCTTGTAAGCAGAGGCGGAGAAAGGCAGGGGCGACAGGAGCACAGGTCCAGGGCGCCAGCTCTTAGGGACGCAAAAACAAACGCTTAAATATACATATTCTAAGTTTTTATTAAATTGTTCTATTTTCATTTAAATCAAAATTATAAATTTTCATTTCTATATCAATCTCGCATATATTAAAAAAAAATAATAATAATAAAGATGTACACATTTATTGATTATATAATAATATTCTGTCTTCCTTTGGGCTGTATATAAATAACAAAGAAAGTCCATTTTTCAATTTTCTAACTTATGATTCCGAGAAATTTTAAATAATTTAATGTAGAAAATGATCGTTCAGTAGTACGCTGTTTACTGGTAACCTTACTAATATTTTTACCAACTTTTATAAAAATATATTTAATTAGTTTTCTTACACATCTGAAAATATTTATAACTGTTTTTGGTGGCATATTTAGACGTACACCTTGACTTACAAACTTAATTTGTCCCTGACCGCGGTTCGTATCTTAAAAAGTATGTAGCTAGAAACCCAATTTTCCATTATATCTTATGATAAATCAATTAATCCGTTTCCAGATTAAAAAATCATAAAAAAAATCCAAACGATTAGAAAAAAAATCAATTCTCAACCAAATAAATATAGTGCAAAGAAAAGGAGGAGTGAGAATGAACATTTTTTCACTATAAATATGCATTTTGTATACCATTAATTTTTAATTATAAAATTTTCTGTTTTACATAATTAGTATGAAAATCATCTACAATTAATTTGTAAAAAAATGTCTGGTTTTTTGGTTCAGGTGTTTTTGATTTGTTGTCTGTAGTAGTAGCCTGTTGCTATAACTAGGGAAAAAAGTTAAAAAAATTATGACGTTAAACAGGCTTTAATTCATTTGAAGAGTAAAACATCACGGTTCGTATCTAGAGGTCTAAATACGATATGAAAATAGTTTAAAGTTTGAGAAGTTCGAATGTTGAGAGATTTATAAGTCGAGGTACCACTTTATACTGTATTCGCATATTTACTTAGTCATAACTAGTATTCGTTAAAATGTTAAAATATTTAAATTGCAACCATCTAAATGAAAAGAATAAGTTTGAAATAAGATTGCGAGCACTTAAACTCCCCTCTTCTATACGCCACTGCATATTCTAACAAAAGGGCGCAGTTTAGAGGGTTTGCTCCAGACGCCAAAAAAGCTAGCGCCGGCTCTGCTTGCAAGTTCTCCAGGAATGACAGCTACTTCTACTTTTGCCTTAATTTATTTTAAAACCTTGGTTGGTTCTGTTTTATACACTCTCAATTAGCGTACCTCGTAACACTACATTCGGGCCATAAGATTGTTCTTATGCCCCGATAGACTTGCGGTGGGCAAGTCTAAATCGATTTGTCTACATAAAAAAAATCGTCTTAAGGATTCCACGGTGGCGATTAGAGTGGCAGTCACGGTAGCGGTACAAAGACACGATCCAGGTTTACTCAAACTCACGCGGTTTCTTTCAAGGTGGCGGTAACGATTAGCTATAGTTTTAGTGAATCACGGCATAATACGGTTGTATGAGAATTTCGGAATACAAACAGTAAAATAAAAGGAAGCACTGATTTTGGCAGCACTTCTTGAAAATGAGGCACGTTTTCCTATTTCATCCCACACATTATTTTTTCCTAATATTTTTATACTCTAGATGTAATAAGTCATATAAAATTTTCTTTTCGTTTACAGCTTCTAATATTTTTTCCATAATTAGAGAAAATTTCACCCTCGGATATAAAGACGACTATCGCCGCGGCCTAACGCAGCTTGTTGAGTTTGACCGCCGCCGCTTTGCCGTCGCAAAACTGAACGCAGCACAAGCTGCCGTTTTCTGATATCAGAACGCTTGTATATGTGTTATCTTATTGTATTACATACGTTCCTTTAGACAGCCACCGTGACCGCCACCGGGATCGCCACCATATCCGCGTTGGTTTGCGGAACCGTATGGTTCGAAAACGTTAACCATTTTTAAAGCTACAATGGATATATCTTTGAAAATGGATATCATACTGTATATCGCTAGGCTTTGGGATGTAGCCGTATGAGTTCAGTTTCACTGGCTTCTATAAGCGATGGTTCTCTTCGATCCTGTGTTAAGTGTTCAGTGGATACTCCAAAATCTGACAAACTTCGTAGTAATAAGAAATGAGTAATGCATCAAACATATCAAAATTATTCTGCCCAAAAATCAAATAGTGCATTCATATAATTCAAAAACATAATGCTATATAATCTAATAATTATATTTGTGTGTGAAAATAAAGGGTGAATGTCTCTTCCATATTTCGCGAAAAAAATCGTTTCACATGTTTGTGAAACAATTGCGGATCCATAGTGATCATCCAGTTGGTTAATAATTATAAATATAATAACCCCCAATCATTCATAATATCACGTAGTGATTTCGTCCAATCTACCGTGAAATTAACAATAAAACGTGCCCTGTTCTCGAAGCGAAGCGAACCGCGCCTGGTAGTGTAGTGTTGTCGAGTGCCGCTAGGTCGCAGCACATGTACTGGACACATCTGCACTTTATTGTTATTAATGAGGCTTTTTAATTGTGCCAGCGTGACAGGACCAACATGCCCCTCTCAGATAATTACAAAGCCCAGTATATCCAGTGAATGACAATGCCTCTGGCTCTCGATTGCCTCCAGTGATAACCGGTCACCGGCAAACGGCCCGTACTCACACTATTTACAACCGGAAATTTATTATTTTCATCCACGTTTATGTACTACTGTAAAAGGACTACTAAACCGTATTAAGGATTAGTAAAGTTTTAATGCCAACGAATTCTGGTACGGAGCTGCAAGTAAACTATTATTCAATCTACGGTTGTATGACTGCTGGAAAAATAGGATAAGTTAGTAGTTCTGCTCTTTCTATACTTAAGTAGGTCGTCTATCTTGTAACTATCTTAGAACGATTTTATACGACGATTCGAGAACTGCGATATGTATGTACGATTCACGCAGCCATAAATAAAAATATAAGATACAGCTTCGGTAAAATTTTATACTACAAGATCGACTATTAGCAACAGAGATCTTTGTAGATCGACTTTTTCAACCATGACTTTTTTATATTGTACCTGTAAATCCTGCATCTTGCCTGTTGCAACTTAAGGTCTGGAAACGAACACGTTGAAAATAGAAAGTGCTGAAACAGTCAGAGCAACACAAAGGGCAATGGATCGGGTCATTCTTGGCGTAAGTTTGCGGGACAGAATTAAAAATTCAGAAATTCGGAGTCGCAACGAAATTACAGTCGTAATACACCGCATTGTGAAACTCAAATGGAGCTGGGCATGACACGTAGCAAGACAGGACTCAACTAGGTGTGCAAATAAAATAGTCTATTGGCGCCCGCAGCAAAATAAATGAAGCATCGGAAAACCTCAAAAACGCTGACTTGACGATATAAAGAGCATCGCCGAGAACTGGTGCTATAGAACAGAAATGTGTGAAAAAAGACGAGGGAGGCCTTTGTCCAGTAGTGGATGAATACAGGCAGACGAAAAAGAAGAAAAATTTAGAAATAAAATAAATTAAGAATATGTTATCAAAATGGCAAAAAAAAACTATTTTGGGAGATTTCTCGCCCACTTTTGAAACATGATGACATTTTCTATGGTTTTAAATTTGCGCATATTAACATTTTGATTAGATTCTTTCTAGGTTTGCAGGGTATATTCTTGACTACAAGAATGTCCGAAATTTTCCCCTAAGCATCGCCGAATTGTCACAAATTAGTATTATTTCCACAATTTTCATTTCGTATTAGACTAAATCGAACCTCTTAATCACAAAAATTAATGTTTTGTTGTTGGGATTTTACCCGAGTTAAAATAAATAATTTGACATATTTGGTTGAAATATACTGAATGCAACTGTTTACATAGTTTTGGCAGAATCTGGTCTCAAATGAAGCCACATTCAAAATAATGGTCAAAAATGGAATTTTTATAAACAAAATTCTATATCAAAATTTGCAAAAGAAATCAAAAACTTTTAGACCAACATTTGTGGATAAAATGCAATTGAAAAGCTATGATGTTCAAACTACAGAGGGATCTCAACATACGTGGCATAAATATAGGGGACATGAAGGCATTCATTTAAGTTACTAGATATACATCAAATATATTTGTTCTTACTTCGACAGGGTAATTTTTTATGAAAATTTAAGTACATCCAAAACGCATCGACTTGCTTTTGCACTCATTTCAAAATCTGGATTATTCGCTACAATATGATCAACGATTTCGGTTATCATTACTAAACTTTTACTAAGAAAATCTGTAGCAAGTTCTTTGGGTTCTTCGTTTTCAGAATCACTATTTTCAAGTTTTGCATAAATTCCTTGTTCTACCAATTTGAAGGTCGTCGTTGGTAAGGCTCTCACCAGAAATCTGCAGTAACTTCTCATCTACATCTCCTAGACCTGCTATAACGATAGGCTCTTTTCGTTGAAAATTCTTGGATACCTTGGATACAAATCAATGAAATGCTGCGATGATTTGAATCAGCGTAAATTTTAAGCTTTTTTTAGGCTTCGAGTAGACTATGTTATATAGAACCAGCGTTAATCGAGGAAGTGCTAAACGAGGTCTTACTGTATGTACTAAAATGTATTCTGATCTATTATGAAAATTTCTTTTAGTTATTGTAATTGTTGGTTTATTTTTGGGTTAATCTTGAATTTGCCTCGGTTAGTAAATAGGTCAAGTTATGATCAAGTGCACTATTTTTTAACGAAGGTTCAGGACTGTTATCAATCATATCAAAGAAACACGACGTAGGTATGCAAAATTCTGGTAGGATAAAAAGTAGGTATAAAAAACACTAAAAATCAGCCTATTAAACTGCCCCATACATCCCTCCCCAACCCAAGTTTAAACAAATTAACTAAGAACAAAAAATTACTAAAACTCAACCTATTAACTTATCCCATACTTTTATCCCTACCGTTAAACGTCATACAAATTAACTAAAAACAAAAATTGTCCAAAACTTAACCTATATACGTATATTATGAAGCACACCTCCCTCCTCTTCCTTAAGCATTATACAAATTAACTAAAACAAAAATTTACCAAAATACAGCCTATTAACATGTTTTATTTTTTTTACAACCTTATATCTTTTCAAACTTCCTGACATATTAACCTTTTTTTGAGGAAATTAAAGTTATAACAAGAACCGCCTACACAAAATACTCCGGAAGTTTGTTTCTAAAATATACTACATCAAAATTGATTACATTTACTCAAGTATATATGGCGCTGCCACTGAAATTTCCGACCTGTCTAACCGGGTGGTTTGTTTTGTGTAGTAGAGGTTCCTGCTTTAAAATTAGGCGTAGGCGTGTTTGTCTGCATAAGGACATTTATTTATGGACACGACACTTCCATTCACCGAGGAAAATATTCTATACACATTAATTAACACACATAATGATTAGTAATTAGAGAAATATTCATTATTTTATAAAATATTTCATCTTAGCATTCCAGGAAATCGCCCGTAGCTATTAACAAAAAATCTGATACAATATCGGAGAGTAAAATGAAAATATTATGATTAAAATTTAGCTTGCAGTGTGGCGCAAGGAAGTTAATAGCTTGTTCACTGTTTAAAGATAAATTTGAGCAACCTTTAAAAGTTTCTCAAAAATACTATTGACGGTCTGTGGTAATACCATTATGGGTGGTCTCCGGAAAAATGATAGGGTTAAAAACAAAATTAGGATAGATTTCAAATGCTTACTGCTACAAGTAGTACTGCGTGATAGACCACAGATGTACGCGTGATACTTACTGCGACTTATCGCAATCTTGAGTTATAAATGGCGCTAGCACACCAAAATGACGCAACTCAGCGCAACTTTGGAAGTTATAACTCAGCAATTGGAAAAGAAACACGAAGGAAACAAAGGAATAACGATATTAGATTCGGGTGTTGGAAGAAAGAAGCCGAAAGAACAAAATACCGGACAAAATGAGGCACACGGGACAGGAGAAAGCTTTATGTATATATATATATATATATATATATATATATATATATATATATATATATATATATATATATATATATATATATTATATATTGATTTTAATATTTTATTATCCTCTCATCGGTGTGTTTTAGAAAGTCAGCTATTGGTTTTCTTAGATCATTGGAGGTAGCTTTTTTGATTAATTTAAAATTGGCCAGCCAGACGAAAACTTCTTCCTGTGTAGGTTTAAGATTTAGAGGCAATGTTTTCGTTTGCATGTGTACTGCCACAACAATGCTTCAAAAACGGACTATGATCTATGACCTAAATATTTAGTCTGAACCGTAAGAAAACATTGCACATCTACATCATACTGCTTCATAAAGACCTCAGCCAACCAGTGATGGGTTAAGATACGGGCGAGCTGGGTCTCAGCCCCGGAACGTCATTGCCCAAGGGGCGCCAAAACAACAGAAATATAACACAAAAATTAAAAATAATACACAAATAATAAATAGAAGATACATACTAATATTATAAATACATAACTAATTAAATTTATTTATTTTTTTATTTAATTAAGTATATTATATTGAATACCCGTCGATGAATGGGAAGACTTCGCAAAAGATGGAGAAATCTAACTAACCGAAGATCTAACAAGTATTGGTATCCAGGACACATGAAAAGTCCTGACAATTAACAGGTCAAGGTAGAGGACTTATCGAAGTGAGGCAAAAAGTGAACCTTACTGATAGAACCCAAACTAAAGAAGATGAAGAAGAAGAAGAATATTACAAATATCTAGGGAACCAAAAAAGACGAAAACTGTTAAACTTATAATATACTATACTGTTAAACTATATTAAAAATAAAGCTGTTGTCGATACTGCTACCATAATCTTCATAAATAAATTACGGAAATGACATGTTGATATAATATAAAACTAATAGTAATTTAACAGGTACTCAATTCTATAATTACTCGTATTAACTCTATGAGGGGGTCAAAGCCAAAGTGACATTTTGTTCATTTCGAGAAACAAACCGTTCCACTTGATTTGCTCAATTAAATTACACATTACTCTATTTTAAATTCTTGAAACATAATAATACTAGTAGATGAGATATGACTTGCTCCATCTTATATATTTATTATTATATATCTTTGTTATATCATATATACCAATTTGGTTTGGGTATAAACTCATATATTCTTTGTATTACCTGACGAATTAATCAACTGCCTATTTACTTGCCCGACCTTAATATATAAGGGGCAAGTATTGTAATCGCGAAAATTTTCGATGTCGAGATTTTGACTGATGACCACGTTTCATGGTCCAGGGAATCCAAAAAACCTATTTTCGAAGTGCCGTCCGTATGTGTGTGTGCTGTGTGTGTGTGTGTCTGTGTGTGTGTCTGTGTGTGTGGCTGAGTGTGTGTCTGTATGTATACACGATAACTCAAGAACGGTTCAACTTAGAGAATTCGTTTTGGTACTAAAAAATTCTCCTATTAAATGGGAAGAACCCTATTGTTTTTTATAAATATTGTTTGAATAGAAATGGGAGTTTACTCGTGTCGATTTTAAGATTTTTGCGAATATTTAGCAACAGAAAAATATTTCGAAAAAATTTATTGAACAAAAGTTACTATAAATGCAATAACTAATAACTTTTATTTGAGACGTTTTTTGTCTCAATTTTTTCATATTTATATGTAACGTTTCCATGGTCATGATAATTAATTCGTAACAAGTAAACCAAGCCTTGGACAAAAATTTGTATAGAACATAATTTGATGTATTTTTGAAGATTTATCTAAATATTAAAAAAAAAAAAAAAAAATTAAATTACATTTTTTTTTTTTATTTATTTTTTTTTTTGAGGGCTAAATATCCGCTAGACTTGTATTTCCCTTCGCCACTGGTTTTAGGATTTCGCAGATAACCTTATACTCTTTCTCTTTCTCGTTTTACATTACGAGCAAATAATAAATTAAAAAAAGTCTTTTATTTTGGCGCGATTATTGATAAAAAACTTTTGTCCTTTAACTTCTTAAATGCCTGCAAATTCCTGAAAAGTATGAAAATTCCCACATTAATTGTTTTAATTTTTACGTGATAAAACTGTTTGATGATAAAGAAAGTAAAGTTTGATGGTAAAGGTAATATTTGAACGATACGCAAAACTATTTAACCAAGAAAGACTTTTGTTACGTGCCAGTCAAATTTAGCAAGAATACGAAAATTTTATTAATAACTTCAAATTTCTAGGCACTATTTCAAGTTTCCATTGACTCTTTCAAGTATTCGAGAAGTGTTTCAAGGTTGAAGATATAAGACACAAGTTTCTTAAAGTTCAATCTCAATTTACGCTATGTATTTTACAAAATCTGTACAACCTCGGAGAAGAATAGATAGGATATATACTCTCTAAATTAAATTTATGTGTTACTATCTCGAACACCTATCAGTTTTAAAACAATGTACCAATTTCTTCGTAAACTTAGCCATAAACAAGCAAACATTTTAAACAATAGCTCCATTTTCTATAAATCCGGTCCTGTCATTGGGTGCCGGTATGCCACAGGACAAAAGCTTGAACCTTCATGCTGATGCAGCGATCTGTATCGGACCTTTGGGACAATGATCTCGCTTTAGTCAGCGACTCTTTATCTCGCTGGCTAATAATGAGCCGCTTTTAATTAAACCCTCACCTCTTCACCCGCGTTAGCCGCTCGCACCCATTCTAGCTGTTCTATTGCTATGTTAAAAAGTCCGCCGAAACCGCGCTACTATTTTAAATGACGCAGCCTCTTGTATACGTGGCTTCTTGTAATGGAGTTTTCCGCTGAAGTACAACAGAGGCGGAGAAGGTTAAAATGTGAGTTTTTCAACAAAAACTGTCCATTCAATATATTTTTTTTTCTGTAAATTGATACCGGGCCAGTTTGGTTCAAAGAGTTTGAAGGATTATGTTGCGATACAAAAAAGTATACTTTATCCACTTACTGAATATTTGCTCGGCTATTGAAAATATTTTTTCTGTATAACAGAATTTCAAATAAAAAGAAAGATGTTTGTAACAGCGGAGAAAAAATTCAAAATATTTATTATAATTTTAATTTTCTTAAATTTGCTCCGGGTTACGTTTTGTTCATCAGTTCATTTTTTGTTTTTGCTCATGAGCTAGAGTTCCTGTTTTTTACTAGTCATCAAGATCGAGTTCCTTTTGCTTGTCCATCAGCTCCCTGCGTTCCTTTTTTTAGTCAATTTGCTTGTTTAATTTTTTTATTTTTTTATTTTTCGTTAGCCAGCAGGAGTTCATTGTTTTTATTAATCAACTAGTTTGAGTCCTTTTTCTTTTGCTGATCAGCTACTTTGAATTCCTTTTTTCTTGCTCATGATCTAGTTTGAATTCCATTTATTTGCTCGTTTGGGTTCATTTTTTCTTGCTGATAAGATAGTCCGTGTTGCCTTTTTGTTGCTCAGTTGTATTCATTTTTGTTCATTGCTAGCTTGAGTAAATTTTTTTCGTTTATGATTGGCGAGGCTTCTGGTATATTAATGAAATGTCACGGTTGGCTGATTAATTTGAATATAATAATTAAATAGTACATTCATACTTACTCTGTACCTCCCTCAAACTCAAGGTGTCCCACATGATCAGTTTCCAAAACTCGCGAGCGGATCAAGCTTGAAACCCCCCCCCCCCCTATTTGCCAACTGGTTGCTATAATTCTTAGGAATTAGGTAAGGGTTGTTGAATTAAATATTTTATCTAACCTTCATTGATTACGTGAGGCCTGAGAGGCTCTATTACGCATGAAACACACTAATATGTCCACTGGACACAAATCCTTCACTACTGTCTCGGAGTACCAATTGTTTCTCGTACATTTTGGAATATTATCTCACCATTATTTAGCTATACACTACGCACTACACTAATACGGAATATACTGAATTACTGGTTACTTCAACTACTTGCTACACGACCAAACTCTCTAAATATCGTTAAACATGATGGACCAAGTCTCACTGCCCTTAATCTTGTCTTAACCCTATGACTAGAGAAAGGAAAGGACTAGCTAGGAAATATAAATATCCGCATCCGATTCGCATCCGCAAACGCATCCGCACAAGATTTACTGTCTGTTTGCAAATAACTACAATGTTTCGCCTTATTTGGCATACCGCTGCTTTAAAACACTCTTGAAATTTCACATTACATATTACTAGGTCCAGAAATATGTTTTCTATCTAACGTCGTACTAAGATTATATAGATTAAAAATAAAGATGGAAATTACGAAGTTTGACTCTTAAACCAAGTTTATATAAAATGTAAAACTGTAAACAACAATATCTCAGAAACTTAGTTTTTTAAGATATCTCACTATTGTTTTAGAGCAGCGATATTTAGAAATAATTAAACAAATTAATTTATCACGTTTATGACTAATAAATAACAAGGAAAGTCCAATAAGATCAAAAAATTAAAAAAAAAAAAAAAAAAAATTAATAAAACTAAATTCTTTAATTCATCCTATTATTAAAAAATGAAAGTTATATGACGAATTCAAGAATTTTAAGATATTATTATTTTTTTAAATTTGTTATGAGCTTCATATATTTTTAAATGTGGAAAATTACCATGGTTAATATTTACTAATATTTCCAAAAATGCAAAATAAGGCGATACATTACATAATTATTTTTAAATTAATAAACTGGCAATAAATCCAAAAAAATTCTTGTACCTACGACTGTTATGTAAACTCTCCTATATATAACTATTTAAGTAAGCGTAAAGTAGGTCTTTACGGGAAGAGTAAAAAACGTAAAAAGTTCCGCAACGTATCATTATTTCACTCTTGCCATAAGCACAATATAAATGCCAGCGATACATTTTTGGGGTTCTAAACGCGTCTTCCGTAGGAAGAGGTGTCCAACCGAAGATTTTATGTTCACGCGGATATTGCGGATAAGCGGATATGATATATAATCCGCATCCGCACGATTTAAATGATAATGTATCCGCATCCGCATAAAAATTACGGATATCCGTGGATTTGCAGGGCTTTACCTATAAACTGAATTTCCCTGACTTACATTGCTCAACTGTAAAATGTCACCTCACTCCCCGGTCAAACAGAGGACAGTTATTGTTAGTAAATTAAATAGTATAATCTTCCTAGAAAAATAACCAAAATTATGTTTATATTTCAAGAGAGCGATTAATAGTTTTCCACATATGGTCCGAATACATCTAATCTATTAATATGACATAGATTAAAGGTAAATAGAATTTACGAGTTCCTGTTCATGTTAAGTTTACATAGGGTTCAAGTTACACTAATAGTGGCTCTTTGTAAGAAATAGATTATTTGTCATCATTTAATATTTTTAACATTTTTCTCTAATTGAATGAATATATTGAATTTATTTAAGAAATTTTATTTCTGCAACAATACCAAACTTACGTCCCTTGTGTGTGTGCGTGCGTGCGTGCTTGCGTGCGTGCGTGCGGGCGTGCTTGCGTGCGTGCGTGCGTGTGTGCGTGCGTGCGTGCGTGCGTGCGTGCGTGCGTGCGTGCGTGCGTGCGTGCGTGCGTGCGTGCGTGCGTGCGTGCGTGCGTGCGTGCGTGCGTGCGTGTGTGTGTGTGTGTGTGTGTGGGAGTTTACTCATGTCGATTTTCAGTTTTTTGCGAATATTTAGCAACAGAAAAATATTTCGAAAAAATTTATTGAACAAAAGTTACTATAAATGTAATTACTAATAACTTTTATTTGAGACGTTTTTTGATAAAACGAAAAATTTCGAAATTTTTTTGTAAAATTATTTAAAATTTTTCCAAGTCTCAATTTTTTCATACTTATATGTAACGTTTCCATGGTCATGATAATTAATTCGTAACTAGTATACCAAGCCTTGGACAAAAATTTGTATAGAACATAATTTGATGTATTTTTGAAGATTTATCTAAATATTTATATTTATTTTTTTTTAATTTAAATGTTTTTTATATATTTTTTTTTATGGGAGGGCAAGTCTAGCGGAGGTTTCCCTTCGCCACTGGTTTTTGTTTACTTTCAGCAAAACACAAACTTTTTTTTGATGACATTAACTGTTCGCAATAAATGTATTCACCAAAATTATTTCGAAATTTAAAATTTAAAATAAAACCGCATGCCCAATTAGTTAAATATATGCACGTCCATGTTCTTTTGTTGTTCCGTGTGAATTATTTGGGGCAGTGGTGTAGCTCAGGGGTTGATTACCGGTTATAAATCCTCTTATTTCATCATTAAACTGTTTGGAATAGTGTTCAATACGGTGTCTGGTTAGCCGGCTGGGTGTTAGCTCTGGTAAATGACGGTCTTAATGGCCATGCTTAATGTACGGTATAAAGTAATTAAAATAAATATTAATGTTTTGAGAATTATTATCGAATTAAAGTGTTATGCATAATAAAGGATAATATTAGATCAACTATTATGAACAATAATAAAAAATTTATTTACCATAAAATTAAAACAAAACTTTCTTGAGGTCATTTTCTTTTATAAATGCCCATTCAGACTTCCAAGTTAAGCTGTAATCGGTTTTAATTTTTTTGGTTTTAAATTATTTAACTTATATGTGCCTTGGAGAACCATAGAAGCGTTCTGTGTAACAAATTAGTGGGCGGTTTTAAAGTACTCCGTTTTAATATTTTTAAGTTTTAAGATTTTATGTATATCGCATATATTAGGTCGTCAAGGATGAAATTTGTAGAAAAAAAGGCAAAGTTGGTGTTATGAAACCCTGGCGGACGAGAGTCAATGAATTCCTGGAAGACCAGTTTTACAGTATTGTCGGAATCAAACTGTTTTCTTATCAAAAAGTTGTCCAAATTGCGGAAGAATTGGTGGTTAGTGGGGGCTAAGTCTGGTGAGTATGGAGGATAATGAAGAAATTCCAACTCCAATTCCTGTAGTTTTGCCACAGTCATTTGTGCAGTGTGTGGTCTAGCGTTATCATGCAATAAGATAGGAGTCGATCTGTTGACCAATCTAGGCTGTTTTTCTTTAATTTTCTACATCATTTCGTCCAGTTGGTTGCCGTATATTTCTGCTGTGATCGATGAACCAGGTTTTTTTTGTTTGGTTTTTAAGTTACCTGTACGAAATTTGGCGAACCAATTTGATATTGTCTGCTGCGTAGTAACTCTAGAGCCAAATGCACTATTAATGTTTCGCGCGGTCTGCGATGCTGTAGTTCCACCTAAGAACTCATACTTCATAATAGTGCGAATTTCCGACCGGTCCATTTTCAACAAGATTAATTTTTTTAAAAAGTTTTTGATATATATTTTTTTTATAATGATTTCTTTAAATAGACTAGATGAGAAACTTTCCAACAAAAAAAAAAAAAAAAACAACACGGTAACATATTAAGCCAATGTCAAATAATAAGCTGTTAAAGTTGGCAATATTATAAACTACAAATTTCATCCTTGACGACCTGATATCTGAAAACTATTAATTCAGAACAATCACAAGCCTGGAAGAAAACCTGAATTGAATATTTTGGTATTATGGAGAGATATATGCGTGGAATTGTTGCCTTTTCAACACTGGCTTAAATTAAAAAAATATATAAATAGACTTAGATAATAACTGTGGAGAGTATAAACTAGTTTTTAAAACCACGGTTTGAATAATCTTGTGCAGAAAGTGAGGTTATACATCTAAATTTCTACTTAATTAATATGAATGTAACTGGTGAATTGGATATATCTCAACGCTGCTGTGTGCTTTAAAAATATTTAAAAATAGATTAATATGAGCTTTTATTACACTAGAGCTTTTGGAGAAGACACTCCGAGTCGAACTACAGTTATAAACATGACAGTCCTGGTGCCCCGAACAGTCCATTGGAGACGGCAGTTGTCCCGTTTTTCAATGATAGAACACAGTATCGATTTTTATTAATGAAATATATTCTAACTAAAAGAGTATTCTTGAATATATTTTGACGGATATATAAGCGGAAAACATTGATTTCTGCTACTGAAAGAAAAAAAAAAAAAACTGCATGTTAATCGAATAAGCAGTTCTTGAGTGAAAAACGTACATACGGACAGATCGACGGAGACAATGAGACGTTGCCATTTATTAGGGTTTTGTAGGTATGACCAAAAAAATCCTTATACTGTCACTTTGTCGTCTGTCTGCCTGTCTGTGTGTCTGTTCGGTAAAAATTGTAGCCAAACGGCTAAACTTAGAGAGCTGAAATTTGGCATGCTTATACAACTCTTTGACCCGCACATAGTATAAATACTAAAAACATCTAAATAAACATATCCCCCTAAAAATATCTATCTGCTCATCGAAAAAAAATAATATTTTTTTTTAAATTCTGAGTAGGATATCAAATGAAAACCCTTAGTACGAGGATTAAAGATCAAAATTTTATTTTTGCAAAATAAATTATTTTGGTACGACTTTCACCAAATTGGGCAAAAAAAAATCGTCCCACACTTTGTAGCCCAGATGGTTTAAACTAAAAATCTGAAAAAATTTTAAGCATGTACATTGGTGTGAACCGAAATAGTACAACAGAAATTTTTGATCAGATTATGTTTTCGGAAAATAACGCATATTTTGTGTTTTTTGGTTGACGATTTACAAAAGTTATAGTTATGTAACACACTAGAATAGAAGACGTATCATGGTCTAAAAGGTAGCATGCTCGCTTGCCACGCAACAAACCAAGCTTCAATCCCGGGTAAAGGAGACAATTTTATTTTTTAATTTTTTATCCATTTTTATTTTCTTTAAATTATTTTGTCAAAATTCTAGTTATATTTTGGCAAATGTTTCATTTAATTTTTAAGTGCGTAAATTTACCCAGTTAACCAGTTGGAATGTTGGAATTATATTTTCATTCTATGTGTCATGTATACGAAACCAAAGGGGCGGAGCATATGGAAACCAATGGAAGCCATAGGCGCAATGATGAATCTTAATGAGCCTTGCTAAATAATGTTATTAGGTTAAAATTAACAAAGAAATATTTTAACATAAAGCTCTTAGATTAACAGACGATAAATTATTTTAAAATATCGTTCATTTTGCCCTGATTACTACAAAGCAAAATTTGTCCTACACACTCAGCATGCCTTCACTTATTATATACCTGCGAAACCCTGAAATGTGTGAAAATTCACACTTCACATCAATTTTTTATATAGAGATACATTATTACTAATAAAAATATCCGTATGATATCCGCAACAGAATCAACGGATAGCATTTATTTTAGAAAATTCGTAAAGGTCTTTGACTCGTTTTGTCTCAAAACTGTCCCGATTTGTGCCCACATATAAATGGTCCTATTAAATATGGTTAAAATTATGGTATTATGGATAAAGATAATGAGAGATCGGGTAGGGTTTCAGTGTCTAAAATCGACGAAAAAGTTATCCAGTTTCTCGAATCAATCGTTACCAATCTATGATTGGCTGTTTAAGAGGTTGTTCTTTACAAAACATTTTGGTTTATGTCGACAGTCGCAATGCACTAGCTCAGACCTCCTTTATGGTTCGGCAAATTTTAGCACAAATCTAATGTCACACTCATTCCCCACCCACCATACTCCTGTTGACCCGTGTTTCCAAAACTACAGGGTTAGTTAACAGTACGCCGTTTTCAAACCAGTGAAGAGATAAGAAAAAAAGAAATCGGTTTCCATAATTGAAAAGAACGCAGGTAGTGATTTATAGCCACAGAATCTCAGTAATTTAAATGTAAAATAATTTCTTATTATTTGGTTGTTACATAAGTCCGTTCGTTTTTTTTTTCACCTTTTATTCAATAAAATTTACATTCTAAAAAATACGTTATTATCAAATGTACTGTCCATTGTTTTCTATCACTTTGGACAAACGCTCAGGCAATTTCATAACTGCCATCTCTCCAGAAGGTTCCGTCTTTGCTGTCGAAAAATCTCTAGAGGTGAATTTTGATATCGCTCATAGATGCGAAATTTTTACCGTTAATAATAAAGTTTTACATAATGAAAATCAGGTTTACCACTTTCCATAAATATTTCCGTGTCATATTGACCTGTTACTGAAAGCCTGCTTTGGTTCAAATAACTGAAATAAACTTGAAACAAAAATGCTCTGTCTTTTTTTGGAATGTTGTTCTTAATGTTATACTTGTAAACGAAAAAGTGGAGTGGCAAAGAATGATGTGATGAAGTGATGAGAGCTTTACCTAAAGAAAGATAGATGGCGAAATAATATCAAGATACTGTTGTACGAAAAAAACAGTAAGGCCCATCATGAATGTACAAAAGATTGCGAAGTAAAGAGGATTCGAACTCTTAGATAAGATAAGAAGTCGTGATGGAAACTGAAGAGAAGAGCTCACTAAAACGCACACAAAGTTAATGAAGAAGAAATCACGCAATTTCGAGACCACATTAAAACGGGAAAGAATCTTAAGACGTTGTTAACTGACTCTAAAGTACCACTTCAATATGAGAAAATATCGCAGTTGTTAACCTTATTATAGGGTTTTAAGAATAAATTGTAATCATCTGCTCTCTTATCTTTAGAATTGTTAACTGGATTGCGTTGGCGTAATTATTGTTTCTTTTACTCCTAATATTCCTTATTCAGTTTTTATACTATAAGCCGATGGAACTTTTAATGTTAGATATTTTCCACGTGGACTTGAAACGTGGTTTGAACAACAGTGTGATTTTCACCGCAACCGAATAAATTTTAAGTCAGATATATTGTACTTAGGATTTATGTGATTTGTTAAAACCTTTTTAGGGTTTCTTAGGTATGGCTAAGAAACTGATATATCGTTACTCAGTCTGTCCGTATGTTCGGTAGATATTGTGGGCAAACGGCTGAACCTAAAATGTTGAAATTTGACGTGCTCCTACAACTCATTGACTCACATAAATATCATAGGAAAACCCTATTGTGTTAAGGCTTACCATGTTGCGTAGCAAATGTGACGAATAAATATTAAACAGTGTATTTATTATTTTCTGACTGATAATTGATGTATTGATATTGGCAAATAAAGTAATTTCTAGTGATCTGATCATCCCATCCTCGTCGAAGGTACTACACAGGAAAACTTTCAAACTTTCTTGTTAAATTATCGAATCACACCTAACTTAAATGTACCTAATATGCAACCCTGTAGAAGCTCTTATGAACCGAAAATAAAGAACTTCTTTTGATTTACTCCTCGCAAGAAAATAGTCGTCCGTTCCTATTAGAAATGAAGCTATGGAAACAAATTTTTACGTGCGACATGGTGTACGTCATCGTACATTTGATATTGGTGATCATGTCTTCGTACGAAGATTTAAAAATGGTAATGGATCTTGGCAACCAGCTACAATCAAAAAAATAATTTGAAAAGTTCTATATAAATTGGAAGATAATGGTCGTCTCAGAACTTGCCACGCCAATCAAATTAGGAAGAGATACTTCAACTTTTTTGAAGAACACAACAGTGTAAATACACTTTTAGATACCTTTGATATCGACCAGGAGCCTAGAACCCGTATTTTTGAACTATATACAAAAGAACTTCCAGTTGTTGAAATTCCAGATTTAGAAGCTGATCAAAATATATGGGAACCAAATAACGACAACCATCCACCGGAGACAGCTGTTAGAAGATCCAACAGAAACCGTTCACTAAAATAAAACATTAATTGGAGAAGAAAAAGTCTTACACTTGTACTTCTGCCAACCAGTAGTCAACCTAGTTCCTGACGGGCAGCCAACTGTCTTCAGAGGGAAGGTGTTGTAAGGCCTACCAGGTGTTGTAAGGCCTAACAGTTGATTAATTATTTTCTGACAGTTAAGTAATTTCTAGTGATTTGATTACACTATTCCACGCAACATAACATTTACCCTATTTCATAGAGGGACTAGTTTAAATATTTGAAAATTTTAAGGTGATTCATATTGATTCGGGATAGTTTAAAGGTTTTTCTTGATCAGTTTTTTTTTTCTTTGAAAAATATTGAATTATATGTGTTGTTGCAAAAATAATCTTTTTTGAAAATTACTGGGAGCTGGATCGGCCAAGCCGACTGGCGCTCTTACATGAAGTCGTGGGCTTCGCCTCTGACCTATTATAGTGCATAAAATCACAACAGATACATAACAATTCTTCAGAGAACAACAAATATTTTGTGGTGATGCGTAGTTTTATCTTTAATTTTTTTTAACGAAAATGTGTTTAAATAATTACTATAATGCTATCGGCAAACTATCCAAAAGCAAAATTTAACATTTTCATTCAAAAAAATATAATCTAAATGAGATTTGTTTTAGAAATTTGACAATTTGACATATAAAAATTTGATAGTTGTGACCTTGAGATATTTGCAGTACTTAATATGCATTGTAGAGACCTCCGCTCGTTTGAAACATAAAGTTTAATGCTATAAAGTCATTTTGAGCCGTCTATATCTTTCTACATTCTGAAAATTATTTTCAAGGTAGGTGGTATGCCCCTAATCTTATCGTGTGCCTAATGATAAAAAAAAATACATAGACAAAGGGTCAAACAAATCCTGTTTTTCTTTAATTAAAAATAATCTCCACCCACCCAAGATGATAAAAAGTACCCCTAAGCAATGGGTAAATCCTTCCGAATCAGATGCCGTTTAACTTTCCGCTTCCCATCTTACCAGAAAAAAATGCCTTTAACCAAAGAACGAACACATACATCGCCCTCACCTTTTTTTTTTTTAATGGAGTGTGAGTTATTAAATCACTCTCTGAAAAAATATATTTATTTTAACGCGATTTTTATTGAAAAGTGAATTAAAATTGTTTTTTGTCCCTCACCCTCGAGGGACAGATCTAAAGAGAGCTAGATCTAAAAATCAGAAAAATTTAAAAATGCATATTGATGTGAATCAAAATAGTCTCACAATAGTCCAACAAGAATTTTTGATCAAAATATTTATTCAAAAGATATCGTGTTTGAATTAAAAAAAAAAAAAATTAATTGTAGTGTTTATTTTATTTTTAATTTTGGGACTTGATCAATAGACTATGATATATATTGGTCGTGAATAATCAATCCCGTAAATCAATCATTTTATTTGAACTCTCATTATTAGGTTTTTTTTTTTTTAAATTCATTTATTTATGGGTGCTTCAATAGCTAAGATTATTAGCACCCCATCCTATAGATATACATGCTACTTTTTACAAATTACAATTACATAATAATACATTGTATATACATTTGATATATAGTACATTTTTACATTTGATATTGTATGATAGCTTTTACATTTTGTATATGGGGGTGTACATGATATACATACAAATATTAATTTAAAATTTACATAGCTGCATTAAATATTTAATATAAGTTTTGTGTCTTTTAAGTACTGTATTAGGTTTTTAGTATTTTTTTCATCATTATTTAATATTTGCGCTAGAGTGTTTGGGAGGTTGTATCTTCGCCTTTCCCTGTTAAACTTTGCGCAGTAGACAAGTAGATGTTCGACAGTAATCTGAGTGTTGCACCTTTCACAGAGCGGTTGTTCCTCTTTATCTAATAGATACTTATGCGTGATACTGGTGTGTCCTATACGCAGTCTTGTGATAATTGATTGCAACTTCCTTGTCTCTGGTGAATGCCATATTTTAATTGAATCTTTTATACTTCTTAACTTGTTGCCTGTCACTTGTTTCCACGTTGTATCCCAATTTTCTTGTATCCGAATTTTTATTATGCTTCTGAGGTCGCTAGATGGTATGGCGGTTTCAAATATATCATTCGCTTCTGTTGCCTCTTTTGCTGCTTTGTCAGCTGCATCATTACCGGTAATGTCTACATGTGATGGTATCCATACGACTGTTACTTGTTTATTGTTTGTCTTCGCTAGGTGGAAATTTTCCTGTATTTGTTTCACTGTGGTGCACTTGCTATATAATTTTTGTAGCTCTTGGATTGCACTTAATGAGTCGGTGAAAATGGAAAATTTATTATCTTCGCTTTGGTTAAGATATTCGGATGCTTTAAGTAAGCTGTAGATCTCTGCTGTATACACGCTTGCATAGTTGTTGAGGCGATATTTATGTGTGCTACTTCCAGATATAACCGATGAGCCCGTTTTGTTGTTTAGCCTGGATCCATCTGTGTATATTTCTATGTGGTCCTTGTAGTTGCTTCTTATTTCTTGAAATTGCTGTTTGTACGTTGTGGGGAGGGTATTACTTTTATTGTTATTTGAGAGTTGAAGGTTATAGATAGGTCTATGTTGGATCCATGGGGGTGTTTCGGGTAAATATAGTTCAATGATTTTGGGAACTGTTATATTTATTGAGTTTAACTGGGATGTTATTTGTCGTTGGAGAGGTGTTTTATTTTTAAGATATATCTTATTATTCCTTTTCTGGAAGACACTGTCATAAAGCGGTATAGTTGGGTTTCTAAGTAGGTTGGCTGTAGATAAAAGAAGAATTTGTTTCCTTCTTAATTCCAAAGGTGGTTCTCCTGCTTCGTTAAGCAGGCTTAACGTTGGACTTGTTCTAAAGGCCCCAAGGCAAATTCTAACTGATGTAGTTTGGATGGAATTTAGTTGGTTTAAGACACTTTTTTTTGCATTACCATAGCTTGTACAACCGTAGTCTAACTTCGATCTTATTATGCTTCTGTATAGTTTAAGGAGTATACTTTTTTCTGAACCCCAATTATAATGACCCAGAGTTTTTAGTAAGTTAATTTTTTGTATGCAATCTTTTTTTAGATAGTTGACATGATCCTTCCAAGAGAGTTTTTGATCAAAAAATACTCCTAAAAATTTTATTTTCGTAGCATATTCTATAGTATTGCCGTTGAGGGTTAAATGTGGTTTCTGGTTGGCAGCTTTAGATTTTGTAAATAGAAGTGCTTTAGTTTTTGTTGGGGAAAATGTTAATCCAGTATCTGATGACCATTTTTCAAGTTGTGATATAGCAGTTTGCATTTCTTCCTGTATTGTAGTGCTGTTTCTGTTTTTATAGCATATTATAAGATCGTCGGCAAAAAGTGAAGCTTTTATGTGTGTGGGTAAACCAGATGTTATGTCATTTATGGCGACTAGAAAAAGTGTAACGCTTAGAATTTCACCCTGTGGCACCCCATTTTGCTGTTTTTTTATCTCTGATAGTATTCCATTTAGGCTAACCATAAATTTTCTATCGGAAAGAAAATTTTTGATAAAATACAGAATATTTCCATTTAGACCACACAGTTTTAACGATTTTAAGATATGGTACTTCCAAGTCGTATCATATGCTTTTTTTATGTCGAAGAAGATCGCTAACATATGCTGTTTATTTTCCTGGGCATTTCTAATTTCGTTGGTTAAATTTGTAATGTGATCCATAGTAGATCGCCCTTCTCTGAAGCCGCTTTGTATTCTGCTTAATTTGTTGTTTTTCTCAAGAAACCACATCAGTCTTTTATTTATAATTTTTTGCAATAATTTACTTAAATTATTGGATATGGAAATCGGACGATAATTGTTAGGGTCTGTGTTTGAGCTATTTGGCTTATGTATTGGCACTGTCTTCACCATCTTCCAGTCGTCCGGGTAGACATGATTTTCCCATATGTAGTTAAATATGTTCAGTATGTGGTCCAATCAGTCTGCTGATAAATGCTGGAGCATTTCGTTCGGTATATCATCCAATCCAGGGCTTTTGTTTTGTTTTAGATCTTTTATAGCCCAGTGTAGTTCTTCTTTTGTAAATCGAGTATTTACAATGTGGTCACTGTTTTGTATAATGATTTCATCTTGCTCACAAGCAATTTTATGTTGTAAAAACTCTGCTTGGTAAGAATTATTACTTGAACTTTTTTCGAAATTATCAGCTAGGGCATTTACGACTGATTTTGTGTCTGTTACTATTGAGTTATTTATAATAATGGCTGGTATTGTTCTTGCTTGTTTTGTACCTTTAATTTTCCTTATTTTTTCCCATATCTCAGAAGTGGTCGTCTGACTATTTATACTTTCCACATATTCCTTCCAGGATAATTTTTTACTTTCTGTGAGAGTTCTCCTAGCTACGGCTCGTGCCTTTTTTAATTCAATTAGATTTTCTATACTTTTATTCTTCCTATACCTGTATAGAGATTTTTTACAATTTTTTGTGGCCTCATGACAAGCTTCGTTCCACCAAGGTACAGTATATTTATTTTTTGGTTGTTTCTTCATAGGTATAATATTAGTTGCCACATTTTTTATAAAGTCGGTAAGGTTTTTAACTGTACAATTTATGTCATTTTGTATTATTTTTAGATCGTGGTTGTTCGTGTGTTGACAAAATAGTTCCCAATTAGCATTTTTTAATTTCCACTTTATTTCATGAATTTGTGAGGTATTTGTGTTATCCGGGGGTGGAGTCATTAAAATAGGGAAATGATGACTGGCGATTGCGTATTGTAGTACTTGCCATGTTAAATACGGTGCGATATGGGTATGGCACAAGGATAAATCTATACTGGAAAAGTTGCCACTTCTAGCACAAAAATGGGTGCCTGAGCCATCATTTAGTAGGGCGATATCATCATCCATAATATTTTCAATCATTGTACCTCTTCTGTCAGTCTGTGAAGATCCCCAAATAACATTATGGGCGTTAAAATCGCCCAATATAACAAACGGTGTCGGTAGTTGATCAATTACTGATTTTAATTCGGCCTGTGTAATTATGGTGTTGGGTGGTAAATATATGCAACAAAGTGTGATTTTCTGTGGAACAAATGTAGTGATCGCAACAGCCTCAAGATTTGTATTTAAATTTACTTCTTGGGCATAATTTTTGTTGTGTACTAGTATCGCCACCCCGCCACTTGCTATGGAGTTTTGTGTTCTGTCTTTTCTGAATATATTGTACTGTTTTAAATTAAAAGTTTGATAAGTAGTTAGACGTGTTTCTTGGAGGCATATATACGATGGATTTATTTCTGATATTAAATACTGTAGTTCTGGAAGGTGTGTTTTTAAACCATTTAAGTTCCATTGCAGAATAGACATATTAAGATTCTTTTTCCTCCTCCTCCTCCTCTTCCTCAGCTAATTGTTGCTGTATTTTTGTATTTAATCTAGTCAGTCTGTATTTTAAGGTTTTTGTTGGAGCGTATTTATATAAATCCATAATCATATCAATGAAGTTTTCTGCGTTAGGTATATATTCTCTTACTACGGAGACAGGGTTATTGTTACCGTGTATGTTTTCAATAATGGTTTTAAAGATTTCATATTTCACTGGATATTTATTTTTAGAAAAAATATGCTTGAAAGGTTTTAATATGTCTTCAGTTTGTTGAGGTGTTAAACTGGGACTTAAGGATCTCTGCTTCGATTGTTTGGGTTTTTTAACTTGTCTAGGTTTGGTTATATCCTTCTCAGGGGTGCTAAATTTTTCCATTTCTATGGTATTTTCTTTATGTAAGGAATCATTACTGCTAGAAATTGGTCTTTTCTGTCCACAATTTGTTGATTTGTCCTCAGATAATTGGTTTGCTTGAAGGTTTGGGGCACTATTTGTTAACTTTGTTTGCTGGTCAGTATTTTCTTGTAGATCTGATACTGCTTCAATGGTTTTGTCATTTTTCTTGTTACTGTGGCATGATGGTTCCATGAGTATTTGTTGTGAGTGAATTAATGGTTGTACAAGTGTTTTTTCTTGTGGCTTATTTTTATTTTCCAGATCAGTGTTTTGTGGTTTTTTAATTGGGTGTCGTGCAAATTGTTTATTTTGAACAGGTTCATGTTGTGGTAGTTGAGCTTGTGTGGGTACTTGGTGATTTTGGGCCTGCTGAATTACTTGATCATTTTCATAAGAATTTGATGTGCTAGTTTCTGGACTTATTGGTGTTGATTCTATGGGGTTAGATTTACTGTATTTACAGTGTTCTGTTTTATGACCAAATTTTTTGCATGTTTCACATGGGGAACTATCTTCAGTTATAAACATTATGCCGTTATTACCTTCGTATGTAAAGTGAATTGATTCTGGGATTTCAAGATTTTCATTTGGATGTACAAAAATTTGTCTTCGAAAACTTAGGATATGCTGATATCCGTCTTTTTTAATGCCAGCACGTAGAAAACCTAAACGTGATTGTAGGTTAAGGCCATATTTTTTTAGTTCTTGTTCAATAATTTCGTCAGGTATTGACGGACAGAGATTTGAGATTATCAATCTTTTTGCCGGTATTATATACCGTCTAACAGTGGTAATGGTGTTGTTAATCGTTAGTGTCTTATGATTATTTACAAATTTGGTGACAAGGTCTTCATTTTTCATAAAAATGCAAATTCTTTGTTTTGAAATTTTTTGAATGTGAGTGATATTTGCAGCGCCAATTTTATCTCCGACTGCAAAAGCATATTCTTCGAATAATGTGTTGTCAATGGTGTCCATGACAATTGCTAATTTTTTTGAAGGGTTGTAGTGAGATTTATTTGTTAATTTTGTAACATTTGCAAATGATAATTTTGTTTGATTTTGCGTTGTATTTAAATTTGGCTGGCTTGATGTCGGTCCAATCATGTTTGCGCTGGTGCTTGGCCCTGGGTCGAGCCATCCAGTGTCAACATTAACACTCATTTCTTAGTATTTAATTTACTTTTTGACAGATGTCGTTAATAGTACTAATTGTAATATAAATGTGTAGAGATTTAAGTTTAGGGTTATGGTTATAATAGTTTATATAGTGAATAGTAGTGAATTATTATTAGGAATAGATGGATGAATTATTATTAGGAAAACAACGTACAAGTAAGCAACTTACTTTTTTGTATTGTTGACTGTAGAAATACTGCTCTGTTTGGGTCGCTGTATCACAGGTATGTTAACACTTTTACGGTTTTCTAACGAATCCATTATTAGGTTTATAACGTATTTTTCGGCCAGATTCCGTTGTCGCATAAAGTTAACGTCGTGTCTGCACGAAAATGGATATTGAAATTAACGAATATGATAAGGTAAATGGTAAGTAAGTCAAATAGACTAATACACTTGAGGTACAAAATAAAACCAGCTTTATCACAGTCATCAAAACTTTGGGTATTCAAAAAATAACGTTTTTAGAGTTTAGTTTTATCACTAAAATGATTTTATTTTGGTAAATCTACTGTTTATGGTAATTCGATTAAGATCAAATAAGTCACCCACATCGAAAATTTAATAGTTTGTGAGATAATTAACCTTTTTGTTTGGAAAAAGTTGGATTTGCTGAGTCTTGTCTGGATAAAGTAAGTTTGGTTGCGATTTCACTGGATAAAGTTCTTTTTGAGCAAAATCGCTTCCTATATCATTTCTTAAGACAATATAATGAAAGCAAAATAAAATATTTTATGCAAAGGTCATGGAATAAAATTTTATATAAGATTGATTTTATTGATTTAATAAAATTTCATAAAATTTTCAACTAATTGTAACGGCAATTATGTACGTGTTATAACTTGTTATTGTCAACTTATGTATTTATCTACACGTGTTTGCAACCTATGCAAATAGATAAAATAATGCAGTGATGTGATTTTGCACCAG
Source organism: Liopterus haemorrhoidalis (assembly GCA_963971575.1). NCBI lineage: Eukaryota > Metazoa > Arthropoda > Insecta > Coleoptera > Dytiscidae > Liopterus > Liopterus haemorrhoidalis. The sequence goes on from OZ020615.1 coordinate 33,423,100, forward strand.
ACTCGCTTGTGGATAAAGTTGGTTCTGTTTTGTCTTGCACATTTCGATGCGACATTATAAAGGGATATCATTAATTTTTTTCACATATTTTTTGTTTTCTGAATAGCTTTCAAGGTAAGAAATGATAATCACGTGACATCTCGATTTTGAAAAAAATTTGATAAAGTCGATTTTGCATTGTGCCTTCTCACCTACTGTAAACTAATTTGTTTTTTTTTTTTAATAGCGATGTTATGTTAAAAATCTGACCAGATGTGCATGTTATAACATAGGACAAAATCTAAGCTTGAATTTTTACACCGCCAGTAGAGTTAATATATATTTTACTTATATTTTTAGTTCTGGATTATATATTTGTTTTTCTCAAAGAGATAATGATACAAGATTAAACCTGTTACTAGTATATTATTACACTGTAGCAAGTGTGCAATTTGTGAATTTTTGATGCAAATTGTTGTGAAAAATGATTCATTAGGGCTTTGATTCCATTTAATTATTAATACAACTTCTTTCATGTTAAGGGTACATTAAAATTATTTATTAATAACTAACTACATCTCTGTTATCTAATTAATGATAATAAAACTGAGTAAGTTTCTCATTACTTTAATTGGTAATTAAAACCTTGTATCATTTTGTCAAGCACTTTATTTAAACACTTTGCTTACAGGCTACTAAAGGATAATTTACACAACAGTAGAGGTACATCTCACATGGGACTTCAGTTTTATAGAAGTCTAAAAATAAAATACAGAACACTATATTTTGAAAATGTAATTAAACTTTTTGGCTTTTTATTTCTTTATATTTGTCTAGGTTGGCACGTAAAAATTAAGGCGCGGACATTTTATACAAAACCAATTAAAATATAAATCTCATATTTGTCTTTGTAAACAGTTAAATGCTAACCGCTAAAACCATAAAAGGTCACGTCGGATATTATTCACGAGTGGATTCTCGTTTTCGCATTTTCGCGAGGGTATCTTCTTATTTTCCGCCTATTCTAATAAACTACAGTGGATATCGTTTATAACGACATCTGATAAAATGACATATAGGTTTTTGCGACGAAATTTCGAATTCCCGGCCAGAAACAAAACTTTTTATACGTGAGACTTATCGCTTAGAACGAATCGGATATTACGACGATATTAATATATCGACGAAAAATTGCTTGAAATTTGGGTCAAATTATCTTTTATAATGACGAATCACCACTACCAAACGCTGAAAACGCCGGGGAAGTACCGAATTGGCTAGAAGAATTACCGAGTTATGAAAAGGCAAAGCGAAATGCAACACATAAACATATCGACGTCGATATGGCGAAACGAAAAGCATTAATGTAAATTTTCCAAATATTGATGAACTCGAAACCCAGGAGGATATAACGGAAGATAATATTTTAGTTGGGTCAGGTACGAATTTGGAGTCAGAAATAAACAATGACGAAGTGGAAATGGAAGAAACAACAGAGTTCCAAACACCTACTTTAAAGGATGCATTTTGTAAAACATCTATACTAATAATTATTATAAAATAAAATACTGTATCTTCATGTTAACATAACCTCAAAAGTAATAATTATTAATTTCGTACTTGAAATGGTGCAATTTTTAACACTGCCTGTTATATTTTGGGGTAAGTTACTCACATTGTTCGAGATATCAATGTATTACATTTGCTATTTCCTTGGTTTTACCTATATCGTAATTTTATGAATGTTAAAATCTGCTTTTAAAGCTGTGTAGTAAATAAGCACTAGCGTCAACATTTTAATGTTCCAGATAATGATGGTGAAACTGCCAGTCACACTTTCATAAATATATAAACTTTTTTTAATCCACTTTTAGTTGTTAATCTTTTATTACAATAAATAATATATAGTTTCAGCGGACATGTGAAAAATGTACAAGCATTGTTGAATTTTTAATATAAATTGCAGTAAGGGTGGTGTTGATATTTCCCCTACAATTTGAAAACCTCGTTCTAGCATTAAATATTAAAATGCAATTTCTTCATCAAAAACTTATTTTTATATAACAGAAATACAAGATGTCATCCATTTTAATGTTAAATCAATTATGCAAATAGAGATTTGGTAAGTGATTGGTAAAGATGCTGAAAATATTTCTACTGTTATGTATGCATGTTTGTTATTTTTATACAAATTCCAAATTCTGTGTTAATAATATGTATTGAATAAGTGATAAGTACATTTTTTACAAGTGGTTCTTTTATTTGCTTAACGTAATATAGCATAACAACATATTGTAGTTATGCCATAACATTATGAACATAATATATTGCATCAATTTGTTATGTTCATCCATATTTTATGTGTTATTATTTAAAGTATGATTTTAATAATATCAGTGAAATGTGACTATGTTAAAGGAATTTATAATTAATATATCAGTATAATTTTTTTAATGATTTGTCATGTACCAAGGCTAAAGAAAGAAGGAAAAAAAATTGATGTGAAGTGTGAATTTTCACACATTTCTGGGTTTTGCAGGTATTTAGTAACTGAACGATGATTATTTGGGATGCCAAAACAAATTTTATGTCAAAATATTTTTTTATGAATTTTAATTCGAATGCCTAATACCATTATTTAAGTTTTTAAATATATGCAGTATTTTTTTTATATAGCAAAGTTCATTAAGATTTTGAAAATTGCACCTATGGCTTCCATTGGTTGCTTACATCATAAGTCCCGCCCTTTGATTTCGTCAAACATAGAATTAAATTATAATTTCAACACTTTCCACTAGTTATTAAATTTACGCTTTTAAAAATTAAATGCAACATTTACCAAATATAGCTAGAATTTTAACAAAATAATTTAAACAAAATAAAAATACAAAAAAAAACAAAAAATAAAATCAACAGGATTCGAACCCTAGTTTGCAAGTTGTTTGCAAGTTAAGTTATATTATTAAGCGTATGACAAATCCAACCACGCCACGAGAGCTACTGTTTAGGTATGTTACACAACGTATTAAATAGTTAACATGTTTTAGTTAAAAACACAAAAATGCGTTATTTTCCGAAAACATAATCTGATCAAAAATTCCTGTTGTACTATTCCGGTTCACACCAATGTACATTACTTAGAATTTTTTCAGATTTTTAGTTTAAACCATCTGGGCTACAGGGTGTGGGACAAAAATTTTTTTGCACAATTTTGGCAAAATTCGCAACAAAATAATTTATTTTGCAAAAATAAAATTTTGATCGTTAATCCACATACTAAGGGCTTTCATTTGATACCCTACTCAGAATTTAAAAAGAATATTTTTTTTTTCGATGAGCACATATTTGTTTATATTTTTAGATGGATATGTTTTTTAGATGTTTTAGTATTTTTCCTATGTGCGGGTCAAAGAGTTGTATAGCATGCCAAATTTCAACTCTCTAGGTTTAGCCGTTTGGCTACAATTTTTACCGAACAGACAGACAGACAGAAGACAAAATGACGGTATACGGGTTTTTTGGTCATACCTACAAAACCCTAAAAATGATTTGTCATTAAGGAAAACAACCCCAAATCTCCCCCCATATCGCGTAATAAAATTAGTAACAATGTTTACATAAATTTCGCGCGCGGAGCGGGAAAAGGGACGGCGAAGCTATTACAGTCTTAAGAAATCTTACATCTGTCTTCAATCTATTGACACGATTAACTTCCACCTGCGTCGTATACTTTCTGAAGTATAAGAGTTTAAAATCTGACCTATTTTCGTACCTATTTTCATGCAGCTCATACCTGAGAGTGATTTTTGAAGACTAATGGTTGGTTTATATACGGAACAAGAATAAGGAATAGGAAATAAGAATAGTACACAAGATGTTAAAACATGGCTGGGCCTATCGGTTTATAGGTTTATGTAGGAATGAAACTTAACTTAAACATAAGAATAGTTGGTAACATTCAACATTTTATTGTTATTCCAAGAATAAGATACGATAAGCCTGCGCACAGCAATAAAAATGTCTGTCGTAATAAAGTTTGTTCAACAGATGTTTTCCAGTTATGATCAGAGGGTTGTAAACAACAATAAAATGTTTTTTTTTTTTAACCAACAATAAATTTTTTTAAAGGATATATGAATCAGAACCTGTCAAGTGACAAACGTTAAACGCAAGTACGCAGGCGCAGCGACGAAATGTTATGTCCTATATAAACGGTTTAATATTTTTTATTCTTGTGTACTATTCTTATTTCCTATTCCTTATTCTTGTTCCTTATATAAACCAACCATTATTCACGTCAAATTTTTTTATGTAATAAATATATAAATTGAACTTAAACGCCATCTTGTAAACCACTCGACGCATTGTTATATTCGATGCGGCAAATTGTAGCTAAAGCTTTGTTTTATAAATACGTTACTGGTTATTTTGTTCTATTGTAAAAATTAGTTATAATTATTGTACTTGGTATTTTTTTGCCGCCATCTTGAATCTGCTGCAGCTATCAATAAAGTGCTACTGGTCAAAACGATTTGATTTTCGCGATTACGTTTACCAAGTGGCATTCCATTATTATCAAGTATAATATTTTTGTATGAAGGTTCTGAACTATAAACAATCATGTTCAAAAAAGTGTTGATGTATTATTTGAACATGTCACCACAAAACTAATATAAAAATAAATGTTGTCTAAAATCCACAAATATATTTAAAAAATATAAAAAATTGTCTGATATCTATTAAAAAGTTATTGAGCCGTAGCATTATTACAACGATTTCTAAAATATATTCCATTAGGTAGATAAAAATTCGTTGAAAATTTCGATGTAGAGATTGTAACTTATTTTATTTCAGATTGTGAGTTTTCTAAAAAACTAATAATCTGTGAGTGTTATAGGAGTAACTGTTAAGACGAATCTATCATAGATGATCACCCAAATTTAGTATCAATTTTATTAAAAATGTATTACACAGATAAGTTTCGCTCATTTATTCTAAACAACTTTTGATATACCTACACTTGATTTGTTAGGTAAATAATAACTTTTATATTTCATAGCTATTAGGTAGCACTTCCCATGTCCCCCCAAATATTCATATTAAAAACTGTATTGAATAAAAAAGAATCGTTTCTTCATTTTAAACAAATATTTTATATATATTTTTGTTGTTAACTAAATAATAAGTTAGATATTTAAAAATTAAATTTCAATTTATGTTACTGCTCAAATATTCATGCTACTGAAAAATGCATCGAACAAAGAAACTTTGGAAAGAAAATCCCCCCCCCCACATCTTATATTGCAGATTATGAGATGCTAGGCCAATGAAACCCAGTTGTATTCTGTTATCATACCAAATTACATGAAAATATGTCAAATAAGGAAAAAGAGGCGCTGGAAGACCAAGAATATACTAGCTCTCTAATTTGAGAAATGTTTCAGTCCTAAATATTATACACTACAGAACCATCTCGAATGTCAATGATCAAGGTGAGGCAAATAAAGCAAGTATGATTTGACGGTCATGACAATTATATAATCAAAGTTCGGAATTGATAATTTAAAAGAAGAAAAAGAAGAAGAAGATATTTGTAATATGGACTTAATTTCCATTTCTCCAATAATTTTTAAATATTCATTCTCTCTTCTAATACATACATATTTTATCTTGCACATAATTATTTGCTATCCCCATCAAAGTTAAAGAATGCATTAAAATTTATTTTAAAAAGTAGGACAACCAAAACTTTCTGTGCCGTGCAAGTAACAATTGCTAGCTACATTTTCAAAACACACATTTTCTTTTACCGTTTTTACATTCCTTTCAAGAACACCTATGAATTATTTAGTTGTCGTTGACATTTATTTTGAATGCTTTTAAGGGGAATTTGAAAAAAAAAAAAAAACAAAACTGTCGAAAGGGAATATATTCAGCTTCGTGCTCTGTTGTGTTATTTGTGTATTTTATTTTCAAACACATTTTAATATTGTTAAAAAATACAAAGTTAAAAGTTATTAACTCAAAAATCAATCATAATTTCATTTTCATTGTTGAATTTTTGTTTCCATTACAGTAAAACTGTTTACTTTATGGTAATAAAATTCATTAAATTCTTTTGTATGCTGCATATGTTTACTTTCAATAAACATAAACAGAATAACAACAAAAGAATGTCTTATCATTCTGAATTCTTCTTTTGGAAAAAGACAAAAATTCAGATTTATAAGTTCATATATCTGCCAATATTGATATATGTTGCCAAAAGTTGGTAACTACAGACCATGTCACTGTGTCTGAGCGGCAGAAATGAAATTCCTGAGAAGAATTCCGAGAAAAAGCACCGGAAGAACGAATAAGAAATACTAAAATTACGAACTAACGCTAAATCAATCGGTTTAAGAAATTGTGTTATTGAGAAAAACAGATGAAAAGATCAAATGTGAATGTAAGTATTTATATAAATAGTCTACTAAAAAAAATTGAAGTTAGTGCTAAAATTTCTCTGCTATGAATACCATTTATAACATATTTACATTTATCGAGAAAAAAAAAAAAACACAGGGCTGCGAAGGTTGGCCGCTTTTAATAATATATGGTAATTTTAATAGATAAATAGTGATAATGCTAGAATAATAGGAGTATATATTTTTTTATCACGTATCAATTTCTTTTTACCACACTTTAAAGTTTTATTTCTACGACTCATATTTACTTAGGGCCGAATGTAAATATTGTAGTTGGCTTAAGCTTCATATAAATAAACAATGATTATAATATGTAAACAAATCAAAAGTGTTGAGTGATAAAAAATCACATTCATGCGGTAACGTCAAAACAATCATGTATTCTTGATAGTTCCGCAGGACACAAGTGTAAGGCTACAAGACGTGCTTTTCTTCGTGAGTAGTGTTAATAGTAAGTAAATAATTAATAATTGCCTTTATTATAATTTTTTTTTCCATATTTTATATTGAAGTAATAAAAAAGTTTATTGTTAATGAAATTAAGAGATTCATTTACTGAAGTTATTTATCTAAAAATATTATCCATGATATTTTCATTTGAAAATTACAAAAAAACTAGACGTGATGGCGAAAAAATTAAAACTTGATATGAGATCAGAATTCGGCATTCTACCTAAATCCCCCTTAAAATCAAAAGCGGAGGACATTTTATTTTTTTCGCAGCCCTGTGTATTAAAACCTTTACTGAATTAAAATAAAAAAATAAATAATTGGTTCCTAACAACTAGGAATAAGAAACATAACAACTCCGTTTCTATACCGCCGGCCATAGATATGAAATCCACGTGGTAAGTATGATGTTCCTACCGGTCCTATTATCCCTGTATAAAGAGGTATTCATTTTTAGTATTAAATACTTGAAGCTGAGTCGGCAGAGCTGACTACACAATATTAGAAGAAGAAAAATCGAAGGAGATGGGAGGACTCGAACTCGCGTCTTTGTGCTCCACAGGCAACCATCTTGCCACGAAGCCACGGCAAATCTCTCTGAATTAATTCAGCCGAAACTAATTTACTAGTAAATCTGTAAAATTACTAGTCATTTTATAAAAATACGGATTATTCAGATTTTCCGGCCAAGAAAAATTGAAAAAAACAGCCCCATAGGGTCAAGAGGCGGCTTTATTGGATCCAGAACCAGCCCCATTTGTCCAAGAATAGGTCCTAATGGAACTGGCCAACTGGGAAATTGTCCGCTGTTTTGGCGGGCCAGTCCGCCACTGTATTCAGAATTTCTTCGACAAGGACACAATAAGTAAGAAGGACTTACTGTCTGGGAAGTATAGGGTGATCACCTCTTGACCAGCTAATTTCAAGTTATCGACCTTAAAAAAACAATACACAACCAAAATTCCAAATACTTTAAATATAAGTATATGTTACTGCAAAATGTTCGTAGTCAGGTTAATGTACACATTTACCGATAAATGACCACATACCACTTTGGTTAGCAAATGTTAGAGTCGTTAGTCAAAGTGCATACGTTCATGCATAATGGCTGAAAAATTAAAAGCATGGTTTCGCCTTTCGGCCGACCCGCTAAATCTTCATTTTTAGAGGTATGTTTATCTGTTAAACTGTATATTTTTATATTTTTACTATTCATTCATAAATGATTCCAATCTCAATATAGAAGTAAGTCAGAGTATATGTTAAATATTTTTAATATTTACCTAGATACATCAGTAAATGTAAACATTAACCGGTAATTGTATACAGAGCCGCAGCAAGGAAAACTTGCGCTAGGGGCAGAGCCGTGTTTTGGCTCCCCTGGTAAATAAAAACAAGGTTCTTACCTCTCAAAAGCCAAGTGACGAGCAAAAAAAAAAGGTCCTCATCTTCGCAATGGCGCTCCTTAGCAAGCCCGTCAGCGCCCTTTTCCTTAGTGCGCTAGAGGCCGTCGCCCCCTCCGCCCCCCCCCCCCTTACTTCGGCTCTGATTGTATAGACAAAAAGTTTTTCTTAGATACTCGTTCCACATTTACCTAGCAAAATGTGTATATTTCCAGGGAAATGTACACAACTACCGATTTTGTACTTTACCGTAACATATATATTTCTTTAAGTATATTCTGTAACATGGTTTTTTCTCCACGACCACCAGAAAGAAGAAATTAACAAATAATTTATATTACATAACAAATTAATCAATTAATTAAACTTATTTTTTTATTTATTATTTGTTTAATTTTAATTTAATTTGCCGCACATCGGCTACTAATTTAGTACTTTTTAGGAAGTTATGTTACATTTATTTAATGTAACCCTACAAAAACAAATGACAACAAGCATAGAATAGTTATTCCATAACAAGTGATGGAATCAAATACACGCAAAATGCATAAGAAGATAAGTGCTTTAGAATAACATTCCAACTCTTGTGTTAGAATATTAACATTCTGTAGTCAAAATTGGTTTCAGAATTGGTAAATTCTATAGTGGTCGTGGAGAATAATGTTTATGAATGTCTCTGTTTTACTATCTCTAAAATTACTCTTACTTAATAGTAACGAAGTACAGTTACCAGTGTCATGTGTAAAACCGGAAACAGGGTTACTAAAATCGTAGCCCAACTCGTTCTTTTACAAGTTGTGTAAATGTATATAGAAATCTTCTGATTGGGGGTACTGTCTCTTGATATTTATTAATATTTGTGGCATCTGTGTTATAAATTTAAATTGTTTTAAGGGCTTATTAAAGCAGTGGTCAGATCATGTCCCCCTAAGCCAGAAAAAATAAATAGCACGTACACCCAATATATGCACTCCATACGATTTTTTCGTTTTCCTGTCATTTTCGCATGTATTGTATGTCAGACAACAAAAATTTGTTGACTTGTGAATAAGATCCTATTTTTCCTAGAGTACTACTACCAAGATATAGAGAATCCAAAAATTCAAACCGTTGGTCTTTATCACCTACCATTTTTTAGTTATGATTAAATATAAAGAAACACCAACATTTATCAAAAAAAAGAATATCAGAACCTGAGACACTAAAAAATTCCTACAGCAGATTTCTATTATTTTTTAGTTTTTTGATATCGCCTTTCAATGGCACATGTTATATCGCCAGTTACGAATCAAATAAATATACGACATTAAGGATTTGATTTTTTTTATTATTTCAAAAATACAAACCCGACGTTTCTATTTTTAATCGATTTTGATTTATAGCTTTTTTCTTTGTATCAAAATGTAATGCCCTAATACCACCAGAATTTCGTGAACAATAAATACCTTTGCAGAATTGCAGATTATATTATTAAAAAGGATAATGCAAAATATTAAATTTCTTCGCGTTCCCCCTACTACTAAAGCGCGTACCCCCTGGGGTACGCGTATCCTAATTTCGAGAACGCTACTACTAATTAAAAATAATATGTAAAAATTGGCTAATATTAACACGCATATCACAACTTTTAGCCAGATTGAGTAACTTTAGATGAATGTGTACTAAACTAATTGACATAATAACACTTGATTCAGTGGTTCTCAGACTGTGTGCCTTAGTAGACTGGTCTAGAATTAGATGCGTTTTTGTGATGGATTAAAAAATATGTATATGATTCGTGGCGAGGATGAAGGAGGACTTAATGGAAAAGATCATACAAAGGAAATTGTACATAAACCTATAGATCAGTGACAACCAGTGGCGGCACTAGCTCTTAAAATCTGGAGGGGCCGGGAAATATTTGGGTTAATGGACAATGGGGTAACTGAAAATGCTAGTGATGACTTAAAAAAAAGTCCTTACTTCTAAAATACAATTGATAACATAAAACAAAAGGTTCTCACTTCTAAAATATAATTGATGACTTCCTTAAAAAAACAGATCGTTGTTGCGCACACATTTTCTCACACATTTCTGGTGGCCAGAGCACTTTTGGGAGGAGGGGGCCCGCGGACCACCGCTAGCGCCGCCGCTGGTGACAACACATAGTAAAAGATGGTGTACAAAATATGTGCAAAGAACAGACGCTGTGTGCAATGTGGATAAAAGTCTCATGCGAGTGAGATTGAAACAACCCGAATGACAGAACCCACGAAGAGAGAGACATTTTTAAAATGAACGATTGTGCCAGGTACTTATAAAGGTTGGAAACGACTGTATTTAATATTGATAAAATGTAAAAAATTCAAAGGCTGATATTGGCAATCATTTAGAATATGGTTCATGTAATCTAAAAGAGAACTTATAAAAAGTAAACACATGTCATGTATAAAATATAAATGAAATTTTTCTTAGTAATCCTACAAAATAATTAAATCTCCAAGAGTACTTCAAGGTTGAAGTATAAAGAGAATTCTTTTATCATAACACCTCACATCCGATGTTTTCGAGTAATCTGCAGTGGCTTGAAGATCCACAAAAAAAGAATTAAAAGAAAAACTGTAATAAAAAAGAAGACGGAAGATATATAAAAAGTTGTCTTAATACCTTGATCTGACATCTGCTTTAACCGTGTGACAAGATACCGCAAAAACCTGTAAAAATCTACCCAACCGATATCAGAGCAGTTTTACTGAAACATATTCATTCTTACAATATATTGTCATCACCATTTCGTACAAACTCAATCGCGACAACTTTTATCAAAATCAGAAAACCCTTCCTTTTTCATGTAGGCTAACTGTGATCTTTTCAACCTTTCTGAGATGTTAGCATCCATGTACGGCGAGGCAGGGATGGCCAAACATAACGGAAAGACATGTTACGGCCGTGGTAATGGAGTCTTGAAGGTCACTATAAAAGCATGTCTTTTCACGTGGTAAAAGTGCGAAATGGCATAGTACATCTAGTGAGATAAGGATGACCAACATGCGAAGGTATGTGTTACGGGATAAAACGGTTTGTTAAAGCTGAGAGATACGGCCTTACATGAAGGGACGGCGAAGCTTTACTACGCGTACACAAACGATAAAATTTTCAACACTGCTTATTGGTATCTAGATTATTTCTTAAAGGGTTCACAACCCTCGCGATATATGCAACAAGTATACTATTTAACACATTGTATTCTGCAACCGATAATTTTAATTTTCGGTGTCCTAATAATTGTAGACTGGAATTTCGAATTGACGGACTCAAAGGAAAAGTAGTGTATTGACTTTGAGATATGTGTGTATTATGTTGATAAAATCTGGTCAGATTCAGTGTAAGGGTTTAAAGTTACTTGTGCTCACATGCAATTACTTTAATTATTTACGGAAACTCAGTTAACATTTAGATAATTTTAGGTTACCTGGTATAAATGCACCTGTTGTGAAAAAGTATGAAGATGTCACTTGTGCTACTTTTCCGCTAAGCCCTCCAATTGTCTGTTTCGGGAAACTCTACTGCTGCTGCCAAGAGCAGTTTTTAAAGTAGTGAATGGGTACGAACACGTAGAAAGATGTGTGCTGCCGACTATAGGCGCCCGACTAGAATAAATATTTCTTTATTTTCATATATACCCAAACACATATAAAAATTATCGGTATATTATGGCTAAGGAAACAAAAGCTCTGAGTGTGTGTGTGTACTTATGTAGCTGTCTTAATTTTGCAAGTTCACTTAGCTCAGTAAATACGATCTACCCCGGTTTCTGGTTATTTTCAAAAATTACAAATTTCAGATATTACACAATAAATAAAACATAAATACTAAACGCAAATAATATATTAACTTTTATCTAAGAGTATACGGTTAGGTAGAATGGCCGTTGATTGGTTGGACAAAATCTGCCTAAAAAATTTCATATGGGTTCACTAATTTTCCGGAGCTTTGTTTGCTTAGACCAAGGTTCCCCAAACTTTTTAGACCGTCGACCCCCAGAAGAGTTTTTCGACTTCTTATCGACCCCCTCTATTTTACAATTACATTATTATAATAGGACAAGCAAAAAATACGCTTATGTGATTTCTTATATTGTTTATTGTACAGTGTTTTTTAGTTAGATTACATTTATCTAATATAATTATATCTAATCAGATGCATTAAAATAATATTATTATTAAATAAAATTTACTGTCTTTGTCAATGTGATGGTTGCTGTTGGTAACTATTTCCAAGATTAGCAATGTCAGGTTCAAAACTAGTTAATTTCAGCCTTAAATCGCCATGGAATTTTACATCTAACTTGTTTCTCTGTTTTGTCAGGATGGAATTAACATGGTTAAAACCAGCCTCAACCATTTAGTTTTCCATCGACCCCCGAGCCAGAATCGACACCTAGCAATATCATATCGACCCCCTGGGGTCGATATCGACCACTTTGGGGACCCCTGGCTTAGACAGATTATACTTGTAGGCGCATGAATTATGTGCCTATAAGTAAACAGGAATCTTTGAAACAATATTAATAAGTCCACAAGAAGCTGACAGATACATTTTTTATATTTTGTTGATTTTTTATATTTCAACCCCTTATATTTCATAAATATTAATAAAATATATTTGATGCAGCGAACTACCAACGTTTAAATTTTATTATATTGTTATGAATTCGTTTTACATCTAGTCTGTAGAAGTGGCATGTTTTAGTAGGTATATAACACCCCCAAATAGGTACAAAAACTTTTTAAACCAGGCCATTTGGATATATTTTTGTACCACAATGTGCTATTGTGAAAAACAGGTTTTCACCTTATACGGGGAAGCTTTATTAGTACTTCTAACAAGCGGTATGACCCTGTAAATCTTCAATCGATAACGATACACCGTTGTGTAAGTGTTGAAAGTTGTGAGTGTCATATTATTGTTTGTAGTCGTACTTATTAGTTCTAAAATTTACATAAAATAAAATTTCATAATGACTGAACGCGTAATTTTGACTAAACCATTTTAAACTTGACCGTTCTTGTTCTAAAACCATTGGTATCATTTTTAAAGTTTATGATAATGAATCTGTGAATAGTACAGAAATTAAAGAGTGGTTTAGACGATGCAAAAGTAATAGAATTTCAGTGGAAAGTGATCCTTATTCTGGCAGACATGTAACGACTAGAACACTCAAAATTTTGGAACGTCTACGAATTACATTTAATAAAAATTGTCGATTAACTATACGGGGGATAGAAAGACCTTGGAATTCCAAAAACTATTATTTCTGAAATATGAAGATATGGGGATGTAATCTTTTGGCTGCAATATTCATTCTATGGTTGCTGACGAGAGATCGAAATGATCGAATTTGTCAAGCAATTTCTGGTGAAACACGGCATTTTGCAACTTCGTCAGCCTTCGTACAGTTCTTACCAGGCTCTATGTTGGCTGTTCCCCAAATAGAATAGAAAAATGATTTGAGAACATCGAAAATATTACACAGAATACGAGACAGCTCTTGACTATTAGGAAAGCTGACGTTAAAGAGTGCTTCCGGGAGTAGAAGGATCACTGAATGAAGGTTGTGGCTTCCAAAAAGGAGTAGTCTGAAGAGAACATCACTTTTTTATCCTACTGTACCACAAGGTCGTATTCTTTTCGGACGTACCTCGTACATATGTGTATGATGGAATACAAGACCTTAATTTAGTAATTAGAGTACGTGAGTACGTGTTCAATACACATATTATAATCAATAACGGTTAGTATATTAAATTACTTACGTATTATGAAATATGGATCATATCAGAAACTCACCTGAAACAAAAAGAAACAAAATTAGATACTAGAATTAATGCCAACCTATAAATCGCGTTAAAATTTTTAAATTTCTGTGCTTTTGTTTTTTTTCTGGTGCGCTTATATGCTTAAATTTTAAACACTTATTTTATATATTCAGTAATAAGTAGTTAAAATAGTAAAAACTAACACCAAGAGAGAGGAGAAGAAATGAAATATCTAGAAGAAGCAGAATCAAAGCAATCCGAAAATTACAGCGTGTCAGCAAAATATCCAGTTTTTATCGCAGACAGGTGAAAACATTATTTTAAAAATAATGTTTATTTCATTTATTTATTTTCTCACCCAACACAACCTGAACTAACTCTGTGGTCGAAAAATAGAACCTTATAAATGTCGGACCAATATTGACTTTTTTCTGGATTTTTCTGGAAAGATTCAATTACTACTAAAAACATGGGCATAACCGTTTTAAGAATGATTCTGAGTTCTGGAGGTCATTTGCACACTAGTAACTCAAGATCAATTTTAAGCATGCTGTACTGTAAGATCTTTGTTGAAACGCATTTTGGTAAGTGGACAAGCGGGGAACAATTTTGGCCGACGTTGAAACAAACCTATGATGAAGTTACCGCATTCATGTTTCAATAAGTTTTTACATTTTAAAATAGAGAAATACAATTATTATAAAAATATATTTGAAAATTGCCTTGACATTAAAGACGTGTGGGATGTTACTAAAGAAGTACTGAACATAAATATATCGAAAATGACAATTTCAAAATTGTATCGAAATCTAGAAATAATATCGTTGTTACGGAAAATACGTTGTCAATATTGCAAATCAGTTGAATGATTATTTTATTAATGTATCATGTAATCTTTCAGAGAATATAGTTGATATGGATGTCGAATTTGATGATAATATTACGAATTAGCGAATTCAATGTTTTGGAATCCTATCTTACCTGAGGATATTGCATATATCAAGTATTTACACTCTCAAATCAGAGAATTCAGTTGGTACTGATAAAATTCCTTCCATTAAACTAAAAAAAAATTCAACAGTCATCGCGCTTCCTATTTCCAATCTTGTGAATCGTTGTTTGTTGCACGAAATTTTTCCGAACACCTAAAGGTTTCTGTTGTTAAACCTTTACACAAGAGTGATTCATTGGACGATGTTTATAATTATAGACCCATCTCACTGTTATCAAGCTTTTCTAAAGTTTTCTAAAAAGTTATTAAAAAACTACTAGTTACTATTTTGAATAAAAATAAAATTATTGCTAAATAAATATCAGTTTGGCTTCGGCGAAGACAAAGGTACAGAAGATGCTCGAGTGTCACTGATATCAAAGGTCTACAAAAATGTAGATGAGTCTCGTCTCTCCATTGCTGTTTTTTAGATCTCGCAAAGGCATTCGATACAGTAAGTCATCCAATTTTATTTAGAAAGCTAGAAAAATATGGTGTAAGATTTGTTATTTCTTTATTTGAAAACTATCTTAGAGATAGACATCAAAGGGTTGAGATAGGTGGTGAATTTAGTAAGTTCAGATTAGTGACCTGTGGGGTTCCTCAGGGTTCGATTCTGGGTCCCATTTTATTTCTTGTCTACATAAATGATTTATTAAAATATAATTTTTTAGAAGGCAGCTTAATTTCTTATGCGGATGATGATGCAGTTCTGTATGCTTCCGGCACTACTTGGGACGAAATGTCAAGTAGAATACCATAGTAGATTTCTAAGCTTATATTCAGAACAGGTTGGATAGTAATATTCTTACATTAAATTATAAAAAAAAAAACGCGTTTTATTGCTTTTTTTAGGTATAATTCTAGTACCTGCTCTTTCAATGAACTCATTATTCATAAATTTAATTGTTCAAAAATTGATTGCAATAGTTCTACTACTATAAAAAAGGTTAATGATATTAAATATTTAGGAGTTCAGATAGATTCGAAGTTAAATTGGAACTGTCTTATTACTACTTTAATCAATAAAATTAGAAAATTTATTTATATATTTATTAATTTAAAAAGGAAAATGAAATTAAGTAATCGCAAAATTATATACTTTTCGTTTATTCGATCTATAGTTAGTTACGGTATTCTTGTATGGGGAGGAGCTGGCAAGATGTTAATTAAAAAAATAGAAACCGCACAAAAAAATATTTAAAAATTATGTATGGAAAATGTCGGCGGTATCCTAGTAGTCTATATATATATATATATATAAAAAACATTATCTTTATGTATGTTGACGAATTTTTCGAATTATCTTTACGATTTACTATTTATGCTACTTCACGCATATTCAACTAGATTAAAAAAATCGCAGTTTTCTTATCCCATTGGTATTAAAAAGAAAGTGGGTCAATCTAATTTTCGTTACTTCATTCCTGTTTTGTTTAAATTCTTTGTTAATAAGGACTCGATAGATAATTTTATATTGTTACATAATCAATATATTGTTAACATTTCTGCATAGTGTTTCGGAAGACTGCCTCAAATAAATCCTACAAGGAAACGTTTATTACATGTGAAATATCCTAATATGTAAGCTCTGGAAAAAAGTGCTGAGAGATGAATATTCAGAGCAATAAATAGTAAACGCAATAATGTCTTTTTATCTAGTAATTATGTAATTTAAATAAAAACAAATATTTATGTTCCCATTTTTATTAATACTTTTTTTTTTAAATCTATTTTATTTTTTTCTCTCAAGGTTTCACAAGGAGCAACAGGATTGTCTATCTTAGCTTTTTGTGATTCCTCGTGACTGTTAGTTTTGTATTATTATTGTATTTTTTTTTTTAAATTAATTTTTTAATGTTCATATCGTGGCATATTATTTATGTCACTTTATGTATATGTATAATTATATTGTGAATAAACATAAACATAAACATCGAGCTGAAATCCCAACTTGGATTTTAGATCTCTCAGACAACTTTTATGTCATGTTCTTTTGGAACAGTAACAGCAATATATCTTAGCTCCCCATCTACCCTCTTCATTATGCCACTGACCACGGCAGTTCATATTATTAATAATGAAATTATTAATATACTAGGTCATGTTGGTTTATATTACTACTAGGTTATTACCCGTCAACAATGACGGATTTATAATATAAAAATTTCAATTGTTTGTATGTGTATTTGGTTTTATTTTTTAACGTATCCTAATTTCGTCGCCAGTCTGCGAATCATGGGACAGGATATCACCAGTTAGCTAATCACGGAAGAGGGCGTCACCTGTCAGCCAATCAAGAAACAGGGTGTCCCCAGTTAGCCAGTCACGATAACTTTAAAAAAATTGACGTCATAATGTTATCGACACCACATACAGACACTTGCTTATTATATAGTTAAATTATTTATTGATTAACTTTTTAAGATGAGAAAACGATTAATTTTTAGTTAGTACATTACATTTATATTGTTAAAACTAAAAATAATTTGAGATTAATTTTTGCCTACGAAACCATACAATAGAACTGTCTAGTTCTATATGTAATTATATTCGTAGATACTTAGAGAATAAATCTGCAAAATATTGTTCATATCGGTTAAAGGATATAGGCTTGTCTAGAGTTTCTCGTTTATGCCTACGAAACCCAAAACATTGTATATAAAATTTTATCCGCAGTTTCTTAGAGAATAAATCTGCAAAATATTTTTCATATCGGTGAAAGGAAATAGGATTATCTACAGTCTCTTGTTTATGCCTACGAAACCCTAGACATTTATTAATTTAATTATATTCGTAGATTCTTAGAGAATAAATGTGCAAAATATTGTTCATATCGGTCAAAGGAAACAGTAGTATCTAGAGTCTCTTGTTTATGGCTACGAAACCCTAGGCATTTATGTATGTAATGATATTCGTAGATTCTTAGAGAATAAATCTGCAAAATATTGTTTATATCGGTCAAAGGAAACAGGAGCATCTAGAGTCTCTTGTTTATGCCTACGAAACTCTAGACATTTATGCATATAGTTATATTCATAGATTTTTAAATAATAAATCTGCAAAATATTTTTCATATCGATCAAAGAATATAGAAGTGTCTACAGTTTCTTATTTATGCCTACGAACTCTAGATATTTCTATACGATTTTTAATCCGCAGATTTTTAGAGAATAAATTTGCAAAATGTTTTTCATATCGATCAAAGAATATAGGAGTGTCTAGAGTTTCTTATTTATAACTACGAAACCCTAGTAATTTCTGTATGTTATTTTATCCGCAGATTCTAAGAGAATACATCTGCAAAATATTGTTCAAAGCGGTCAAAGGATATAGGAGTCTCTTGTTTATGCCTACGAAACCCTAGACATTTATGTATGTAATTATATTTGTAGATTCTTAGAGAATATATCGGCAAAATATTGTTCATATTGGTCAAAGGATATAGCAGTGTCTAGAGTTTCTTGTTTATGCCTACGAAACCCTAGACATTTCTGTAAATAATTATATTTGTAGATTCTAAGAAAATAAATCTGCAAAATATTATTCATATTGATCGAAGGATATAGCAATGTATATAGTTTCTTGTTTATGCCTACGAAACCCTAGACATTTCTATATGTTATTTTATTCGCAGTTTCTTAGAGAATAAATCTGCAAAATATTATTGATATCAGTCAAATGATATAGGAGTATCTAGAGTTTCTTGTTTATGCCTACGAAATCCTATAAATTTCTATATGTAATTATATTCGTAGATTCTTAGAGAATAAATCTGCAAAATACCTGCCAATCAAGTCAAACTGGGAACACCCTGTTTCCCAGTTAGCCAATCACGAGAACCTTAGGAAAAATTACGTCACAGTGTTACGGAGATCACTAACACACGGTAGCTAATTATATATGTACGATGACAAATATGTGATATTCAGAATTTTTTATCATGTTCTCTTCCTATTTCCCTTCGTATTAAGTGGGTCATGCTCTATATCGATGATTCAGTAACTATAGATTCGAATAGAGCGTTTATTTATTATAAAGTTCAAATATTCATATCCTCCTTGATGTCATGCAGTATTAACGTGCTTGAATAGGAGTGCGTTTTATTTTAACGAGATATTTTATGTGTCATAATCTAGTAACCAATTGTTTGTTGATGGCTATCATCACCGGCTATGTCCATTGTGTTTCATATATCGTGTTAACAGTTTACATCCATCATATATTACATTGTCATATGCATAAAATCACTATTTTTATAATTTTGTTCCATTGTTTTCATTAGTACGGTCAGTTCTCGTATAGCGGAGAAATTACGTTTTTTGGGTTTGTTGGTATGTGCAAGAAACCCTTACACTGTCACTCATGTATCTTAAATATTTACTTTGCTTAGAAGAGTAAATATTATGTAATTACCGACCGCCAAAATATAAAAGGGAGGTATTGTGATCATACCGATTTTGACATTTCGAGATTTCGATGGATCTCCACGAATTGAGGTCCCTACATAACGTTTTGACTATTTTTAACATGATGTCTGTCGGTCTGTGTACATGTGCAGAGCAAATTCGGCTAAAAGGATTTTTATGAAACTTCAAATTTAAGCTTTCGACATCAATGACACGAGCTGATCAACTTTTGGTAAAAATCGGTTAACTAGAAATGTGATTTTAAGATTTTTACGAATAATTCACAACAGTGAAATATTTCGAAAAAAATTATTTTACATAAGTTGCTATAAAAGCAAAAACTAACAACTTTTAATTGATAAATTTTTACTTGCCCGACCTTAATATATAAGGGGCAAGTATTATAATCGCGAAAGTTTTCGATGTCGAGATTTTGACTGATGACCACGTTTCATGGTCCAGGGAATCCAAAATACCTATTTTCGAAGTGCCGTCCGTATGTGTGTGTATCTGTGTGTGTGTGTGTCTGTTGTCTGTGTGTCTGTGTGTCTGTGTGTATACACGATAACTCAAAAACGGTTTAACTTAAAGAGTTCGTTCTGATACTAAAAAATTGTCCTAATAACTGGGAAGAACCGTATAGTTTTTTGTTAAAATCCGAAACCGGAAACGGAAGTAATTAAACATTAAAATTTAAAAAAAATTCGTAACTAGTAAACCAAGCCTTGGACAAAAAATTGTATTGGACATAATTTGATGTATTTTTGAAGATTTACCTAAATCTTTTTTTAAATTTAAAAAAAAATGTATTTTTTTTTATTATTATTTTTTTTATGGGAGGGCAAGTCTAGCGGAGGTCTTCCTTCGCCACTGGTTTTTTTTGTCGGCGATTGTAATAAATAATATATAGTATTTATTTTATTGTATGCTGTACTAGCAATTTAACAAAAAGCTTAAGTCCTCTCCGATAGGAGAGGTTTTTATATTTCCAGTTACCAGTATTATCGACAAGTCGTTCCGTTAGTAGAATGTGTAGTCCTAGAATTAGAATGTCTACTATGTCGAACAACCAATAAGCCGGGATTAAAGGAATCAAAGTATTTCATCTGTTTGTAGTTTCCAAGGGCATTTTTTTTTTTTTAATACTACTTTGTGTTTTAGAAACGGAAAAAAGAGTTGAAAATTGCCAGGGCGTGGTTAATTTAGTAATAGAGAAAGGATTTTAAAACTGCAATCAATAAATTACTTTACACAGTTGCCCTGAATTCTTAAAGAAAGACAGATTACATGGTAATTATATTTAATGCGACTTTGCGATTTAAGAATGAAAAAGAAACTTCAAAGTTTCCAGGGAATCTCATTTTAAGATGAAAATAAATATTTATAAAAAAGATCCATATAAATTAAAATAACTGCATACAAGGCTTGACAAAAATAATAGTAATAATATTAATAACAAAAATACATGAACTAACGTGCTTTAACTAACCACTAATTAAACATTAACTTATATTAAATTGAAAGGATCTCTTTCGAAATATTTAAATATATATCGCCACTAACTTATTTTCCGTTTCTGGGGAAACACTTCCTATGGGCACTTTTAGTATTCGCTCTTATATCAGATTCTAAATTCTTTTATCTGTTCTATCGTTTGAAAGCGGAGTTTTTTAACGAGCTATTTTTGTTGAATAAAAATTTTAAATCTTTCGATTCAGAAAGAAAGCGTGACAAGGTGCAGTATCATAATGTAACATTCGTAATCCATATTTAAGGTTTTGTAGGTATGACCAAAAAACCCTTATACCGTCATTTTGTCGTCTGTTCGGTAAAAATTGTAGCCAAACAGCTAAACTTAGAGAGTTGAAATTTAGCATGCTTATACAACTCTTTGACCCGCACATATGAAAAATAATAAAACATCTAAAAAACATATACCCATAAAAATTTAAACAAATATGTTCTGTAGATAAATTCTGTAAATAAATTCTGAGTAGCGTATTAAAAGAAAGCCCTTAGTACGTGGATTAACGATCAAAATTTTATTTTTACAAAATATATTATTTTGTCTGCGATTTTTGCCAAATATATATATACTAGCTGAAAACCCGTGCTTCACTACGGTATATTGATGGTCTCATTGGCATAAAATCCGCAGTTTGTTTTTAAACTTGTGTATGGGTAACCTTTGTAACAAAAAATCTAGTCGATATCTCATCTGTCCTAAGAGATATTGAGGAACCCGTGAAAAAACTTTTACTCCTTTTCACCAGATAGGGGTCGAACTTGAAAAAATCCTTTCTTAGTGGGTTCTTACTTCATACTGAAAAATGTACTCTCCGAATTTTTTATTTTTAACAAAAAAATACTAATTTACCCTTTAGGAGTGAAAGAAAACTGTCAAACTGTGAAAACATATATGCCAAAATGGAATGTTATAACTCAAAAACCGCTGGAAATACAAAGGGTTCTATAATTCACCCCGAATGTAGATTCACCCCTTTAGGGGTTGATTAAGATAAAATCCTGAAATACATTTTTCGGCATTTGTATGGGTAATCTTTATAAGCAAAAACCAAGTCTATATCTTATTGATCCTAGAAGATATTAAGGCGTCCTTGAAATCACAATTCTCTTTTCACCCTTTAGGGGTGATATTTGTTAAAGGTAAAAAACTTTTAAAACCATTTCGAGACATTTTAAAAAGACACAGGAAATACGATGCGATGTATAATCTACCCCGTTTGTAGAATCACCCCTTTAGGGGTTGATTAGGACGTAATCCTGAAATAAGTTTTTCGGCATTTGTATGGATAATTTTTGTCAGCAAACACCAAGTCGATATCTTATTGGTCCTAAAAGAATTAAAGAATTACTGAAATCACATTTCACCCCTTTTCACCCTTAAGGGCTGAAATTTAAAAAAAAAATGTCAAAATTATTTCGAGATATTAAAAAAAAAAAACACAAGTTGCAACTAAACGAACACAGGAAATGCGACGGGATGTATAATTCATCCCGATTGTAGATCCACCCCTTAAGGGGTTGATTAGGACAAAATCCAAAAATTGGTTTTTCGGTATTTGCATGGGTAGTTTTTGTAAGCAAAAACCAAGTAGATATCTTATTGGTCCTAAAAAATGTTAAATAATCCTTGAAATCACATTTTACCCCTTTTTACCCTTTAGGGGTTAAATTTTAAAAAATTGTTAAAACATTTCGAGATATTTTAAAAATACGCCTATGTGCCAAAAAGAAACCTTATAACTCAACAAACACAGGGAATACGACGGGATGTATAATTCACCCCAATTGTAGATCCACCGTTTAGGGGTTGATTAGGACAAAAATCCTGAAATATATTTTTCCGTATTTGTATGGGTAATCTTTGTAAGCAAAAAGCAAGTCGATATCTTATTGGTCCTAAGAGATATTAAGGAATCCTTGAAATCACAATTCACCCCTTTTCACCCTTTAGGGGTGAAATTTAAAAAAAACTGTCAATACTATTTCGAGATATTTTAAAAAGACATCTATGTGCCAAAAATTAATGTTGCAACTAAACGAACAGAGGAAATACGACGGGATGTATAATTCACCTTGATTGTAGATCCATCCCTTTAGGGGTTGATTAGGACCAAATCCTGAAATAAGTTTTTCGGTATTTGTATGGATAATCTTTGTAAGCAAAAAGCAAGTTGATATCTTATTGGTCCTAAGAGATATTAACGAATCCTTGAAATCACAATTCATCCCTTTTCACCCTTTAGGGGGTAATTTTAAAAAAATTTCAAAACTATTTCGAGATATTTTAAAAAGATACCTATGTGCCAAAAAGTAATGTTGCAACTAATCGAACACAGGAAATACGGCGGGATGTATAATTCACCCCGATTGCAGATCCACCCCTTAAGGGGTTGATTAGGACAAAATCAAAAAATTGGTTTTTCGGCATTTGGAAGGGTAGTTTTTGTAAGCAAAAACCAAGTCAATGTCTTATTGGTGTTAAAAAATATTAAACAATCCTTGAAATCAAATTTCACCCCTTTTCGCCCTTTAGGGGTTAAATTTAAAAAAGTATTCAAAACCATTTCGAGATATTTTAAAAAGACGCCCATGTGCCAAACTGAAACCTTATATCTCAATAAACACAGGGAATACGACGGGATGTATAATTCACCCCGATTGTAGATCCATCCTTTAGGGGTTGATTAGGACAAAATCCTAAAATATATTTTTCGGTATTTGTATGAGTAATCTTTGTAATCAAAAAGCAAGTCTATATCTTATTGGCCCTAAGAGATTTAAGGAAACCTTGAAATCACAATTCACCCCTTTTCACCCTTTAGGGATGAAATTTTAAAAAACTATCAAAACCTTTTCGAGATATTTTAAAAAGACACCTATGTGCTAAAAAGTAATGTTGCAACTGAACGAACACAGGAAATACAACGGAATATATAACTCACCCCGATTGTAGATCCACCCCTTTAGGGGTTGATTAGGACAAATTCCTGAAATAAGTTTTTCGGTAATTGTATGGATAAACTTTGCAAGCAAACAGTAAGTCCATATCTTATTGGTGCTAAGAGATATTAAGGAATCCTTGAAATCACAATTCACCTCTTTTCAACCCTTAGGGGTGAAATTTTAAAAAATTGTTAAACCCGTTTCGAGATATTTTAAAAAGACACCTATGTGCCAAAAAGTAATGCTGCAACTAATGAACACAGGAAATACGACGGGATGTATAATTCACCCTGATTGTAGATCCATCCCTTTAGGGGTTGATTAGGACAAAAACCTGAAATATATTTTTCGGTATTTGTATAGGTAATCTTTGTAAGCAAAAAGCAAGTCGATATCTTATTGGTTCTAAGAGATATTAAGGAATACTTGAAATCATAATTCACCCCTTTTCATCCTATAGGGGTGAAGTTTTAAAACACTACCAAAACCTTTTCGAGATATTTTAAAAAGACTCCTATGTGCTAAAAAGTAATATTGCAACTAAACGAACACAGCAAATACGACGGAATGTATAACTCACCCCGATTGTAGATCCACCCCTTTAGGGGTTGATTAGGAGAAATTCCTGAAATAAGTTTTTCGGTAATTGTATGGATAATCTTTGCAAGCAAACAGTAAATCGATATCTTATTGATCCTAAGAGATATTAAGGAATCCTTGAAATCACAATTCACCCCTTTTCAACTCTTAGGGGTGGAATTTTAAAAAACTGTCAAACCCATTTCGAGATATTTTAAAAAGACACCTATGTGCCAAAAAGTAATGTTGCAACGAAACGAACACAGGAATTACGACGGGATGTATAATTCAACCCGATTGTAGATCCACCCCTTTAGGGGTTGATTAGGACAAAATCCTGAAATTGGTGATTCGGTATTTGTATGGGTAATCTTTGTAAGCAAAAAGCAAATCGATATCTTATTGGTCCTAAGAGATATTAAAGAATCCTTAAAATCACAATTCACCCCTTTTCAACCTTTAGGGGTGAAATTTCAAAAAAATGTCAAAACCATTTCGAGATATTTTAAAAAGACACCTATGTGCCAAAAAGTAATGTTGCAACGAAACGAACACAGGAATTACGACGGGATGTATAATTCAACCCGATTGTAGATCCACCCCTTTAGGGGTTGATTAGGACAAAATCCTGAAATTGGTGATTCGGTATTTGTATGGGTAATCTTTGTAAGCAAAAAGCAAATCGATATCTTATTGGTCCTAAGAGATATTAAAGAATCCTTAAAATCACAATTCACCCCTTTTCAACCTTTAGGGGTGAAATTTCAAAAAAATGTCAAAACCATTTCGAGATATTTTAAAAAGACACTTATGTGCCAAAAAGTAATCTTGCAACTAAACGAACACAGGAAATACAACGGGATGTATAATCCACCCCGATTGTAGGTTCACCCCTTTAGGGGTTGATTAGGGCAAAATCCCGAAATAGGTTTTTCGGCATTTGTATGGGTAATGCTTGTAAGCAAAAACTAAGTCGATATCCCATCGGCCCTAAGAGATATTAAGTAATTCGTGAAATCACATTTCACCCCTTTTCATCCCTTAGGAGTGGAATTTCGAAAAATCCCTTCTTAGTGGGTGCTTACGTCATGAAGGGAATATACTCTCCGAATTTCAAGTTTCTAGGCCCAGGGGTTCGGGCTGGGCGGTGATGAGTGAGTCAGTCAGTCAGGACACTGCCTTTTATATATATAGATAGATAGATATATATATACATATATATATATATATATACGGAGTGATTA
Organism: Liopterus haemorrhoidalis; assembly: GCA_963971575.1. Classification (NCBI taxonomy): domain Eukaryota; kingdom Metazoa; phylum Arthropoda; class Insecta; order Coleoptera; family Dytiscidae; genus Liopterus; species Liopterus haemorrhoidalis. The sequence continues at coordinate 33,448,890 of OZ020615.1, forward strand.
TTTAATGCCGAGACGACGTCACTGGAAGTTTTAATAATTTGCCGTTTCATACACATCGTAGCAGGCGATTATGCGCGCATTCGCATAATCTTTTTTTCTTCATAATCAAATTTTCTTCAAGGTTATTATAGTCATAGTATTCTGCTAGGAGGCACGTAAAATTCGGTGACGTCGTCTCGCCATTAAATAATCACTCTGTATATATATATATATTTAACGATTAAACAAAATTTATTTAGAAAATACAATTTATTAATTCGCCTCACCCATCAGGTAAAGTATTGTTGCTACGCTAGTTATTTTTTTTTCAATTTAATTAGGCATAAACACAAATTCATAATTAATGTGCACATACGGTAAGTTCTATACTCTTACGCGAATACCCAGAGGAGATGGTTTTTACGTGTTTATGACAAAATACAATTGCGGACCTTAGTTTTTTTAGATCAACACTTGCATTTTGAAAAATAAAGTTCATTTGACCAGCACTTATTTCCGACTAAATTCTTGATTACTACTCTTTAAAACAATTTCGTTTTCTGAGCCCCCTCTCCAAGAACAATTCTTGGGTGCGCGCCTGGGCTCTTATGTAGGTCCTAGCCAAAATTTCTGGAATAAAAATGTTTGGCCATTATGATGATACTGAAAATTTAAAAATTTGGATTGTTTTTCTTGGGAATTGTCTTGTTATTAAAATGTTAATAATTTAAATATTCCTCATACTCTGTATTAACATTTTTCCATTAAAAGTTGAATTTTGAATATTTTAAAATATTCGTTTTAACATAACATGCCATCGATACAAGCTATACAACTGACAACAATACAACTGAAACCGACAACTGAAATTATTGATCCTATTCGAATCATAAATATTAAAACAACAGGAATTTAAAAAAGCTACTTCCCTTACCATTGTAAGGATAACATATTTTCGAATGCATAGAAATGATTGAGCTTTATAACTCCAGTAAATATAAACATAAAATAATAACCTATATTTGACAATAAAACTAGAAATGGGAAATGGAACATAAATAATAAATAACATTTATTTTAGATCAAATGTATTAAACGTTTTGCTTTCAAAAAAGTACTAAAAATATGAATTGTTAAATAGTCACGAATAACACGAGGCTTTCATATAGTGCTGGAGGTCTTCTGCACTATAAAACACTTAGGGCCAGTCTTTTCACCTTCAGGTAAACTTCTAGGTAACTATCTGAGAGATAAGGTAATGTGATACTTTTTGTGCTGATTAAATGTCATCCCGTATTTAAATACAAATTTATCTAACGGATAATGAGACTGCCGTATTGAATTAACTGATTGGCATTAACATTTATTTAGCAGATGAAGTTCCAGATAACCTTATCTGTCAGATAGTTACCTATAAGTTTACCTGAAGGTGGAAAGACCGAGCCTTAGTGTTTGAGAACTTATTATTATTATTATTTTTAAAGCAAAATGTTAAAAAATAAAATATATAGACAGTGGCGGCTCGTGATATTTTCTGGTGGGGCTAAAAGATTTTTTAGGGTCAAGGCTTATCAAAAAGATTTTGAATGAAAAAAATTTACGGTCTTAGTGGTCCTAAAGTTTTAAGTCTAATTTTTATATCATAGGTTCAAATATTTTTGGAAAGCAGTTCTAAAATTGAAATCACGCTATTTTCATTCTCATTCATTTTTAAAATTAATTTATTTGTATATTTATTTATTTATTATTATTATTATTTTTTTTTCAAAATAATAACAATATTTATTAATCCTTTAAATACAGGACTGCATGTAGGATATGTCAGTACATGAATTTATAATTTTACACAGATTTTGATAAATAAAACAAGTTATACAATTGATAAAACAATAAAATCATACATTAAATTACCCAAAATCAATGTTCCCCATTGGCATGACTACACCAGTCCTTACAAGATTTTAAGAATTCATTAATTGCGTATACACAATGCTCTATAAGAAATACCTTAATCTTCCGCTGAAATGCAGAAAACTGCGTTTCATTTCTGACATGGAATGGCAGTGAATTAAATAATTTAATACCAACAGTTTTTGGTGATTTTTTTGTCAGTTCCAGTATGTTTGCTGGAGTTCTGAAACAATCTTTTCCTCTGGTGGTATATGAATGCTGGTTCAAATGGCGAGCAAAGTTTATTTGATTTTTAAATACATAGACCAGCAACTCTAGGATGTAAATACCAGGAATTGTTAATAATTTGTATTTTACAAAAAGATGTCTGCATGTTTCAGTGCGTCTTTTGTTTGCTATACAACGTATTATTCTTTTCTGGGAAATAAATATGTCATCTGCCATAGTTGATGATCCCCAGAAGCATATTCCATACTAAAGCCTACAATAAAATTGGGCATAATAAAATTTAATAATGGTCTCATGAACTACAATATTTTTTAAATTTTTTATTTGAAAGTGAGCTGAATTTAATGATTTTAGTAGTTTTTGACAGTGGGCTTTCCAACTTAAATGTTCATCTATGTACAGGCCTAAAAATTTTGTTTCATTTTCTGATTTTAGATATTCATTATTTATTTTAATATTTATATTGATTTGACTATTACTTTGCAAAGTTCTAAAGATCATATAGTTAGTTTTGGAGGCATTTAAGTATAATTTATTAAACAGGAACCAGTTGATTATTTTTTCATTTATTTCTACGTTATTTTTGCCTGATAGAACAACGGATGTATCGTCGGCGAACATTGTAAGATGATAATTTATATAATAAGTAATATCATTTACAAATAGAAGGAATAAAATGGGGCCTAAGACAGATCGCTGTGGAACACCGAGATTAATGGGAAGAAGACCTGACTTTTCTTCTCTTATATTTCCTTTTCCATCTTTGAAAGACAACTGTACAAACTGGAATCTATTTGTGAGGTATGAAGTAACGTACCAGTCTGCAACGACTCCACGAATTCCATATTAATTTTATTTTATTAGTAAAATGTCATGACTAACGCAGACGAATGCTCGACTAAGATCACAGAAGACACATACAGAGGTTTCGCCCCTATCCAAAGCATCCGTAATATATTTCATAAATGAATCAATGGCTGTCATTGTAGAATGATTTTCTCTAAAACCATGCTGATTATTATATATTACATTATGTTTGTACCCCGTTGTACCCCGCACTATCACTCGTACAAAGATTTGAGACATTTGCTCTTTTGCCATTTCTTTTTCAAAAGTAAATAGTTGGGAGGGCATTGCCTCGTTGCCCTCCCTGCACCAGCCGCCACTGTATATAGATCATTTCTTTAGTTTAAGTGGAATCAAACGTGAGTTTCGTTTTTATAAGTTGTCACGAAATCAAGGCTTGTCTAAGTGACATTTATTTGAAACAATAAAATATATAATATATTTTAAAATTTTTGGAAGACATAATAATTTAAGAATTGAGTTATTTATATGACTTATGTATTAAGAATGACACAAAAAATCAAAATAAAATGAAAATTACTAATATTAAATTAAATTAAATTAAAATTTTATAATGAAAATTTACCCAAACCTAAAAATGTTTAATGTAAGTATGACTTACAGAGCTTAATCAAAATGGCCAAAAGCCAGATTCAATCGGAAACGCTTCCTTTCGTTATATAAGCAAAATAAAAATAATCATAAGAAACAAATGTTCGCAGACCATTGTTTGGGGAACATTGGTATCAGGGCCAATCATGGCAGAGGTGCAAAAGGTGCCTCCGCACCTTTCAACGGTCTGTAGCCGGCCACAGACAGTTGTAGTAAATTACTTGAATGTACTTGGATACAAATGTCATTAATAAGAGACAGTGAATTAATATCTCCATTTACTAATTTTTTTATAGCTTTAAGATTTTATTTAACTCTGCCAGTAACTGTGGTATTATTGGAAAAATTAATAAAAAATCTCAAAAATTATCATTTATAAGCCTTTCACGGACCACTAAAATTTTGCTAAGGACCACTAGTGGTCCGCGGACCACCGGTTGAAAAACACTAGTCTATGTCACAGGAAAGGCTAACTAATCTTGCCTTATTGTCAATAGAGAAAGAGCGAGAAATTGGATTTGTCAAAATAATTTATTTCATTTTCAATAAATGTAATGCTAATAGTTGTCTTTATGATGTATTAATAGTTTTGTATTTATAACCAGAAATAAATATTCATTTAATATAAAACCATTTAAAGGTTCTATTTTTTTTTTTTTAATTTATGACAATAAAAAATATATATTTTGCATGATACATTTTTAAACGTTTTTATATACAGTTATAATAATCACTTAATTTAATAATATTTCATTAATAAAGAGGGCGATAATGTATTTGCAACTAGGTGTCCAAACCCAGTTATAACCCAAATAGGCAGAAACCTGCTTGGTGTCTGGTGCAAAACTATGAATAGAAGTATATATTCACATAAGCTTTACGTTTCATAAATCTACTAAAAGCTTATGCGTGTAAAGTCAAAAGTTTCATGTTTTAATACGAGGTTTGACTTCAAACATGTTAAAAATACGGTTATTTAATTCCCATAATTCTTGGTAAATTTAATAAACACAAGTATATAAACAATATTTATCATGAAAGAAACATCAGCACTAACTCTTAATCAAATAAAATATCAGTAAACATAATCTCAAGGTTGTAGAAGTTCGTAAATCCTATTTTCACTTGAGCATTCTACAACCTAAATGGTAAAGCCATGTCCAAAGTGTACAGAGATATAAATCTGCTAAACTTAATGGTAAACGCCCCATTAAAGATAAATTTTATAGCCACATTCTATCAATTCAAGTTCCTATATTTTCCGCAGCATCATCCAGCTTTTATTCTTTCTACGTCTGAGTTTGACAATGATCCTAGTGCATGAACAGCGTGGTTGCTAGCGATCGACTCTTTCAGGCCTCGCAGGACATCCTACCGCAACGTCGGACGTCAGGGGTGGGAAAACACCACTGAATTATTGCACGGGATACGGATATTGGCATGCTTTACCTCGGAACAGGGATAGGTAAAATTTGTTTAATGCGGAACAACACATATTTCTACACCTCCTTTTATAAGACACTTAAAAAAACTACCCATTTTTCACACGGGTTCTGTAGACGGACAGAAATTCACACCTCTTTTTTCAAATTCAGTTATTTGTTTTCACCATCCGTCACATATACAGATCAATTCTGTAAAAAGTTACTATAATAGTTACCGTGTAGTAACGTTATTACAAGATAACGTTTATAGTCACTTTAATAGTAACTTTAACATTTTTCGTATTCTTTAATACCCAACTGTAGTGACGTCGCTATGAAAGTTATATCTTATTGACAGTTACTGAGAAAAGAATGAAGTTAGTTACAGAAGCGCAACACGCATGCGCATTGGTGGTATACAGATGACAGTTGAGGTTAAAAATGTCAAAATATTGTATTGCATACATTATTTTGTTGTTATATAATATATATTATGGCATATACATTTATAAAATATTAAAAAAAAAAACAAAATGAGTGAAGAATTTAAAAAAAAAAAAAAAAAGCGAAGATGTCAACGATAGAACCAGTTGCGCAGGCGGGTGGGATTTGGGGGTTAGAACCTCCCATGAAGCTGGATTTTTTATTACTTCGATGCATTTTCCTTGTTTTGTCATTACTTCCATACGTCTCATTTTATAATCCTCCTCCCTCATAAAACTATTTTTGCGGTACAGAATAGAACTTTTGTTAATTAAAAAAAATATATATTTTTTTTAATAATTTAAAAAAATACTCATATTAAAAATGAACAATTGGAAAAGACTTTTTGATCTTTAATATATTTCATCTCCTGCAATATATACATTTACCTACACTCATACATACATATTTTATATATATTTAATTTATATAATTTTCTTTACTAATCTTCTTCAATTTCTATTATATCTAAAAATTACACTTAAAATCATATGTCCGCCATTTTTATTTCCATGAGAACTAAGTGATTACTTATAAACACCAGCATGTTGTAGTTACTATGATAGGATCTTTTATAGTAACATGTTACTAAATATTGTAGTAACTTTTGTCTTACGGAATATGAAATACCCCAAAGTTACTATGATAGTAACTGATATGGCTTAACACATTTTTATATCTTTTCATACTTTTGCGATAATTTTTATATCCATTTTGACTCATATGAAGGTACGTTCCCTTGATTACGGTAAATTATAAATATGTATCATGAAATTGTCTACGTAACAGAACACGTTATTCTTCTTTTTCTTCTTTGGGCACTATCAGTCAGGTTGACTTTTGGCCTCACTCACATAAGTCCTCCATTTTAATTGATTAATTGTAAGGTCTTGCCATGTGCCCTGTATACCAATACTTCTAAGATCTTCGGTTAGCTGATCTCTAGGATATTAAATCTTCCTCCCCATATCTTCCTAATCATTCTGTCCTCCGTCATCCTCATAACGTGTCCTATCCACTGTAATCATCTGGCTCGCAGTTCTTGTGCCATACTCGGCTTTGAGTACAGTTCTCGGATATCTTTGTTTTTACGGATTCTCCATTCACCATTAATTTGAATGGGACCAAATATTCGTAATATTTTATTGTCGAAAACTATGAGGTGTCGTCGATCTCGCTTTGTTAAGGTCCTTGTTTGCGCAATAACTTAGTAGTACCTGATCTTGGTGTTCTTAAACAAGAGTTTCGTTTTGAAGAAAGGACCAAGTGCAAAATGCGATGCATTAGCAGCTTTAATTCTATTCGTAATTTCCTACTGTATCAGATTCACCTGGTTTATTATGGTGCCCAGATATTTAAAAGTATAAACTCTCTCAAAAGTGTTGTCATTAATTTTTAAGTCGGCCGTGTTTTCATTACTGTGTCTACTAACAATCAGCTTCTGTTTTTTTCCTACGAGTCTTACTTTTCAACATCAATAAGGTCAGTAAGGTATATAACGTCTTCAACCTTATTTGAAATAATATCCAGGTCATCTGCATACCCAAAATCTTGTGGTACCCATTGAGCTGTAGACCACGGTGGTTGGTGTCTTGAGCTTTTCGTAACACCATCTCCAGCACGAGGTTAAACAGCAAAGGTAATAGGTGGCATCTTCGTGTTTGACTCCAGTATGAATTTCAAAAGGCTGTGACAAATGGTTTCCTACTTTCACTCTGCTTATGGATACACACAGACCATTGTCATCTTGTTAAGTTTACTAGGGATGCCAAATTCGTCCATGATGTCCCATAGTTTGTCACGTATAATGTTGTCATAGGCTTTCCTGAAATCAATAAAAACATTATGAACGTCGGTGTTATATTCCCAACATTTTTCAAGAATTTGTCTTAATGAGAAAATTTGATTTGTTGTCGATCTGCTAGATTGAAATCCCGCCTGGTAGTCGCCAATAAGTTCTTCTGTGCGTGGGTTAAAAATTCTTTTATTATGGATCGGGCATATCACAGCTATTTTCCGTTCTTCGGGAAGCTCTTCTTTTCTCCATATCATCAAAATAAGATCATGTAATCTCTTGTGTAGTCCTTCACCGCCCAACTTAAGAAACTCGCTAGGGATGATATCAATTCCTGAAGCTTTGTTATTCTTTAATCCGTTTATTGCTTCTTTGACCTCAGATAGTGTTGGTTCGTGGATGTATGATTCGGCTATTACCTTTCTCAATAGTAATTCGCTGATGGGGGCGAAAACGAAGATAAGTCATAAGTAAGATGATAGGACTTAACACCTTTTTCACGACGATCAGCGAATTTATCTGTTAGAAAGTATCTTGTTTAAGTACTTTGTACTGATTTTTGTTTTGAGTTTTCAGTCTGTTTCAAACAGACTACCTCTAAATTAGTTCTGAGGAGTGAATGGATCATGTCATGTTACTAGAACGAGAGAAAAATATCGAAAACAGAGCATCCTTGAACAGTGATTTTCGGGTTCATATAAGAATCTTCCAGTTTTTTTTCTCACGTTCAGACTATCGGTTTAGTATTGTATAATAAATAAATTAACTAAAATAATTTTTGTTCGAGATATAGGGGATCAAAGCCAAAGTGGTGTCACATTTTGTTCATTTTGAGAAACAAATCGTGTCAGTAGATTCGCTGTAACAAATTATCTATCACATTTTCTGAATACATTGGTGCAAACCAGATTTTAGGATCAATAGTTACAGAGTTTTAAGCATTTATGTTTTTAAGGCATTATTACAATATGATTCTAAACTAGGAATGATGACGGGTACCCGGGTATGTGTGAGGTATTTTAAGTATTTATTTATCTGTGACTATTTTGATCTCTGTTACAGAAGTAGGAATTAAGTATGCGTATTCCATAATGCACCTGTGCTTATTTTTAGGGTTTTGGAGGTAAAAAACCCTTATAAAGTCACTAAGTGTCGGTCTGTCTGTTCGGTAGAAATTGTAGCCAAACGGCTTAAGATAGATAAATGAAATTTGGCTTGCTTACGTAACTCTTTGACCCACATATAGAAAAAATATTAAGAGTTCAAAAACCATATCACGAAATAAATATAAACAAATATGTATTTAATGAAAATAATTTTAAAAAATATGAGATTTTCGCTACATATGTATACGTATGCAAAAAAACTTTTGTTCCCCACCTTATCTCCCAGAGGGCTTGATCTAAAAAACTTTAAAAAAATTCAATAATATACATTGATAGGAAATTTTTGATCAGATTAGATTTACGAAAAATATCAATTTTTTTGTGTCCTTAGTGGACACAAAAAAAATGGTTATTTTTTTAAAATTTATTGTGTGGTATCAACATGAAGCTCTTAGGGAAGGAATAATTAAAAGGAAGACGTAGTATAAGGAACAAAAAGTAGTTTTTTTAAGTTTCTTTCTTTTAACACTATTTTGGCCAACAAACTGAAAAAAATTATAGGCAATGTAAATTGATCTGAGCCGGAAACGTACGAGAGAAATAATTATTTTTTGTTATTTATGGCTTATTCTTTAAATTTAGTTAATTAAAAATTAAATGTTCAAAATATGTTTATCAAAAAATTATTTTTAGACATCCAGCATTCTGTTGTCTTCTTACACTTATTAAATACCTACAAAATCCTGAAATGTGTGAAAATTCACACTTCACATCAATTTTGTTATACTAACTTTTCATTATTATATATTAACGGGTAGCGGGTAATTAACGGGTAATGGGTAATTAGTGGATAGCAGGTAATTATCTGGTAGCGGGTAATTAATTGGTATCGGGTAATTAACGGGTAGCGGATAATATCCGGGTAATTATTGCGGGTACCCAGTTCCATAAATTTATAATTCTCGTCATTCCTATTTTAAACATTTTGCTCGGTTTTAATTATTTAAAAAATCAGGGACCATGAGAATCATAAAAATAGGACTATTTTACCATAACGATGCTATACATACACGCTGGTATTTATACAAGGTGTCTCAAAAGAAATTTTATATTTATTTAGCTTACTGCGTGAACGCAACGTATCCGAGGGGCGCGGGGGTTATGTCAATCGGTAGCCTGGCTCTTGGGAATTTAGTCGCTATTGAGCGTTTCTCGGGAGCAGACCGCGCGTTATGCGTGCGAAAGTTTTACAAAAACGGTGATTCGGCGACTGTAGCGCGTAGAAAATTCTGCAGTATTCGAGGTTTTCGCCATTTAAATGATGCGCCAAGCATTCCTCTCATTCGACATTGGGTTAAAAAGTTTGAAGAGACTGGTACAATGCTGGATAAATCAAAATCCGGGCGACCTAGGTCATCAAGAACGGTAGAAAACGTGGAGAATGTTAATCAGTCTGTTCGTGACGACCCGAACCTTTCAATTCGGAAGCGCGCAAGTGCTTTAAATGTGCATAAATCATCATTAAATCTCATTATGCACAAAGACCTAAAGCTGCACCCCTACAAAATTCAATTGGTGCAAGAATTAAAGCCCCAAGATGCCAGTCAGAGGCTTAATTTCGTAAATCAGGTGATTGAGCGATTTTCAACGTTTACCAACATTTTGTTTTCGGATGAAGCTCATTTTCATCTTAATGACCACGTAAATAAGCAGAACTGCCGCTACTGGAGTGCAACGAATCCGAAACGCAAACATCAGAAACCCCTACATTCGCCTAAAGTGACCGTATGGGCTGCGATGTCGGCGCGAGGAATTATCGGCCCTGACTTTTTTGAAGACGAAAGGGGGCGTGCAGTTACAGTGAATTCAGAGCGTTATGTGGAGATGTTAGACAACTTCTTGGTACCTGAACTGCAAAACTTTCCTGGCTATAACCAAAGAACATGGTTCCAACAGGACGGAGCAACTTCACACACGTCCAATATGTCTCCGCCACGTGTTCGTGAAATTTTCTCAGGCAAATTGATCTCCCGGAGAGGTGACATAAATTGGCCTCCACGCAGTCCAGATTTAACCCCTATGGACTTTTTCCTATGGGGTTATCTTAAATCTAAAGTTTACGCGAATAAACCGACTTCACTGGCGCAATTGAAAGAAAATATCCGTCACGAAATAGCAGCCATCCCTGAGTCACCTGCCGAGACATCATAAGTAATTTTACTGTTCGGTTAAATGAGAGCCGATGACGCGAGGGTCTACATTTAGACGATATTATTTTTAAGAAATAAATCCCCAAAAAGTGTATTTTAATAATTAATAAACATTTTTTCTATATACGGCTTACTTTTTTTTAAATCGATCCACTAAATATAAAATTTCTTTTGAGACACCTTGTATATTGATATAGATTATATGTAAATAAAGCGAAACCTTGTGAAAAAAAGTAAAACTTTTGCACTTAATACATGTTTTATTTTCAAGGTATAATTTAACAAACTCTGTTTTATTTCTTACATTTCTTGTGATTTTCTTTTAATGCTTACTCATATACAACATAAAAAGTGAAAACAAACCTTTGTTTTCATTTTCTTATTTTACATATGAAAAATGTATGTACGGTTTTATATATTTTCCTCAGTTTTCTGTTAAAATGTGCTTTTACACTTTTCAAATGTTAAAAAGGTCACTGTATATATGATGTTTTGTTAGCAATGTTTTTGTAAATACTGAAACTGCAGACATTTATTTTAGATACAAGGATGTTACATATTTCTACAGCTTTTAAAAGTACCAAAACAAACTTAAAATTTAAATTTTAATTCTAATTCTTTAAAATAAAATTTTAACTTAACTTTCAGTTTATATCTATTTTATGTCTAAAATACACATATATTGTACAGTGTGACTTCAGACAATATGAATTGCACTTCAGTGCGATTTACATTTTCCATCAAAATGAAAATGTATATTGTACCATAGTTCTACAGATTTTCAATATCAACAATATTCAATAATTATATCAATAATTTTTTGGTTTCAAAACAGGGAGGTCTTGTATAGATCAAATTAATACCCCCAGGATTATCATCAAACAGGCAGTTCCGTTCCCCTTTGTATCTCCTTTTCGTACACTATGAAAAAGCATTCGACTCTGTCGATAGAGAATGCATTTGAGCTGAACTGCAAAATATTGGAGTGCCTGACAAAATAATATCGCTGATTAGAAATAGCTACAACGGCTTCACGTGTAGAGTTCTACACAATGGTAGCTTGTCAGAACCCTGACCATTACAGGTGTTAGACAAGGTTGTGTGAAGTCACCGCTTTTTTTTAAATAGTTTTAGACGCCGTGGCTAGACGATCAACAGCCAACAAACCCAGAGGAATCATTTGGAATCCGCTAACACCAACAGTCAGACTGGATTCACTGGATTTTGCAGACGATAAATGTGAGTTGTCGCATAAGCATAAAAACATGCAGCGAAAACTGAATGACCTCACGATTGAATCTGCAAAAGTTGTATTAGAAATTAATAGCTCCAAGACGAAAGAAATGCGGATAAATGCAGAAACCGATAGACCTTTACTGCTCGGTAACCATCAAATCGAGCGTGTGGATGATTTCTAGTATTTAGGGAGTGTGGTGTCTGTGGACGATGGCGCGGATATAGATGTGGAAAGCAGAATACGCAAAGCGAAAGGCGCCTTCATGCAACTTAGCCGTGTATTGAATTCTGCGATCTACAGTACTTCCACGAAAACTACCATATTCAGGGCATGCGTGACGTCAGTTCTTCTGTACGTCTGCGAGACTTACGGTTCGTTACAGAAGCTATCAAGAGAAGAGAACGAGTATTTGTCAATCGATGTCTTCGAAGAATCCTTCGCATTTATTGGCCACATAGAATATCAAACGTAGAATTGGGGGAAAGAACTGGTCAAATGGACATTAATTTGCAAATAAAAAGAAGAAAGTATGGTTGGTTAGGGCACACTCTTCGAAGGGCTCCTAGCGAAGTGTAACGCTATGCACTATCATACAACTCTCAGGGCAGTAGGCGTAAAGGGCGACCCAAGAACACCTGGAGTCGCTCAACCCTGCTAGAAATAAATGCATGGAGCTCTCAAAACCAAGACAAAAGACTCTATAATAACATCATCGACTTGATGCCTATAGCAGATAGACGAGTGATGGAGAAATTTTATTGACAGCCTATCCTCTTTTTAGAGGCAGTCAAAAATCAGCCGATGATGGACAAGACTTGATGATGATATCAATAATTTAAATATAACTGAAATTTTAATCTAATTTAACTTAGATTTCAATTTTGAATAGCCAATTTTGAGGTTTTAATGACAGGACTTATTCCATAAAAATATTTATTACTAAACTTTGATTTTCGTTCAATGTCACGTAGAACATAAAACATGGAAAGAATAAACTTAAATCGAGAAGATTTAATATAAATTTAAAAAGGTCAAATACCCATTATTTCAAGCCGTTGTTTTTATTTTTACAATTGCGGATTGTTTAAAGTTTATTTGTTCTTGCTATATTGATTTCTTCGGCTAACACAATGAATTTCGAAGTAAAATGTTTGAATTGTTTCTGAACGTGGGACGGTCTTAAAGTGAAAAGGATCAAGATAAGAACTGAACGATAAAGAATTTATTTACAAAGAAAAAAAAAAAAAAAGAATTATATGTTTCAAATGTCATTTGAATATGTTTCTGCTAACATAAATTATAAGTTTCTGCTTCTTTGTGGGAACATTTCTTTATGAAAAAGAAAGTACGGGAGGTTATGCATAAAAACATTTTTTCCAACTGTAAAATGTTAATATAATTTAAACTAATATTTTTCTAATCATTTTAAGGAGACATACTGGACTTGAAATTTGGAACCTAATAAATAAAGCTCATACAGACAACACTCTTTACGGTGGTCTTCTTCTTCTTTGTCGGTTTCTTACGAGGGTCACGCTTGAACTATTAAGAATAAGAAAATCAGATGGGCCGTAGAATACAAAAGTATAGAATACAAAAGTTTCCTTGTTTTAAGCGGAACTAGATTTTGAATTCTAGTAACTATTAATATTTAATTGAAGCTTTTGATCATTTTGTTTCGCAAAAGCCAACATCAAACATAAAAAAAATAGCTCTTGACAACTTTTACATTCAATTTACGAGACAAGTCAAATTCCATTTGGATCCGCTTCACGGTTTGAAATAGTCAGTAGCACTGTCATCATTTTGTCATAATTGTCATTTGAAGTTAAGCTACAAAATTAGGTTAGTTAGAACTTAATTCATTCATTTTTTAAAATATCGTTGTTAGTCAAAATATGTATTATATAGAGAGCATTTTAGAATAATGATTTATTATGATTTTAAGGGTTTAAAGGTTTAAGCATTTATGAGTGCAAAGAAAGTTTACATTCAGTATTTAGTGAATAAGCGCATTCCTTTGCCACCATTATAAGAATTTGAACGGGGCAGGAATCCTGTTCAACACCAAAAAGGAGCATGGTGTACCGAAAAAAAAAAAACAATGCTGCTATTAAAAAGATAATTCAAAAAGACAATAAACCCACTTATACCTTAATAAAGCATCAAATTATGATTGGATCCTCAGCGATTAACAAAATCATACACGATAACCTACATTTAAAATAAGTTGTTAGTTGTTTTGTGCTACATTAGCTTACTAATTTCTAATAAGCGGAGCTTGTAAGGATGAAACTTTAAAGTTCCTAAAGAGTGGTGGAAATATTATATATATATATATATAATTCTTTATTTCCCCTAGGCCTTGCGGCGTATAGGGTTTTAACTATTACATTGAAAAAAATAATCATAATAATATAATAAAATAAAATAATATAATATAATTTTATGATTTTCTTTCTTCTTCTTCTTCTTCTACCTTCTACCTCCGGTGTTCATCTCTTTCTTCGTAATCTCTTTTCGGCTTCCGTCTCCGGTCTCCTTCCTTCTTGACTCCAGTTCTTCTTCCCCTCTTTCTTCGCTTCTCTTCCCTCTTTTCTTTCCTCCTCCATTGCCTCTTTCTTCCTTCCTGTACTCAGTTCTGTCTTACCTCTCCGCATTCCTTCCTTCTTTCCTCGAGTACTCTCGCCCACCTTTCTCCCTTTCCTTCTTCACTCAACAGCTCCTTTATCTCTCCCTCCCATTTTGTCATATTTCCACATCTTTTTGTAAGATGTTCCAAGGATTCTTCCTCCTCTCTACACATTCTGCATACCCTATCCTCCGGTTTTGCCCAATACCTACTACTCCGTTCTTCATTTCCGCATCTTAATCTGGCAATCCTTCTAACTCTGCCCCCTGCCTTTCCTCTCCTCCCTTTCAAATATTTAGGTATTCCTACCGTCCTTATCTCCCTATACCTTTTCACATTCCTTGAATTGTCTATTCTTACTGTTCTTTCCTGCTCCTGTACCTCCTTGTCTCTCCTTCTCAATTCTTCTACTATGTTTCTTCCTTCATTTCTCTTTCGCTCAGCTTCCCTTATGTCCATCCCACATCTCCAATAGTACTCTTTCCTTGTTTCTCCCCATTCCGACAGTTTACCTTTTTGTTCTTCCTTCATTCTTTCTTCCCAGCATTCTCTTATTATCTTCCTTCTTTCGTCCCTCCTGATTTTCTCCTCATACTTCGCCGCTCTCGCCCCGGCTCCTACTCTCAGCTTTTCCCTCTTCATTTCCTCTCTCACTATATATCCTGGTGTCGTTCTGTCTAATCCCATAATCCATCTCATGTATCCCTCTTGTACCCTTTCTACTATCTCCCATTCTTTCCATCCCCAGATCTCTACTCCGTACATGAGGATACTCTTCACAATCCCGTCAAACAATTTCATTCTCCACCTGATATCGTCGTCAAACCTCCTCTCTCCTATGCTCCATAGCTTCCCCATAACCATTCTTGCTTTCTTCACCCTTTCTCTAACATGCTGCTCTGCTCTGTTGTTCCTCGTTAGAACATATCCGAGGTACTTCATACTCTTTACCTCTTTAATTTCTGTCCCTGACCATTCCCATCTTATCTTCTTTCTCTTTCCTCCCCCCTTTCCAAACACCATCACCTTCGTTTTATCTCTGTTTACCTCCAGTTTTTTTCTTCTAAAGTACTTGTCCGCTCTGACCATCATTCTCTTTAGTCCCTGCTCATTCTCTGCCATCAGAGTCAGGTCATCTGCGTATCCCATTGTCCAATACTTCTTCCTTCCCACCACCACTCCTCCGTCTTGCCCCTTCCTCATTGTTTCTTCCAAGTCAGCTACGTATATATTAAATAATGTTGGGCTCAACGGATAGCCCTGCCTCACCCCCTTATTTACCCAAAAGCTTTCGGACTCTTCTTCTCCCACCTTCACCTTGCACCTCGTCTCCTCGTATATTTTTTTAATCCTTCTTATCATTTCTTCCTTTACACCCGCTCTCTCTATTCCCTCTCTCAGCTCTCTCCATCCTCTCTCCACCCCCGATCCTTTCCATTCCACCTTTTCAATTCTTGCCATATAATTACTTATTCCCTTCTCCGTCCAGTTTTGTGTATCCTTTACCTCCTCTTCATCCACTCTCTTTCTCCCCCTCCTTATCTCTACTATTATTGGTTGGTGGTCTGACTCTATTCTCTCCCTAACTTCAAACCTGCTTATCTTTTCCCACGCCCCTTCATTTACTACGGCGTAGTCGATAGTTGATTTTTTCTCTCCCTTATAATACGTCCAATTCCCCTCTTCGTCCCCTTCTTTGTTTCCATTTAGTACACTCCATCCCTTCTCTTCCATCCATTCCTGCATAACCTCCCCTTCCTTATTTCTCTCTTTGTCCTTCGCGCCTCTCGTCTCTTCTTCTCCCTTCGTTTCCCACCCCCTCATTCCTCCCGTTTCTCCTATTCTCGCATTAAAATCCCCTCCCACTATGATCAACTCCCCCTCTCTCTCTTCCATTAATTTCTCATCCATCTCCTTCAATTTTGTCTTACTTCCTCCTCTATTGTACAGTGTGACTATTCGCCACTTCTCTTTTCCTACCTTCACTCTTCTCTCTTCTACACCCTCAATCCCCAACTCTTCCTCCTCCTCTATACTCATCTCCGTTCTTACACCTGTGATCATCCCGCCTTTTGCTCTGCCTCTTTTCTTTTCTTTCTCCGCACCTTGGAATCTCCATTCCCACCCTTTCGGCATCTTTTCTTCCCAGCTGTCCCATTCCGATTCCACCATCCACGTCTCCGTTAATCCTATGATCTCGAAATCTTTGAGAAACTCCCAAAACTCCTCATCCTTCCCTTTAATCCCTGCTACATTCCAGAAGATTGCCCTCACCCCTTCCCCTCCTCCTGTTTTCCCCTTCTCCTTCGCCTCGTCCCGCCTCTCTTCTACTTCCTCCCCGCATACCGAAAATCTCTCATCGCTTCGAATTCTCCTTTAATTTCGTTCCATTTCAGCCATTTCCCCTGTTTCTGGATCTTCATGTATCCCATTTTCGCCTGATGTCCTTTTTCTCTTTCTTCCCTCACTAACTCCCTTATCTTCTTTTGAATTTCTCTTTCTTTTTTCGTAAGGTCGTCATCTATGTATATGTTTCTTCCTTTTAGTCTACTCTTCCTTTCCATTACTTCCCTTTTCTCTTCCCATCTTTTCATGTGGACTATCCACATTCTTCCCTCCCCCCTTCCTACTTCCTGTATTCTCCCCAGTTCTACTTCCCTACCTGTCAACTCCCTTACGATTCTTTTTATTTCCCCCTCCTTGGGATTATTTCTGTTTAACTCCGCGCCTCTGACTACAAGATTGTTTTTCCTCTCCTGTGTCATTTCCAGCTCTTCCATTCTTCTTTCTATTTGTTTCGTCTCCTCGCTCGCCTGTTCTTCCTGCCTGTCCCTGTTCATCCTACTTTCCATGGCCTCCACTCGCTCCTTTGTTTCTTGTAGCTCCGTCTTCACTTTCCTGAGCTCCTCCTCTAAGATCTCCTGTTTCCTTCCGAAATCTTCCGCCATTGTTCTTATTTCTTCCTTTATCTCCTCCTTGTCTTTTTCTCTTTTCCTATTTTGCTTTTCTATTGTTCGCATTCTCCTTAGAATCTCCTGCAGCATTCCTTCGATGTGATCTTTTCTACCCTCTGCCTTTTCTTCCTCTACTTCCGTGCTTTCTCCCTCTTCACAGCCTCCTCTATCTTCTGCTTTCCCCTTTCTCTCCGTCGGCGCTCTGACTATCTTTTTTGGCCTTAGTGTCTCTTCACCTTTTTCCTGGTCTTCCTGCGTCTTCTCCTTCTCCTTCTTCTTGTTCTTCTTTCCGTCAACCCCTCTCCTCACCCAGTCCGACAAACACCCCACGCTGCTCGCCCTCTTTCTTGCTTCCATCCTCCTTGTCTACCCTTTCTCTTCCTCGGCAAAGAAAATGTCCCGTCTGTCGTGTCTGGGTTTATTGTGCTGGCTTCTCTTCCTAAATGTCTTCTACCTTCTTGGCTATGTATGCTGCTTGTTGCGGTAGCCACAAGCCGGTCTGACGTCACAAATTTAGTTGATGCTCCGGCTGTACTTAATTCCAGTCGAAACCCAAATCTGTGCTAGCCAGCCCTACTTGCTGCTACTCGGCGATAGATGTCCTTCTTGCCAACTAGCACAGCCACACCCTCTTTACCGGCCTTTACTTTTTCCTATTCTAACCTACAAAACAACTACAATATTATATAAATACTTTTATTTGGCTAATACCCACGAAAAAGTCACTGCCGAAAACCTCCCTGGCACCTTAAACTCATACACTACACTATTTAAATTGCTCTATCACTACTTTGTCACCAATTCTCAATAAAATCACTGCCTTGCCACGCACGTCCTACCTCTCTCTCTCAAAACTCTGAATGAACTGTCACGAGTGGTGGAAATATTATTTTTTCAAAAAATTTTGACAGGTGATGAAACTTACATTCATTTTTAGGGTTTTGTAGTTATGACCAAAAAATTCTTATACCGGCATTTTGTCGTCTGTCTGTCTGTTTGGTAAAAATTGTAGCCAAACGGCTAAACCTAGAGAGTTGAAAGTTGGCATGCTTATACAAAACTTTGACCCGCACATAGGAAAAATACTAAAACATCTAAAAAACATAACCCCCTGAAAATATAAACAAAAATGTGATCGTCGAAAAACCGGTTTTTTCTTAAAATTCAGAGTAGTGTATCAAATGAAAGCCCTTAGTACGTGGATTAACGATCAAAATTTTATTTTTACAAAATAAATTATTTTATTGCGATTTTTGATAAAATTGCGCAAAAAAAAACTGTCCCACACCTTGTAGCCCAGATGGTTTAAACTAAAAATCTGAAAACATTCTAAGTAATGTACATTGGTGTGAACCGGAATAGTACAACAGGAATTTTTGATCAGATAATGTTTTCGGAAAATAACGCATTTTTTGTGTTTTTTGACTGACGATGTTCAAAAGTTATAGTTATGCAACACACTATACTAGAAAGCATATCCTGGTCTAATGGTTAGCTTGCTCGCTTGCTACGCAGCAAACTAGTGTTCGCTCCCGGGCAGAGGAAACAATTTTATTTTTTGTTTTTATTCCATTTTTATTTTGTTTAAATTATTTTGTCAAAATTATAGTTATATTTTGGCAAATGTTGCATTTAATTTTTAAGAGCGTAAATTTAATAACCCCTTGGAATTGCTGGAATTATATTTTTATTCTATGTCATGTACTTATACGAAACCAGAGGGGCGGAGCATATGACTGGTTGTTTTAACCAATGCAAGCCATAGGCGTAATTTTCAAAAACTTAATGAGCCTTGCTATATAAAAAAAATACTGCACATATTTAGAAACCTAAATAATGGTATTAGGTATTAAACCTAAATATTGGTATATAACGGTATTTAAAAAAAATATTTTGACATAAAATTTATTTTTGAAGCTCTTAAATTAACAGACGATAAATTATTTTAAAAATATCGTTCAATTTGCCGTGATTACTACAAAGCAAAATTTGTTCTACGCACTCAGCATGTCGCCTTCACTTATTATATACCTGCGAAAACCTGCAATGTCTGAAAATTCACACTTCACATTAAATTTTTCGATTTACTTACACGCCAAAAGAGCTCTATATGGATTCATGCAGACGGGAAACTGCAACAATAACCAAAAACCAACGAGCAATAAAAAAAGGAATCAATGGAGTATTCTTTAGAAGTACGGGCCTGGTAAGGCAATTAAGCTGGATGAGCAGAAGATAGTTACAGCTAAATGGTACACTGAAAAATGTTTGTCTGAAGGGCTCAGTAGAGTTCCAGCAGTTCCTAGTTTAAAGTTCCACTATTTATTCCGTGTTTCAGTATTTCCCCTATTAACGTGCTAAAGAACTGCCTTATTTCCACTCTCTAGGTCTAGCGTGTCGTCACAATTTCTACCGTACAGACAGACTTTTGGTCAGGCTTACAAAACCCCAAGGACCACATGAAGGCAGTCATATGCCAGATATATCTCACAGAGAGTAGTTTAGCCAGTAGTTTAGTAATGTAGGGTATTAAATGAAAGTACTTTTTTAAGGTACTCATTGAATCCACTGTTTGTACGAGGGTTACCTTTTATGTTTTTAAAAACGACCACTAGATGGCAATATTGAAATGTGTCATTAATATATTCGTAAAATTTGGCATTTGTTATTGTGCAATCAGTGGTAGCTTATAAATTGACCGAGTAGTTTTTTGACAGTGAGCGTTAAAAAAACAAGTTTCTGAAAAAAATTATATTACTAATGATGGTTTTCCTTGGATGAATTTTTACGATTTTAGTAAAAGCCTAACTCAACAATAATGCATAGATTCGCTTCGTTCAACTTTTGGTAATGAAGCACCTTCAGAAAAGACTGTTTACAATTGGTTTGCACAATTTCGTCGTGGTCGTGCGTCCGTCAGTGATAAATCTCGTGAAGGTCGACCAAAATCGGTTATGATTCAAAAAAACATCGATGCTGTGCGCAAAATGATTGAAACATATCGACTTGTGACAGAGATAGAGGCATACTTTGGCACATCGCAGCCTGCAATACTTTCGATTTTGCATGAACATTTAGCTGTGAAAAAGATCTCTTCCCGATGGATTCCACATAATTTGACCGAAGCTCAAAAAAAAGGCAATGCTAAAAAAATTCAACCTACGCAGTGCAAAATCCGTATACAACATCATTACAGATGACGAACCTTAGATTTATTCATATGAACCGGAAACTAAACAACAATCCACTGTTTGGGTCTTCCAAGATAAACCAAAATCCACAAAAGTTGTTCTTTCAAGAAAATGATGAACATGTCGAAACCATTTCTTTCGAGGGTCGGAGAATAGTTAATGCTGAATGTTATACAACAATTTTTTTGCCAGAAATCATCGACAAAATCTGTAAAAACAAACCAAAAACGTCACATCATTCTTCATCATTCTTCGTGACGTATATCTAGTTAAATGAAGTTTTTATTATTATTATTATTATTATGCTCTTCTTCCACAGAAATTTGTTATTATTATTATTATTATTATTGTTATTATTGTTATTATCATGATAATGCAAGCTCCCACACAGCATGTCAAACAATTGATTATTTGAAACGTATTCACCTGATTTATCCCCTAACGACTTTTTTTCTTCCCCAATGAATACAAAAAATGCGTGGAGTGCGATTTGCATCATCTAAAGAAGCTGTTGAAGCAAGAATTAGAGTGGAAAAAATGTTTCGAGAATTGGTTTCAAGCATACAAAAGTGTATAAATATTAAGGCGAATATTTTGAAAAGCAATAAAACAGTTTTTTCAAAAAAAAAATCTCTCTTAGTTTTTTTATAAACTTAAAAGTAGCCCTCATGTTCTGATCATCGTTGCTTTAGTCACCATTGAAACATTCTCATGAAAATCTAGATTTTTCCCGACTACTAAACGCCTATTTCAACTCGATGTACAAAAAGTAAAAATAAAGATCCTCGTTCCCTAAATAATAGTTTCCTGTTACGTTTTTTTATCGCTACAGAAATAATCACTTCACATTCCTGTGTTTTTAATGCACATCATTAAATCCTGCCGTTTATACAAACGGACTCGAAATGAAACCACTTGTATTGCTTCACACAACAGCGAATCTTTCTCTGTGTTCTCCATTTCTCTCTGTTTACAGGAGCGGTTACAGATAAATATCATTTGGAAAGCAAATTTCTAATTTACTATATTGTTTATTTAACGAAGGGACTGTTAAATTAGTGCAATAGTTACTAAATGCAACACTGGATCACTATTTAATGTTTAACTAGCTCACTACAAGTGGAAGTACACCTGTGACTAATTGGAAACTAGCTAATAGAAATGAAGATTGTTCGAATAAATCTGGTGTTCATGAGGATATATCGGCATTAAAATATTGACACAATCCCCTTAGCGGAAAGAGATGATTCTATGGCGTAAATTGTGACTAAATAGCTGCAACTAGAGAGATAAAATTTGGCAGTTATATATGTTACGTTTTCTATCACTGTTGTTTAAAAAGTGTAAATGGTGTATCAAATTTAAGTTTTTAAAAGGAAAATTAAAGACCGAATAGTAATTAATTGAAAACGGGATTTTCGCCATAAATGTGCAAAAATAGTATATAACTTAACAAGCATATGATGTAGGCTATATTACACGAGGATGAAGTTTACAGCCCCAGACGAAGGCGAGGATTGTTATCATCTGAGTGTAATATAAACATTAATGTAAGTCAAATACTATATTTTATTTACAACTACATAGTTTTATTATTAGAAAAACAGTAAATTTAATTTAAAAACACAGAAATTCGATCGTCAATTGTAAAACTTCTATTAATACACAAAAAGTAGCGAGCTATGGAAAACGTTGTATGCAGTATTCTTTAAAACTACGAGCCTGGTAAAGGCAATAAAGGTAGATGGACAGGTGAAAGTTACTGCTAAATGGTACACTGAAAAACGTTTGCCTTAAGGGCTCAGTAGAGTTCCATAGGAACGGATTATGTTACCTTATGTTAATGCGTCTTCCTATAGGGCAGCTTCAACTCTTCAATAGCATTGGAAAATTATGTATTGCATAAATAGGAATCATTTTTAATTAAGGGATAAATAAGGGATTTAGTTCCTAACTGTGGAGTGATGTATATTCAATTCATCAAGTCCAGTCAAGAGCTGAGTCAGGTCGACCACAAAATGTAAGTTTTCTCACAAGGGTAGAGATTCAACTCAATTTAACGGGAAATAAGTATAGAAAACCGTGTATCCATCTATTGCCCAATAACATAAACCATCAATACGTCCTATATACATATTCTGTTACAGTCAAAAGACCGTGAATACGCTAGCCCTATCACAAAACACACATGCGCATTCCTTGTTTAATGTAGTCCCTCCGACCACAGTGAAATGCTACACGATTACAATAAGTGTTTGACACCACCTGTTTTTATTTTTCTTATCATTTTATGTAATTTTCATTAATTAATTCTGTTTTATTACAATTGTTTTCATCAGGATAACAATTTTTAAATCTTATATCTACCGGGTCTACAAGTATGAAATGCGGATTTTTTTTTTTAAATAAAACACATTAAACTCAAAAGAACAGTAAAAGTATGCTCCATTAGAAGTTATACATTTTTCCCATCTTTCAGGCAATTTGTGAATACCTCGCCAGTAGAACTCTTCCCCTTCCCCCGCAAACCATTCATCTACCCATTCTTTCACATTTTCATATGAACAAAAGTGCTGCTCGGCAAGTGCGTGACCCATCGATGCAAACAAGTGGTAATCTGAAGAGGCCAAGCCTGGTGAGTAAACGGCATGGGGTAGCACTTCCCACTTGAGTGCCTCCAATGTGTTGCAAACTGCTTTTTCCTTATGTGATGGAGCGTTTTCGTGAAGAAAGATTACCTTGTGCTGTCTTCTTTCGTATTCTGGTCGTTTTATGAGCAGCGAATGGTTCAATTCGAACAGTTGTTGTTGGTAGCGTTGGGTATTAACTGTTTCACCAGGTTTAAACAATTCATAATAGACCACACCCTTTTGGTTCCACCAAGTACAGAGCATTGTCTTTTTGCCAAAGCGATTCGGTCTTACAGTTGATGTGGATGGTGAGCCTGGGTTCACCCATGATTTTTTGCGTTTGGGATTTTCAAAATAAATCCATTTTTCATCGCCAGTAATGATACGATGAAAAAAAGGCTTTCTTTTGTATCGTACAAGCAAAATTTCACAAGTGTTTTTGCGTTTTTCCATCTGCCTCTCATTCAATACATGTGGAACCCATCTGCCGACATTCTGGATCTTACCCATCTCTCGTAGGCGATTGGAAACAGCTTGTTGACTAACGCCTAACTGCTCTGCTAGTTGTTTTTGTGATTGACTATCGTCTTCCTGTAGCAATGTTTCCAATTTTGTATCTTCATATTTTTTTGGAGGCTTTCCATGTTCTTTGTCTGTAAGATCAAAGCCTCCACTTTTGAAACGCCGAAACCATCGTTCACACGTATCTTGCGATGGAGCATATTCACCATAAGCTTCTCGAAGCAGTCAGTATGATTCAGCAGCAGTTTTTTTCAAATGAAAACAAAACAGTAGTACTGTCCGCGAATGCTCTTTATTTGGCACAAAATGTGACATTTTTAACACAGTAAAACAAAACTATATGATCACTTTTCAAATTATAACTTATACGCATTTGACACTTAATGATAACTTAACAAAACGCCATATGTGTTGAAACTTTGAACTATACACTCTGTTTGCGCAGCAAGTTTGAAAAAAATCCGCATTTCATACTTATAGACCTGGTATATACAGTATTGGCCATAAAGATGGCAACTTTTAACATTTTTCAATTTTTCAAATTTTAATAATAATATTGGAAAATAAATACTCTTAGTTCTATAATTTAATCATATTTTGTCTGTAACATCAATCAGTGGTCAAAAAATCTGACTTACAGATTAATAATAAATTATTTCTTCATTTTTGCTTGGACAAAAATATTGCAACTACTTGAATTTTATTTTTATATGCAAGTTTTATCCATAAATAATATGTTCTGCACAAGTTATATTTCAGTTTATATTTGACAATCATGGGTCGTAGTAAAACTGTTTCAAGTGAAACTAGAAACTTAATAATTTCTGGTTTTAAAGACGGGCTGCTGCAAAATGTGATTTCACAAAATTTAAATGTTCATAAATCTACTGTGTCACGAATTATAAAACGATTTCGAGAAGAAGGTACATTTGAAGTTTCAAAAATTCCAGGACGGCCACGAAAAACTACAAAACGAACTGATAAAAGAATTATTTATTTATCTACCAATAACCCCTTTCTATCATCGGAGAAAATTTTGGGCCTTTTGCCACAAATGGATCAAGAAAACATCTCAACAAGAACTATTCGCAGAAGATTAGTTAGTGAGGGTCTTTTTAGTCGTCGTTCTGCTAAAAAACCACTTATATCTAAAAAGAATGTGAAGGCCCGATTAGAATTTGCTAAAAATCATACTGACTGGACTGTGGATCAATGGAAAAAAGTTATTTTTAGTGATGAATCTAAGTTCAATTTGTTTAAAAGTGATGGTGTAAGTTACGTTAGGAGGCCTGCTAATAAAAGATTAGTAGTTGGTGAGATAGTATGGGTCGGTTTCTCGGGATATGGTATGGGTCCTCTATACCACATTGAAGGAATAATGGATCGATTTAAATATAAATACATCCTTCAGAATGTTATGGAACCTTATTCTGATGAGTTCATGCCTTTAAAACATATTTTTCAGCATGATAATGACCCAAAACATTCTTCGAAGTTGGTCAAAAAATGGTTCGAGGATTAAAAAATTAACGTAATGACTTGGCCGTCACAGTCACCCGATTTAAATCCAATAGAAATCCTTTGGGAGATTGTCGACACAATGATTAGAAACAAAACGCATTCAAATATTGAAGATTTGTTTAAAGCTTTGCAGGGTGCCTGATCTAATATTGATAATGAAATGATCACGAAATTATTAGAATCAATGCCGAAAAGATGTCGGGAAGTTATAAATACTGGTGGTTACTATACAAAATATAAAAAATGATCTGTTAATAATACTTCATTTTCTTAATTAATAAAAAAAAAAAGATTTTTTAAGAGTAGTTGCTATCTTTATGTCCGGTTAAAAATATTAAATACTATAAAAAAAAATAGAATTTACTATTAAAATTTAATTTCTTACTATAATATATGTAGAGGATTGTTAAAGGTAAGAATTGAATTTTTTTAATCTTAAAAATATTGAATAGAATAAAAATAAAAGAGGATTATCAAAAGTTGCTATCTTTATGGCCAATACTGTATATAAAAGTCAACTTCTCTTTGTCTGCCTGTCTGTCTGTCTGTCTGAATATATGTGCACTGTTCACTCGGGCTGCTGATCCGAGTTTCATGCGACTTGTTTCTATTTGTAGCTATATTATCTGGGCAGAGTTTAGACTATGTTTTACTAAAATTTGTTCAGTAGTTCCAAAGTTGTAATGACATTTGTGCCCGCGAATGAGTCGAAATCCATGTTTTCTGTTCATATGTAACGCATTTACTTTAAATTATCAGCGACAACATATCTTTCGTCTTCGGCAAGGTTACATGATTTATAAATTAAGAATGGAAAGAATTTTTAAAATCTTTTCAGTAGTGCAGTAGTATATATCGATATTTGTGCGCTCGGCTACTGTAAAATTCATCTTTTCTGTTTATATTTAACGCATTTACTTGAAACTATTAGTGACAACATATATTTATTCAGTGGCAAAATTAGTACACGATTTATACATTAACCAGAATTGAAAAAAAAAATTAAAATCGGTTTTGTAGTTCCAAAGTTACAACAAGTTTTTAATCGGAAAAAAGTTTAGTGATAATGCAAATTTTGTCTAAAACAAAAATATTATTTCAAAACGCAAAGTTGCTACACTCAATAAAAACGACGGGCTCAATAATAACGAATTGTTCCCGAGCGAAACTGGGTGAGGCAGCTAGTAACTCATATAAATTTCATTCTTGTTTTATGTCAACTTTAAATATGCCCATGTTTTCATTTATTTCATTATAAAATTGCAACAGAAAAGCTGGTAAAAATTAGAATTATTTTTCTAAATTCATATAAATATAGTTTGTCAAGTGCACATGCTGAACTTAGATAAAATTATCCCCTTTTTATATAATGTTATATTTACATTTTTCCTAGTTTTTAATTTAAACTAGTGGTGGCAGCTTATCTCAATAATACATTTTGTAACGAATCTGTAAGTCCGCCAGAACAACAATGACCAAACTTTCACAAATCACCCGTCGCGAGAATTTCTTTGAAAGGGGTTGCCATCGTTTTTTTTTATGTTTTTACAGGGGGTATTTTAAAATAAAAAATTTTAAGAATTCAGATAATAACATAAAATTAGAAATCTTACGATACAGCACGTATCTCTAAAAATATATTTTTTAAATGGTTTATTGTTCAAGAAGACATTTGTTCAGAGTTACTGCTTAATAACTTTGAACACTAGCATCTTCTTGAACAATGCTTAAACCCCTTTTCTTAGAAATGCGACTAGACTACTTATATAAACTCCAATCTCTCTGAAGACAAGATCAGACAGTATTCGGTCCGGTTAGCGTAAAGACCTAAATTGTTAAATTCTTAGAGGTACTGTGTCGGCATTCTGGTGGTCTATCCGATTCTATTTGTTTTTATCTTTGTCATTATTTTTATCTATATTTTAATATTTTAAACTAATTGTAAATATTACTTTTAATAAATCAAATTCATTAATTTTAAACCGTCTTACTTAATGTGTGTAAACCTTCACCTTTAAGAACTTAAGTGAACAGCTAAGATCCAGACTGTAAGCAATATGCCTGATCAGTCGGTTGGTTAGTATAACAATACATATCATTTAATTTACATATCGAAATGATGAACCCTGGATAACACTCTCACCTACTACCAGAACTCCTTTAGTCAGGAATCTCATTTCAGTTTGAGATTAGAATTTATATAATATCACAGGCTCGCTACTTAATGGACAACAATTGGTACGTTGAGAGTAACGTACCGAGCTCGCTATTTTTTTAAATTCAACTTCTCCTTCCTGACTGTTACACATTTTTGTTTTTTATCGCCTCAAAGTCAACATTACTTTTAAAAATATCTATTATTTTAAGTCACAAGAGAGGCAGAAAATGAAGCAGACGAAACCGCTTGAAAGTTATAATAAATAAAATACAGACATCATAAAACACGTTATCTTTTAGCTAGAAGAAACCGACACAAAACTCATGTTCAAATTTGTCCCACCTACCCTAATTCAACTTTCAAAATAAGGGTCGGTATAACTTTCAAAACACTAGGTCCGAGAGCCTCAGTCCACTCCTGACTGTGGTGATAACTAGAACTGGGTGAAACTTCTGTAGGACGCATATGGACTGAAGAAATAAGAAAATACTGTACACATTTTTATTTTTTTTTTTTGACAGCGTATTTTTCTTTTTTTGTTACAGATGAACGCCATTGACCTATTCTAACCCATGAATATATTCGATAAAGGCTTGTTCAAATCTGCTACCAAATGCATTAATTTTTAATGTGTGGTTTAGGATTCCATTAACTAGTTTTTAAGTGCTAAATTTTTAAAATGAAATCACTGTTCCCGCAGACTATACTATTTTACAAAAATTTTAAATCCAATTAAATCTCAGTTTGAATCAAATTATGGCTGATAATATAAAGTATCTTTTACAAGTATTATTTATTTTACCTTTTTTCACACATTTGAGTTTTCTTTGGAAAAAATAATTTGATCAGAAATCTTGTTTGTTCTATTTCTGTTCTTATCAATGATCATTTTTCCATTTTTTCAGATTTTTAGGCCAGACCTTTTCTCGGTGATAGGGTGGAGTAAAAAACTCTTTTAATATATTTAAAATTTAAAAAAACAACACTCTAAAAAGCATCGATATTTTTTGAAAAACCATCTGACCAAAATTTCGGGCTGTGCGTTATTTTCATGAATCCATGCATGACTCCCTTAGCATGTAAGCATTTCGAAAAAAGAAATTTAAATTTAATCGTCTATCGCAATTGTTGAAAAAAAGTCCGCTACTATTTAAGCGTTTTAAAAGCACATGGCAAATTCTTACACACTCTTATACACTCTGATTTTTGGAAATAAGAAAGGTGATGTGACATAAAACGACTGCCACCTTTTTATAAATACACTTGATCATGCATGATTTTGTTAATAGCTGAAGATCCAATCTTAAGTTAATGCTCTATTACCACATAAGTGGCTTTATTGTCTTCTGCAATTATCTTCTTAACAGCATCAATGTTTTCCATCCTGCTACTTTTTAATGTTGAATAGGATGCCTGCATCGTTCAAATTTTTATACCAACGGTAAATTGTAGCCAAAGAAAGGGCTAATTCACTAAAAACTGAATTTATACTTTCTTTGCACTCATAGGCGTTTTAACCTTTTTTTAAATCACAATAAATCATGATTCGAAAATGCTCTCAAGTGTATTCCATATTATGACAACGATATTTTAAAAATTAATTAACTGAATTCTAACTAAAAGAACTTTTAGAACTTAAACTTAAATAACTGTCTAATATGATTTACTGCTACTTTGATTTACACTTCACTTTATTTATAACAGACTGATGTACATTTCAGCTACCATGTAGCCATCTTCAGAGTACAATACTCAGTGAATCTTAAATTAAATCAATGAATTAGGTGCTATTAAAATCAGATGTGGGAATTTTGGAAAAACAAAAAATCTAAGAAGAAAATGACAATGGTTAACTCTTTTTACGGTTTGGCCTGGATTAGGTCTAAAAGTGGGCTGGACAAAGGGCTCAGGTCATTATTTGTTAACATATTTGCATGTCTTTTCATAAAAATCGCCTCTAACATGTCCAAGTTGTAATCACTAGAAAATTTTAGCAATTCTATATTTCCAATTTTATGGCCAGTTTTAACTTGGTGAAATGCTAGAGACGAATTGTTTACATCTCTGTTTTTAATTAGATTTATATGTTCTCTGTATCTTATATCTATATTTCTTTTATTTTATTATTAAAATTTAATATTAAAATTTCAGTTTATTTTATATATCCCTAAATTTTGTTTAACTTTATCTATTGGTTTACCTAATAATTTCTTTGAATTACTATAGCTACAGAATACATTATAGTATCTACTAGGCTAAGAATTGGACATCCTAGAGTGACACCAACCTGTGATGAGTGAAATACAAGACTGACAATCGAACATACTCGTATTATACTAGACTGCACACAAAACGAAACGATACGACAACGACACCACGTACCTCACAACATACAAGAAGCTCTCAGTGACAAGGCGGAAGACCTGTCAAAACTCTATGAATTCTTACTAGACATAAATCTGTACTCTATATAAGTATTGATATAATATCACATAATAATAATATTCTGAATCTGGTAGGAAGTTTTACGGGTTTCGGACAACAATGAAAACAACTAGATCAGCTGACGAACTATTTCGAAACATGTCAGCTGATCTAGTCTTCATTGCTGTCCGAAACCTGTACAACTTCCTACCAGATTCATACATCTACGGACACGACACAATCTTCCTGAATAATAATATTAACACATAATATATTCTAAATTAATAATGTAGCAGTGGATGTGCCTCTTCTTTATTATATAAAAACAGAAAAAAGTCTAATTTACTTCAACATTAAACTCTAGTTATATGGGATTTATATAAATACTAGCTGCTCCGCTCGGCTTTGCTCGGGGTCAATTAACTATTATTGGCCTAATTTTGGGTCTTATAAAATACTTACTCTTATTACACTAAAAATTTCAAAAAAATTAAATATATATATATATACTTAGTGAAAATACCAATTCCTCAGTAACATTTTTTTATTTACTACTAAAAAATTGTCATTACTACTAAACCGGTATTAAAATTTTTTTTTATTCTGATATGTATGAATCGTTTATCAACTTTTCCGCTGCCAACTTATGTTGTTGAAAATTTCAAGAAAATGTGTTACATATGAACGGAAATCATGAATTTCGTATTATCCGTGCGCACCAATTTCAATATTAATTTGGAACTACTGAATCCATTGTAATATAACATAGCCTTAAACTTAATCAGATGATGTAGCTACAGATAGAAAAACAGTGGCGAAGGGAGACCTCTGCTAGACTTGCCTCCCATAAAAAAAGGTAAATAAAAAATAAAAATAAAAAAAAAATTAGGTAAATCTTCAAAAACACATCAAATTATGTTTTATACAAATTTTTATTCAAGGATTTACTAGTTACGAATTTTTAAAATTTATTAGGTCGTCAAGGATGAAATTTGTAGAAAAAAAGGCAAAATTAATTGATAACTTACAAATATAAGGAATATACACTTTTGCCATTTAAGCGGAAGGTTGTTCAGACGGTGTGGTATAAAACCCTAGCGGACGAGAGTCAACGAATTCCTGGAAAGCTAATTTTATAGTATTGTCGGAATTAAACTGTTTTCCTATTAAAAAGTTGTCCAAATTGCGGAAGAAGTGGTAGTCAGTGGGGGCTAGGTCTGGTGAGTATGGAGGATGATGAAGAAGTTCCAACTCCAATTTCTGTAGATTTACTACAGTCATTTGTGCAGTGCGTGGTCCAGCGTTATCATGCAATAAGATAGGAATCGATCTGTTGACCAATCTAGACTGTTTTTCTTTAAGTTTTTGCATCATTTCGTCCAGATATACATATACTGCAATCAGTATATGTATATCTGCTGTGTTTGATGAGCCAGTTTTTTTTTTTTTTTTTGTTTTTGTTTTTAAGTTACCTGTACGAAATTTAACGAACCAATTTGATATTGCCTGCTGCGTAGTAACACTCGAGCCAAATACACTATTAATGTTTCCCGTGGTCTGCGATATCGTTGTTCCACGTAAGAACTCAAACTTCATAATAGTGCGAATTTCCGACCATTCCATTTTCAACAAAATTAATTTAAAAAAAAAAATTCTGATATTTTTTAGGGCATACAATAATTTCATTAAACTGGCGAGACGTATAATTTTCCAACAAAAAAAAAAAAAAAAATCGATAAAATATTAAGCCAATGTCAAATAATAAATTGTTAAAGTTGGCAATATTATTAACTACAAATTTCATCCTTGACGACCTAATAATAACTTCTGTTTCCGGTTTCAGACCTTCATAAAAAACAATAGGGTTCTTCCCAATTAACAGGAGAATTTTCTAGTACCAAAAAGAACCCTCTGAGTTGAACCGTTCTTGAGTTAACGTGTATACACACACACATACACACAGGCACGCACACACATACGAACGGCACTTCGAAAATAGGTTTTTTGGATTCCCTGGATCATGAAACGTGGTCATCAGTCAAAATTTTGACATCGAAAATGTTCGCGATTACAATACTTGCCCCTTATATATTAAGTTACGGACCAGTAAAAACTGCATGAAAATCGGATCAGCAGTTCTCGAGTAAAAAGCGCACATACGGACAAATCGACAGAGACGTTGCCTTTATATATATATATAAGTATAGAGAGAGATAAACAAGTAGACACTCAAATGAAAGCCTTAATACTTACATGTAATACTTTGTTAATTACAGTTCTTGTTATTAAAACACATTATGATCGTATTATTTCATAAAGTTAAAACTAGTTGTTTTCTTTGTTGCAAAATGGGTGACACCCATGTAATTTGCAGTTCATTCTCCTTTTTTTGAAGTGAAAGACATTAAATAACAATGGTCGTCGTCGCAAACTATAAACGTATAAAACACTCACTTTGATTCTTTTAATCCTTCATCACACTGTGACATCAAACATGAAAACATCACAAATGATTGTGCTTGAACCAAACGAAGCTCTTGACTCGGAGCCCTTCGCTTTGCCTCCACCAAACCATAACGATCCGGTTTCAATGTTTTTCTAAACAAAAGCCAAAGTGTTTGTGTGTAATTATAAAAATCATTCATCCGTATGAGTCGATGCGTTCACTAGAATTGCATAGTTGCATTGTAACGGGCTGCTGAATAATTCAGTGCTGAACACACAGAGTTGAATTCAGCGAGACAGATTTTGATAGTTTAGGATTCAATACAAGTTATTCAGGCGAGATGTTATGGTCAGTGTCTGATTGATTTAGGGCTTCACTTCTGTTTATTTTGAAGTTTCAAATTAGGGAGCCGATCAATATTATACGACTTTTCTCAAAATAAACACTTGTGGCTACTTTGATTTATTATTCCTTCAGCCTTTCTATCTCTCTCTATCACCCCTTGGCCTCACTCACGTATGTTAACCCTGATCTATTAAGTGCCACGCAAGCCTATGTATCTCCAAAACCAGTGTTTCCCAACCACCGGTCCACTATATATTTTTGCCGGTCTTATAAAAATTGTAGATTTCGCACTAAAAATTAATAAAAAATAAAATAAACTGTCTAATTTGGTCTATATACATTAGTATTACTTCACAGAATGTACAATATACAGGGTGATCAATATACGAGGTGATCAATACACAGGATGTACAATATAGACTGTGGTCAATATATAGGGTGTAAAATATACAGGGTGTATCAGACCAACGATCCACACCATTTTTCTTGAAAGCTATATGTGAGCAAGTTGGGAAAAAACTTGTGATAACCAAAGTCTATCCATAGAATCAAATGACAATATTGAAATTTTCTGGAACTATCCGGAAGTACGGGATATCAAGAACAACATTGATTTTTATAATAGTAACGTATGTCGAGTTGGGTATCTTTAGATTTTGAAAAGACTTTTTTTTTAAATACATTTTACGGTTTACGATAAAAATTATAAAACCATATTCTCTAGAACTACTTTAAAGTAAAATATTTGTATTTAAGTGTTCAAAGTGCCTTCTATTTTGATTTAATTACTTTCATATACTCTTGAGCTGTTTGTAGCACGAACAGTATAACTTGAAAGTTATATATTTTTGATTATATTTTTTTTATTCCTGAAGAATAAGGATACGAAAGTATTTAATCAAAATGGAAGGCAATAAGTTGAAGGACAACGTTAAGCTTTATCCAAAAATACCCAACTCGACATCGTTACCATTTAAAAATCAAAGTTATCATTGATATCCTATACTTCTGATTTGTTCCAAAAAATGTCAATACTGCTATTCGATTCCTTAGGTAAAATTTGGTCATCAAAAAAATTTTTTTTCCGCAACTTGCTTACACATTTTTGAGAAAATATGGGTGAACAGAACCAGATTATCAAACATAATAACTTTTAACGATTAAATGAAGCTTTTGATCATTTTGTTTAGCAACAGCCCACTTGTTGTTTTGTCTCAATGAGAAATATTTCTGTCTCTCTACATTTATAGACTGAAGCAAAGCTTTCGACTATGTCTCTCACTCTAAAAGTAAAAGCTAAAAGTTCACAGTTTCGATGAGAATAGCTGCGCTTATTATTATCTAAAAGGTACAAAACAATATGTGTCTCTAAACTCGAAAAAATCTCAATATAGAAGCGTCCACTATGGTGTACCTCAAGGATCTATACTCGGCCCAATCCTTTTTTCCATTTACATAAATGATCTTCCAGCAAACATAAGTGCAAATTGGGTACTTTATGCTGATGACACTACCTTGTTAGATAGATTCGATTGCTTCGACACTCTATAGAGAAATAGCATGAACATAGCCACCGATGTAAATCAATGGTTCCTAGCCAATCAACTATCCCTGAATGTGAACAAATTACAGAAACTTCAAATAACTTCTAAGGAACACAACTTTGACAGTGTCTCTGATGTTCAATTCTTGGGTGTACGTATTGATCCACACTTAAAATGGGATCGACACACTGACAACTTATCCAATAAGTTTTACAAAACTATATTTCTCCTCAAAAGCCTAAGACATTCTGTAAAACCTGAAATTTTGCTTCTGACCCTTATACCGTCATTTTGTCGTCTGTCTGTCTGTGTGTGTGTCTGTCAGTCTGTCTGTTCGGTAAAAATTGTAGCCAAACGGCTAAACTTAGAGAATTGAAATTTGGCATGCTTATACAACTCTTTGACTCGCACATAGGAAAAATACTAAAACATTTAAAAAACATATCCCCCTAAAAATATAAACAAATATGTGCTCTTCGAAAAAAATATATATTTTTTTTTAATTCTGAGTAGGGTAACAAATGAAAGCCCTTAGTACGTGGATTAACGATCAAAATTTTATTTTTGCAAAATAAATTATTTAAATGCGATTGTTGCCAAAAAATTATGCAAAAAAAAAAAATTTGTCCCACACCCTGGCGCCAAGATGGTTTAAACTAAAAATCTGAAAAAATTCTAAGTAATGTACATTGGTGTGAACCGGAATAGTACAACAGGATCAGATTATGTTTTCGGAAAATAACGCATTTTTTGTGTTTTTTAGTTGACGATTCATAATAGTTATACTCATATAACACGTTAAGTTGTTAAGCATATCGTGGTCTAGTGGCTACGTTGCGCGCTAACTACACAAATTTCGTATTCACTACACAAGTTCGTTCCTTGCTTGAGGAGTCAATTTTATTTTTTGTTTTATTTTTATTTTTATTTTATTTAAATTAACTTGTTAAAATTCTAGTTATATTTTGGCGAATTTTGAATTAAATTTTTAAGGGCTTAAATTTAATAACCAATTGGAATTTTTGGAATTATATTTTCATTCTATGTGTATTTTATTCTATTTATACGAAACCAGAGGGGCGGAGCGTATGATTTAAGACAACCAATGAAAGCCCTAGGCGCAATTCTCAAAATCTTAATGAACCTTCTTATATAAAAAATTACTGCACATATTTAGAAATACCTAAATAATGATATTAGGTATTCGAATTAAAATTAACAAAATAATATTTTAACATAAAACTTGTTTTTAAAGCTCTTAAATTAACAGACGATAAATTATTTTAAAAAGATCATTCATTTTGCCGTGGTTACTACAAAGCAAAATTTGTCCTACACACTCAGCATGCCGCCTTCGCTTATTATATACCTGCGAAATCCTGCAATGTGTGAAAATTCACACTTCACATCAATTTTGTCCCATATATCATATGCTCTTTTAGTTTTGTTACTCTTAGAATCATTAAGAGGGTTAGCTATGGAGCTGACTGTAGACTCTTCTTTACTGAATTTAATATAATGACTTTACCTTCAATTTATATTTACCAGTGCTTGCTACGAGTATACAATAATCGTGATAATCTGATGACTCATGAGAATATCCATTACGACACTAGGTACAAAGAATACTTTCCTCCGCTTTCTGGACTGCAAAAATCCAGACAAAGTAATAATTATTATGCATTAAAATTTTATAATAAGTTGTCAGATTTCGTCAAAGATTTGCCTTCAGCAAAATTCAAACGTATTTCAAATTTTTAAGTTATAGTTTTTAATCATATGAAGAATTTCTGAATTTTAATTTTGACAATATGATTCTATCAGACTAATAGTACATGACTATCATTTTTTGACTGACCATTATGTATTTGTTAATATGGTCGATAAATATAATATTAATAGTAATAGTAATAGCTAAAAAATGAGCTAGTAACAACTTAATTAAAACTAAAATTCCATTTAGTTCCACTTCAAAGTTTGGAATAGCCTAGATATTTAAAGATAAAATTCTAAGTAACATAAATAGAGGTTATGAAAAACAAACGTACAAACAACTGATATATCGTATGTTAATTTTCCATAGCCTGCTACGATTTTTTTTTAAAGAAATTTGTTATTTGTAAATCGAATAATTTACCAATAACTCCACTTCTAATCTCAGAATTCACATAAAAATAAGTTTATAATTACAGAGAATAATTTCTAAATGGAAATTAGTATATTAAGTGCTTAAACTCCTTGGTATTTTGAGACGATAATTGTTCATTATGTCGGTATATTTGCTGGAAGTGGATCAATATTCGATTACTTAAGTTGTAATAAAGCGTGACCACGGGATCAAGTCCCTTAACGGTATTTTCAATGTTCTTTCTCTGGCATTCTCCTGGTAAGTGTTCGGGAATGAGAACAACATTCGATTGCGACTAAAATGGAATTTATTTCAGCTGCATTGTGCCGACCCTCGGTGGTCCGACAAATAGGATTTACAAGTGATCTCATTCTACTGCAACACTTCATGCGCTGTTTTATACCGGGATAGCTTTATAACTAAACTAAATCTTTCCTAGACGTTTTAACGTGTTCACTGCAAATGTTTTTAATGAGAATGTATGTTTGTTTATTTATTTTGGTGATCCATTATTTTTTCTTTGTCGTATACAATAGCAGTTTTCTCGTAACATAATCGGGAAAAGTTCTATTTTACAGTGAATTGTTGTTTAGAACAGGACTATTATTATTTTTACAATAAAAATACACAAATAGGATTAACATATTACATTAAGTGGCGCACGAAATATAAAAGTGAACATATTATTCAATTTCTGAAATTAAATTATACTACTATATGAGATCAGGAAAATGCTTTCAGGAAACGAACGATGAGTTACTCCTTATGGGGTTCTGGACATACACATTTTGAATTACCAGTTCGAAACTGATAACTCCGTTCAGCACCTACCTAGGATTAATCTATAAAAATGTAATGAATATAATTTTTAATCAGATATAATACAATATGATAATCAGACCAATTCTGTAACTCAGTTACTATGATCATGGTAACTAAATTTGTCACTATGAGCAAGGTCAGTTACTATCATGAATGAAAGTCATTATACTTTTATAATATTTTATCTTGTAGTAACGTTGGAAACGAACGATGAGTTACTCCTAATAGGGTTCTGGACATACAGCATTTTGAATTGCCAGTTCGGAACTGACAACTTCGTTCAACACCTAACTAGGATTAATCTATAAAAATGTAATGAATATAATTTTATTTACTTCATTATATACATATATGATTTTGTCGAGAAATCATTTTAGGCTTTACTGTTCATGAGAAATTAGGACGCCAAAAATTTACTTACACTTGCACAATCATATTCTAAATTGTGTCTTTTAGTTACAGTGTTACAATTACAATTGTTTCATTTACGTTAGTTATGTACAAGGATTGCTATTTAAGTTTAGCGGTTTAGCTGTTGCTTGATAAATGTTGGTTTTGACAAATTGCTTTTTGAATCCTTCATGTTTTTTTTTTTTGTTAGTTTGTGTAATCAAGACACAGATATAAGTTGTGTACGATTTTAGCACGCATTTAAATAAATCTATTTCGATTAAAAATGGAACTAACACGCGCACATTTTCAAGCTATATTTTATGATTTTAAGGATGACCTAACTCGGCAATAATTTTCGCAATAATTAAAGCGATTGTTTAGCGATGGAACATTCCTTGGCTACTGTAGAATGGTGGTTTA
Organism: Liopterus haemorrhoidalis; assembly: GCA_963971575.1. Classification (NCBI taxonomy): domain Eukaryota; kingdom Metazoa; phylum Arthropoda; class Insecta; order Coleoptera; family Dytiscidae; genus Liopterus; species Liopterus haemorrhoidalis. Next base: position 33,486,851 of record OZ020615.1, read on the forward strand.
ACGAGTTCAAGCATAGAAGGATATTTTTCAAAGACGAAAATTCGAAATGTTCGTCCTGTTAGTGTTGTCATTTCGAAAACTATCGACGCTATCGGTTATGCTGGTGGAGAATAACCGCTGCAGTTATAAAGATATTGAGGTATCCTTGGGCATATCCATGGGTGGAATCAGTACTATCCTACATGAACACCTGGTAGTTAGGAAGCTTTGTGATCGATGGATATCATACCAGTGTATAGTGGAGCAAGTTAATGATCATTACATTTTGCAGAGGTCAATTAAAAGCTGTCTACAAAATAGTAACAGGTGACCAAACATGGAAATACTGCCACGAACTAGAAAGAAAACGGCACTCGGTCCAGTCAAAGTGAAAAGTATTCGATGCAATGGCAATAATAGGTTGTTTCATTCTTCGGACGTACCAGTGATATTGCCACTGTTCCACTGGAATACTATGGTACAGTTACGTTTAGTGCTTTTCTTAGTGCTTTCAGGATTGGTTTCACCGAATGAAAAAGTGCATTAAATATGAAGGTAAAAAAACAATAAATATATTTAAATAAACAAATTTTGCTTATTTTCGCTATCAGCAATACTTGAGTAGCGACCCTTGTATAATTTACAAAAATCACCGAGAGCTTTCTTTCAAATTCTTATCGTAATGTACGCTAATAGGCTGGTTTGCATTCAGATTGCAACACAGACCAACACGCTGCTTACATTGAACGCCTGCGCATTGGTGGATCGCCCAACGCAATTTAAGTATGTTACCATAAATGACAGCAAGTTGCATGCCACAACAAATTAGTACTTCAGCAACCGTGTTACTGTGGTTATGTGCGATAACGGCGTTTTTATTTTCGTAAAAATGATTTATGTACAATGTTTAATATCTGAGCTATTCTTTAGACTTTAGACGATAGTACACCAATATGACTAAAATAAAAAGACTTGGAAGACCTATTCTGAATTTAAACATAAAGCAACCTGTCTCCAATAAAAAGAAAAAAAAAAAAAAACTATTAATAGAACATTTAACTGTGACATTTGTAATAAACATACGTGGATTTGTGGCTGTGTTGTAGAAAATGCATTTTTTTTGCTTCCTTTCTTATTTATGTGGAGAAAAATAACGCAGAACGTTGGTGAGTCTGAAAGTTAATTCATTTTCATTTCATTATAAGCACCCTTGTACAAAAATAAATATTTATCTAGAAATCATGTGTAATTAGTAATTTTGAACTTATAATAACTTATGCCTATAAAAGTTGTCCTCCAAAAGATGACCCTCATAAATTTCTACAACACTCCGCCAGCAGGCACTAGCCTTGTGTCTGATTTTTGAAATACATTTTTGCAGTGCTTTCTTTCCCTCTTATTTTTAGGAACATAGTATTTTATATTAATATGTTTGTTTTTTTTTGTCAATCTGCATACTATAGTTCTTATAAAATTTGAGAATTCGTTGACCACTTTCTAATAGCAAAATGGTGATTTTTTTATTCATTTTGATTATACTATTTAAGTGAAGTGAATCTTGTCTGAAAATAAGGAAATACGAAGCTTGGTTGAAGTTCTGTAGTCAATAGTTTCCGATATTCGGGAAGTCAAGTTTCAATATATTCTGGATGAGATATTTGAAAGACAGTATCAGATTTCTGAATCATGAGTTGAAGCACTCTTCTTGATTTATTTACATTTGGGTATTATTTCATGAAAATAATATGTTCCATATTGAAAGTAATAAATTTCAGCATTTGTACGATAATTCGATTTTGAGCTAAAATAAAATGTATAAAAATATCTAACATAAACAAATTAAATAAATAAATCAATAATACCGCGTATCATTGCAAATTTTAAAAAAAGGTGTGTAAGTACGGGAAAAAATCTTATCTCATTCCTCTCGAAAAAAATAGAATTATTTATAGTCTATCTCAGAAAGACTGATAGTAGTAAAATTTATTATTTGTAAAAAGTTATTGATTTTTCACACAGAAGCGGCCCACAAAATATGAATACTTCGAAACGAAATATTGTTAAAAACAACCGAGTGTGCCGCACATCTTATATGGGAATACGAACTAGGGTTAACCACAATAGAACATAAACATTACCCTAAAATTTTTATGAAAAATATGGTGACAGGCGTGCATTTAATGATATGATAAATATGGTCACAGGCGTGCGTTTAATAAAATGATAAATAGTAATATGGGAGCTCATGACATTTTTGGTCTCCGATTTCATACAGCATGCCTTTTGGAGGAGAGAATATTTACCGTGTGACAACAAAAAAGGGATGGTACTAAACCCCTGCACGCGTTCCGGTCATAAGGAAAATTGCATTTCCACTTGCACAAAATTTTTGTGTTTTTCTCTGACTTGATATTGCTTGCCCTTCTGTCAAAAGAAAGTTATAACAAATTTAAAGTCTTTTAATTATAGGCATGCTGTATGAAAACGCGGTAAATCATATTTTTTTATTACAAGATCACATGACCGTTTGAGCCCTTTGGGACCCTCCGAATCGCATGCATATATTTAAAAGACTTTAAATTTGTTATAACTTTCTTTTGACAAAAAGGCAAGCAATATTAAATCAGAGAAAAGCACAAAAATTTTGTGTTTAAGTGGAAATGCAATTTTCCCTATGACCGGAAAGCGTGCAGGGGTTTAGTACCATCCCTTTTTTGTTGTCACAGGGTAAATATTCTCTCCTCCAAAAGGCATGCTGTATGAAATCGGAGACCAAAAACTGTCATGAGCTCCCGGTCTATAAGATTTTTGCGAATATTTCACAACAGAAATATTTCGAAAAAATGTATTTAACAAAAGTTGCTATAAAAGCAATAACTAACAAGTTTTATTTGAGACTTTTTTTGAGACTTTTCTATAGTCGACTAAAGGAGCTGTGAACGCAGCTTTGTTGGCAGAATGTGACAAGCCACAATATTTATAAAATTATTTTTAATACCCTGGCCATCTCAGACAGCATAGATTCGTATGGATTGTTACATTATTGTACTATGTCAAAACTGATCCATCTCATTTTATAAAAAAGTGACTTGTCACCTTCTGACAATAAACTTTTCAAATATATAGTATTTTAATACATTTTGTAAGCTATTTATCCAGATGTACCCCTAAGGAAGGGTGGCAGAAAGTCTCTTTTAAAGGGAACATACTAGGCGCTTTCGTTTTACCACTTTACTTAAGAAATCTAAGCTAAGCTAAGTTAATCTAAGTTGTAAGAGCGTTCCATTTATAAGACACTGGCTAAGATAAGCTAAGTTTTTTCCTTCCCCCTTTCCCTTGCTAAGATATTTGACTAACTTCTTAGCTTAGCCAAGCATTTTAACTTGTAAAAGGAAAGCAGCTATTCTCTTTTTTTGTAAGATCTTTCTTATTCTTTCTTTTTAAACAAACTATTTTGTTATATTTGTTTTAAAGATTATTGTACGTGGCTGTACAGCCCTCGTAAGCCAATTTTACACTTGAATATTTATATTTTTCTTATCCCTATATTCATTATACAGATAGTTAAAAATTAATATAACTTTAGAGCTTAAAATACATAATTCAAATACTCTTCTCTAAAATAATATTAACTTTTTCTTTTCACATATTTTCTCTCACAAATTTGAGTTGGAATATTTTGAACGTCTTTCATAATGCAAACAATTATTTTGCCGTCCACCTGAAAGCCTATGTCACCCACTAATAGGTGGAACCGCCCAGGCTGATGATCACTGGTTGACTCCTGAGCTCCCTGCACAATATCTATTCTAATATATAAATTAGTTCGTTTGTGTTTATTTATGCATGTATGTATGTTCCCTTAAAACTGAAGAACGGCTGCACTGATTAAAAGAAGAAAATACTCCAGCGTGTTCATAGCATCGTTTATGGTAAAATTGGTCCATTTGATTCTCAAGATGATCTAAAACTAATATAAATCAAGCAAAATGCTTAAAATCATATATGATAATAATTTCCTAAAAACAGAAATGCTTAAAACTCTAAATCTATTGATCCTACGAAAGTCTGGTTTGCACCAACGTGTTCAGAAAATCTTTCTGCAGACTGCAGACAGAATAACGGAATATGATTTGCGTTTAATAAAAATTTGGTTAAATAATAATGTGTTGACACTTAATTAAAAGAAAACACTGTACTATTTTCTATATATAACAATATCCAACCAAATTTTGATTATTTAACTTTGCAACTATTTAAAGATAGTTGTATAGTAGATAATAATTGTACATGTGATTGTAAAATATTTAAAACTATAGCGGAAAGATTCCTGGGGGAACCTTAGGCTACGTCTTTTATTATTTGTGGATAGATAACAAGGCAACCAGTGTAGTAAACACTAAATAAAATGCACTAACACTTTAAACTGAATAAATTTATTATAAGTTTAAACTTGAAAACAGTGGCGGACATGACAAGTGGAGGCCCTAAGCGGTAGAAATAAAGGGGCCCTAAGCAGTAGAAATAAGGGGGCCCCAAAATCAATTAGGCCAAAAATAAGTTTATTTGAATCAATTTACAAATTAATTTAAAAATTTTAAACTATAAAACAATTTTCAAGGAAAAAAAAAGTATTTTGCATTATATCAGGTTATTTATTTTATCAATTTTGAGAATTTTAATGAAAAAAATTTTTTCTCATTGAATTTCGGGGCCCCCCACAAGCTCGGGGCCCCCCGCGGCCGCTTAGTCCGCGTACCGTATAATCCGCCACTGCTTGAAAACAATAAAATAACACTAATAAGATAAGATTACATAACAAGGAAGATCTATACTAACGGCGGTAAGAAAATATAATGACTGACTCCACGACTCAACCCTTGTTTGCTAAGTCACGCATGTCTAGTATCATCCGGGGTGGCTGCTTAAGCTACAGTTAGGGAGGTGCTGACCCCTATAATATTTTAAGGGTTCCCCTGAATGCATGTTTGGCGGGGTATATGAACAGTGGCGTTACAAAACTGATAAAACCAAATATCTCGGAATATATATAGATAAAAATATGAGATGGGATGGGCACATATTGTACCTTTGCAAAAATGCTAGAAAAACTTTTCATTTATTTAAAAAACTGAGGGATTTTACGCCACTTAAAATGTTACATACATTTATTACGGACTAGTACAATCTCTTCTTTTATACGGGTTGATAGCTTGGGGTGGTGCTGCTGAAACGCATTTACAAAAATTCAAAATAATATAGAAAATTATTTTAAAATTAATAAATTAAAAAAACTATGCGTCATCCCACTGAAAGACTGTGCAAAGATTCACCGGTTTTAAATATAAATCAACTATATGCCTTAACAATACTGAAATTAATTAAAAAATATCCTCAAGAGATTACATATTTCACTCATGATTACAGAACAAGAAATAAATCAGTGGCCGAGGCAACTAAAATGAATAAAAATATTGGTCGGAAGTACTTTGTATATTTAATTCCTACACTACATAATAATTTTCAAGCATTTTTGCAAAGTTTAGGTATAAGATTGGACATAACGAACATCAGATATAATAATTGGGCGAAACGCTTTTGCAAATGTTATTTGTTAAAGTTATTTGTAAATGACATATTAATTATATAAACTGTATATGAGCGAAATTGTATTTGTATGATTGTAAAAAAAAAATTGTATTCAGAAAATATTGTATGATGTTACATCGATGAGCACAGACGCTAAACAGTCTAATGTGGTATTTTTCAATAAATTTCAAATTTCAAACTCAAGCGTCTTTTTTGCGCCTTAAAACTTCATAATTTTTATATATAAACTAAAAACACTGAAGCGTTCAGTGAACTGTGCATGTATGTTCTCTACTCTGTGATAATGCGTTGATAGGCGGGGAGCGAGTGTAGGCAGGAGATACGGTTCATTTGCAGTGAGAATAACATGTGCCATTAATTTATCATTTATCCCTGGATCATGGATCCCTGAATATTTTTTTAGAGCTCTGTAACTGTTTATCATACGAAAGCTTGATTTGCACCAAGGTCTTCAGAAAATCTTTCCACATGCTGAAGGCTTTTGTTATGTCTTAAAACAATTTAAAATAATTTTTATGAAAAAACTAAAAAACATTCAGACGCTCGGCCTGAGATTCGCATGTTTAGTGTGTGATGGCCACGGGACGTAGATACGCAAAGGGAAGGATGAAGCTTGGTTGAAACAACGGGCATTTCAGGACAAAAACTTCGAAGTGTTGTCCGGAATTTGAAACCGCGTTCTAGTTCTCCATAGGTTACCGTTTTACCACTAAACCAAGATATAAATATATAATATCATAATATCGTTGAAATTACTTCGAGTCTTTTGAAGTTCTATCGGAACCTTAGAACTATAGGATATAACACTAAGTAATAAACGATTATTTTCCCTATAAAACACGAGTTTCCTAGAGTTGTTTCAGAAGTGTTATATAAATTTTCATAGTTTTTCGCCGAATGAATTTCACAAGCAAATTGCTCGTGTCATACAAGTGAATAGTTCATAAATGACAAATTTTATGGCCCTGTAAAGATTAAAAATTGTTCTAGTTTTATGAGGGAATCTTTCACAGTGACATTTTATTATCTACCATAGACAAAAAAATAAATTCAAGTACAAGTGCCTTATAAAATATATATAAATAAAATATATAAAATCCATATATTATTATTATTTTTTGTATCTATTATGGCAATTTTAATAAAACATTTATTTTTATATAAAGGGTACCTGGGCATATAAGTACGTAAAGCATGTGTAAAAAAAAGTAACTTTACAGGAACGAAGTACTGAAATGAATTTACTATAAAGAATATTTCTACTTAAAATGAAGATCTCTAAAAATTAAATGGCGTACTAATTTATCTTTTTTATTGTATTTTTGTAAGTTTGTACGGAACATCAAATAGTCAACAAATTTTATTACAGTAGACCTATACGGTTGTGATAAATTATAGAAATCATTATTTTATAAACTATGTCGACATTTACAATTTTCATATCATTTTTACAATTTTTTTACTTAAATTCTTTTTCTCTGACTGCCTAGATATATACCTGTAGTCTTTGTAAAATGTGCTTTCTGGAACCTAAAGTGACAGATCGGTGGAAGCTTTTTAACCCCAAAGAAAAAACTAAATAATTATAAGTTTGCAACGCCTTGGTGTAGCATAATAGCAGAGCAGGTAAATTTTGTTTCTAAACGTTCTAGTCCGGGAGGTAGCGTTGCAAGTGACCTGGTCATTTCATCCCGATTGATTCCTAATGGAAATTATTCCGTTCGGATAGTAAGTTGATGATCTAAGCGTCAGCTGCGCTGATAGTGGTGGGGCAGATCGTTAGAAAACTTACATCTTGTAAAAAAAAAAAACAAAACATGAAAATATGTGTGCCTAACTTAATACCTGTTATGAACTCATTGGCGTGTAGAGAAAAATAGTGTTCATTTAATAATCAATTCGTATAAGACAATAAAGATAGAATGTACGCCTATGTATATATGTCCTTGGAAATAAGTTTGATAACTAAATGTTTTTGTCAAGAATTGCATAACGGAGAAGATTTGTTGATCGCTCTGTATAAACCTGTCATAAAAAAAATGCTTTAAGGTCACTTCAAATTCAATGAAACTTATACATCGAACTTATTATATAATTAGAATAATAAAAACAACAATCAGCTGTTTGCACAATAGGGGTAAGACCGTCAACTGAGAGATTATAATTGCTGAGCGAGCATTTAGCCTAAGTATTTTATAATGTAATCAATGATGTAACTGACTTTACCCCGTTATGTTGGCAGCTGACGATCATTTTTATTATATATATAAAAGTCCTAATTCCTGTGTGCCTTAAAGTTCCTGGGTGATAGCGGGTGATGAGGTGTGTGGTCGGTCACGAACTCAGTGGTGGGTAACGACGTACTCCGACAGCAGCTCACTTAGGCTAAGCACATAGTGAAGACAGTGAGCAAAGCAGCGATGAAAGCCGAGAGTAAAACAGTGAAAGAATTTTGCGCTTATAAAAGAGTGTCTACACATAGTGACACGTTTAAAATCGAGCAGAAAATTCACAAAATTATAATGGATTTTTTACTAACAGAAAACTCTTCCCTAAAAATTTGGTATTTATTAAAAAATAAAAATAAACACAATAAAAGGTGCAATGTTCACAGAATAAATAAAAGTAGACATATACATGGTGAATTTCATTATTTCTATATGCAACTCCGCAAACATCTAGAAAAGTTTTATTCTTATTTTCGCATGAGTATTTCAACGTTAGATTATATTTTGGAAAAAATTCAACATAAATTGGTAAAAAATTGGACAAATTTCAATCGGAACCTACTATAAATGCCTCTTATAAATGAGAACTACTTGTAAATGCCTCAATATCCATTTTAAACAAGTATTTTAGCAACGATGATAGCAGAGAAATCAAAATTGTTTGAACGCGTCGCTTTGCTCGACTATAACAGCGATATAACCTTACATTAAAGAATGTTGTGTCAGTTAACGTTATTCCCGCGGGCCGTGTCCGGCCCGATACTTTTTTGAAACGACACGCATTGAGCTTTTTAGAATTTCCTAGATGTAATCAGAAACAGCTATACCATTGAAGTCCAGCATAAGGCCCGCGGGCCGTGTCCGGCCCGATATTAATTTTTAAACGACACGCATTAAGCAGCTTTTTAGGATTTCCTAGGTATAATCAAGAAACGTTTTTGTTTTGTTAATATACGCAGAATCATGCAAATTTTAATAATTGATTCCTGCTTATATTGATTTTTATTCGATATCAGTTTGCCAACGTTGTTGGCTACGGGTCTGCTAGTTTAATATAATATGTAAACTATTCATTATAAAAATTTCAAGTGGCTTGAAATCAATTTAGCTATAATTTCATTGTTTTAATAGATTTTTTATATATATTATATTAAATAAAAATTATGCCGATATAACGGGGTAAAGATCGTCAGTTACATCATTGATTACATTATAAAATGCTTAGGCTAAATGCCTGCTCAGCAATTATACTTCCTCAGCTGACGGTCTTACCCCCATTGTGCAAACAGCTGATTGTTGTTTTTATTATTCTAATTATAGGTGATTCCCAATACCCCTTCCCCAATATTAATCTTATTAAAACATTTCATTGAACAGGAAATAATTGTTTTTTCCTCCTTAACTACTCTATTATATAAAAATTCGCTGTCAATTAAAAGAAAATTAAAGTTAAATAAGTAATAGGTAGAGCCCCCCCCCCCTATAACCACCATAATATTAATTTTATTTAAAAAAATCTAACCGGTAAATGGGACCGATGTTGCCAAAGGTTGCAAAAGTGTCCAATTTTATGTTCTTTTGTTGTTAATTTATTGAAGCTAAATGGAAAAAATCGTATATCAAAAATCAGGTTACACGGTACAAATATAAATAACCATTTGTAGAATACCGTGTCTTCACAGATCAGAGAACCCATTAGACAGTATGAAAGGTATTACTTCATTTTCCACATAATGCATTCTAACGTTTGAACGAACTTACACCTGTGGGACATACAGCACACAGCCACTTATTTAATATTATTACAATATGCAGTAAGTTTCACACAATAATTAAAAAGTGTTAATTGTTTGGTTATAAACACAAAATCCAAAGCTTTATGAATAAAGAATATCACAAGTCAATCTGACACATATAATCAAATATGGCTGTTAATTGTTAATGCTACCAATAGAAGCAAAATATAAATCTTAACTTTGACTTAATAATAGTTAAAACTAGTCAAAATATACAAATTCGAGCATTAATTCATTGAAAATGTTTGATGTTCTGTTAGAAGTATTTAATTTTTTGTTTTTTACTAACATTGTTATGTAAATTCTGTCATAACGTGGATTATCCATATACGTTTTGCTGCTAAATCAATAATATGTGATATACATATTTCAAGTTTTCTGAAATCCATTCTTAGAATGATGTTCGAATCTCGATTTTGTACTGTCATTAGAGGATTAAATTCCAAGTATATCCGGGGCGAGAATTCCTCGGAATTTTAAAAACTTCTGCATCACATTTCTCGGAAAGAAAACAAATATTTCCGGAGAAAAATTGAAAAAATAAACTACACTTGCACCTCGAAGACGAAATCCCCTACATTAACCAAAGTTCATATATAGAAAAAAGTATTTTGCTATAAACGGCAAAGCAGCTCAATAAAGGATAAAATAATATCCTATTACAAACAATTTCCTATTAAATCTTTTTAATTATGAAACGTATTTGTGTTTGTATATTGCGTGTCTTTGTAAAAGTGTAAGAAAGCCTTTTTGTCGGCATAAATCAAATTTTGATATCAATCATGATATAGTGACTTTGATTATCAATCTACAAAAGAAATTACAAATATACGAGCGTACAGGAAACAACAAAAAAATCTGCAAAAATTGTTGAATGCTTTGATACTATACATCACACCCAAAATTAAAGCGAAAGGGTGTTCTCGGCGTCGTAATTTTTGTTCAAATAAAGATCATCTTTCTGCGACTTTTCCCTTGATTGTCTCTCCTTTTCAAAAATTATATTTTTTAACGAAATTCTTTTATGTTAATTTCACTTTTCTTTATTTTAATTTTTTGAATGCTTTTTAGGGTTTTGTAGGTTTGGCCACCAAACAAACTCTACAACGTAACTCATGTGTCTGCCTGTCTGTCTGTACGGTAGAAATTGTAGTCAAACGGCTTAAATTAGAAAGTTAAAATTTGGCACGGTTATACAACTCCTTGACCCACATGAAGGAAAAATACTGAGAGTTAATAAAAACAAATCTTGAGATAAATATAAACAAATATGTATTTAATAAAAAATTAAATATTTTTTAAAATTTTAAGTAGCATATCAAATGAAACCTCTTAATCCGTTGATCAACACCCAAATTTATATTTTCGAAAACTTATTTTTTGTATGGGGTATTTTATATTGATAGGAACTGGAATAGTTCAACAGGAATTTTTGATCAGAGAAGTTTTTCGAAAAATAACGATTTTTTCGTTGTGTGGTGTCAAAGAAAGCTCTTAAGACGTAGATTAAGGAACAATAAATAGTTTTTTATGTCATTTCTTTTTACACGTTTCTAGATAAAAAATGTGCTAAAAATGGTCTTTTCCCACACCCTTTTACCCTAAGGGGTTAAACTAAAAATCTGAAAAAATTATAGGTAACGTATATTGATCTGAGCCGGAAACGTACGAGAGAAATTTTTGATCAGATTGTGTTTTTTAAAAATGTGGCAGTTTTGGTGTTTTTAACTAAATTAGTTTCTTTTTTAATTCATGGTTAAATTATGACTAATAATGTTAAGGATTTTTTTGTATTTATAGCTAAGATAGGGCGTGTATTTCTGTAAAATTAAAAATAATAAAAAAAAAACTATTTATTTTTTAATAGTTGCGAACAGAGTTACTCACACCGCACCACACTACTCTCTACACTGTAAAATATTTCTTATTAATCTAATGAAGAATTGAATACAAAGCAAATACAGAAAAAAACGCTGGGATATTTGGCAAATTATTTAAATTTTGTTTAAAAGAATAAATGTAAGCTCTTAGTTCTCAAATAACGAACAAAAGTAATAATAAAAAAAAAACTGTTGATTTTGATGTGATAAATATACCTGGACATCCAGTATTATGTTGCCTTCTTACACTTATTAAATACCTACAAATTCCTTAAGTTCAAACTTCACTTCAATATTTTTACTTTCGAATTAACTTTAATTTTATGAAAAAAAATTTTAAATTTAATAAAATTTCTGACCTAATTTAATTATTTTAAATTTCCCGGATTTCCGAAATTCCCGAAAAGATGAAATTTAAATTTGCGGTCTCACAGAAAAAAAAAAAAAAATCAGGATATGTTGTCCTCTAACTATCATATACTAAATTTTATGAAAATATATCCAGCTGTATTGCATAAACTCGGACAAAAAGACATAGACATAGATTTGATTTTTTTATGGATATCATCTTATAATCACCTTAAAAATATACAACACAATAGTCCGCCCGGCTGTATTGTACGGATCTGCATGGGCTGACCACAAAAAGCGCTTAACATCCAATTCCATGGAGATGCGCATGCTTCGCTGGCCCTTTGCGTGATATTCGGCAGATTGGCGTGGCATCAATTCAGGAAAAAATGCGGGAAAACACCTTCAGTGGATTGGTCAGACGAACAACACCTAGTACTGTTCCCTGCATTGCTCACAATTTTTTGGCAAAAGCCCTCGCGGTTTACCAAAACAACGATGGCAAGGTACAGTTGACGATGATATGAAGTTGCCCATCTACACCCCAATGAAGAGTTGATCGGCAAAATTGGCGTTCAAAACTCCAAAAAGCGGTCTCCACATCGATGGGAAAACATTAAGAAGAAGAAGAAGAAGAAGAGAGCATATTTATATCAGGTCCTTAAGGATGAAATTTCTAGTTAATAATATTGCCAACTTTAACAACTTATTATTTGACATTGGCTTAATATTTAACGGTGTTTTTTTTTTTTTTTGTTGGAAAGTTACAAATCTCGCCTGTTTAAAGAAACCATTGTATGCTCTAAAAATATCAAAAACTTTTTTAAATAATTTTGTTGAAAATAAAACGGTCGGAAATTTGCACAATTATGAAGTATGAGTTCTAACGTGGAACTACGGCACCGCAGACCGTGCCGATACATTAACAGTGTATTTGGCTCTAGTGTTACTACGCAGCAGACATTATCAAATTGGTTCGCCAAATTTCGTATAGGTAACTTAAAAACCAAACAAAAAAAAACAACAAATTGGCTCATCGATTACAGCAGAAATATACTGCAACCAACTGGACGAAATGATGCAAAAACTTAAAGAAAAACAGCCTAGATTGGCCAACAAATCGACTCATATCGCATGATAACGCTAGACCAAACACTGCACAAAAGACTGTGGCAAAACTACAGGAATTGGAGTTGGAACTTCTTCATCATCTTTCATACTCACCAGACCTAGCCCCCAAGAGACTACCACTTTCGCAATTTGGGCAACTTTTTAATAGGAAAACAGTTTAATTCCGACAATGCTGTAAAATTGGCCTTCCAGGAATTCATTGACTATCGTCCGCCAGGGTTTTATACCACCGGTCTGAACAACCTGCCACTTAAATGGCAAAAGTGTATAGACAATGTGGGCGCATACTTTGATGAATATACAAGGTGTCTCAAAATAATTTTTATATTTATTTAGCTTACTGCGTGAACGCAACGTATCCAAGGGGCGCGGGGGTTATGTCAATCGGTAGCCTGGCTCTTGGGAATTAAGTCGCTATGGAGCGTTTCTCGGGAGCAGACCGCGCGTTATGCGTGCGAGAGTTTTACAAAAACGGTGATTCGGCGACTGTAGCGCGTAGAATATTCCGCAGTATTCGAGGTTTTCGTCACTTAAATGATGCGCCAAGCATTCCTCTCATTCGACATTGGGTTAAAAAGTTTGAAGAGAATGGTACAACGCTGGATAAATCAAAATCCGGGCGACCTAGGTCATCAAGAACGGTAGAAAACGTGAAGAATGTTAATCAGTCTGTTCGTGACGACCCGAACCTTTCAATTCGGAAGCGCGCAAGTGTTTTAAATGTGCATAGATCATCATTACATCGCATTATGCACAAAGACCTAAAGCTGCACCCCTACAAAATTCAATTGGTGCAACAATTAAAGCCCCAAGATGCCAGTCAGAGGCTTAATTTCGTAAATCAGGTGATTGAGCGATTTTCAACGTTTACCAACATTTTGTTTTCGGATGAAGCTCATTTTCATCTTAATGGCCACGTAAATAAGCAGAACTGCCGCTACTGGAGTGCAACGAATCCGAAACGCAAACATCAGAAATCCCTACATTCGCCTAAAGTGACCGTATGGGCTGCGATGTCGGCGCGAGGAATTATCAGCCCTTACTTTTTTGAAGACGAAATGGGGCGTGCAGTTACAGTGAATTCAGAGCGTTATGTGGAGATGTTAGACAACTTCTTGGTACCTGAACTGCAAAACTTTCCTGGCTATAACCAAAGAACATGGTTCCAACAGGACGGAGCAACTTCACACACGTCCAATATGTCTCTGCCACGTGTTCGTGAAATTTTCTCAGGCAAATTGATCTCCCGAAGAGGTGACATAAATTGGCTTCCACGCAGTCCAGATTTAACCCCTATGGGGTTATCTTAAATCTAAAGTTTACGCCAATAAACCGACTTCACTGGCGCATTTGAAAGAAAATATCCGTCACGAAATGGCAGCCATCCCTGAGTCCACCTGCCAAGACGTCATAAGTAATTTTACTGTTCGATTAAATGAGTGCCGAGAACGCGAGGGTCTACATTTAGACGATATTATTTTTAAGAAATAAATCCCCAAAAAGTGTATTTTAATAATTAATAAACATTTTTTCTATATACGGCTTACTTGTTTTTTAATCGATCCACTAAATATAAAATTTCTTTTAACACACCTTGTATAATACTCTTTTATCCTAACCACAACACTCAGTTTCCAATTATCTATATTTTGAAAGATACAGATAGATAAAGGTGTAATGTACAATGACCTCAAGTAGTTTTTTTAGGTATTACACTGCAGCGAAAGAAGAAAAAATGCAGTAATTTCTGGAAAAAATCTAATTCTCACAATATAATAAATTTGACAGGCTTTCAACTGATGTGACAAGCGGAGAAATGGCGGAAAATAAAAAACAATTACTTACTAAATGTCAGTTAAATCAGAACTTAAAATTTCTAACATAACACCTTCATCCACTTGCCCCTTCAATCACCTGAAAACTGTATAAAAGAAGTTTATTTTATATTCCCCATAGTTTTATAAGCAACTTTAATATATTTTTCTGGAAAACATAATTTTAAATTACTTTTAGATTTAACTCGTCCTGTGCTGTTTCAAAAAAGTATATGTGTTCTGAAGTGAACCGCTTTGGTTTAAGTGTTGTAAAATTTTTCATAGTTTCCACGAGTGATATCATAAGCAAATTGTATTTCACATGAGTACCTATAAATGACATAACTTTATAGGTTTATAAAGATCAGAAAGGCTTTTTATGACTAATGGTTTATTGTCTGTAATATTTATATTGGAAGATATTTCAAATCTATTTCAAAGATTATTTCTATTTTTGAACAAAATCTTAAAACAACATTCTTCTCAGAGACGTTTGACAATATATATTCAAGTCTGTTTAGTTTTACAATGACAATTCTTGAACCAAAAAGATTCTGAAATGTCACGTACTAGTCTAAAGTTGAACGTCCTTTGAAGAATATGGTGGCAAGTCTTTTATTTTTTATTAACTTTATATTAGTAAGAAACCGACAGATTTCTTTCAAACAGTGTGATGTTACAGCTGCTAACGTAAAACATCAAGAAGAAATGTCAAATACAAAAGGTATTTTTAAAATATTACTTGAAATTTTTACCATCTCAATATAATAAAAAAATTAAATACATTTCAAATCTCTGGCATTCTTCTATATAGAAATACCTCAGCGAAATAATATTGCGTTGTAAAAACGAAGAAACTTAAAATCGAAAAATATCTGAGGTTGCTAAGAATATCTTCCGGTCATAAAATAATGCTGGGTGGATACGATTTCATATAAAAGTTAGATATAGTTTAAATTTCATTTATAAGATTCATTTGTTTTTAGATATTTCAGATATTGTTTGCAATTGGCAACTTGAAAAGTTGAGCGAACTCTGTCATCAAATGTCATGTATTAGGTTTAGCAATGTATAATAAATATGAAATTATAGATAATTCACGATATGAGAGGCTTTACGTCATAAACCTTAAAATTTAATATTTCTAAACATCAAACATTTTCATTGAATTATTACACGAATTTGTATGTTTTTGATAATATTATTTATGATAAATATGTATATTAATGAAAACCAACAATTATAAATTTATTTATGAACAGTTTTAATTAGTTTGAACTATTATTAAATAAAAATTATAATTTTTATTTTGCTTCTATTGGTACTATTTACAATTGCGTTGTTTTCAAGTGGTTCAGCTATACAGCCCCTCTTTAAACGGGTTTTCGCTATAACGTCCTTCTTTAATTATGGCTCTTTTTCGATTTATGGCCCAAAATGTTTCGTTAAACGGCCAAAAGAAAAAAATAATAATAATAAGTAAATGTGAAAAGACTGGATCAAAAATTATTTTTGTCCAGAAGTGAAAAAATATTTGCGAGACAATAACTTTAGCAATAAGGTTTTGCTCATTTTGGATAATGCTCCAAGACATCCGGTTTATTTATCCGAATTATCTGAGGATGTAGAGATCGAGTATCTTCCCAAAAATACAGCAGCTCTGATCCAGCCAATGGATCAGGGTGCAATATCCACTTTTAAGGCATATTATTTACCCAGAACATTTAAAAAACTTACAAGCGAAACCGATGGTGAAACAATTTTGGAAAAACTACAACATCAAAGATGCTCTAGACAACATTAGCGAATCGTGAAAGGAATTGAAATCAACCACAATGAATCATGTTTGTAAAAAAATATGTCCAGAATGCATAAAAAATAATGATCCTGAAGTTGATTCTCTTTCTGAAATTCGACAGACCATATTGAACCTTGCAAATGATCTTGGTTTTGAGGATTTGGCAGAAGCTGATGTGCTTCATTTACTAATCTGATAGGAAACCCCTTTCACTCGAGGAACTGATGCAATTAGAAGCAGAACGAGCACTTGATGAGGAGCCAGAACCTGCTGTATGCAAACAGCTTACATCAAATAACTTGTCGAATGCGCTTTCTTATTTCGAACAAGGAATAAACATCCTTCTTCAAAATGATCCCGACGTAGAATGCAGCACTAAAGTTTCTCGAGGCATTAACTCAACCATTAGCTGTTCTAAAGAACTGCAAAAAGAAGCAGAGAGCAAGGCAAGACCAACAACGTTGGACAATTTTTTTAAACCAGGTCAATCCACAACAGCGGAAAGGGATGATGACAGTATAGTGTTTTATTTTCAGTTTATTATTACATGTATGAATTTTTATTTTATATGTAAGCATTTTGAAATTAAATACATATAAAGAAAAATGCATTTTAAACCAAAAACGTTATTTTATAAAAAATTGGAACCGATCTCTATTGCGTACTGTCATAATTTTTCTACTAAGTTCTGTATGTATTTATTTAGTTGTGTGTATCATTAATTTTATAATAATAAATTACAGATGTATAATAGTATTTTATTGATTGTTTCTATCTCCTATCTTTAGCTTATTTTGAAAATATCAAGATTGGATTTTTTTCTTTTTGTACCGATAATAATTATTTTAATGAATTACCTACTCGACGCTACTGTACAGCCGGAAACTATTGTTCGCCATTTTGAAATACTATCCTGGTCTGTCCAATTAGAATGTAAACCTCCTTTTTTTAGTATTTTTGACTACACTGACTCCAAGTTTGTCAAAAAAGCATTTTTTTTTTTTAATAACGTTTTTCGACCAAATAAGTGTCTCTCCGGACACTTGAAGAGCGCGGAAAGAATTATCTTGTTGAGGTCCGTATACAGCCCGAGTGTTTTGCACCCGGCGCATCCCTCAATTTGTCAGTCCTGACGCGAATTTAAAACCACCACAGATGTTGATCATAACAAAGATTCTATTAAATGTGTAGTGTAAGCTAACTCGCTCAATTGACAGTCTAGAACTGTCGAATTCAAAAATTAACCTTAGTTTTTGAATTATCTACAGTATTTGCGCATTGTTTAAATTGTTACATTTTTATATTCTTTACACCTATTCTTTAAGTGAAAACATGAAATAAATTTCATAAAGGCACGTCACTTCCTATGTATAACGTTTTTTATGCAGTTCAGTAGAAACAAAATGGCAAGTTTAGTGGTAATGGTCTAGTCAAAATAACGCCGCAAATGACTGGTTGGCCAACCCTGTTACGAGGATTACCTTTTATGTTTTTACAAACGACCACTAGATGGCAATATTGAATTACTATATTCGTAAAATTTGTCATTTGTTATTGTGAAATCAGTGGCAGCTTATAAATTGACCGAGTAGTTTGTTGACAGTGAGCGATTAAAAAAACAAGTTTGTGAAAAAATGGATAATACTCGTGAAGGTTTTCGTTGGGCGATTTTTTACGATTTTAGTAAAGGCTTAACTCGACAACAATGCATATTCGCTTCCTTCAACTTTTGGTAATAAAGCACCATCAAAAAAGACTGTTTGCAATTGGTTTACGTGGTCGTGCTTCCGTCAGTGATGAATCGCGTGAAAGTCGACCAAAATTGGTTGTGATTGAAAAACAAAACATCGATGATGTGCGCTAAATTAATAAAGATCAACATGTGACTTATCGTGAGATAGAGGCATCCTTTGGCATATCGTAAGTTGAGAAAAAGATCTGTTCCCGATGGATTCCGCATAATTTGACCGAAGCTCAAAAAAGGCTCGTGTTGTTTGGTGTAAGGGAATGCTAAAAAAGTTCAACCTAAGCACTGCAAAATTCGTATACAACATCGTTACAGGTGACAAAACTTGGATTTATTCATATGAACCGGAAACTAAGCAGCAATCCACTGTTTGGGTCTTCCAAGATGAACCGATGTGTACTTCAGTCATATCAACAGACCTACCCAAAAAATCCTCACATCAAAAAAGGACAAGAAAACATACACGATGCCATTACACACTACAAAAATGCAGTCACTTTTGTGTGGATACCATCCCACATAGGCATAAAGGGGAATGAAAAAGCAGACGAAAATGCAAGACAAGCAACTCAAGATAAAGAACTGAAAATAGCAATACAACCCGAAGATCAAAAAAACATCATTAAAGCAAGAATCAAAGAAGAGTGGAGCAATGAATGGACCAACACAAATATTACTAACAAATTAAGAAATATAAAATAAACTACCCAAAATTGGACATCTACACACAGAAGGAGAGACCAGGTCACACTAACAAGACTCAGAATAGGGCACACCCTGTTAACACATGAACACATCTTCAAAAAAACACAACAACCTACATGCGACACTTGCGACACACCACTCACCCTCGAACACATCATACTACACTGCACAAAATACCAACAAGAAAAACTAAGAAACAACATCCCAAGCACGATGAAACAAGCCCTCGCGAACGACACAAATACAATGACAAATATACTTAACTTTATCACACAAGTAAATCTTTATAATAAAATCTAAACATCTGTGTATAACCTATCTATGCAAATTAAAACATATATTGTAAAAATCGATGTAAACACAGACGCTAATAGCCATAGGAGCTGAAGCGTCTTAAAATTTTTAAATAAAAAAAAAAAAGGTTTGTTCACGAAGCACTTTCTAGAAATTGATCGCTTGTTTCTTCGATTGGACTGAATATGTCGCAAATTTTCCGTTAGGTTAGAGGATCGGAGAACAGTTAATGCTGAATGGTATACAACAATTTGTTTGCCAGAAGTCATCGACAAAATCAGGAAAAACAACCAAAAACGTCGCACCATTTATCATCATGACAATGCAAGCTCCCACACAGCACGTCAAACGATTGATTATTTGATGGAGAAAAACATCGAATTGATTTCTCGTTACCCGTATTCACCTGATTTATCCCCTAACGACTTTTGTTCCCAATGACGAACAAAAAATGCGTGGACAGCGATTTTCATCACCTCAAGAAGCTGTTGAAGCCCTCGAAAATCATGTTTTTGAGATACCAATTTCAGAGTGGAAAAAATATTTCGAGAATTGGTTTGAACGCATGCAAAAGTGTACAAATCTTAAAGGCGAATACTTTGAAAAACAATAAAACAGTTTGTTCCAAAAAAAAAATGTTTTTTTAAACTTAAAAGGTAGCCCTCGTATATAGGATAAATTTAATAAGTAATGATAATAATTCCTAAGTGAACCATGTATTTAATACCTGATTGAAATTTCTATATACTGACGGATTACGTTTTGACACCATTTATTAATTTATCATGCATCCATATCCACAGAATTTTTTACTGATAACTGAACGTACCAAGATACATACTAACTACTTTCTCTATATATTAACTCAAATATCACAACTATGGATGTTGATAAAAGGTAGTTCTGTTGGATGCCTGGTCAACAATTATTTGGACTTCAACTATGTCCAAGATATTCAATACTGAAAATTTAACGCTTGATGAGCAGCTTATAAATTGGTATAAGAGACCTATAACTTTAACAAAATTTTAAATCCAATATTTACAAAGAATTTTTTGTTGTTGGGTTTTCCCTAGTCATGTTGCCCTGTCGTCCTCTTGACTTAAAAATGAATTGAAATTTAAAAAGTTTTGAAATCTTCGAAATCTTTTAAATTCAAATACCTGAACAATATTATTGAATTGCAAAATTTAAAAAATCGAGAAATATCTGATGTAGGGTTTAGGATATCTCTTCCCACAAGATGCGAGATAGCTGACAGTTTTGAATCAACGTTCCATGATACGAAATATAATAGAAATATACGAAACGTCTACCGTTATGAACGAACGACTATCGACCGGAAAAATTGAAATGAACCCAAGTGTGAACGTTGTCAGAAAAGGCATAATAGATATTCTGTTGCATTATAATGTTAAATTTATGAGTGAACATCGAACGACCGGCGATGGACTATGCTAGCGTTTTGTCGATAACCGGGACTACCAATCGCAATCGGGACGACTGGGTTTGTTATCTTCCGTCCTTAACTTTCCAATATTGATTTCATATGGTTTTTATTTGCATATTTTATTCATTCAAGAAGATATCATGACATTATTTGGAGAAATAATATATTTTCATTACGTAGAAATGAATTTTTAAAACAAAATTATATACTATTCAATTCTAAATATACGAGATTTTCATAAGTTTTTTTTTAATAAGTACGCAATCATGGCTGTGTCTGATTACAGAGTTATGTTATTCACTGAATGAAAAAGAATCAGATTCTACTTGAAAATTCCATACAACACAAAAACCATACAAATCAATATTCTTCAAAGTGAAAATTTATTATATTTAGCATTTGTTTTCAATAAGGAATAGAGACATATGGAACAAAAAATAAGATCAGGGTTATCAAATATGTTGGCAGTCAAACCAGAACAGTGACTGATCGAATGACCTTTAATTAGTACAAGTACTATTTTGTTCAATATTTATTAAGACAATAAAACCCAAACAATATTCAGAAAATCACTTGAAGAGCAGAAGACAGAAATTCAGAAATCCACTTGAAGAGCAGAGAGCAGAAATTCAGAAAATTACATGAAGAACAGGAGACAGAAACTCAGATATCCACTTGAAGAGCGAGAAGCGGAAATTCAGAAACTTACTTGAAGAGCAGAGAACAGAAATTCAGAAAATCACTTGAAGAGCAGAGAGCAGAAATCCAGAAAATCGCTTGAAGAAAGGGTGGCAGAGCAACCACACGTGACAGCCCTGAAGCTAACAGCCCATCAGAAAACTCCCGTTGTCGCACCGTCAGTAGACCACTATTAGGCCCACGCTGTACAAAAGTGCAAGGTTGAACGGCGCCAAGGCACCAAAGGCGCCAAAACTCCAAGAAAATGATAGATAATATGCTTTCTCAATTACTAACAAAAAAATCGTTGCTTACAGTAAAAGAGTGTACTTTTGGTACCTTCCCAATGATAAGGTATATCTTAGGATACCGGGAATTCCCATAACGTGACGGCCACACCTCTACTCAAGCCAAGTCGGGGAAGTCCCGATTTAAATATTGTTTTTTAGCTGGGTCTGTTTTTATGTTTTACAGTTTTGAATGACTGATTTTTATTTTCGTACTTTCGTCGGTTCAATAGCCGCGTATTAGTACGTAGTATGAAATAATCTGAACTAACTAGATATTATTTCTGCAGAGCTCGTTCAAAAATTACAGTTTTGACTAAATTTAGATAAAGAAATTATTAAGGCTCCAGAAGAAACTTTAAATTACATAACCATTAACAATTTAATGAATTCGTTTCCTAACACAAGCATAATATAAGTATTTTATTAACAACGCCGGTTTCTGTCGCAACCGCAGAGCGTTCGTTTTCAAAACTCAAAATAATAAAAAATTATTTGAGATCAACTATGGGCCAAAATCGACTAAATTAACCTTGCTATTATCTCAATATAATAGAATCTATTAAAAGAATCAGATACCGAAGATTTAACTAAGCAATTTGCAAAAAAAAATCGTGAAAAGCTCAATTTATTTAGATCTCTTTCATTGTTCTATATTATAGATTGTATTGTTCTACGTTATATGATGATAATATACAAACAATAATAAGAAATGTTTAAATGTATTTTTTCTGTTTCTATGTATACGTAAATTTAAAAATAAAAATAAATTTATAAAATTATTTTCCTTCATCCATATTTCCATACACTAAATTAGCCATACCAATTGTTATAGAAAATTGGGGGCGCCATATAAAATATTTCACAAGGGCGCCAAAACTGCTAGGCGCGGGCCTGACCACTAGGTTCATCACTGGGTATGAAGCCTATTAAAAGGTCACATAAATCATTATGCTTGTAGTACACGCTGCAATTTCTTGTTGTGAATCTCGTACGATGTATCGTAAATCGTTTAAGAATGGTTTCTTCATTCTAAACCACTTTTTCACTTATATATTTTTAAACCACTTATATATATTTTTATATTAAGTAAATAAAAAGTGAGATATTTCAAGGGTACAGGAAATGCTTCATACAGACCCTAAAATATTTATATTATTTAAAACTACATTGAACAGAAAATAATCTAAATCACTATACCTATATATATTTTAGCTGTTACGTAAATAATGAGATATTTCAAGTGTATAGATAATGCTCGCTATGCCTCCCTCTAAACATTCATCGTATGAACATAAAAGAAATGTTTCTTCGTTCTAAACCAATTTTATTATATACATTTTTGATGTAAAGTGAATTATAAGTGAAATTAACTCCACAAAATCCAAAACTAAGGGAGATATTTGAAAAGATTACTTCAGGTCCCCCGTAACTCCCCAAATATTGACCTAATTGAAAAAATGCATAGATAACAAATAAGATATATTTTCTTACTATAAACAATTTTTTTCTGTTAAGTCAATAACAAGGAAGATATTTTATGTTTTTTAGTAAACAGTTTTAACCCCGAAACACTCCACCTTAGAATATAATTTATATTATTTATCTTACAGACTATACAACTGTATAAATTAACGTATACACCAATGTACCGGTTGCTAATGACCAAGAAATCGAAGCACTCTTTTGTTTGTAAATCTGGATTGCGCTATCATAAAATTTGATTTTTTTACGGTATACGTACTCGCTATTTGTGTTGTTTACAGTAACTTGAAAAAAATCATCTCGGCTAGAGATTGAGGTATCCTTGAGCATTAGTGGGACCAGCATACATTCACTATTGCATGAACATTTGGCCGTCAAAAAGATTTATTCGCGTTGCATATCACATAATTTGCTGTATAATATCGGAAGGTGCCTCAATCGGAGTGGAAAAAGTGCTTCGAAGTGTATTGTTCTTCATGGAGAATATTTTGAAAAACAATAAAGTCAATTTTGTTGATAAATAATTGTTTTTGATCTCAAATCCCAAAATATAAAAGGCAACCCTCGTAAAAAAAAGAAATAATAAAAGTTTTGAAATGCCCTATAGCTTATGTTTGAATCCTGGCTCTATTATATCATATCAAATTTCGTGTCCAGCCGTTTTTCCGTGAATCTTGGACTAACCGACTGACAAATTGATTTTTTTGAGGAAATCATCTTATAATCATCTTAAACGTGTAGAAATCAAATGTTTATAATAACATAAATAAATATAAGGTATAAAAAAATAAAAAACCGACATAGGCTTCAATTTTAAAAATATACCAAACGTAAGTATTTTCTTTATAAGTAATTTCAGAATAATTTTAAAAAGTAAACGTGCATTAAATACGGAACTACATCAGCACCTTAGAGGTAAACTGTATCAAGTCACATTTTTATCAGAAATGACATTTTAGTGCCAAGTTACTTAATACTTTATAGTCCGCCGATTGGAAAATAATTTGGAACTATAGCTCTAGCCAGTTTCAATATACGTTGCTTTAAAACTGTATCAAGTCGATCAACGCAAGGAAGTAAACAATCTTAAATCGTCTTTTCTGAGCTGTTTACCATTTGTGACTTAATACAAGTTACCTCTGAGGTGCTGACATGTTTTCATCTATTTTTATAAATATATAAATTTAAGGCCTGAATCAAACCTTTTAATATCAGAATAAACCTTTGAACTTTCTTTGAAAATAAACCAGTACCACAAGCAATTAAATTTTTTCAGGTTTCATAACATTTTTAGTATTTTTATTCCAAATCAAAAACGGTATGCTGCCATAATACATTTATATACAACTCAATAACCTTCAATTAAACTGTGTATCAGTTCTCCAATCCCAAAGCAAAGTAGTTAACTCTATTACGTACATAGATGATTTTGATTGCATGTGCAATCGTCCAGTAATTCGGATCCAGAGTGCAATACAAATGGATCAATCAATATCAATTTCACGACATGAGTTTGAAGATAGCCAAAGATGGACAAGTTTGTCGGTACTCAAGGGATGTTGGAGGGAGAAGGGAAAATAGCTCCAAGTGTTAGATAAGAGATACGAAGCTTGTAATTCTGATTGCAGTGATTATGTTTAGTTGAAATGAAAATTGAACACGGTGAAATGACATCTATATCTATTTCTAGAGAATGTAATGTGGTGTTTGAAGTAAACTATGATCTTGATAACGATACTTCTCCCTTTTATTTTATATAATTCCCATGGTCCTTTATTTATGTACTAGCAGAGATACCGGGTCTTGTCCGGGAGAAAAATAAAGTTTCTAATACGAATTTATATTCAAAAAAGTTTAAAAACCCTTATTTTATGGAATATAATTTAAAAGCGTTTAATTTATCAAAATAGTTTTATGTAGAGTTTTAACAATGGACAGACGCTGCGCAAAAGCTCTAATCATCAACTGCTACGGGTAATGTGTAACAGCTCATTCGGTAGAGAAGGTCATATTAACAAAGTCTTACGACAAGACACGAAGCAACGTAACATTTCCACACATAACACACACAAATATATGTAAGTACATACTTTGCCCTTTGTATACTAGATATACAGGAAGAGGGAATCGGTATCAAGATGGAGGGAACACGTTTTTTCTCGAAGTGTGAACAAATTGGAAAAAAAATTTTGACAAAAGTTTACCTAAATAATCGAATGGTTGTAATGTCTGTTCTAGATAACTATGAAATGACGTCACGGTTAAGAAATACACTCTCTTGCCAGTTGTTATTTGTTTATATATGTTAGGTTATATCCCATCACTTCTAAAAAAATATTGAAAATCTACATTTGTTAGGGAGTAAAGGGGCTAATGTAAATTATGATATAGAGCAGTGCTTCCCAACCGGTGTGCAGCAACTTAGTAGAAAGAGTGCCAATAAATTTATTGTTTAAATTACACTATTTATATAACATAATGTTCAGTCTCATATAAATCTAAATTAAATAAAATGAAAATTTTAGTGTCATTAATAATAATAAATAAGAGACAAAACAATCCTTTGGACACGCTTACTAAGAGCTTTTGGTATTTTTACTATATTTGATACAATTAAAAAAAAACAAAGGTTAATTTCACTGGTCCACGTGTTAAACAGAAATACAACGGGCAATGTTATTAAAGAAGATGATGCAACGTAAGAAAGAGCTGCAAGCTATGGAAGCCAAATGTAACAACTGAGAAATGCTTGCATGTTAGTTAAATTTGATTCTAAAATTGGCAACTAAATGAGCCAAGTGTGACGTCATATCATAATTATATTGAACGGACTATTTTATAAGATCGGTATATTAATACAAAAAAAGTAGGACGAATTGATGAAAAATATATCCGGCTTCATGGGGAGGGGTTCTGCCCCTATCTCCTACCTGCCTACGTCAATGCATGTACCGTAATAGCTATTTATGCACCAAGGGTGTTACTAAGATAATTACGCCCGGAGAGTGACGTAATACAACCTGAGGGCCTCTGGCCCGAGTGTAGGATGTCGCTTGATGGGTGTAATCATCCAGTAACGCCAATGGTGCATTCAAGATTTTCTTTTTCACTTCAAATAAAATAAATAGTAAAAATTAACAGATATTTATATCTAATTTCACATAAAATAAAAAGGTAAATTAACAGATCTGGTAGCCTATGATAATTAATACACATGCATTTATAGACAAAAAAACAAATTATATTATTTAATCGTTTAATTGTCAGAATTGATATTAAAATTAAAATAAATATGCAAGAATTGCCTGAATATATCAACATAAATGCACAAAAAGCAACCAAAATTTTGTTGCCAACTAAATCAAACCATAAATATGAAAAAGAATATGAAACCTTGTGTGCCGGCCGTAAATGAGACTGTATTGTTGGCATGTTTTCAAGAATTGGTAAGTGAAATATTTTTCACATATTTGGATACGTTAATGTTTATAAATACTAAAATAAAGTAAATTATTATTTATTAGATATATTTTTTATTAAAAGGTATTTTTTTTTTTTTTTTTTGAGGTCGTAATGCGTAATGAACAGGCGTTATGGATCGGTTGTTATGAACATATATATTTAAACAAATATCTCGTATCCAAGGAATTATAAGCAAATAACAGCGAATTGAAAAATAAAGTTCAATTCATCGCCTTTGGCCCATTCTTGGATACAGCTCGGAGGGAAACATTTCTACCTGTTTATCATCGCCATTGAAAAATTGCTGACTAATACAGTTTCTACATACAGTGCGAAAAGGGACTATTCCAAATGGTAAATATTAACACGAAGCGTCTATATCCACTTCAAACAGACTCCTGCATTCGACTAGCATTGAGTAACATAACTGAAGTAAGAATAGACAAATTAGTAGAGAGTATCAACTAGAGTGATTTCATTAATTGCATTTAAGTAAGTTTGTATTTTTTTCTATTTTTTTTTTTTTTATTGTTATCTAATATATAAGCGCAATGTATGTTTGTTTGTGTGTGGAAATGTTAGGCTTTGTGTCATGTCGTAAGACTTCGTGATATTGACCTGTTCTGCCGAATGAATGTTGGACTGTTACACGTACCAGTTGATGACAGATCGTACGCAACCTGCGTCCATTATTAAAACCTTACATAAAACTATTTTGATAAATTAAACGTACTTAAATTACATAAATAAAATAGAAGGTAACGTAAGTTGGTATTTAACCGAGTAAATATCGTTTAATAAACTTTATTTTTCTCCTGGGCACCACCGGGAATTTCTGCTAGTAATCAATAAATCACTATTTCAAAATAAATCTAAATGATCATTACGTTATTACAAACTAAGAGTCCGCGGAAATATTTGGGGTATTTAGGTTCTCCGCAATTACTAAAAAGTTAAGAATCACTGCTCTAGTATACATTTCGTTCTCATCCTCATTCGAAATCAATAATTTTGATGATAACGCAACATTCCCATGTAAAAGTAATATACATGTTTTTTTCCTAATTCACGCCGCAATCAATCAATCAATATAACTTTATCTTGAGTTTGAGATAAGCGAAGATGGCCAAGTTTCCGCGGTGATTCGGAAGGTGCAAAGGCGTATAGAGGGGAGAGGCGGGTGAGGCGATATCCAGAGGTGTTAGATAAGGGATAGAGGCATCCCTAATTCTGATTGCAGCGAGGATGTGTGCTCCGGTCCCTGGACGAAGTAAACTTCGTTATGTATCCTCGGCTCATACATATATAACTTTAACGTTACTCCCTAGGAAGTTTAAATAAGGGTGTGATGTTAGGGACATTTTTCAACTTAATTATCATACATTATTCAATCTACTGTTTTGTACAAAATACAAAGTAAGGAAAATTTTTATTTATTTACTACGACACAAGATTTATGGCGCTAGAGGTAATTTTTTAAATCTTGTTTTAGATATAAGAAAAGGAAAAGTTTTTTGATTTAATGACAACAAAACAACAAATATCTGTCAATATACCAAAATAAAGTAAGATGATAAAAATAAGATCAAAACAATGTACAGTGAAAACCATTTCACATGAAACCATGGATAGATATAGATTTTTTTTTCGTTAACAAAAAAATGTCCACCAATGTATTAGTTGAGACGTTTGAGTTAGGGCAGAGTTTCCCAAACTTTTTGAGCCGTGGAGCACTTTTCACGAGGAGAATTCGTCGCGGAGCACTATCGTTGCAATATACTGCGGCGTATGCAGAAAAATATTTGGAGGGGGGGGGGTGTTTTTCACAACATCGGAATTTATACGTATTGAAAAGAAGAGCAATCTTGAAATGTAATTTTAATTATAGTTCTTTTCGAATTTTCGGGGGGGGGGAGGGGATTTATCCCTTGATTCCCCTCCCATGCGTACACCACTGGCTATATATTTAAATATATTTTAGTGCATTTTTTATTATAATGTTATTGCTCAAAAACATAAAAATAGGTAACACACAACAATGTTCTGTAATTTTTTAAATATATTTGTGGGTTTCAAATAATTTTTATATTTATATAGTTGTGTGTAGAAATGTTCAAATAATACGTCAACATTTTTTTGACATGATTTATAGTTTATAGTTTAGAACTTTTGTTGAAAAATATTATACTTGATAATAATGAAATGCCACTTGGTACAAGTATACTTTACATAAAATAAATCATTTTTATGCGCAGCACCTATATTGAGAACCGCGGCAGATTCGAGATGGCGGCAAAAATAGTTTACCAAGTACAATAACTATAAGTAATTTTCACAATAGAACAAAATATCTCCAAACATAATTGTTAAAGGAAGATTTAGCTACAATTTGCCGCATGGTACACAAATATGCGTCGAATGGCTTACAAGATGGCGTCTATAACGCAATTTGTTTATTAACAATTACATGACAGTTCTTTTTACAGTTAAAAAAATCCTATTAGATAGATAAAAAATCGCTGAAAAATTTGAAGTATAGATTGTTAGTAATTTTATTTCAGATTGTTAGTCTTGTATAAGGCTGCGGTTACAGTGGAAGCGTGTTCGCCTGAAGTACAGTTCGGGCATATTAGCGCGTATTCGGGCGATTAGACAGGAGGTGTTTAGTTCTAGCAGTTATTTTAATGACAAAAAAATAAATAAATGGGATATTTGTATTAAGAATGCCACAAAAAATCAAAATATAAAGAAAATTACATTTTAAAATGATATTAACCTTAACCAAAAAATGTTTATACTAAGTATGAATAACAAACCTTAAACAACACGGCCAAAAAAACACAATTCAAACGATGGTAGTAACTAGATTGCAAAATCTAGTTCCGTCTAAATGTTTAGAATAGCCTATAATGCTCCAATTTCTTGGTTTTCAATAAATCTGGTTAATTTTGTGACATAATTCAGCTTTGATAAGAGTAATTTATATATATTTTTTTCATCATTACATTAATTAAAAAAATACGTCACTGTTATTCACGTACCACCAAGTCTTCTTTCAGGTACCACTAGTGATACTAGTACTACCGGTCGAGAACCACTGGTGTAAACCATTCATATATTGTTTTGTTTTTTATTATGTTTAGAATATGTAAAAAATAAATATTTCTCCTTATCGCTAATTTTTAATTCAGTCGCCACTTCATCCCATAATTTACGTGACTTATCACGGTTATGGTAAGTTTTACATTTTTGATCCCATAACGATCTTCAATCAAAAACTAAAAATATTAATTTCTCAATATTCATTTTGTATACACAGACTGTACAACAGAGCAAATAAAAGAAGTGGACTGTACGGAGATTAGAACTGTACGTAGAAATTCTATTCGGAGCGATTTATAATACACAGATGTGTACTTCTACACGCTTGAATCAGTCGCCCGAATGCGGTCGAGTACGAGCGTAGTTTCGCGCGATTGATAAGCTTCTACAGTAACCACACATGTGTATTTCTACACGCTTTAGGCTACGGTTACAGTGGAAGCGTGTTCGCCCGAAGTACAGTTCGGGCGTATTAGCGCGTAAACGGGCATATTCGCCCGTATACGAGCGACTAGATAGATGGTGTTTAGTTCTAGCAGTTATTTTAATGAAAAAAAAAATAAATAAATGGGATATATGTATTAAGAATGCCACAAAAAATTACATTTTAAAATGATATTAACCTTAACCAAAAAATGTTTATTGGAAGTATGAATTACAAACCTTAAACAAAACGGCCAAAAAGTACAATTCAAACGATGAAAGTAACTAGATTGCAAAATCTAGTTCCGCCTAAACGTTTGGAATAGCGTATAATGCTCCAATTTCTTAGTAATATAGAAAATATCAAGAATGTTTGCATAATAAAGCAGGTTAATTTTGACACAATTCACCTTTGAGTAATTTTATATATATTTTTTTCTTCATTACATTAATTTAAAAAATACATCACTGTTATTCACGTACCACCAAGTCTTCTTTCAGGTACCACTAGTGATACGCGTACCACCGGTTGAGAACCACTGGTGTAAACCATTCATATGTTGTTTTGTTTTTTATTATGTTTAGAATATGTAAAAAATAAATATTTCTCCTTATCGCTAACTTTTAATTCAGTCGCCACTTCATCCCATAATTTACGTGATTGATCAATGGTAAGTTTTACATTTTTGATCCCATAACGATCTTCGATCAAAAACTAATAATATTAATTTCTCAATATTCATTTTGTAGACACAGACTCTACCACAGAGCAAGTAAAACAAGTGGACTGACTGTACGGAGATAAGAACTGTAGGTAGAACGCACACTCGCGCGAACAAAACAAACAATTTTGAATTCAGCTATTCGGGCGATTTACAATACACAGATGTGTACTTCTACACGCTAGAAATAGTCGCTCGAATGCGGGCGAGTACGAGCGTAGTTCGCGCGATTGATAAGCTTCTACAGTACCTAAAAACCTGTGTATTTCTACACGCTTTAATCAGTCGCGCAAATGCGGGCGAGTACGAGCGACTTACTGTTCGGGCGAACACGCTTCCACTGTAACCGTAGCCTTAATCAGTCGACCGAATACGGGCGAGTACGCGCGACTACAGTTCGGGCGAACACGCTTCCACTGTAACCGCAGCCTAAGAAACTATACGGTTGTGCGCACCCTTAAGATAGAAAGTTTAAATACTGCCTGATTTTTCTATTGTACAATTGAAGGAGATAAATTCAGATTTTTTACTACACACGAAATTCACCACTTTATACACTTCAAGAATATGAAATGTAAATGATTTTTTTGCCTCAAATGGATAGTCTTTGTTAAAATGGAAAGGGCGGTTTTTGACAAGAGCTATCCTTGTTCTATTGCGTATTATCAGATGTTGACCTGGTCAATAAAATCATGAAATCATAAACAGTAATCAACTTGATAATGACACGGTGGCCAGTATATTTCCGTGTTCTTCTGAGATACGAAATATTTTCTTGTTGATGATTTTTGTTTCATGTTAAAAGAAAATAAATGTATAAAACCACAGATTTTTGTCGGGAGCAGAATATTTCTTCATGTTAACCTATTATTCATGTTTAACGGTTTCCACTGTATATACTCCCACAAATAACAAAAAATACCTTTGAACGTTGGCTATAGTTAAGTTTTTTTATTACTATTTATGTTTAATATTTCAATTACAATTTAAGGAAGTTTATTAAAACTTTTTGCAAATGTCAGTAAAAAATTTAATACAGGGTTCGTCTAAAATTAAACTGGACTTTTTGTTTCAGTAAATTCAACTTCATTTACAGCATATATGCAAAACAAAGACACGGTTGTTCTTTTTCTCATCCTATCTATATAAATAAAATTGGAGCTTTTGTCTGTTTTTTTATTTTCTCGAAAGTTTTATAACTCGTTTCTATACGTTTCAGGTGACTATACGATGATCCACAGAAAAAAAAATTAATTTTCGAGTCTCTCTTCGAAATTCTATAGAAAAAGCTATATACAGAGTATTTTTGAGAACTCTTAAATAATTGGTAAGATCCTAATTATAAGAGATACAATTGAGGTTAAATTAGGAATGGTGAAGAAATTTACTCTACAATAAGTATATTAATTTGGAAAAACAATGAACATCAAATAAACGAGTGTGAGATGAGATGTGCTTGCAGAAATGTACGTAAAAGGCCAGTTTTAGTGTTTTTAAAGATTTTGTATTTGAAATGACGTTGATATAAATATCTAACATAACTACCTGTATTTTTTTAGTCTATAGCCTACAAAATGTATTTCTTTTTAATAAATCATTCTATACCCTGTTAGAAATGCAGAAATAGTAATAAAATCACGTGAAAGATTGAAGTCGCCACCCTATTGGCTGTCGCATAAAATTAACAGCTCAAGAGCCAACGTACGACGAGTTCGACAAATTTATCACGTGAACATTACCTGATTACTACTTGTTCATTGCAAACAGAGTAGAGCACTATCTAAAGCAGTGGTTCTCAAACTTATTTGGCCGACCGCCCCCTTTTCAGAAAAAAAATACTCAGCGCCCCCTGGAAATCTACATTCTTTAAACGAACAAACGGAAAGATATATGTATCTATATTTCTACCTACGTTCTAAAATAGAGTAAAAAAAGATGTTGTAAACAAGACACCTTGAAGCTTGAAATTAAAAATTATTTATTAAAATCATATTCTCATCTAATGAGAAGGATGAACCTGGTGCGCTACTATCAATGTATCAATCCTCGGCTCTATTTTTGTCAGCAGTATTCTTAAATCACCGCGATTAGTTATTTGCAATCGGTTTCTTTTTTTTTTTTGTTAATAGATTTGTGACCGCACTGAACCCACGTTCCACTAAATATGACGAAGCAAATGCAATTAACAACTTTTGTATTATAGCCCATAACCCAGGATAAGCTGTAGGAATCTGCTTTTGCAGCCAGAACTGTCGGTAGCCGTCTTTGAATTTAAATTTCAATTCGTAATTTTTTGTTACTTTCATCAGTTCTTCTTGTAATTTTGGAGTGTTTGCACTTGAAAATGGATCCAAAACCCAATTGGATATGTTCATTTTAAAAATATCTTCAAATCGTTGGTTGAAGTCAGAATGGAGAGCACCCAAGTGCTGACAATAGGTAAGCAAGTCTTCATCATTTTCAATGCACCCCAAATCCACCCGAGGCTACGATCGGCCCCCTGAATCATTCGAGCGCCCCCAAGGGGGCGGTACCGCCCACTTTGAGAGTCACTGATCTAAAATGAGGCCAATGTCAATCGGACTAACTAAGATGAAAAAGAGAGGGTGGGAAATTTATTTTTTGAAAAAAATCTCAACTGGTGAAGTTTGAAGTTACGTATGCTTCAAAAAACTTAATTTACATGTATTTTTGCTTATTGATTAAAATGTCAGCTTACGTATAAAAAGTCTAATTTTTTTCACAAAAAAAGTTCTGAAAGG
This sequence comes from Liopterus haemorrhoidalis, assembly GCA_963971575.1. NCBI lineage: Eukaryota > Metazoa > Arthropoda > Insecta > Coleoptera > Dytiscidae > Liopterus > Liopterus haemorrhoidalis. The sequence continues at coordinate 33,520,555 of OZ020615.1, forward strand.
TATTTTTACTGTACCATAAAATCGTTAAAAAGATGTGTAAATCTAACTTTACAGCGACACCTTATAAAGAAAAAACAAACTTTTAAATATAATAAAGTAAGTAAAGGCTGCCAGTGTAATTTGTAAGGCGGGACATGACTTTATAACTTTATACAGAGGAGTAGCTCAACTTTGTGTTTAGATATAAGAGAGTGATTTCACATAAATTATGTATGAATCGTGGAGCTTTACTCTATACTAATGGAATACATACGTATGCACACTTGACTAATTAGCTAGGCGAGTAAATGTTCCGAGAATGTTAACATTTACGTTATCCAACTACACTTTATGTACGATCCTATTCTCTATTTAATTTATTGTAAGACGTATCTTAGTTTGCAAATGTTAATGTAGTTTATTTTAGAAAACTACTGAGATATATATGAACCTTTCTTCTTATAAATACCCTTCATACTTCATTATGCACGGGATTTTGCTATTATCTGTATCGTTACAAAGATACAAGCCTTATGTACAATAACTAACACATTTTGATTTTTAATATCTTTGAAATTATTTTGCAATGGTCCAATATTAATGCGGACACCTTTATTTTGGACGATTGCCATTGCTGATAGTACTAGGCTAGAATAATAAAATATAATGAGTATTAGAGATATAATACTTTAAGAGTAATATAAAAAAATAAATTCGGACGTTTCGGAAACTGCTCAACAATCTGTTTCCGTCTTCAGCGATCACGAGAAGTGATAAACATTTCAGTTTTCTTCGATTTTTTATACCGAGTATTGTAAGAGTGGGAGCAGGTTATAGGTTCGTTGCTATTGGTTGGGATCAGGTATGGGTAGGGACGGTTCTACCTGCGGAGGATTAACGACCGGATTAAGGTTGTTCGTCACATTATTGTGTGGTAATGAGTTGTTTGTTACCGGATTAGTGACTTGATGATTAAAAGGATTGTTTTGAATAATGGAAAGCCAGAGTTGAGGAAATTCTATGCTGGCTTGGCTGACAGCATCTCCAGAGTTTTCGATCAAAGCAGACTCTTTCAATTTTCTTTTGAACTTGTTTTCCTCATATATTAACGATTTAGCATCTTTCCATTGGAAATGGTGTTCATTTTCCCAGGCATGTTCAGCCAGTTTGGAACTGTAAATTTCGCCCTGCTGAACTTTCTTCTTATGCTCGTTTACTCTAACATGTAGAGGTCTGCAAGTCTCGCCAATATATTGTTTCCTGCACTGGCAAGGAATAGAGTAGACACAGTTTTTGTTTAGGACAGATTTGGGTTTCGTACATGATAGGATAGATCTTAAAGTTGAACTCGATTTGAAGGCTACTTGGATATTATGCTTCTTTAGTATCTTACCAATTTTCTCAGATACTACTTTATAATAGGGCATAGAGACATATCTCACTTCGTCAGTTCTAGGTGCGTCATTTTTCTTATGATTGATAGCATCAGTGATAATTTTATGACTGTAGCCATTATCCTGTAAAATGGAACGGATGTTCTTCAATTCAACTTTTAAAAGCCTCTTAGAAGAACAAATTACTTTGGCTCTATTAACTAGACAGTGCAGCAGCAAATTTTGATTTTTGTTATAGATATTGTACTGCGTATAGTACAAGGTTTGAATGAATTTTGATCTATTTTGATTTTCCACCATTTTAGTTTGGTTTAAATCTAGGGTTTTCACCTCTTCGGTTCTGACCCAGAGAATCCGGATTTTGAAGGCTTGTCTCGTCACTATTTTTTACTGAAATGGGCCTCGAGCGGGTTTAATTTGCCCTTGTAACGAACAAGGGCAGCTTTTATGTAAGAACAATATTGTATTGGTAATGCCCCCCCCAATAAAAATGTTTCTTTTTATATTTTTAAATCGTAATACAGTCTGTTCCAAACGGTTAGGCGGAACTAAATGGGAATTTCGTTCTTTTAGGTTGTCACGAGAAGGGACCTTGCTTGGGTTATTTCATTTTTCATGTTGGAATGTCAAAATTTAAAATTCCAACAATGAAACCATGGAAACGAATGACATATGTCAAAATTTAATAATTTTTAGGGTTTTGTAGGTATGACCAAAAAACCCTTATACCGTCATTTTGTCGTCTGTCTGTCTGTCTGTCTGTCTGTCTGTCTGTCTGTCTGTCTGTCTGTCTGTCTGTCTGTCTGTCTGTCTGTTCGGTAAAAATTGTAGCCAAACGGCTAAAGCTAGAGAGTTGAAATTTGGCATGCTTATACAACTCTTTGACCCGCACATAGGAAAAATACTAAAACATCTAAAAAACATATCCCCCTAAAAATATAAACAAATATGTGCTCATCGAAAAAAAAAATATTTTTTTAAAATTCTGAGTAGGGTATCAAATGAAAGCCCTTGGTACGTGGATTAACGATCAAATTTTTATTTTTGCAAAATAAATTATTTTGAAGCGATTTTTGCCAAAATTGTGCAAAAAAAATTTTGTCCCACACCCTATAGCCCAGATTGTTTAAACTAAAAATCTGAAAAAATTCTAAGTAATGTACATTGGTGTGAACCGGAATAGTACAACAGGAATTTTTGATCAGATTATGTTTTTGGAAAAAAAAGCATTTTTTGTGTTTTTTTGCTAATAATGTTGAAAACTTATAGTTATATAACACACTAAAGTATAACGTGTGTCTTAGTGCAATGGTTACGGTACTAGCGTTCTGACCGAGAAAACGAGTGTTCAAATCCCCCGAGAAGAGACAAGATTATTTTTTATTTTTTTTTTTGCATTGTTATTTTGTTTAAATTATTTTTTCAAAATTCTAGTTATATTTTGGCAAATGTTGCATTTAATTTTTAAAAGCGTAAATTTAATAACCAGTGGAAATTGTTGAAATTATAATTTAATTCTGTTTGAATGTACACGAAATCAAAGGGAGGAGCTATGACTAGAAACAACCAATGAAACCATTTGGCGCAATTTGAAGCCATTTGGCGCAATTTTCAAAATCTTAATGAACCTTGCTATATAAAAAAAATACTGCACATATTAAGAAACCTAAATAATGGTATTAGGCACTCGAATTAAAAGTAACATAAAAATATTTTAACATAAAATTTGTTTTTAAAGCTCTTAGATTAAGAGATGATAAATTATTTTTAAAATATTGTTCAGTTTACAGTGAATACTACAAAGCAAAATATGTCCTACACACTCAGCATTCCACCTTCACTTAATATTTTTAGATTATATATCTATCTAAGAGGAATTTATGGCGCATAGTTTGTACTAGCAGAGGTTCCGGTACTTCCTTCGGGATTTAGTCGAATTTACCTTGGGCGATCGCTCATAGCTCACAAATATGAATTTTATAAAACTAAAAATGTATTAAATACAAATGTTTATTCCTTTATGTTCTGTTATACACATGTTTTATGTTAATTCAATAATAAGGACTTCCTTAACTTTCTAAATATTCATGCAATGGAAAAAATACATTGTTTTGTTATATTTAGGGCATTTATAATAAATAAATATTTATTGGCTGGTAACTGGGATTCCGTTTTTAGTAATAAATTAGTTTAGTGTGATAACTTGGCGCATTACATAGTAGCGCTGCAGGAGCCATGTTGCCAAGTCTAAATAATCTTTTTGTTATTTTTATTAACAATTAACACGAAAATTTTTAAATATGTATTTTTTTTAGAATTAATTTAGAGATATATAATAAATATTATATGTACATAAATAGTTATAAATTTTTTTGTTTTTAATACAATGAATAACTAAAAATCGAAAACCGTTTAATTGACAACGCTGTATAGGAATAAAGCGCTCACGTGATACAAGCACACAAACATTTGTTAACATATGCATTCTACTGTTGGCTGTAATCATATCACAACTTTGTTTCGTGCAAATAGTTTTATCTTATTCCTTAATTGATCTTTTTGGCATTACTTTTGGTATTATTTGGTATTATTGTTTATTTGGTATAATTGATTCTGCTTCTGTATTACGTTATAATTTTTTTTACGGTATTATTTTGTTTGTGTGGTATAATTAGGGTGACCAGACGTACTCTTTTTAGGGTTTTGTAGATATGACCAAAAAACCCTTATACCGTCATTTTGTCGTCTGTCTGTCTGTCTGTCTGTCTGTTCGGTAAAAATTGTAGCCAAACGGCTAAACCTAGAGAGTTGAAATTTGGCATGCTTATACAACTCTTAAGTGGAAAAAATTCTAAGTAATATACATTGGTGTGAACCGGAATAGTTCAACAGGAATTTTTGATCAGATTAGGTTTTTGGAAAAAAACGCATTTTTTGTGATTTTTGGCTAATAATGTACACAAATTATACCTTTGTAACAAGCCACATTCTAACGTGTGTGCTAGTCTGTGGTATTTGACGCTGACTTTTCACCCAAGTAACCCGATCCGATAGGGATCGAACCCTGTGAGAAGAGACTATATTATTTTTTGTTTTTTTTTTTTAAATTTTTATATTGTTTAAATTATTTTTTCAAAATTCTAATTATATTTTGGCAAATGTTGCATTTAATTTTTAAAAGCGTAAATTTAATAGCCAGTGGAAATTGTTTAAATTATAATTTAATTCTGTTTCAATGTACACGAAATCAGAGGGGCGGAACTTATAACAACCAATGGAAGCCATAGGCGCAATTTTTAAAATTCTTAATGAACCTTGCTATATATATAAAAAAAATACTGCACATATTTAGAAACCTAAATAATGGTATTAGGCGTTCGAATTAAAATTAACAAAAAAAATATTTTAATATAAAATTTGTTTTCGCATCCAAAATAATCATCATTCACTTACTAAATACCTGCAAAACCCTGAAATGTGTGAAAATTCACACTTCACATCAATTTTTTTTACTTATTTTATTGACAAAAAAATAAATAAATGGGAAATTTGTATTAAGAATGACACAAAAAATCAAAATATAAAGAAAATGACATTTTAAAATGATATTAACCTTAACCAAAAAATGTTTATTGTAAGTATGATTTACAAAGCTTAAATAAAACGGTCGAAAAGCACGATTTAAACGATGAAAGTAACTAGATTGCAAAATCTAGTTCCGCCTAACCGTTTGGAACAGACTGTATTATTAAATTTTATTTAATATCAATAATAACCTATCTATTATAGTAAGATATAAAAATGTTAAGATTATTATCATCAAAGCATCGTTCTTAACTAAAAAAGAAATACCAACCATTATCAAGGTAGAGATCTTCAAAAAAGTGACAGTACCAAATTTGACATAGGCCTCAGAATCCTGGACCACTACAAAGATGCACAGGTCTAAAATAAGAAGCTCCGAAATGAGATTTTTAAGGAAAATCGAAGGTAAAACAAAATTGGACAGAAAAAGAAATGAAGTATTTAGAGAAAAACTAGGCACAAAACCAGCAGAGACTATAATAGAAGAAGAACAGTTAAGATGACTGGGACATACTCGTATACACAGAATGAGTGAGGACAAAATAGTAAAAAAAGTTTTTGAAGCCAGAACAGTGAAGAAAGACCTGGAAGACCGAGAAAACCCTGGCACCAAGAAACAAAAGAAGCTGCAACGAAGAGAAGCGTAAAGTAGGAGGAGATAAGAAAATATACAAAGGACAGAACACGATTGAAAGAAGTATGGAGAACAACACCAGAAAATAAGTAACTCGAATATAGCCTTACACCGTAAGGTAGAAAGGCTTCAGGATTAAGTAAGTAAGATTATTTTTTCATTTATAATTTAAATCTTTAAATCCCTACAGCTTGTTGGTTTTTGACACTGTCTATATCTCTATATAAACTCACCTTGCGTCGCACCTTAAGAGATACCGAAGTTCTATATTCTCCATTGGAATACATTGGGTCCTAGCTCGAAGCTGTGAAATTAGCTACACTATGACACGACAAGTGTAGCATCCAATAAATATCACATGGATGATCTGAATCATCATTAATATGAAAACAAAACTGTATAATATATAAGTTTTTGTATTTTTTTATTCAAACTTTGATTGTAAAAAATATAATTATGTGTACCCAGATTTGCTGCCCATGAAAAATTGTTAATGGTTCTGCATAATTTCAAGGAATTTGATTGCTTACAATTTTATAATTCCTTTATGGGGAAGAAACAAAAAATTGCCGAAGTTCTAAGTAAGGCAAAATATCCATGCATTTAAAACTTTATATTTATATTAAAACTATTTTGTTCAAGCTTTAATACTGTTTGAAAATTGTTTACAGCAAAGGATTTGTCATGTAGATAGTTACCTATTTTAATTTGTGATACAATTTGATTTTTGCAATGCTTACGAGGGTTACCATTTATGATTTTACAAACGATCACTAGGTGGCAATAATGAAATGTTTCATTACTATATTCATAAAATTTGACAATTTTTACTGTGAAATCAATGACAGCTTATAAATTGACCCATTAGTTTGTTGACAGTGAGCGTTAAAAAAACAAGTTTGTGAAAAAATGGGTATTACTCGTGAAAGATTTCGTTGGATGATTTTTTACGATTTTGTAAAGACCTATCTCAACAACATTGTATAGATTCGCTTTTTTCAACTTTTGGTAATGAAGCACCATCAGAAAAGATTGTTTAGAATTGGTTTGCAGCATTACGTCGTGGTCGTACGACCGTAAACGATGAATCTCGTGAAGGTCGACCAAAATCGGTTGTTATTCAAAAAAACCTCGATGCTGTGCGCAAGATGATTAAAGAAGATCGGCATGTGACTTACCGTGAGATAGAGGCATCCTTTAGCATATCGCAGACTGCAATACATTCGATTTTACATGAATATTTAGCTGTGAAAAGGATCTGTTCCCGATGGATTCCGCATAATTTGACCGAAGCTCAAAAAAAGGCTCTTGTTGATTGGTGTAAGCCTTACACTGTAAGGGAATGCTAAAAAAAATCAACCTAGGCACTGCAAAATCCGTATACAACATCGTTACAGGTGACAAAGCTTGGATTTATTTGGAGCTGGAAACTTAGCAACAATCCACTCTTTGGGTTTTCAAAGATGAACCGAAACCCACAAAAAATGTTCGTTCACGAACACTTCCAAGAAAATGGTCGCTTGTTTCTTCGGTTGTACTGAACATGTCGCAACCATTCCTTTAGAGAATCGCAGAACAGTTTATGCTGAATGGTATATAACAATTAGTTTGCCAGAAGTAATCCACAAAATCTGGAAAACAACTAAAAACCTCGCATTATTCTTCATCTTGGCAATGCAAGCTCCCACACAGCACGTCAAACAATTGATTATTTGAAGGTGAAAAATATTGAATTAATGGGCCGTATGAATAAAAATAAGCATAACCTTTTACTTGCAGATTATGAAGCAAATCCTCGAAACAATATGAATAAAAATGCAAGCAAAACCTTTTACTTATGAGTAAAAAGCAAATGCTTTTTTTGTTGATCTTTTGCTCACGACAGAAGTAAATGGTTATGAATAAAGCCGACCTTTTACTTTAAATTATAAGCAAATGCTTCGAAAAATATGCATCTATATTTTCGTATACTCACTTGTGAGAAAGTGTTATAGTGACCTAGTTCCTATGGCGGATAATGTGCATTTAAGAAATGTGAAACACTATAGGTGTCGTTCTTCACCACGTTCTAGTGACTTTAAAAGTTTGTTTCGTTTTGAAGAGGAAAACGTGGAGTGGTTAGCTAATACTTTTTTAGGTAACACTACAGAATCTCGAGGCGGTGCGTTGTCTTCTCGGCATAAAATCAAATTATTTTTGAGGTATCTAGCCGATCCTGGGTTTCAAAAAGGTATCGGTGAGGAACTTGGAGTGGAGCAATCCGCAGTATCACTGACTGTCAGCAGTGTTGTTGATGAAATTTTTGCACAAGCTGGCACCTGGATTAAATTTCCTACTTCCCAAAATTCATTATGGAGGCGAAAGAATTGTGGCAAAGAAAATACCGTTTTCCAACCGCGATTGGTGTCATTGACTGTACGCATATAGGTATAGAAAATACTGAAGATCCATGGAGATGAATATGTCAATCGTAAAGGAAACCCTACGCTAAATGTACAGGCAACTTGTGATGCCAGTGAAATATTCACATGTGTAGATGTATAGTGGCCTGGATTTGGAAAAATTCAGACATTAGACAAATTTTATCAAGAATGCAAAATACTGTACTAATTGCTGATAAGGGGTATGGATTAGAGCCATGTCTTATGACTCCATTTAAAAATCCTGATAATAGAGCTCAAAGAAGCTTTAATAAACTCCTAAAAGAGGAGAGGATAATAATCGAGCGTTGTTTTGGTCAACTTAAACGAAGGTTCCCGATCTTAAAGTATGTTTGCCGCGTCAAACATAAAAATATCCCAAAAATAGTTGTAGCTTGTGTTATTTTGCACAACATCGCTAAGAAGTTAAAAATTACAAAATTACTTTACACCAATAAAAATAAGTTGAAATTCCAAACATGGAACTCAATATAGCCCTATCACATTGTTAATAGTGTTTATAGACTATTTTCAACTTGACGGCAATCGGCAAGAAGTAGTACGATTTTGATAAATACTGATTTTCAGGTTTCAACATAAACATCCTCTTGACCTTTTACTCAACGGTGGAAGCATTTACTTGCAAGTAAAAGGTAATCGTTATTCATATAAAAAGAAGCAAATGCTTTTACTCCGACCTTTTACTCGAAGCAAATGCTTATACTTTTACCTTCTACTTATGAGCATTTACTTCAACTTTATTCATACGGCCCAATGTCTCATTGCCCGTATTCACCTGATTTATCCCCTAATGACTTTTTTTTTTGTTCCCCAATGTCAAACAAAAAATGCGTGGACAGAGATTTTCATCACCTCAAGAAGCTGTTGAAGCCTTCGAAAACCATGTTTAAGAGATACCAACTTCAGAGTGGAAAAAATATTTCGAGAATTGGTTTGAACGCATGCAAAAGTGTCGAAATCTTAAAGGCGAATATTTTAAAAATCAATAAAACAGTTTGTTCCAAAAAAAATATATTTCTTAGTCTTTGTAAAAACTTAAAAGGTAGCCCTCGTATTCTTTTGTTTTCAACTGTAAAATTGCGACTATCAGAACAACATTAAACAAAAATGGCAGCTAAAACGTATAGTTTACCTATCGGCCACCCTGTATTAATCTACACTGTATGCTCCCTTTCTCTACTTACTTCCAACAATAAAATTATTTTAGTTGGACAAGGAAAAAATGTGTGCGTTCTGCTGTCACAACAATGTGTGTTTGCTGTTTCAACACTTCTCGTTTAAAAGAAAAATAGGTGAAAACTGCAACTGCAGACCATTTAAAGAAAAGAAAGTATTTAAACCCGTATCCAATGAATAAAATTAACCCTCTATTTTTCAACTAAATTAAATCCAAATTCATTACGTTTTTATTGTAACAATTGAAGCATTCAAGTAAAATTGAAGTAAGTAATTAGTAATTTACACTTGAAGAGTGGTTTAGTGATGTGACCGCATCGAACAGTACGGATAGCAGTACCATTCTAACGTTCAATCAACATCGCTTTAAAAAGAACAAAAAGAATACCACGTGCTTTCGACAATCGTTAATTTGACACGTCAGCAAAAACCGAAAACCAATGGAGTCTGCGTATAACACAGCATTTCTCTATCGAGAAACTCAAGAATTTATTATAAAAGAGAATTGAGATGTGTGATAGAAAACGAAGAATATGAAATAAAGTAAATTTTCCACGGTTTCATCCAGGTCCAACTGCTATGTTATGTGATACGTTGTTTGAAATAAAGCATATTTTTTAAACCGAAATTAGATACATTAGTAGTGTCATTCATTAAGTCAGATAGAAAGTAAGCTTACTAATAGTTCAATCAAAGACATTCGTTCGAAAATTCATGACTTCTCTAGACTATATTTTTGCTGATCGCACAGTATATAAGTTTTACTAACGTGGGCCAATAGAAGCCGATGCGGATCAAAAAACAAGATTAAAGATACAAAAAGAAAAAAAAAAACAAATAATCCAAACTAGCTGATGAGCAAAAAAAAAAAATAATCCAAACTAGCTATATCGCGACTTGTAATATAGACATACCTGAGGTAAGTAAAGCAGTTTATTTCACACTAGTGCGGAAATAAATTACATATCCGCACTAGCGTGAGAATTAATGTTCATATTTTTTTTTTTTTTTTTTTGCCAACTGGTGGTCGAAACAGTATTGTAATTGTTCAAAAACTTATCTCTTATTAATAATGATTAATTTTCATGTTGCATACAATACATTTTTTACAGCCGTTTAACCGTTTCAGTACTAAATGGATTAATTAATCCCAAGAATTTTCAAATCAACACTGAACAACTCTCAAAATGCATTGTTAATGGGTTTTAATTAACTCGTTCAGTTTTTGTAGGTTGTAGTACGTGATTCATGCACTGTCTTAGTAAAAACTGATAAAAGGAGCCGCTGTGAGGCCTGTAAGAGGGAGTAGAGGGAAAGACGAACAAAACATATTTGCAAGGCTTGCAACATCCCATATTGTATAAGTTGTTTCACCAAATGTCATACATAAATTTATTTCTTATTTTGTTTTTTCTATAATAAATGATAACTCATATTCACAGTTTTATTATGTTTTTATATGTCCTACAAAATTCAAAACTGTTGGGTTCAAATTATCCCAGCACTAAACACTGTTGGGTTCAAATGATCCCAGCTAGGAAAATCCGATTTCCATTAAAAATACAGTATTGTTGTCAATATATGTTTTAAACAATTTGTTATACTGTCCTTTAAGTGTCTTATCTATTTCATATTGCTTATAGAAAAAAGTAGTATTGAAAGGGTTAAATAGCTACGAAAACGAATGAGAATGCTTATTATTCATATAAAATTAATTTGTATAAAAGTTCTCCGTTTACAGACCACCGATCAGAGAAATGAAAGCCACACTCTCAATGTGACGTTAAAAAACGGTCCTATTACCCTTGTATAAACATGTACTGATGATGGGTGTGGGATTATTGTGTCTGCAGGATTTTAAATTATAATGCCAGTGTTATAGTTTTTAAATGATTTTGTATTTGGATTGATATATATTATGTTGATTGTTCGGAGATGTATCGGTAACTGACTAAATGTTTCTAACTAGAGGGATCGTTTCTCGTAGTGACCAGATAGTTTATGAACTCTTTGGAATAAAATAATTTCTTAAGTGAAGCTAAAATACGTGACTATTTGTAAAATCTAATAATGGTAACTAAGATTGTAAAATAAATTGAATTGTAAAAATACTTGAAATAGAAGAAAATTCCGAAGTAGAGGGAGGTTCGAATCCGCGCTTATGTACTCAATGGGCAACCATCTTAAAGTCCGAAAAAATTTACTTGCCATTGATACTGAAAACAAACGTATGTGTATTTCAATTTAAAAGGTTTTCAAAATTCAATGTTTTTATTTGTTCGGAGAGTGAACAGAAATATCTTTAGGTTTCAGTCTGTCTGCCCATCATCATCCTTAGCCTGAATTTACGGCTAAGGATGATGATTGCACTGTTCAGTACGACTTGAAAGTGAAATATTTATAATTATTTTTTCTATTATGCTCCGAATTACAGATAGCTCAAGAGAAATTATGTCAAAATGGAAGACAGATGTAAATATAAGTATTTTACTTTCAAGTGGTAATAGAGAATACCATTTTTTGTAAATCGTAAAAGATATTAAACAAATATTTAAATAAAAGTTTCTTTTCAAAAGTTCTATCCAGAGATACTCAACGCGATATACGCTACTGTTGAAGATCAGAGTTGTCCTTGTTATTCTTTACTTCCGGTTTGTTCTGGAAAATTTCAATATTACAGTTCGATTCTTTGTGTAGACTTTGGTCTTCAATATATATATATTTTTTTGTTTCAACTTACACGTTTTCCAAGAAAAAAAGGAGTGGACTGGCCTGATTCAGGCTATATATCAGTAGCGACCAAGAAATATTTATTAGGGGATACACATTTTTATTTATCGATATAGATATTTGTACACCGAAAGATAGAAAAATGAATACCGTTAAGTTTGTAACAATATTTAGTTTTCTACACGAAATAACAAAAATTATCATCACAAAAACAAAAAATATATCAACATTTTTTTTAAAACATAAACAAGTATATATATATATAAAAAAAACTTAATTCTAAGCCTTTCTATGTTTTGGTGTAAGGCAGGGTTTCTTGAACTTATGTAGTACGAGGGCCCCCTCTTGAACAAAATTTTTTGTGCGGACCCCATCCCAACCCTAGGCATTTTACGTCGTTCATGAGACTTAATTTTTGGCTCAATAATCTCATACACTCTCAGGCACTACATTATAATAAATATTGGTAAAAATGTATCGCTGGTTATTTTAATAAATGGTCTTGCGCATTTATAAAGATGAACATATTTATTAGCATATAGAATAAAAAACATAAAATGAATAAAAATAGTAGTAAAAAGAATTAAAAAAGTTATAGATTATAATACATTAAACTCATATAAACATTTCTTGGTCAAATATTGGTCAAAATAGATCTTATTATAATATGTTTTCTGTAAAGAATTTGAAGTTGAATATAAATAATTAAATTTTTACTAATTATTGTTAAGTTATGTCAATAACTAGTTAGATAACAACAAATACAAAAAGTGTTGACCATGTAAAATTTTTATTAAATTAGTTATTTTAATAAAAGCGAAAAGTTGGGGGATGTAGAGTTAATGTCAAAATTGTTTCGCGGACCCCAGCTTAAGCCTGGTGTAAGGCGTTTTCAAGGAGGAGAGTCATCTTCTGGTGGTCTTTTCTAGATTTCTTTCAGACTCTCTTATTTGCCGTGAAGGTTTAATATCTGTCCATTTGACCACTCTGTCACTTGTGGCACTTCGTTCTTCCACATCTTAATTGGTCGTCCTCTTCTTCTCGTTCCTATTGGTCGCTCCACAAATGTTGCTTTGGCTATTCTTTCATCTCCCATTCTTCGGACATGCACTAACCACCTCATTTGACTTTCTTGAATTAGATGTTCTACTGGTTTCGTTTGTAATTCTTCCCTGAACGTCGTGTTCCTAGATCAGTCTATCTTTGTCTTTCCCGATATTTTTCTCGAAAATCTCATGACCATGCTTCTGATCTTACTTTGATGTTTAATCGTGGTAGTTTACAGTTCACTGATACAGTGTTTCCCAATTTTTTTACTTTCTTGGCACATTTTCCAAAGAAGAAATTTTTTTCGGCACACCTACGTAGTCATAGAAGAAGAAATTTATAATGCTAGTTTTTACCGACCGCCAACATATATAAGGGAGGTATTGTAGCATAACGATTTTGACATTTCGAGATTTCGATGGATTTCCACGAATTCAGGTCCCTACATAACGTTTTGACTATTTTTAGCATGATGTCTGTTGGTCTGTCGGTCTGTTGGTCTGTCGGTCTGTCGATCTATCGGTCTGTTGGTCTGTCTGTCTGTCTGTCTATCTGTCTGTCGGTCTGTTTGTCGGCCTGTCTGTCGGTCCATGTACACGTGCAGAGCAAATTCAACTAAAAGGATTTTTATGAAACTTCATAATTAAGTTTTTGACATCAATGACCTGTCGGTCTGTTGGTCTGTCGGTCTGTCGATCTGTCGGTCTGTTGGTCTGTCTGTCTGTCTGTCTATCTGTCTGTCGGTCTGTTTGTCGGTCTATCTGTCGGTCCGTGTACACGTGCAGAGCAAATTCGGCTAAAAGGATTTTGATGAAACTTCATATTTAAGTTTTTGACATCAATGGCACGAGTTGATCAACTTTTGGTAAAATCGGTTAACTAGAAATGGGAGTTTACTCGTGTCGGTTTTAAGATTCTTCCGAATATTTCACAATAGAAATATTTTTCGAAAAAATGTATTTAACAAAAGTTGCTATAAAAGCAGTAGCTAAAAACTTTTATTTGAGGTATTTCTTGATAAAACAGCATAAATTAAACAAGTACTTTGTGATGGCGGTCGGTTCTGTGGTGGCCACAGCTGATTTATTTTCGCAGCATACTTCGTAAATTTTGCGGCACACCCTTCGGGAAACACTGGACTGGCATATGTGAGTATTAGTACGTCACCTTTTTGAACACCTCTACTTTCACCTATGTGGGTATTTGTTTATTTCCCAGTAATTTACTTCTGATGGCATTAAACAGCATTCCTGTTCTTCCTATTATTTGCATTATTTCATCATTTAGGTCACCGTCAGTGTTTATTGTGATATCAGGACACTAATCCCCGGGACACTAACCCCCTGGACATTAACCCCCCGTACCAATAACCCCGGGCCATTAACCCCCGAGTTTCTAATGATGTAAACTATTCAATAAAGAGTGTTATTATTGAGAGTTTATGCAATAGTGTAAATAATAATGCAATGGTACAACATTTAGTAAGATAGTTAAGTAAGAGAAATATCATATTATTAATCACGAAAACTAATAATTGGTAAGAATTAGTGTAATTAAAAGTTAAGAATAACCAGTGGTCAACGAATGTTGACAGACTTCTTCGTATCGAATATATGAAGTAAATAGTTCCCTTAAAAATAAATTTGTTAGTATTTATTTTAATATTATTTTATTTATATCTTAAATTAATTTGTTTTATACTTACGTAACTTGATAGTTCAGAAAAGAAAATTCGATTTTTATGCATTAATCTGAAAAAATGTCTTCAACCTTGAATTTTTAAAACTCAAATAATATCGAAAAAAAGCCGACGAAAACATTATTAAAAATATTTAAATTCCATTTAAGGCTCAGAAAGAATACAATTTTCAATAAAAAATTAACCTTAAAAAAGGTCTTCGACCTTGAATTTTTAAGAATCTAAAAATATTGAAAAAATGCCATTAACTCGAAATTGTAAACCAAAAAAATTATTTAAATAGCATTTTAGGCTTAAAAATGGCACAATTTTCAATTAAAAAATTCTACACTAGGCCCTTGTGGGTTTTTGAAAATATTGATAAGGTTTTATTATTACTTTAGTTAACCCACATTCACAAAATTAATCAAGATCGTTAGAGCCATTTTTTAGAAAATCCGATTTTTGTAATATTTTAATTTCAAATGTTCAAATTTTAAATAAAAATAAACATTTAAAATATTAATCAATTGCCAGGGGGTTAATGGCCCGGGGGTAATTGGTACGGGGATTGTTGACGGGGGGTTAATGTCCGGGGGTAAATGTCACGGGGGTTATTGTCCAGGAGGTTAATGGCCTGGGGGTATTGGTACGGGGGGTTAATGGCACGGAGATTGTTGACGAGGGGTTAATGTCCCGGGGGTTAGTGTCCCGGAGGTTAGTGTCCTAGAACCGTTTATTGTTGCCCCTAAGTATTTCTAGCTGTTCCCTTGTTCCAAAGTTATGTCTTCTATTTTTATACAGTGTGTTTTGTTCTTTCCATTTATTATCATTGTCTTTGTCTTATTTTTGTTTATCACCATATTCTTTTTATTTAGTTCTTTATAGTACACTTCTATGTTATGCTGTAGTTCTTGATCGTTTTCTGCCACTACGATCATGTCATCTGCATAACATAATAATGTGACTTTTACTTCTTCCTTCTTCCAATATCCTACCATGTACGACGTGCGAAAAGGAGTGGAATCAGAAGACATCCCTGCTTGAGGCCTATTCCCGTAGTGAATTTTTGGGAAGCTTTGTGCAGTGGCAATATGAAACCAATGACTAGTTGAAAAAATAAAAATAAATAATAATAATAATAATAAGCAATTTGCACATTATGAGTTTTACAACATAAATTAAATAATCATAAAGAAAATATCATATTAGGTGTACCGGAAAGTTCTTTCGTTTTTATTATTAGTGCAGTAAGCGAACTAGTCACGACTTGTTCCCTTAATTGAACAGACGTCTTTTGCGTCTTGGTTAAACTCTGTATTTTTGAGTACCTAATTATTGTTTTCGTTTCATTTTGAACCCTTACATTTTAAAATGGTGGTAGAATTTCCATCAAAACATTTTTTACGCTGTTTAATGGTTCATGAGTACCATACAAAAAATTCTGCTACAGTTGCTACAAAAAACATTTGCACTGTTTATGGTGATAAACTAAGTGTACACACATATCACTAGTGGTTTAAAAAATTTAAATCAGGAAATTTATGCTTGGATGATGAACCCCGATCTAAAAGGCCCTATGAAGGAATCATTTATTATGAGATGTTAAAGCCGGGGCAAAGTGTTAATTCTGATCTCTACTGTAAACAATTGGATCGACTGAATCAGAACTTCTACTAGAAAACGGCCAGAAACTGTGAATAGAAGAGCATTTTTTTTTCAACACAACAATTTCGACTATCACTTATTTCGATCACTGGAACAATTTTTAAGAAACAAGACACTTAGAGATATGAACCATGTTAAAATGACCCTTGAACAATTTTTTTCTTCAAAAAATCAAAAATTTTATAAATCGGGAATATTTTGTCTTCCTGATAGATGGCGATGGAAACTATTTTATTCAATAAAGAACATTTTTTCTTTCGATTTGTTTTTATTTTAATAATACCAAATAAACGAAAAAACTTTTCGGTACACCTAATATTTATTTTTCTTATCCAGCGTAGCCAACTTGACTTCTTACATACTAGGCGTATTTATGCCGACGTAAATACGTGTAAATTGCTCTAAATAAAAACTTAAGATCGTAAAAAATAGAAATTACAAAAACAAGTATAGCCTACCAAAAATTTCTGTTATTGAATGCGACATCAATGTTTAAAAAAAAAAGTTAATGAATGAGGCCCACGACGTAAAAAAGGTTGCTGCCCCTTGTACAGATCACTGAATGCTAAAGGTATTTACTTATTATTTACATAGCTTTAAGATATAAATACAAAAGGTGTTCTAAATACAAGCTGCATTTAATGAACGTCATTTTAAGTTATCCTTCATTGAAATTATCTTTCTTGTATGAGGCGAATACACCTTTCATTGAAAGTCAAAACAGTTTAACATTAATATGTTAATGAATGCGTCATAATAAATTTACTTACAAATTCAAACTAAGTTGGTTCTTGATAGTGCGACAGAATCCTTACAGCGAACAAGCAGGAGGCAGTTCTGTAGCGTCAATAGTAACGGCTGCCATGATTAGAGCGTGGATGTACGTACAATTCCCTGGACATAACCGTGTTCCTAATTCGGTTAGGTGAAACGCGGTAAAGCAGCGGAGCAACCAGTGACGTTCCAGAAATTCAAATACGACTTCTGAATATGTAATAACAAATTTAAATTCTTGAAAAATTTTAAATTAATGAATAAAAGGTATGTTTTGCGTAGTTAAAAAAATACTTTTTGCATTAGTTGCTTTTGAAGGAATACTTTTAACAATTACTGTTTTCTATAAAAAATCATGTATTTATTCCGTTATTTGTTTTCTTAGTGTACATTATTATAAACGAAACAACATACGTATACTAAATAATAGGAGGTTGCATTGAAAGCCGCTGTTCACTTGTAGATAGCTCTAAATGCGTATGCTGTGGGCAGTGACATGTCTCTTATGTCATTTTGAAGTTTGAACATTTTCCACTAAAATTCTGTCATCCGACGACATCCTTGGTTTACACAACTGCTTTTCTACAACCAAATTAAAATGAAACGCGATAAGTTATTTTTACGATGTGTACTGCGACACTACTTTGATTTGAAAAATAGTGCAGGTGAAGCTCATCGATTAATAAAAAATAATAAATAATAGGATCCCAACACCTAAATAGACGTATAAAAGGCAGAGAAGATAAGTTCTCCGTTTCTAAACCGCCGGCCATAGATATGAAAGACACGTGGTCAGTGCGACGTATCGGCTGGTCCTATTATCCCTGAATGAACAGGTACTCATTTTTAAGTATTAAATTCTTGAGACTGAGTCGACCCCAGAGCTGACTGCACAATTTCGGAAGATAAAAATCCGAAGGAGTTTCTGTGTCATCATTTAATATATAAACCTTCGAAAGACAATATAATATTGTCGTTAAATCACTGTTTGTCTACCGTATCTTACTGTTTAACGCCTTGACCTCGTCAAACGCCTAGACCTAAAGAGTATATGAATATATAGCTTATTATGAATGTGCTCCATTGGAAACAGTATGTAGCGAATAGTTTCGATGTAAAAGTGGCGATTGTAACTACAAACAACGGCCAAGTAAATTGAAAAAAATCTAAGATGAACAACTGCAAACTCTTTTGGAAGAAAACTCTGTTCAAACACTCAAAGATTTAGCTCAACAGCTCGAAGTCGATATAGCAAACGTTTCCCGACATTCACAAGCCATGGGAAAGATCCAGAAAAAAGAAGATGGCTGCTACATGAACTGACCAAAAATGCCATTGCTAATCGTTTAAACATCTTGATTTCTTTGCTTGCAAGGCATAAAAAGTAGAGTTTCTTGTGGCGTATCCTGACCGGTGATGAAAAATGGATATTTTTCGACAGTCAAATCAATCATCAATGTCAGTGCGACACCAAAGCGAAACATCCGCGGTCGTAAAGCAATATTCTCTTTGGTGGGATATAGAGGCTGTCGTGTATTATAAGCTGTTAAAACTAAAGGAAACAATCACGAACGTTATCGACAATATCTGGAGCGTTTGAATGATTTGATGCGAAACCGACCACCAATTGCATCAAATCGCCGTAAAGTGATTCTTTTTCATGACAATGCTCGATTCCATGTTGCTTTAGCCGTGAAACAAATACAGATTGAGCTCGAATTGGAGGTATCGAATCACATCCAGCGTATTCCAATATCGTACAGTATATATGTAGATATCCGATTGTCTCTCTTTCTCATTTCGATTACCCCCAAAGAGATATGGTGACTCTATGACAGCTTCTATTAATAGCTTTCCAAGATATCAAGAAGAGTAGTTCCGAGTTACTCCGAATAGTTCACTAGTTGTTCCAAGTAAATCTACAACTACCTCAGAATTACCTTCCCCTGACCTCTGAAGGAATTACATTCATTTTACAACTTCGAATACGTTTCTAGTAAAAGAAAACAGCTGATTCAAACTTATCAGTGATTTACAGTCTATTTAATAAGACGTCCTTGTTGATTATTGCGAACTATAAAAGAGAAAAGGAAAAACTAAAAATAATTTAAAAATTTACTGTTAATATTATTACGCTACTACCTAATAATTGGTCCAATCTCCATTATTATCAATTATTGCTTAGCATGTTTTCGGTACACTTTCTACCAGCTTTTCGGCATTGATCTCCAAATCTGTCGTATTTAACGAGTTAGTTGATTCAAATTTTGAACGTTTTTTGTTCGAAGCTTATATTTTATGTAAAAACTAGATTCATCAGAGAAAACCACATCATTCCAATAGCGGTCTAAATTTTCCTTGGCCCAAGCGAGTCGTTTTTCGACATGTTTCACCGATAACAATGGTTTTTGTTTGGTGCTCCTGAATTTAATACCATTTTCAATTAAACGACTTCTCAGGGTCATTAGACTTAACTTAATGTTCTTTTTTAACAAAGTTGCCTAATATTTATGTAAAGATAAAATAGGATTATTTTTAAAAATGTTAAAAATCACTTTATCTTGTTTTTTAGTGGTCACTTTTTTAATGCACGATTAGGTAAATCGTCAACATTTTTATTAATTTTATAACGTTTTGCCCAATACTTCACAAAGTCTACTGACTGCATATATTTTGCTGCACTTGAAAAGGATATTTTTGACTCTTTTGGGTGGGTAAATAAAAATACCGCTTCAAAAAGTTTTGCACAAATAGCACTCATTATTGCATAACCGCACTACTGAAAGACAAA
Organism: Liopterus haemorrhoidalis; assembly: GCA_963971575.1. Lineage (NCBI taxonomy): Eukaryota > Metazoa > Arthropoda > Insecta > Coleoptera > Dytiscidae > Liopterus > Liopterus haemorrhoidalis. The sequence goes on from OZ020615.1 coordinate 33,540,452, forward strand.
ACCCTAACTAAACAATTTTTACTATCGGGCGTATTAGGTCTTGATGTTCTTATTATTTTTGAACCTGTTTATTATTTGTACACATGCCTGATCCTGAGTTATAAGCATGTATGTCTTATTATACAGACTGTACCACGCATTTATACCTGTGTATTAAATAAAATTAATATATTATGTATGATAAATATCTATAATTTAAAATAATTTTTATTTTCAAGTTTTTCTTTTGCATTTGTTAATTCATAAGAGAGAAGCGTCTCTTTCCACAAAATACTCATCAAAAATATTCTACGTGCAAAAAATTTCAAAGTTATGTGGAGTAGAACATTTGGAAGTAGTTCAAGGTGTTTCACACATCCTTGGAAAGTATTTAATGTGTTTCGCCACGTTTCTGTATGTCGAGCCACTTGTGTTGCTTCTATGATGAATGCAATGCGTGGCTTATTAAATTTGCCATCTAAACAACCCATCTAGCGACTAATCTTAAAAATTCTTCTTCTTGAACACATCATCTTTTCCATGGCAGTCATTTACTTAGCTATGACTCTAAAATATCTGATTTACTGATCCTTGTGGACAGTCTAGAACGGATGCTGAATTGTTTTAAAATATAGGTAGAGGCATTTGTTACTCAGTTCATGATACTCTTCGAAAGCATCTATTTTAACTTTTGTTCTCTATAATGATGGACCATGTATACACCATATGCTGCAATGGGAAAAAATAATTTTAAGTATATGTTCTAACATATTGTTGAATGTTTTAAATCTTCACTTTTATTATGGCCAGTTCTCTTTATAGTTATTAGCTGTTTTATTTCGTTACAACTTCGAAGCCAATTATTGATCTGGTATTAGTAACTATTGAGGGCCTTTTTATGATTTATTATCATGACTATAGTTTTCTTATCTTTTAGTAGAAGACCGCATTTACTAACTTCTTTTCATTTGAACCTATGAATCTTGCCCAATATGTTGATGGTACATATTTCAATAACAGTATATTATTGAGTTATCATGTTCAGAAGAGATCAAAATCTATTGTAAAGATTGAAACGAGGAACAAATATTTGGACCATTTGTCGAGTTTGCAGTTCGAGTAAACTCTCCAAATAAACTACATCCAGGAAACAAGGTAAAACTTGTGGTATTAATCCTTTAGCTGCGTCACGTTCGGTTGCATCATCCAGTGGTTATAGAAGGTTGGCGTATTTATTCAGTTCCATTGTGGTCTTAAATGCTCAATAAAAAAGGTAATAGATACTATTCCCATTTGTAGATCAAATTCCATCTCTTTGATCTGCATAGTATATATCAGTAATTCTGAACCAAAATCTTACCACGGAGCTGCAATAAGATAAGTTTTTTGCGCTGACCGGTAAAATATATATATTTTTTATTTGGACCGGTGAAAATATTATCTTAAAGGCGTATCACACTAGAACGCTATCCAAGTCTTATTTTTGTAGGTTTTTTTTTTTCAGGATCCAAGTCTTCAGGTCTTGACATATCACACGGTATTTGAATATTAGTTAAGACTTGGAAATTGTTTGTTTGCCCATGCGCACATCGTGAAATTATGACAGTTGACAGTTATATTTTGAAAGGTTATTTTAAAACAAAGACGCGTCAGCTGTAAGACATGGGTATAGAGACCGAGAAATTGTATCCTGTTTCAGTTGCCTGGTCTTCAAAACCTATATTTTTTTTTCATACTATCACACGCACAAGACTTCGATTCGAATGCAAAGACTTTAATTTTCCAAGTTTAGATTTGAATAATAACTCTAGTGTGATAAGGCCTTTACAAATATAATTTATAGTTTTACATATAAATTTACAATAAAAAAAGGAAATATTTTGAGTTTCTACACCTTTTCCAACTGTAATTCAGAAAGCGTCAATTGTTATTCTGATTAGAAAATTGTATTTCAGATAATATCAATTTTAATTAAGATTATTAAATCGTCATTCAAAAGATGCCAATCGTAATTCAGAAAATAATAAATTGACTTGTAATTGTGACAGTTTATAAATTTCTGTTTTACTTCTGAATTACAATTGACACTTTCTGAATTTACAATTGACGTTTACTGAATAACAATTTACTATGCAATCTAGTTTTTTACTAGTAGCCAAGCAAGAACCCAGTCGATTGGCTCATGGAGTAGTAAACTAGATATCAAGGCTGTTCCAACGCAGCGTTGGGAACGCCGGAAGAGATGGTTGGACGATACTAAGAAAGTTGCAGGCAGAAAGTGGCACCAGTTAGCCAAAGATAGGAATAAATGGAAAGAATTAAGATAGGTCTACGTCCAGGAGTGGACATCCATAGGCTGAAGAAGAAGAAGAATGTGTAATCTGATTTAAATTGACACTTTCTGAATTACAATTTAGTAATCTGAATTAGAATTGGCACTTTCTAAATTACAATTTAGTAATTTGAATTACAATTGACACTTTCTGAAATACAATTGACGCTAACTGAAAAAATATTTGATTACTTCTGAAATACAAAACATGTTGTACAAGTTCTGCTAGCTGTAAATTATTTTACAAAAAATGTTACTCTGTTACATATAAGTTTATAAAATTTTAGCGGATCGGTTAGAATTAGCCACAAATCGGTAGCGGTACGTGGACCGACGGTTGAGAAACACTGGTATAAACAGCAGTATCACTCGGATCGTTGCGCATTGTGAGGACGATGGTGTACTCTCCATGACTACAGATCGTCAGGATTTGGTGACGCAATAATATCTAGTGTGACGTATTTCGAAAGATTACTTAAAATTGGGACTAGTGGATGCTTGTCAAGACCTAACAAATTCAAATAATAATAACAATATTATCAGTATTCGTGTTTGAAGTGTACTATCGGTGGATGCCTTGCAACACTCTGACAAACTCAACAATAATAATAAAATACAGTATTTATTCGAGAGATACAGAACACATAAATGTGTGACAGATCTCAGAGTTAAATAAATTGAACAGTTGATATGCATTTTGGATTGCATTCTTTGCTTTTATTTCATTTCCTGTTTTCCTGTACTACATTTCGAACTGTATCGTGTTAGTTGTGCGCCACTGTAAAATTCAGTGATAGTGAATGCATACCCCTAACCCGTCACTGCAGAATAGGCGACACTTCTGGCGAGACCGTACCGAGAATGTGATTACTACGATGTCATAACGAACCCTAAAGGGCCGTATTAATGAACAATGCGACGAATTACGCTGTGTACTAAACTGAATATTAAAGAGTAGGGCGCGGTTTTGGATTCTGCTTACTCAGTCTATTATGTTTTGTGTGATATCTACTTAGCGACGGTTACATTTGTTTTCACTTTATTAAAAATGCGCTGTTTATGTTATGTTTTGTTTATATTTGTACAAGAAGTTACATTATGTACATTCTTTGTGCTGAGTTATTTTTTATTAGGGTTGGGAAAAGCAATTTTAGAGTTAATTATAGAATATTATTATTTGTGTTTGTTTATTTTATGTTTATTATAATCAATATTATGTTCAGTATATTAAATTTACTTACACATTGTGAAATTTGGATCGTAATTAAATCTCACCTGAAACAAATAAGACAAAAATTAGATACTAGAATTATAGCAAACCTACAAGTTGCGCTGAGGTATTTAAGCCACTTGATGCGGGCTATCTTTAAGGATACAGTGCTCGAAGAACAGGATTTTAAATGCATTTTGTATGCGTAAAGAGAACACAGCGTTTTCTCATATATTATAGTTAGAAACAATTTATTTTTAAACTGATAAAAATGAAATTTCCGGCCTTCCTTATACACCTAATTAATTCTACACGTACACGATAGATTCTTCTATACTAGCATAGGCGAGTCAGAATCAACAAGAAGGTTAGTAGCAGCTGGAGTCCCACAGGGATCAATTCTAGGCCCCATTCTGTTTTGTATATATATATAAATGATATACAAACACTGAAAAACGTGAATTACTCTTTATTTGCTGATGATACTGCTATATTTACCCAATCATGGAGAACGGGCATGATAATAAATAGACTACAACAAGCTTTATCAAAACTGTTAAAATTCATGCTACTATGGAAAATTAAGATCAAAGAAACAAAAACAGAAGCCATACTCTTCACAAAACGAAGATCGATAGTTAATAAAAAATGTCACTATTCAGGGTTCCAACATCGAATTGTCTCCGACAATCAAATATCTAGGACTCCATCTAGATAGCAAACTTAATTATACTCACTATAACCACGTATGTCAAAATGCAACATCAAAAATGAGCACTCTGTTCCAACTATTAAATAGAAGATCACGACTGACCTCATAAAACAAGATATTATTCTTCAAAACAGTATTTAGGCCTTCCTAAATATACGCATGTACAGTCTGAAGTGCTTCTGTTATATAGGTTTTACTCTGTATTTTTCCTATGTTTCACACTAAAATGTAAAAATATTAAAAAATGAATATTATTGTTTCAATCTGTATATGTAAGGAAGTTTAAGTTAATGAGATAATATTATTTCGATACTTAACTATTGACAAATATTGTTAAATAGTTGTAAGCTTTTGTTAAATAAATGGTTTTATAATATATATATAATATAATATATATATATTAATTAATATATTAAATTAATATATTAAATAAATGGTTTTATAATATATATATAATATATATATATATATATATATATATATATATATATATATATATATATATATATATATATATATATATATATATATATATATATTATATATATATTATAAAACCATTTATTTAACAAAAGCTTACAACTATTTAACAATATTTGCCAATAGTTAAGTATCGAAATAATATTATCTCATTAACTTAAACTTCCTTACATATACAGATTGAAACAATAATATTCATTTTTTAATATTTTTACATTTTAGTGTGAAACATAGGAAAAATACAGAGTAAAACCTATATAACAGAAGCACTCCAGACTGTACATGCGTATATTTAGGAAGGCCTAATTACTATATATATATTCTTTTCTCTCTTAAACTTTCTAATTGTATGCCACTTGCCACTTGATGCCACCTGTATAAATTCAATAATTTATTAATTATTAATAATTTATTATTTAAGAAGCTTATTTACGATCATTTTTAACTTCTCAAATTCTCAAAACTAAGACCTTTGCAGGTCTTTGTCGGCAAATCCCAGTTTTGGTATTTTGCACTATACAAAACTTAAACAAAATTCTAAACCCACCGGTGTGGCGTAGTGGTAAGACACGTGCCCTGCGTTGCTAAGGTCTCGGTTTACAATCCTGTTCAGGCATAGAATATTCATCATGAAAATTTAGAATTGTCCTGGCAAATTGCAAAGGCCATAAATGTGAAGAAAAAACAAAATTCTTTACTTCACATAAACTACACTAACCGGATAGTTTTTTGTTTTAATTTTAATAACTTTCTTTTGATAAATGAGATGACGCTATGTCTCTCATTTTTATGTAACCTGCTGATGCCTCACACGTGTGCATTGTAAAACCCTAAGGTAGATAAATAACAAACATGACCATGTAATCATATAACAAAATCAGTGGCGAAGGAAAACCTCCGCGAGACTTACCCTCCCATAAAAATAATGTAAGGGAGGTAATTTTGGTATTATTTCATAAATAAAATTTCATAAATAAATTCATTATAATCATTCAATTAGAGTAAAATATTTAATCTATTAAACGATAAAAAAATAATCTATTGCTTAGAAAGGGCATTTAAGATAACGGTAGATTTGTTTATTATTTTAACTTGACACTTTGTCAAAGGAATTAGCACCGAAGTTACTGCCAAAATGGCTAGGTCCATTTCGTATTATTAGAGTTTTAGGTCCTGTTAATTATGAAATCAGAGAAATCTATGGAAATAAAACTCACAAAGTACATGTAAATAAATTAAAACCGTGTAAAACGTTAATATCAAGCGAGAGTGATAGTACGAGTAGTGAAGAATCAAATGATGAGCTAATTAATGATAATTATTCAAATAATATTAAAAATAAACGTAATAATAATAATAATGATAGTGAATATAAACCAAATAATAAAACAATGGATTGTTACGAACATTCTAGTGAAGAAGAAAGTCCGTATCTTGAACTTTTATTACCAGTAAGACGAGATAATATTAATGAACATTTAAATGAAAGTGTTAATGATGAAGCAGAAATCGCAGTGAATGATCCAGAGACATTAATACCTGTAAATTCGCCTAGATTAACTAGATCACATGGGTCAGCGCCAAATAACCCGTGGATTTATAAAGACAGAGTGTGAAACAAAACCATTTTAATAAAAGACTTAAAA